>OU026122.1:5000000-7500000 GCA_907269095.1 Blastobasis adustella | reverse complement strand
TAACGGCAAAAGGAAGATCATTGTGTTTTGCAAATAGCTGAAGTTTGTTTCATACGTCATAACTTTTTTTATTCAAAGCATACCTAGGCCTGTATCTTTTATTGAAAAATTCCAATATTTAATACGAAAAACTACCTCTTGTGGCGTGCATTTGTCGCTCCACTTGTGCACCAGTTTGTGGAACATGCTGTACGGGCCACAGCAGTGCGTCTTCCTCAGCCGCCCGAACTCTGAGAGTTCCGCGTACGTCATTCCCATGTCTTGCTCGTCTGTCTGTGTGATTTGTCCGTCCGTCAATGGCTCGAGCTCGGCGGTGGGCGGGGCCTGTAGTATCTCAGCCAGCGACGGGAGGAAGAACCTGTAAATAGTTGAGTTTATAGTCTGAAAAAGCCATACATACATACAGACTCGCAATCGTAGCCTACAGGGGTACGCCAGGTTGAAAGTTAAATAGCTTTGCCGCTGCCGGGGCGGATAGGAGCCCCTGGGAAGTTTGGAGCGACCTGAATGTTGAATGACCGAAATCAACTTCATACAAATTCTATTACAAATTTCATAGAGTTACATAACAACCAATTAATTGGTTTTGATAGTTCATAAAGAGTTGCAAATTCACACAATGGGACTAGTTATAAGAAACGCCCAAAGCGTGCGCAGAGTACGCAGCGTATTACTTGCTTACTAGTCTGGGTTGAAATTCTATGCTACGATTTTCACCAAGCGATGCAATGTAAAATATCAAATGCTACAATTCACTGTGCTTGCCACGGCCAATTCTTACAACTAGACCCTTACCCAACTCGCCTTTCCTCACCTATTCTTAGCATAAACGAGGAACGCCTTCAGATCCGTCTTGGATATCCCCCCAATGGGGTTGACGTCCGCACTAGAGCAGTCATACTTGGTCATGTAGCCTCGCAAAGCCTCGTCCACATTGGCCGAACCAAGGACGAGCAGCCCGCCCGGGCGGCCGCGAACCCACAGCATCAGTTGCGCGAACAGGTACGATAGCACCATGCGGAGACGGGCCTGAAGTGGAAAGGAATGTCGGTTGCAATGTGAAGATTGTTTCAAGTAATAGTCGTTGGAACATGAAATTGCCGTTTTTTAGCCTGTATTATTATATTTGGTTACTGATGGATATGCGACTGGGTAGTTAAACAACGGTAGCTGTATGCACACTCGTTTATTGCGTGGTTGACGGTTGCTTATATTACTGAGGCTAAGACTAATTTTTTTTTACCTAAGTTTGGAGATGAAATTAAAGATAAAAAATGTAAACACACAACTGTCAATATCTAAGAGACTATCCAGGGATATAAAACCTTTTTTTATCGAATGTATTGATTTACCTGATGGTTATGCATCACGCACACTGAAAATAATGGCTGGTAAACTTTCGAAAACGAAACAAATCGATTTACCCCTATTTATTCAATTCATTAAAAACGTAATAAGTAACTCGGAAATGATTAGTCCTAGAATACTAGTTAGAAAACTTCAATATTAAAAAGAAGTGGCCGCCATTTTGAATAAACAACATTATTTTATGTATTATTATTTGAGAAAAGCAATATATGTCTCGGCGTCGGTGAATCCCTCACTTTCCGAGCCTTTTAATAATGTACCGTAACAACGGACCAATTGTTTAGAATTTCTCACCATTACCAGTGGCATAAATGAAAACTACACATATTTCATTAAAGCAGCACAAATACGAACCAAAAAAAAACATTGTTCCTTATTGAAATCAGTAACATTTTATTTCAATTTGAATGTAATAATTTTAATCAATATTTCAATGATTTAAAATAATCCATTATTTAGGTAATTGTTTTTATAGTGCCAACCCATTTGTTTACATTTTTTATCTTTAGTTCGATCTCATACCTTAATATGTCAGTATTAATAATTATTTTGAATAAAAATGCAGCACAGCTTACAATAATAAAGAAAACTTTAGAATGTAGGTAGGTATATAACATGGTTAAAATAGAATAGCCCTTTCCCAAGTGTAATTTTACGACAAAAGTAATAAGATATTTCACTAGCTTATGCGCTTATTACATTTGGCCAAATTCAGTCGTCTAAATACAGAAGTAAAAAGTGTGAGAGCAAATCAAAGTAGAATGTATTACTCATAAAATAATAAGCAATACATTCCACTTTGGTTTACTCTCACGCTTTTTTTATTCTTAATTTAGGCTACTGAATTTAGCCAGGTGTACCTAATGAGCGCATTAACGATGTCAGATTACACCTAAGCCACCGATGGTCTCACCTGTATATTCTGCAACGCGAGGTTCTGCCTCGGACAGCCGCCCTGCGACCGAAACTTGGGCACGAGCGCCGTGGCCGCCGTGAACACGCCGATGACCGCTGCCACCGCGCCGTCGATGGTAATCGGGAAGTGGTAACTGCCAATCTCGCTCGCCAGCTACGGGGAACCGTCAATGAGACCGTGGAAGAGAGTGAGCCGGAAAGAGACAGAAGAAGACGAGAAGAGATCGCCTTCAGGAGCCTAATACTCGAACTGAGACATCTCGAAATCGACATTTTTTCTAGCCATATATCTCCATTAATAATAACATTGAAATGTATATTGCAGCCAAATATCTTCGACTGTCGTGTATTATCGAAGATCAATTTCAGTGAGGTTTTAATAGAGGTTTTTGGCTAGAGTAAATGTCGAATTTAAGATGTCACAGCCCGAGAATCGCCTCCCAGTATGCAACTTGGCATCGAACACCTTAATGTGACGCGTAATCGATAGGTGGGCTTGGCAGAACAGACAGGTCTGTTCGTTTATCACGTTTAAATAAAATAACTATCTTGGCGTTATTGTCCCGGTTGTCTTTTCGCGCCCGAGGGCGTCTGCCTTGATCATGACCCAAAGTTTGGCAGATCAAATGATTATAGTCGACTGCCATCTGACCTGCGTGGCCCGGCTACCAGGGAAACCTGACCATATTGGATCATGGTTACACATTCAGTCGCCTGAATGTGTAGGTTTTATCGCGATATTTTCTCTCTCCGTAAGTGCATGAGTTGATATCTGTCTAACCCTATTGGGTATGAGCGTGTGTGTGTGTAATGAAGCCACCTTGGCTACCCACCTGCGCGGCCCTTTGCCGGGTCTCCTGGCTGGAGTTCTCCGTGGCCATGTAGCAGGTGACCAGCAGCCGGTTGCATAGCTCCATCGGGTCCGAGGGCGTGTAGTCCGACTGGCAGAGGATCTTGCGGACGTCGCAGAGAACCTGGCTTTCTGTAAGGAAGAGTCTCTTAGTTTACATAACAGGTCTACCGATTATAGCCGTTCCCGGCTGCTTTCGGACGCAGATCTCTGTAACTATTCAACTTTCAGGCGGGGGGACCCTGTTATTTTCTCGGGTACAAAGTAAATTATGTCACTCGGGAATAATGTAGCATCCTATTGGTGAAAGAATTTTCACAATCGGTAAAGTAGTTTTTGAGTTTATTCATTACAAACAAACAAGACAAATCGACAATCAATCAAATGTTTTCTCTTTATAATATTAGTGGAGACTAATAGCGATTCGCCCCAGCTTCGCAGTGTTCTCGATTTTATATGTTACAAGTACATATTTTGGGAGAAAGCTCTTATCAGTGATATTGAAAGAAAACCGTATCAAAATCCGGAGCAACAGACATCAAAAAACAGTAACTTCTCTATACAATTCGGTGACGAGACGTCATAAACTCACCGCCCTTCTGCACCGCCTCGCATATCTGCGTGCACATGGAGAAGACAATGCAAGCCGTGCTGGTGGAGTCCACGCCGCCACTGAGGGGCAGGAAGAAGCCGCCCTGCCCCGAGCGCCGCAGGTAGTCCCACAGCCAGCACGCCGGCCCTGGGGAACACACAAGGTTTTTTTATAGGACTAACGTAGCCGTGTGGCTTCCGGCAGAGTAGAATAGCACCAACCCCTTACACTCTTGGGTGTCGGACGAGACGACAAACGTTTCTGGGACAAAAAATCTACTTTTCATTTACTGGAAAATGGGCAGCAGCGTTTTCCATTGTTATATTTATATCATTGCTTTCTCCAACCTGCCAGCCAAGCGTGGAGATTATGGCAATGACCTCCCTTTTGTGGGAGAGGTCCTTAGTCCTGCAGTGGACTCGAGTATTATGGGCTGTGCTGATGAAGGGGCCAAACAAGCTTACTGCCTGCCTGATAGTAAACAGTCACCGCAGGCTATAGACGTTTGCAATACCAGGGGCATCAACCCACGCGTTGCCGACCCCATAAAAAACGTTTAATTCCTTTCTTGAAGAACTCCAAGATAGACCTAATACTAGTAACAGACGTTCCGATTTGGCTGCAGCCGACCAACCGTCAGTTGCAATCGATACTAATCGTTCATAATCGTCATCATCATATCAGCCGAAAGACGCCCCTATGCCCAGCAGTCATCTCCACAAAGGCCGGTCCTGTGCCCCCGCATCCAGCTGGTACCTGCGATATTTATCATGTGTCGGTCCGCCTTACGATGTACAAAATAAAGTCGCTTTTGGATTAAATCGGATACGGAGACGTTTCAACCTTAAGTCGTGGATTTTCCAGCTAACCGGACAAACCTTGGGTCAACCTTTATAATGCGTACGGCTAAGGAATGGAACACATAGTGTTCCCCGAACATTATAATCCGGACGCCTTCAAGGCTAGAGTGAATGGGCTGTTCCTAGACCAGCGGCATGCTCTATCTTCGGCCGCATCGTCACTTACCACCAAGTGGGATTTAGAGGCCTGGCTAATTCTTGTAAAAAAATGATCAACTTTGGTTAACGTTTACATTGGCGTCATCCACATCCAACTCGCTCTACCCCGTGCCACATCCAACTTCATTTATACCTTCTACCCACTTACCAAGTTCGATTTCCTCTTCCGGCGTGTGGTACTTCCATTCCATGGGCGGGTTGGTAGTGAGGTATGCGTCATCATCGTCCGAGAGTGCGAAGTCCACGGTCACTCGTGGGAAGGGCGGATTGGAAGCGGCTAGGTGCGTTCGCGACCGCATCGCTGTGCGGTACGAACGGATGTCTTCCAGGTCTATTGTGGCTGGTATCACTTCCTGCGGAGGTAATGTACGTAAGGACATCGTTTTTTTTTTCTTATTTAATTATAATAGCCAGGCATTTGACCGCCATCGCCGTGACGATGCGGCCGATGATGGAGCATGCCTGTCTAGAAACAATCTATTCCCTCTGGCCTTGAAAGGGAACATACTCGCAGGTTACGCGTTACCCAGGTAGAGAAGTTCGAACTCGTCAAACCCTTGTACCATCAAATTAGAGATTGATCGAAACATAAAATGATAGTGTATTTGGCTCGTCAAGATTAAATCGTCAAATCAAATATCAAAAGGATTTTCGACCATACCGCTTTTAACTTAACCTTACTTAACCCCTCGGTTAGTATTAGAACTTTTGTACCCACAGGCACTGTACCTCACAAAATAAACTTCAGAGTTTATGAAATTATAGCAACAACAAGACATTTAAAAAAAAAACAATTTATACCACGGTTCTACAATGTTTGAAATACTATTGCTTCTGACTGTATATTTAATAGACTTACGTAAAACCTGGCTACGTTTCTTAATAAATTATAAAGCACTAAACTACTTAAAAAGTAACCATAGTTAAGTAAGTTCACAAATTCGACTATACTCGTACACAGACAAAATATTTGGTACGTAAAATACTTTACGGAAACCGCAGACTGTATAAAGTGCGTGGGTGTATTGAACTCATTTCTTCTATAATAAATACCGATCAAAATCCTAAGTTCGATAGTCAAGAGGTCAATGGCTTGCCGAGTGTTTATTGCGGGATCACGCAAATGTCACGAATACCACGTTATATTGTACCAAATTGTTTTAAATATGTTTCCTTACTGAAAGAAAGTTACTTCTTGTATCGGCAGTAGGACTTTGTCGATCATGACAAATGCGTCTGGATAATTTGTGCCAGAGATTCTACCGTCACGCGATAACGCTTGCGTCGTTGTGCTCTGGTTTGGAGGATAAGGTAGCCAGCACAATTACAGACATTGAGATTTATGTCATCTGCAGCTGGCTTATCACAAATTCTAAGTAATTAAAAATCTTTACACACATTAACTTTCGATGACTAGTAGAACGTTATCAAAAGTTTGTTGTGTTCCTGACTTTTAATGAGATCAAGATACCTACTTTTGAGACGTATGATTGCCGTTTTACCTGACGGTAAGTAACAATACGGCAGAAGGTAAAGTATGCCCGTCACAAAAAAAATTAAATCGGTTTCCATGCAAGAACACTGGTACACACCGGTGAAGAGGTTTTTAATCTATACATCATATAAAACAAAGTCGTTTTCTGCCTTCTGACCCTACGTATCTATGTACGGTTAGATCTTTTAAACTATGCAAACGGATTTTAATACGGTTTTTAACAATATATAGAGTGATTCATGAGGAAGGTTTATAAGCAAGAAAAAATGGCAAGGTAAGGGTAAAGTACTCGTAAGTACGAGTCGGGCCGGGTTCACTAGTTTTTATATAAAACTCTACTTACCACATCGTGTAACGCAAACTGGAGCCCTCTATTCACGATCTGTCCGTTAAGAGAAATACACGAACAGCCGTTGAAATATATCCTCTGGCCGTCACATCCTCTCAGGTTACTAAACAGATACGCGCCCCCACTCTTGAAGGTGGCACTCTTCACGAGGTCCACTGTGACGTAGGCCTTCCTGAGTTCCATGTAGCTGCCGGAACCGTTGGAAATGATCTCCACGCCGTCAAGGCCTAGTGGTATATGTCGACTGTGAAAATAAATCACAGATATGTTTAAGGCTTTACGGATGAGATTGAAGGGGCTCGTGTTATTTTTTACATATTATGTCATACGGGAGAGAAACAGACAAGCGGACTACCAGATTGAAAATGGTCACCGCAGCCTACAGACATTAGCCATACCAGGGCCAATGCGTTGCCCACCTCTGTAACACGCGCTGTTGATCAGATGTTGCATAAGAACCAGGGATATGTGGGAAATAGGTGCCTAAGCCTGCGGGTTTCAGGAAGAGGTCCCGGGGGAAGCCCAATAAACGTAACGGTTGCTTGGTCCTAGAAATAGATAAGGCGGTGGTACGCATCCAGACGGACTCCCCAGGCTTTCGCAGTGGCCGACTCAACAATTGGGTCGAAATCGGCGCTACGGGTGTGCGCAGGACTCATCTGGCCGGTCCATTTAATACGCGTTACGACACTTAGCACTGCTGTAGCCTCTCTGGTATTTGAGTTAGCAGGGGAAATGAATCTAGAGCTTAAGAGACCACCGCAACTGGTAACATTCAATTATTACCAAATTCCTGTTTTAAAGAAAATATTATTACGAGAACAAAATAGTTACTTAACACTATTGGATTATTTAACTTTTAGCTTACAAGTATCACAATAACAACGACATAATTAGCTACCAATAAAATTAAGGATGTTACAATACATAAATACAAATGAAACCTGCTGAAACGACGTGCTACAAATACTTCCGACTGTGAAAACATCTTCCTTTAAATTTATTTTTATCCACAATCTTCTTATCCAATGAACTGGCAGAAATGTTGTAATGGGTAAATTGGCGTAACATAAATAACAGGAAAGTCAACTGAAAATAATATTAAAAGCAGGGTAACGATTTAATAGTATGGCGAAATTTGTTTTGTTTTAAATTATCTACAACGGTAATATTTTGAACTCGCTTTTGCCCGCGACTTCGTCCGCGTGGAAATCGTTTTGGGGCACTTTATCTTTTTCCCAAGCGACCATTTTAAGTAACCTCCCTAATTAATGAAAGCTAGTACTACGGAGAGGTCAAGCGGTATTTCTGGTTCAACCCAACCGAATTAGCTGAAACAAGCCTAGATTTTAAGTTTGACCTCAAACTATTGAACTGTGAAAACCCCATCAAATACCATTCGGCGCCATTTTCAAGATTCTTAAATAGGTAATTTTGAGGTTTAACATTGATATTATTCATTGTATCAAATCAAGTACCTGAAAACATTTAAAAAATCGAATATAATAGAATTGACATAAATCATTACCTCTGTGGGTTCCACAATTCTTCGCATATTTCAAAACCTATGCACGTGTCTTTGGTAGCTATTACGGCATCGCCTATGGGCACCGTGCTCTGTCCGGTGATAGCCGATATCATTCTCGGCAAAAAGTAGTCTTCCACTTGACGCTCCTTGAAACAACAACAAGATAGGAATGTAAAAAACCCACCTGTAAAGTGTATCAATAGCAGATAACCTAACCTACAGAAAAAGTCGGATAATCCTCGAGCAAGTTCACATATTCTTAAATGTTTTCTAAACTACTGGTCCAATTTTAATGAAACAAAGCCAAGATTAAACTGAGTTTGAAATAAAGAAAACTACATTTAAATCGGTCAATCTGTTCGGGAGTAACGATGGCACAGACAGATACCTAGACAAAGCCACATGTATACAAATACACACGTCAAAGTATTTCCAGTTTTTTCGTCAGGGGGTTAAAAGCCACGTAAAAAGGACTGTTAGTTCCTGCCATCAATAGGAAAACTATACATAAGAAAAGACTATTGACGCGCCGTCGTCATGATTAATATTATCGGTTTTTCCCTCAACTATTTATTATCTGCTATTGAAAACACGTTAGGCACCTTTATAAAGAAGCCCCCTTTAGTTTAGGTGTTATGGCGATAGTTACTTCTTCCCATCAAGTAGTACAATCCTGATAATCCTGATTTTTTTATATACTACTAAGATGGCAAACAAGCTTACGGCCTGCCTGATGGTAAGCTGTCACCGCAGCAGATGGACGTTTACAATACCAGGGGCACCCCCCACGCGCTGCCGACCCCGTAAAAACCTTTTCACCCCTTTCTTGAAGAACTCCATGCTGTACTCTCCAGGGAATACCTCTCCATCTCTCCTCTCTGCTATGATATTCTTTCTATTGCTACTACTAACTTATTAGGCCAATTCGCAAGAATTGTCATTTTTTTTTCTTAGACTAGCCAGGCAATTGACCGCCATTTACCTGGTGGTAAGCGACGTAGCGAAACCTTGAATATGGAGAAGAACATAGCTACCTTTCATCAATAAATGTAGCCCGGCACCACCCGTGTACTCACTTTAGTCCAAGCGGTGAACCAGCGGCTCTCCCTGTAGTTTCCATCTTCACACATCATCATCTTCGGCCTGATGAGGAGTATCTTCTTATTAAGGAACGCAACGCGGCAATTGTAGAGGACATTCCTATGCATGACTGGCATGCCGACGTCTATCAGTATGTCCTTGCATGTAGCAGACTTCAATAGCTCTACCAGGACTTGCCAGCTGTGGAGATGGGTGTCCGGCTCGTGGAAGTGGTCTTCGCAGCTGTAGCCGCTGTTGCGAAGGAAAACAGACAATGTTTCTGTCAAGATTCTCTCAAGGCCGTATTCCGTATGGTGCTGTGATGTTCACTCATGAGGAATTTTAGGGAACAGTGAACAATATGGCGTAACCCACAGTTACGGTTACGGAGATACGATGATCTTTTACTACAATAAGAGTCATACTAACGTCGAGGTTCAGATAAGATACAGAAAGGAATTACCAGGAATTTAGTAACAGGAAAAATGCTAAACAACTACACCGAACGTCCACACTGAATTGGTTAATGTATACTAACATTAAAAAGATAATTTTTGTATTATTGTTTGTATTGAATAAACTCTAAAGCTACTGGACTGATTGTAAAAAAAAACACTTTTAGGAAACCACATTATTCCCAAGTGACATAGGTTACTATTTATCCTGGGTAAATAATAGGGTCCCGTAGGAACGTTGAATGTTTACAGAAATCCGAACTGCGCGCGGGTGAAAGCCGGTGAGAACGACTAGCTTTTACTTGCATAGGTTAATAAGTTACAGAAAATTTTAGGAATCTTACCATACTTCCAGCTCAGGCCCGGTGCGGTACGACGCCCCCAGCTCCTTGGCCTCCTGTATGGACTGCAGGATCCTGCTGAGGTTACCCTCGAAGTCCAGCGCCCATTGGTTGAGCGTGCACACCGCCACCGTCACTTTGCGACCCATTTTGAGATGTTATAACAATCTGGAAAGGAGGTAGGTCATTAAGGATATAATAAGGAAAAATTATTCTCGAAATATAGGTATAGGTAGGGCAAAATGGTCTATCAATTTTGACAAAACTTCCCTTGTGTCTAAAACTGTCAACTGTCAGAATAGGTATCGTTGCAAGGGAAAATCGACCTTGTGTCTTTATGACGCGCCGTTACTAGTCGAGTTTACAGTTTAAAATATTCTTAACTACGGTACCTAGCTATCATCATCAGCCTATACCTACCTAGGTAACGATTTAGATAGAATAATGTGAACACTGAGAAAGAACAATTTTAAATAAAACCACTTTTAAATTGAAAACCTAAACTAAAATAGTTTTTACCACAAACCAGAACCCTCAGAATAATCTACCGTTAAAGTTATAGGTAACTAGTACCGACCACCAAAGTGAACCAAACTATCAAGCGGACAACCTGAAAGCAAGTGATCGCCAGAGCGTAAGAGTTAAAAATGTCCGATTCAGTTCTAAAAATAAACATTGTTGAGAAAAAGGGGGTAATCCCCGAAACACTGACAATTTAGTTATACACTGTTAATAATAACAACAAGGACCTAAGTCTGCTAATATACGAATGTCTTAATTGAATCTCAATTGCATCTCAATATAAAGTTTGACACGTTTCTGGTTTCAATTTAAGACCAATTGTTTTTCATTGACATTCCATTGAACTACCATTGGCCTATTTCCTAGGCCGATTGGAACTCGATTGTGGACTAAAACGACAGAATCTTGGTTGATTTTAAAAAGCAATGGAAGTCTTGCGAATGTTAATTTCAATCATAATGGTATAGTAAATAGTTACCACCGACAACAATATAATTACTTACAAAAATAAGAGAATTACAAATACCTGGATTTATCCTTGACAATGGGAAATGAAAATATAATATTCACGAAGTTTTTCCGCACAGTTACGTTCAATACGTAATAAGTAGCGAAAGGTATTTAAAATAATAATTAAATATTTAAATTAAATATTGTAGAGTTAGACATACGATCTAATAAACTTCAATAACAAAATATTCAAACACTATTTTATTTATTAACCACGCAATATTAATTGAACTCACGTATATACTCACTTTATTCACTGGGAGAAATACAACAGCCTTGTAACAGTCAGAAGTATATAATAAATTAATCTCACTGAGACAGTCTTATATGCGGAAAGCGCCATTTATGAGAAATCATCAAATACTCTGTATGTTATCTTTCTTTGTAAACCTAATCGCTATTTGTAAACGTTTCATGTAGAGGTAAACATATAAATTTATAAATACCTACTCAACATGATTACTCATCGTAAAAACCGATCCCCAAAGATGCTTGACATTTGCCTACACTTATCGGAATTTGTGACTTGACCCATTACAGTACGCGGGCGTATATAGATAACAACTTGCTCATATAGTGGCGTTAATTTCAGATTTGTTAAGCTAAACGCGAAATCATTTTTGCATTTCCTACGTCGAGTGCGATAAGTTAAATGTCACGTACCAAGTATATTATCCAATGCGTTACAGCGTTATTCGGGGTAAGGGGAAATCCCTCTAGCTAACACGAAGAATTTTAGTAGGGAATTTACACTGAAAAGTAAAACTGAATAGGTTGATCAAATAAATGATGTACATTTCCCTGTAGTGTACCGTGAACTACGACTCAACCGTGTGGTGTCCGGCTACGGCAGAGTAGAATTACACCAGCTCCCGTGTCGTAAAAGGCAACTAAGTCGTAGAGGTTAACCAGCTAGCGCCTACTAGACGTGTGCTTTGTACAACATTCCCAAGGAATTCCAAGGAGACTTGACGTCACACAGGCGGCCGGTCATAAATCCAAAGTCAAAATATTTTACAGCGTGACTCCAAGAGACGCGTTGTGCGTGTCACACCTATTGGCATAAGACCAGAATGATGATTATGACCTTGAACTATGCCTGTGCCAAAAAATGCCCATGTGTTGTTCCATTTCAACAAAAAGGTAAGTCAAACAAACAAAACGATCTCCTTCAAATTAATATTGGATTTTTTATTGGATGAAAAGGATTGTAACCACAGATACAAAAACCAAGAGCTTACGCATAGCAAAAATCAAAGGTATGATTTACTCAGTCTGAACGTTTCTCAGTAGGTCATAATCTAATTAAATACCCTTTCCACTCAAGGGTAACGTAGAAAAAAATAATGCCTCAGAACAGCATTTCGCAAACCCTCGAAACTACAATGACATAGAATCCATGGCCATACATAACTCGAAAATACCGTATCATATATAAAGTTATATTGCCACATTACAACCACGATTGGGGCTGGAAATTCGTAGACGACGCCTGCAGCCGTCTGGCTCATTGATAGAGTGCCTGAGTGACACAAGACAAAAAGACTGACGTCTTTGGGTAATCGATCCGAGGCAGGCAGAGCCTGGCACCGGGCACTAACCCCGCTTACAGCCAACCAGACCACCACACTTTACGCACGGGCGTCTTAAATTTATCCCGAAACACTAGATCGTGGATCGCAGCTATTCTACAAAATGAAATACCTAGATTAAGCGACCGACATCCTTTTCAAATTATACATATAGAGTTCCTTAAAAACACAAAACTAAAAAGAAACTAATTCGAACGTTCCACTTTTCATTAGGCCAGGATTTACAGCAGAAAGACAAGACGGCGCCGGCGACCCTAAAGATAAATGAATTTCGGCAGACAAAAAACTAAGATCAAAAATAATACGGACATAGGTAATGTGTAATACAGAAAGGTACGATATTGGTGAGAAAATAGTAAACCCGATAACATATTCAATACAGAGGTACATAATGATGTAACGGATATTAAACTATGAGAAATAATACTCGTTTGGGAATTTGGTACGACGCGTTTTCTATCGACTTAGCGTGATCGACCACATCATGTATGACTCGTATCTGACTTATTTTGACACCGTGCAAATAGTCTATTTAACAGACTACTGAGACATATCGCTAGGTTAGATATCATAAAACATTTAGGGGTAGACAATTTTCTGCAAGAATAACGTAAAAAAATAATGCCTGGAATATAAATTAGATGTGAAGTATTCTCCAAGCTTATAAAATAGTCTTAAATAGCGTATACCTGCAAAAATTATGGCATAATATGAAAGCATCTTACAAAATAGTTTTAATAGCTATTGTCAGGCTATTGTACTGGATTTTACAAACAGCAATTTACATAGGTATAACTACTTTATCTGAATCTTACCACGAATACTGCGATGATACGTTTTTCCGAGATTTCATCGATTTCACTGAAACTGTAACCTTGGTTACTGACTAACCTAAATAATAGTGCGTAGATTAAACTGCATAAAGTAGTTCCATATGACTGGGGGAGACTAAAAGTTGAACTTAAGTAGATTCTTATTATTATTTTACCGATGCTGTTATTATTAGAACTTATATTTTAAATGCATTATAAAAACTAATTCTGTAACAGTACAGATAGAGCATGACGGCATCTCAGTACCTGAACATACTTACAGAATAACAAAATCACATAATAGAAACTACGAACATTAAGGTACGGTTCAACGTAAACTAAACAATCATTAATTGGTTTCTAATTAAGGAAACAACGGCTTCGATGATATTTTGTACCAACACTTTTTAATGAAGATAAAAATAGTTACCTAAACAAAAATAAAGAAGTCATTTCCCAAACAGAAGTCTATTTAAATAATCACGTATGTATGGGTTACAATCGCGGTTGATAGATGATGGCTTCTATACATAGAAGCAGGAAGAAGTAGAATCACCCAACGACTTCAGATAGGAGAATTGATAGGCAGAATTATGTTCTAATTATACACACACTTATATAGTAAACAATGTTTAGGATGCTATTACAACATATACAAATTCATGATTGACAATGAGGTTGTCAATAATGAGTTTGTACAAAATGAGACCACAATAAGCAACATGAAGCAAATAGGAATCAAAAGGAAAGCCACAAATACGTAAACAAACATAATCGAAATAAATATTTGAAGAGACAAAAGACTTGGCCGCGTTTCAAAGAGTTAAACGACTGAGCGTCTTATCGCTGAATCTTTTAGCTCTATGAGGGAATTAAAGTTTTATTAGCGTGACCCGGTCGTAGTTGTGAAGTTTCAGCGTTAGCGTAGCCACAACTTTCCACCACGCGGTATGGGAGTGCAGTCACCTTTCAGTGTTCCCGTGAACACATAGCGATAGACATTCACGCCGACGAAGCGAAGGAATTGAAATGAAATTATAATATCAAAAGTGGCGTAAAGTGAATAGATCCATATGACTTTCTTGTGAAAAGGTTGGTAATGCCCAGAATAGAGGGGAGGAAGTTTATTGCCGTCCTTGAGGCTTTTCGTGACCGCCATCAACCAGCGATTTCCATAAAATTATTTTTAGAATAAGGTGCATCTAAGCATCAGATAATGAAAATAAATGGATAACAATCAGTTTCAAAATGAAATCAATTCGTTTATTTTTTAAATATTCGTTAGATTAAAACATATTTTTATTTAATGATAATGTTTATTTATTTATTTCACAGTTTAACAGTAATAATATAATAATGGCCGATATCTTGCAATCCTATTCGCCGATATGTTAACAGAATCATGAAGCATAAATTTTCTGCGAAAAAGAGTTGCGTGCAAGCTTTTAAAATTCTATTGAACTCTGCAATGGGTTATGTAAGTTCGATGCGATACGATTTGAGGTTTTTTGCGATAGCTCATTTCCATGAAGGCTTGGAAAACTTTCACTGAATCACTGACAGTTACCTGGGAGACGGGTCTAGTCTAGGGCTAGACTTGGGAATGAAAAGAGGTATCCTGGCTGCCGCGTTGCATGAACTACACAGAAGCGACAATAACGTGTGAGTGCATTTAGTTGTGCTATACCTACCGCCGCAATGGCCGACAAAACATTACCCTCAGATGAAGAGAACATGGAGGATGAGAAGGAAAACCAACCAGACGCTAGAGAAGATGGAAACGTAACTTGTGCAGTATATGAAGAAGGTATGTTTAACTGCATTGAAATTTAGTCTAGATTTGTTTTCAGATATATTTATAAGATGTCACATAATAATCTGTTAACGAACATGATTAGAGTCGAACAAACATGCTAAACAGATTCTAACAGAGCGCGTCGTTTTGTGTTCAGCCTCTGTGTAGCCTTAATTATATTTTGTTCGGCCTACGTCTGTAGTTTACATGCTTTGCTTCGAAATTCGTTAATTGTAGCTATCCTTCTTCATATGACAATTTTCACACAAACTTTAATTTGAACGCGTTTCGTTCGTAAAAAGTTCAAGGTAATAAAATAAGTATATAGTTACTTTTTATCCACTGCTTATGGACGGCCTACAATTTAAATGGATGTTAAACAGATGTGTATAAAAGTTTATTCTGATCATATATTTACCTGATTAACTAAACCTCAAACAGCAGTTTCTAAATTTACCATATTATTATTAGTGTTCGATATCTCCTTATATTGCATAATAATATGACGGAAAAGATAATTTTAACGTAATGGAAAAGATACGCCGTATGGTAACCCTACCTCTATCTCATATTTAAAGTATGCTTCAAATTAACGTTAAATTGAAATTACTACTTCCGTAACATTACGATGTCACTTTCCATAATTCGTGAAATCGGTATGAATGCCCTTGACGTCACCAATCACCTGATAAAGTCCGCGATCGAAAGCTGGCATTAGTGGGGCAATCGTCTTCCAATAGCCGAAAATACGCCCTTGCACGACATCGCCAGTTGGTTTCCGACCGCCGCGCCACTCGCCCGGCTCGCCATCCCATGATTAGCATTAGTCTGGTTGCCATGGCGACGAGAACCCTAGCGTCACAAAGGTGATAACAATGATTAGATAGCCAACGCGCCCCTCCAGTCGCGCGCCGCTTACTCACCCGAAGAACTTGCCTAAGATGCTATGGTGGAAGCAGATAGAAAGACACAGCGGTAACATCATGATGCTAGAAAGAGAAGAAGAAAAGACGCGGCGGTACGTCGAAAAGACCACCCTGACACTCAATCTGCCCCCCAGAGATCCAGTGATGCAGGACCATCTTTTGATTTCAAACTTAGAGCAAGTGAAGTCGTTGCAAGCCTCTTTGTTTCCAATATGCAACAAAGGTAAAACTTTCATAGGTAATTGAATGTTTTTATTTTATATAACATATAGGTATATATATGTTAGAAACAGTGAAGGAAAACATCGTGATGAAACCTACATATTCAGCTGCATGTGTAACCATGATCCAATCTGGTCAGCTTCCCCTGTCAACAGGGTCAGGGAGGTCAGATGACAGTCGCTCCAGTTACCTGATCTGCCAAATCTTGGACCATGGTCAAGGCGAGAGCGAGAGCACAACCGGGACATTAACGCCAAGATGATTACATGTTTGATAGGTACAATACACAGAATAACTAGATTTAGAATTTTGTGCGTTTATTTAAATAAACATTTAATTGTAAGTGTCTATGTTTAAAATCTAAAGCTAATCGTAATCTAAAGCAATGTGTGTGCAAAGTTTAATATTTAACGAATTACTTTGTGGTTAGTTGAAACAAAGTCCAATTTTAACTTTCTTTTAACTTATTTTGTCAAAAATACCTAGTTAGCTACAAAAACTTTCCACACGCAAACTGTTTCGGGGTTTATCATGTTTTCATTTTCATTTAAAGTTGGGAGGACTCAATATAACGTCGGAAAGCTTTAAGCAATACGCTTCTGATTCGATAGCCTCGCGTGCCAATTGACGTATTGTGGAACATGAAATGTGTACACAACTACCTACAATTAAAAACAGAACTATGTTCACTTTTTTTACTTTAGGTGAAGCAGAAACCAATTGATTGATTGACTGACTGACTAATCACCACATAGCTCAGAAGCAATCAATAGGATTTTTTTTATTTCAAGGGAACCGAATGAAACCGTGATATAAGGGTGAACGAAACGGACGGTGAAAACGAACGGGATATTACTAATACAATACCTGATCAAAGTATAGCAATCTCGCAATAGGACGTAAGCTAGCATCATCAAGATTCATATCGAATCATAATATATAAATTTTTAAAGATTAATCTATTTAATGCTTCCTTCCATGTTACCACTTCCAACTTACATTGTAATAAGTGAAAGTAGGCGAGTAATCCTGAAAAGCATGAAATCAATTAAATTTTGCTTTAATTCACCGATTAAATCTTCTTTTTCAGGCACATTAATATCAAACTTTCTACAGAACAACATAAAAACGAACCAGCTGGAGATAAATACTGATATTAGAACATTAAGAACGACTGCAAAACTTAAAGAGCCTCGAGATTTGTTTGCTTTGCCCAAAGAACTCGATTGCCCTCAACAAGCGCCGCGGTGGCCTTCAGAATGCCAAGTAAGTAGTCGAGTATCACGCACACACTATGCACTCTATGCCTGGAGTAAACGGTCTTTTTCTAAAATGTATCTTAAATTGGTATTAATCTATCTGCCTACACCTACGGGAAAAGGCGTGACGGTATATTGTATGTAAAGGCTGTTTTTTAGAGCCGGAGAACTTTAAATAAAAGAAAAAAAGGTATTTTCAGAGTTTGTTCGTGATATTACTACAAAATATGTGGCTCCCTAAAAGTCTCAAATTCTATATTCAACGAACCGTTAATACAAAACCGTTTACCGTCCTCAGTTGCCATCTAGCTTTATTGCCGCCAAACGTTATCAAAATCCATTTAGTAGTTTTTACGTGAAGGAATAACATGCATCCAAACATACTTACAAACTTTCGGATTATAATATGTGCTATTCTGGGTTACAAGATAAATTACTGCCAAATTTCATTAAAATCCGTTTAGTAGTTTCCGCGTGACGGAGTACCAAACATCAGGAATTACTTAATATCGAAATCAAACACGTGAAGAGCACAGCACCAGAGAGCGCACTCTCAGCGAACTCAGTCTTCAGAGACTCCTCAGATGTTTATGAAGATAGAATATGACAACAATAATCAATATTCAGGTTGTGGAGGAAAGAATACAACATTTAGTATGGAGCCCCGCAACACCGGAGCCGTACTACGTCCCCACGGGAAAAGAGCTGAAACCACAACCAGTGGGTGAAGACGCCGGCACTGTCATATTCCAATACTACCCAATGAGTGCTGTCAACTATGTAAGTAGCTACCTGCTTCTTCAACGCGTGATATACATTAACCGGCAGACTTTATGTAGTTTGGACTTTTGGAGCCGTTGAAGGCGTCTAAAAAGGGGTGAAAATAATGTAAAAAAGCTTATGAACGCCCAGGTTTAAGATTCAAAACTATCTGAGAAAGTAAGTTTACTGCAACTCAAGCAAGACTTACCAAATTATGTAGACCTAGGGGTAAGCAGGCTGATCATAAAAAATGGACTGGAGATTTATGAATGAGTTTAATTCGTTGAATAGTAAAAGAATTACTATTGTTTAAAACGAGGCGTACCGTCGCATATGGAAACCACAACACGGTAGGATTACTCCTACCTCCTGCCTATGATTACTCATAGGCTTCCCTTTCGTATTTCCAGTTCAGCCGTTCAACAGTGGGTGGATCCCGCTTGTTTCTCTCAGCGTGCGCGACCGTCGGAGGAGAGGACGAGCTACGTTTCGAATCCCGGTTCGAAAGTGGAAACCTAGCCAAGGCCATCCGGATCACATCGGCATACTACGAGTTGCATCTACGTACAGATTTGTACACCAGCCGGCACATGCAGTGGTTCTACTTCAGAGTCTCCAATACAAAGAAGCAGACTATGTACCGGTAAATGTGGGCGACAACATTTACATATTTGCATTATTTGCTACTTATCAAAATACAGTCTCAAATTCATAAATCTCAAATATAAAATAGACAAAGACAAACACCAAATTGGCTAAAGCAATCTATCGAGAAAAATCTAGCATGCCTATACACCAACAAACATTATCTAACGTATTCTCTCTTACAGACTCCCATTCTTACCCAATAATACATGCCTACTTTACTATTACTGTTACTGGTAAGAGTTGCTCCATAACGAGACGTATATTCTTGTTAAATATTACAGGTTCTCGATAGTGAACTTGTCTAAGGCGGAGAGCTTGTATAACGAGGGCATGCGACCTTTGTTGTACTCCACGAAGGACGCCCAGCTGCATTCGATCGGTTGGCGGCGGTGCGGGGACAACATTGCATATTACAAGAACGATTCTACGTAAGCCCATGGATTCTTTTAAAATATTGCAACGTTTGCTTAAAACGTGTGAAAGTATTATGATAATAAGGCTAAGAAAACACAATGGTCCAATTTATATATGAAGACAAAAAATATCAGTTTATCAGATGGAAAGTAGTACTAGATAACTCTCAGCCATGTGCCAAGAAACAATGTTTGTGTGACTGTTAGGTATCAGTTTCAATGTTGAAACGACGTCGCCAAATGAAATATTAGGTTTTGCAAAATGTCGGGAAACTCTGAGCATATTCTAACGAAGAGGAATTCACTTTTTAAAATTACAAGATTTCGTAAACTAAGGTAGGTCGTTAGGTCTGGTAACAAAATTTGCATTTGATTTCAGATGTGAAGAAGAAGAACAATTTCCTAGTTACACACTGACTTTCAACATAGAATTCCCCCACACAGACGATGTGGTCTACATAGCGCACTGTTACCCATACACATATTCGGATTTACAAGAATATCTGTCCCGATTGCAATCACATCCTATCAAGTCGACTTATTCAAAGTTAAGGCTGTTATGCAGAACGCTAGCTGGCAATAATGTGTATTACTTGACGATTACTGCACCTTCTAATCCAAATGATCTTGAACCAAAAGTAAGTCGGTCGGACTAATTAATAAAATGATTTGAGAATAAACGCAAAAATAGTTTGTGCTGAATTTTTAAACGTCTACATCTGTAAACAATGTCTTTGATTTAATTTTCAGAAAAAGAAAGCTGTTGTCATAACTGCTAGAGTTCATCCTGGAGAAACGCCGTCTTCCTGGATGATGAAAGGCTTCATGGACTATTTAACAGGCGATTCAAACCAAGCTCGAGAATTAAGAGAAAAGTTCATATTCAAACTAGTACCCATGTTGAATCCGGATGGAGTAAGTTGTTACATGGTGAACTAGATATTTTATAGTCCCACATAAAGAGACCTAAACACCCATAGGTATGTTATTGTTGTAGGTAATTGTCGGCAACAATCGATGTTCGTTGACCGGAAAGGACCTAAATAGACAATATCGTACAGTCATAAGGGAAACGTACCCGCCGGTGTGGTACACAAAAGTAATGATACGGAGGTTAGTAACCGCACGTAGCACAGATAGAAATAAATACCCTGGAATATTTACACAATTAAATAGAAAAAATTGGGACAGATTGCAGGAAGAGTGTGGTGTTGCAATGTATGTTGATTTACACGCACACTCTAGAAAGCATAACATTTTTATATATGGATGCGAAAGTCGCAGAAATTCTGATAAACGCCTGCAAGAACAAGTGTTTCCTTTGATGTTGCACAAAAATGCAGCAGACAAGGTAATATAGTGTGCATGATAATCCAATATGCATCAGTTTAACAGTATTAACCTTAACTTTCAATTACAGTTCTCTTTTGAAAATTGTAAATTTCGGATTCAACGTAGCAAAGAAGGCACTGGCAGAGTTGTAGTATGGATGATGGGAGTAGCAAATAGTTATACAATGGAAGCATCATTTGGAGGTTCAGAACTTGGCAGTAGAATGTCGACACATTTTTCAGTGCAGGACTATGAGAGTATAGGCCGAACTTTTTGCGAAACATTATTAGATTTCAGTGATGAAGATCCTAGTAAGGAAAGACTGAGGTCAAAAATTGTTACAAGACTCTTGAAAGAAGGCTCAAATGCTGATGAGCCTACGAACATCGATCTTTCAGATTATTCTAGGTAGGTAAAACCTGATTTAATTTTAAAGGTTAACTAACTAGTTTGGTTGAATAACTTTTTTTATATTGGCAGTGACGAAGGAGATACCTCCAGCAGTAGCTCGGACGCAGCGGTGACAAGAGAAACAATTGATATGGCCCAACCAGCTCCACCTCCATCGCCTATATTCCCAGACATTAATAAGAGCATATCGGAAGTGAGTGTCACATTACGGCTCCATTTCCTGTGAAAAATTTTGCTTATCCAATAATATCCTTGAAACCATAGCGATTTAGGGTTAATCATTTTCAACTATTGTAATTTGTAGGTGATACGATCGTGATCGTGAATTGATCAATAATTTTAAGATTAATGGCTTGACTTCTCAAAAATACAAGAGATTCCTCTCTGAACTGTGATGAGACTCGACACTCTCATTATTTTAAGAAGTCTAGTATTTGTAAAAATATTTACAAATACATGATCACGATCGCATCTTCTACAATAGTTGAAAAAGATTTTACCTGAATCGATAAGGTTTCGAAAACATCATTGGTTTTGTGAATTTTTTATAGAAAATAGAGCACTTACAAAGCGGTCCTTAAAATTATGGTCACATATTGTGTAAATAATTAAGTTAAGAATGCTAACGATCATACTATAAATGATTATTTTGTGTTTGTAAAGACCTACATTGAATAAAAGTATTCGATTTAATTGTTTTAGAAGCCAAAGAAGCTCAGACCGAAACTAGAGAAATCAAAAAGGATAGAAAAGAAGAAAACAAAACGTGAAACTCTACAGGTAAACTCTAAGGATAAACTTTTATTATCTACTAGCCACCCGCCCCGGTGTTGCATGGATTTCGGGCTTTCCCTAATTTCATTTATGCAACATATAAACCTTCCGGAATAAATTATCTAAATGATAATGAAAATCGCATAAAAATCTGTTGCGTGGTTTAGGAGTTAGCTGATATATAGAAAGACAGCGACTGCCATTTGTCCTCCTCCCTCCGTGACCATGTTAATAGGGGAACTTGACCAGATTTAATAACATTCAGCCACCTGATTGTGCAGGTTTCCTCGCGATGTTTTTCCTCACCGTAAGAACATTGGTTATCGTACAACTTATGTACATAACTCAGAAAAATCTTTGGTATATGGCGGTACTGGAGATAGAACTCGGTACCTCTCGCGTGGCCGTGTGGTGTCCGGTCGAGTGAAATAGCAGCAACACCTTTTACACTTGTGGGTGTCGTACAAGGCGACTAATGTTTTCAAGACACAAGTTCTGGAGTCTCCGTACTTTCTCTACGTGACGAGGTCAAGCCAGAAATTATAGGTAAATAGAAGTAGAACAAAGGTCACCGACAAACGAAAGCTTCAAAATTAGAATAGGCAGGCCAAATAGCTCAGAGAATCGATGGCCGATGGGGGTAAACATTCTCGAGTGGTGACCACGTACCGGTAAACGCAGCGTAGCACCGAAGGGAGCCTATGGATATAGAAGAAACAAAGTCGACCGTTATGGAAAGTTCAGTAGGGTAATTACGAAACTCTGTTGCCAACAATTCACTAATTTCACTGATTGAAATTGTTACTTTTGCAATTCCGTTTTATCGATTGTATGGATTTAGTTGTTACTGCAACTCTTGAATCTATCATACGTTACGTAATCGCCTAGAGGGCGAGGCTCATGTCCAACAATGCCGTCCCACGGCTGCATTATGTTGATAATAGAGTAGTTACACTTATATTCTATTTGCCGTAACTTTGCAGGTTTCGAGAGCAACAATTGATTTAACTTCCGATGCAATGACGTCATCAGACGGAGAATCCTGTGAAGAGAACTTAAGTCCAATAAGGAGAGCACATAGACTTTTACATACAGCAACTAAACCAAAGCCAAGGCGGAAGAAGAAGATGCCTCCAGAACTAAAGATCATACCGGCCCCGGTACTATTTTGCACTTTAGTTTTGCCTTTTTAATAGAATTCTAAGAGTAGTTGATACCACGGCATTCTGATGTTTTCAGACAAGTGACGAACTCTATCACTCGGATAAGGAGAAAAGGTCTCCAAAGTACTCGAGACCTAGAAGTGTGTCGATGATTAATGAACCAATAGAGAAACAAAGACTGAAGCCTGCTTCATGGCATCATTTTAGAGGATTACCACCTCCCAAGTAAGAATTATTTTTGGTTCTATACAACTTTCTAATACTGCAAGTAGATGTACTGACTAAAGTAACAATATCATAACTATATTAAATAATATACAAAATTTACAGATGTCTGTCTGATAATAAAAACAGGAATGCGCAACCCACTGAACTGCAAGTTAAATTAACTTCTTTAAGAAGACAAGTATGGACTGGTATACAAAGGGATGAGAAGGGTCCATTATCATGGGGTGTCTCTAGCTTTTCCATGAATACTTACTACACAGATAGTGAGGCTTTGCTCAGGTAAATAATGGAGTTCTTGAAGGATGTGATGTGAAACCTAAAACTTTTGGCCTCTATGGAGGTAAAAAAATTTTTTTCAATATAATTGTTACTGGCCAAACCCGATTTCAGGTCAAAATATTTTAAACAGATTTAGTATGATTATTCAAGTAAGTAAATGAATGATTAAAATGGAGCGGTGGTAGTTTTGGGTCTAAATCAGATTTGAACTGGTAACAATTATAATACAATACAATGTAGTAATTGATAACAAAATTGTAGATAATAAGAGAAGTTACCTTTATAAAATTATTAATAAAACAATGCTAACAGATCATGTTCAAAGAAGCTAGAGGAAATAGAAGGAGAACGTAAAAAAAATAAAGAAGAGAAGAAAAAGAAAAAATCAAAAATTAAGAAGATATCTTTGAAAATGCCAAGTACAGTAGATGATATATTAGAACCTTTATGTAAACTTCCTAAAACCTGGAAGAAGAAAGGAAAGTAAGTAAAAGTTTTAGTTTCCAGTATATATTTTAAAACACAACATTTGTTATTGTATAATATAATTTCATTCCAGGCTAAAACATGCAAAATCTGAGAATACTTACATAAACAATACAAGTTTTACTGATATACCAAGAAATACACAACAACCATCACAAAAAGCCAGTCCTGATGTGAACCGGCAGGCAAAGAATCGTTTCAGAAAGGGTGGATTTGTAACTACAGCAGTACAAACCAAAAAAAATAGTTTTAAGACTAATATTTCAGACAATTCAGACTCAGATGAATCAATCCAATCAACAAAAAAGTCCAAAAAGAAAATTAAAAACACAAAGACCAAACTGTCTAAACTTATTCCTGACATTAGTAAATAAAATAACTAACTGTACCTATAAAATTGAAATTGCTCACATATCTATCTAATATTTTAGAATCATAAGACTTTATTTCTAAAAAATGTACATTTACTATAAGAAACATTTGTAATAAATTATACTTTTGAATACATCCTTTAAAATATTCTAATTGATAAGTTACCAATCCCTTTGATAATCAGTATGCCCAGGCATAAAATATACTTATTTAGACACTGCTGGACTTTCTATCCCAATGTCGGCTTCATACTATCTGCCAGTCCAAATTCTTGTGGCGACGTAAGTACATTGTCAGTTCCCCATGAACCTTACAATGTTGTGTACCTTTTCCCACCACTGCATCCCCTGAATGGCCCGGATCTGGCCAGTGATGATTTAATAACCAGGTAAGCCCCAGAACAAACTAATACTGGCATGGTGTAACCCAGAGGACACAACCGATAGTTTACAGCAAAGTATTGAAGTAAACATAATACACAGTAATACAACGTCAGAAGTTTAATTATTGTAATAAACTCATGGGATTTCCCTCACTTGCAAAAAATTCAAACGAATTTATTCTGAGCACCTATGTAACGACTACTTATAGTATAGTATAGTAATTACTATGTCTTACTGTGATAATATAATATAATGACGATTAAAATAGAAGCGAAACAATCTATAAAACAGCAGTAATAACATTTATAACACGAGCACTTACGTACTTTGTCCAAATTGATACTGATAAGATTTTCAAGGTCTTCATGTGATTCTCACTTTCTCGAGAAGAAATCGGAAAAATATAAATAGTATGTTTATTAATTACTTTTTTATTATTATTATATATTTACAATAATCCAGCGAAATTTAATAATAATTTCTTGCCGCACCGCGCACCATCACCTCAAACTTTACAAATCACAACAAAACAACCAACAAACAAACCAAAATTTGACATTAAAGTTGTCAATCGGCTTGATTGACACTATCACATCGAAATAATATGTACTTAAATACACCTGGAATAAGCACCAAGCTAAAAATGCGAGCCGATAGGGATATATTTTAGCATGGAGCTACTGAATTTGGACAAATGTAATGTTCTCATTACATTTGGCTAAATTCAGTCGTCTAAATTTGAAAGCGAAAAAAGAAGTGGAATGTGTTGCTCATAAAATAAGATCCATTTTTGTATCCCGATTTTTATAACTAATTTAATATGAGCATTTCAAAAGTGAACTTTATTTAACTTATTATAACCTTATGTAACCACTTTGATTTCCTTTCACAGTTTTTGCTTCTGAATTTAGATGACTGAATTTGGTAAAATGTTATAAGCGAATAAGATAGAAACAACAGTGCCACTCTTCATCGGTAGTAAATGTTGAAACAAACGAAGGTCCGCCAGGCCTATTTTTGTTGAACGTGAAACGCGGTCGAAGACAATAAAATTATGAAATTTCAAAAAGCAATGACGCGAGTAATAATAAGACCACGCTAAGTCCAAATCACTTATTAAAAAAAAAAAAAAAAAAAAACTGTATGACAACTTATGACAAGTTTTTTAAAAGTAATAGAACGTCATTCATAAAAGTCATAACAAACAATTTGATTTCTGTAGGATTGTTTATTTTCGTAAGTTATGAAAAATATTATTAAATAATGGGCAAAACAATTATAAAGGAAGTGAGGGTGATCATTTTCAGCTTATTTAATAATTTAGTCAAACTAAAAGTACGAGTTCAAGCCAAATGTCTAAATTTTAACAAGAAGGACTGATTAGTACTGACAAGGACAGATTATCCCCAGATTATTGTCATATCCACATTTTATAATTTTTACTACTGTCAGTTGATTCGGACTAAGCGTGGTTCTATTATAGTCCTGTCTGACCACCTGACCACATGAAACACCTGACAAAGTAAGAAGTTGTGAAATTAGAATAATGACGTTTCGGAATAAGACCTAGCGCCCTCCTTCATAGAGTTACGATTATTTTCAAATGTGTCAACATTTGACGTAGTAGATGTTGACACCAAAGTTAGACAGTATTAACCAACTAATTTTAAAGGGTGTACAATAATGAAGGCGGCTTATTAAAGTTGTAGAATACTCAATAGCGTGGAGATATATTTACTCTATTATAGATTAATATCGCCAGTAAAATAAATTTAGTGTACTAGTTTTCCCCAAAGTGTCAAAGTAACCTGAAGTCGTGGTACCCCATAGCAGTATGGACGAAGTAGTCCGTATTAGTTGCATGACTGTATCAACTAGGAACTCTCATGTAAATACTTCATTTACTGTTTACAAACATGTAGAAAAAGGATGTTTTTCTGAGCAGATTAAAATAGATATAGGTACCTACAGGGAAAAAACGTAACATTATGTACGTATTTTAGGTATTATAATGTAGTATTTAATTCCATAATTATACATTGTTACATTCAATATATACACTCTTAAGATCTAATTAAAAATTAACACAATTAAAAAAATATATTACAAATAAAAAACAGCCTCTAGTTTTTTGCCATTCGGAAGTAACCCCAAAAGCCGGGTAGATATTTCTTGGAACACCTCATTAGCGATGGAGCCCCAAGGCACCGTTTCCACCCCAAACAGCGCAAATAAATAACCCTGCCCTAGGGATACATATTTGAGCCGCTTAAAGTCCTCCGCCGAAGAAGTAGCTGCGCCAGCGTTAGCCGAGGCAACCCTAATGTGGAATAGAGCTAAGGTGTCTACATAGGTGGCCGCCCTTGTGACTAAGTAACAAGCGTCATGCCCCCAGGCCTCTTGCCATCATCCCGAGCCAGCCCATTGGGTTCTTAACAGCTGGCAAGTTGATGGTGACAAGGGCACGGCGGGTGACGTCGTTGAGATTGGCGTGGCGCGACAGACGACCGGCACTTTGTTGGTACGAGAGGTCACGGTTTCCAGTGATATCTACAATACATCTGCAGTGGCAACGATGTATTATAATTAATATTATCCGTTTTATAGCCTTGTGGTGTACGGCAAAGTAGAAAGGTATACCTAGACTATTGTACCAACTAACCCCGTCGCTTCGATATAGGGGTATCTTCATTCTAATATCACTAATCTGTGGGGGTGTCGTCCAGTTTGACTCTCAGTAGCCGACTAGCAGCGTCTTCTGTTACGTATGTAGACTGTGGCTAAACCCCTCACTAATGTGAAAAAGCCTCAAGTCCAATAGTGGGCTGTTGTGGGCTGTAAAATTGTAACTGTAAAGATTTTTCCAAGGCATGACACCATATTACACGTACTTAATTGCCAACCATACCATAGACTCTAAGTGGATGGAATATGGAAATAATGCTTCGTATTAGACAATTCGTAACAAGCTTTGCAGTCAGCAAACATTTGTTAACCAGGTCGTCTGTGTTAAATTAGTAGAAGAAGAGCAAAATGAGCTCGATACTGGAGTTGTAGCAGCAAAAGCAAGGATACGTAACTCTCCAGTACTTGAAAACTGAAGTGCATTGCTGACTCGAGCCCCCGTTGACGTGTAGCCCGGTGTCTGAGGATCTCCGGTAATAGGGTTGAAGCTATCACATCGTGCTTTGGCTAGCAGACAGGATGTCACATTTGTAAAGAATCTGACATTATCGGCATCCCTGGTTAAATCCACACCTGTTCTCGCCTCCCTAGTGCATTCCGTAATCTGAAAGTCACAATTAAAACTATCAAATGTGAGTTATTATCACGCTCTATTACTCCAAATGTACAGTGCTGTACTGACTCGAGTATAAATCAGAATATAATAATAAGTACTTATAGCTATAGGTATTAGAATTGGACCAACAAGGATCATAATGAACACGACGTAAAAGCAACTAATATGGTGCCTTGGCTTATCATATATTTAGAAAAGAAAAAAAGACCGGCAATTAGAATAGAATATACTGAAATTGAAGCTGGTTGGGTAGATCAGATGTTTTGAAATTTTAACCTTAATGCTAATAGTGGTGTCGTTACAAACATAACAAAAATAAACTAATTTAACATAATAGTTAAAAATAAACGAATTTAACATAATCTTGGGACCAGAACCAGACTAGAATAACTAGTTTTGGGTGTGTATTATGCCATTTAACGTTACCGTTTGTTTAAACATTACCGTAGATCTAATGTAACAGTTAAAATTATATTGTGAACTGTATAAATTGCAAGGGAATTAGACACTACCCAATTGCGGGCTTAGAAAATGTCCTTTTATTCTTGCCTTGAAAGTGGATAAAGTATAGGCACGTAATGGTGGTGGAATGGTTATATCAATATTTTTCGCAGCGGTATAATTGAAACTGCCTTTAAAAGGCAGTTATTATGTGTTGCGAAATTTTTATTGTAGAGCTATTTTTCATAATGATATGGCGGTTTACCGGTTTTCATAATTCCTAATAGGAGAGTAGCAAAATGCACAGATCTCTTAGATAACAAGTTTAAGGAGGACTACCTTTTCTTAACCTTTTGTTTATTTACATTGATAGACCAAACTGAAACGCATAGAATAAGGATAATTGTCGTATAATGCATTTTGGAACACGGAAGCGTATGTGCGAAATAAGCAGTTGGTATTTTCATATTTCGAGATTCTACTTAAATTAACTTTAATCCTCTCAACTGCAAATTCGACATCATGCAATATGTAGAGCTGCGAGTCATCAGCATAAAATAAAAATCACCTCACAACCATGTTCCTCACAGTCACACAGTTGTCACTTCATAAAAGTCCGGAATATTAGTCACAAAATTTAAACATTGCGCACGTACTGATACTTATGTGTATAATGTAAATGAATGAGGGGAAGTCATTGCCATAATCTCCACGCTTGTCAGGCGGGTTGGAGATCGTAGTTTTGTAAAATATAAATATTTTTACCAAATTTATTGAATTCACTCTTCTCAAACATCTGACAAAGTCGCAATAGCCCATGAAACAACCAACTGGTTGCACATTGAGGGCAGATGTTGATAAAGCCTGAAAAAGATTTATAATTTGTAGTAAATAGGCAAAGGCTACTGTACAACCCAAAAATAACAATTTATTTAAAATTATTTACCATAATGGCAGCTGCACACGGAGCATACGATGTATTTGCGAAAAATTGGAGAGCACAGGCGCTGAGTGCATTTAGTTCTTGGGGTCCCTGTAATTATTAAACAAAAATATTCCTTAGGTCATTTTGATGTGAATAAGGACGTCTTTCTTTTCAAAACGAAAATATAAATGAATTTCTTATATCCACCCACATAAGAAACGCGAAAAAGGATTTGTGAAAAATTTAATTCATTTCCACAAAGTAAAACGACTTACACTTACACTTATGGATCATGCGTCCTTGGCCATGAAATGACGACGTAACCAAGTGAAAGAAGATTATGGAAAAGGGCAGGGTAGTGGTAGAGTTCATTAAATTGAAATCACGCGAACGAACTTGCGCCGGGCAGCTATTACATGTATTTAAAAAGACTGACGGCAGAATCCGGACACTGCTTACTCACGATTCTTTAAGATAATAAAGGCATCTATAGTTATTTATTCTAAATAACCGCCACAAAGCATCAAGATGCAACGGAACTCCCGTGTGGATAGGTAGTTGCCTAAACTATTACTTTCGGTCTGTTTATAGTTTAATCTTTCTGACTACTTATCATTAGTCGCATATCAGTCTTTATAATATAAAGTATTTGCAATTACCTCTGTCATTGAGGTTACTCTCTGGAAACAAGTAATACAAGCATCTCTCGCTGTAACATTGGTTGGTTGAGCAGTACTGCAAACAAGGTTGAGCAAGTTTTGCAATTGAACTCTGTAGAAATAAAACAATAATTACATTGAGGAAATGTTTATCCATACGACTAAAAAAATTTGGGAAACTTTGATGAGATTATTTGGGAATGAGGTGATGAGGTAGCTGCATTTTATCTTAAGAGTCCCCGGGCTATGGAGAGTCGCTCAACCGAACTCATCGTGCCAAATTTTAATAAACACACGAGCATAGTTAGAAATGGAGCTGTAGATTATCAAGTGACACATTCTGTGCAGGGTATTATCCTGTTATATAACCCGCTCGAAAGAGGAATTCCGTAGAGAGTAACATAACCCTTGAATCAAGACATAGATCAGACATCTCCGGATGGTGTAGGATTTCGTATTCACAAAGCTCTTGCTAACAATATTGAAAAAATTTCAGTATGGCTATCCAAATAAACCTTTGCACCGTATTCGCACTCTTGGATATGTATTGTATGTATGAAGACAAAGGCCTGTTTACATTTTGATAGGTACGGTAGCGAGTTTAGTAATCGTTAACAGTTAAGTATCTATGAAACAGTAAGTAGCGTCCAAACGGGAAAGCAAGTTTAAATAACGGTAGGTACCTATGTGAGACAAAAATATACTTATGCGAAAATTGTATTCCAAAAATATGGACCCGCAGTTAGTGTATATGTCAAAACTTATAAAAACTGGTACCTACCTGATAGGGGAATAATGAAAAAGCTATAAAAAAATAATGATAAACTTACCCATTTGATGGACACAAAGCTTGTATTTTCTGAGTTTTCCATTGAATAATTTTGTTTTTTACGTCACTGAGATCAAATATACCATTAGAAAATGCACCGACCTGCGGAATGACACATAATAATAAGTGACAAGCTTTATAATAGGTACCTGTCTTAAATCGATAAAATAAATTGCAGAATGAAATGAAGCTAACCTCACTTAAATTTAAACCTTTGTTCTTCCATTGCAAAATATTTTGCAGTTCATTAAAGTCTACAAAAGTTCCATTAGTCTGGATCTGTCGAGAAAGAATTCTCTTATTTTTTTTATTTCACTAAGTTTAAAATAGTGTAGGTGTGCAAGTAATTAATTACTTACTAGAAAGAAAGCTAAAATGCTACAGTGAATTTTATTCATGACTAACATATGGTTTGTCTAACATTATCAAAAAGCACTAGTTGACATTATTAGCAACCAACTACAACTGACTGAAAGTAACATTCTGTACATGCACCGATTACACAATTGAAACAGTAAGTACCTACTTAGTTACGTGTAGGTACTTACAATGAATATTATTACACCATAGGTATGCCATAATAATAATAAGTTGTAAATAGGTAACAACATCACACAGGTAATTTATACGCGTTCTTTCATGTGCACGCAGCGTAGAGCCGTGAAACTATTATAATCAATAGAATGGTGTCGCCGTTACCTTTGTGGGAGGAAAAGTTTTGAATTGTCGAAGTTACGACATAATATTTAGTGCAGTTTAATGTGCAGCAATATACCTATCTACTTACGACAAATTATTGGATTTATTGCATAGTTTTTATGCGGGGTCGGGTGTCTCGCATTGAGCCAGGTAGATGCATTGAGGAGGCGCCATAATTTCAAAATACGAAGTTGTCAAGTGGTGTTTATAAAGTGAATAATTACATGGGAGTGAACTTATTTACCAGTTTAGTAGTTAACTTAGGTATCAGCAGGAAGGCACAAGACCGGCTTTTGTGGAGATCTCTGGGGGAGGCCTATACCCAGCAGTGGGCGTCTTCTGACTGATATGATGTTGATTATGAACATATTTTGAAATTAGTATAAAATATAGGTACAAAATTTCGTGATTTTTATGAAAAATTTGGACAATGATCAATGTCGTTCTCGCGATAAAACTATTTAAAAGTAATTCAGTAGCATGTTTGATGATAAAAATATGGTATTTCTTACATATTTCATATTTTATTTATGAGGTAATAGTAAACCTAAAATCCCACTAAACTTGGTTAAAAATGAAGGTTAAAAAAGCGCAGCTTTACAATATTCTGTGTTAAGCACACTCCACATGTTCGTCGAAACTTTTGCCGGGACTTTAGTGGATCCTCTATATTCTCGCCTATTAGGGATAAGGTAGCCGTGGCATGTATCGAAATGAATCGATATATATAATACAGGGTGTCCCAAAACTCGACGTCAACCCGGAATCGGGTGAAAAGGCAAGTCATGCTGGTTGGCAGAAAAATATTAAAAAAAATTTAAGTTGCATGATTTTGCAAAAATCTAAGTTGCATTAATTTTTTATTTTGAATTTTTTTCTATGAGATAAGTCCTATTTTTATGCAAGCTTGAGCAGCTGGTTTCAAAATTTTGATTACATTTTATAGAATATAATAGAATAGAGCTTTATTTATGCTTCATGCACATACAAACAACTTATGCTAGTATAGAACAAATTACAAAAATACATGAACTAAGTACAAATTAAATTGTCACGAAGTAACTTAAACATTATAAAAACCTATAGGTAAGTCGTATTTGTGTGCTGTAGCACAAAAAGGTCTTGACTCAGCATAGTGTTGCCTGGAAGAGCAACATACTGGTATTCTGCCAAAACCTAAGTGGGTTCACGGAAACTCTGAAACAGAATATATGAGTGTAAAATAATATACTTAATGTGAAATGTATAAAGTGATAGATATAATAATAATAACATAATAATCTAAAATGTGTGCATAGGAGTATTTGTAGATAGAGGTACCAAACAATAATTTATCTAAGTAGGTAAATATTATAAATATAATTTACTGCATATATAATTAAAAAAGAAGAATCAAACAAAACAGATAGGTTGTTGGTAGGTAGTTTAGGTAGGCATACCTCTGGCCACACAAATACTTGATATGCTACTCTAGCGCACGAAGTGTTCTGGAATACCCACCTTCTGAGTTTCCAAAAGATGGCATTTATAATGTTTTTTAAAGGTATATTTTGTACGTAACATTCTCACAGGAGGTGGTATGTTATTCGAACACTTCGTGGCCTGATAACGGAAGCTGCCCCTAATAGCTGCAGTTCCATGCCTGTGAACCACCAGGGGAATACGAGCCGATCTACTTCCATACCTATCCTGAAGAGATGTAAAATTCAGCTTATCAAACAAGTATTGAGGCCGCCTGTACGTCAAACAGAGCACATGCGAGATGTAAATTCCGCCTAGACGTCATATTTAAAATTGATTTCTGACTGGCTGGGAGAAATGTGGCTTCGAGGTGGTATATCATAGCAAAAGCGGCAGCAAACATTTTGAACGCGCTGTATCAATCGCTGCGTTTTACACAGCAACCTTGGACCGTAAACAATATCTCCATAATTTAAACGAGACAAAATCAGTGATTCACACAGCTTGACCCGCACCACCTCACTTAACAAGCTACGGACCTTATATAGAACTTTTAAGCGAAAGAAATATGGAGTACGCTTAACTTTCCAATCTCTTTGGGTAAAATCACGATGCACGCGCCGCCGCCTGGACAAGTTTTTAATATTTAGGTCCCCTCTTCCTTGTGGGACTTATTATAAGTGATGTGCAAAAATTAAGTGGAATAAATACAGTGAAGTAAATGTTAACTCTTTTTTTAATTTATCTGTACGAATACTACCTAATACTGATATCACCACCCTGATGATAGATAGAGATGACACCGTTCAAATCGGACGTGTCTAGTAATTAATTATATTATTAATTATTTGCGGAATAGCGACCTAGTTTTTGGCAGTAAGCAATATCTGTGTCAACTGTGTCGATTTCTGTGTGAATCATATTAATATAATGACTAAGTGCTAGTTTTAAAGTGGTAAATAGAAAGTTTACCAAGGCGCAGCCTCCCGGCTACGCCTACGCAAGTGACATGTACACCAAACCCGACTACCGCGTAGGAAGCTTTAGAAATGGTGTCGACGCCCGAAATTCAACGTTGGATGATGTCCATCGATCAATGCCTCAACGATATTTGTACTATATCAGCCGAAGGTAAGCTGAATTCGGACCAGAAGCTCAAAATTAACAACTTGTGCCGGAAATTGGTAATGGGACCACGCAGATGGCTGTGCTGTACCAAGCCCTAAAAAAAAATGCCGCTCAAACACATAGTATGCTTCAAGCCCTAAAAGACAAGCACGACCTATCACAGCAGTTACAAGAACTAAAACGAAGCATTGAAAAGTCCTCAAACCCTACGTCAGGTACCATTTCCTTCGCCGATATGTTTTTTTTATTTTTTATATTATACAAGACAGGTATTTGACCGCCATCTCACCTGTTGGTAAGTGACGATGCGGCCGAAGATGGAGCATGCCCGTCTTGGAACAGCCTATTCACTCCAGCCTTGAAGGCATCCAGATTATATTGATCAGGAAACACACTCGCAGGCAACGCGTTCCACTCCTTAGCCGTACGCATTATAAAGGTCGAGCCAAAGCGGCTAAGAGAAAGATATTGATTTCATAAAGCCCACTAACTTGAGTACTATTGCCATATATCCGGAAGATAAACAGAAGTCGAGTGAGGTAACTAAATCTTTCGTCCAAAAACTTATCCGCCCGGAAGAAATGCATGCTGCACGTGAGAGGCCTCCGTAAGACGAAGAATGGCGGAGTTATAATAAGCACTGCGAACAAAAGCGACGTAGAGAAGCTAAAGCAGTCTGCCTAGCTGACATCCTCTGGCCTGACTGTAGATGAGCCCCATAAACGCAGACCTAGAATTAAATTATCGGAGTACCCTCGTCGATACAGCAGTCCGAGGACTTCAAGTGCATTTTTAATCAAAACCTGGCAGAAAAACTAGAAGATATGACACTTGAGACCTTTTTGACGTCCATAAAGTTGAGTCATAAGTCGTGGAAGAAAGATGCTGAGACCTGTAATTACATTTTAGAAGTATCTACTCTCATACGTAAGGCGCTTATAACGCAAGATAGAGTCTTCATAAACTGCCCTGTCAGAGACTTCACTCTGGTCACTCGCTGCTTTAAGTGTCAGCAGTATGGACATGCGACAAAATCTTGTCGTCAGGCTGATATCACGTGCGGCCATTGTGGTGATCTAGGTCACTCATTAAACGACTGCGCAAAAAAACTGAGCCAGCAAAATGCGCGACGTGCTCGCGCTTCAAAAAGCCGAGCAATCATAAAACAGGTGCTCCTGAGTGTCCCGCCAAACTAATGGCCGAACAAAGGTACATAAACACCATAGATTATGGGGGCACCTGAGAGCGCCAAAAATAGTTATTAGTTTTAGAACTTTCTTTGTGTGAATGATGGATTATCTCTTTAAGGTTTTAGATAATTTATCTGTATCTGAGTCAAGGTCTTGTGATGTAAAGAACTGCATACAATATGTTTCCCCTTACGGTAACCCATTAACCATACTAACACAAAACGTATTACTGTTAGTTCTAGGTTAATTTAATATAAAATATCTAATATATTATAATTATATACCTATATAAATATATTTTAGTTTGTGATTACTTCTGTATAATTATTATAATTCTGTATAGTATAATTATCATTGCCACGCTGTATGGCGATGGACGTATATATATATATATATATACGTCCATCGCCATACAGCGTGGCAATGCCGCTAGTGTCATGGGCACCTATGGACCAGGAATGGCAAAGAGTGGGGCCTCTAGTTTAAGTTAAGACGATGTGATGCAATTACAGATACCCATTTAGTTTTAGTTTTAGTTTTAATATTGACATGGATTTTATTGAATTGACGTTGTGTTTAAAAGTATTTTAATCCATAATGGTTCATCATCACAGCCCAGAACATTTCACAGCAACACTAGAAACACATCAAGGAAAGTGGTGTATCAGAATCATTAAAATAAAATAAATAAATAAAAGTTTATTCATTAAATCTTATGAGAATAATAAGTTTAAAGGTAATTAATAATAACTAAGTTGCCTGAACTAGGATAGGTGTTTCAGGCGAAAAGTACAAGGCTTAAAGTACAAAAGGCGAAAATTTAACATGGAATAATTATTAATTATACAGAAGTAATCACAAACTACAATATATTTATATAGGTATATAATTATAATATATTAGATATTTTATATTAAATTAACCTAGAACTAACAGTAATACGTTTTGTGTTAGTATGGTTAATGGGTTACATTAAGGGGAAACATATTGTATGCAGTTCTTTACATCACAAGACCTTGACTCAGATACAGATAAATTATCTAAAACCTTAAAGAGATAATCCGTCATTCACACAAAGAAAGTTCTAAAACTAATAACTATTTTTGGCGCTCTCAGGTGCCCCCATAATCTATGGTGTTTATGTACCTTTGTTCGGCCATTAGTTTGGCGGGACACTCAGGAGCACCTGTTTTATGATTGCTCGGCTTTTTGAAGCGCGAGCACGTCGCGCATTTTGCTGGCTCAGTTTTTTTGCGCAGTCGTTTAATGAGTGACCTAGATCACCACAATGGCCGCACGTGATATCAGCCTGACGACAAGATTTTGTCGCATGTCCATACTGCTGACACTTAAAGCAGCGAGTGACCAGAGTGAAGTCTCTGACAGGGCAGTTTATGAAGACTCTATCTTGCGTTATAAGCGCCTTACGTATGAGAGTAGATACTTCTAAAATGTAATTACAGGTCTCAGCATCTTTCTTCCACGACTTATGACTCAACTTTATGGACGTCAAAAAGGTCTCAAGTGTCATATCTTCTAGTTTTTCTGCCAGGTTTTGATTAAAAATGCACTTGAAGTCCTCGGACTGCTGTATCGACGAGGGTACTCCGATAATTTAATTCTAGGTCTGCGTTTATGGGGCTCATCTACAGTCAGGCCAGAGGATGTCAGCTAGGCAGACTGCTTTAGCTTCTCTACGTCGCTTTTGTTCGCAGTGCTTATTATAACTCCGCCATTCTTCGTCTTACGGAGGCCTCTCACGTGCAGCATGCATTTCTTCCGGGCGGATAAGTTTTTGGACGAAAGATTTAGTTACCTCACTCGACTTCTGTTTATCTTCCGGATATATGGCAATAGTACTCAAGTTAGTGGGCTTTATGAAATCAATATCTTTCTCTTAGCCGCTTTGGCTCGACCTTTATAATGCGTACGGCTAAGGAGTGGAACGCGTTGCCTGCGAGTGTGTTTCCTGATCAATATAATCTGGATGCCTTCAAGGCTGGAGTGAATAGGCTGTTCCAAGACGGGCATGCTCCATCTTCGGCCGCATCGTCACTTACCAACAGGTGAGATGGCGGTCAAATACCTGTCTTGTATAATATAAAAAATAAAAAAAACATATCGGCGAAGGAAATGGTACCTGACGTAGGGTTTGAGGACTTTTCAATGCTTCGTTTTAGTTCTTGTAACTGCTGTGATAGGTCGTGCTTGTCTTTTAGGGCTTGAAGCATACTATGTGTTTGAGCGGCATTTTTTTTTAGGGCTTGGTACAGCACAGCCATCTGCGTGGTCCCATTACCAATTTCCGGCACAAGTTGTTAATTTTGAGCTTCTGGTCCGAATTCAGCTTACCTTCGGCTGATATAGTACAAATATCGTTGAGGCATTGATCGATGGACATCATCCAACGTTGAATTTCGGGCGTCGACACCATTTCTAAAGCTTCCTACGCGGTAGTCGGGTTTGGTGTACATGTCACTTGCGTAGGCGTAGCCGGGAGGCTGCGCCTTGGTAAACTTTCTATTTACCACTTTAAAACTAGCACTTAGTCATTATATTAATATGATTCACACAGAAATCGACACAGTTGACACAGATATTGCTTACTGCCAAAAACTAGGTCGCTATTCCGCAAATAATTAATAATATAATTAATTACTAGACACGTCCGATTTGAACGGTGTCATCTCTATCTATCATCAGGGTGGTGATATCAGTATTAGGTAGTATTCGTACAGATAAATTAAAAAAAGAGTTAACATTTACTTCACTGTATTTATTCCACTTAATTTTTGCACATCACTTATAATAAGTCCCACAAGGAAGAGGGGACCTAAATATTAAAAACTTGTCCAGGCGGCGGCGCGTGCATCGTGATTTTACCCAAAGAGATTGGAAAGTTAAGCGTACTCCATATGTCCGCCAAAAGTTTCGGCGAAACTTTGGCCGGGACTTTGGTCGACCCTCTACATTCTCGCCTATTAGGGATGTGGTGGGTGTCAAAACGCGTCTCTACTGTAATTACTTGATCTACTAATATCCTGGATCATGGTTAAGTGTACCCCGAACCTGTTCCGGGAAAAAGCGCTAGGAATATAAATATAAAATCGATCGAATCGAGACGACAACGAACTAGCCCTACTTAGTCTATGAAATAGGCGAGACATGCCAAACATGCACGGGACTACACGAATATAGGCGAATACTCCCTCTAAACTCTCGTGTTTGTGGAGTACGCTTTAGCCTTACCTTCAGAACTGGCAATTTTTTATCTGTGATTTTACCAAACCCTACCAATAAATAAACAATGTTATTGGTCCGTGGTTCTCATTATGTCACTGTCAACCAACTGTCAAGAAAGCCATGACTATTATTATTAGTCTGTGATAATAATGAAAAAGCGGAATTTCATTGCGACTGCTATGAAATAATTATTTATTTAGTGAATTTAATTGAAAATGAAAAATCGTTGTTATTGAGCGACTTTCACTCACCTACGTTTCTGTTCTAAATAGCTTGATCATTCATTCTGTTTAAGTTCCAATGGATCGCAGAAGAGGATATTCTGGTCTACGACAGGATGAAGGTGATATTCAAGACCCCTCTGTTTCAACCACGACCCCTGATCCTCACACATCCAACAGACAACCAAGAATAAGTAACTTCCGGACCAACTGTAATGGATTGTTCTGTCCTCTCCCAAGTATTAACTCCTGTCTTCGTTCCTTGAATTCCTTCATAACCTTTAGATTTTAGTTGTTTGTTTAGTTTTATAAATATATGTAAGCTTTATTTAATTGTGTTTTTCTGTTACAGACATAAACACAAATGATAGTGCAATTGAACAAAACAAACCTAGTAGATTGTCTACAAGTAAAGCTTTAATTATAGTTTTTATAATATTTGTTTCCTCCATATTAATATTAGCTTTTCTGTACAAACAGTTCCCAAATTTAGAAGAGTAAGTACAGAATAATTTATTGTTCCGAAACCTACGCCTTAGGCCTTTTATTTGATCACTTTGTGTTTGTTGCAGACATGAAAGGAAACATATAAAATTGCCTTGGGACATGGAAGACGCTAAGCAATTGGGTCTTGTTTTAGACCGCTACAAAGATAAATATTTCAAAGAAGTATTAGTGGGGGTATTTTTAGTTTATATTTTGTATCCTTTTAAAATTTATATTCTTCAGTGTTTGCCATTCTTATACTTACTTACTATATTAACTCAACAACCCAAAATGAATCTTGGCCTCTGACACTAAGACATTCCATTGTTATGCTAGTGAAAAATGAATATTCAAGTGGCACTATGCACAATGGTGAGGAAAACACTTGGGAGGCCTTAGCCTGCAGATGAGATGATGATTGTATTAGACATCTACAATGGATCAGGCTTATTAACATGCAACTTTTTTAGAGTTTGTGTCTAGGTCATTAATGACTTTTTACAATTGACAAGACATTAGTACATATAGTAGTAATAATCCTTGACAAAAACTGCAGTTTGCAAACATTTGCAATACCCGGATCCATCTTCCTGAGTATTCTTTCAGGATTTTTGTTCCCATTCTATTTAGCTCTAATTTTAGTTTGTTGCTGTTCAGCTATTGGTGCAAGTTTGTGTTTCTTCATATCCAATCTATTGGGGAAGAAATTAGTGAAGAAATTTTTTCCTGAGAAGGCTAAGACATGGTCAAAGACAGTAGAGAAGCATAAGAATAACCTGCTCAATTACATAATATTTTTGAGAGTAACTCCGTTTTTACCCAACTGGTTTATAAACATGACTGCTCCTGTTATTGGAGTTCCTTTAGTGCCATTTGCTCTAGGAACATTCATTGGTAAGATCCTCTTTAGTATAGAGTCTATGTATAATTTTAGGAAATTTGTAAATTTTTAATTACACTTTCATAGCACATTTTATCTACTCGTGACCACGACACATGTAACTGCGTCGAAATATCGAGATAAAAATACTAACTGTGGTAATAAACCCGATAATACGTGCGATGAAAGTGTAGTGAATAACCACGAAAGTCTTACGTAAAACCTAAATTGTTTAATTGATCATTTTGCAGTATAACCACTCACATTATTTTGCAGGTGTTGCACCACCATCATTTGTGGCAATACAAGCTGGTCAGACTCTGCACACTCTGACATCAACCAGCGATGCGTGGTCTTGGACATCAATGATTGTCCTGTCCATATTTGCTTTAGTGTCACTAGTGCCAGTATTACTAAAACAGAAACTAAGGGAAAAGTTTGAATAAAACTGTTTTAAGGGTTTTAGTGAAATTTATTATTTTTATAATTTAGTTTTTGTTAATAAATTGATGTTACATTCCCATTCATGTTTTCTTTATCTATTATTGTATTCAACAATAAGAACCAACATGAGCAACTAATGTAGAGTTTCCATTGGGCTGCACACTGGGTCTCCAGTACCACCAATTATACCACACTGTAAAATAGAGACTATATTTTTAACTTTTCGCTTTGAAGCTTATAAATATCAAAAGCTTATGTACTTTGCACATTCTAATTAGTCTATTAGTTTACCAAACATTTTATTTATTGTATAAATATTATCTTAATTCTAAGAAATGTACACACTAATGAGGCCAATTAGTCATAAAGGGGGCAGATAGATTTGCTCATAAGTACTGTAGCTTATATTTATTATATAAATATCTATTAAAATCATAAATATTTCATTGGTACTATTTTATTTACATTTAACAAATTGTGTTTATAGAATAACTGACACAGGTCTAAATTTGTTCTAACTCACTAGAACTGTCATGTGATTTTTTTTAATTTTATCATATAAGGTTAGTATCAATATCCAATAAACAAGGTACACAAGTTTCAATACTCACGTAAATGGGATTCATTTAATTTAATTTTTAAAGTCTTGCACTGATGCTTGCATTCCTCAGCTGGATTCAAATACACAGTCCTACTTCCGCTGAGTGATAACAGAAATGAGAAGTTGCATTCAGTGTCAGGTACTTGAAATTCTCTCCCACTAGTATCTATGATGATAAACCTCTCTGTGCTTTGTCCAAACTTTGGTACTATTTTTGGTCTTGGTATATACTGCCTTAACATCCTTGCAACATTCATGTTAGTCAATCTCCTGAAATGAATGTGAAATAGTTTAATAGTCTGTCATCTTCATCATCTTCCCAAAGGTCAATCCCTGCTTTTGCCAAAATCTGCTTTCCAACTCTTCCTCCTTCACTTCGCTGGTCTTCAGCATCATGAAGCGACACCTCTGGGTGCATGAATTCCTATTTGTGGGACCTTTTCATTGTTAAATTATATTGGCATTTTATGTGTAGCAACTACCATCTGACCCAAACAACCTCTTAGAGAAAAAGCAGATTCCTCAGAGCCTTGTCAGTGAGCCATTTGTCAGCAGAGGGGACCACAAACAGTTGAGATTTGCTTGGGCCCATGAGATGATACCACTGGAAAGAACTTATTGCTAGTATGAGGACCTGTCAGTATGAGTAGGTGCAATATAAAAATAACATACCACACATAGTAATTTTCATCCACTCCAACACTTTTGTCATAAAATAAATCACCTGGACTTATGTAATACTTATTGTTTACAAATATTTTTGGAGATTCTTTGTCAAAAACATGTTTATGTTTGCTATAAATACTTCTGAGAGTATCAAGATTTATAACTTGCTGATTTGTCTGGAAAGAAAAGTTTGTAGAATCTTAAACATTATACGAGCACAATGACATTGAGCATGCATGTTTCTTCCAATAAAAGTGTAACGTAAAGAAATAAAAGTAACTTCAGTGTATGTACATGTAGTGCATGTTTACCTCATACACTAATGGTGCTGCATGTTGTTGGGTCACAGGTACTGGATCACTAACTTCTCTTACAGTGCTAACTGAGCTGCAGGGCCAGCAATCCATGTCGACTACCGTAAAGAAAGGGTTCTGAACAAGACATGTTTCATGGTACAAATCTGCAAAAAGTTGTTGATTACTAGGTTGTTATAAACTGCCATACATGCCTAAATAAAATAAAAAATAATTTTACCTGTGAGAGAAGGGAATAAGGATATAAATGGAATTGTTATTCTTCTTAATATTTTCAACCCAGGATAGATGAACTCTTGCAAACTACTGTAGATAGACTTGTAATTGTAAGTCGCGTACAACACAATTGCTATTCCTATAAGAATAATTTGTACCTTCCGATTGAGTCTTATGTTCCGAACTTGACGTTCATTATTGTGCAAACTATGCAATGATTCAAAATATAGTTTCTTGAACTCATCTTCGCTCATGCCTGCATCTTCGCATTGCTTTTTCAATATTTTAATTGAATTGGAATAATCTTGCAATATTTCTTCATTTACCATTTTATTCTTAATTTAATCGGTTTTTGTTGTTTGTTTTAGGTATATTTTCAGGAGTGTTCAATTAAATTAACTATTTTAAAGAAAAAGTTATTGCATTTCGCAATGTAAACAGAAATCAATCAGCTGTTTTCGTTTTCTGTCAGTGATTTTGACATTACCTTGACGTTTGTCATGTTGACAGTATTTTTCTTAATAAAAGACTGTGAGTCTAGGATCAAACAGTGACTGATTGTGATTATTTTTAGCAATGCAATGAGCTCTTTACCCAAAAACATATCATGGGAGTAAATTATTCAAACAGTTGAACGGTCACGCATGTAAGTTTGAAGAGATATAGACGGGCCAACTTATTTGGATAAATAGAATTTTGTGGCCTGGAAAGAAAAGATTCTCTCTAAAATACTATTCTTTTGGGAACGTAAACGTTACTAGAATTTTATTTCCATTTGTACCCAGAGGATACGTTCGTTCCCAGTGGGTGCGACCGGGAATAAAAGGGTAGCAGCGCAAAACAGTTTCGGAGAGATAATATCTCCCTTTCGCACACCTAGCTTCAATTGTATAGGTCTCGTGCACTGGATTTGGACCTACAGTGGTGATCTCGTATATAGGCTTCTTAACATTTCACTGTAGGTACCTACCTACCTACTTAATACCGATTGTCAATGTACTGATGTATGCACCTCCTGGAGAGATTGGAGCACAGCCCAGTCTCGATCATCGAAGGTTTTTTCCTCCACAGACCCTAAGCAAAGTGGCCGGTTATATTATTCGGTCTTCGGTTTGACCTGCCGTAGAGTCCAGTCCAATACCTAGCTTGAAAATGTCTTACCTAAACAGTTTCGGAGAGATGACACCTCTTTGTCACACGTCGCGAGCCATGTGATATTTTACCTACCTACCTTGTCAGACAGAGTTTACCTACCTAGTCAAACAGCACCAATCCTGTCCACATCAAGACGCAAAGTTCAGAGGTAAACCACCCAACTGTGTCCTCTATCTGTAGAACAGAGGATGGCCAGCAGCATTTTCTTTTGTATTCTTTTCGAGGATGCGATTTCCAACCCTCGTGCCAAAATTAGAAAATATGGCAAAATCCCCAATTATTGACACATCAAAAGCCACAGCTGGCAGCCAAGCGATCCTGGATACGTTGGCGGTCCTGGTGACGGCCTGGAAGAGGGTGCTAAGATTGACGATGAAGACCTGGCAACATGTTTAGAATTATCTTAATTGTTAGTTAGTAATTGTTACCTTTTATCTATTTATTCTATAAAAAGTACTCTCAGATTTCACACCCACCAGTCGCTAAGACAGTAGGTAATTCGATGGATTTATCGAAAAACAACCATTAAAATTACAAAGTTCTTGAATTGATGATAAGATATCTCGAAGTAACTACGTGTTGGGCCTTCCGATAACGCGTGCAATGTTGTATCGAGCCCTGTCAATACGACATGCTTCGTTTTAAATTAATAATAGTACGAAACATATTTTAATACCACTTTTAAAACAGTAAAACTAACTAAGTGGTAGTGGAAATGATTAATTGTTTGTGAAGTGTCTGTGTAAAGTGACTCCCTCGTTGGTATTTGGAAAATGCTGGGAAGCAAGTTAAATGGAAGTTGAGGCTAGAGTTCAGAACACACCATGGCGTTGGCCTCTTCTTTTATCCGTGATTTTCTTGAACGTGAGTTATAATACCAAATAAGTAAGCAGGAAATCAGTATTGTATTTTATCTAGGTAGTTACCTACCTTCTTACTTATCGTTATTGACCTTGGTAGCGTAGCGTTTTTATGAGTAATAGGTCACAAATAGGTACCCGTTGTCTTACTTTTGCATTTGCTTTTCATAGGTACCTAGTTAAAAATAGGCACGTATTTACTTCTATGTGCCTAATAAATGTAACTAAGTAGACAAGTGGGTACGTTAGTTTACGAAGATACCACAAACATAACGGTCCAAGTAGTTACCAACCCTACCCATCTACCTATGTAATTGCGCAAAGGAGTGAGTCAGGGACATGTGATATTCCCAAAATTATTCACAAACTCCCGGATATGTTTAAGACGCTGGGGATTGGAAAGGTGACATGACTTGCGATTCGAGGATGACATTACCTACCTAGTCCTAGTGGAGTCGTGGAGGAGCAACAACGTATGCAACGTTGCTATGTTTTAATTTAGCATAAATCTCGACAAAACCAAAGTCTTGATCATTGCCCACATCGATCCAGCACCTGTTGTCACAAATAACTTTATGACGACTATATTAAAATTGTTTTGGTATAAGTTCCTACCTACTCGTGCCAATCTATGCTCCAATATCGTATTTGGTGAGATCAGGTCAAGATTAAACGTCTAGGCAACTATTTCGGCGGGAAACAGTTAAATAACAATACTTACAAAGGAAGTAGTGAATGATGTTTATCTATAGGTAGGTTTCGCGCAAATCGCAGTTTATCAATTTCGTATTAATCGTAATATTCAGTAACCGTGTTAGTCTATTCATGTAGCAATTTCGAAGTCTGTGACGTCACTGGCAAAATCAACATTGTAGATATATCTATGTAGGTAGGTAGGACATATTTTAGTAAACATTTCTGTCTGCATTAGGTTGTCAGAAAAGTCTGTCGATACGCATTAGATAGCGCATTTGGTAGCACCTAAGCTGTTCGTGCAGGATACCGTCACGCCTTTTTCCTGTAGGGATAGGCAGAGACCACAGAGAGTACCTACCCTCACATGTCCCACTTCTTACGGTCCAGACAAAACTCTTTCGATCTTACACGTTCATCAATCAAAGAAAACAATGTCAACTTGTTTTTGTGAATTAATTCCTGTTGAGACCCTATATCCTGCCTAAAACTTACTACGAATGGCTAAACAAAACTGCCCAGACTTTGCTCCGGAAAACTTCGCAAGTCGGCAGTGCGACTTAGTCTGCAGTGTAGTAACCAGCTACTGCTAAGGCCACCACCGGTAGGGAACTACTGGTTAGGCACCACCTAGGGGTTACTAGAGGATACCGAAGATTAAACGCACGGAAGCAATTCCCCAAACATGCTTAATGACCTATACAGGTAACTAGATAAAAATAAATTAGGTAATATCAAACTCTACATATTACTCTTATTCCTCCGATATTTGAAGTAAAGTTTGTATTGAATTAAATTGTAAATTTGTTGAATAGTAGGTACCATCTTTTGTCTTGAGTCGTCATTAACAACTCCGCTCTTGTTGGTGGGTGCTTAGGTAGCTGAAAATTCTGTCTCAACAGTCAACACAATTACTGCCTAGGCCTAGAGTCCTGATCTTATTGAAAGTAAGATTTGTTTGGGCTCGTAATGCCCGTACGAAGCGGTTAGATGGATTACGTGGATGAAATCCATCTCATCGTCGAAGAGTGCGATGGCGGAAAAAGCACAAAACTAAACGGTACCTCAGAACATTCTTTGTAGAACAAACGGTAGAGAACACGCAACAAGAGCTAACTTCCAAATCGTCTGTGAGCTGAGCAGAATATCCTTGACAAAGCTCATCGTTAGATGGAATCAAGTGAAACTTATGTGTGGGCGTTATTTAGGTCCCCTTCCACCGACATCCTGTACTTTAGTAGGCAGTAGGGTAGTAGGACACTTCCGGACACGACGCCGGGAAAAATAACACGTTTTGTGATAGGTATTTGTCCTCTCTGAAGTGAAACAATCCTTTGTTCACTACTTTTTCAATCAATCAGGTACCCAGGTACTTAAGTGCAGTTTTTGGCATGGAAAACCTATACTAAAATCTGCTTTCACTCTTATGTGTTATAAAGCAAAAGGTGTCACCTATGGGACAAATATAAATATATGATTAAGGTCCATTTTAAGTAGGTAAATTATTGTACTCGTTGAATGGAAATTGCAATGTAGTGGTTGTACTTTGTGGTGGGCAAGTTCTGCAATAACGCCTGTGCAAAATACAGGAGCAACTTCAAAGGACGAACAGTCACACGATCACGACCTTAGTATACCGCCGCTGATAAACAATACGTAAGACATTTAGATTTTTGTGATTGATCGATAAATTAAATATAGTATAGGTAGATAAAGTTATTCTTTGTATTGAGTGGCTGTTTGTTACGAAGATTTATTAGTCTAGGAGATTAGTCTCCTTACGCAAAAAAAAGTAAGTAATGTTGTCTCAGAAGTTCAGAACAGAACCAGGCATAGGCCTGAGCCCTTACTTGTTCTCCGTTGTACTTGATGTCCTACAAGCTAAAATTCTGAACACGCCTCCATGGCTATGGAATATCGCTGATGATATCGCTGGTGAGCAGGCTTACTTTTGACCGGGGTAAACACGTGAAAGAAATGCTAGAAAATCCTCGTGTTGTAGGCCTTTGGCTCTCGCATCCGAATCAGCGATGTCAATCCATCGTTTCTTGGGTCGCCCGCGGGGCCTCTTTCCTGATACCGACAGGCTCAGGCACCTATTTCCTACATATCCCTGAGGCTTACGTATCACGTGTTCAAACCAGCGTAGGCGAGCCTCCTCGATCTAATCTACGATATCCCTCACGCCAAGACTGCCACGGATGTACTCGTTACGTACTCGATGGAGCCGCGTAACTCCGCACATCCACCGCAGCATTTTCATTTCGTTGGCGTGAAGTTCGCGAACGCGTTTCGTCAGCGCTGGCCATGTCTCGCAGCCATAGAGCATAACAGTTCTAATTATACTCTTTTATATAAGTTCTTTGAGCTTGACAGGGATTTTAGGGTCACAGGTGACTGCCGTGAGTTCCCGCTATTTGGCCCAAGCCGCAGAGATTCGGGTCTTGACATCGGAGCCGATATCGCCGGACTAGTGCATCACGGATCCGAGGTATTTGAATTTATCTGTTCTATTGACAGTATCGTTACCTACACGGATGGTTTCGGGATCCGCGCTGCAACTGGCCATATACTCTGTTTTGGCGACATTTAGCTTGAAACCACCGTTTTCTAGCACATCCTTTTACATTTGGTCTCAAGGTGCTGCCTAAGCTTGCTCACCAGTACAATGTTGTCAGCGTACTTCATAAGCCAAGGAGGCATGTCCTGAATTTCCGCTGAGAGGGCATCGAGCACAATGCAAAACAAGTAAGGGCTCAGCACAGAACCCTGGTGTACCTACAGTAATCGGGAAAGGAAAAGTATGGCCTACGATGGTTTTGACGACAGCTCCAGTATTGGCATTTATGTCCTGTATAATACATATGTACGCCTCGGGCACATACTTTGATTTCAGAGGCCACCAGATTATCTCCCGCGGGACACTGTCGAAAACCCTCTGTAGGTCGAGAAAAGCGTAATGTAGAGGTTGATTCTTACTGCAGTGAGACTCCTGGAGGACTCTGAGGGCAAAGATTGGATCCATGGTGCTGCAGCCCGGCCTGAAGCCGTATTGGCATTTTGACAAATAATATTCCAGGCGAAGTCTCTGGTCAATAATCCGTTCAATTAGCTTCATTGTGTGACTCATATATGTTTGATACCTCGATAGTTGCCGCACTCCTGCACACTGCCTTTTCCTTTATAGATTGGCGTAATAATATTTATGCGCCACGCGTCAGGTATAAGCCCCGTGGCTACGATCCTATTGAATAGTTCAGTGAGCAAGAGTACGCCTCGGGTCCCCACTTTTTTCCAAATTTCTATGGGTATTCCGTCATGGCCAATAGCTTGCCCGGTCTTCATATGGGCCAGAGACCTCTCCAACTCATCAGGGGTAATCGGGCTTATCAAGCCAAGGTTTGCAGGAAGCTGTGGTGGTGGCACGTGGTTGTTGGCCTCGTTAGACAGTTCCTTGAAATGACAGCACCACCGTCACAACGCCGTCCGTACCTTTTATGGCAACACACTTTTTCACATCCAGACTGGCTCGACTCCGCGATTTTGCCAACTTGTAGACGAGCTTTTACCCCTCCACAGAATCCAACGCATCGTAGAGCGGAGCCAGCTGGGCCGACCGCGCTTTTGCAACCGCCATTTTAGATCGCCGCTTTGTTCCCAAGTACACCTCCTTAAATCCGATAGTGAGTTACTGTGCTGCCATTTCTTAAAACATGCCTTTTGGTCCCTAACTGCTTTCTGCACCTTACTATTCCACCATCCCGTATCCTTGTCAATTCTTCGGCCGCCTTTCGACGTGCCGAGTACTGTAGCTCATTGGAGGTTTCGCCCTTGGCGCTCCAATCGAGGCCTTCGTCTGCCTCCATGAACTCCTGGCTGTTAATTTTTAGAGTCCACTACTTAATAGACGGTTCGCAGCGATCTGCCGTAGGCCATCTACTATTTACCCGGACGTCCATGACAAGGACTCGGTGCTGTGAAGTGAGGCATTCCCCTGGATGATCTTGCACTGGGATACATGGCCGATGTCACGTATTCGGAGCAGCAGATAATCGATCTGTGATTGGTGCGGGCCACTTTTATAGGTGATAAGGTGTTCGGGTCTTTTCCGGAAGAAGGTGTTGACCACAGCTAAGTCGGTGGCCAGTGAGGTTCGGAGATTATCTTCTCCCTCACTGTTTCGCTGGCCGTAGCCAACCGGCCGTAACCGTGCACCCGTCAAAACTCCTCGCTCCTCTGGCCCACGTGGCCGTTTAGGTCCGCACCAACCACAATCTGTTCGGAGGATGGTATACGTCGCAGGGTATTTTTGAAACTGAATTAAATTTTTTATCATTATACTAGTTTTAAACAATTATTCTTTTGACATACGCAATATTATTTTGACATGTATTTGACATTTATATAATGTATTACAGTAATTATGATTTTTTGCGGTTTTGTATAAATTTTGACATGTTTTTTGTCAATTTTTTGTGTATTTTATATACATGACAATTTTGTATCAATTTTGACATGTAACAATGGTTATCAATAAATAAACTAAACTAAACCAAGATGTTTTTTTTTATTTACTTACACGCATACCTACGACAGAGAGAACTCGACGAAGCCGAATTAGTCGATGTGCATTTACAGCCAACAATAATTTATCTCGGCTTGTATTTTTCGCAGGTTTGCCTCCCTAGCTTGGTGCTCTGCTATGGCGTATTCCTGGAGCATGCGGTGGGACTTGGCCAGCCGCTGTGGCTTGGCCTCGCCACGCCTGCTGCCTTCATACTCACCTATGGACTTACTCGTAAGACTTTATGCTAAGTAGGTTATGTTTTACTATCGCGGTGGTGGGTCGCAGACAGTGGCGGACGGCAGAGTTGAAAATTTCACTAACTCCAAGAAAGCCGTTTAGGCGATATAAAGTAAAAAATTGTTACAAAACTTTCCTTAAAATTAAAATTATTAATTAAAGTAAATAAAATAATATAACGGTTAATGAAAAATTAAAAGGCGGATTTCACTAAAAATTAAAAATCAACCTTGTTCTTTTAAGAAGTGTAACTGAAATGTAACCTTAGGATGATACGCCACTTTCTTAGTCGAGTTTGCAAAGTGGCTAATGTCCCAGCTAAGACCTCTTTAGGACTCTCTTCTTTTATCTATGCCCGATATACATTGGTTTATTTAGCAAAGTATGTAAGTAAAATGAGTAAGTATAGTGGCGTAAACCGATCGGACAGTAGCGAGTCAACTTGGCTTGCAAGTTGCATTGCGTAGGTCCAAATTGAGTCGCTTTTTATTTCTCAACCTATAAAGAGAATTTTGCGCAAAGTTGCATGTACTTGTTAACGTTACTCGTCCATATCGACAGAGAATTTGTACTGGACTCGCTGTAGGTAGTGCAAACAGGCACTCGCCACTTGTCACTGTCCTTGACCAATGTAAATTGGGAATTTAGAGAGTTTTACCCACATTTATGAGACTGCCATCTTCAACCAGGTGCAAAGCGGCAGAAATAAATTACAATTTAATTTCTGAATTGGCCGGAAATAGAAGCCGGGGCTCTACATCACCAAAAGCTGAGCTACCAATTTAAAATACTTTTACCTTATTTGTTATTAGTACCTAATGGATCAATTTATCACTAATAGAGTAATTTATTTGTTTAATTACCTAAGCACCTATTTATAGAAGTTACCACGTAGATGTAATAAACATTATACAATATTAACTAAAGAACGTAATGTTGTTTACGAAGATGCAATGAGTAGGCATCCTGTTATATTAATTGCATGAAGGCAAGTAGGTATACAATACGCACGCACTGATGGTGAGCATCCTGCGATGGTAGCGGCTGGTAAGCTCAGTCCCAGAGACACTGAATAAACACCATCTCAAAAACAAAACCGATCCAGAAAATGGACGCTTAGGTACGTCACGACAGGATGAAAGGGGTTCATGAAGTATCTATTGGGGATAATTTGTGAAAAAGTTCTAAACTGTTAGGAAAATCAGAAAATTCGAGAAACACTGAAAGGTGCTTTTTCTTTTCGTGATATTGTATGGTGCCTGAGCAACGCTACCTACGAGTACTTTACTTTATCTGCGATACGTTATTTTTTTTTCCAGAATGTTGGTGTCGAGAGGCAGCGGACTCATGGGGCGGGCCTGTTGGCTATCGGTTGATGGCGTCTTGCGGCCTTATCTTGGTGGTCACCAGCCTTTTAGCCAGTACTTTCACCCCGTACCAGTGGCATCCACTCGTTTATGGAGCACTAGGAGGTACTGTTAAAAAATAACTGTTTCATTTAGTTAAGATCTTCAACTATCAAAATTAGTAATTACCTCAACAGCTTTATTTATTTTTTAGGTTTAGGGTCCTCGCTCATAGCAGCACAAGTGGATGCAGTGATTTTCGAAACATATGATTCTCAATTGGGAATTGTGAGAGGTCTCTGTTTTATTGGCCAAGCTTTCGGACAGGCCATTTTCCCTCACATGATATCAGCACTAATAAATAGCTACGGCTTCGAATATTCCTACATTTTACTTGCTGGCATCATTCTCCAAACACTGCCGCCAATCATGCTCCTGAGAGTTGATAATACTGTGAGAAGACCAACTTCGTACTCGCGGTATGGTGACGCATCTTACGCTTTGTTCGGCAATGGTGATGCAAACTACTACGCAGCAGAATTGCAGCTTCACGATATGAGTAAAAAATGTTGGAAGAGCCCTTCTGACGATAACTTACACACGGATGACGACGGAACCAATGAGGGGTATGATAATGACATGAACGTTACTATAACTCCACCTCCAAGTCCAGAAGAAAAAAGACGAAATATTTTTGGTGTTGAAATACTACCGGAAATACCCGAGGAGAGCGAAGACAGTGATGACTACGACGATCTAAATACGTCAATAAAAAACATTCATAAGAAACGACTTAGTTTAGCAATCAAAAGACTTAGCATTATGGGTGATAACCTCAGTGACTACATATCTAAACAAATTCGCAGAGATTCACAGAGTAGTCAAAGAAGAGACTCTGAAAGTAGTCAAGGTGAAAATCGAGATTACTCCGAAGTTGAAGTTACCTATGAGAATATCACACCGATAACCGATATTCATCGAGAAAAGATATTTAACTCATTTAGTTTCAGGTGCCAATCTGCCTATGCAAGCCTGAGAAGGAAAATATGGATGCCATCATACAGAGTATACAGATTACGTCGAAGACTGTTGTACTCAGTTTACAGTCTAAATGACACTTTCATCAAACCACTAACGAGGTCATTGTCATCATGGAAATTTTATCCTGCCTTATTGCTTTGCTTCACAAAATTAGGTTTAACAGCGGTGTCTTTAGTGTTACTACCTATGATAGCATCCAAGATGCAACCGAAAATATCGTTGTCTGAAGCAAACTTCCTGATGACTCTGCACGCTTTTACTTGGATGTGCTTCTTACTTTGCACTCCGTGGCTAGTGCAGACTCCGAAGAGAAATTTTAAATACGTCGCTGTAATAGGTCTTGTAATATCAACTGGAGCATGTTTCTGTAAGTGGTTTTGCTGATGTGAACTGGTTCACGATCTTTTATATTTACAAGATATGATTAATAATAGTCCAATATTTTTTTTACAGTAATAGCCGAAGCAACGAGCCATGACATGTTCTCTATTGGCTGTGTGGTGGCTGGTCTGGGCTACGGAGCTGTCACTTCATGTTGGGAAACTGCCGTTCAGGACTTTTTGGGTGCTCGCAAGTGGTCCAAGCTCCACAGTACATTAGAAACTCTCTCAGCAACGATACTGGGTGCATTTGTAGCAGGACTTTCCTTTTTGGTCTCTCAAGACGGCGGTTTACAATACTCAATGTTCATATTAGCAATCATATTGTCCGCTGTCACATTCGTATGGATAGTGCTCTCAGCCGTTTCAATTTATGAAACCAAAATAAGGTTCCTGAGATTCGGAAGACGATGTTTCTTCTAATGTTAGTCTGACGTATGTATGTACTTATTTAGGTCATTGTACTGATACTCGACTATTTTATCAATAGTTGAGATTGTGATATCATAAGCTTAGCTTAGAGCTACCGGTCTTAATATATTAAACATTACAAACATTAAAACGTAGGTTATAATAATCGAAGAATAAATTATTTTTATATTAAGCACGTTTTTTTTCATTTATATGGGAATATAATGCACTATAATAAGTAAATAATCATACACAGTTAATATCAAGTGCGCTTCAAGGTATTTGCTTAAAATTTCGATAAGATATACTACCTCAGTAAAAACATGGAAAATTTCCATTTCACTAAAGAATTTGTAAAGTCGAACGAAAGTGAAATGTCTTTTTATGGAAAATACAAGAAATGTTTTCTTTTGCCTTTAACTATGCCTATAACTACCTGTAAGCGGACCCTTTTTAAGTTATGTCTCAACCTCTAAAAGTAAAAACTAGAGATGTGACTATGTCTTTGGTCGACTAATAGTCGATTACAGACCAGTTGGCTATAAAAATTTAGATTAGTCGGCCGACTAGTTGCAGTGGCGTAGCATGGGGGGGGGCGGAGGGTGCGGTCCGCACCGGGCGGCACTTTGCCGGGGGCGGCGCTGCGGAGGTGGCAGTTAGAGAAAAAAAAATTCAAATATAAAAATAAGTTAATTTCTTTCAGTGTTTTTTTCGTCATTTTTTTTTGTTGTTACCGAATACCCAGGTACCTATGCTGGTTCTATGCATGGGTGATGCAAGCGCAAGGTTTCTCAATAACTATTATTTAGGAAACTTATTTCGTTTCAATGTTATTTTAAATAAATATGTCTCCTTACGCATTTAGTGTGTAGTGATATTCTACCTTCTACTCTATGTCAAAAAATGTTAATTTCACTTTTCAGGTTAGTGTTATTCAATAAAAGTACTCTTTTTACCATGCCCCAAATTTTTTATAATGGATTGCAAAAATAAGAGGGCGGCAAATTTGGAATCCGCACCGGGTGCTAGTTACCTATGCTACGCCACTGACTAGTTGGCCAAGCCGGTAATTGTTTTGGGTGAAGTTCGAGTGGCATCTGTAATTCCGTAGGTGCAAGTAGGGCCCACATTGTTCCACCTGCTACAGTTATGACCAACTTCTGTCGCTTTCTACATTCATTAATTCTTCATACACACGTTCGTCGGTGTAGGGTAGGTACCTACTCTTGACCTGACCTTTAATGAAATGTCCTTTATTAGATTGTGGAAGTCCAGGTCTTCCCCTTCCATCTCTCAGTTCCGTTCCAGTCTAGCCATATACGCCGATTGCTTTGGCTTTGAACTTTAGCGTCAATATTCTCTCGATTACGAATAATCTTCTTAGCCTTATTCCCTCTTCAACCAGTTGATATTTGGCTATCCCATTTTAATAAAAAATGGGGGGCAGCAGTACTCCATACAAAACGTTCGGTCTTGTGCTTGGTAAGCTAACGCCTAACCTTTGGGAGAATGCTGATTTTTTGCTGCTGTTTTAGCTTTGGCCGGCCTAAGATGAGATTGGACTTTAGTTCAACAGCTGGAGGGAGGGTCAAAGGGTCACAGGCGCACCCCAGAAAGATGAAGCAAGATAGAATGGTCTCCATAAGGTGGAAATCAATACGCCTGTTTCGGTAGAGAAATACTACTTAAATTAAAATAACATTTGGAAGTGAAAACTGAGTTATCTAGTGATTATACTATAATAATTAAGTAAATAACAAAACGTTGTAAATGTTGTGTAGTTAATTAGTTTTAAAGTAAATAATGGTTTTGTATAGTAAATTACATAAATAAAGTAGGTATATAAAGGTGTTTAAAGATAATTTCTCAATTATTGACAGCTATACCTACTAAAAATAACTAAATAGATCAATAACAGGGACTGCGGTAAAATCCAACTCTGTCACTATGCACATGCGCAATAACAAACAAAACTAAGACAAACATCCTAAAGGAAGTTGAAGATAATGTAATGATACCATAAACAATGGACAATATCTATAACGTGCACAAAACTTCGTCTTATTACGCATTATATTTTTAAGTAAACACTTATTGAGATACGTTTAAAAAATATGTATGGGCAAAGCCTACTCGTCCAGAAATTTAACAAACAAGACGTTCGATCAATGTTTAAATAGCTAAACAGTAGGCCAAAAGAACATTCAACTTTAAGTATTTAAGATGCATGGCCTTTCAGTAGATGAGAAAACAAATATTCAGCTGTAACGCAGGGAGATAAATTCAACAATTTAATTACAAACATACCGTCAGGAAATAAGATGTCACACCTATTTGCGTAGTGTCGTGTAATCAAGATTACAAACCGCGTAATGTAAATGATTCGCGCTTGTGCTAACAAAGCATTATGAAGTTGCTCAAAATATGTGTGCTAGCCACCGAAATGGCATTCGACTAAGAACCTCTAAAGGTAAACGACAAGTGAACTGTAACGACTGAAGTCAAAGCCCGAAGAAAACAAGCAATGTGGCAATGGCTATTACGCAACAAAGAAACGAATTTAAAGTGCTTATTTTGGTGAGTAGAAAGGAATTATTATAGAATAGTTATTCCATGTAGGTACGTATGTTTTATTTAGTTGGAGCGTGTAGATTGACGACTATGCTCCAAGAGTTATTTGTGATGCCTAGGTGTGTGATGAATGGCAGAGTAGAATTTTTACAAACTCTTTACATACGATCACGAGTATCGTACAAGATGGCCAATGAAGGCGAATCAACTAGACTCTCCGTGGACCGCAAAATAGCCAGTATCATTTTAAGCAGCCTTCAGAAGCTCAAAAGTGAGATTATGGCAGAAACCTCCACTCTTATGAAGGATCCAATCAAGTCAAGCTAAAGTCCAAGTGCGAATTGTTACCGACTTGTTAATGATTTATTATGATTATTACAATGCCATTAATTTTTTTCAGGTGCTACTTGGAATCCCGCTGATATCCTCCACGAATATCGACTGCTATGGAAAATCATTCCATTGCATAAACTCAACGCACTTTATGATATGTGTTGACTTAGGCGGTGGTGTGCTGACTACAGTGGACGATTATGTAATCCGTTGTCCACCACCAACGGTGTGCGAGATAGACAACCGATTCGAGTGTGAATTTCCTACAGCAACTACTCCAGCAGTTAACATCCGAACAACTGTAACGAACGATCCGACCACATCAAATACATTTTCATGGAAAGAAATTGCAGTGACAACAATACTCCCAATTAATAACGGTAGTGAAACATATTCTAATCTCGAAATATATAACACTTTTAACACAGTGAACCCAGTCACATCTACTACTGCGGGAACAACAACAATTCAGCCAGCCTTAGAAGGAAATAGAAGTAGTTTGGATGTTGAAACCGTTGCAAATATTAAAAATATTGTGCCGAAGAATTTGGAAACTTCTACAGAGTCTATGATAGCAACAGACAATGCTACAATAGAATTGATACCTAGTGCGGTATTGTCTCAAAAAAATACAAGCTTATTAGAAACTACTACTGGGTCATATATTAGTGAAATTACTTCAAAAATAATACCATTTACTCCAAGTGAAATATTTTCTGAACAAACCACAAGCATTTTAGCCATAAACAATGTAACAGTTAATACTAATCTAGCATCAGTGGACAACAATAGCTCTGACTCGATTATCGCTAGAAATGTTTCAAATGTAACTGAAGAAAGTGAAACGTCAACAACTGCGACATTATTTGCATCAACTACCAGCAATATTATAAATTTAGGTATCGATAATAAACTTGAAAATACCACTGGAATATATATTACAAATATTAGTTCATCCGCCGTTGAGGAAAATACGACATCTAGTGCTAACGTCTCGTCTACACATAATATTATCAACAGAAATATCTCAAATCCAGTAAATATAACTGAAACAGGGTCAAAGCCGGACAACATACTGCCACAATCTAACCAATCCATATTTGAAAATGATGGAAAAACAAATCTGTCAAGTACAGAATTACCATCAACTGACAAGTACTGGGTTCAATCTACAAAAGCAACAAGAACTGTAGATAATATTACTTTTCAAAATGAATATAATTTATCTTCAAACAAAACAGTAGTGCCTGCTGAAGAATCCTCTAATACAACTATAGCCGTAAGTGAGCAAGGATCAGAAAATAGTGTACCTCAAACCACAACAAGTTTTCTATCAGTGGAACAATGGACTCAACCAATAACTGAGACCTTAAATACTGCTTCAGAAAGAAGTACTTTTTCTACTTTAGAAACAATTACTGGAGAACAATGGACACAACAAATTCCAATTCCTAAAAACGTTTCATTGGAGACCAACTTAGAACAAGGCAATCTAACAGGTAATCTAAACATAAACAATAACAAGGACGACGGAAATATATTGTCAAAAATAACTACGTCACCTTCGACACAGCAATGGAATCAGACTATATTAGAAATCTCAACAGAACCTAGCATTGCATATGGAAATAAAACAACTAATTACATAGCTTCAACTACCGAAGAGCAAATAATTCAAGAGACGACTGAAAACTTAAAAAATGATACCTTAGTCATTACAACTATAACAACCGTATCTTCTGCGAACGAAAATTTATTAAAGGGTGGAGAAATATTAGTAAATGAGACCATATCACCTATATCACAGAACTCAACATCACAAGATACAAATTACAATGTGACAACATATTCAACAATTTCACCTTTAGAAACAACAATTTCTGCAAACATTGTTAACGAAAGTATATTTGATACTACAATTACATCATCACCAGCCACGATTAAACCTTTTGAACCTACAGGTGACTATTCAACAACAAAGGATGTGGTTTTAGAAAATACGACATCTTATTCAACTGGTGCGGTATATATAAAAAATGAAAATTTATTGAAAACTATACCCACGTCATCGCCATCCACGACAGAAACTTATCAACATTCAACGACAAAAGATTCACCTTTAGAGAATACATCAACTTATTCATCTGGTTCAACTTTTGTAACAACGATCTCATATTACTTAAATACGTATGACGAAAATACTTTGAATAACAGTGCAGCGCAAACTTCATCTGCATCACCATTTATAGACCCGTGGAATCAACGCATTGCTCAAAACATTACCATACCACAGAAACCTTTAGAAAAGGAAGTTAATTATTCAACAAATCCATCTTGGGCTATAGAAAAATCTTCTACTAATTCTACTATAAATGAAAGCATAACGGATAGTGGTGGTACAACTACAATTCCTTTACCCGTTGAGCAGTTGTCCAATAGAGCGGACAACTTGACTCTGATTACCAATGAAGAGCAAAATACGACTTTGATAACTACAACTTCACCTTCTATAGAACAATACACCAATGTAGAAAGTAAGTCCACAAAAAATAACTATTTAGACAATACAACTCAGTCAAGCTTAAGCACCACGGAGACTGTTGTAGAGCAAGTGAAACCATCAACTGTTATAAACCCGGAATTGAAATATAATAAATCGGACAATGAAATATTGACGGTTGTAGCTGTAACACCGCCCTCTGAAGAACAATGGAGTCTATCTATCAGCGGTGCAAGTACTTCAAGAATAACTATTATACCTCTTGTAGATTCTACCCAACCAATAATTGAAAGCTCAATTTTACAAAGCAATGTATCGATAAAAGAAACATTGGCAACTTTTTCCACAATAAGTGAAACAGCGACTCAAGGTTTGCTCTTACAAAATGAATCATCACCAACAACAGAAACTAATAATACCATATTATCAGTGGTTACAACAAATGCTTATACTACTGTACCAAAAACTGAATCTAAGGTTATACCAAATACACCAGAATCTGTTGTTGAAGGCAATATGTTTACTACTGAAACTATATTAAGCCTTAATCCTGAAGATCAAAATTATACTATAGCTACAACTAATGATGTGACAACTGATCAGCCTAAAGAAGTTACAAAATTAATAATGATAACGAACTCTATACCAAGTAACGATACCATTAGTTCAACAATGGCAAATGAAAATTCAACAATACACAATCCGCTTGCTTACACAGTACTGAATACAGAAGCAACTTTAGAGTTTTATACCCCTCCTATGCCCAACGTTGATTCAACTAGCGATATTGACATTAAAACGGATCAGGTTATTGAACAGAGAACGGAATTAAAAATCGGTTCGACAGAAGCGTCAAATATTGCTACAGTGGTGGAAACCACTGTTTCAGCGTTACATTACAGCAATAACATTATGACAGTTGATAACAATTTACAATCGACGAAATCAATATATTTTAATGAAGAATTTTCAGGAGCAACGATTGCTAGTAGCAATGAACAATCTAATTTGGATTTACAATTGAAATTTAAAAATGCAACGAAACCTTCTGCAGATAATGTGGTCGCCTTTACTACTGAAAGTAATTTCATTAAACAGTCAACATTTGCGACATCTTCAGTGAATACAAGTACAGTATCTGTCACCGAGAGTAACAAAGTAACGAATAGTAAGAGTGACATAAAAAATACAACACCGGAAACAACCTGGCAAGGAACACAGTCACATCAAAATTCATCTGCAACTGAGTTAATCAGCACACCTTCTGGATCAACACCAACTAATACCATAAATTCCCTAAATACACTTGACGCAGCAGACCCAAAGAATAGTAATGATACAAAATATTATACTGATAATAGACAGTCAGACAGTCAGACAGCAACAGACAACATCATAAGTACAAGCAACCCAATTGACGTAACTAGTATACCTCTACAAACAACCGAGCGATTTAAAGGTTTAGAATTTACAAAAGAAAGTGTTTCGCCAAAAGGACAATCTGATGCAGATACTATTAGTTCTAAAACGACTTCTTCAATCTTGCAAAAAAATAACATAACGGATACTCAAGAAGTACAAGTTACCCTACCAAGTGAGACTTCAAACAATGTAGAAGCACCACTAGTTACTGCAACGGTAACAGATCCAATCAATAAAATAACGTTGAACAACATTAATGAGTTTAATTCATCAAGCCATGGCATTAAAGGAATTCCAGGAACTTTGGTAACTGAGACTGCAAATACAAGCGAAAACAATTTGCCAACCCCTAATATTTCAGTGAATACTTTAGAAACTGGAAACACAGCAAGTGCAAATAATAGGTTAGGTGAGACTTCAAATAATGCAGAAGCACCACTAGTTACGGCGACGGTAACAGATTCAACCGATAAAATAACGTTAAACAACATTAATGAGTTTGATTCAGCAAGCCATGGCGTAAATAGAATTCCAGGAATTGTGGTAACTGAGACTGCAAATACAATCGAAAATAATTTGCCAACAAATAATGTTCCAGTGAATAGTTTGGAAAATGGAAACACAGCAAGTGCAAATAGTGGATTAAGTGAGCCAGAAAGTAATAAAGAACAGCAACTACCTACAGATCAGTATGAAACATTAACACAAAAAGACAGCGGAAATATTACTCCGAATAATTCGACTGGCAGTGTATTAGCTGAAAGTACAATTAGTACTACAGTAGTACAGGGTGCAATAATAGTAAAAATTAGTAATAAAAAAAGTACTATTGGAAGTGACACCGATAAATTTACATCAAGTTTTGATGGACGGCAAACAATCACTGATATGGGTAACACAACTACCACATCATTACTAAATATAGGCACGAATATTGAGAATGAATACATTGGAAATGCAAAAACATTAAATACTGTATCACCACAAGAATTACCAGAAATAAGATATATTAAATCGACCGATCTTGCTACTCAAAATATATTATCAACACCTGGTTATGAAACAAAAACAATAATTACTAATACAAATAATGGACTACTAGATTCATACTACCCAATCACCGCAACAATAATTCCACAAGCAACATCACCCTATCAACATATCGAAGTATCAACTAAAAATTATGAATCTTCTTCGTCCGTGTCGTCGCAACTCCTGAAAGTTAGCAGTAGTTCTCAGGAACCAACCAGAACGACATTTAGCACAAAACTAATTAGTATTTCTACACCATATCTGGAGCCATCTTCTACAGGCACTAAAAATGGTATTGCAACAGGAGAAGTTGAACAGGCAACCACTGAACAGATACAAAATACAGGAATAAAGAAAGAATTAAGCTTCACTACGACACAGAGGACGTCAACACAGTCTTTAGATTCTATAACTACATCATTAAATGGGGGAAATACAGACGATAAAAACATAAATATTAATCAAGAAAAGAAAAAGAATTATCCTACTGTTCTAACAGAAAATGTTGTTACTACGAAGATACACAATGCAAATGTGACAGTTCCAATGCAAGCAACAGAAATAAGCTCGACTACAACACAGATAAAGACAACACAGTCTTCAGATTTTACAAATCAATCATTTTATGGGGAAAACACACACGATCAAACCACATACAATAATCTAGAACAGAAAAAGAACGATCCCACTGCTATAAAAGACAATGTTGTTACTATGAAGATCCACGATGCATCTGTAACAGTTCCAACACAAGCGAAAGAAATTAGTTTGACTAAGGCACAGAGAACGTCAACACAGTCTTCAGAGTCTACAAGTCAATCATTAAATGGTGAAAACACAGATGTTCAAACCACAAATAATAGTCGAGTACAGAAGAACGAACCCACTGCTAAAACCGAAAATGTTATAACTGCTAAGACACACGATGCAAGTGTAACAGTCACAACGCAAGCGCAAGAAACAAGTTCGACTATAACTCAGAGAACGTTAACACAGTCTTCAGATTCAACAAGGCAATCAAATCATGGGGGAAACATGCACGTTCAAACAACAAATAATAATCCAGAACAGAAAAAGAACGATCCTACTGCTATAAAAGACAATGTTGTTACTACGAAGATACACGATGGAAGTGTAACAGTTCCAACACAAGCGAAAGAAATAAGTTCGACTAAGACACAGATAACGTCAACACAGGCTTCAGAATCTACAAGTCAATTATTTAATGTTGAAAACACAAACGTTGAAACCACAAACAATCCAGAACAGAAAAAGAACGATCCTACTGCCATAAAAGATAATATTGTTACTACGAAGATACACGATGCAACTGTAACAGTTCCAACACAAGCGAAAGAAATTAGTTTGACTAAGGCACAGAGAACGTTAACACAGTCTTCAGAGTCTACAAGTCCATCATTAAATGGTGAAAACACACACGTTCAAACCACAAATAATAGTCGAGAACAGAAGAACGAACCCACTGCTGAACCCACTGCTAAAACCGAAAATGTTATAACTGCTAAGACACACGATGCAAGTGTAACAGTCACAACGCAAGCGCAAGAAATAAGTTCGACTATGACTCAGAGAACGTTAACACAGTCTTCAGATTCAACAAGGCAATCAAACCATGGGGGAAACATGCATGTTCAAACCACAAACAATAATCCAGAACAGAAAAAGAACGATCCTACTGCTATTAAAGACAATGTTGTTACTACGAAGATACATGATGCAAGTGTAACAGTTCAAGCGAAAGAAATAAGTTTGTCTAAGACACAGAGAACGTCAACACAGTCTACAGAATCTTCAAATCTATCATTTAGTGGTGGAAACACACACGGTCAAGCCACAAACAATAATCGAGAACAGAAGAACGAACCCACAGCTGAACACACTGCTAAAACCGAAAATGTCATATCTACTAAGATACACGATGCAAGTGAAACAGCCCCAACGCAAGCGAAAGATTTAAGTTCGATTACGACACCGAGTACGTCAACACAGTCTTCTGATTCAACAAGTCAAACAACATATGGGGGAAACATACACGTTCAAACCAACTATCCAATCGAATCACCTGTGTTCAATTGCCAAAAACGAATCAGAGGCAGATTTGCAGATGTCAATGACTGCAAAAAATTCTACATTTGCTTTGGATATGCCGTTCCTATTATCGGGTACTGTCCCAATAATACGGTATTCAGTGAAACAATAACACGATGCACCAAAAACTTGTCTCATTGTGTTAGGAATAATCAATTTAAATGCATCACTCAAGGTCGTTTCAGTGATTACTTAAAAGATAATACTTATTACATATGCGTTAAGAATAAACACGATGTTTTTGTAAGATTCAAATTTCAATGTCAAAACGGTTATCATTTGAATAAAACTACAGTGAAGTGTACTGAGAATGAAGTAAGCAGCCTATCAAACCAATCAGTGTCTTCGAAAGACTCCGCCAGCGAGAGTCAGACTGCTACTGAGAGGTCTCCAAAGATAAAGGCAGTAAATAGTAACAGTAACAACGGTTTCGAATGTGAAGAAGAGGGGAAATTTTCAGATCCTGACAACTGTAGAAAATATTATGTTTGCACACTTAAAAATTCGGAATATACACGAAAAAAGAAGAAGTGTGACAAAGATGAATTATTTCATAAAGATAAGAAAAAATGCGTAGATGCCGATAGTTACGAGTGTTGATAAATAAAACAGCATATTATTCGCCTGTATGAATATTGATATGCTGGAAAAGGAAAATTTTTACGCTAAGCTAAAACTAAGTCAATTTAATGATCTTGTAGATATTTGTGACTAAAACGCTTCGATGATATTTAGTAAATGTTTATACTTAGGTACATACTAGTTTTAAATTTTAATTTATTATATTTAATATTTTTCTAAATGTTGAATAAATTAATTTTTGTTAATTTGTATTTAAACTTGTTTTCTTCTTATCATTTTGAGATCGCTATTTTAATAAACTTTTTGTCTTTCGAGCCAACATTATTTTTCACCTTGTTGCAAATGCATGAGAAGATGTATGAATGTGGAAGATACAAAAGAGCCGGGTCAGGATTGTAGCTTGTGGCACTCTATAGGATACGGGCATGAATGGTTTCTCTTTCTTTCATAATATGTACAGGCTTTTAAGTGTAGTCTCGCACTCGTAGATCTATATCATAAGATAGATATATAGTTGAAAAGTTTTTTAATTAAAATTTCATATTTTTATAATTAAAATTACATGATGGCATAAGTAGGTAGCCAATAACAGCTCTACCTATTTTCGTTTGGTCCATGCGCCTAACATCCTGTCCTGTACAGATGTTGGTTAATGCACATCGGTTTGTACGGTTTCGTCTCTTCGAAATATGAAAATTGGCAAGAGACAGAAGCACTGCTGAAATAAGCCGAAAGTTTTCATCTAGAATAATATGGCTCCAATCCATGCTACTGACGGGTATCGTACAAAGCGACTAATAGGCATGCTAACACTTCCGTAACCAAAAAATGGCGTTTTCTGGTGAGGATTTTAAATTACGAGTGCCATACCACCAGCTGTGGCGTGCTCTATACAATGTATAGGAGCCTCTAGCCCAGAAGTAGGTACTTTTTATGGAATGTTGATGTGAACAACTTTAAACTATGGGAACTTTCGTCGGAATTACATTTCAACTCAACTAGTAATAGTTGTCTTTTCAATCTTTACATGAAATATAGGTACGTTAAATAAATGTTATTGGGCAATTGACAGCGCCATCTAGCCTGGCTTAGTACTATGGGCACAGTATATAGACTCCCTCCCCCCAAGTATATATTAGTAGGTATGTACCTACAGTGTATTATAGTGTCAATAATACACTGAATAAATTGATATATTTGTTATATGCGGATCGCAATAACCTCCAGTTCAGCAGGCAGGGTCAATTCAGCTATCGGGCACTTAGAATTCTAGTGGAAAGATAAATACTAGCATAAATACTTACTCCTTTATTTATCTATTAGCTAACAGTATTAAACTTAACCTATAATAAATCTTAGGATGCCTATCCATCTAAACAACATCAGTCTTCCAGACATTTTTCTTACGGCATAATATTAAAAGTAATTAGATAGGTACACAATCATTAAAAGAAGTTCGGCCTGGGTCTTCGGTAAGCGGAACCTGTTTGTTCCACAAATTGGTCTTGGTCGTCTCTCTCCAAAGTTAGACAGTACTGGTTAGAAAATATTGTGCACTTTATTGGATCGCCCCTATGCACAGGGTGGGAGGGGCAGAAGTAGGTGGCCTTGACTGGTGTACTGTCCTCAGTCACTCTCAGCTTGTAGTTCTTGCAATCAATCGGTCTGTTTTTTTGGGATACCGCTGAAGGCGTATAGAAGTGTGAGTTTACGTAGCCAGGTGGTCGTCGGTTCCCGCCTCCGAAGTATGCAGGTGTGGTCTTGGTGATATTGGCTATAGGGCATTTGTATCTATCAGGCGCAGAGCAAGTTCTCGTGAATCCGTTGAAGACAGTGTGCCCGGAGCATTTGAACTTGATACCTTGGAAACGGTCCTTGTTTGGAATGCAGAGAATGTATCCCTTGCACCCTGGAATACTAGGGTCGGCTATCCTCTCATTCCGCCTGCAGTAGATGTTCCTCGTTATCATTGGGTCGATGTAGTTTATCGAGTTCTCGCAGACATCGTTGGAGTCCTCGTTGCATATTGTGTTAGAGGGACACAGGAAGGCCGGTCCCCGTAGATTTTCACCATCGCAGAGACGCAAACGGTTCTTCCCTTCGCAAATAAAACCGTACGGGCCACACTCAAAACTTTTCGCGTCGATGAAGACGGATGCATTAGTAACTTTGGTACACAACGTTATCTGTAAAGGAAACGCAATAGTATGAGAAATGTGCAGTTTCCACAATTGTTATTGTGAGATTAGGTACACACCCAAAACAAATAAAGATAGGGAAAGTGGAGCAGAAAATAAATTAAGTAATTCTAAGAAGCATAAAGCCTTGTAGATAATTGGCGTCTTTATCCTCTTGAACTGAATTGCCTGAATCTACTTGTTTGTGACTATGGGTAGGAAATACCCATAATATGAGTGACATGGTTACACACTAGCCTTTGATAAATTCTAATGGAATTTGAAACAGCAATCTTCTTCATCAAAGCGAGTCTGTTCGTAAGTTACGACTAACCGCCATAGTTTCCGAATTTGGTGAAAAGTATTTTATTTTGATTTAGTGACCCGCTCAAGCTTCGCACATGTAACCTTAACAAATTATACACCATAATCTTCCTCATGAAACACTCTGCCTATTGGTGAAAACCACATGAAAATCCATTCAGTACTTTTTGAGTTTATCGCGAACAGACAGACAGACGCGGCTTGGGACTGTGATTTATAATTAATAATATGTTGGAATACTGATAACGTAGTTGTCTTCAGAGCTTGTATTATTAAATATTATTAGATCCCAGAATTTATAATCTACTACCTTATTATAAGAGCTTAGATAAAAACTAACTTACCAATAACAGCAACAGGCAGGAAGAGGGATACACTTTGACAAAGTACATTTTGGTAAACACAAGTTATTGACCGCCAGGCGACTGAACTTCAACTGACGGAAAGCCGGCGAACTTTCTTCGCGTCCACATTTCGAAAGCAATTAGCACTTTTAACACCTTTGTACAATGAATCTAGTCCATGTCAACGGAGCAATGTGTCACCGATTCTTTTGTAAATGTTTTACGAAGTGCGGTATTCAAGAACGCACTCTGTTTCCTGGTATTGTTTGTGACTCTAAATCGAAAGTTGTAAGCCAGCGTCTCATACTTTGGGCAGTGTGATAATTAATAGCTATTCTTATACACATGTGAAAAATTAAGTTGTTGCAATGTGTAGTGTAATTGCTCTTTACCGTTATTTAACAAACATTCTTAGTATTATTAAGAAAATTATAAGTAAACGTGCACATCGACTAAAGAGACAAAAGTTCGATAGCTCACGGTGTAGGTGTCTAACTGTATTTGTTAGGCTTAGGCCAAGATGGTCGTGTTGTACAGCGCCATCTCCTATTAATTTTGGGTGTCGTACAAGGCGACTAATGTTTTACAAGTCAGACCAGCCAGGACCTACGTAGACCAAAAATGGTCTACTAATGGGGAGGAGATTCAAATGCGGCAGCGGCCTGCATAGGTTGTTGATGATTTGTGAGAGATGAGATAAAGATGAGAGTTCAATAGGATACTCTTATGTTTTACATACGTATATACAATCAAATCCCTGATGACAAGTGGCTAAAAGGGCTAAATGGAAGGAAGAGACACATTGTGGCGACCCCCCCACATAGTGGGATAAGGCAGGTGGGTGATGTGGGATGCGACCCACAGGGATAGGCAGAGAATAGATTACGAACCTGGCACACCTCTATTACTTCTTTTACATTTTTAGATATTTTCATATATCTACGCCGGTTGAGGGTCCTTCTGATATGTCATTTTTGGAAAAGGTTTGATCAGTTTATGTTCACCTTGGGCGCCTTCTGCCTGCCCTTCCATTCACATTTTCACGATAGATGCCTTCGTAAGTCGACTTTCATCATTTTACAACACACTACCTGACAAAACTCTTTTATATATAAGTAGGTACCTATTAAGTTTAACAAGTTCACGGGCTGATCGATGATAGCTGCGTATCCCGTTCAGTTGTGGAGTGTGGTGGAGTATCAGCTACAGTAGTGCTGATGCCGGCGGTAAATAATGCACATCGGCAAGTTCGGCTTCGTAGTGTCGTCTCTATCGGACGCGTGTAAGTTAATACGTAGTTGATTCCAGCCGATGGATTATTTGCCGCCTTTTAGGGGTACTGTACGGTGTACCCCGATATTATGCGTTTTCTGAACGCCCCTACCGAACGGTGATTGCAGGGTTACCGGTTTACCATAAGATACCAAAATGAGATATTGTTTTATTTATATATTTATTCATTTACTTCAGGCAACTAAGGCCCATATTTATAAATCCACACATACAAATTGATGGATGCAATAAAACTTGTGATTGCAAATAAAAAAATAATATTTAATATCTACACTTCACATCACTTTAGTTCCTTTTCACTTCTTTCAAAGTCGTTTCGGCGGCACTGGAAATCCTAGGACGTCCACGGAATCCCCAGAACACCACACCCTTCGGCCAACAGTCTTCCCTCATGAAGAATTCCAAATCTGCAGTGGGAATCAACGCCACGAACTAGTTGAATGTACGTTCATGGCTTGACTCCAAGAGCTGGACCCTCACGAGTTATAACCTATACTTACCTACTTATGTTACTGACTTTGTTAAGTACCACTGAGTGTGTCTGAAACACTGAAATTGGCCGAAACTGGAAAAAAATGTGTTTCATCCGGTCGCGAAAAATCTCGAATTACACGTCATCGGATACCGAAACGTGAGTTTCACCAAATATAACCATCTTGACTGCCACTTCCTAGTTAGCCGAAATTACTTGGCAGACGCTCCAGAAGGTAACCATCCGGAGCCCGAAACTACATAATTGGATACCGAGTCTGTACGGAATAAGCAGCACTTTTGAATACGTTAAGCGCCGTTAACTGCTGTAGATGTGCCATATTTTATACGGTGGTAGAACTCTGTCAAACCTGGGGAGTCCGGCTGGGAGTACCGCCTTGTCCTATTTCTGCGGCAAAGCAATTTTTAAAAATAATTTGCATTGTTGTGTTTCGGTATGAAAGATAAATAAAGTATCTAGCGCAATTACAGATATGAGTAGTCCTCACAGATACAACGCACCTGTGGTCCTGCTTTTTTGTTACCTGAAACTTAAGAGCATGATTCGTGGATGTTATGGACGATAGTTACCTCCTACCACCAGTTTAGCTGTCGACTTGTTTGAGCTTTTTTTTATGTAATACGGCAGACAAACAGGGAACCTAAAGGGAAGTGGTCACTGCCGCCTATGGACAACAACAACACCAGGGGCGCTTCCAATGCGTTGCCCGCCTCTAAGGAGACCTCTAATATACCTCTTGAACGATCCCATGTTATAGTCCAAAGGAATAACTGTGGCTGGGAGCTAATTCCACATTTGAATCGTAGAACTGAGTGGAATAAAAATAACTTACGCAGTAGGGTTCCTTTTTCAATAGAAAATTTCTGTCAATTGGAGAATATACAGAAGGCACCGCCCGTGAATCGGTTAAAAATTATATACTTTTTAGATGGTTTTCGCGATTCCAAAATCCACGAGATGACGCTACTGCGACGTAAGGTCTGATGTCAAAATAAAGCCCTGTCATTGGCTGGAGTTGATTCGGCCTTTTTCAGCAGTTTTGCTGTCCAATAGCACAACAGCATTTTGACAACAGATTTTACGCTTTACAAGCGCTATCTAAAATCGCGAAAACCCTCATTGCTATAATAAAATTGTAATTATATCATCTGAAAAGAAATGTCAATAAATAAAATAAATAGACACATTTAACGTGTAGACTTGGTAATTTATTATAAATATTTGGTTATAATACTAAACATTCTATTGACTAACTAGTCATCATCGGAGTCGGAACCACTGTCGCTGCTCGATGACGTCGACGACGACTCGACTGGCTTCACCGGCGCGCCACTCTTGGCCCTGTGGACAAATAGCATTCTTAAGGTTCGTATGTAGCTGACTCGAACCAAGGTCACCGATATAGCCCTTGGGATTGCCAGGCTAAAGTGGCTGTGGGCAGCGCACATAGCTCGAACAACAGATGGCCGATGGGGCAATAAAGTTCTCGAGTGGCGACCACGTACCGGAAGATGCAGCGTTGTTAGGCCTCCCACAAGGTGGACCGACGATCTGCTAAAGATCGCAGGTACCAGCTGGATGCGAAAGGTACAGGACCGACATTTGAGGAGATCTCTCGCGGCGTCTTTTGGCTGATATGATGATGATGACGTAAGTGCCTGCCATGCAGATTACAGCACCATATTTCAGTTGGTTCTGAGTGTTACATGAAACACTAGAACCAACTGAAATATGGCGCGGCCGTTTGTAGCTACCAACTGCAGCTGCCGCCTGCAGTCGGGCGTCACGCCGCTACACCGTGCTCCACCGTACAGTCGGCTATGAACTCCTATCTTCATGGAGATTGCCTACTTAAATATTAATCAGTAGGTATTTAGACAATGACTCTTTCTGAGTTACGTACATTAGTTGAATTCTAACCGATGCTCTTACGGTGAGGGAAAACATCGTGATGAAACCTGCAAGTTCAGGCAACTGAATTTGTAACAATGATCCAATCTATTCAGGTTCCCTTGGATGCAGGGTCACGGAGGTCAGATGGTAGTCGCTCCACTGTAATTACCTGATCGCCAAATCCTGGATCATGATCAAGGCGGACCCTGGGCCCTCGTCCTCGAGAGCACAATCGGGACATTAACGCTAAGAGTATTATTAGGCATTTAGATTAGTACCGCGTTTTTAAGTTACGCCGATGTACAATTTAGCGCGCGCAGAAACAACTTAATAATTTTTAATGGTGCGAAAATTTCTCATCCTCTATTACTTGTTGTAAAGCAATGCTAAAAGTAATCAAAGTACATTAATCGCAAGTGTTCAACTCAGTGGGCAGCTAAATTTGACATTTCATTATTCTACACAACGTCATCTGCGTGGACCACTGGCCATAGCGAATAAAAAAGTAGTGTAGGATTTAAAATGTAAAAATCAGTTGTCCATTGAGCCCATTGTACTGATTGAAAGCTGCAGCCAATAGCCAATAGCTTTCCATCAGGTAGGCTGTCTTCTCGTTTGTTACTGAATATTATAAAGAGGAATAATTATGCAACGTAATGGCAATGACCTACAAGTATAATCAGTACATTAAACGGATGTTCACTCTCAAATCAAATACGCGAATCTTATTAAAATATTTGGTGTGCAATAACAAAGGAAACCTCCAGCAGATCTAAAACGCAATGTTTGTCAGTTGTTTTTGGGAAAATACCAGCTAAATCAAGACTTCTTTATCATGTTGTTGTTAATTTTTGTGCACCGCCTGCAATTTTTATTACCAGTTTCCGGGGTAGACTGGTAGATAAAGCTACAAAGCGTTAAGTCCTCCTTTGTACTATTTTGTGCATAAAGTATTAAATAAATAAATAAATAAATAGTGCATAACAATAAAAACGTGTGCCAATGACTCTTTTCTGTGTTAAGAAGATTAGTTTAATTCTAACCGATGCTCTTACGGTGAGGGAAAACATCGTGATGAAACCTGCACATTCAGGCGACTGAATGTGTAACCATGATCCAATCTGGTCAGGGTCCTCTGGTAGCAGGGTCACGGAGGTCAGATGGCGGCCGCTCCACTCTAATTACCTGATCTGCCAAATTCTAGATTCAATCCATAGTCAAGGCGGACCTCGGGCCTAGGGGTTCCTTTTCGGGCAATCTCACACATCCACGTCACTCGCCCGGGTGAAGACCTTCCGAAGATATCCACACTTAAAAAAAAAAAAAAGAATGGTCGTTATGAAACTCACAGGTGGTAGGCCTCCGCGATGGCGAGGGCTGCGGGCTGCAGTGCGGCGGCGAGCAGTCCCCGTGGCTGTTGCAACAGTTGCTCGACTTCCTCCGACGGCCGGTTCAGCATCGCGCTAAGGGCTTGCACGCCGCCAGAAGCGGCCTCCTCGAAACCGTTCTCCGCTAGGTAGGATATCACCATCTGGGGTGGGGGGGATAAGTACTTATTAAAATAGTGTTTGCAGTGAATGTGTATGTGTATAAAACCAATATATATTAAATTATTCTACACCTCATCATCGTCAAAACCAATCAGGACGACTTCCTCTACTTTCTCAACTCGTCCATTTCTACAGCTCAACTCTACATATATGTCAAAATAGTATAAAGTACAGTCGCTGTTTTTCTGATTACTTCTAAACTACGGAACGGATTTTGATGTAGTTTTCGATATCTTTTAGAGAATTTCTTCCGCAGAGAAAAACACCCATGCGAAGCCGCTCGCTTGCTAATATGCCCTAACAGTGTAATACGTCCGCACTCGCTCCCCTAAGGTTGCAGATGATCTGGATGACGCGACGGTGGCCGCTTTCCACCAGGTGGACAGACAATGTGCCTCCCAATAAAAAAGTGTAATATGTGACTTTCCACCAAGTAGACAGTCCGTGTGCCTCTAAATAAAAAAGTGTGAGCATAAGACCGAACAAAGTGGAGGAGCAGAGTAGGAAAGCCGACAACACAATGCCGATCATTTTTTCACGCACAACGGACCAAATTAGAGCCCCGCTCAGCAAAAAGGGAGTTCAATCCTATAAACCATAATGATTAATGACTCACCGCAGCCAGTCCCTGCTTGCCCACCGTCGCAGCATTGTTAGCAGCATCCACCAGCACTTTCACGTCAGAAGGAACGCCGGCCGCGCTGCCACTATGGAGTTTCTGCGCCGCGCCCTCTACTGCTGCCCACGATTCGGACGTCTTGTCCCCGCAATCGGCACACAGGGATATTATGTTCGTGAGGGCCTTTGCTGAGAGCCTGGCGGGAGGAATGTCGCTCTTAGAGTGGAGGGATAAGGTCTAGATTAGCGTGTCAACGAGTTTCATTAGAGAGTGCAGAACTGTCTCCATCATCTATCGCCTACTGTTAAGTCATGTGAGCTGTTTGTCTTTGTGGGTTCATAGGCAAGGAATTTTTGAGGACAAGCAAATATGTTACTTAAAAGTATGACAATAAATATGAAATTTGAGATTGTGTTGACAGTGCCTATGCTAAATGGCTAGCGAATACATTAAAAAAAAATTAGTACTCACTGCATCTGAACGGGTGACCTGAGATCCTTTTCGTATCCTTGTTCTTCCAATATCGTTCCAAATTTATATATGTCTGCCGCTGCATTGCGTATCTTAGATTTGATCTCCTCATCTACAATGCATAAATTATAAGCACTTAACTCAGCTCTTGTGGTAGCGGAGAGGTGCGGGTGGGAATCAAATATGATACACTAGCAGTTTTATGTGCGCTACAACACTCAGCGCTAAAGAAAAGTTGGTTATCATAAAGGTCATTAAATGAGGTTTCACATAATACATAATATTAGTTGGGTAAGATGCATATGCTAAGGGTTAAAGTGTGATTTTTGTAACGCCGAGTGTAGTATGTCAAATTTAATCCCCTGACTGGAAAACTAGTAACAGATGCTCCGATTTGGCTGGACCAGACCTACCGTCAGTGGCAGTCGATACTAATCCTTACGATGTACAAAATAAAGTCTCTTTTGGACTAATTCGGATGCGCGGGCGAGCTGACCTTGGCCGGACGTCCGACCACGTCTCCCGCACCCTAAAGCGACTTTATTTTATACTGCGTAAGGATTTGTATCAACTGCAACTGATGGTTGGTCGGCTCCATCCAAAACGGAACGTCTGTTACTAGTTAAAGGTAGCGGCATCCGCACTAATACAGCATTAGGCTGGATTTAGTGCTACACCGATGGTCAGCGCTTGACTATGTCATGAAAATGTATGCGTGACATAGCTAACCGTCGTGACATAACTCGAGAACTAGGGAAACCGGTGCAACAGTTCACCAGGTCGGCACTCCCGAACAAGCTGTCTTATTGAAGTTTAAAGTTTCTTAGATGTAGGCTTTGTGTATAACAAACATGGATAGATACATAAAATAATAGTTTCTAAAATCAGTATCATGCTTACCTTGCGCCGGGTAAACATTGCAATAAGCAACAAGAAGCCTCTCGACCAGCCGCGCTCGTTTCGCATGCCCGAATACAACCAGTTGTGACCAGCACTGTGCCAGTCGCTCGCCGGACCCGGCAAGCTCCAGAGTCTTTATTATCTGGAGAGTAGAGTTCAAAATCGTCGTCAGGAATTTAACGAGTAATAGTAGGTACGTAAGCTGACATATTGCGCAAAGCATGCAATACCTGGTCAGGAAAAGGAAATAGTAAATTGTTACTGTACATCAGTGGCGCCCTCTAACACGGCCAAAACCCATTTATGCGCCATTTTACTAATATTGATTCTTATTTATTATCACTGTAATTTGACAAATGTTATTACGAACATATAGATAGAAAGCGGTACATATAGATGGAAATATAAGAAGAAGAGGCAAATTCCATCAGGAGGACTGTCAATGATCCTAGGGGTAACATATTTTTGTACTGACCTCTTCCATAACAGTTGGTTCTGGGACATATACATTGGGTACCAGCGTATCAAGAAGATGCGTTAGCCTTTCAAATGAAGCATGTCTGCGAAATAATATATTATTACTTATTATTTTGTTATTTTAATTTCATAATTTCATACTTACACATTACATTGGAGAAGAATATATCATGAATATATATATGTTGATTAATAGTTAATCTTACCTGCATGCAACTGTGACTAAATGCCTGTAATAAATGCTTTCTTTGTAGGCATCTCCAACTAATTTATAATTGTCATCTTTCATTAGTAGAGCATGTAACCTTTCTGCTAAGTTTATATCCTAAAATAATTACATAAATTTAATTAAATGTTTAAAAACAATATGTATATTTTGAATTTATGTAATATTACCTGTAAATGATCACTGCAAACCCCCATAGCTGTGATGAAGAAATTCGTGTCTGTAGCTTCTTTAGGTTCCAAAGAGCCTCGTTTTTCTAAATCATGCACTATTGTTGATAAAATATCTACGCGGGGACCACCTGAAATGAACAGAAAATTCACATACAGAACAGATATTTTGCAACTACTATTCTCTAATCTGAGACAAGTGGCAATGTAGGGAAAAAATGTAGTTTATCAATTATTTAACACTCATAACACAAGCTTTGCTTACTTTGGGGCTAGATGGTGTTGCGTGCATTTGCCCAAGCACATTTATTTATTTAATATCAAGACAGCATTCACTTACGTTCTTTACAGAAAAGGCATAGTAGATAATAATAGGCAGCTAGTCCTGGATTTATTCCTAATGCCTTGAATTCTGCGACAATCTGGATGGCTAACTGATGCAATATTTTTCCTGAACCCCACACGGAGATTGATTTAAGACACGCGGTTAGTGTCTCTTGGTTTGGTGTTAGATTCTGAAAACAAAGACGAAAACAGAGGCTAGTTAGTTGGACACCACACATTACAATGCAAATAATTATAATATTTAGTAATATTCAATTAGTTGCAATTCAGTTAACCTCATTTAAGACAACAGGGATTTCCACAATGTGATTCAATCACAGTGTTAAAAATCCAAAATAAATGTTCCAGCTGAAGCCAAGTTTTAGATCTATGGGGATGATAGGCAGTTCTTTAGATATTATGCAAAATGAAACAAAATTCATCTGCTATATCCGCTCCATAAACCACCTAATATACAAGCCCTTTTACATGAGGGCTGTAGTCAGGACTGTCCAAAAGCATATAATCATTTATACAATTCATTAAGAATTTAGGTATAATGCACATATTACATGTAATACCTAGGTGTAATATCTGTCTAAATTCAACTGACTAAATTCAGAAGCAAACAGCGTGAGAGCAAGTTAATGTGGAATGAATTACTCATTGAATACAGTCCATTTTCGTATCACGCCTTTTGGAAAGCGGAGCGACGCGTAACTATACTATCAGTGGTGCAAAAGGGACATTATACTATGAGCAATACATTCCACTTTGACATGCTCTCGCGCTTTTTGCTTCTGAATTTAGCCAAATGTAGTAAGCCCATAAGGTGTTCAAAACTTTTACACAATGGCTAGTTAAAAACAACATTATACGAGAAACAATGCATTCTACGATGATAGTTTTGTATAAAAGGCCTTTATTACCTCTAGTTAATCAGAGATCCAGAGGTATATGATTTGTAAATTTGAGGTAAAATTTATTTGTTATATTAACCTCTTAGTATACAGGGCCAATTTAACAGTATATGTCAATTTCTTGAAATTTATTTCTTTATGTTATAAAAGTTCTTGAACAATTTTCAACTTAGTTATGAAGATATTTTGGCTTACCTGTTCCCTCATTTCTTGTAGCAAACTTTTGAGCGCTTCAGTCCGCAATGTGGTCCCTTCACGTAAAAATCCTACACAACCAATGAGAGAGTTATATACACTTGTAGATAGTGGAATGCCCTTTTCTCTTGCCTCTTGCGCTAATGTATGGGCTCTCTCAGCCTGAAAAGAAAAGTAAGGTTAAAAGCTGGGAGTTTCTCATAAAGATAGAATCTCATATATCAGAGAACCAAGGTGGTTCATATCGCTAAGGAAACTATTGAGGCAAAGATTCAAAATATTTAATTGTAAAAGATAGGTATTACAGATGTTATCATTATCTTCAATATTTTCTCTATCCTTTGACCGCATGCTGAGGCGTACAAATCTTTAAATATAATTGTTTCATTTTTCATAATAAAATATTTCATCAATAATAATTTCAAAAAATTTAAATTTCAAATATAAGTTATAAAATAATCAATAAATAAAACCATGTCATACAAATGGCATGGCAATCCAGCCTTTATATCAGACAAGCATGGAAAATGTTATGACAATCAATTTCAAAGATGACAACCATTTCCAAAGATACATTTAATGATTAATTCAGTTTGTAAATTTCGTAAATCATACCTGATAATATTTCGCCATTCCTTGAATAATAGCGCAATAAGATTCAGGCGTTTTAGGCTCCATGGATGTGAAGATTTGGTCAGCCAATCCTCCCAATCTGAGAAAATAAATTTTCTTTTTATTATCATAATAGTGAACTTGGTGAGACTTCATTTGCGTGGCATCCTACCCCTACCCTTACACCTATCCTACACCTACCCTACACCTTCTTTACCTCAACCTAACATCCTTTTTTGTTTATTAACCTTCCTTATGAATCACTCTATCTATTGATGATAAACACATTAAAATCCGTTGCATAGTTTTAAAGATACATATGTAGATACGCATACATAGATACAGATTGCAGAATGACTTTGTTGTATACTTTGTATAGATTATAGAATAAAATTAATAATTCAAGCACATTTTGTACCTAAATGGCTGAAGACTATTATATCAGTAATTATAAAAAAGTAAAAAGTTTATAAATAACATTGTACAAAATAGTTTTACCTCCAAGTGGTGGCTTGTCTCTCTTTAGTGCTAGCCGCAAACCACCTTTCTTCGAGCCATTCGGCTGAATCTGACTCCTTTTCATTGTAGAAGCATAGCAGCTGAAGGAATTTAGTTTTCAATTCTGGGCTGACACCATCAACACCTCCAAGTAATTGAAATACTTTGATTGAATCATCTATTAATGAATTTTGTATTGTGTATTTCAGGTCTGCTTCTGTAACCTATGTAAATAGGCATTTTGTTATTATAATTATAAAAAATCTCAATTAGAAGCTGACAAAGCACAGAAAATAATTTAAATAGGTATTGATTAGCTCAATATTTCTTTTAAATCGCATTTCTTACCTTGCTATCATCATTGTAAATAGGTTTAGGGCCAAATGCATCTATTCTTGGGTCAGCATTGAAGTATGGAGTCTTAATTCTAAGTGGTGGGTCCCAGACTCTTGTTGTGAACAAGTCAGCATGTTCATCTCTGATCCACGCTGCTGCTTTTCGACCAGCTTCTGCTGACAGAGCGTAGGCCCTCTTCCGATAATTTGATAAAGGTATCAAATATGGATCATCATGGTATCTGGAATAAAAAATTCTGAATAATATTGTGTAGAAACTGAGTAACTATTGATTTTATGATAATCATATTTCTAAAACCAACCTACTTAACAAATTACAACCAAATTATAAATCAAAAAGAAAAACAGAGCAAATGTAAAATAATACAATACTTGCTTGTTTGCCTATTTATAACAAAAGGGTTCCATACTCACCATCATCTCCACCATATCTGAATGGTTGACATTTTTATTTAGGAATATGCAGTTGAAGACATGAGAATACATAAATTATGAATGAAAACGTACTTGTAGTGCGCTGCCGTAGGATCGGGTCCAACAGTTGCTGCTAGTGCCTGTAAGATATCTGTGGGTCCTCTAACAATTCTTGGTGGAGGTGAAATATCGTCACCGGATGGAATTGGTACACTTAATTTTTGGCTTTCTGCAGAAGAGCTCGATCGACATAAAGTTACTAATCGTGGCCATTGTCTGCAATTACACAAATTCATGTATAAACTTTGTTATAGCGGTTAACGTTTATTAACATAACCAACATAACCTTAATCACTAAATTACCTTATAATGATAGTGGAGTACATTTGGTATTTTATACGGACTTGTAATATTTAGAAGTTATGAAGATAGATTTCGTTTTTATTTCATTAGTTAAATTTTTCAATTTTTTTGTGTAATGGGACAAGATAACCTCACTCACAACAAAAACAACAAATGTCAAATATGACAATTATTTTTTTAAGATCATTGCTTAACTACTATGCTCATGATGTCATAAACATACAGCCATGTTTTCCATTATATTATCTAATTGTTCTACGTGAAAGCTTCGAGGTTCACATCTACCACAGTACCTAAAAAACTTTAATCGGGCACTATTTCAAGTCATTACTATTAGTATTCCAATCTATGGCTGGATATAGGCCTCCGCCAATGAACGCCAATCACTGAACTCTGTATTTATTTATACGTGAGTTGCAGAATTTCAAAAATCGTCAGTCCACCTGACTGGAGGATATTCTAATTCCACACTACGCTTGCCGAGTTGCGTTCTTCACACAAGAACAAACTCTCGAATACCAGTGTTTGTCGACTTATCGGTTATTCGGCAAATAATATATGGCCAGCTAACTGCCAGCTAGTTATGTGCTTTGTATCGGTAACATTTGTTCTTTGCTTGATTGGGTAGGTAGTACATAACTAATTTGTTGCTAATTTTATCCATCAGAGAGACTCCAAGCATAATGGGAATCCCTGGCATGCTGAGCGACCTTGAACTGGTGAAGTAGCCATAGAGCAGGTTTGTAGGTAGAATAGGTACTTATTCTATACTAGAACACCCGGCGCGACTTCGTTCTAGTACCCTATCCCTAACCTAACAGACGGACAGACGGCGGGAAGCGATTTTGTTTTGTAACAGACGCCAGCTTAAGATGAGTTGGTACGTTCAAAAGTTCATTTCGGATTTCAAGTTATTTGGACCTAATAATTCGATGTAATTTCTGTACTACAACATCGATCACCTTGAAGTATATGGGACAACCTTTAAAGTATCTCAATTCTAACAAAAAAATAATGAATGAAATTGGACTACGCCAAGTACATTTTAATTTCTATTCCCTTCCCCAAGGCAACCGTGATGAATTTCGCGATGTAATGTCCTACCTTGTAGTATGAACTCAAATAATTTCATTTGAATGCATTCAGTAGTTTCGAAGTAATGCGCGGAAAAGATACAGACAGTTAGACTGACAAAAATAAAAAAAAAATACAGTTATGGCTTCATTATCCTTTATAGAGTACCTTCCAAAATATCTTTGATGTATATAATTGGATATTTTAAGTTCTATTATAGGTACAGAAGTGTCCAAGTCTTGGCACTGTTGGGTAGAATTCATTGGAAGCATTGTGGTGTGGATACTGTGAAGACTCGACGAAGGTTCCCGAAAGTCGCACGGCCTCGATGTACCTATTCATCTTCTCAAAATTGCTTGAAGGTGAAGGACATTTAAAACGGCATGTCCTGAATCAATGTGTTTTGTCCACATTCATGCCATGACTTAGCCATTGCGAGACTGATGCTAGTCCGGCTAGCATACGTTGTGGCTCATCTATAGATTTTGTTAGTAGGACTAGGTAGGTATATTGTTATGCACGAGTCGCAAGTACGAGAAGTTAGTATGTTGGTGGATAGATGTTTCACTAACGTTTGCAATGTAAGTATACCTATTATGCATTTGTAATAAAACTGCACCATTACTATATAATTAGTATTTTATTAATACCTAGTGTCCCTAGAATTACTAATAATACAAAACTATGAAGACTCTTAATCAGTGCACCATTCGTCGATTCCTTACTAAACTCTTCCAATTCCATGATTGCGTTTGATTGAACATCTAAAAGTTGAACTGTTGCTATTGTGGTAGTTCTTAGACTTTCACATTCATAATTAAAGGAATCTACGCAAAGACCTTGCTCGGCATTGAAGATTGTATTGCCTGGGCATTGTATAAGTCTCGCTGTTACAATATCGAATACTCCCCTTACACAAGCGATGTAAGTTTTGCAGTCATTCGCGTCTGTATTCGTGTAGTTTCCCACGTCGGTGCAATTGAATTGAGGCATGCATTGGTATTCAAACATGTCGTTGCATTGCTGGTTGATATGGTTGAAGATCGAGGTGGTTGGGCATTGTAAGTCCGTTGCGAAGAACCTGCTACCGGCTCCGATGCAAATGGTATATCCTTGGCAGTTGGGCACGACGTCGTTCGGGAATTTGCCTCGTTCACTGCACTGAGACATCGCCAGACCAAAAGTCTGACAGCCCTGGAGTCGATAAACAATAAAAAAATAAATCTACTTACTTACTTTATTATCTACTTACACGTTTACATGAATATTTTTAGTAGGTGGTATAACTTATTAGTAGGGAAATAAGGGCCACATCACATTCGTTTTGCGGTTTTGTAAACGTAATTCCACCCAAATCGTTTATTCCATACGTAAGTACCTACATTATTTTGACTAGTGCTACAAAATACTAATATACTAGCACATGTCGGTCGATATGCTGTGTCACGGGTTCTCGATTCCCAATCGGATAGAAATTTATTTAAATTTTCTCTTTTACAATCGGTAAGTTTGCGGACCAAATGAGCAGCATGTTGTCTGTTGTTTATTTTCGTCGTTAGGATCTCCAAATGCGAAAATGCGAAACGTTTTTATCCCTGCTTTACTTTGCGGAGTTAAATTATACAAGCGAAACCCTGCGTCAGGCGTAGAGGAGGAGTCTAGTGGGTAAACTCGCGGGGTGTTAATGATATGTTTGAGATTCAATGTTTTCAAAAACACAACACAAGTCACAAACACAACATTACATAATTTAACACTATTTGATCACTTACAATGAATAACAATAAAATTCTTGCGTATGACATCTCGATAACACTTATTTCAATAAGACTACCACATCCAGAATCGTGCGCAGTTTTTATGTTAAGATATTATCCGTGTCATTAGTCAGCCTTTTGCTTTTATGGCTAGTACACAAATTTCACCTATTCTACTTAGTTTTGCAGATCCTCTCTCGTATCACACGACTGATAAGTGCGTTCCATAGTGGAAAATACAGGCCCTATGTCAAGTAAGAGAGGAGACACTTGACTATTATTGTTATCGATAGAATTAAGTACATAGAAGTATTTTATAATTGCCTAGGAACACTGTCGGAGGGACAGTGATCTGTAGAGTTGCGGAAGCGGTGCAGGCCTTTGAGGCCTTTTGAAGAACCCAAGTTGTAGCGCAAAGGAAAGACTTCGAGAACAATCCACAACTTTTCTTATTTCACCAAGTACTTAAGTCATCTCATTACTCATAGTTGATAAACAGTTTTTAGCTCCCGACAAGAAAGACGGGAGTTATAAGTTTGACGTAGATATGTATTTGTGTATGTAGAGGTGTGTGTCCATCAGTGGCAACGTAGCTCCCGAACGAATCGATCGATTTGAACGCGGTTTTCTTTATTTAAAAGGCAGTTAATCGAAAAAGTTTTTTACTTAGTTTAATTAAAATCGGATCAGTAGTTCAGAAAAAATTTAAGTATATGTAAACTTCGCAGGTACCAGCTGGATGCGGAAAACACAGGACCGGCCTTTGTGGAGTTCTCGGGGGGAGGCCTATGCCCAGCAGTGCCCGTCTTCTGGCTGATATGATGATGATGATATGTAAGATTGGGTTTAAGCTATTGGGCCGCATGTTGTTTTCTCTGTATATTATGTTACCGATATGTACCGACTGTATCCTGTTATATCCTGTAGCACTAAAGTATTCAATTCTTGGTCGGTGGTTTTCCGACGTTTTTGCGTCGGTTAGCTTATTATCTAATATTAATGGTGCCTAATAACGTGCAAACTTTCGTGGAAAAGGACGTCGTTTTATAGCTATCACTTCTTCTTTTATGGGGCTGTAATTAAATTACGTTTCTCGACTCTAATACAATACAACACTATGTTTATATTGAGATAACGCATTTTTGTTTGAATTCAACTCTAGCTTTACCTGGATTCAACCATATCTCTGGGTATTCTGATAACTACAATGTCACAAACATGCGTGTTCTTTCTCAGATGTCGCTGTTTTATGTTTCAATGGACGATAATTTTCATTTGAAATATTAGTTCCTCTTTACGCCGTGCGTAAACTTACTATCACTGTCGTTCGTGGACAGGTATGCGATGTGTTTGTATCCGACACCGCTTGTCCACGTCCTTCTTTCCTTATTAGTTAAATGACAAATTGAAATTAACTTTATTTATTTATTTACGCATAACAGTATTATAATAATTCATGGAATTTGAATCATACAGAAGCATTTAACTTGAGCTTGCAGTAGTTGGTGACTGATACGTCCGACGCACTATAGTTTGCGCTCTATCACGTTGCCATAACGGATTGCCCGATTGTCACGAGTCTTCTTCTTTCACAAACTGTCGCGTTTGGTCTCTTTAGACCGTGGATACTGTAATATGTAATAAGTGCACAATAATTTTTTTTCTAGTAGCGAGAGTTTGGGTTCACTGCTAGAATTTTGTTATTGAGGTCTAAACAAAAATATTATGTCCAAGATGAGTAATAAAAAAATTTGTTTTCATAACAAGCTTTTATCGCGCGGTATAGTACTCATCAAAACCATTCCATAGAGCCTATTCTCTATAATTATTTAAAGTCATCATCATACACTCAAATTCAAACTCAAACTCAAAATTTTTTTATTGAATAGGACATTAAATTTCTCTTTCAATCGTCAAGATGGAGGAGGGTACTAAAGTAGGAAGGAAACACACAGTGACACGTTGGCCGCCCCATGGCCGGAGCACACCTACCCCACGCCGACCACGGTCGGACCGTGCTCGACAATACCAGACAGAGCCGGGCAGCGCCCGACATATTATATTATTATTACATCATCATCACAGCCCATGAGATTAAAAAAATGTGTTTATTTTAAGTAAATGTACGTAAACTGCAAATTAATGTTTGACGGCAAACGTGAACCGATGTTAACCATTCTTTTTTATATGAAAGTGATCGCAAAATCCTCACGAAGTACCTACCTCCATGTTAGAGTCTCCAGTGCTATATGGTGAACCGTGGCTTTGGCAGTGGAGAGCTAATTTGCTGTTAGTAGAGTAACGTGTCCCGGAGGTTTTAGAGGTGGGCAAAGCATTGGTGATACCCTGGTGTTGCTAATGTCTATAGGCTATGGTGATGTCTTTTCATTAGGAGGCCCACTTGCCTATTTTTATGCCTGTTACTAGTCAGGCATTTGACCGTCATCTCACCTAGTTGTAAGTGATGATGGGGCCAATGATGGGGCATGCCTGTCTAGAAACTCGGACGACAATGAAGCATACCTCACTACCAACCCACCGATTCAATGGAAATACCATCCGCCGGAAGAGGACATCGGACGTGGTAAGTGGGGGATTGAAGGTACAAATGAAATTGGATGTGGTACGTGGTAGAGCAAGTTGGATGAGGTTGGAGCCAGTGTAAACGCTAACCAAAGTCGATAATTTTTTTTTATAAGAGCTATCCAGGCATTTGGCCGTATCTCACTTGGTGGTAATTGACGATGTGGCCGAATATAGAGCATGCCGCCAGTCTAGGAACAGCCTATTCACTTTAGCGCTGAGGGCGTCCAATTTATAACGATCAGGTAAGACACTCGCAGGCAACGCGTTCCTTTTCTTAGCAGTACGCATTATAAAAGTTGAACTAAAGCGACTTGTATGGATAGCTGGAAGATCCACAACATAAGGGACAACATTTGAAGGGACTTTGGCTCCGTGTGTGTTTTTACCGGCTGTACAATGGGGAGTGTTCTGCGGAATTATTTGATCTGGTGCCCACAGCACAATTCCGCCATCGCACAATCAGCCTTGGGCTGGGTACTCATCCCCATCTAGTGGTGTCCACGCGAAGATACGAAAGAACGTTTCTCGCTCGTACGATTCGGATGTGGAACTGTGTTTCCCAGCCACAGCGTTTCCTTTAGACTATGACATGGGATCATTCAAGAGATCTCCTTAGAGGCGAGCAACGCATTGGCAGCACCCCTGGTTTTGCTAATGTCCATAGGCGGCGGTGACCACATTACATATTACATTTTTTAAAATCATAGGGAGGAAGCGCTCACCTGGATCGCGTCGAAAAGGGCCGCCGGAATGAGGTCGTGCAACAGCTTCACACACTGTGCGAAATGCAATCTGTAGAAGACCGACAGACGCGTCACCTTACGCCGATACTCGAGGCTCTGCAGCTTAGCTTCAATCAACTGCGGATCACAGTTGATTGAAGTTTTTCCACCAAATCCAAAGTGGCCACACAAACAATAACATAAAAAACACTCAATATTTTTTTGCGTAATTTGCCTATTAATCATCATCATCACAGCCTATAACAGTCCACTGCATTATTAAGGGCCTCTCCCACGAAAGTGGAGGTGATTGCCATAATCTCCAGGCTTGGCAGGCGGATTAGAGATCGCAGTGTTATAAATATAACAATGAAAAAAGCTGCTGCCCGTTTTCCAGTCTACGGAGACACTATTAGATCTTTTGTCTCGAAAACATTAATCGCCTTGTACGACAATAAAGAGTGTAAATGATTGGTGCTATTCTACTCTGCCGTACACCACACGGCCTGTTAATAATACTCACGCTTAATACCAGAGTTGCTAGTGTTAGGGAAAATAGGTATATGTAGGTGTTTACGTGGTAATGGCTCCATATATCCGCACTTTTGTTTGGAGATCCATGCACCCATAAAATGTAAGTGTAGCTCAAAAATTTCCAATGTTATGTTGTTTAAGATACAGATAAGACACAAAATCTAAGCAGGTCATGGCTTATCCTCATAATGAGCACTAATTAGTGATAATTAGAGCAATCAAAGACTATTTGCCTACAATAATTTTTACTGTACCTACATCTTCAAGTATATAATGCAGAGCCTTGGTAAAAATCATATCAATACAAAATGGAGGCCAAATTGGAAATCACATTGATAGTGGTAAGTGAATGTAGCACTTCTCAATTGATATGTTCTAAAATGACAAATATTTTATCTCAAGCTTTTATCACGCGGTATAGTAGGTTGAGTACCTACCATTCCAAATAGCACAAACACGATTGTGTTATCTTCATTAGTTCCTATGACCATCTTCCGACTCCATCATCAGACCAGCTCCATGGTACCATATTGAGGTATTGTCATGGCAACACCGGGAAGTGGGTCAAAATAGGCTTGAAAGATTTGTCCCGAACATACAAAAATTGCAAGTTAAATTAAAGCTTGTAAAAAAGAAAATCGATCTCATCATCCTCATTAGAATCCTCTGCCTCTGTCAGGATCTGTTTCCTTACACTACGGCCGTTGTCATTCGGCGTTCGGTTTTGAGGTCTTCTATTTGTCGGGCGACGTCCGTCGTAATTAGGACAGTGCCTACTCGTACTCGGGACACATTCACCTTTTATTCTTACGCTATACCACAACCGCTACAAAGATGCTAAGATGATAATTAATATATTAGGGATTTTTACATGGACCCGCATATCCTGTTAGAGAATTCACTGATTCACCATAATCTCAGCAGCGATCAGCAGGGAGAGCAGGTGAGGTTGGCGGGAGCCCATAAGATAAGTAATATTAAAGTAAGTAGAGCTAAAGTTCGCTACTTCAGAAGTCTTATGATCCCGCTGCATGCTGCATCATATTCTCAATCAGAACTAAATAGTAAAGGAGGTAGCGTTTGTATGTAGGAACGTAAATTTAAAAAATGATGAAAGTTTTGGATTTTATTTAAGTTTTGTATTGCATGGAGTTCCTGTATGAATGGGGAGAAGTGTCTGTTGGAAATATACGAGGAATAGGTGCTGTTCCACGGGGGAACGAAGTCTTCGAGAGAGCTATTGCTAAATCATCATATCAGCTAGAAGACGCCCACTGCTGGGCATAGGCCTCCCCCAGAGATCTTTACAAAGGCCGGTCCTGTGCTTTCCGCATCCAGCTGGTACCTGCGATCCTTACCAGTTCGTCGGTCCACCTTGTGGGAGGCCTACCCACGCTGCGTCTTCCGGTACTCGAGAACTTTACTGTCTCATCGGCCATTCTTCGAGCTATGTACCCTGTCCACTGCCACTTCAGTTGGCAATCCTTAGAGCTATGTCGGTGACCTTAGTTCGTTTGCGGATCTCCTCATTTCTGATTCGATCTCGCAAAGAGACCCAAGCGTAGCTCTTTCCATTGCCCTTTGGGTAACAGTGAACTTTCTTATAAGGTCTACAGTAAGCGGCCACGTTTCAGTTCCGTAAGTCATCACTGGCAACACACATTGGTCAAAGACCTTCGTCTTACGACACTGCGGTAATTGGGACGAAAATATATGGCGTAGCTTCCCGAACGCTGCCCAACCAAGTTGGATTCGTCGAGTGATCTCTTTCTCGAAATTAGACCTACCTATCTGGACTATTAATCCGAGGTATGTATAGTCGTCAACAACTTCAAGTGGAGTGCCTCCAACTGTCACTGGAGTAGGCACTGGGTAATTTTCGTCTTGTCTACCTGTAATAACTACGATATCGTCAGCAAATCTGAGGTGAGTGAGGTACTCGCCGTTAACATTGATGCTAAGTCCGTCCCAGTCCAGAAGTCTAAAGATATCCTCCAGTGCAGCGGTGAACAACTTCGTCTGTGGTCTTGTCCTGGAGACGAACTGACATAGTGGCGTTTTCGTACAAACACTTCAGTGCTTCGATATATCGAAAGTCAATTTGGCACCGCTGTAGAGACTGGAGCACCGCCCAAGTTTCGATCGAATCGAAGGCTTTCTCATAATCCACAAACGCCAAGCATAATGGCCGGTTATTTTCTTCGGTCTTCTGTATAACCTGCCGCAGCGTACCTATGTATGTGGTCTATGATACTAAAACCTTTACGGAAACTTGCTTGTTCGGGAGGCTGGAAGTCATCAAACCTGACTCTCGAAAATAGCTTATACACATTTGTCTGAAGCGATATTGGTCTGAAGCTCTTCAAGAGAGCCTTATCACCTTTCTTGAAGAATAATATCACTATGCTTCTGTGCCATGCTTCCGGTGCTTTTCCCTCGAGGATGACGGAATTGAACAGCTTCTGAAGGGTCTTAAGCACAGGTTTGCCACCAGCTTTCAGAAGCTCAGCAGTAATTCCATCATCACCCGGCGCCTTGTTGTTCTTAAACTGTTTGAGAGCTATACTAATCTCGTACTGGCTGATGTCCGGGATATCTTTGGTGTAGTGTCGGGTTAACTTGGCTCTGGGGTCTTTTGTCATAGTGGTAACCGGTGCCCGTGTTTTCGTGTAAACTGTCTATAGAACCTCTCGACTTCCCTCAAAACCTCGGACTTGGTCGAAACAACTCTGCCGTCATTTGTTTTCAGTCTCGTCAACTGGCTCTGTCCAATCGACAGATCTCTCGCAAAGACTTTAGAGCCTTTGTTCCGCTCGATCGCCGCCTCAATATTGGTAGTATTGAAGCGGCGTATGTCGCGAGTCAGAGACTTGGAGATCTGTCGATTAAGTCGCCTAAATTGAGAGACATCATCAGGGGATTGCAGAGTCATTCCGCGTCTTTCTTCGATGCGTTTGAGGGTATCGTCAGAGATTTTGTTTGTTCTATTTGTACGGCAGGCTTTATAAAACTGTGACCCAACCGTATCGACAGTTTCCACGAACCTGTTATTGTTACCTTCTAAATGGGCCTACAGAATACCAGCGCTGTGAGTCGTTTCTTGCGACTCACAGCACATGCTGAGTGGGTACCATTTACGCTGGCCGCCGCGACACCGATGGCATGGGTGGCATGGGAGACTACGTATTGTATTCATATTTTAAGTGTTCATGTTTCTGTTATCTGTAATTGTAACTGTTATTGTGTCGTGGTGAGCTATGTGTCATAAATGTCTTTTCTTCTTCTTTCTTCTTATTGTAGTCGTCCACGTCGACGCACTCTCCTAGGCACTCGAAGCGATTTTGTAATTCTAGTTGAAAGCTCTCGGGGTTTTGGATTTGGATGGATATAGACCGGAGCGTGGACCTCATCAATCTCGATCTTTCTAGCTGTGGATTAATATTCAATGTGCCTCTTACCAAGCGGTGCACACTGCCAATTTTAACGCTTATTGCTAAATACGGTATATTATTTCAGGTATTCGGCGCAGTATTCGTCGTGTGGCAAGTGCATGCGCAGGTGAACTGCACAGAAACAGGCGCTGGCCGCTTTGCCGACGAAAACGACACGACCTGCCAGAACTACACACTGTGCGTCTACAACTCTTCGTCCACTACATACCTGTCGTACGACTATGTCTGCCCCACAACATCTTTGTTTAACCCCAACATAGCGTTATGTACCACTAACTACACGTGTGGGTCAAACTCCACGGATACCAACTCTACGGATATAAACTCGACTTGCTCAGGCGCCGGTAGGTTCGCCGACACATCGGATACAACTTGTAAGACTTACATCCTCTGTGTTCTAGATACTGATGGCACGTACGACCAGTACAATTATACATGCCCGACCACTTCGGTGTTCAGTCCCACCGCTAAAGTGTGTACCACTAATTATAATTGCACTACCGCTTAAGTTTTCATGGCTCGTTTTCATACACGTTATATCGTGCGAGTGAGGGGAGGGGAATTAAAAATCTATGTCTCAGGCGCTGTCCTGATTAGCAACGGTCGTGCGACCATAGTCAATTAGGACAGCGCATTATTCCAGGCCCTAATCTTATTATCTACCAAACTTCATCGAATTCCATTCATCCGTTTAGACGTGAAGAGGTAACAAGCACACACAGACACACACACAAACTTTCGCATTTATAATATTAGTGGAAGAAATTGTGTGAACCTTATAAAAAGTAAGAAAACATTATTTTTTTGCATAAATTTCCGAGAGAAGCTCCCTGAAGACCTTTAACTGCGAGGTATAGAACCGAAATGCAACTCAACTATTTAATATAAGTACATATTTTGTATAAACATAATTAAATAAATGTTCTCATGCCAAATTTTTATTATTGTCTTCGGACCACTTCATGACCACTTTCCATCAGGTGGCCCACTTGCCCGGTTGCCTACCGTATGACATAAAAAAAGGACTAATGAGAGCATCATTTTGATTTCTTTAACTTAATGTTTTAAGGTGCAAATGTTCTGCATTTTTTATATAAATATTTCATAAAGGTGGTATGGGCAACAGTTCAATCAGGTAGGCTGGTTTGTTACTGAGTTATTTAAATAAAACTGGGCAAAACGTGACAAGCCATGAGCAGTTACCGTACTGTGTTGCTGCCCCTTTTGACACTTTTCTTGAAGACTCCATGCTGTGGAAAACCTCAACAGAGAGCTCATTCCCCACCCCAAGAGTGCGTGAAAGAAAGTAATGCCATTAATTTGGAGGATGAACTCTTTGTCGAGGGCATCATATAAAAAAAATCCTGGGTCTGAAGTGGTGCCTAATTGACCACTTCTTTGATGTCAGCTTGACCTTATCATGAACAATCGGATACTCTAGTTAGAAAGAATAATTAGTTAGTCTCTCGATTTGTGCCATATCAAAGTAGAATTTCGCGACTTACCTTACTAAGACAGGGGGATACAGGCACGACCCGTGCAAAAGCCTAAAATGTTATAAGCTTGGTCCGCTTGAATCAGTCGAATAGACACTTTTTGCAATTGATAAGAAATGCACACTTCATGGCAGTATATTTTATTGAATAATCAAAGATAAACTTCATTGCTTTAGACGATTGCTGTACGGTACTATAAGTAATCTTGTTGGTTTAGTGAACGTAATCATAGCCATTTCATTCGTCATCGTTTGGCTAACTTAATTTGTCGACTATGCCTATTGAGTAATTTCCAAAATTTAAATAAGTTTATAACGTAAAGTCACAAGAAGAACGCAATGTATCGTCAATGCGCGAATGTATCAGATTTATTTCAAGCCACTATCAGGCCAGCGATGGATCTAACTTACAATTTTTTTTATGTCATACGGTAGTTATCCCACTGCCGCCATGTACCTCTGACTCTTTTCTGAGTAATGTACATTAGTTAAATAAATAAATATTCGTGGACAAATTCACACAGCGCCATCTAGCCCCAAACTAAGCAAAGCTTGTAGTTGAATATTAACCAATACTTTTACGGTAAGGCTTACCTTGTGGCGAATATGTACAAGGAGTACCCAAAATAATATGAGAAGAAGAAAGCAAGGCCGAAGAAGAAGAAGAAGAAGCTCTCACGGTGAGGGAAAATATCGTGATGAAATATGCAAAATCGGGCGACAGAAATGTGTAACCATGAACCAATCTGGTCAGGTTCCCCTGGTAGCAGGGTCACGGAGATTAGATGGTAATCGCTTCACTGTAATTGTCTGATCTGCCAAATCCTGGATAATGGTGAAGGCGGACCCCGGGCCCTCGTGCGCGGAAGCACAACCGGGATATTAACGCCAAGATGATTATTATGATTATTTTATACGGTAGGTAATCAGGCATACGGACCTTTGTTTATACTAGAACCTGATGGTAAGTGACCTCTGCCTACCATCATAGATACCCGCAGTTGATTAACGCCCTTTTGCGTAGGTTTGCGAATTCGTTGCCTACCTTTGATATAGGGTAGGTAATGCAAATTCCCACATCTAAATGGCTTACGTGTATATTATTACGTGTATTCAAATTCTATCACACTAAATCATACAGGTAACACACAAACAGATGGATAATTTCAAAATTTCAGGAAAAATCATATTACATCATTATTGATAATGTATGACATCAAACTAATCCACGTTATTGGGGGATATTGTAGTTTTACTGGCCTTATGGTGTATAAATGCAAGTCGCTCGCAAATCACTGACAATACTGGGTAAAGGCGCAATGGAGCAAAAAGTTGGACTCGCCATATTTATTGTAAGTATTTATCAAATATACCTATAGTTTGTTCAGAATACCTTTCTCACAGGAATTAAAGGTGAATACTGTTTCTAGATAGGCATGGTCCATCTTCGGCCGTATCGTCGGTTCCCATCAGGAGAGATGGCGGTCTAATGTCAGTCTAATAAGTAGTTAAAATTATTGTCTAGGTCAGCATAGATCGACAAACAAGCACAACGATCATACTGACCCATGGATAAGACATAATGTATTGTAATCTACTTTGGTGTACCTCAAGGATTTCTTTTGTTTCCTGCACTATACGTTCCTGTTTTTACCACGTGACAAGCAGCAATACTAATTATATATATTTTATCATTGTTCAGGTGTGTTGCGTAGTCTGGCAGGCCCAGGCCCAGTCTGCTGTAAACTGTACCAGCGCCGGTCGATTCGCAGACCCATCCGACACAACCTGTCAGAACTACACACTTTGCGTCTACGACAGCTCTACTGGCAGCTATCTTTCTTACAACTACGTGTGCCCCACCACCTCAGTCTTCAACCCCAGCACACAGCAATGCACAGCCTCAGGCAACTACGTCTGCAATGTAACCACCACAAACAGTACTACCAATTCCTCTTCAGTCTGCACCGAAGATGGTTACGTAGCTGATCCAGATTCGAGCAACTGCACCACCTACATAGAATGTGTGGAAATCGACGGCTCCTACGAAGAAACCACGTACACCTGTCCTAATGGTACGTACTTCAATCCTAACACGACCTTTTGCGAAACTGACTACAATTGTACTAGCAGTGATTCGAGTACGTTTACTTGCACTGCGGCAGGCCGCTTCGCCAATACAGACGACAGTACGTGTCAGACCTATTACTACTGTGTCTTGCAGAGTGATGGCACTTACGTACAATACGAATACACGTGCCCTACGACGTCCGTCTTCAGTCCTACGGCCAGAGTGTGTACAACAAATTATACATGCACCACTTCCTAACACAGAGTGTCCCGACCTAGGAATGTCATTATGCGACGGGAGGTAATTTATGTGTGTTATGATAAGTTTTCGAATGAGGCTTTTCTAAACAATTTTTGTTACCAATTAACTGAATGTTCTTAGTTGTATTTTAAGATAGACATGAGGTTTAAGAAAATATTGTTAGATACCTTAAGTCGTATTTTTTATTCCTGTTATGTTGTCTACTATTTTTTCCAAATATTTGTACTAAAATAATTGTTAACGATATGGCTAAAGCAATGGTAACTACTGATATTATGTATGCACAACCTATGCAATATAACCTAATTTTTACACCATACATCTTATTCCCTAATAAACACTTCTAAATTTACATCGTCTCCTTCTTTTCTTAGTAGTTTTAAAATGCCTTTTGTACTTCTCGTACCGTTTTCTGTTAGGAATCTGTTTTATAAGTATATCAGCTAGTTTTCTTACAGTTTGAATATTGACATTAATATCTGAGAGGGGTGACTGTGATTTATCAGCGTCTGCGGTATGCGGAAATCTGGTTGTTATATACGGCATACGGAGTGTAGGATTCTTCATCGTAGAGTGATCATAGACATTTCATTCCTCATCGTATGGCTAACTTAATTTGCCGATTTGCCTATTGAGTAAATTACAAAATTGAAATAAGTTTATAAGGTTAAGTTACAAGAAGTAGATTCTCAATGTGTAGTTAATGCTCGTATGTAGCAGATAAATTTCAACCCACTATCAGACCAACGAAGGATCTAACTTACCATGTTTTTAATGTCATACGGCAGGTAAACAGGCAAGCGGGCTTTTCTTTATACTAGAACCTACACCGGATGGTAACTGACCTCCGCCTACAATCCTAGGTACCCGCAATAGTTGATTCACACCCTTTTGTGTAGGTAACACTGCGAATCCGTTGCCTACCTTTGAGATAGGGTAGGTAATGCAAATCCCTACATCTAAATGGCTCACGTGTATGTCATATTTATGTCACAAAGCCTATTGACCGACCAATTTTATCCCACGAATGCTGCCAAACTCGCACAGGTAACGTACAAACAGAATGTACATTTTCATAATTTCAGGAAAAATCACATTACATCATTATTGATAATGTATGACATAAAAGTAATCCACGTTATTGGGGGATATTGTAGTTTTACTGGCCTTATGGTGTATAAATGCAAGTCGCTCGCAAATCACTGACAATACTGGGTGAAGGCGCAATGGAGCAAAAAGTTGGACTCGCCGTATTTATTGTAAGTATTTAGCAATTATACCTATAGTTAAGTTCAGAATACCTTTCCAACAGGAATAAAGTGGGATGCTAGAGTGAATAATCTGTTTTTAGAAAGTCATGCTCCATATTCGGTCGCATCGTCGCTTCCCATCATGAGAGATGGCGGTCAAATGTCAGTCTAATAAGTAGTTAAAATAATTGTCTAGGTCAGCATAGATCGACAAACAAGCACAACGATCATACTGTCCCATGGATAAGACATCATACATTTTTATCTACCTTGGTGTACCTCAAGGATTTCTTTTGTTTCCAGCACTATACGTTTCTGCTTTAACCATGTGACAAGCAGCAATACTAATAATATATATTTTATCACTGTCCAGGTGTGTTGCGTATTCTGGCAGGCCCAGGCCCAGGCTGCTGTGAACTGTACCAGCGCCGGTCGGTTCGCAGACCCATCCGACACCACCTGTCAGAACTACACATTTTGCGTCTACGACAGCTCTACTGGCCGTTATCTTTCTTACAACTACGTGTGCCCCACCACCTCAGTCTTCAACCCTAACACACGGCAATGCACAGCTTCTGGCAACTATGTCTGTAACGTAACAACCACAAACAGTACTACCAATTCCTCTTCAGTCTGCACCAAAGATGGTTACGTAGCTGATCCAGATTCGACCATCTGCACCACCTACGTAGAATGTGTGAAAATCGACGGCTCTTTCGTAAAAATCTCGTACACCTGTCCTAATGGAACGTACTTCAATCCTAACACGACTTATTGCGAATCTGACTACAATTGTATCAGCAGTGACACGTTTACTTGCACTGCGGTGGGCCGCTTTGCCAATACAGACGACAGTACCTGTCAGACCTATTACTACTGTGTCTTGCAGAGTGATGGCACTTACGTACAATACGAATACACGTGCCCATTAACGTCCGTCTTCAGTCCTACTGCCCGTATGTGTACAACAAGTTATACATGCACCGGGAGTGCCCCGACCTGGGAATGTGAATATGCGCCGGGAGAAAATATATGCCCCTTATGATAAGTTGTCAAATGAGGCTTTCGCTGTTACTGATTCGCTGAATGTTCTTAGTTGTATTTTGAGACAGACATGAGGTTTAAGAAAATATTGTCAGATAACTTATGTCGTCTTATTTAATTACTGTTATAATTTCTACTATCGTTTCCAAACATTTACAATTATATAATAATTGTTAACGATATGGCTTTAAAGCAATGGTAACTACTGATATTATGTAATTACAACCTATGCACTATTACATGTTACACCATACATCTTAATTCCTAATAAACACTTCTAAATTTACATCGTCTCCTTCTTTTCTTAGTAGTTCTAAATTGCCTTTTGTACTTCTCGTATCGTTTTCTGTTAGGAATATGTTTTATGAGTACATTAGCTAGTTTTCTTGCAGTTTGAATATTGACATTTATATCTGAGAGGGGTGTTTGTGATTTATCTGTGTCTGCGGTATGCGGAAATCTGGTTGGTCCATATGGCATGAGTGTAGGATTCTTCATTGTAGAGAAGAAGCATCTAAAGTATTTCTCTCGAGCTTTCTTTATTTCTTCGGCAGAAATTTTCTCTTTCGATATTTCGGGGGCTGTCTCTGGAGATGTGGTGACATATTTCGTGGTCTCAGGAAAGTGAATACTGGAATCAGTATTTATTTTACTTCTGCCTTCCTCTTCCGTGAACCTTCTGTAGAAACTCTCGTAGTCGGCTGCAGGAATCGCTGTGACCACGAAAGTAGATTCATTTAGTTGATGCACCCTGTATGCTTGCTCCCGTTTCAAACACAAAATATAGCTAACAAATAAACATTGTACAAATAAAATATGTTTTAGGAGCATTAATAGTATTGCTTCGTTCTTTCATTGTCATATTGACATTTAAATGAATGACGGTAACACTTTTGATGTCTAGAAGTCTACAGTTTTTAATCATGGACATCTTGTTGAACCGCTCTATACGACCACTACAGTACCAAACTCTTTGGTCCTCTATGGCTCTATGATCTAACCTTCTGTATATAAAGTTTTTTCTCTATAGATCTAACGCACACTTTAGGCGATTCGCACATTGGAATCCATAGAGAAAAAATTCCATAGACCACTAGGGTTATAAGATTGGGCCCTGTGTTCGTTATTCTGGCGAAATTTGGAAATATGTGTAATTTTTGTATTGTTTTACATAGTTAAATATTTAGAAATTGTCCAAATTGTTATAATCTTTACATAAAATTATATTATTTAGGCAATTAATAATTTAAGAACTGAGTAACGGAATACCTATCTAACAATCCTGGAGACCTCACTTCACAGCAGCGGCCTACTTGACGCCTTTTTATGTAGAAAGTACAGCGCCAAAAACTTATCTGACCCGCAGCCCGATCGCCTAATATTCGAATTGAACGTCTCTTCTAGCAATAGGATACATTTACAACATTAGTATCAGTTTAGAGCAATTATATTTGATGGACAAGTATTTAATGTACAACTACTTATGATTATAGTCAGAAGGCGATGCAATTGAATCATGATTGTGATCGACTTCAATTTATTTGTCAATTTGACGAATTAGTCCGGGGTATGATGGCTTCCATGGTGGTGTGATGGCTTCCATGGGGAGATGCTACACACGATATTTATCGCGATACGTATTGTCGATACGGATCGTGAATTTCAGATTTTCTATAAATCCTGTGAGCCGTATCACGATCCGTGGGTCCTACACACTCGATAAATATCGTGATCCAGGATCGTAATTCACGTATCGCGATACGGATGATGGATTTCTGATTTTCTAGAAATCCTGTGATCCGTACCACGATCCGTGAGTCCTCACACACTCGATAAAATCGTGATCCAGGATCGCAATCCACGTATTGCGATAAATATCGAGCGTCTAACATCCCCAAAAACACAGAAAAAAAAAATTGCCATTTAACCATGAAGGTAGTTAACTTTCCAATATTTTTGCTTTCATACGAAAGAGAGAAATAGAGATAATGAAACGAAAAAGACGGTGCTATACGAAATATTATCAAGGAACGAAAGAACGTGATAAACAAATCACTGGTAGTCGTGGGACTACTGGTAAACATAGACTCATAGGAAAAAGAGTTCCAAGATCAATACTTTCCAAGTGATTACAGTTTCCAAGTTTGACATTTATGTCATCCGAAATGTAGGTCTCGACGAGTACTATCATTTCTCTTTAGGATCTACAGTTTTAGGTTTGACAACTGTCACCCGAAACGCAACTTTTTCTTTTCTTATTTTACTCTTCAGTTCATTCATTTTGCTAGGTGGGGCGGGGTCTAGGCCCATGTGCATGCTGCCATATTGAAAATTGACTTTTCAAATAGGCAGAATGTTAGTTCCTTTTTACGCCACGTTTATGATGTATGCTTGATCCTTGTCGGTTTGTAGATATTAAAGATTTGGAACATGAAAATCTTGATTTTGGCTATTATACAGGGTGTAAAAAGACCGCTAGCATTAATTGAAACCTCATATTCTACCCATGAAACTGAACAACTTTCCCCAAGAAACACACCCGCGGAAACTCTTAGTTTCAGCAGAAATCGAGATTAAAAAAAAAAAAAAAAGTTGTATTTTTGTACTAAAAAATATCAAGTATCGATAACTAAATCGTTCACAATTAATTTAGACACTCAAAGTTCAAATTTAAGTTGAAATAAATGCACTGTAAGTAAAAGAACGCAATGTAAAGCGCCGCCCGGCCGCACACGTGCGCGCACTACCTACCTACTCGCTGCCGCGCGCCCGGAGGTAGGTACTACCTACAGCGGCCGCGCCCGCGCCAACCGCTACCGGCCGCCCGTGGGCCCATGCCCATGGGACAGCAACACTGCCATGCTCCCACTCGGTAAAGTTCAACACGACAGGGGTACGCATACCTTAATGCATAACCTAGACGTTTGCTTACGGTCATTCACATTATACGAAAATCGTACCCAGCACCTACCTATCATCGATATCAGCAGTAAAGTTCACGATCGAAAGTTCTACCTACCTAGGTAAATGATTGTATGACGACCATTCACATTACATGAGAATTTAACATAGTAGGTATTTACCGCGGCGCGCACTTGCATGATCAGGCACAGGATCAGCTGTCTACCTACCTAACTTACGTACACGTTTGCTTACGGACATTCACATCATACGAGAATGGAGCCCAGTACCTACTACCTACCTACTGTCGATATGTGCAGTAAAGATCACGATCGATAGTCCAATACCTACTAGGAACATGAGAGTTGAACGTAGTTCCTGTGGTAGTAACTACCTACCGCCGCGCGAACCATTTGTCATCAGCTGACAGGATGAACGGATAAACCAAACCATAATGTTTGTATTACGAATATTCCCAATTCCTATCACACGACCGAACCGTGGAGACTAAAGCAAAAAAAAGAAGATAGGTAGGTACTCAATAGTCAAGCTTAGGTATCCCTACTAGTTAGGTAGAATACGCCAGAGCGGCCGCCGCGCGGGGTCAATGGCCACTGGTCACGTGGGCAAGCGAGAGCCGTGCGCTGGACGATGTACATTGCGCGTCGCAATTATTTATTTTTTTTAGGTAGCGAAATTATGAAGTCATTTCCGCGGGTATGTTTCTTGGGGAAAGTTGTTCCGTTTCATGGGTAGAATATGGGGTTTCAATTAATGCTAGCGGTCTTTTTACACCCTGTATATAGCATTGAACAATCAGAAAATTTTCCCACAAAGCATTTGTACAAAGTACAGCGTGTATTCTGCGCGCGCAGCAATAACACAACATAACAACATTTTATTATAGTTAATATAGCGCCATTTTTGTATCAGTACTTACACGGACGCCTAGCCGCGTGGTACTCCTCATCAAGCAATAAATCAGTCTTCGGTTATCAGCATTATCATTTATTATCAAAGCATCCAAGAAGTGTGTGGTAGCAAGAAACCCATACAGCATTAGATATTTTGTACATTTAATTAGGGACAGCCCGTGGATTCAGCCAATAAATACTATCTCTTTGGATTCCACAATAAATTCAGTACGTATTACACTAGACCTACATGGCAATACTGACTACAGAGCACGCGTGTCAAATGTGCCAAACCATGCATCCACGCGCGTTCGTGCGGATCCATCATAATTTTTTTTTGAAACATATCACACGCCTCATGAAGGATGCTATGCACGCCTGCTCTGTAGTCAGTATTGCTATGTAGGTCGGGAAGTTTTCTGATTGTTCAATGCAATATATAAAAGGCAAAGCCTAACGTTTCATGTGCCAAAGCTTTAGTATCTACATACCGACAAGGATCAAGAATACATCTTAAACGTGCCGTAAAAAGGAACTAACATTCCGCCTATTTGAAAAGTCAGTTTTCAATATGGCGGCATGCACATGGGCGTAGCCAGCATAGTGCCCCCGCCCCACCTAGCAAACTGTATGAACTGAAGAGCAAAATAAAAAGAGAAAAAGTTGCATTTCGGGTGAGACCTGTCAAACCTTAAACTGTTAAAACTCGGAAACTATTGGTCCTAGTACCTAAAGAGAAATGATAGTACTCGATCTACATTTCTTATGACAGCTGTCAAACTTGTATAGTGTAATAACGTAATAGTTTAATGTGTTATTATAAATAAATCAAATATTTCATAATAAATATTTTTATTAGTTTCATGTTAATTAATAGTTTCGCTAATGACTACGGGTCTTAAAGATGCAGCACTGTCTAAAATCCTTTGTAGAGTTTAGTACCAGTGCCACAGACTTATCTGACGACGAGACTGTGGCGCTGATGTTCATACCAAAATAACATTAAAAAATGGCGACACTTAGTTCCAGTTGACACTTTGAGAGCGATGCATCGACATCGGCTTCAAATAACAGTTTGTCCGTGATATTGTCTTTACCTAACTTTCATACGAAAGAGAAAGACAATAATACCGCGAACTAACTCATATTGACAGGACGTGGATCAATTTAAAACAATAAAAAGGCCCCGTGGGGTGCGACCGCCCTTTAAGTTATAGGATCCCTTGCTGCGATTGGTAAAGAATGCTTTGGATTTTGTGGTTAGGCGGTCGGGCTGCGGGTCAGATAAGTTTGTGGCTCTTGTAATTTCTACTTTCAAATTCGACAAGTAGGCTGCGAAATTTACTCAATTCTCAAATTTATTTCGCGAAAGACTAAAGCAATTTGGACAATTCTCAATTTATTTGATTGTTTTAAAAACATTCACATATTTCCAAATTTCGCCAGATTGACGAGAAAAGCGCCAAATCTTGTAACACTGAACTTGGCTATGGAAACACAGCTCTGGAGTTGTCTATGGAAACGTACGGTGCTGCGTTTCCAGTGTGCGGATCGTCTTAGATTATATATAGTTCATAGTTTGTGGTCTTAGATCCAGAGCAAAACAAGCATTTAATATTTATTTAGGGTGCTATCAGACAGAGAGCGGTCGCGCGTTGTGCGCATTGCATTAAGCTTGCATGTGATGCATATTTGTAAAATGTGTGTGTTGTTTGAAAACAATCAGGGGTAACAACAATTAATAATGGGCTTGTGTACCCACATATACATGTTTATAGCAATAAAAGGTAAGCCTCTTATCGCCAGAGAGTGATCTTATCGGCTCACGTAGTAAAAAGTGAATGAAAACAGCCACAATGCATGTCGAGAGTCAGCTCCCATAGCGCGGAATCAGGGTCAAATTTGTCTGGCAAATCATCCAAATAAACCTTACCCTCACGCTGTTATTTACAATGGAAACCATACCTTACTGCATAGAGGATTAGTTACAATTTCAGTAGTTGGTCGCGATGTGAGTTATGTCAGTATGGAGAAAAAGCATGGGATAGTTCCCGATGGCGTATTGTTTTCATTGCCACCGCACGTACGTTAGTTAATTGCTACTTCCGTAAATTAACAGAACAAGCCGTGGAGTCACTTAACAGCTAACTTACAACAATACTTAACAAATTACTTTCGAAAGTTATAACGTTTGTTACTCAGGCAGGTATATTATCTCCAAGGCAGACGTTTTCTAATTTATCGTTTAAGCAAAATATGTCCAAGTATTATGCTATGACAAATTGTTTACCTCCATCTATTGTTAACATCATTGTTGCGTTGTCAAGCATATCTAAGCAAATAATATAGTCTCGTTGCATATGTTATGACAAGAAAGGAATACTTACTTATAGTAAACAAATGCCTTACAATATAGAATGGGATTTGCCACAGTCCATAAATGGTTGAGTTGCTACATCTATATTTCCACGTATGTTGGTTTTGCATTTGTTTTTCCCTTCCACAGATGTTCCCATATTATCGCTCTGATGACGTGCATTATTTTCATTATGTCAACGAAATTCCCAAGTAGTTATCATATTAGGCTGTTGTTGATCCCGGAAAGTAAATATAAGATCATCATTATTGTCAGCATGTATTAATCCAGTACTGGACATGGGGCTCTCTCAATGAGCGTCGATGCACCCTGTCCGCGGCTTTCCACATCCAGCTTCCACCTGCTGAGGATGTTGCTAATAACCTAAGAGTTTTCAGACTCAAATTCCACGTGAGGAAACCGCTAGAGATTTCCATTCTCTTTCTGTTCCCGTTCAGTTACCTTTAGGAGTTGAGGGTAGGTATAAAGAAGCCCTATTAATCCATTGTTTCCAAGAAAGCTTCCTAGGAATACTCACTTTCAACCACGTCATTTCTCACTTATTCAAAAACTTTCACGCTACTTATATCCGCTGCAACACCGTTCATTTGCTTTTTTTAACCTTTTTTCATCAACCTATACTAGTCCATCCCTAGTCTTCGGGTATTCAGCGTCCACCTGCGGCCTTCCGCAAATCGTCACTCCATCTTCTTAGTTGTCCTCCGCTTGTCGTCCTTTTTATTTCTCTGTTTCTGTGGTTATTCTACCAGTACTTACAACATAACAGACAGCTACAAACCATCAGCTATTCCAACTATTTCCCTGCCCATAGAACACGTCACTATCGTGTGATATCCGCTTTCGCTCGCGTGTCTCCGTTGCGATCTCAATCGATTGATCAAAGAATGATACGCCCGCTTCGCTATTACCATTCAGATTTACATATTTAATTTAGATTAACCGTAAACTCTGTTCATTGGCTGCCATCGCTCGTTACCTATAATTTAATTTCGGGTGGATAAAGATCCTTATTGAGGGGAGAATCGTATGGCGGTAAATCCCTTTCGGAATAGCTATAAGTAATGGGAATACTTTAAATTAGGCAGATAAGTGCATTATTTATTTATATCAGTCTAAATCATCCCACTGCTGGGAAAAGGCACCCCCCCTATTCTTCTTTCGAAAACCTGTTGGCATTCGACAGCCATAGCAATTGCATAGCTATTGTGAAGTATGGAAGAATAAATGAACAGTGTTTATTTATTTCTAACTTTACTAAGGTCTTTGTAAATATTTTGTCTGTAACTAAATAAATAACATTTTTATAACAAGTTATATTAGTCATTAATACCCCATAACCTGTATCTCATGTATGGAGAAGCAAACACTTTCCATCAGATGGATGCTTCTCTTTAAAAACCACAACTTTTTGGCGCATGCACAGGAAGCATTTCCAAACATTAACGAAGTCGCTACAAGTCCCACGGTGCGTAAACAACGTACTTTCGACGGCTGCGCACGCTCATTCTGAGTAACCGCACGTTTACGAAACTTATGCAACTCAAATCATACGTTGTATTAAAAACAACTATCGTTTTTTAGTGTGATTTAATTCAAATACGAATCAATCAGCAGAAGGTTAGTTATTACAAGTTTTTATTTAGAAATTTTACCCATTTCCCAGCTAGCATCAATGTTATGTTAGCATCGCTGTGATCGATGGAGAAGGAAGGTGGCCATAGGAACTCCTCAACTACGCATGGTCAACCCATCGAGTTTGGCTCCTTTTATTAGTCTTGACAAATACTCTGACCGATCATAAAGAATGCGCGATAAAAGATTGCTATGAAAAAATATTTTTCATTTGAACTTGTTTTAAATGTCGTATTTAATTCGATCACATTAAATACGACAAAAAATATAAGTAGTAAGTGAAAATTTTCTTTAAATTAGTAAGTTCCCTACACCTTTTTAGTCTGTCTCACACACTATATCCTCACAACGACCCAAATTGTACGTTTACCAAATAAGGCGTGCGCTGAATATTATTTGCTCACTTTTGCGAAACCTTTTGAATAAACAGTTCGCGTCTCAGTGGAAATTCTCCAATTTCACTGAATATCAGACTGGACCTGTCTGAATACAAAGTTAATACAGACGCAGTTAGGTGTCCTAACTTAGACGTAAATGTTTGTATTATACTAAAATCTTGCAGAGAGATCATTGCCGCAACTGCAACGTTGGTGTTACTGTTACGTGTTCTGACTTACAACTAGCAATGTAGGTAATAGCTTACTTACTGCCTTTCTGCCAAAGCTCTAGTATCAACAGTTTTTGATATCTGCTATATATCAGAAACTGTTGAGTTGTCAGTTTTTGATATATAGCAGGTAGGTACTAATTACCTCTGTACAACCTACTTTTTATAATGTCTAAAGTAAGTAAATAGATACGTGAAACATATTCAGGTTAATATAATGCAGTTAAAAGGAAAACTATCACAGCCTAGTATATTCTTCAAGTTAACGAGTAATAATTGACCAACTTATGAAATGTAGTTGGATTAGGAGGATGGAGGTAATTGACTTTATTGCTGGCTCAATGTGGGTGTTACATTGTAAGCCTCTCAAGCGTCTCTAAGACGCAATCGCTGAGAGCAGGCAGACCAATTTTTTCAGCGTTGCAGACAAAATGATTGGAACGTTAGCTACCTTTAAGGCTGAGACTGGCAAATATTTTTTCTACTCTGTGGTGGGAAATGTTATTCTTGTAAAAATACTGACCATTATCGTATTTTACTGAAGGCTCTTTCAACAGCTGTTTCTTAAAGTCGCCAGTACATAAAAAATTTCTCCATGGAGTCGCAACTGCTGAGAGCAGGCAGACCAACATAAATCTGATCAGGGGACCACTAAATAAGCCATAAAAATAAATATACTAGTTTCCATGATCGCTTTCAATTTTCCTGTGACCTCTTCTATACACTGTATAAAACGAAGTCGCTACCCGCTGTCTGTCCCTATGTATCTATGTACATTTACGGATTTTAATGCGGTTTTCAACAATAGATAGAGGTATTCAAGGGGAATAATTAGGGGTTTATAAGCAAGGAAAAGTGGTAGGTTGGGGTAAAGTAGGTCGTCCACTAGTAGCTTAAAAGTACGTAAACGAATGTTCATATACTACTAAGCTACTAATGTGGCAAAACTGATGGTAAGCAGTTACCGCAGCCTATGGACGTTAGCAACATCAGAGGTATCGCTAGCGTGGTGCCGACTCATACACACATTATTCTCACCAATAAAATAATAAACCTTGTGACGTCCGACAAAGTAGAATTGCACCAACCCCTCGACTGGGTGTCGTAAAAGGCGACTAATGTTTTAGACCAAAAAATAGGACAGCAGCGTCCAAGCGTGGAGATTATGGCAAAACCCTCTGATTTGGAGGAGGCTCAAGTCGAGCAGTGGACTGTTATGATATGTTTGTGATACGATAAACAATTCACTGCCTTTTTATGTATATAATTGATTCACAGTTTCCCCAGTCCATGATTTATTTTTGCTCGTAGCCAACTTTGCGTTAAGTTAGACCGTATGTTACGAGGTGGTTTTTCCCCTTCCGACTTGTTCCGTTATGCTTCATATTCATTGTAGCATGGAACATTAATAAAATGTACGTTTCCTATACTCAACTCAATTATTATTATTATAAAAGCGAAATTCGTCAGTACATGAGCGGCACCAAACCTAATCACGCCGCTAAGAGTCTTAAATGGTGGTATTGTCCTTGTATAAATACAAGGACATTTTTATTAAACCACGTTCTTGATGGGTTAAATACAGGACGACCAATGACATTGTAATTTAAATACAAAAATGTATCTACCAAGTTTTGCGTAAAAATATAAAAATAACCTAGACACCCCTTGACGGTAGGAATATTATTAATAATAAAAAATGGTAAGTCACTGTAAGTCACAAATCTTTCAATAAGTGTTTATTTATTTATTTCAGACTAGCTTTTGCCCAAGATTTCTCTGTTCATCTTTTTCTCAGTTCAATTTTAAATGACATCAGTAATGTATGAAAGCTAGTACTACAGGAGGTCAAGCTATATCCCTGGTTCTACCCAGCCGAATTAAATGAAACATAGTCTAGATTTAAAGTTAGATCCCAAACTGTGAAAATTTCATCATAATCCATTCGGCTCCATTTCCATATTTCTTATAAATTAACTGGTCTATTATGATTCTAAGTCAGGTGTTCCAGTTTCCAAATCAAATATATCTTGTCTTATCCTATATGTGTTGCCCAGGCTTAATGGCTACGTAACAAAAAAAAGTTTCAATCAAATCCGTCCAGAGTTCCGTGCTAGAGATAAGCGTGTAAAAACAGACAAACATTCTAAAAGTGTTACTCTATTACTATTTCTTCATAGCTATAACTTTTTATTGTAAATATATTCAATGTACAAACACACCTTTTTACTGTCAGCAGGGCCTCGAGCCTCGACAGTGTTATTGAAATATTTTTCCTAAGGCGCCAACTAAGTATTATATGTATAGCTTGACCAGCCACAGAGGTGACCTGTCAATGGTGGCGCTAGTTCTGCGTTTTAGGTAGCAACACCGGAAGTTGTATAATCTGTCGTCAAATTCATATGGTGCAATAAGAATGTCAGATGGACAGTGATGTGATCGTACATTTTTACATATCGATATATTTTTTATTGAATAAAACGTTCAGCAAATAATAAATTTACCTATTTATGTTCCCGTATACATACATCCAATCCTACTGATATTATATGGATGGATGGATGTACTTATGTTACTCCGTCACGCAACTAATCAATAATTTTGATAAAATTACTTAATTATCACTTCTTATTATGCGCTATTAGACTCTTCGGTTGTAGATACCCTGTATGGTGCCAACCTTATCGCTTTAAAAAAAGGACGGGGGCATTCGTCCCATTGCGGTTGGCACCACCTACCAAAGCCTGACAGCTAAGCTCTGATGCAAACTGAGCGCAGAGCGCCCAGTCTAAAAAAATATTTCCAGCCGATCCACCTGGGTTTTGATTTTAGGAGGCTGCGAAGCCGCCATTCATGCCCTCAGGACGTTCCGTTAGCGGTGAGGTTCTGCTGGAGGTTAAAGCAATAAATGCCTTTAATTCTGTGGATAGAGGCGCCTTGCTCAACGAAGTTAAATCAAAGATGCCGGCGAGCCCCCTCAACCTTATTCACGGTATCCCTTACAATGATAATATAATTACTTGTCGAAATTGTGTAGGTACATCGGTGCACAATAGATTTTGGGGTACCAGCCATCGAGCACATGACTTTCGAAATGAAGCAGTAAACCCTTTTTTTCTGGTTATCGACAAATATATTAAAAAACGTTGAACCGATCGTTATCGATACTTTTTTTACTCTTTAAATCCCTATGAACTTTGATTTTGACGCTTTCGTAGTAACATTGTCCCAATAGTTATTCCTTCTGTTTCTTGTTTAAAATTACTAACTTTTTTCTTTCTTTATTATTGCCAGTAAAATAACTTTAGTATTCTCATTTTTCCGCAACCTGTCAAAGTAACCTAAGTCCCTGGTCTCCCTATACATCTATGTCCTCTATGTATGCAAAAATAACATGACTCTATTATCTTTAGAAAAAACTATAACTACACGATGTACAGAAAAAATTTGAAAAACAACCTATACAAAATGTAAACATAATATATTAGGTTTATTCGATTAGTTAATATAATTTATTTTTATAGTTTTGAATAATTTAGTTTTTGTCAGTTGAGTATTCAGTATTGTTTAGTTTTTATTGTGTTATGTTTTATTTTATTTTATTTTATTGTATTTGGATGTGTCACAGCTTACAACAATAAGATAAGTAAAATAGCATAATTTCCATCAGCCATTTACGAGACACCACAGATAAATTTCACAAATTGACTTTAAACAGGTCTAGTACATTGAAATGTTTAGTGTAGGTAGGTACTTAATGTACGTATGTTGTTGTTTAAATAAAAGTTCATTGCAGTTTAGTTAGTATGTTCAAATGTGACAAGTAGATACTACTACTACTAGTACTTGTAGATATGCTGAGGCAATCGCATTAAAACTCGCACTTTCCTACGAGTTCTTCCTGAAAACTGCGGAACAAGAAGCTACCGACAAATCGCAACGGTCCATGCAACGTTGATAATAACAGTTACTAATGGAACAGAATTATGAGAACTACTTCGTATTAATGGTTATATTTAATGACAATACGCGTCGCCACAGCTGTCGACTGATGAACGGTAGGTGATTTGTCATTCAGAACAGCTAGCGAAATTTACGTGTTCTAGTTTTTATAATAATAATATACCGTCACTGGGTGCCAATCAGCTTCCGAGACTTTTAACCAGTCTCAGGGTTCTCAGCGGCAGGCCTTGGTCAACCTCGCTTCGCCAACGGTATTAATGCGGACTTTATTTATATAATACGGCAGACAAACAGGCAAGCGGGTCACCTGATGGAAAGTGGTCACCGCCGCCTATGGACATCAGCAAAACCAGGGGCGCTACCAATGCGTTGCCTGCTACTAACGATACCTCTAATAACTTGAACGATCCCATGTCATATGCCAAAGAAAACACTTTGGCTGGGAGTTCATTCCACATCCGAATCGTACGAGCGCGAAATGTTCTTTCGAATCTTCGCGTGGATACCACTAAAGGTTTTTCACAATGGGGGTCTTCGATCATCCAGTGGTTCTAACTTGCTTTTGAGAATGGGATCGTCGATAATACGTACGGCGAGCTTGTAGCCGTGCTGAAGGTCTACTAGCATCAAAGTACGAAAAGGTCACCCATAAAGTTTTTTATGCTGCGCTACAAACGACAAATGGTTTCACTCACGTGCATTTCGAAACTTTGCTATAATTTGACAAGCCCGCGGGGGGCCTGTTATTTTTTCTGGACTTACACCGGTAACAGAAACGTGAGGTCCCACAGTGCGCGCGAACTCACAGGGTTCCAACTGACAATATCTAGTTGATGGGCGATCGCGTCTGTCAAAATGAACAAAATTTACTAATCATAGGCTCACTTAGCAGACGTGGACGCTATAACTTAAACAAGTATTGTTTGTGAATACGGGTGTTGAAGTATCCAATGGCACTCAGGAAGAAGAGCTTATGTTCCCATTAGTGAAAGAAATTTTGAAATCGGTCAGTAGTATATAGGGATTACATCACTAAATTTAGCATTTCTTGGCGATAACAGTTTATTTATCGAAACGAATCCGAAATTACGTATGTAATTGAAAATTATATGAATGTAAGTTATGGCTAGAGGTGCGCGGATCTGTTATATTCATATAACATAACGTAACGTTATGCTATTAAAAAATATTATGTTATTTATAACGTTATAATATAACACCCTAATATATTTTTAAATACCGTATAACGGTCGCCGTTTTTCAGTTTGTATTATTATTTACAGTTGATTTAGTACCTTGGGGAACAAAATCGTATATAAAAATGCATTATTAATCAATATATTTGTATTACCACGAACAAACATTAGTTTTACGACTTTAGACGACGTTAACACAACAATATTATGGTTATCTTGTGTTGTGTGAAATGATAATATATTAGTAGCAGAAAATATTATGTATTAATATTAAGTGTTATAAGTATATTTTTATACCGTTATAATATACTCGTTATCTAATATAACGAACACCTCTAATTATGGCTGTAGGTATTTTACGGTTTCACGCCGTAACCGCTGAAAAGGTTTGAAATCTGGGGAAGGACATAGGCCACATTTGATCTGTAGGTAAAATAAAAATAACTGAGTTTTACACGGACGAAGTGGAGCACAAAAGTTAATGTTCAATAAATAAACTTTTTAAGGAACTACAAAGGTAAAGGAATTTTTTGGGTGCCATAGATGAGATTACGTCACTCTGTAGCTATTGAAAATCAACCAAAAAGTTTCTAATTGCGATCTATGAGTCCGTTTCGGGTTATTCTTCATTCAGACTGATTGATAATGCTTTCAGTTAATTCTGGGTTACTGTTCCACATATTTTGTAACTTGTTATTTGTTATTCAATGTGACATAATAGTAATATTGCATGATGCAGCGTAGTTGTTTGTAGGTTTATTATCCAGTTACTAAGCTTTATGTCGACATCTGATATATGGGATGACAGATTTATTTGATGTATTAGCTGTCAAAAGTGCATTAAGCATTATATAGTGTTTACCTTTACATTATTGAGTATAAATGTTTTGTAACAATTTATATAGGAAATTAGATCATAGACAAGAGAAACTAGACTGAATGCAATATTTTATCATAGACACGGAAAAGGGAACTTACCTATCTAATGGGCCTGAAGTGAAGCCACGTAAAATATTGACTATTAATGTCTTGCTTCTGGTTATGGATGGAATCATTATGGTAAGAGCTGGTGCATTACGGATATCAGTGACAGAAGAACTGATTTATCAATTACTATACTAGGCAAACCTTTCAGTTAGGTAGACGCAATTTTAAGAAAAAGTCTGAGAGCCGGATTCAGCTGGGCTGGGCATTATTAGGAAAACTTCGTCGAGTCTTTCCGTTACTCATACAGCTATGCTTGTGTGGACACTTATGTAAATAGTTTAAGGTCGCCCAGCATGCAATGGAACGTGCAATTCTCGGAGTCTTCATGAAGGACAGAATTCCAAACGAAGTAATCCGACAGGGAACCAAAGTTACTAACGTAGCGCACAGATTAGTAGGCTGAATTGGCAATGGGCTGGTCATATCTGTCGATGAACCGCCAGCTGCTGGATTAAACTCGTTTTTGAGTGGAAGCCGCAACTCGGCAAGCGAAGTGTGGGACGCGCTCCGGTCAGATGGAATGCCGATTTCCGAAAGACTGCGAGTGGATGGTGGATGCAGTAAGCCGAGGACAGAGAGCATTGGAGCCCATTGGTGAAAGCCTATATGATACTGGGCTAGGTACTTATAATGTAAAGGACCGTGTACCTATATTATATTATCTGTCAGAATAATCATCGCAATCAGAATTTTTGATTTAATTTCATTATTATAGTCGATGATAATAGATATATCAACGAAATTTATCTTCAAACTGAACTTCAAATCTTAACGACCAATGGGACTTCAATCGGAAACACCTATTTTTAATTATATTTTATTAGATATAGGTACTCAACAACAAGTTCGATCGTGTATGAAGTAACGGCTGTCATACTTGGCACTGTAAAATTCCAATTTCGAGACCGGAACGACAGCAGTTCGTTTTCCTAACATGACATATTGGAGCCACTGTTACTTAATATGTTTTAATTGATGGAGATTAAGATGTATCTTGACATTTGATTCGAATCTATTGTGCGTCCGGAATGGAGAAGCAGTTGGAACTATTATACGTAATATCTGCATACCTGTATACTTTAATAATTTACTTAAACAGTAAAGTCAATTCTAATTCTAAGTTTTCAACCCTTTTAGAAAATCGACACCTCTCTATTTTCGTAATCATCATCCCGGTCCCAAACGGGAATAACCCATGCAAGTAAAATAAGGACTTAACATTCCTGGCTACATGACGGGCCGAAATGGGGCAGCAGGTAGCGGCGCCTCCCGCCCTGGCCGCGACGCGCGCTCGCGCCTGCGCTCATTCGCTTTTTGCCCGCCTTTCGACGCGCACGCAGCCTCCATTGTCCGTTCCCGCGCATTTCTCTCACGTGGGAACCGACTTTTTCGTGCTTTACCTGACACGACGCGCACCATTCAACTTACAACTCTGGTGCGATCACACGTTGTATACTTGAATCAGCAATTCAATTCAGACGAAGACGAATACTGTACGTACTTGATGTTGACAATAATGTTATTTATGGATATATGGGAGTGACTCCGTGTTATCGTCCGTGATATGGGCCCCGTGGACATGTGATAACTGACTACAGGTGAAAGTTTTGTGATGATTAGATAGCTGGAGATGGGACGCTGTCCGATAAGGATCATGGCTGTGACAATGGTGAGTGGTTTCATATTGTAAACTTTGTGGCTTTAATTTTACGGTATATTGTTGTATGCGCCTTACTCAAGGTTTTTATTTTTAAAAGTTGTCGCTGAAAATAAGTTTAATGTGTCTGTGACGAAACTAACACAGATCTATGTAATTCATAAGCTTTGAGTCACAAAGCTAGCTTTATCTCAAATGCAATTCAAATTTAAAGCACTAGCTTCTTATTTAGACATTGGAATGAATTACAACGTCTCGACATTTAGAATTATTAATGTTATCTAAGATTAATAGTGAAGTATGCGGTTTAAATTTTAATTAAACCCTTATGTGATGTAACGAAAGAGTGATTATATTTTATTTCTTTTAACGAACGTTTTAGGTAATAAAGGTATATCGATATGACCAATAAGATTAATATCGTTAAGATATAGTAACAGTTTAGATATCTATTACTACAATTATGATTTCTTCGTTACTGTCTTGGGACCATCATCATGGCGTTAATGTCCCGGTTGTGAATTCGCGCACGAGGGCCCGGGGTCCGCCTTGACCATCATCCAGGATTTGGCAAATCAGGTAATTACAGTGGAACGACTGCTATCTGACCTCCGTGCCCCTGTTAACAGACGAACCTGTCCAGATTGTGGCATGGTTGCACATTTAGTCGTCTGAATGTGCAGGTTTGTTGCTATCCTGGGATAGATAGGAAAATTGGAATGTTCATCAACGTAATAGAGTTCAAAGTAATTAATCTTATGTGATTAGCGTGCTCTACTTTATATTAAGTCTAACCAGTGTGTGTCTAAAGTACTTAATTGAAAATGAAACTGCCGACCTGCTCAATCTTTTAGACTTCGCAAAGAGGCGCGTTCGAATTGTCGACGATCCCATACTAACGAACAAGTTAGAACGACTGGCTGACCGAAGGGACTTTGGCTCTCTGTGTGTGTTCTACTGGCTGTACAATGGGGAGTGTTCTGAGAAACTTTTTGATCTGGTGCCCACAATACAACTCCGCCATCGCACCACCTGCCGCGGGCTGGGTACTCATCCCTATTACGTAGACCTTCTAGTGGTGTCCACGCGAATATCTGAAAGAACATTTCTCGCTCGTAAGATTCGAATATGGAATGAGCTCCCAACCACAGTGTTTTCCCTGAACTTTAACATGGGATCGTTCAAGAAATATATTAGAGGTCTCATTAAAGGCTGGCAACTTATTGGTAGCGCCCCTGGTGTTGCTGATGTCCATAGACATCGGTGACCACTTTCCATTAGGTGGCCCGCTGTTAAGAAAACAAAATAAATGAACAAATTATAGCCGCCTTATTTTAAAAGTAGATATATAACGACCTAGACTGAGATATCTGTACTAGAAATAGCTAACATTTAATTTATTTAATTTTGATGCATTGAAATAGTTTAGTCTAAAAACGCAATTTTCCGAAGTATACATGGACGAAGACGCAAGCATAACAGTGGAATGTGATACGTAACGTCGAATTCGTTACATGAAATAAATAAAAAGTCGTGTGTAAATATCAATCAAACATAATTTTTGAAATTTCATTAGTAGGCTAGCACTTTCCGCAATTTCAGTTTGTGGTAATTTCACTCCAATAGGCATCATTCTAGTTTTTTAAATATGCTATTATTACACGTAAGTGATGGAAGAATATTAGGTGTTATCACGGAATCGATATTAAACGTAATACGAAGACATTTAGTTTACAGATTAATCCAGTAGCTAGCTACAGCAATTACAATTTTATGATTATCTATAAAATCATAGTGGTCATAAATTCAAATCGAAAACTATTAGATAAGTAGGTAATTGCCTGAGTTACGCATTTAAGTGGAATAGATCACATATTAACAATTTAAAAATGTATATAATGGTTACGTTATAATGGTTCGTATGAAGATCAAATTTTACTCTATACGTTACGTTGTTTATTGTCCAACACATTGCGATCTTCAACCCGCTTGCTACTGCTCGTGGGGACTATGGCAAAGCCGTCTGCTTATGTGGAGAAGGTTTAAGTACAGCAGAAGTGGACTGCTTTTGAAAAAATTAGGAACCCCAGTGCAGCCATGTACCAATAACTCTTTTCTGAGTTATGTGCATTATTTGAACACTAACCGATGCTCTTACGGTGAGGGGAAAACGTCGTGATGAAACCTGCACAGTCGGGTGACTGAATGTGTGCAGTGTAACCATAATCCAACAGGATCACGGAGGTCAGATTGCAGTCGCTCCGCTGTAATTACCTACCTGATCTGCCAAATCCTGTATCATGACTAAGGCGAACCTCGGACCCTGGGCATGGCCCTGACGCGCGTGGGCAACCCTGGGGCTTGAAAGCCATGATGACCAAGATGACCAATGGATAAAAATACTTAAAAGAATGGCAATTAAATATGTAGTAGCCATTCTCCATTTACGTATTTCAAGGAAAAGGTGTTAAAATGAAAACATTATGTGTAATCTATACTCTTAAGGAGAAGTTTTAACGTGTCACTTCCTACGGTAAACATTTACCCTTTTTTGTCAAGCGGGTGAAGTGTTGACGAGGATTCCAAAGCTTTCAACTGATTGCGCTATCGTAAAGGAAAAGATTTTACAGCTTTTAAGGTAATGACACAGTAATGGATTACTTTGACCACCTAGTTTTATGGGTATGGTAATAAACTGAACTATTATACACAGCTTAGCTAATGTAGTAGCTTGGTTATAGCTACAACTGATTACTAGATATTACATACCTATATTATTTATACATAGTATGAAACTAAGTCACTGCAAGCCATCTGTCCCTACGTATCTATGTATGTATTTTGTACGCTTAGACCTTTTAAACTACTCAACGGAATTCATGCGGTTTTCAACAATAGATAGTGTGATTCAAGAGGAAGGTTTATAAGGAAGAAAAAAAGGGTAGGTAGGGGTAAAGTAGGTGTACGCGAACGAAGTCGCGCCGGGTCCACTAGTATTTTATATATTAGTAGATAAAGCTTTAGATTTAGATTTATTTATTTTTCTTAAAGATCCTCCATAATAACAATATTCTTATTACACTAGGTTAATGAAAGAGATCGTCAAGTTATAAGCATAGAATTATTGCTTTCATACAAGAAAGCAATTTCAAAGAATTAATAAAATTAAAATAATAATATAATCAATGTTAAAATATAATATTAATACATTTAAATGTACTATATTATAAATATATTATATTAATACATACGTATGATATTACTAGGAGTTACACGTTGGTTATAACATACAAATACTGATGAATTGTATGTATTTCGTATTCAGAAGAAGTTTAACATTACGAGGAAGAAAGCCTAGAAGTATTTTGTCACCACACAGTGAAATGTGAGAACTAGTTTGTTTGGGTCGGACGCGCAGCTTACCGGATCTAAATCTTTTCGTCACCAGGTACAGGGATGCACTAAATAGAGTTTAAGTTATTAGAACCATAAATTTAAAAATTGGAACACAGATTGTGTTCAAGAGTCATAAACGAAGAGAACAGAATTTACGTCTCTTGGATAACATAAAAAATTATTTATATATTTACGCTAATAAAGTAAGAAGATCTAATGGTAATTTAAAATTACATAGATATAATGGGAGAGAATTATGTTTCTAAAAATAAAATAAAAAATCAGCGCTCTATAACTGTGTTATTTTATAAAATGTCGTAAGAAAAATTTTTGCACGTTGATGTCTTTTCTACGTAGACTAAAAGACTTACTCTGCTTATGACTGATTTTAAACACTTAACATAATATTTCAATCACTTTAATAGTATTATAGGCTAACTTTATAGTTGGAAATAAATAGCCGTTGACATTATATTCTAATAATGTGATTGTTAAGTGCAATACATTCCAAAGCCGCCGACCCGCCGACACAACTCAATTTAAATGTCAAAATGTGTCAGCGACATGCGTCGGTGGCGGCTTTGGTTACACTTTATGCGATATGTACAGCACTTAGCAATCCCATGATCAGACTGTTATGTCAACAACCACCTGATTACATTACTACAAAACGTAAGTTTAAAACATCTTCACATCACCAAAACATTACAACAAATTGCCAGTCACGAAACACTTTCCTTCACGGTTGTACCGCATCACTTAGGCAAGATAAACAAGGATGATGAAAAAGACGTGCCAAGAGCCCGGATTTTTAACTTTAGCCCTTAAAGTACCTACTGTTGCATTTCTACGAATAACCATTACTACTTCTTATTTAGATCAATCTTCTTAATGTTCTATTATCAAGTAGGTATATGGTATGGTGTAGGTTTGAAACTAAGTTGTTTTCTACTCCTACATTTTACATGGCGCTTAATCGGAGATGCATCTCCAGCAGTGGAGTGATGATGATGATGATGATGTGCCAGGGTGCTCAGTGGCTCTTGGGAATTATAGCGGCGGGAATGAGTTGGCGGGCTTAAAAAAGCTATCTTCATTTTTATTTCGATGTGTCAGGGGGACTACTTTATTAACCCGTCTATAATCTATCTGATGCGAATGACGTGGGCTCTATTTTAGAATCGCTCGACTTGAGTTTAACGATTTTCTATTGTGATTTTCGTCATGAAAATTTCAAAATTTTGATGCATTACGTTGATTTCCCCTTTCGAAACTGTTCGCTTTCGATGTGCCTAGTGTTACTTTTAAAATGTTAAATTTTTCATGCTGACAATTAAAATTACAACCGTTCGACTTCAAGCGAGCAGTTCACAAATAAAGTCACTACGAAAATATAAAATATAAATTACGAATTACGGGCTCGCTGAATAGCCCAGACAATATCCGCATCACACAATGACAAACCACTTTTACGCTGACGTGTGTTATTAACACCAAACCTGTTTCCTTCCGCAGGATTTCATTACTTATGCTCAATACTCTCACTTTCCATAATTTAGCCAAATAGCTAAATTTCTCTGCGTTAAGTGGTACATTCTCCTAGCATAATATCTAGATCTAGGTTAAAGTTTTTGAAAATGGATGAGGGAGACTTTTTGAAACATTTTTCCTAGTATTTCAAACGTCTATAATATGTTACGGTAACTAACTACTTACCATCTGGCGGGCCATAGATAGGCTTGCTTGACGCCTAAAAGGTGTAATAAACAAAATAAATTGCTTGGACAATTCACACAGCGCCATCTAGCCCAAAAGTAAGCAAAGCTTATGTTATGGGTGCCAAGGGAACTGATAAACAACTTATATATTTTTAAATACATTCTCATTATAACACCCATAATTCCCGTAACAAAAATTGAAATTCATCATTTCCGGGCCCGGTCGGGACCACTGCGTGACAGACCTACATGTTAACCAACTGAATCACTGAGGTGGTCAATAACTGTAAGTTGTAAATTACAATGTATCCACTTGATATTTTACAAAATGATTACAAGTACATATAATTCCGTATTAACATTATAATTATAAATAATAATATAAGGATAATGATAATATCATTGTCCAAAATTAAACTAGCCAAAACTTGATGGTAAACTCATGCGTAGTTTAAGAGTTCATACACTTTTAGTCTCCATCATCAGATCAGCTCGAAAGTTAGTAAAAAACAATCGACCCCTACAAATGGGCATCCGCAAAAATTCCGCGTGTAGCAGTGAGCAATTTCCGCCTACTTCTCGAAGTTATTAAACGTGCTACGAACTCCTATCATAAACGGTCGCTCAAAGAAAAAATAATGTACAGTTTTACAGTCACAACATTAAACCGTAGCCACAACAAAACGGGGTCCGCATGTCCGCAAAAATTCGCGAGTAGGTAATCGTCGATTATCGATCGATGTTTTTATGTCAGCGCGTGTAACAGTGGCCAATTACAGCTGCGCCGGCGCCGGCGCGTGCGTGTCTACTTTCAATTTCTACGCAGCTCTGTACCAGTTCTAGATTCCTCGGTTCGTGTAACGATATTTACCACCTGTCGGAAGTAGCTCGGTCAGTTTTGGTCTATATTTCGGATAATGTAATGCAAAACTAGAAAAATACATCTGTTTATGCCTCTAACTGAAGTATTGGTATTAATAATCAGTTAAATTAGCCATGGACGTCTGTAAGAGGAAATGTAAAGCGGCAGAGCAGACCCATGTGATTATATGAGATTAACCATGCGGAAGAATATATTGCAAAATTATAGATCCAAAGATGGTGTCTTTCATACAGTGAAGTTGATGTTATGATGAACGGCTCAGTAGTTGGTGTATATCTTACAATCACGAATATCATACAAGACCACATAGATAAAAGGAAAAAGAAGTTGATGCTTGGTGGGTAATCAAACGACTTAATGCTCATTTAGGAATTTTGAGATGTCATATTCGAGCCATATCGCTCCGTTGTGAAAAAACGTTTGCCCCATAGCAAAATAAAATATTCGAACATCGCTATTCGAAAATAATAATTATAAATATAAATATGCTCGGACAATTTCACACTGCGCTATCTAGCCCCAAAGTAAGCAAAGCTATAATGTTAGCAGAACATGATTTTTGCCAAACAATAATAGATTTCCTGTATTAGCAGTAAGTAGTAGCAGCATGTCCGTCGAAAATTAGACAACGTCAAGATTAGATCAGTAGGTACAGTTGATTGGCATTGAAATTGAACAACATAATTTTAAAACGTTACGCAATTGATACATAATTCAGAGCGAATTGTAACGCGAACGGTAAGGTGGTAAATCGAACTACCAAATTATGTCATACCAATAACGAGTATGGTAACCGCCTATCACTTTTTAATAAGTTCCCTCTATTAGACAGTTGCGACAAGTAGATAAAAATCGATAAAGAGGTATGTAGTTGGTCGATTGGAATGGCTTTTAGAGAAAGTACAGGGAAGCAATGGGAATTGTTACATGGCGATTTAAATCACATCCGTTCTTAACAACAGCGTAGTTAATTAAAATTGAGAAAATAAAAGCATACTGCTTGGAAAATATACGGTTCTAATTTTGAGTTAACTTGTGAAATATTTCGTTAGTGTTTTATAAAAGGTAAGGACCGTAGTATATTCAACGATATATTACTCTTTAGCTGTGGTGCTTGCGTAGCTTATGATAAGGTGACTAGATTCCTTTTTCTACTGTGAAGTTCTCGTACAATCTAAATTCATGAATCGTAGATGTTATGGGCGACATTTACCGCTAACCATTAGGTGGGCTGTCTGCTTGTTTGTCACTGCGTTGAGTAAAAAAAGGAAAGAGAAGTTTGTTCTTAGAGTGTGAAGCTCTGACCCGATAGGAAACCGTCATACGACCATGGTTGTGCGACGGACGGTTTTGAAGTCTCCTATGTGACGTCCGTCGTACGACCAATTAGAACAGCGCCTGAGGGACTAAAGGATCACAGGTTTAATAGATCCCTCCGGGAAGGTTGCGAACATCAAAAGACAGTTTTAGAGGGAACCAATTTGACTTAATTAGCACACTTTACTCACACACGAAGGACTAACATACAGCCAGGTTTTTTTAAGTTAAGAGGGAGGCAACCGATCATGCAGGTCACCTGATGGTAAGGGTTTATTCATGGCGCCGCCCATGGACATTCGCAACATAATGTCGAGAATGCATTGTAGGCTTAACAAGATGTAGAATCGTTTCCGCTCGGGAATACCGTAGAATTGTCGTACGAGGCGAGTGCGAAAAAGGACCCATAACCAAAACCTACCTTCAAGAATTCAATTGAGTAAACTATAAACTAACATAATTGGTATATAGATTCGTCCACGTGTTGTCCTACCCTATAAACTTTCCTCTAGAATCACTCTATCTATTGTTGAAAACCGCAAATTCGTTGCGTAATCGCGCAAAGATCTAAGCGTACATACATCCATACCCAGATACAGAGAGTCAGACCCCGGGAAGCGACTTTGTTTTATTATATATATATAAATAGATAAACTGCCTTTTCATATTATAGTAACTCATTATAGCCAGGCATAGATACGTCACGAAATGTGTGAAACACTGTAATCACAGAGTCAGTGATCCCCAGTATTGTTCACCAATTGTTACGTATGGGAATATTCTAGTCGGCACCTAGAAAGCGTGATTCTCACCGCGATGCACAACCTAGTAAGACGGAGCTCAATGTTAAGGTCGTACCAAACCGCCGCCGACACTCCCACGGACAATCCGCGTAATGCGAGCACTGTTTTGCGTAAAGTTTTTGCATTATGTTAGGATGTGTAATGAAATGAAAGACTGACTTTCATAATATGCTTTCACTTTGTATATACGGCGGCGTGTTAAAATTGTTCCGGTTCAATGGACGTTTTGAATCGTATTAACGGCGTATAGCACGTGTAATGCAATATCCGTATCTGAGATGCTTTGTTTGTGTTGGGATATGGAATTTGTTTGTGATTGATTATGTAAGTTTGTATTTCATTATTGTTATTGGTGGACGGTGATATTAGTAAAATAGTTCGTTAAATAACTGTAACAGTCATATAAATAAATAAATAAACGAAAATAGAAAATCAAAAGACTTTCGATTAATTATAACACGAGTATGACATTCATGCATGGATATAACCACTACAATCGCCGCTGCTACAACTCATAATATAATTAGCATAGACTCTATACTGTACATTGTTTATCGCATACGTGCCTACAAAGCGCGGAAGAAGCGTTAAATCATTGCAGTTTTGAGCCAACAACCGGCTAATGGCCGGTTGTAAATGACAATTAGCGATGCGCTCGCGCAGCGGACGTCACTGCGTAGCGCGCTACTAACACGCTACACATACAATGTGATACACTATACTGCAAGCAAAGATTCGATGAAATTCGATGAGATTTTAAGCTTGCCAAACTTACAATATTGGAAATATACAGACAGGTGGACTTCAATCAATTCTTGATACCAAGGGTATGGATATACTCGTGATAACAAAATTTCTCATGGCGGGACCTTTAAAATCGCGAAAAAAAAACAGCTATATCAAACATTTGCAGAATTTGTTTGCAATTTTTATTTTAGAGTTGATGCCATAGTAAAACTTATATGTTATCACAAGCAGAGGAATACCTCTTGGTATCAATAATTCGCTTGGTATAAAGTCGCAAAATTTAAAAGATTTGTAGAGCCCACACGCAGTATTTACGATACTGCGTTTTAGTATCGTAAATACTGCGTGTGGGCATCGTATTGACATGTGGGTTTGATGCAGGCAGGCACAAGGATAATCTTGCTAAAGGCTTTTTCAGCGAAGGAATTTATTATTTTACGTAATAGTAGCAACATCGATTAATTCACTTATAATGGAGTCCCGAGAACTATCGACAATACTATATTATACTTTTTATTCAAAAACTCACTCTTATATAAACTTAGATTTTTGAGACTACATACATCGTTGTAGGACCTACAGGTATTAAAAACTTACATAACAGCAATATTCTATCACGAATTTGTTACGAAACTTATATAAAATATTTGCTTTGACATAAACTTTCCCATTATACCGTGCACACAACAATAAATTTGTCGATTTATTAAACTCAACTTTCACACTGAGAAAAGAAGACGAATCATCAGTGATATCACACTTGCTCTCATAATGGTTAATGTATGTCATTCGTTTAATAGCCTGTGTAATATGTAACAGCCATATCATAATGTGTATTTCATTACACTCGCTAACACTTGAACTTTTCCTTCAATCGATTTGATACCGTGACTCTAAAAATTCGGGGTCATGTGTGGCATTCGGTATCATCATCATTATCTGCCGGAAGGCTTACACCCAAAGCACTCAAGAAGGTGAACCTTAAGCTCGCACACAATGATTTCTATTTGATGATTTCTTTCCAGGTGAGATGGCGGTCAAATGCCTGGATAGTCAAAACATAAAAAAGAACTGTGTATGAACCTAAGAATACCTTTAGGTATTGAAGGTTTTGTATACAGTTTTCCACATTAGTGACGGGTTTTGTCGTAGACGCAGTGTTGAAACCACCCAACAGACTATCCTGCTCAATATGGTCTACTAACGTTGTAGCTTAAAGGTGATACATACTCTGCACCACATGACTAACTTAATTATAAATTATAATACTTCTCTAAGTACAGAAGTGTTACTAAGTCTGCTACTTAGCAGAACCCAAGTCCGTTTATTTGAGAATGCAATGCGTTGTTCATTTTGACGGACGCATAGTGGCGATCGTTCTAGCATTCTCGCTGGTAATGGAACATTTGGAACCTCGTGCACACTGAGACCTCATAGTAACTTTTTGAATATTTGTGTTAGTTATAGAAGTACAGAATGTCGGTAAATTAACCCACATCGGTTAGCATCGCCTATACATAAAGATAGTATGAGTTGCTTTTAACATATGATTTATTCACTGGTTTAAAATAGAAAATAAATCAAGCTTCGAAATTATTATCATTTAATTATGGTTACATAATGTTTTAAACGATCGCGTTTATTATCACATATTTCGCGGTAGGAAACTTGAAACATGCCTTAAAATGTGTGATTATGGTTGTTTTTATACCACGCCAAACAAGCTTATAACTTATTGTCATATTTTGCATAGGCACCAACTTAATATCTTCTTACAATATTAAAACCGCGTAAAAGCAGCCTCAGTCTTGGCCTTATTATATCAGTATTTCAATCGATGTTACGACTGCCTCTAGATTTCAACGCTAGATATTATACCTACTAAGCATATGGTCACCTACTTGTTGTCTAAAACAAGTTTGGCTGCAAAACCAGGAAACTTTAGCAAGAAACTGTGACAGACTTTCACGGCCAATGCAGGATACAGTGTTGTATTTATGTTTTGTAAATACAATAAATGGATAAGTCTGAGTAAAAGACTGTCAGAGTAAATTATGAATATGCTACTAATACTGTATGCAAATGTCTGTGAAGATGTTTGGATGTATGCTTGGATATTTGTTACTCCTTCACGCAAAAATTTTGAACGAATTTTGTTTGATGAAATTTAGGTATTGCCTAGGGGCCTTATTTTTGAATCGCTCGCGTCAAGGCGAACGGTGTTCAGCTTTGATTTTCGGCATACATTTTTTTATATTTTAATGCATGACGCTGATTTTCCCTATTTTTGAACCGTTCGCTTTCGTTATTGCCAATGTAATTTTAAAGATATAAAACTTTTGAAAATTGTTCAGAAATTAAGACCCATTATAGCACAATAAACTATTTATACCTAATCGAATTTCGCGCGGAAGCAGAGCATAGCTCCCGTCGATCAATAAGTGTAACTAATTCAACTGACCAGAACTTGTGCCACTTGATAGCTGACGTACTTAGTTTGACAGAAATTGTTTGTTGCAAGAGCAGTAGTTCCTTTTCACGACTTCCTTGCCAGACTGTAGCATCAAGTGAGATGCCGGTCAAATACTGTCCATAACGTCTTATTATCTTTTTTTTATCGCCTAGGGAGGCATATGGACGGACGGTCCACCTGATGGAAAGTGCATCCAGGATATCTGCATCTTCTCCCCTTAGGATACGGTGCCGGCCTGTGTGGTACCTGTAGACATGCCTTTTTAAAAACCCCTTTGGTATTGTGCAAAGGAAAGACTTCGTAAGGGAGCTCATTCCACAACTTGCACGTGCGCGGTAAAAAGGCTCGCCATGCTCGTACGTAAGTTGGATGCCAGGCATCCAGATGGTGTGGATGAAATGTATCCCATCGTCGGAGGATGCGGTGGTGGAAGAATGACGGCAGCACTAAGTTGAACAGTTCTTCAGAACAATTACTGTTGTACAGACGGTAGAGAACACAGAGAGCCAAGGTCTCTCTGGAGACTTAAGGGATCTAAGCCATCTGTAAGAAGCCATCGACAATATGTACAAAATATCAAAAGTATATATGACTGTTTGATCTCTACTTGGACCGGAAAATAAAAAATTAAAGACAGTATCAAATTGCTTGTAGATTCATTGGCTTTCCATGAACAAAAGTAAACCACAACACATGTAAATAAACAACACGTGTCCAGATAATCTATCAACAGTTCGGTTCACGGTTGTCAATCATTCGACAGATAACGCATGTTGAAATCAAACACCACGTCCAGCTCAATTTCGGACCCCCATTATACCCTATTGACCAAACGGGTTATAGGATTCATTATAAGGGACGCCCACAGAGCAGGGCGGTATCCACTTTCGATTTTTCAACCAAATTAGCTGTATGGTGCAACAGGCTTGATTTGTATCGCTGCCTGATGTTGCGCAAGAAAAAAGAATAACGATTAAGAGATTGGTAATAACGCCTTGGTATCGATCGAAGTTTGTTGATTAACTTACGTATGAAAAAATCGTAGGTAAAGAATAATGAGACAAACAAACTTACGGGTGCGCAGTTACAGTAGTCTCCTGATGTAATGTGATTTGTAGCCAAGCAAATTGTAGGTAAAGCTGGGACACACTTTGAACAACCAAATGAAGATAAGATTCGTGACCTTTGAACGTTTTCGTTGCCTATCCCGTTCTCCACAAGTATGGGTAGGTTATGTAAAAAACCAAACTCCACTTATGCCACAACAATGAGTCAGAAAGAGACGTTGGGATAATTATAAAATTTCAAGATCATATTATAATTTCTTCTCTTCAGTTTTTAATACAGAGTGTGGCTTCCGTAGCGTAAGAACTTACACTATCTGGGTATACCACTAGTGTGCTGCCGACCGTTTCACACCCTTCTTCAAGATCTCCATATTGTTTTTACTTAAAACTTCAGGACCCAAATATATGAGTAAGTATATTTTCACTTCGTCATTTCACTTCGTCATTATACTAAACCACTACATTAATTAGAGGACGCAGGTTGTGACGTCTATCTGATTCTTTTCCACATTAGGATTAATTAGATTATGATTTCTTTAAAGATTTGAATATTCATTATTGGTTCACCTACATCTGCTTTTTAATGGCTGTATTAAATGTTTTGAATATTGTCCTGAATGACTGGCATAACTGAGGTTTAATTAAAAATGCGTGTATCAAAAGCGTATTATGATATGAAGTTGTTGGCGTGTAGCAAAGTAAATTTACGGATACCTATGTTTTATATTGAGACCATGTCTCTTTTTAGACTAGAATAACCTTTCTTTTTGCTTCAACACTACAATCTCCAACGAGACTGCCAAGCGCCGCTATTTCAACTATCACTCCCGGAGCTGGGAACCTACGACTGTAACCTACTTATTTAAAAAAACTTCACAATTTGAGTACAATACAAGCAAGCACCTACACAGTGGACCACAGTACAAATATTTCCAATTGCGGTTTTGTATAGTTTCTATTCAAACACTCATATATATGCAAAATTAGTTTGTAGAAAGTGAAGCACGGTGAATTAACTAAAATTCTAGTTGGAGTGGAACATAAATACATCTGGGCAAACTCCAGTAAATGGAACAGAAGGTGTGTGTCATATTACTAAAGTGTAAACAGTTGTTGCGTCACATTGATTCTGCACGGAGCGTAAACCTTAGATGCCCGTTTTTTTGCAAAGTAAGAAAGGAGGAGGAGTGTATAACCTACCGGAAGATATTCTTTATATGATAATGAAAATATACAGATAGACAAACACGGAAAGTAACTTTATTAGATACTTGTACGAGCATTAGTCACGTTGCGCTGACTGCAGCGCTTTAATTCCTTTAAATACTCTGTTTAAACATTATAATTATCTGCATAAAAAAGATCAAGATTTTCCGAGTACCTCTACTATATGTTTTTGTAATTAATTAAAACTTATCATTAAATAACTTCGAGATTGATTTTAAAATTGAATATATTCTCCGATCTTCAGCTTCTATCTACTTATGTTAATGATGCTGACCTTATCTATCTGATGTTGAACCTTATAAGGCCAGCCAATTTGTCTACTTTATCCATTACATCATGGATAGAGAAATAAAAAATGTGTGCAGTCAGAAGACAGGGGAAATATATTTTGGGAATGCGTATATGAGGCAAGGTCTACTGTAGGCTACTATTAGTGACTAATGACGCAATAAGGCACGTAATGACCCCGCAGCAGTTTCCTAGTATTAAAGAGAGAAACTTTGAAGTGGGTTATTATAGAAATAGACGTAGCATAGGTTCTTCTGAAGTGCGCCGTGCCAGTTCATAAACCGTCTCACTTTTTATTCAATTATTGAATTTTTAAGCTGTTATAGAGTATTTAATTTTATATATTAAACCTAATTATATGATTATGTTAGTACCAACCCATTCCATTACAGAATATGATGTAGTTGACCCTTTTTGCCATAACTTGTGTTCCAAACTAATTTAAGTTAGTGGTTACGCGTTAGAAACTAAAGGGTGTGTTTAGAGGTGGAGAACTTTAAATTGAAATAAAACAACGAAAAAAGTATTTAGTATCAGTGAACCTAGCTTTATTGGAAACATGAATTTATGACATTTATGTTTGAATGTAATTTCAGTCATGTAGCCGTCGCCGTCGTGTGATTATTAACATAATCATTTGACCAAAAGTGAGCTTATAAATCAGAGACGATCTAACACAATCGGTCGGTAAGTTATTAGCTAAATACGGTCGCAATTGTTACGAAAAATTTATGATAATAGAATATCTAGATCGGACCATCTACGTGCCAGCCACAGCAGCCACATTGCCGAACTTATATTCAAACATAAATAAGAAAATATTATCTTTCCAACAAAACCTCTAAAAACACACTATACTTGTATTTCATATAAGGATCAATTTTTAAATAGGCACGTGACACCCCTGGCACTGCAACACAACTCGAAAGGTGCCGCCTATAGTTCGGTTGCAATTAAAGTAAAGTTCTTCGCCAGAAAAACACGTGATACTCTATAGATAATACAAGTTCTTGCTTCTAAATTCTTACCGAAATTTAAATTGAACGAGCTCGTAGATTAATGGGTGTCACATGAGAGTCTCAGGGTTACGCCGGTGAAGTCACGATTAACTTTCACCACTATTTCCCACCCCATTTGTAGCAAGACCATTGTTGACTCCACTCGTAACACAACAAAGGAAGCCATAATGAATCTGTCAACGGGACGATTGTTTCTACAGATGATACCCTTTTCGGCAAACGTTATTGTCCACACGCTTACTGCTTTGGTTAGACTTTCTGGGCATGGATTATGTTGTAAGTCTCTTCGATCCTCTTACCTGTGCTGTTGAAATCTGGCTCCAGAAAAAAATACAAATACTTGTGCCATAAACACAATAACTTTCAGATACATATGTAAAGGTACCGTGTCGACAGTAACCGAGAACAAAATTTTAAGCTCCTTTTTTAAAGAAGATTCGAGTTCCCATTGTCCTGAATTCTAAACAATATGAATCGCAGATGCGTTGTCACTGTAAGGACTTAGATGATAAATACTGAGAAGATAATACTGGATCTTCCCCGCTTTGTTGATTGGCAGGAGAAACAGATAAGGTCCGCATTCGACTTTTATAGGTTTAACAAAATACCACCAGTCAGAAAAAATAACAGGCACTAGCCATTTATCTCTTTATAGTTTTAGATAGTGATCTCCCGGTATACATTAAAGTGGCTTGCATCTTTACTAATGTTAAGTACTACGAAGGTTATTGTGGTGTTGTTTGTCTTGGCTATTTTTTTTATTTAACAATAACAATAAAGCGAACAATGTCCTTACAGCATACGATAGAAAGTAAAAAGGCTTTAGGGTACCTAGTTGTAAGTATAATTTAGTTTAGCTTTATTTAGTTTAAATAAGAGGATTTGTTTTTCATGTTTATATGTATAATTTTGTTGTGATTTATTTATTTATTTATTGGAGTACCAACAGAATGATGTATGAAATGAAACTTAGGTTTGTAATTAAAATTGAAAATTCAAATATAAAAAAGGAAATCGGTCGATATGATGAGAGGACGACGATAATCAATAATAGTTAGTAATCACCTTTTCATCGCTACAGCTGATTACCGCTTATTGGACCTTTGAAAACTTTGAAAGTCAAGGCATCATACACACGTTCCGCGTGGACAAAACTTTGTTCGTGACCGTGATTAAACGCCAGTTCAGTTGCTGATTATACTGTGCATGTACCGTAGCTCGCAATGGTCTTGTAATTGGTGTTCAGTTAGCCCTTTGGCCCAGGGCCGGCTTATCCTCTCATCTCAAAGGTTTACGATGTCGTTGGCCTGGATGCGGCCCCAAGACTTATGGGCCGTCACGCCTCATTGGACGCTTGTGAAATGTCTAAGTGTTTCCAGGGAAGGCGTGGCATTCTTGGCGTTACGGACGCGGTGAGGAGGCGTGTGATGCCGAATATGTATCTGTGATACCCGTATTATCTTGTAATTTATAGTTGCATGGCTGGAATTATGGGTTTTCATTCATGCTTGTAGGTCATGTTCTACGACTTCGGTAGGTACTAATACTGTTGTGATCTAAACTGATGTCATACTCGCGTCTTTTTTTATATACAACTCAGCGGCAAACGAGCAGACAGCACCCCTGATGGTAAGTGATAACTGTCGCCCATAACATCTACAATTCATACATTTAGGTTGTTGGTAACAAAAAAGCAGAACCGCAGGTACTTTGTCACTGTGAGGACTAAGATGAAATGCCTTATGATACCTTAACCTTCACCATATTGTTTGCGTAGGTATATGTATGTGTATTTTATACACATTCCAGTTAAAAAGTACATCTAAATCCCGACTCAACGGTACTTTGTTTTACTTCTTACCTTTTCTACTGCGAATTACAAAGCGAGCCAATCCCAAGCCAGACCATTGCGATGCTAATTTTATTCATACGAGACATCTTTACTGCCAGTTGTTCGCCTAACTAACGTATCGTTTTGTCATAAACGTCATCGATGTTATGTATAGTACACTCTTATAAGAGACAGTCAGAAGGCGGTGATAGAGCATGTTTGTCTCGGAAAACAAATACGTAATGCTCAAGAGTCATCTGCATGATTGCTGCGTTCGGAACACTTTCACTGCGGAATGACCTACGCGCACCCATAACATTAACATAAGGTTGGCTCTTAACAAGTGAAGCTATATAATGTTTCACAGATACAGATATGAGTAATAAAGAAGGAAACGGCCATTGTTTTTTGTAACGTCTGATATGGTGGAAGTAAAATATTTTTGTGGATACCGGCACTGATGTGCTGTGAGAGTATGAATATTGTTATAGGGATGCAAACAGGCCTGAGACAGAATTTTTTATACAACTCAGTGACAAAAGAGCTGACAGCCCTCCGATTAAGCGGTAACTGTCGCTCATAATATCTACGATTCATGCATCTAGGTTGCTCGCAACAAAAATGCTGAACCACAAATGCAGATATATTTCAATAGTTTCAGTATTCTAACAATATGAAAAAATATAAACATAAAATACCCTTACTCTAACGAAACTACTTATCTTGAGTATTCTAGACATAAAAAATCGACAGAAATAATTAACTGTTACTTAAAAAAAAGGATTTGTCCAAAAGCTTGTTTGTTTATAATTTCGAAACTGAAATTCGTAAACAAATGTAATGTGCTCGAAGGCTTTCGAAAGGCCAAGCGATAAGAAAAACTACCCAAATAAGTCCGAGACAAAAAGAGGATTGTCGCCATCAAGCATTCAAGCTCCAAGCACGTCACGTCACCTTCCGAGATCGAAGTCACGACGTTCATGATCGATCAATTTATCAGAAACGAAAGCAGTGATCACTGATCTTTACAAAATAACGATTGTTTGATTATCTATTGTATTCATGACAACTTGTCAATTCAAAAGTTCGATAAAAATTTCTAAACAAATATCTGTTTCTTTATTAGTACAGAAGTACGCTTTTAGAAGCGGCCTACTGTTCGTTAAAAATTATTTTATTAATATTCTTCCCGATTACAACATAGTTATACTAATAAAATAATCTTATCTGATATGAAAAAAAATTCGGAAATACCAGAAGAACGAAATGAGTTTCGTTCTTCTGGCATTTCCGGTGTGATAATTTTAACGGGACCATTTTTAATCAGGTGGGCTATCTGACCGTGTCTCCCTAGGGACGATTGAAAGAGATATTTAATGTCATAATCAATAAACAAAAATTGAGTTTATATTTGAGGGAATACCTTATTGGTGTAGCACTTACACGTTACACATCCTCATCGTTGTTGAATAGCACTCAGTTGAATTAGCTCTATGTTACAAATCAAGATGCTGATGGCTCATTTCCCTGCCTTTTTCATGAGAATACATTACGCAATAATATCTAAATTAAAGTTAATACTTACTTACGATGTAACGATGCCTCATAACATACTATAAACTGATATCTAAAGGTCCACAAACGAGGCACAAAAGGTCCAGCAGCTGAGGGCATCTGATACCATATCGTGAGCTCCAATCTTTTTCAAAGGCAGGCAACTCACCTAGTTTTCACTTTCGCGTGTTTTGACCATGGGAAAAAGAGGCGCCTTATGTCATTCATGGTAAGAAAGACTTGCGTTCTGTCCAGCAATTAAGTAAAAGTGTTGAAGAAGAGCGTGCGAATCGCTCAGCCAATGACCTTCTATGACCTTTTGTGTGAGGAAGGGACGCAGGGCGGTGGTTTCGAGGCTTTGTACTTGTGTGAGAGGTTACGGCGTCCATTGTCGATGTTGTGGTTTTACTTTGCGTGCGGTACCTAATCGTTTTTATACATTTACTGGTGGTCAATAATAACTTGTGACATAATGTTGGATGAGTCTATTAATAAAAAAAATCTTATGCAACTTGTGTTTATAAAGAGAAAACGTGTTTCTTTTTAATTTTTATGGTTACCGGAAGGTACAGTCAAATGGGTAGGTTACCAATACCACCGCCTGTAATTTGTCGGCATTCTGCCCTTTTTGATACTCATCTGGGACTGAAGTCCATTCAATTTTTTAAATTCACATATGATTTATATTTCATTTTTAAATTCATCAACAGCTCTTTCATCAACTATTGCATCAGATAATCGTAAATAATAGAAAGCCAATAACAGATTCTTACTCAAACTCGATTGAAACTCAATTACGACTACAGTTCCTACAATTGAGACAAATTGGGTACCAATTCTGCAAAAACTTTTATCTACAGAGTTGTATTAGAATCGTAATTGAAACTCAAATTAGTAGATAATGGTATTGACTTTTAAATTCCACCAAGAGACTGCCGTTTATGTCCACAATCGAGCTACAATCAGACATTGAGATCCAATTAAGATTCAATTGAGCTATTTATACATTAAAAGACCAGACACGCCGTACGCTTGTTTACCACCGTAGTAATATAAAAATAACACCCTTTTCTTGGTTGACTGGTAGATAAGTCTGCTTTGGCTTTAAGTCCGCCAATATACCACTAATACCACACATTTTCTGCGTATCTCTACGTGACTGGAAAACAATAAAGGGCATACGCAAGAGACAGTTTCACTTATTTGCACGTATTTATTTAAATATTCTCCACAGTATGGGCGGCATAAAGTTTAGTTTCGAAACTCGGGCGCAACACGAGACCAGAATACGACATGGGTACTTGTCTTGGTGCCAAAATACTAACTTCACTATCGGACCCACTTCGCAGTATTGCGAAATTGTAACTTGCATCGAATACGAGTAACATGTAGCCACAAACCTAAACTTTACATAATTGAATATACAAAAAATATGTAATAAGTACGTTTTAAAAGTAGAAGAGGTCATCCACACCGCTGCCTCCCGGAATTGTGTTCAGAAAGCTGGCAGCTTTGCCTTGTTTCCCAAGGTCCAAACCAGCTCGCTGGTAATCTGTGGTCTTCGTTAGCTTTTTCGGTTGTTGTATTTAGAGAATTTCGCGCACCAGGGCCCCACAGTCTCTAAGTGCAACCCCAAATAGTAAATACGCAATGAGGATCACAAGGTAGAACTCTATAGGTTCGTTGATAGAATCTGAACGGAGTTTAATAGCATGAAACCTAGGTAAACGATTTTTCTAGTCAATTTTGAAACTTCTAAGTTATATGGGTTTGAAGGAAATTTCAAGAGCAATGAAATATGTGCTTTATTACGTGTTACGTAAGATTTACCCGGGTGTCGAACGACGTCATCAGACGTTCAGTGTTCTAGTACATATCTTCTCCGGTTTAAGAGATATCGTGAAAATTTCTTCACAGTCATTCATGTGCTAAAAGTCACTAAACAAAAAGCGTGCGTGACTGATCCTCATTGATTATAACTGACTACTTGATCTTTTCAATAGAGCTGAACAACATTATTTTGAGAAAAGCCGTCATTCGGCCTCTCGCAATTCACATAAAAATATTCCACAGCGGAAGCAAACAAAAGTCTTGCCCATTGCTGAAAATCGCCAGCAGATAACAACAGGAGAAGAACCAAAGAGAAAAATAATTTTACTTTTCATCGAGTTACTTACATAACTGTATTATGGCAATACTAACTTGTTCTGATCTTCAATTAGCCAATGTAATCGTTTAGATTATTAGCGTAAAATTAAAAAAAAATATGTAGTTAATTATAGAATTCTAAGAAAAAGTAACAACAATATTCTTACTGGTAAATAGTCGAGGCCGGAACAATTTTATAACTGCTAGGAAAAGCGAGATTACTCCGTGGTACGCCAACTATCTCCATTAAGTTGCTTTACTTTGTAATTATACGCAACCCACAGCTTACTCCTAGAACTTTAACAACTATATTTGTTTACAACTTATAATATTCAAGATAATGTAATGTTAATGTTTTAATAGATAAAACATGTTATTAAATTAGGTTGGTTCGGTAGACCAATTCAATTTCGAAATTTGAATGGCGCAAATTATTTTCTAGTTAATAGCTAGCAGCTAAATAAGGTTAAATACCGGCAAAGCGGAGAGCGTTATTACTTATTTTCAAAAAGATGTATCTTCCGATCGCGTCCATCGACGCTGTATTATGAGAAAAGAGAAAAGTGCAAAGAATGGCAGCTCGTGAGAAGCTGGCACAATGCCTTCGATATGTCACACCGCATGTTTCACTATATTTTCTAGATAATTACGAAATGAACGCCATGTCTTATAATTAGTTCTTCTTAGTCTGTATCCCATATGCATTAACGTTTAATTAAATCAACGGAATTCGCTCGAAACTAGCTAAAAATAAAACAATGACTTTTCAATTTCAGATACTGCGGGTCCTGTTATTTGGTGTGGTCTCAATCACACAATGCGAGCTAACCAGCTCATTCAAGAACGGCGGCGGACAACGACCGACATCTTTTGGGGAGTTCTTGAAGCCACCACCCGTGCCGCTGTCCAAAATAGTCCCTGTGCCATTCCACGTGGGACCGTCACGATCGCAAAGGCAAAATTCCAATGATGGATACAACTATCAGCCTCCTCCACCGCCGCCCCCTCCACCAGCACCACCTACTCCAGGTTTCCAATTTCCAGCCCCCTTCTATAAGCAATACAATTTCAACTTCTTACCCCCGCCTCAACCTTTCTCCACAACACCATCCCCTTCTTTATACCAAAAAGTATCTGGATGGCTATTTTCAGCCCCACAAACCAGTTATGGGCCTCCAGTATATAGTAGTAATGTAGCGCCATTGAAAAAAGATTGCAACCCTTGCAACTTAGTGCCATGGATACCAGTGATTAGATACGATTTAGCTAAAAAGTTACAACCAAATATTGTTCCTACATATGGACCTCCCAGTCCGACAGCTTATGCCCCTAATTTCCAAAACGTAGGTAATTACAATCCACAATCTTTTCAAGCCCAGAAATTACCTCAATTGTCCCCTGGAGTGCCGCATGCAGTATATGGCCCTCCTGCTCAAAACATCAATAATTTTGTTCCAAGCTCAACATATGGGCCACCAAGTCCTACGCATACGTTGCCTATACCTTCTCCTAGTCCAATTAGCTCTACTTATACAGCGCATATAAGCCCATCATATGGTGTTCCCAGTTCTACTTATGGAGTCCCTAGTTCTTCATATGGGGTTCCTAGTTCATCGTACGGTGTTCCTAGCTCATCTTTTACAGTACCGAGTTCTTCATACGGTACACCAACTTCAACAGTTGCAACACCTTCCTCGGTATATGAAGCTCCTCGCCAAGAAACACAAGGTTTTGGGCCCGTTACATCTGGTTATCCTCCTTTTATATTAAACAGTGAATTACCACAGAATAATGGGGTAGACTTCATTAAAGATATAACTCCAGCAAGCAATTTACAATTGCCAAAAGTTACTCATCCTTCTGCATTCAAAAATTCATATGGAGAACCTATAACTAATACTTACGCTTTAGATATACCATATTCAGTATCAGCAACAGCGGCAGAGTCAACCAAAATAAAAACAGAAGTTCTACCTACTGATAGTAAATCACTATCAACATCTAACGCATCACTCGCATTAGCAAATCCAGCTCCATTTACTTTGAACAGAGGTCGTAACATACATACACTTCAACCAGTTGCCTTACCAAACCTAAGTATCTCACCATTACCCCCCATTTTTAATGCTCGGCCATTTAGACCCATTCTACCTACAATTAACGCTGATTTTCTTCAAGGTTTAAATGCTATGCAACAGTCATCAAATAAGAACAATTTTAATATAGAGCAAAGTATACCTGTTGCAGAATATACGCAATCCATAGATTATCCTCCTGCTGTAATTAGGTCACCAGTCATTGATATTGATGCTATTAGAGCATCCAATCAATCTAAGACTTACAGAAATATACCAAATGGACATACACTCGACGAAATTAGAGACATATCCTCTCAAGCTTCAGAAGATCATGTATCAGCAACAAAATCTGATCAAGATTCCAGTTTTGAAAGTACAGGACTTGAGTTTGGAAATGATTTGTATGACTCCGGTTTTCCATCTGATTTGAAACCCAATTCTAAAGTACCATCCAACCACAAATCAAGTTTTGCTGACTTGAGAGGTGTTAAAGATGAAGATATAGATAAATATCGCACAGAAAGTAATCTACAAAATATTGATTCGCCCTTACTGTATCTAAAACCAAGTGCGCCCCATAAAGACTACGAAAATTTTGTATTTGCTGTATCTACACCAGGCAATGATAATTCCTATGAAATTTATGATGAAAGTCCAACAACAGCAGTTCCACATCAAACATCGCAAATTATAAGTTCTTGGGATGAAAGTAGAACAGATTATGGTGAATCGCTAGTTCCTCCTCCTGCTCCACAAGAAGAAAACAAACCAAAAATAGTTCAGATTATAGTACCTTATACAACCAGCCAACAAAGTGAGAAAAACAACGTTAATTTTGATACTTTTTCTCAAACCTGGACTGATAGTCCTGTCGAAGATTACCAAGGACGAAAAGTCCCAACTAATACAGAACATCCCTTTATAAATACTGTAACAGAAGGCTACTCTACCGTTAGCACAACAACTGAAGAAACTGCACCTACAGTAACAGAAAATTATGATTCTGATGTTTTAAATGCTCAAGCTATATTGAATGATCTTTACGATGTAAAAGAACCACCATTTGATATAATAAAACTACAACATACTATTGACGATTGGACACAACAAGAATTTTCTAAACATTACAATGTCCCTCAAAAGACACGCGTTAACACAAAGTACGCTAAGCAAATCCCAGATGAATATTTCACTACAATCAGTCCTATTACTAATTACGTTACACTTGCAAACAACTACAATTATGATTTCTATGATCACGAAGGTTCAAGTAGTAATCATCATTTCGTCACTGATGAGAAAAATAAAACAGTGACTAAACCTCGCAAAGAATATAACACTATTGAAAGAACTAAAAATAAACACAGCAGTAGTAAAAATGAGGAGAAAGATGAAGTTAAAAAGCCCCATATTTATACAGCAGCATCCTCATTTAGAAGTACAACTACGACACCTGCTCCTTGGGGTAAAATTCAGACTTCCATATCGCCTTTAACTAAAGAAAAAATTTATGTTGTGACCTCTAAGCCATGGAGGGACGCATCACTAGAAAATGACAAGACGAAAGAATGGTATGTAGTAGAGAGTTTTGAATCGAAGAAGACCAAAGCAGATAACGACGAATCAGCGTCTGACAATCTACCATTTAAATCCCCAAGATTCCCGAATCGACCATCATTTGGGTTCTCGGGAAGTGGCGAAGGAAAAATTGAATTGAAGTCTGATTCATCCTATGCTTTCTCTAGAAGTTGGCATCAAAGTAGTGAGTATTAAAACAGTGAAATGAATGAATTCATTAACGAACTCATGGAATGTTATTTATTTTGTAATTTATTTTTATTTACAGTCAATGATTTGGAGTCGCAGGCGAAAAACAATACGTCTATTCTCGGAGGTCCTCTACAGTATACTACGACAACTAACAATAACTCAGAGGCGACTACAGAAACTAACTTGGAAGAGGTTCTATTCTTACACTAACTTATAATATCACATGTTCTCATTAAATTCGTAAATTATTATTACGCACGTAACACAATAATTTATGAAAATTCTAAACACTGTGAAATAGTGCACCTTCCTAATGTTGTACATTATAGAAATAACATATTAATTGTACATTAAGTACTTATATCACTCAAGCAGCGTATGCCATCATCAACAACATATTTTGTTTTTGTATTTTACAATTTATATTCCATACAATTTTCCAATTTACATTTCAAGCCATTCTCATAAGAATTTCTAAATAAGTAAAATTTGTTAGTACTTCATTTCGACATTCAAGAAATCTTTATGCAAAATTTCATTAACTCAGGGGTTTCGTCTATGCGTTGATATTTTTACTGAGCTTTAATGTACAATTACGCAATGAGGTAGGCCTTTGTCTTGACGTTGCAGTCCCCTACTGGAAGTGGACAGCAGTTAGCTATTGATGACTTAATTTAATAAGTATAATGAACAATATGCATCTATTCAGTTTATACACACGTAATATTTAAAAACTAAAATATAGTTGTTTTTCAGGATTCGGTCACATCCACGATAACGACTGCCGGACCTCGTGAGGGTGGAAAATTATAAAGTGCCAAGAAAGACAACAGTAGAATGTTGATTGTGTAGTGTTAAAAACAGTTCAACGGATATTTTGTGCCTTAGAAAGTATTTTATCGTGAAAAACGATTGCGTGCGGAGTGTTATTAAATTAGAGACAAAAAGACATTTTACAAGTTAATGAAAAGGAAATGTGAGACTATTAGTTGTTAGGTGAGTCAAATAGAGCAAATTGCAAAGAACACAAGAACGTGTGTCCCAACGTGTGTCGTGTTCTTTTTAATTTGACCAATAAAGTGAACCAAAGTATAATAATTAACACATTTATTTGCTAAAACAAGCAGCAACCGTTAACGTTCACTTAGGTTTAAGTATTTTGTACCTAAATATTTACTAAGTTTATGACTTAGATACGAATTATGTAGTTAGCCTCATAAAAGTATCATGTACAATTAATTTTATATAAAATAAATAAATACATTTTGTAAATATTGAGACCCAAATTGTAAATAAACTGGAATTGTCAATCTTTTATTACTTATATTATTTTGTTCTAACATTTTGTATCTGTTTCTACGACAAAGTAGTGTATGAGGTATCCATCAAGGGGGAAATCCCGATATTCACATCAACAGACCATAACAGTCCACTGCTGGACCTACTTCACATTAGCAGGGATTTTGCCATAATCTCCACGCTTGGCAGGCGGGTTGGAGATCGCAGTGTTGATAATGCTGTACAGAAAACGCTGGTGCCCAATTTCTGGTCTACGGAGGGCCTAGCTGGTTAGCCTCTCAGACATTAATCGCCTTGTACGACACTCTTAAGTCGAAGGGGTTGGTGCTATTCTGGTCTGCCGGACACCACATCACACCCCATATTCACAATTTCAACAGTCAATTTCTATTTGGCACAATCTTTGTATTTCGTAGCATTTCTTACGTATTTTCTTCTTCCATACATTTTTCGTCACAGTCTTCATCTTCAATATCTCAAGAAGTAATTTCTTCGATCGCTGTTTTTTTATTGTTGTTGTACTTGAAGTAAATAAATTCACTGGTCCACATGACAACAGTTATCATGGTGACGGTGTTCAATACTATGATTGGGGCTTGGTAGGAGCCGGATGCATCTCGTAGTTTGCCTGGAAATAATAAATATCAAAATATATAATTTTTGACAAATTTACACAGCTCCATCTAGGATTATAGGCTAGCTTCAAACTAAGAAAATCATCCGTATATTGAAAGCTTTTCTTATTATATTAGGTGCTAGTCAACTGATACGACCACCCAGACCCGGAATAGAAATATATCAACAATTTTGCCTGACCGGAAATCGAACCCGGGACTCTGCGTAGCAGACAAAAAAGTAGAAGTTAAATAAAATATAACTAAATTCATCAACTAAAACGTCTTTCTGTATGTCTTAAAAGTCGCTTCTGCTCCCCGTCTGAGCCCTGTCTGCGTCTTTCTTTTCTGTGGCCGGTCACTAATTGTAAATGAATGTGTCATGTTGTGTTTTTATTTAAATGTTATTTTAGTGCTAAGATTCGTGGTTCATTAGGAAATTCTTTGAAATAAATTATAACTTAGAATACTATGTGCATTAATAACAGCATTTTCCGGTTAGCTGCGAGAATCACATGACTATCTCACATCATCATCATCGTCCGAGCAGTCAATCCCGGTTTCTACCAGGATTCACTTTGCTGCTCTTTCTTCACCAGTTACCACTCACTATAGTTTTTCAAAATAGACTGTGTGTTCCAAAACCTAAGATTAATGAAGATAAATATATTCATGTTGTAGATAAATAATTACATAATGTTATTCTATCTTCGATCTATTTATCTTTTGTTACGATAACGTAATAAAAGTCATAGTTAAACCTCAGCATTAAACATCGCAATCATTAAACACTCAATCAAGAATGGACTTCTACTATGTATTACATAACTGGCTTAACCTTAATTAATGTATTTAATTTAACAGAGCATCAAGCACGTAGAGCTGATAAAGATAACCCTGTTACTAATTAATGATATGTAAATAGGTATACACTTTGTCTTATTGGAAAGTCACCGATGGTTTATTGTTACAAGTATTAGAAGTTATACAAACAAGTATATCAGCGCAAAACCAGAATGGAATGAAACATTGTCCAAGTAAAATGAAATGAAGGTTGATTTACTTTGGAATGAAAAAGTTTCCAAATAATTTTTATTGGTGAATATAAAAATATGAGTAATATGAAACAAAACGGGGAACATTTTCACAAAGTATGAGTAACGATGGACGCTTTAGCAACAAATAAAAAAATAAAAATCATAAAATATAGCTTTTTTTTGCGTTTTTAGAAGAATTTCGTTTTTCTTGGTCTATGCTATGTATTTTTTCTTTATTGCTTAAATGGTTAGGAAGTTAGGAAGAGCGGTAGTCTAGTATCAGTGTGTTTGCTATTGCGGTTCCAAAGATACAGTCACACACAAAGATTACAACAGTATAGGTAGCGCCATAGCGACGGCTTGGATGCCGCTCTGGTGACGTCACATCTAGATCGCGGCAGTAATAATTTCGCGAGAAAATAAATGACCGAATCATATATTTTGAAAATTTGTTCACTCGCTTGACTGATTTGTTATCTATATTTTAACACTATGTCGTTAAATATGGTAATATTCACATTAGAAAACTCGCGCGAATAAGGCATTCAAATCGACGCCGCCAACGCAAGAGTTGTCATTTCGACAAGGTTCCATCCTATTTTGAGTGCGCGCAGATCTTATTTAATTAAAGTTTTTTTTTTCAATATTTTGTGACGTAGCAGCCCAATGCTGGATAAAGGTTCTCCCAATCCACGCCATAAGATCGGTCCGCAGTTTTGGCGCACCCAGTCATTGCCAGTCGTTTTGTGAAGATCGTCGCTCCACTTTTATCTTTTGAACCTTAGTTATTGTTTTAATAAAACCAATATAGGTACCATGATAGAAATGCTGTATGATATAGTGGTAATTGATCACTGAGCTACTACGTAAGTAAGTATTTAAACTATTGTAAGCAATAATCATGTTAGAAATCACCTGATGAAAAGCGGTAACTGTCGATAATAACACTACTTCAAGTAAGCAAAAGTACAGAACCGCAGATGCGTTGTGCCTTTGGTAGGAATAAGATGATATGCCTCTTGTCTTTAATTGAGGAGTATTCGAACAAAGGCTAATATTTCCACCAAGGCTAATATTTCAACAATAAAACGTGGCTAAAAGATTTAGCAGAATTTTTTCAAATATACAAGCTGTCCTTACGCTCTAGACAAAGTCGAATACTACTGGTTGAGTAGGGTATTTAAAACAAAACTGCAAAGCATCATAACAATCAGTCCAATATTTACCGAAAAATCAACGATTTTAAATTAATCACTCAGGAGCAGCCTGTATGTAGTTGCATGGACTAGGAAGTACCCTAAACATTGCAAACTCTTTTGAATTGCAATAAAATTCCAGGCTAAATGACAGATAATTTGAAGGTGACACAACGTCACTTGCTCGTTTTGTGTGTCATGTCATGAATGTCAATAATTAATTCTAGATCAATTAATTCGTGTTGTCGTGATACAGTTGTTGTGATTGTTGCCGATTAAGTTACAATTTAATTTGTTAGAAAAAATTGTTTTATGGTTTTTGTCTAATTAAAGAAAGACATATTTTATGATGCTGCTGAGCAGCAGTCTTAAACAGGGTTTTATTATTTGTATAGAGGATAAGGTCAGCGTGTATACAGAAATATATTTCGATTAAAAGAGTTACTTGAAAATCACTGACTTGCCCATTTAGAAACTTTGCAGATAAATAAGTTAGGGAAATATTACCTTTTGTCAGTAAATCTTTAAAATGTCACTATTATAGTCATTACCATAATGTTGCGTTACGGAAATGTCACTTTATAGATTTATAAGATGTTCTAACAAAAAGTGACAAAATTATGGAAATTTTCCTTTTTGTTCGAAAACTGAAATTTGGTCTCAATTTTTCTAAGGGAATAGTTCATACATTTATGTTTGAGTCTGCCAAAAAAAGGAACTACTATTTGAAATGTTATCTTTTGTTTAAACACTTATCCTTCAAACCGGAACACAACAATCCAAACGTTGTTGTTTTACGGCAACAATAGTGACCCACCCACGCGGAGTCTTTGGACTTGGACTTGAGTCCTACCTTCACTATATACCTACAATGTAGTATTCAAGGTACTTCCAGTGTATTTTTATTTTTTAAATAAAATAACTAACCCAAAATAGATCCTATTGTAATAATGGTGATGCCATTGACAAACATTTGAATGCCTGATGCGTAGGCCAGTCGTTCAATGGGCACGTAACTGGGTATCACAATGTTCATATATACAGTCCTCACTCCTTTCGTGATACCCATCGCCAGAGCTACGAAGATCATCCCGATGAATGACGTCGTGAACAGCATTACTGAAATTTAAACAGTTTGTTGGATTACTTTTTTAACCCTCAACGAAAAAGAGGGGTGTTACAAGTTTAATGTGTATATCTGTGACATTGTAGCTATCGATTTCGGTTCGCTTGTTTTTATTTGAAAGCCAGTTAGTTTAATGGAAATGGTTTATAGCTTGTTTCATTAAAATCTGTTGTATAGTATAGAAATTTTTTAAGTTTAAGTAAACTTGGTCGGGGGTTACCCTACTTTTTCTGTCGATTAGGTTTAATCATTATAGGGAGGCACACGGTTAGACGGTAGACCTAAAGGAAAGCGACCTTCGTCCATGTGCCCTGTATCCGTTGTGGACGCCGTGACGGCCTTTTGAAGAACCCCAAGATATAGTACAAAGGAACGACGTCGCCACATATGTCACGCGGATATTAGTTAGTAGTGTGGATGAAATCTATCTCATAGTCATCACAAACATTCCCCTTATTACTAAGTTCTGGGCTTTTCCATTTCGCGACTCATTAGACATATTTACAAAGATGCTACAGTTTGTCTTTTCGATTGTGTTAACAAAGCGTTTATTAGCGGCGTGAACTTACGATTGCTATGTGGCAAGAAAACCAAAAAGTTTTTGCCACTTAAGGGCGCTTTCGCACTGCATCCGATCAGAATACGACAAATCGCAAGTAGGTAGCCGCTCTCAACGTTTCGGAGTTTCTTTGAGTTACTATAATCCGTGAGGTTCAAGTTGTCGAGCGACATGAAGACTCATTTTGGTAAGACGAATTAATTCGTATGTAGGAGGTGCTAATAAACTTGATGTACTATTAATTTATAGTATTTTAGTCTCGTGTTCTAACCGGATGCAAGTTTTTCTTTCCATTTAAGTACGGGATACCTTAAACTAAAATAATAATATTCATACGATACTTACTAGATCTAATGAAGACAATAAGCAGTAGACTGATAATGTACATTACTCGTGGAGATTTGTTACACCATTCTCCAATGAAGGGTGATACGAATCTGAAAAGTGTATCAGAAAGTCCAATGACAGACATGATATAGGCGATTTGTTTGGTTTCGAATGTCATTAGGTCTTTAAGGATGATTGGAAGGAGTAACGAGAAATTAGTCTCAACACACGCAGCTATAGAGAGTCCCAATAAAATGTTTACAAATATTGGATCAGTCAATAGTGTGAGATCAAAAAATTCTACGAATTTTCCAAATAAGCTGCTATCCTTCTCTTTTTCTTTGGTCTCAATATCATTGACGTTGTTTCTGGTTTGTTTCCTCAATTCTTGTTCCTGGAATATATTGATAGAGCTTCCTAAATTGATTTCTTGAGATTCCCACCATTTGTAACGAGACTCGGCAAGGTGAGGTTCTGCAGTTTTCTGCCTGATGTCCGGGTGAGATATGGCATTCCGGGTTTCGAGACTTGTTGAGCTTGGCAGAGATCTCATTGATATACTCTTTGGTTGAGGCACTCCTTTCTCCACTGATTCGGTTAACTGTGGCAGAGATGCATCTCCTGGAAAATATATTAAATTTTTTAAATAGTTTACACTTTGTATAGTGTATTCTTGATCAAACTAATGTACACAAAACGCTTTTAATTTATTATAATTTTTAAAACTCAATAATGGGAACTCATTTACGAAAATAATAATATCTGATTTAAAGTTCGACTATGAGTTATTAGAGTGCGCGCAAGATAAGTCTGCACAATATGACGCCTCTGTCAGTGTTTGTTTGGTGTTGTTCTTGTCTGCAGGCTGTCTTAGTTCCAGTTTTAGATGTGACCACTGTTATCTTGTGCGCACTCGCCCACAAGTTATTACTCTAAACCACCAGTTTGTGTCATATTATTGGCGGGCATCATAACATATACAGACCTAAGCGGTCTCATGTAAAAAACTCTGCACTTCAAATGTGCTTTATACCTGTAATTAAGCTGGCTCCCTTATGTTGCTTAGATATCGCAAATATCTTCTGTTAACGGAGGCTATAAAAATAATAAAAAACCACCAAAATTACCATTTTGTTTGGAGAAGTTAGTGGCACTACCATTTATCAGTTCTACTTTGGCTTCATTATTCAAGGGTTCCAATTCCTCTGCAGTTGGCGGGTCTTTTAAGTACCATTTGGCCGGTCTTAGCAAGCAGGCAGCCACTAAGGAATGAAGGCATACGGCACTGAGGATCAGTACCGCGTATCGCCAGCCAAATTCGTGCATAAGAAAACTCATAAGTAGCGGCATTAGGATCGCTCCCAACCCAGTCAAAGACATTCCTGCTCCAATTGCTCTTCCTCTTTTTTCTTTGAAGTAGGAGTTTATTGCTAAAGTAAATGATGCCATTACAGCTGCTATACCCATAGCTGAAAAAAGAAATACAAGAATATACCTCAATATTTATCGTCAAGTGCGAATGGTGTCGTTACTTTATATTAGCTTAGTTTTATTTGTGGCTCCTACTCGTCTTTCAAATAAATATATGACATAAATATTTATATGCAATTTATGCTAACTTTGTAAAGTTTATTGTTTTGTTGAGGTAACCAACCAAAGCAGTTTTTGTTCTGAGTACCGATGTATCAAAACAGCAAATAGTGTATTTAGTCAAATGTGTAACACAGTATATGTATAACACAATATATAGTCAAATGTGTAACACAGTGATATTATGTTCGATAATATTTATGATAGAGAGATTAAAAGCAGAACCGGACTTACAATTAATAATACTGTAGGACAAGATGAAGACCCAGAAACTGGACGCGAAAGAGGTCAGCATCAGGCCTGTGAAGATAAATAGGGCACCTACAACGGCCACTTTCCTATAGCCGAAACGCTTGAGGACGGGCCCTCCAAAGAAGGAGAGAAGCATCCCGATGCCATGGTTGAGGACGATGACCAAGGTGCCCTCCGAAGCGGTCAGACCAGTGTCCCAGAACGCTTCTTGGAAGATCAGTCCAAAGCCAGCGATCAGGGGCAGCACAACCACCTGAAATTGAGATAAAAATACTTTAAGTGATGAGAACATATTATTGAATCGATCACTCGATGAGGAGGAACTTCACCTACAAATTCCTTTAAAAAAGCCGTTTTTATGACACAACTTTTAAAATATTTGACAGCATAACCCTATGGGTCATGTATTGTCACCCCACCTAGTAGAAGGCAAGGGATGATGATGATGATACAGAATGTAACTAAGCTTGGTTCATTGCCCCAAACGCTATCCCCCGAATCGTCATCATCTTAGCGATAATGTCACGGTTGTGCTCTCGCGCACGAGGGCCCGGGGTCCGCCTTGACCATGATCCAGGATTTGGCAGGTCAGGTAAGTACAGTGGAGCGACTGCCATCTGACCTCCATGACCATGCTACCAGAGGAACCTGACCAGATTGGATCATGGTTACACATCCAGTCGCCAGAATGTGCAGGTTTCATCACGATATTTTCCCTCGCCGTAAGAGCATTGGTTAGTATTCGACTAATGTACATAACTCATAAAACAGTCATTGGTACATGGCCGGAGCGGGTTTCGTACCTCTGGCTTACGAGTCGGATACTGTAACCGCTCGTCCACCGACGCTCTAAATGCTATCCCCCGAATGGGGAATAAAAATACCAGTAGTCCTCTATTTTTAAATTTAATTATTTTATTAGGAACAAAGATATTAAAACTTGGCGGGTTGGCTAGAACTTGAAATGTCTTCGTGTAATTTAAATGGCTATTACTTGTTTGAACCCTAGGTCTACTTTTAATGTTTGAAGGTTTACTCATAGACCAGTAAATAAAAACATCGTAACAAACGTGCGTTAATTACAGTTTTTAAATGTTGTTTGCCCTTAAGAGCAGGTTATTATCTAGTTTCCAACCCTGGGATCCCTGTGTTACTCCCATGGATATCGAAAAAGTGGCATATTTCTTTTATATTCATTCACACAACGGCTATCTAGTTGCCTACCTACGAAAAAATATATCTTTAGTAAATAATACAAACCTTATCATCGAGTTTCGCATGTAACTCGTTTACCCTTCATGATTGTATGAAAGGAAGATGATAAAATTTATTGTACAAACTTAATAGTTCATTGTTCATGTTTAGGTACTTATACTGACGGTAAATGGTGACACCTGGCGTGTGTGTCGAAATATACAAGTATACGTACGTTTAAGTAAACAAAATGTGTGAAACAGTACGCATTGTGTGTCAATTACAATCAACTTCAACGTTGACCCCAGGCAAGTCGCAAAAATATTATCAAAGACGATTGTAGATACCTCTAACTTTATTACATAGATATAGGGAGATTCGAGAAATATTTGGGAGTGTTATCCAAACAAAGAAGTAATGAGAGGAGTTTGATGGTAAACATATAATTAAAGGGTCGACGTTTCACAATATCGTACAGCTTCTTCTTTCGACCGCACCCCTTGTCATCGACAGTGAGTGAGTTAGTGCTCATACGTTAGCACCAAAATCATCCCTTTATCTTGTGAGGTTGGGAGTTGAGGAGAATAAAAGCCTACGTAAATCCTCAGATGCAAAACTAAATCCGTACGTATCGAATTTTATCAAAATCGGTGACATGGTTTATTTAGGATGACGGATAGAAGAAAGGTATGAAAGCCGAAAGAAATATACGCCGTGTAGGTACAAATCGCGGCAAACTTCTTGGCACAATTTGGGAGGCAGCTAGACAGTTGATACTATACCTTACGTAGTATAAATTAAGTCGCTTTTTGGCACAACAAACCGTTCCCCCACTACTCTCAAATTGTGCCAAGAACGTTGCCCGATTATGTCAAACGTCCAACTACGGTAAATGCTTACAATTAGGCGGGTCGTAAGCTAGTTTGCCAGTTAGTGTAACAGTCATTTGTTAGATTTGAGCCTCCTGCATATTGGTTGAGGATTTAGCAATAACTTCCATACTTGGGAAACCGCACGGATCTCCGTGAATGTCTTGATAAAATTGAGACTATAGCTCGTCTACCTTAAATACACTAGTTGTCTTGTAAAGGTGTAAAGAAGTACAGATCAATTACCAATCAGTCACGGAAATCTGTTACAAATTACGGCCTCAACAGTCAGACATATGTTGTTCCATATGTAAATGGAATTTACTTAATGCTAATAACGATGCTGTATATACTGTACCCCAGTGCCGCCATGTACCAATGACTCTTCTCTGAGCTATGTACTATATTAACTGAATACTGACCGATGCTCTTACGGTGAGGGAAAACATCGTGATGATACCCGCACATTCAGGCGACTGAGTTAATGTGTAACCATGATCCAACCGGTTGGTTCCCCTGTTAAACAGGGTCACGGAGCACTGTAATTACCTGGCCTGCCAAATCCTGGATCATGGTCAAGGCGCACCCATGGCCCTCGCGCGCAATAGCGTAACCGGGACATTAACGCCAAGATTACTTTTATTTATTTAGGTATACAATACTTACATTATTCAAGGCGTACGCGAGGGTCACCACCCACCCGTAGCCGCCGTCGGGCGGCACTTTATTCGTCGTGCCGGACATTCCGATAATTACATAAGCTAAAAGTTAATAAACCTCTCTAGTTCCCAGCCATTACATCGGCACAACACTATAATTATAGCACTATTATAGCACTGTTTCAAGCCAACGTCACTTCGGAGTGGCACATGTTATTGTAAATATCACTGTCTGTCTGTGTAGGTATCACTTCGATTTATCACTTTCCGTATACGGATAGCCACTTAACAGATTATTGACTCGTTAGTTGACCCAACTGCTCTAGGCCCGTTCTGAACATAGTGTGATGTTTTAATATATCAGTACAGACATTGCGAACGTTATCTCTGTGACTTTAACGATGTATTGTGTAATCGCGCGCAAAGTTTTATTTGTCCAGACGAATGTTTGCATTTATTAACGTTGTTAGGTCGTACGTGCTCAAATGAGATGGTTTGGTGATTACTATAATTTGTACTTAGTTAATTTACAGTGTTTATTATAATTACGTATAAAGAGTGAAGTTTTACGAGGCACATTTCTGCGAAAAGCAAAAACATCTGTTTCTACAAATAGTATCAATTGTATGACTTAAGCCTACCTAAATTTTATTTTATATTCCTTTTAGTAGAAACGAAAAAGAACTGAAGTCGTATTATTGTTTAATCTAACATCCTGCTACTGCCATTAACGAGAAGTAGGTAGGTAAGATTAAGTGGTCAGGAAAGTACCGACTGTCATTAAAGAGAAGTAGGTAGGTAAGATTAAGTGGTCAGGATAGTACCTATTGACAAATTCGAACATAGGTACTTCTTTCTATTGTATTGTAGCTATTACTTTTGCTATTCTAATGGTTATTATGATATGATGAAAATAGACAGCTCTTGTTTTTGTTTCCTATACCAATTTCAACTCTCCAAAATGCAAAAAAAATTGCAATTTTCGCCGTTATCACGAGGAAAATCGGTCTTAACCATACATAATCACACCACTTATCATCAGCCAATCTTGAAGACCTATCACAACTGTGGGGAATCATTTTGGTGCGCTTACGCACAGCGTCCTATTTGTCCGTGGGTCTATACTATCACAGTTAATATCGATATGAATATTATAATAAGAAAATGCTGAATATATTTTTTTTGTTTGTAGTGAATAAACTCACAACTACTTAAACGATTTAAAAAATTCTTTCACCTAAGTATGGAAAGCTACATTATCAAGGCTTTAGGTTTTCTCGGAATTAAATGTGGTTACCACGGGAACGGGTCCGGAATGTAGTACCTAACCTAATTACGCGGACAAAGTTGCGGGCATAAAACTACTTTTATATTTTTCTTACTGAATCGATGGACTAAACTCTTAGTTACAATTTTTCCAGGATTAGGCGACGCATACAATGAAGCACTTCATCTGAATACGAAATACAGTAGAGCGCTACAAACTTATCTGCCGGTGACGGTGTCGCTGTTGTTAAAAACAAAGTGACATTTCAAAATGGCAACAGTTAATTCCAGTTTTAGGCACAGGGTCAGATAGGTTTGTGGAGTTGTTCTACCGACAATATTAGTACGTATTCTTGCGACGGTACAGCTTGAACTTAAAAGAAGAAAACTTGGCTAGCGTGTAAGCTGCAATAGAAATTGAAAGCCTTTGGACAGCATTTGCTCGGAGTTTATTCGGATGCAGTGCGTAATCACTGTGTAGGTAATCGTTTTGTAAATCCTAAAGGAGGTGATGTTTGAGAGTTTGCAAGTTTGTGGGGATGTTAGGGAAATCCCCTTAACTACTAAAGCGATTTCGAAAATTCTTTTACTAAATGTATGCTACGGCACCGAGGCACTTTTAATCCCAGAATAAAATAAGATCCTGCAGAGTTTCGAAGAGTAAGCTACGAAGTACCAATAATTTGCAAGAATTACAACTTCGAAGGAAATATCGAACCGTTCAACAAATCGGCACCTAATAGACTTGCATTCAGTAAACAATGTGTTTATAATAATACGTTAAATATATACTATATACCTAGTCGTGAGTTCAATGAAACGACTTTGATAAGAAATCAGGTCACAGTACCTTCGCGCATAGTCAAATACTGCGAGAGCATTTAAATTTTAAATTATAGCCATTTGAGTCAACACGAAGCAATGTACATTGCTTATCGGTTTAGTAAAATATAATTTTATCTATATAACATGGATGATAAGGTGGTCACGCATCGAATTAGTATATTAATCTAACGTAGGTAACTAGGTACTTATGACTCTCGGTAGATTATTAATTCACAAGGCAAATAAATTAATTTCGTTTGAAAGGATTATGTAGCAGATAATTGTTGAAGTAGCTAGATATTATTCGTCTATTACTGATGAAGCAAATGGATCGAATTTGTAAGTAGATATATGGAAATATGAAAGTAATATTTTTGACGAAGTAAGGTTTGTATGCCATCACGATCAGAACGTGAGACGGTAAGAAACGTCTAATGAGCAGCAAGCTTAATTAGGAAAAGGTCTAAGTAGAAAACGTCCGACTGTCAGATGGTCTGCATAGCAACGTCTATTTTGCAAATCGACTTTTTTAAAATAAAATGGCGACTTAGCTATCACTTATATATGTAACGCCATTCTAAAATCCATATGGACGTATAGTATCCAGATATCGGGAGTACATGAGTATTTGAACATCGAAACGGTGGATGTAAAGCGCTATAAGAAGCAATACGTTACTTAACTGTTATCACAATCCGCTCTCCTCTGGATTACTTAACAATGAAAATGTGGCCAAGAGACAAACGAAACCACAAAATTTGAATAGTCATAGGGCACTGGCCTCCTGCTTTATAACAGCGTGGATCATTCAACCTATCTAATTATAGTCTGGCAACTGATTGCAGTTTTGAACATACAAATAACTGAGCAATCATTTACCTATTTTACAAATTTTTTTGGGAAGCTTTGATATAACCTACATCAAATATGTACAAACATTGAATAATTATGGGCGGCTTGCACAAAATTCTTAAATGCATTTAAGCTGACACTTAAACAAAAACTTCATACAAATAAATGAAAACATCATTCTTAAACTAAGGCTAGCCCTAAAAAAGCTAGCACTAAATAAGCATTTAATTTTGTGTCCCTAACAATGTCGTCGTTTCAAAGTACTTCCTTGAGATTATAAATTGAGGAAATTGAAGAATAGTAGGTCAAAGGGATAAAGCAGTGTTTTACGTCATGGTGGGCGTATTGAACCCTTACCGCAGCAAAGGATTCTAGAGTTAACTCTACAGCGCAGCGGGGGAGTTTAAAGTTAACTGTTGAGCCAAGCTAGTAAGATATGTATGTATAGTCCTGAGTGAAGTTTTACATTCCTTCTCTTTGATATACCTAATGAACATTCAGGGCAGGCAAGCTTTTATTACTTTATTTATAATTGTTTTGTCATTTCTATTTAACCGTACTTTAAGTTAGGTAATTTATTTTGCTGTCTGAAATAAAATGTATGTATCATTATCATTATCTTAACTTTACATCCATCGATTAGCCACCGTAGCTTCTGTATATCTTAATTTGGAATCCATTTTTTGGATCATTTCCGTTGACCCCCATTCGAGGGATAACATTCGGGGGACAACGGGAATGATTAAATTTTATCGACTTCGAGAAACAACATCAAGCGCCTAGTATAATATCAACAACCGCGTCATTGTTATCAATGTTACTGTGCTATGTTTTTGCTATAAACAAATAACAAGGCGAATCCGAAATACCTAGCTCAATAACACGGTAGCTTAGAGGTAGAAATAACCATTATATTTCCAGCAAATCTGGCTTTTATAATTAAAGTAAGATGCATCATCAGCAAACTAACCTCCTAAATAACTTACTACTACTATAGATACTACTGATAAAATCATAGTCAAAAGAGATTTAGATAAGAAGAATGACGGCGACATTCTGTCAAGTGTTTTTAAGAAGAAATTTTACTTTCGTAACACATTAAAATACCTATATCAAACTGTAGACCGTACAGCATCTTCTCGATAAAAAAGACACTGTTAACAAACAGATCACTACCTACCGTATAAAGAAAATAAGTACACACAATACCGTTATTTTAGATTATTAAGATTTAATGAGAAAAACAATTTAGATACAGTTCGTAACCGTGCAAAAGACGCGTCAACACTGACTTGTTCCCTACTCACAGATACCGGTTGTTTCATAATACACACTACGTACCAGCTACCAGCCAACTGCCTACCTGTCTGCTCGTGCTTTGGTGTACGCTACTTACTAAATAATAGGTCAACAACAACATACGTTGTTTTTTTTATTTTGTAGGTTTCTCTCCATTGTTTTAATACTAAATTGCGAATGTAGATAGGTAAGCTAAGGGTACATGGGTATTTTTGCTTACCGAAATAATAAAATATTGTAAATCTAATGCTGATCTGGCATGCAGATATTTAGTTAGGTGAAATATTAATTTTAATTTGTATGGCGCCAAAACAACCAACATTTCGTTAATAATATCTACCGCAAAGAATGTAAAACATTAACATTCTGAAAAATTTGCTCCAAACTTTTAATCAGGCACTAATGATGTTAGCAATGTCTCTACGATCTCGAAAGTAAATTAGATATTCACTTCAAATTCTACCGTGCCTAACAACGGTCAACAATACGCACAAATATGTACTACATCTCTCACGCATCCACAATAGAACACCTATGTTTTAAGTAACACTCAAAATACAAACACTACACTAAGTTACTATGGAGACAGACACAATGTGGCGTTGAAATGTCGCTTAGAAGCGCGCGCGCACGTTTTAGCGGCCCCCGTGGCACTGGCCCTGCAGTAATAGGTTAATCGGCTCGGTTCGGGGATCCTCGCAACACCAGATGTTAGAATCGGGTTCGTTTATTTTTTGTAGCAATCCTTATAGGGAATAAGGGTAACTTTTATTGTTACACGTGCTCAGGCTCACGAATGAGCGCATTTTTGTAATTTCGATTTTTGTAGGTTAGTAAATAATATTAGATAAAATTAGGTATAGTTTTATTGGACTAAGTTTTGGGGCAGTAGGAATCTACCTAAGAACATTTATGAAATTAATAAATACTTAGTAACAATTCAAAGCTAAGTAATACTTAAGTACTTAACTTATTCACTATATTAAACTATTATCTTAAAATTATGCCTAATTTATACATTAAAGCCCCTCTGAATTCGATGGGTTTGTTTGAATATTAAATAACATAAACAAAAAACATGGATAGTAGGTCAAATAATTACAAAGTAATTAATAGTATCACAGCTAATCTCCTTAAAACAATAGATCTTCAAACAAAAGTCTATGCGCATCTTCTGATAAATAGTACAAGGGCACGTTAACCGCGAAAACGAGTTAAATATAAAATCAGCACAATTAAGTACAACATTCATAAATATCAAAGGTGCATTCACGCCTTTGTAAGTTCGTCGCTAGACGTCGTTTTTTGTCTAGACCTGATGTACTTTTCAAGTCCCCAAGACAATGCCGTTAGCCAAGTGAATATATTCAAACAATGTAGCGTCACCGCAGTTGAAGCATTGTCTTTAATGTATCCTGTAATGAAAATGTTAAGCGTGGGTTAAACTTGCACTTACTTTAGCACTTACAAGCAGGATCATCGATTGAAAGTTTTAAAACAAAAAAGGGAATAGATTTTTGGTGTTTAAGCCTGTTTTATTTTGAAATACTAGTATGTTTAATTGAAATGATGTTGAAAGATTAGTATGAATTTACAAAGGATAAATTAATAATTACTTGTCAGTTTATATTGTATTGCTATTAATAATAATGGGAGATTTTCCGAGAGCCGATTAAAATGAAAAAATAGTTCTAATAATTGTAAGAGATGGCGTTGATTAGGCACGATTCTCAAAAATACATCAAAATGAGACCGTTAGATGTATGAAAATGTAAACATTTTGCGCTTTCTTCTCAGAAAAGGTACTAAAACTAAGCATCTTTACACGAAACACATTTCCGAGTAACTTCGGTTACCAAAAATATTTGAAAATCCTGTCTAAGCAGCGCCATCTAGTGAGGCAAGGCCGAACTACACTTCTTACTTTTTAAAGTAGCTGTCTGAAAATCCCGCACTAATTTAGAACGATTACTTAGATCCAATATCATATTATTTTACTTACCAACAACAGGGCCTAAGGTTAAATAAACGACGCCAGCAGTAAGCAGTTGTATGCCTGTTGCTCCAGGAAGTTTATGCAGAGGCACGTGTGTGGGGATGACCAGTGCCATAAATACCGTCCGCAAACCCTTACCGAAGCCAACTATCACAGCCACTAAGAGTACCACTGAATATGACTGGCAGTAAGCCAACACTGGAAAACAAGAATCTGGTAAGGTAAGGGCAAAACTGCTCATAATCTTTACTTTTTGGAAGGTCAATATGGTTAGGATAAAATATTAAAATAATTTCTTACCTACTCTTCCCATAGCCATTGACATAACGCCGAATAGAAAGAATGAATTGTTATCCCATCCTATCTTCCCAGCAACAAATGGGATACAAAACCTAACGCAGATGTCAATTCCTGCCAACAATGACATGAATAGCGCCACTTGAGGCTTTTCCATGCCATAATCTCCCAAAATGAACGGAGTCAAGATCGAAAAATTTAATTCATTGAAGTTAGCTAGCGTAATTCCCAACATGAGATTTATAAAAGTAAAATCTTTCAGCAAATCTAGATCAAAAAAGAGATACACTTTTTGACAGAAAGTCAACTTTTCTTCTTCCACTGTACAATTTTCCTCATTTTTCTCCTCAAAAACGTCATCGTCTAGATCATTACTCATTAAAAGTTTCAGTTTATCAATATCATTATCCTCACGATCTTTTAAATATTGTTCCAATTTCAGGGATGCCTGTTTTAAAACTTCACTTTCATAATTAAAATTATTTGACTTTCTTCTTCGGCGAGATTGATTGCTATGATTGTCTCGATGGTACTTTTTCTCATCTAATTCTTCTTGATTTTTGTAAGACAAGTTACTATGATTATCTCTGTTATATTTTTCGCTATATTGGCCATCCATTTTAAATGATTTGACACTTTTATTGCCAACTAGGTGCTTCTCTGCTCTGTCAGCTATATGTTTAGCTTTAACGGGGTCTATATTTTCAACCACAGTTTTCTCATCTGCCTTTAAGTCCTGAGGCGCTTTCAGAGTAGGGCAGTCTTCTATTTCAGATTCTGGAATTTGCACTTCAGTTATCGATATTCTTCTTATCGGTTTTTTCTTCTTTTTGTCGGATTCTAGTTCTTGTGCTAAGGCGCCCAGATTAGCCGATGAATTTTTCTTTGATTCGTTTAGATATAATGTTGATGATTTACGAGAACGATTTTCCATTAAATTAGACATGGAAGGTTTCTTCGAATTTAAACGAGAATTTTTTGTAGAGCCATCTCTGGAAGCGTTTCTACTTCTGGATTGTCGTGATTGACTAAAATAGCCATCATTGGCGCGTAACATCATGGGCACACCAGGGTCTATAATTTCATAACCCGGTGTGTGTGGATCATCTTCATTGTAAATATACTGACTTGAAAATACGCTCATGTTCTTAAATTTTGATATGTGACTAAAATATCCACTTTCTTTTTTCTTTTCAATTGACAGTTGAGTATCTAATTCTACTTCGATTAGTTTCTCGTCGTCGGTTTCATTTGTGTATTTTTTCTTGCTGTGCCATTCAACTGGTTGAAGTAACAAGGCTCCAGCTATAGCGTGTAAAGCTAGCCCACTTATGATAAGAGTCGCTCCTGTTTCTCCAAAATAGAAGAAGAGAATCGTTATGATATGGGGCCATAATATAGGTCCTAAGCCTGTAGTAGTCCATGATAGCCCTGTAGCCAACCTTCTTCTACTCTTCCAGTAAGTGTTCAAAGCTAATGCATTAGCTGAACTGCTTATGCCATATCCAGCCCCTGAAAATAAAATGGAACATGATGTACTGAACTGTTTTTTGATAAGAAACCTATTTATTATAAATACTTGGTAGTCCAAGAACTTGGTATCCTACTTACCGTATAATATCGAAAATGATACTAAATACGTGATGAAATTGTAGGAAAAAGTTGTAAGTATCAATGATATGAATACTACGATTGCACCAACTAAGGACACTTGTCGATAGGTGAATGTTCTAAATACAGGTCCATTTGCCAAACCTGCAACATAGAATACAACAGTTAGTAACTTAATAATAGTTTAAAAAAAACTAATGCGTAAGTAAGGTTTTAATGGTTAATTTTTTTTAGCAACAGTAGTAATGTCCGATTGTCAATACTTTTGAGTCACCCTCACTATCTGGAGGCACGGAAGCCATGCAAAAAGTATGGGTCACTACCTACTTTTTCCAGAAGCGTTTTTTCGAATTTACAGACCCTCATATCTTTAGTCTGGATAATGCCAGAAAGCTCCAAATTTCAGAATAGATATAATGTAGCAGAGTTATAAAATACACAAAGTTTCCTTTGTCTAGTTTTTATACTTTGAATTTTATTAACTAATACCTAAAATATGTTGATTTCGACAATGACTGACTAACACAAAGATTCCTTTGTCTAGCTTTTATACTTTGAATTTTATTAACTAGCACCTAAAATATATTGATTTCGACACTGACTGATTCACTAACTTCATATACATAACTTTCCGAAGTCAGAGCGTCGGTGGCCGAGCGGTTACAGTATCCGACTCGTAAGCCAGAGGTCCCGGGTTTGAATCCCGCTCCGGCCTATGTACCAATGACTGTTTTCTGAGTTGTGTACATTAGTTAAATACTAACCGATGCTCTTACGGTGAGGGAAAACATCGTGATGAAACCTGCACATTCGGGCGACAGGATGTGGAACTATGATCCAATCTGGTCAGGTTCCCCTGGTAGCAGGGTCATGGAGGAGGTAATTACCTGACCTGCAAAATCCTGGATCATGGTCAAGGCGGACCTCGGGCCCTCGTGCGCGAGAGCACAACCGGGACAACGCCAAGATGATGATGATGATGATGATAATTTTCCGAAGTCCTAGTAGGAACCTAAAGTTTGGTAAGCAGGCTAGGATTTGCATATAAATAACAGAAAAATTCAAAATCTTAAAGTTTTAACCTCCACTTCCCTTCTATAGAGCAGTTCTGAAGTTCTAGGAAGCTGAAATTTGTTATGCAGGCTATAGATGATGAATAATTTGATTCCTTAGGCTAGTTAATTATTGCATCTAACAGAGCTACGTTTAAATCTATGAAACGCTAAAATTTCTGACCAAAATGTAGAGTTTGTAGAGTTAGACTTTGTAAAATTAGAAGCTTGGCTCTTCATGAGATCTGATAAATTTTTCTCAGTGAAACGGTTAAGAGTTTACGAGGCTTGGCAAACATGAAATATTTTTGGTAAAACTTTATGGTTAGCATCGTGACTAGGAACGTGGTAAATATTCTGTATGATTGTTTTATGATTTATCTAAATATAGATTTTTGTGCTCTCGCATACGAGGGTCCGGGGTCAGCCTTGATCATGATTTAGAATTTGGCAGATCACATGCAGTGGAGCGACCGCTTTCTGACCTCCGTGACCCTGCTTCCAGGGGGACCTGACCAGATTGGATCATGGTTACAAATTCAGTTGCCTGAATGGGCAGGTTTCATCACGATGTTTTCCTTTACCATAAGAGCATCGGTTAGCACTCAACTAATGAATATAACTCAGAAAAGAGTCATTGGGTACATGGCCACAGTAGGATTCGAACCCGGTACCTCTCGACCTAATTATATTGTCTAGTGAAATTTGAAATAAAATCAAGATAAGATATAAGCCTCATTGACGAACGAGCAGACACAACAGCGAAAAATTCATTCCAGTTCGAGCCTGTCTTAGTTCTAAACGAGGTAAAAGTGGATTTGAATGGTCACTTATCACAATGGGCATGTTTGCCGGTATTGTGCAGAGTTACCGTGCCTGGCGCGTCACGCACCGACGCAAGACGTCAGGGCCGAGTTCATGTTGATGATGGTGGTGGTCTCAGAGCTGCTGATGCCGAGGTCCTGGAACTTGTCGCGGAACAGCAGACCGAACTGTTGCAGCATCGGTAGGGCGGACAACTGCAATCAGAGATTACAAACTATCTTAGGTATACCGTTGGTTGCTGTGGTACGTAGTAACTTTTGCCTAATCTGTGCCGCTTTAACATGCAATTGAAAGTATGCTGACATTACACTGTCCCGCAACATCCTGGTAAATTTACAGGGTATATAGAACAATATATGATACTCGGGCAAGATGTAGAGTTCCTATTAGTGTAAGAATTTTTGACACCTTGTGTTATATTATTGCAAATTCCAATTTTGAAAATAAAATAGAGCTTTTTATCATCATCATCTGAACGGTCAATCCCGGCTGAGACCTAGTTTCTAATCATGATATTAGAGACTTATCGCCTTGAAATAGACAGACACTAGTAAACAAGTACTATTCGGAGCTACACATTCAACTGTTGACTAGGATTATGTTGTATACGATTAGTATATTAGTTGCGATATACTGACGGTTTGGAATGTAAATCCTCTGGAATTTGGCTACTTTACGTTTATTTTTAATCTTAATATAAGCACAGTTTATTATACAAAAATAAAAACCTACATTTAATATTTTGAAACTACGTACGACGGCTAAAATTGTTGTTAAGGAAAAATAAAGGATAGTTTAGAAGGACTAATAATATTTTAAATTCCCGACTAGCAGATCGCTTGAAAAATCCGTCGGAGGCTGCATTTGTCATATTCTGTTCCTTAGTAGAGAGATAAAATTAGTGTAAAATTCGTAAATCCAAAATTTCATCTAGGTCTAGGTCCACATTATTTCCAGTAGGAATGGCAGTCCCTGACGGTATATCTTGGCGATAGGAAGTCGAAGTCGGGGGTTTTAAATATTATTTAATCCTTTTTCCTTAACAACAGTTTTAGCCATTGTGGGTTTTTAAATTTTTGTTTTTATTTTATTATTTTTCGATTGGAATGTTATCCCGAAAAGACAGCTTTTGAAAGCAAAAAATCGTATTGAAATAAGTTTGTTAGAACTCATCAAATGCCTACTTATCAGGCTGCAGCAGCGCTCTGTGGTGGTGTACTGCCATAAAACATGTCTAAGAACCTTCTCTGAAATGATATCTTTTGAATGCAAAAAATTGCATCGAAATCGACCCAGTAGTTAGTGGTAGTGTGATGGCGATGGGCCCATAGAGCTGGCTGCATTCCCCTGCTGGATGGCTATCACCGGTGGAATTAATTGAATTCATTTTTAATGTGGAGCTTTTTAGCTTCAGGGCCCCACGGCTCTAAAGTTTCCACAACAAACGCCGCAAATGGGTATGGAAATTTTAAATTTAATTATTTTATAGTTCTTTAAGCTGTATTATAAGGAAGTAAATGTCAGATCCATCTGTTATCTTTACACACTTTGTACTCGTATCTTATTTATTTATCTAGATTTCTAATAGGAAAACGTTATTCACTAGTATTAAAAATTGTAAACATAAACAACAACAATATTGTGGAATATTCTTACATGGCCATGGTTATCTTTGCTAGACATCGAATATCGTCAAACATTGATAAATCACTATTAGTCTGCCAGTCGCTTGCTGAAGGACTTTACTGATAACCTAAATAAAATAGTACAAGTATCTACATAGCCATTTTAAAAGATTTGAATGGTTCCCGAGATTCACAGTTCAACCAGTCTCACAGTTACCAGCGGAAGATTTAGTCAACCTCGGTAGTTTGATGGTCGGATAGAGATTAGTTTTATTGAATTAATCCAAGTAAATACATATTTATTTCTGTCTCAAAACATTAGGAATTTCTTTCTTTTGTTTTCTTAAAAATTAATAAAATTAAAAACATTTTTTTGTTATAAGCATTTGAGCATCTTCTGGGGATTGAGTTGAATTCCACCCTCAACTTTTGGTCGGTGAAAATTCTATTTTTCGCCTTCGTCTGCGAAGTCGCGGTCTCTATACATACTAAAGAACACAGAACCTATATGCAGCTCAATAATCATATTATGATATCTCGTTCACTGTTCTATATGAATGAATCTTATCCAAAGCTAGTTTCGCTAATTCTATGCATATGCATACATAAAGCTATGCATTTAGCTATAAATGGCGGATCCCGGGCCCCCGCGTGTTGCGCGGGAGCGCAACCGGGATTTAACAAATGATGATGATGATGATGCATTTAGCTATAAAGAAGCTAGTGCACAGGCCCATAGGCGTAAGCGAGATGAAACTGGGCTGCATTGGGAATTTGAGAGCATCTGTTCTTGCATGACAAGTCAAGTCAAATAATTTTTATTCAGTTTAGGTTTACAAAACTCTTATGAACGTCATAAAATACAAAATTATGTTTTACAAAATACATTTAGAAAAATGGGGCTGCGGGCCATGGTAATATTGAGCCGGTGTGCGTTCCAGACGTTATTGGTCCTTGGATTGGACTGACTGTCTGTCACTGTCACATTGACAGTGACTTACCACCCGAATCAACAGTGTACGGTGCCGCGCCGCGTGCTTTCCTTTCGTACACATACGAAGCAAATATTATACGAACACAATTTTTTTTTATATATATCAAAGGTGATAACTGTGATAATAATTAATGGTTAAATGACGTGACTACCATTAAGTACTATATCGGCTTTTCATAACTAAGACGAAATCACGACTCACCACCAAACAGACATTTTAGATAATTGACCAGGGGCTTTGCATAGGTGATTAATATATTTTTATTAAAAAATCTTAAGGAAAAATATTTTTTGGTTGTTTTTATTTCATAGTCACTTGAAGACGTAGACCGTTGAATATATGAATTGTAACAGGTACAATATGTAAATAATGTAACCTATAATATACACAAAATAAAAACTATGTAGTGTTTAAAATATGAATTGACTTTTCTACAAACCACTTTAATTAATAAGGAATTCATTGAAATGTGACTAGTACCAAATGCCGATTACACTATCACACAATCTTTAATAGCTATAATAAGATCAATAGAATCGAAACGAAGCTCAAACATGTGATAAGATTAGCAAGCATCAATAAATAATTCAGTAGATGGAGGTGAGTGATATAGGTGATATATAATTTCCTTAGTAACGTGCTTAACGTACATAAAATTATCCATGGCGATGATAGATTTTAACTTATGTATTTACTAAAATATCAACAAAACTAATTGCCTGACTAAACTGACTAAATTGCCTTACCATCTAGTGCACAAATACCGATAGTTGCAGTGGAACAATCTAACTACCACTAAGCAAAAGGCTATATTATATAGATTTATAACAGCACATTTTTTTCGTTAAACGAAGAACTTCTTTCTTTTAGTCCTCGAGAATGTCCCCAACATTATTTATAACAATAACCACAATCTAAAATCTTACTGCATTAAAATGATATCCTTACGATGATGTTATGGAGCATCGATAATCCTCGAACTCATCTAGACAGTAAATGCTTCTCCTCTCTACCTCTTAGTTTTAATTTCATCTTTACTTATGGGCTTATCTCAACAGCTCAGTAGAGCTTCCAAAGCATTGGCTAGTTTCAGACCAAATTCTAAAACTGTTTTACTAATTTCCAGTATATTGCGTGTTAGTGAAAGTAAATTCAATATCTAGTGTAGGAATCTTACATTTGAAAATCCGGCTGCAATGACGATCATCCATCCCCAGCCTCCATCTGGAGGAACGAAGTCACCTTCCCTTCTCAGTTTCGACTTCATCGTCTTCGATTTCGCCATTATCACTTATTACTGCAAACAATTATGAACATTTAATTTATCTCTGTTAATATTTTAAACCTTGATCCTTCGAATCGCCGTTTCACGCACTTCAGTCGCAACTGATAAATATAATTTAATAACAACGTTTTATATAGAAGCAGCGTGAATCACAGACAATGTGACACGCGTCTCGTGTCTGCTATGTAAGTGATTAAACATAATCATTTTGATGAATTACTAGCGTTGATCACGTGGTTTTGTTTGACTCTTGTTTTTGTTTACCTTACAGAATCATCATGCGGAGGGGAGATATTTCACAAGAAAATTTGTCATCTAGTGGAGGTCGAGATAGCGGTGACTATGGTCTTTATGTTATGTGCTCCTCAGATAAACCAATTTTATATGAAAATGAATGCGATTCGTTCATCCGATAGATGTGAAACTGCCAAATTGTTGAGCGCACTCCAATTACAGTTTTTAAATGTAAGCAAAAAATGGCCCTAAAAGTAACAAAATGCAGCAAAGAAGTGGCGGACAAGAAGATTTTCTGTGGTAATAAATATCAAATAAAGGATGAACATAAACTTGTGATACCTGCCTTCTTACTTGTCGTTATAGTAATGACACTTATACATACATGTAACTAAGTACCTACTGATTTACTCGTAGCCATATCTAATTCTAACTACTCTTTATTAGGTATTTCAATATTTGTATACTTAACGAGTTTGTTAAGGCATGTATTTTCTCCACTGTCAATCACTCCACTGATCTGCCAAATAGTGGATCATGGTCAAGGCGGACCCTGGGACCGGAATATTGACGGCAAGATGATTTTTTTTATTTACCGCTACGGTTAACGAATTCATTAAATAATTAAATCAAATAGTTGACACGATATAATGTACCTATCGCAGTAAACAAACTGTTCGTAAGTAAAAAATATTGTTGATATCAAAGGTTATGACAATGAATGACTATGCTGTATCTTGTTTGCTAGACCCATATATTGGGGTAATGAACCACTTACCTAGTTATAACAATTATTTATCACAAAACACGAGCGTTTTCGGAACGCTCTGGAAGAGTAATGTTTCTTGGGTGTTATCAGCTTATCAATAAGCATTCGATTACTACGAGCAACACACAGTCCAATTTGGCTGTTTTATTGCTTATTGCCTATCACACCTACTATTTGACTACTCATTTATGACTTTTTGTAAGTACTGGTCTTCGTCCACATGAAGCACCTTTCAGGGGGCCCGGTAGTGCCCCCGTCAAGCCGAGCAGCCATGCACGGCCGTACACCCTTTTCTCGAAACAACTCAACGCATTTTCGAGCTATTTATATATATTTTAGGGACTGAAGACACTGACAGAATTTTATATTGCATTATCTGCATAGTGTAGAAAGAGTATTTCTAAATTACAAGTTACCTTTAACTTCCAAAAGTCCAATGTACCTTGAAAGGTTTTTAAAATATCGTTTTTGAAGTTTCAATATTTCGTCACTCACACTGTGAGTGAGTACTCACTGGCTGGCTCCTTGAGCATCTAAAAGATAGACCACTTCCAGATGACTTAGAAATTTTAAATTTGGCATGGAGATAGGTAATTGGGAGTTTATTAAGGGAAATGTCTGACAACAGCAGATATCTACCCCTGAGAGGAAGAAATAGAGTATTATTAGTAATCGGTTTGGCTGGAAATTTGTCACTTTCAAAGTAAGACATATGAAGTTGTACGAGGATATTTATAACTGAGGGCTCAGTGTAAGTTTTGCTTCGCTTTTACTTTACTATCGCGTTTGCGTTTCCGTGAAAATAAGTATGGATAAAATTAATAGCCATCTAGTTGTACGTAAATGAAGTATTTTCTACATAATTATTTCGACGTAAACGCAAACGCGATAGTAAAGACAAATCGAAGCAAAACTTACACTCAGTCCTCTGATTTGTATCAGGTAAGTATATGTTCACATAGTACATGAAAGGAACAAAAATTAAAATGCTGGATACAAATGCAATAGTTATAGAGATAAATAACTTTACACTTAACAAAGAACAAAACAGTCATATAGTCATGTTTAACAAAGCAACAAGAAAGTTTTAAAATTAAGAAATGTCGTAAACTATAAAAAACACATAGTCTTTAATAGACTTAATTATACTTCAAATGGGAATGTTTTTAATACCACTACGATGGCAAACAAGCTTGCGGCCTGCCCGATGGTAAGCAGTTACCGTAGCCTATGGACGTTTGCACTCACGTACTTCTTACCCTGTAAAAACTTTACATCTCTAAAAGGGTAGGTATAGTTACTTAGGAATTGAGTCCCTAACTAATGTTAACAAACAAACGAGTTGTTTAGAAAATAGCAACTGCTGTAAGATGTTTTAACTTCTGTATTTGTTTTGAGCATTTAATCTTTACTCTTACTTCATGACCCTACATAAAAGGGGTGAAGACTTCACATTTAGTCATTCTACAAAAGTAGTAATAATACTTTAGACGAAGCATTATTGTGAATTACATTGTATTGTTATTTAATAGAGCGTCGGTGGCCGAGCGGTTACAGTATCCGACTCGTAAGCCAGAGTATGTACATTAGTTGAATAATAACCGATGCTCTTACGGTGAGGGAAAACATCGTGATGAAACCTGCACATTCAGGCGACTGAATGTGTAACCATGATCCAATCTGGTCAGGTTTCCCTGGTAGCAGGGTCATGGAGGTCAGATGCAGTCGCTCCACTGTAATTACCTGACCTGCTAAATCCTGGATCATGGTCAAGGCGGACCCCGGGCCCTCGTACGCGAGAGCACAACAGGGACATTAACGCCAAAATGATTTATTTATTTTATTTAAGTACATGTTCATATCTAACCATAAGCTTATAGTTACTAAGCTGTATGTAAGTCTGTTATTTTCTAAAAAATAATAAATTGCATATTTAAAGAATAACAATCATAACAAAAAATAATTAAGAATTATAAATACAATAATCATAATTACATTATAAGAATCAGAACCGCCAAATAAAAAAATTAAAATTCCTATAAAATAAATGAGATCGAATCAAAAACATTTTATGTAAAAATTCGCCAACTCTCGTGCGTGACCCTCCCGTAAAAATATATTATGTGATCTAAGGTGGAGCCAAGTCTGACAGCACTCTTTTTGATAAACATTCTGCAAATTGCGTCGTAGTATTCTTTTAAACATACTGAGTAAATAATAATAATAAAACTTATGATCTATATATTTTATGCAACTTTGTCGTCTAGAACTTTTTTGGTCTCATTTATGAAGATATTTTCTAATTTTGGCGATCACGAAATGTGATTCCATTCGACTACCTAGGTTATTAATTATGATAAAATATGTCGAATTTATAAAAGCCGAAATCATGTCAAGAAACTAACAAAAACAATGAGTGGTCTTGGCGAATACAAAGAAATACACTTCGTGATTAGATCTCATATATTTTTATGGGAGAGTCACGAGACTTAGCGAATTTTTACACAAAAAAGGTTTTGATGAAATTACGTTTACTCTTTCATTTTTCGTATAATATTGCCTACCACTCCATATTCAACGAACGCCTAAGTCAAAAATCAAAACAGCTGAAAATAATCATTTGTACAATGTACTTTTCTATGCACAAAGATTAAAAAAATTAGGTAAATAATTTTATTGGTTGGTTTGCGCATAGCGGGATATCCCGTTCGAATTGGAACCGCCCGACTGGGGACCTTACAGAATACCGCAGCTAAACAATACTCTTTTAAATAGTATTGTATATCTGCCTGTGAGTAAGGTCTCCTATGCTCCATGGGGTGGGGATTTTGGGAACCGTGGCTTTGGCAGTGGCGGGGCATTTGCATTTTTGCTGCCAGAGCAACATGTTAAAGAGGTGAGCAAAGTATCGGTGATACTCTTGATGTTGTTAATGTCTATAGGCAGTGGTGACCACTTCCCATCAGGTGGTCTGCTTGCCTGTTTGCTAACCGAATGTCATAAAAAAAAATTTGCCATTTTATCCGGACGTTTCGATCACTTTTAGGGTCTTGCCCTGATGAATAGTTATATGTGTGTTTACGGTTATTAGGACTCTTTACAAACAACTGTTCAGCTCGTAGAAACATTTATTTTCAATTTTAATATAATAGTTTTTATAGTTTTTGTTGTTATTTCCTTGAGGTTCCTTCCTTCCTTGTGGTTTTATTGACTCTCCAATTCATTATATTATGTTCTGAAAAAGAGATAATAGTTTTATTGGATGTGACCATTATTTTAAATGGTCTACGAATTATATATTTCTAGACACACCTTTTTGTTTTGTTAATTTATGCATTTATTTACTTTTGGCACGTTATTTTCTATATAATTTTGTAATATTAGTATTGTTTACAAATTATTTTGAAGTTGTCATGCAGTGACGAACCATAGATCGATACCATGATGGCGAAGGTTTTATTCCTACTTGCTGGTCATGAAAAAGACGGTGGCTGCCATAAATTTTAAATTTATTGACGGTGAAAAAAAGAAATAGAGTCTGAAGTTTGGAAGTGAAAAAAAGAGAAGGACTTTTTATCACAGACATAACAGACTAAACACAAATCACAAATATTCCCTATTCGCTCGCTCTACAATGATTATGAATCTTGCTATCCCGTTTTTTCATCCATTGGAATAAGTTTACGGAAAATGACGCGAGCAATGTTTTGAACGTTCGACATATTGCTCGAGGGCCTAACGACCTGACGTTTATTTTGAAACATCGGTGTAAATTTTATAATTTCCTAATAAGATTTAAATCAAACCATTTAAAAGACGGTGTAATTTAGTGCACATTTATGAGAAAGCGCAAAGTATAGAAATTCAAATGGATTTCATTTCATCGGTAAGTAATTTCATTCGTGGTCGTGGCGATCGGGAATCAATTTTAGAAATTGTGATAAAAATAAGCATCGTAATAGTGTGAATATGCAATAATTGAAATGCTTTACCTTAAAACAATATGCCATTAAATATAGATTTAAAATTATTGCTAAATTGAGCAATATTTCGGTGTCTAAATAGGTACGAAAATATTTTGATGCTAACAGGGTCGGACTTAGTATTTATTGTATAGAATTTTAATACTCAAATGTTGTAAATAGCGGTCCACAATTTTATATGTATTAGGGTTTCATACACAAAATACACCTAAATGACATTTTAAATGTTCAGACATTTTATGAAACAACGCATTAATCGCGTATTTACGTTTATTTACATTTTTTTTTTGTGTTATCCGGCAGACAAACAGGCATGCGGGCCACCTGATGGAAAGTGGTCACCGCCGCCTATGGACATCAGCATCACCAGGGGTGCTACCAATGCGTTGCCCGCCTCTAAGGAGACCTCTAATATACCTCTTGAACCATCCCATGTCACAGACCAAAGGAAACACCGTGGCTGGGAGCTCATTCCACATCCGAATCGTACGAGCGAGAAACGTTCTTTCGAATCTTCGCATGTTTTTCGAATGTTTTTTTAGGTTTCCTAAAGACCAGACATGGTGATGTCTGGGTTGCAAATTGGAAGTGCTGCGTTGTAAACATTTTGAAGAACAAGATAATAATTAGATGCAAGTCTCTTCTGTCCTGGTGCACCATCATTATATGAATTTTTACTGAAAATAAAGAATATGCTGCCTGTTTAATAAATTAATGTATCTATCCTTTTCATTATTATTCTTTTTTTCATGACTATGTCCTCTAGAGGACATCATATTCAATTTATTGTGAAGTCACATAGGCCTACCTGTGGACAATGAAGAGCTTCTAACGATAAGTAAGTAGGTACCTACTTAGTTTAGAAGTTATGAGGCAACAAATAAACATTCATACTGTTCAAAATCATAATTCTCCTTTTTGAAAAAGCAAGCACTGCCGATTCACGGTATGTAGAATCGAGAGATCGAAAAGACGGTGGTAGGTATCAGGGCGTGGGTTTGATTCACTAGACACCTTACCTTTTATTATAATGACAAAACTAAATTATAAGTACAAGTTTAAAGAAATGACGAAGTCGTCAGGAGCGAAATACGCCAACAAGTCAGATTTTGTGTGTACGTTACTAGTAGAAAGTCGTAGCAAAATATAACATCTGCAGATGGGCTGCCTTGTTCCGTCTCTGCATAAATATAATAAGTAGAATAAAATTATATGGTCGCATCTGTAATGTCTCATTCTATGACTTAGCAGCCTCCCCCCGCACCTCCCGCACGTGACAGGTTGGTACATACTTTTTGTTTGTGGTGGCTGCTCTATTACGTTAGTAAATTATTTCTTTATGTATTATAGCCCAGCAGAAGCTATTTTCAAAAACAAAATAAAGTAATAAGTGACCGGTAAAAAGTGCACATAGTTGCATCAAATAATTCTCTCTGAAATTCTCAAACTAAAATAGCACATGGTTGCCTAAAAATAAATGCACTCTCCGGCGTAGAGCTATAAGGAACTTCGTACTTTTCGGCCTACTCCATCGAAATCCAAGTTGATCTCAGTGATCCTGCCAGGACTGAGGTTATTAGGCGTAGACGCTTTTAGGAATTTTTGTGCTTTAATTTATTTATTTTTGTAACTTTATTGTACGTAACCAGTTTTCTGGACTGAAAGAATAGAACCCATTACCCTAAATATTTACGTTTTTCTTTCATAACTGAACCTGGCACTGTACGTGGGACAGTGTAACGTTACACACTTTAGTTGTAATGTTCACGAATTTGTTTTTAAAAGTAACAAAGATATATTGTGCTAAACTTTCCAACCTAAGGCACAAACCTCAGAATAAAAACTCTACGAGTCTAATTTCTTAGGAACATACAGCACACTTTGTTCAAGACCCATTGATTTGGTTGAATTAGCAATATTGTCACGCAGAACACACTGGTGGTTGCTACCATCTTGAAATCTAGTATATAGTCCTTGATGATCTTACAGGATCCCATAATTATAACCTCCTGCAGTTTGAGTACTCATAAAAATTGGACTTCTGTCTGTATATTTAACACTCTTTAAGGTTCACTGTTACTATTTCCATGTAGTTATTATACTTATGATTATTTTAAACCGCGGGCCCTTGAGCGCAAGATTACAACCGGGATTAACGCTGAGATGATTATTTCATAATCCTACAGTTGTCCATATTTAAAAATCTGCCGGTTTTAGGTAGGTACTTGTTCGTATTTTTATACACTAGAGCGGCACTTATTTATTTGTTAACCTTTTGAATGTCGATAATATGCTTCTTAAATTGTGATATCTTGTTAATAGTATATAGAGATAAGTATGAGTCTTCATATCTTTCGCACGCTCTTGGAATTTCAACCTTTTGAACAGTGACTGTAGTTTTTCTAGTAAGTAAGAAGATAAACACCCTATCTCTAGAAAAAAGTTAAGCGAAATAATTGGGCAACAACAAAAATATTATTCGATATTTTCAGAAAAAAATTATTTGCTCTTATAAGTAGATAAGATTTGTGATTCAACCTTTTTGGAAAATTGATTTCTAATGGACAACGCACAGCTGGAACTGCTGTATCTATAGGGCTGTAATTTTGCTATGACGTAAGTGAGCACTAAGAATCGATTTTTGTAAAATCATACCCTAAGAAGGTGTTAGTTTACAGTGCTGACGACTGCCTGCTAACTATCACCACGCAGCCGAATTTACTGGATCTAGTAGGTTTTTGCATGAAGAAAACGTATGTAAGCAGAAGTGAGAAGTAAGAAGGTACTTTTGGAAATTCATGCCCTAAGGGGGTGAAATAGGCGGTGAAAGTTTGTATTCAACTATTTAATCCGTCAGTCTGTTATTTGGCGTCATCCGGGGTTCACGTGCAGGGAATCGAGGGCAATATTAAACCCCATTTTGGGTCGTAGGTGTACGGTGGTGTAGGGTAGGTGTAGGGTAGGTGTAGGGTAAGTGTAGAGTAGGGTAGGGTAGAGGTAGGAAAGCACGAGAACGAGGTCGCGCCGGACCCACTAGTATGAATTAAACTGGAAAATATAAAAAGCTGTCCACGCTGACAAAATCGCGGGCAAAAGCTGGTATTAAATATAAATAGTCTAACTTAAAATCGTAGAGATTTGATTAGATAATGTATCCGGGACTTTTCTGCCATATCAACGATCTCACGCATATTTATTCAAATTGATTTCCACTTCTGCTCAACAATGTTCAATTATAATGTCATGTCATCCTGATGAAGCCTGATGAAAAATGGTCACTGACGCAGGATAATGAACAATATCAGGGAACAATATCAATACCAATGTGTTGGCCACCGCTAAAGAGACCTCTAATATCTCTTGAATGATCCCATCCATCCATATTAGTTCTTTAAAAGCGGAGGGATGGGTACTTTTTCAAAAGCACTCTTGTTTTTTTGGCAATATAGACTCCAGATTTGAAGACCATATTCAAGTAGTGGTATTCTATAATATAAAATGAACTTTGTGAAAATGGCAGGAATTGGTTTGTTGTCACGAAAGTTAGTGTGCGTTGATACCTAGGTTGATACTTATTAGGGAATAGAAGACTAACATCACGTTACGTTACGGTAAGTTCCGTCTTACTTGACTGTATTATGTCCTACACATGCAATATTCAAGCATGTAGGTACCATAGCGTATTCATTATTTACTTATTTATTTATATTATCAATAAACTATTCCGTATGTAAAGTATGTTGTGCAGATAGATACTTATCTACGTACGCAAGTAGATGGATAAGTATCTACACAATTTTATCAAGATTTAATATAAATTTATTGACTGCAAATAAGCACTACCTTGTGCTACAGAATATTATATTAACTGGTGCTTAAGTTTTATTAATCAACTAAGTACTGCAGCTAGGTAGGTACAGCCATAGGTGTAGGAAGGTGGGGGAAGGCGTACCCACCCCAGAATGATCTGGTGCCCACCCCAGGATGTACATATGTGCATAAAAAACTTCATACAAACATAATTTCAATTAAATACAACCAAGGAATCCTCAGGGGCTAGGCCCCCTTGGGAAATTGCCCTAGATACGCTTATGGGTACAGCCCTAGTTAGGTACGTCTAGGGAATTTTTAACTAGCGCTACATCGGAAAAAATGGGGTTTGAATTGGGAATGAAACACACTACACATACTAACAAAAATGGATCACTGTTGTCTAAATTAAATATAATTGAAATTGAATCACACAAATTTTCCATGTGCTAAATTTTAGCAGCCTATATGACAAATGACGCTGAGCGATATGTCGCTAGAAAAGATTTTTCATTTTCGAATCGCTGTGGGAAAAAAGTTATGGTCAATTTAAGTAAATTTCTATTTGTACTGGCAAATTCGGCCTAAATAACCGCAATAACGTTATGTCAACGATATGTCATTTAAAAGGACTTTTAAATATTTTTCTTTTATTTTCTACAACTTTTATTAATTAAAATCGAAGTTTACTTTTTATTAAAGTAAACTTCGATTTGTACCGGAAAATAAATGTCAATTTCAATGTCAAACCCTTTATTACTGTTTAGTACGCATGAAAATGTATAATGTAGGTATACTTAGTCGTTTCTCATGTAAGTGATATGTAAGGTATGTCTCATGTAAGGTATTTCATTTGAGCAAAAAACTTTTTTCCCACAGCGATTCAAGAGATGTCACCATAGTTAAGTAAAAGTTTAAAAAAATTTGAAATCCTTTCCAATTACGTTATTAGTCATATAGGCTGGGTTGTCCGGACCTCCTTTCATTTTTTTTGTTTTCATTTCATAAAGCGTGGTATTGTTATCTACTATCTATCTACCTGTTATCTACCCGTAGGGACATAATCCTCACCTACATATTGTAAAACAAACTTCCACCGCGAGACTGTTTGTCTGTCTGTTCGCGATAAACTAATGGGCTTTTCACCAATAGACATAGTGATTCATGAGGAAGGTCTGGGTGTATAATTTGTTAAGGTACACAACATACATGCGAAGCCGGGGCAGGTCGCTAGTATTGTATAAAACTCCCAAGGGCGTAATAGGCTCCCATAGGCTGGGGTCCATACATTTCTGCCGGTCCTCGTTTCAAAGATTCGTGAAAGATATGTACTCCCAAGAGCTGGATGTAGGGAAACCCCAAGAAAATACGTTCTTTCACACTTAGGTTTATTGAGAGACAACGGATATTGACAATGTCAAAAAGGTGCCGTTCTAACAAAGAAACCGTATAACCGTTGTATACTTACAGACGGGTCCAAAACAGACTCGGGTACAGTTGGCAGAGTTTTCTCTGGAGACCTAAACGTCAAAATAGCTACCACACTGGGTAAGCACAACACGATCTTTCAAGCGGAGTGCATGGGAATCATCCTAGCCACATACGCGGTACGACACAAGTAGGTAGAACAACAGCCTATTAGAATCTTATCAGACCCTAGAAAACAACAACAGTTATCAGTATGTAAAACAAATCCTATAACCCTACAATGGATTAAAGAACACAGCGGATCGAGGGAAAACGATGCAGCTGACGAGTTGGCCAGAAGAGGCTCTAGTACGAAGTCCATAGGCCCTGAACCAATTCTACCTATGCCATTCGCATGGACCCGTAAACACCTGGTGGATAGAATCAAGGTAAAACATAACCAACTCTGGTCATTACTAGAGGAATGCTGACAGGCCAAGGAGGCTCTACCGAAAATTAACCCCTCCCTTTCTGCAAGGCTCTTAAAACTAACCAAAAAGCAACTCCCTCTGGTAACCGAAGCTTTAACGGGACACGGTCCATTTAATAAACACATATTCGCTATAGGTCTCACCGACAGCCCCCTGTGCAGGGCCTGCCTGCGGTAGGAAGAGACAGCAGCACACATACTGCAGACATGCGAGGGGGTGGCATCATATCCACGCAGAATAGGCAAGATCGTCTGAATGCGGAAACGGCCCGGATACATCTATCATCTAACCGTTGTAGACATATATCACAATTCGAAGATGTCATCCGATTCGTAAAAGATGACGGGAAAAAATTGTGGCAAAAATTGGCCTCTAACGATGGCGAGAACATTAATGAAGTATGTAAATCCAAAGAAATTTTATGCATTCTACAACAAATAACAATACGATTAGTATTTTATGTATATTGGTCTTCTACAATCCTTGGTAAAACAAAACAAAGTTTTAAAATTACCGCCTTTGACATTTTCCATCTTTACTCCTAACTTATTTCGATCTGCTGTCGCCATCTATTGTAACTATCTTGTAGTATTACAAAAAATATCTCATACCGGTTTACATATTCGCGCTCGCTGCTCTTAAAGTCACATTCTAAAACGATCGTGAATGGTCTCTATTTTGATAAACGTTAAACTAGAATCTATTTCAATATAATAATATCCATTAATGTGTACTCAACCAAACACAAAAAAGAAAAACAGAACGAAAGATCAAAAAGTTATTTACTTAACGTACTTTGACAAAAACATTAATATTATGATTTCAATGAGTATTATTTATATTTTATTTAAGTTTATAATTTACTTACTTTGACTAGGTTCCAACGCTAAAGGGCAGGGCTACTTTAAGCGTACGCGGTAGTGGGATTTTGTTTTGTGAGTACATCGCGCGCGCCGCTATGTCAAGAGCACCGATATTTTTTGTACCTATGTACTTTCCTATGACACCGACCCCCGACCCACTGACTCTAATCTTGAGTATAGGTACTCTTGCCTAATTATCTAATTATCTAATCCGGAAGTTGTCGGTGCTTACGTCTTCTCTTACTAATATAAGGCCAGCTTACCATCTGTCATTTGAATTTCTGCGCACCATGTCTGTAACTTTATTTATCAGAGCGACTTCGAGCATCATTCCATGCAACCTGAGCGACCTTGAATTGATGTAGCCTGAATAAGTTCTGGCAAGTGAAAGTGTATCCTGAAAAAACGCAGGATACTTTAACGTGGTAAATCTTGGCATGTGGTAAATGTGGCATCACTCACTGTAACCACAGTACCTACAGAAACAACCAGCGTGTCATTTTCGTAAAATTTCAATTTAATCGAATACCGGGAAGTGGTTAAACGACAGTGTACATCATTTCTATACTACTTAGTACAAAACATAGTACCTACGTAGTAATAAAAAGTCCTTCCGACCGTCTCTCCCTATCTATGCTTAGATCTTTTAAACTACGCAACCGCTTTTAATGCGGTTTTCCGCTATAGATAGAGTGATTCAAGAGGAAGATTTAAAAGCAAAAAAAAGAGTAGGTAGGGATAAAGTAAGTGTAGGGTTGGTGTAAGGTAGGGTTGGGTAGGGGTAGGGTGTAGGGGTAGGAACGTGAACAAAGTTGCGCCGGGTCTACAAATATCATAATAAAGTAAGGCACTTGAAACCTTGCCACTCCATCTGTGTTATTTTCTATAGGCACACAGTATTTTACCCACTTCCTGCTATTCGATTGAATTAAATTTAGCATATGCATACGCCAGGTTGCAATTCAATATTATGGTATCGGCGAGCTGATCTGAATATGGAGACGAAAAGTGAGCAGAGAAATTCTAAGTGGAACGATTCGAACTTGAGTGGACCCTCTTTGAATCGGACTAGACACACTAACCAAAAACTGCTGCAGGCTTGCCGACACAAATATAATAAGACCACGCTAAATCCGAATCACTTACTAAAAAAAAAAAAAAAAAACTTATGGCAACTAATGACAAGTTTTTAAAAGTAATATAACGTCATTCATAAAAGTCAAAACAAACAATTTGATTTCTGTAGGATTGTTTATTTTCGTGGGTTATGAAAAATATGATTAAATAATGGGCAAAACATTAAAAAGGAAGTAAGAGTAATAATTTTCAGCATGATTAATAATTTAGTTAAACTGAAAGTACAAGTTCAAACCAAATATCTGAATGTTTACAAGAAGGACCGAACAAGGACAGATTTTCCCTAGATTATTTGTTTTATTACATATCGACATTTTATAATTTTTACTACTGTTAGTCGATTTGGACTTATCGTGGTTCTATTATAAAAACCACCCAACCAACTTGCTCGTGCGAATATGTACACGCAGCTATATCGTGTATCGTACGTACTTCATGCTCTTCAAGAAACGTCATCCTTCGGCCGTCAGCGACAGCGACTCACTTCAAATCGATTCATTCGTGAAACAAACTGGAGCAAGTGGTTTGTGTTGTTTTTTATCGAGTTTAACTGTAGGTTATTTCGTGGTGTTCTATTATTTTTACTGATAAGTGTGAGGTACATAAGTAATTGTTTTAGTTTTGTGGTTAAAAAGGAAAACCATTGATAAATTCTATGACTTAATATTAACTTACTTATGAAAGACCGATTTGCAAGGTAATCAAAAGTAGTTATTCGATTTTCAAAATAAATTATAAATAAAGTGAGTACGAGAGATATGAAACTGTAAGATTTGGCGATACTGAAAATTTTTCTAGCACGGTAAGTACTTAATGCTTTCTTATTTCTTTATACTTTGTGGCAAAATTTACAACCCAAGCTTATATCCAGAAATTCTGACCTAGGAACAGTTTCTTTCAAGCAAGTTTTAGGTCCGTCAGTCTCACAATTAGTTTGCGATTTGTACTTGAGTTATGATATGAATGTAAAATACTCATATGTGAAAGTCAGCACTGATACTATGTACCTACTTACTTTGTTATGATTTTATGAAACTTAGTTTATCTTTTCAAAGTTTAAAAACAATATGGTTTTGGTGCCTTCATACAATAAATTTTTCGTAAGTGTCCTCTATTTTTTAAATTAGATTTTGTACTAGGTGATACCTATGTTCCATTAATTTTTCTTTGTTTCAAAACATTCCTCTTCTACCCATGGCTAGTAAATAATAATCATCTTCGCGTCAATATCGCGATTGACCCCTCGCGCGCTAGGGCCCAGGATCCCCCTTGCCATCTAACCTTTACAACCCTGTAGTTGAACTTGACCAAATTGGATCACTGTTACACATTCAGTTGCCTGAATATGCAGATAACCTCAAGAAGTTTTTTCTTACAGACAAGAGCATCGGTTAATGTAGGTACAAATGAGTTTAGTGGTACCCAAACTCAGCAATTGCCTTGATAAATTTTTAATTAAGTATGAAATATAAACAATCATCATCTTTGTGTTAATGCCCCGGTTGTGCTCTTGCTCACTAGGGCCTGGGGTCCGCCTTGACCTTAAGTATGATATATTGTCTAACTATATTGAAAGGATAAATTACATTTGGTTAGGGTGTGCAAAATGGGGAAAAGGACAGTAATAATGAATGAAACTGAAATTAATTTGTAATACAAAATCATCACAACCGCATAATATGCACTGCTGTGTGTATAAACGTAGGCCTTCCCTTTTCATTCCCCACACTGCCACATTCATTGTATTCATACTTGCAATGCCAATAATATATATTTTAGTTCTTAGGGAGCCGATGGAATGGTGCTGGAAGCTCAAAACCGATCATGGGGAGGCTTATCTCATCTAATTAATAGCTTGAGATAGGGCCCATAGTTATTTTCAATTATTTAATTATATTTTCTAATGGCATGGTGGCATGGTATATTTAGTTAATGATGATAGTTGATGATAATTTTCATTACATAATTATCTAGACTATAGATAGATAGGTACAAAATACTACCTTTTGACATATAAAGTGCTATTTTTAATACAAAACTACATACGTAAAGAGAATAAGTAATTTTAAACTATTTTAACTTAGGTATTTTTGAAAGAAAACAAGTACAATTTAGATATAAACTGGTGTATTCAGAGTCAATTTTTCCCAGTAAGGAATTACCTCCTTTTGATCAGCATGTAGGTAGTTTATGTTAGCCTTTAGTAGTACCTAATTTAGCTCTCTACTCCAACAAATTAATTTTAAATTGCTTATTTGTAACAATTTTCTTTTACAAGTACGTATGGTAATTTAAATACTGACGCCACAAGACACAAGACACAAACCACACGCGTGCCCATTGCGTCCGCTGTTTGCAACGTTTGTCCTCGATACGAATGCAAATCTCGCATTTCTGCACCACTATCGCTATCGCCTTAGCCGATGACGTCATCCTGTAACTGAGGGGCATCTTCTGCCCTATCGATATTCTTTAGATATCAGAAGTTGGCCTTTCTTTGCGTAGCTAGAACATAGTCGCAAGTAAAGCCAAGGCTTACAATTACAAACCATTATTGTTATATTCTAATTACCTAATTATAAATCGTAATGAATCACGCTTACGTTGTTGAAAGTTCGATTGAGAATCAGAGTTATGTATGTGAGATAGAGCATAGTTGCTAGGAAATCTATTGAAAGAGCGCATAGCTCTGATTAGGGAAATTGATTTGCTTCTAAAAGATCTAACTGCACATGTCGCAAGACACGATGTTAATGTGCAACAGTTCATGAAGGGAGACCCGTTACTTACGCATCGAATACCAAATTCTGTCTGATGCGCAGACAGTTTACTAAGAAATTAAAGTGAATTCTTTAAAAAGTCAAAAACTGGTACGTGGTTGAAGCTAGCTGACATTCATAGACCAACGAATCACAGACCAACGCACGACGTTTTACTAACAAGCTATAAATAAACGTACTTATAGCTTGTTAGTAAAACGTCGTTTAAGTAATTACCTACTTATCATATTTTTTGTTTAGCACGTAAGAAGTGCGCTCTCGTCTACAAAGAGAAAGTCAGGCCTAGAAACTAAGTTCTAGATTTTTGTAAAGAAACTGCAACTGGCTAGTTTGCAGCCGTATTGAGTGCAGGAATTCGTTAAAAATTCGTGGCTATGCCAAGATAAGATAGCTTTATTTTACTTCATTTCCTTGCGGTGTTCTGTGCCAGCGTTTCCTGAATTCTTATTTTAAACAATCATTTTAACTACAAACTCTTTGCGACAGCTACCTAAACTGCACAGTTGGCTCTTATTACTTTACGAATTAATTAAAAAGAAAAAGTTATCACAGACTGGGGCTCGAGATAACAAAAATGATTCGTCGTATAAAATTAACATTACAAATTAATCGAGTTTACTTGCATCGGCTCATCGTCCTTAGCAACCGTTATTTTAGCCTCTTATTAAAAAGAAAAAGAGTAAGTTTCAGACTTAGGGCTCGTTCATTATTTACGTGATGTTTTAACTTTTTAGACCCCCTTTAACTTTTCCCCCTCTCCCTGTTGATAAGTGGTGAGGTTTTATACTACCCAAGAAGTAGTGGTATAGTAGTAGAGGTATTTTCTTCGTGCTAAGGACTTAAGGCTTAGGTATTTCCTGTTCAGAATTCTAGTATTCATAGACTAAAATTATGCGATTGGTAAGTTTGTATCGATTGATTGTAGGTACGTATTTATCAAGCGTTTATAAAGTTTATTCATTGCATTATTTCATGTAATTTTGCAAAATTATTACATAATTTATAACATAAAATAGTTTTGAAATCCTGCGTTCAACAACTGCGTTACAATAGGTAAATACACGTGATATCTCATTACACCTTTCTCCTCTTGTGTTATTTGGTGATTTTTTCGACTCCGAGCTTTTCGAGCCTCACGTGAGTGAGTTTCCCCTTACGAGGAAAAACGTAAGGTACCTAAGTATTTTACTCGTCAATAAAAATTGCCCTTGATCAGACGATCTTTTTCATGGAAACACCTATTCTTTAGTGTCCTATTGTTGTTACAATAGCAATGTGTTTAGTCTACCAACATGCTTGTGCATTCCAGAGTCGCATTTCAATTCAACCTATATGTATCTTTTATTACCTATAAGTCGATAAGGTAGAGACTATGGTAGTGAGAGAGCTAGATATGTGTGAAATTTAAAAGCTAATGTTAGAACTATTTTTAAATTGATACCGTCGGTAGATAGATACCTCACGAGACGAATGAAGGAAGGAGCCATCGATACAGCCCAACTATTTTGTCTTTAATTAGTCAGCCACATAATTGTAGATAGGTAGGTATCTTTAGCCGGAATATTTATTTTGTTCTACGCAGCGACAAACAAGCAGACAACCTACCTGATGGTAAGTGGTAACTGTTGCCAATGACATCTACGATTCATGCAATTAGGTTGCAGACAACAAAAATGCAGAATCTTAGGTGCGTTGCCTGTCACAGAGGTATAAGATAAAATATCTCATGCCTTGAAATGCCTCATGCCTGTAATTGCGCTTGCTATCTTATCCTTCAAACCGGAACACAACAATGCAAGTATTGTTGCAAAATAGAAATCGAAATAAAATAGATTGTTGTACAGAGAAATCGTATCATACCTATTCAAGATAAATTGAACTAATTGTTTATGTATCCGCAATAGTAATAAGAACTTCAACTAACAAGAAGAAATCATCGGCTGCCAAATAAGCGAATTGCTAAAATGTAACGCAAACACACGTGAAAAATTAATAATTTGATTACTCCAAAGTGGGGTAAAGAACCTTCTTCAGTGACTGTTAGCGAGTCTTTCATCGCACATGTTATCGAGTTTATTACCACGGTTAGTATTGTTTTTACCTCGATAGAAAGAAAGAAAGAGTAGTGAATAACCACGAAAGTCTTAAAACCTGTGTTAGCGAGTCTTCACGCTACTGTACTCCTGTCCAGTTATCACTACTTACGTTTACAGTTACAGGCAGTTATATATATTATTATCGCCTTCTTAGTAGGTACATAGGTAATCAAACATAAAGATGCTCACTTGGCTTTCGTACGCTGACATCATCTCAGGTTATCGCCCTTAATCTGCGCCGGTTCATTTTTTGCAAGCCATTGTCAATACGCGTGTTACAATACAGTACGTACATGACCATTTGAGTACTATCTATATTTTGAAATATTTCACAATAAATGAAAGATAGCGCGGTGTTTTTAATCTGTCGATTGTACCATTAAATGGGACAATCGTCATTAAAGATTATTTTGCATTGAACATTTCGCCGCTCAGATAAGTGAAGATTATCTACAACGTTACGCGTGGCTACATGACTTTCTTTATTAAAGGCCGTGGTCGTGTAGGTATGCTGTAACGATGGTATTGCTCCGAATTCCTTTGTTGTTCTTTATTTCGCGCGAGCTACGTGCTACCCGAATCTTGTGCTTGCTGGCTTTATCGTGATGTTGATTGGGCTTTCTCCTCGTTTCCAAGGGAAATGTCTATTACTGAGAACAAATTAGCTGCAACTCGTGCCTTGCCGTTTGTTATATTTATCCGTACGTTACCGTTAACGATCTTAATTGCAGCATATGAATATTGTAATTAAATTAAATTGGTTGATGGTCTTAGTCATTAGTAAACAATAAAAAAGTTGTGAGCGGATTTTGTAGTTTCACGATTGATATGCATGCGGTTATGTCAGCACCTCGTTTGAAAGTATTGTATTGTTTTCATCTTCTCTTGTAACCAGTGAATGTGACGCGCCTCTGCTTTAGGTCTCCCCCGTGAAAACCTCATAAGTTTATTGCTAAGAATTCACGGCTCATAATTAGAGAGCACATGATATATTTAGCCACCAATAAGTTCTTGGCATAAGAGTTAGCTATTAGTCCAAGGAGAAGCTTAAGGTCCATATATCAATCAGCGACAAAGCGTTTAGTATTCAGCAGCGTGAAGATCACGGGATCGCGTCCCGGACAAGGCCGCTCATCCGATTGGATTGGATGCAAGTAGGAAAATACGTGGCTATTTTTAAAACCATACGACATTCTTTGATAGTTCTGATTTGAAGGTCCTTCGTATTGGCTGCAAAAACTAGCAAGAAGACGATTTGGTTAAACTGTAAGTTGGTTGTTTTTAGTTTTTTTTCTCCTTTATTTCATTGCACTGGTGTGTCCAACTGCTTGAGTATCAGTCAGTTGTATAATCCCTAATTAACTGGGTTAGAAATTATCAAGATAATTTCCTTTGATAATTATCTTGATAATCATCTACTACTAGCGGCCTACTTCGTTCGCGTGTTGACGTTCCCTATAAACCTTCCTTTTGAATCATTCTATCTATTGTTGAAAATAGCATGAAGTAGTGCGCGTAGTGATTTATCAGATAATTATCTCGGATATCTCATGATTATTGGAAGCTTCTCGCCCACGAACTGCTGTTTTTGTTGCAATGCAAACTGGTATTGCAAACGTCCATAGGCTGCGGTGACTGCTTACTATCAGCATAGACCAATAAATTATATTGGTCTATGCAGGCAGGCCGTCAGCTTGTTAGTCTGCCACCTTAGTGGTATAAAAAAAACAGCCCAAACAGGGTCTTAATCTTTAATTTTTAATTGTGTAATTCCCTGAAGCTTTTATAGTATATAAGATTTTGGAGTACCAGTTTTATGCGAAATAAAGAGTCCCCATTTCGTATTTTATTCGCACGAAAGCGTCCCTACAGCAGGCTGGGGCCGGGTCGAGTAATTGGATTTCCTGCGTAGCCGCCGTATTTTAGCCTGGATTGATCCTTCTGCAAAAAAATATTTTCTCTTCCAAGTCTCGCTGTGTTACTTCACCGATATTTTGAACAAATTTTTTCCCTCGGTTGGGTAGGTTCTTACGTTTTATAGGTAGGTAAGTATAGTAGTCTTTAACTGTGGCTATGTCCTATTCCAGAAGCTCTATCTGTAAACGAAATTTGATACGAATTACATTTCGAAACTTAAATTTGACAATATTTTGGAATTTATTTCTATGTAATTGTATCAAGCTGTTACATTATCTAGGTATAGATTTGCAGGAGTTTTCATGTGACTTTCTCATGTAGACAACATTGTAATAAATGTAAGGCTGCTGTTGTGTTCTTGACTCTCAGTGTGTCATTAAAGTCATTGACCACTCGTCCGATGTATGCTGCCACAGCGGACACGGCCATCGGCGCAATTATGCGTACTTGTTTCTATGTAGGGCACATTGCACTCCATGCATGTATTTGTTCAGTAGACAAGCTTACCCCGCGACTTTGTATGGGTGGACCAGTTTTTGTATTTAATTTTGCTGTACGTACATAATCCATAAAATATTCCCGCGTCACCACTATCCCGTGGGAAATTCCGGGATTAAAGTAATTCTTTTTTTTTGTAAAAAATTTCGAAATCGTTTCAGAAGTTTACCTTTGATAACAATTACATACATAGGTACTCGAGTGTCTTTTTAGAGCCAGTTTGAATTACTGAAAGATCTCGTAGGTATATGCTTGTGGCTAAAACTTAACAGAATGAGCGGCCAATTCTAATAATTTTGATTGAATTGCCCATTTTCGAATGACCTCGGCTTTCGCACCTGGGTCCGGTGACATAATTCGACAAACTAGTTGGGTGTTTGTGTGTACTGACTACTATTGACAATTCCTATTCTTATCATTCATTCATTTAAAATGTTTTTCTGCCGGTCCCAGCAGCTAGATATTCACGTCTGTTCCATTTTGTATTCGCAGAGTTATTACAATCCACGTGTAAAATGTAACTTCCTATATGGAACCTGGCAAAAATTTGAGCCCGATTTAGGCGATAGCTCAAATTACAGGTTCAAACTTCTGCTACCTGCTACCGCGCGGAAAAACTTTTAGAGCTTCCATCAGGTTTGCTTTGATCTTCAGTCAACCGAGTTACGACTCACACACACGGTCATGACGTTGTATATTTAAAGAAGGCCGACTGCGGCTGTAGCACGGTATTATTTCATTATTTGTAATCTCCGCTGTTCAAAGGTAGACGCATCAAAGCCATTTTCAGATAAATGTACCGAGCATATTATTATTCAGCTGTCACTTATTTGCGGCGACGGAATAAAATGAAAATCATACGAAGAATCTGTTAACAATGGAATAAAATAAAACCGATTTCAAAGAATGCCATCTAGGGTCCCGTTTAAAAACTAATAGTGTTGCTTGACTTGCAATGCAATCAAGATTTATTATTATGACTAGAATAATTGGAACCTAGCTTTAAAATGTATTATTTCAGAGCATAATACACACATACGGTCACGTTTTTTACCTCCTCCTCCATAGGCAGAGACTACATTATTCCACTCAGAAAGGTCAGGTCAAGGGTGGGTACCCTAAACCGACGAGCATGAATGAAAAGGTTGATGAACGTGAAAGAAGTGAGAGAGATTTGTCAGAACCGTTTCATAGCATATTTAGCTCTCTGCAGTTCTTCCGATTCCCAATCAACAGAGCAGCCGTTTTGTTTACAACTTGGTAACGATTGAATGTAAGTGTACCTATTACATAAAGATCGTTATTTTTTCAATGCCTGTATGGACTTTGGCACGGGACGTAGTATTTGTCGAAATTAATTGCCTTAATTTGTTTTAACGTGTGTGCGCGGTTGATGCTTTTATGAAATAGAGGAGAGGGAGGTAAACGCACAATCGGAAAGTTGTGTCAACATGTTTAAATAATTGGCGTATTAGGGTAATTTTGTGGCACTCTTATGGTTTAAATGTTGACATTCTAGTTAGTCAAATAGAATAATATCTGGATATGAAATCGGTCTGCCTAATTATTTTGTATTACAAAAGCCTAACTTGTACCAGACGAATTGTTGCTATCTTCGGACACCGTTTCTAATGTTGGTAAAGTAAATCCTTCAAACGCCACCAGAGAACGCAACCCATCAACAGTTGGCACGCTCCGAAAGGAAATTCCCCAGCAATTAGAAAGGAAGCCGTACCTCTCCGCCACCCGTAATGGCGAGGCAAAACACTGTGACACTTTCATTCTGCATGTCCGCGGTTTCGGTCCCGCACGTGCGTCAACGCAGCGGGGGCCGGCCACGTGGCGTCGGCATGGCTGCTCACGCGCCGCCGGCGTGATGCTATCTCCAACACTCGACGATACTCGGGACTCGGACACTGTCATGTGACGAGACCAGACGACATACTTTAGTAGTACTGTAGTAGATTGCGCGCGCGCCAGCTGCTAATGAAGTTTCTCACGCCCCGTGACACATTTATGATTTTATTGCATGTCGGGACAAGGAAATCGGTCGTCATGGGGTTACTAAGAACTTTATCATGCGCATTTATTTTAAAAATTGAACTAAGTCACTGCTGTTTACATATTATTCACTTGTTCATAGTAATAAACGTATTGTAATTTTAGTGAAACAACCGGTCTTTCCAGTTGTCCTTGACCATGGCGCTTGCTACGGCGCCGAAATATCGACGACCTTCCCAAAACCGTGTCAAATATCCCGATGATATTTGTGGCTGAAGTGCCAGAAACATTATTTAGCCTTTACTGCTCTTCTGCAAGACGTACTGAGTACCTACTTAAAACTGGGATGATGTACCAAATAAAACGATTTAGTGCCCGTCAAAACTCCGCTGAAATCACGTAAGGAGACTTGCATTTAAGTACGGCGATCCGGCCGTGCCCATGCATAGAGTTCGCTTTTACGCGAGTGACTCAACTCAATACTCCAATCGTAACTCAGTACTTATCGTTGCAACAGCGGTTTGTTGTGAGCCCACCGCCGGCCGGCGACCAAATCAAAACACGTCCGTATCACCATTTGCTGCTGATAACTCGTGCGGGCGTGAGACCGCTGATTCGTAACATTGTTTTCACGTTGGAACAGTGCCTCTTTGTTTGGATGGACGTAATCGCTCAGTGGGATAATCGCCGCGTATGACCGAGGTTTAGCTAGGTATTCATAATGGACTTAAGTTAATGCAAATGATAATGAAATGAAGTGACCGTATCCTTGCGACGCGACTTTGACTGGGACGTATAAAGAGTGTAGCGTTACCTTATCTCCATACACGCCGTTTACACTCTACGCGTAAAGCACAGCGGCATCCATTTCCGTAATGTGAAGGTAATCAAGTGACAGTATCGCAACTTCGCAAGTCTACACACGTCTTTAAGGCAGACGCCTCTCACTCGTTCGTTTCACGATCACAGCACCGGAATTTTGTGCAGAATATATTATTATATTCCTTATGCCCGAGTAATACGGTATATTCACGTGTCCATTGTGATTTAAATGAATAAGTCTTTATCTTTTTTATAGGCAATAACATGTAGTCCTAACTAACCTATACTAATTATTACTGATCGTGCATTGAAACGAATTAGTCATTCATTTATCAAGGGTATTGATCTTTTGAGTCATTGTATTTATTATGATTGGCATATATGAGATTTCTCCTCTTTTTTTTTGTTCCAAACTGATCAAGAGCTGTGGTGGCTGTTCTAAGGTTTCTAATTTTTTATATTTCCTTCCAGGAGACAAGGTGACGAAGGCTCAAAATGACCGTGGAGAAGAGCAAAGGCACGCAGAAGCCTCCGACCAAAAAGGTCGCCCCAGATGGCGGCTGGGCGTGGATGGTGTGCCTTGGGGTCAGCTTGGTTAACGTGAGTACCAGTTATAAATACATATAAACGCTCTACCAGACCTTTGCTGCGTAATTCCCAGGGCCCAGAGGTATGTGGGTGTGAATGTGTAAACCTGTCGGTATTAGAGATGTCCCGCGAGAGGCCTATGAAACAACGCGAGAGAAGGAAGACCGGACGAAATGGAGGAGTACAAAAAAAGACCCTGGCCATCTGGCAGTAACCGGGATTGACCACTAGGATGATGCTCTACTGAGTCAAAAGTTACACAACGCAGTAGTAAAAGCAATAGTGAATAATTTATTTGTTACGCTTACAGTTAGTGAGATAGTCGAGGTTAAAGTTTATAATATGATTTTCAGTCAGCTGACGTGTCGTCTAGAAGCAAAGATTTTGACATATACATTAGAAGCCAATAAAGTAGAAGGTGGTCGTTGTAGGTAAGATAGTTATTGTTTGTACAAATGAAAGGTATTAATGGATTACTATATTTAGACGTACCGTTGTTAATGACAATCGAGTATGGTTGTCTATAGTAGTTTCTTTTGTCAAGTGCTATAGATATTGCCATATGTTCGTAGCAAGAAGCATCTTTTTGAGCTTGCTCACTGTGCTTTTAACTGTTTCACTTGTGCTTGAAGTTTTGCGATGCTGATCATCAAACAGCTGATTTCAGCGTAGTAGGTTGCCGATAGTTCGCTGGGTGCCGATTATGACTTTTGAGATTTAAAATAAAACACAAACATAGTACTAGACCATACTTAATTCACAGTAACCCAATAGGCAGCTGATGTCGAACACCCCGACTGATGCGATAACCGCTTCGAAATCGGCCCATCCGTTCGGGAGCCACAATGCCGCAGACAGACACACTGATATACAGATCGAATAGGACATCCAATATCGATCGAATGGGGCTATGTCCAATATTAGTACAGATAGTAGGATGGGATAGTACTTTTTCCCCACCAGAGAGCAGAGACCATGTTGTTCCACTTCCTATGGTTCTGAACTTCTACACTTATTATTATTATTTTTTTTTTAAACTTTATTGCACAATAACACAATTGGCGGACTTAAAGCCATTAAGGCTTTATCTTCCAGTCAAAGCGTGATGATACACTTCTAACTACTTTCGCTTTTACCACATCAATATTTTCAAACATGCTATTTTAAAACAATAATGTCGTCAAATTAAACATACAAATCATGAATAACGTGTTATCGTCCGCTATAATGTATTGTCTCCGTAGTTTATTTTGTATTCTATTATCGTAATGGATATTATATTTTGAATGCTCCCATTAACCTGCAAATTATGGTATTGTTCAGTCAAACAATAGCGGATTTTCATTAATACTCATACAGTAAATATGGATCGTTTGTGTTTCTTTGTTCCGCATAATATACCGCGAAAGTCAAATTCATATAGGTGTAATCGACAAAACCTGATAAGTGTGAACGACGAAGTTTACATTACATGTCGCCTAAATCGATAAATCATGTAAGTAAATAGCTAGGTAACCAACGTTTTCCTTTATACTGGATGTTTTGTGACCTTGAGATAACGTTTTGGGATGTTGAGAATGTCATCGCACCTAATTGTACGGCGAGTCGACCGCGCTAAAAATAATATCACTCGCCATGTCCATGGACTTGCCTACTGCTCGCTTATTCAGGAGATACTTGCGTATACCTTTTTAATACACATTTTTGTGTTATTACAATTTCCTTTCTTTAATGATGTGCATTAGTTGATCACTAACCGATGCTTTTACGGTGAGGGAAAACGTAATGAAACCTGCACATTGACCAATGATCCAATGTGGTCAGGTTCCCCTGTTAACAGGGTCACGAAGGTCAGATGGCAGTCACTCCACGTAGTTACCTGATCTGTAGAATCCTTTATCATGGTCAAGGCGGACCCCGGGCCCGCGCTTAACCGGGACACTAACGCAATGATAATTATTATAAAATTTCCCCTCTTGACTTCAATCTGTTGATGCCGTCCACGATCAATGGTGCAATTTCCCCCCATATTGATTCCTGTTTGTCACATTATCCAAATATCGTATTAAGCGATATTATATATTTAATATAATATCGCTTAATACGATAATCTTGTGGTAGTTTTACGTGTAGAGAATTAAAATGACGCTATTAAACACATTTAAATTGCTTGTGCTGTAAACGTCCATTAAGCTTTATTAAACGAAAGAATTGAAACGCTTCGTCCACATCAAGCGGAACAGAATAATTAAATAGGCAACAGAATACTTGAATAGGCAAAGGTTCCTACATACATACACAGCGCAGCTGTTAACTGAATATTTCGTAACTTCGAAGGCAAATATATAAAGACTGAAAACTTTAGTTCCACTGATTAGATAATAATAATAACCTAACCGAGAGATGTCGGAAAAACACAGACAATTATGTATTTCACAAACTTTAATTTTAATTACGAAATGAAGCTAAAAACCACCTTTAAACATTGATATCGGTCTATCTGTTCGGGAACTTCAACGCCACAGACAGACGGATACACAGACATCCGTCACAGGCGCACAGATACACACATCAAACTTATATCACTCCTCTTTTTGCATCGGGGGTTAAGAATTGCGGTATTGTCCGCACAGAGCGGAACTACACTGCCGCGGTACTACATATGAAATATATGAATGATTAGAATCAGCGTACTGTTCCGCTGGTTACATTACGTACGTGTACCTCCATGTACCGTCTCATGCGATTTCTTTTAATTAGGTAAACATATTTTCAACATTACGGTTTTCGTACCCTATTTTCACTGACCGTATCGCCCTATGATCTTCGCTTGTAAAAATGTAGAGACATGAACGTTTGCGAACAGTTTTCCTCCATATATTTCTGTGAATCTACTGATCACTCCTATCCACTGTGTGGCTATTTAATCGAAAATTGCCTATAAACGTCTGGGAGGCGTACGCTCGAGGGCTCACGTAGTCAGACCGCGAATTGATTAAGCCGATTGAATCGCAGCTGCGAGTACCTAGCCCGCACTCGACAAATCCACGTACGTACTTGTCTCGGGTCAAAGTGCCTTGTAAATCCACAATCTGCATGTTATTGACGGACACGATGATCTCATTCATGTCTGCATACGAAATTGGAACTCGAATTCGATTACCCTGTCGTACTTCTGCGTTCTTTTTATTCAATGAGCAGTAAGTACTTGCACGTTATTCTACAAACCGCAATACCTACCCGCTGTTATGAAACGTTTCATTGGTGCTTGAGACGGTTACCAAGCGCACTAAACAAACGGGCACTAAACTATTCACGTTCGCACTGAAACGAAGCGAACGGTCCAGCTAAGTCGGCGGTTGCGTCAAATATTCCTCCTGACGTCAGACTTTGTGAGTGAAACCCTTTCTCTTGAAGAACAACCTTTACAGAGCATTAGCTGCTAAGCGGAGCGTGAAGACGGGACACTGTTGTATCCGATCCGTGCTTGTGCGTGAGCGCGTGGCACGACACAAAACAATGCAATGTGACTGTATAAAATAAACTTTGGACGAGTCTAGGTCAGTCGCTTTACATATAAAATGATGACGCACTCTAAAGGATGTCAGACCAGAAAAAAATCATAAAATAAACAAAGCTGCTAGACATTGAAAAGTTTAAAGCAATACCGTTTATTGTTCTACTCATTGTGTTATTCTACCTGCCTCTGATGTAGGTATTTCTATTTCATGCGATTATAAGGTCTGAGATGAAATTAAAGATTAAAAATGTAGACACACAACTGTCAATGTCAAAGAGACTATCCAGGGGTATAAAACCTTTTGTTTGCATAACTAAATGGTTATGCATCATGCACACAGTGTGCTTTATAATGGCTGGTAAACTTTCGAAAACGAAACAAATCGATTTACCCACATTTATTCAATTGATTAAAAACGTAATAAGTAACTTGGAAACTATTAGTCCAAGAACACTAGTTAGAAAAAACCAATATTAGGAAGAAGTGGCCGCCATTTTTAATCTTTTATTATTTTATGTATTATTATTTGAGAAATTAATTAAATATGTCTTGGCGTCGGTCAATCCGTTACTTTCCAAGCCTTTGCAATAATGTACAACGAACCAAATGTTTAGAATTTCTCACCATTACCAGTGGCATATATGTATGAAAACTACCCATATTTTATTGAAAAAGCACAAATATGTAACAAAAAAAACATTGTTCCCTATTTAATTCAGTAATTTTTTTTAAATATTCATATGATTTTATTTCATTTTGAATGTAATAATTTTAATCAATATTTCAATTATTTTAAATAATCCACCATTTGGGTTATTTTTTTTATAGTGGCAACCCATTTGTTTACATTTTTAATCTTTAATTCGATCTCATACCTTAGTTGCAAATAAACACCAACTGCATGAACATTGTGCAGATGGCAAGTCCTCTAGATTATCGACCTCTCAACTGTTCGATATTTTACCAACATAAACCCCAACGGTATTTTTATTTATCTTCATCAATTGTGATAAAATGATAACCATAAATATTTGTGGTGCTCTCGACTTCATACTGAGCCGTAATTGACGTTGCCCAATTGGTCACTTGTCCACCGAATGACATAGTTACTAAGTACGAGAAAAACATATTGTTTTGTTTGAGTGTATTGGGACATAGTGCGATATCAGGGAAGTGTGATAAAATAGAATGATAGTAAACACTCGAAAGAGTAATACCTAATATTGAATACGAAAGATATGATACGATTATGATTTTGATGCACTAGATTGTTACTGAGCCATGAAAATCGAAATTTCCTTTCATGAGAGTATTATTATCTGTCTGACTGAATTTTCAGATTTACGATGTTTGTGCCAATTCGGAGTCGTTATCCGAAATATTGAGCTCCCAGGCCCAGATTTTTTCGTAATTAGCTTTTAATTTCCAAGCAACCCGATAGAGCCGTGCTATTTATAAGTTATTGTTCTTAATCTCCGTTTTCGATTATCGTTACTAATATGAGATAACATTACTCGAATAATTCGGTTGTAATTTGTGGTAATGCGTAACATAATGTTTACGGGATCGTCAGCTGACGTGAATCTCCGAGCGAGTAGATTTGCATTCGACATCTGCTTCTGTCGTGAGCGGATTGCGTACACCAAGATATAATTAGGTTATCGCCTTGTAACCGTACGAAACACGCCGCGTTTGTAGGTAAATACTTTTAATGAGCGCGATTGTTCTTTCCGGCTATTAAATTTCGCGGAGCCGACGCATATTGTTGTTGGCGTTAATTTCAGTGCTGGTTCATTGGGACCGTTCGGAAAACATTGTGTGATGCTTGTTTAGCAAAATAGGTAAAATGTTTGTCAATAGAAAAATGCAAAACAATAGTATAAAAGTATGTGGTACGACGATGTTTCTTTGTACAAAATATATATTCTTTGTACAATTTAAATATATATATATATTTTGTACATAACTAAACTCAATGGATTTGGATGAAACTTTCTGAACAGCTAGATAATCTTTTATGTTAAGGTACAAGAATTCGGTTAAAAGTTCGGAGAAGATAATCTTTTGGATAGGTATGGTATGTCTAGCTAACTAACCGTGCTAATTGGGCGGGTCGCTGTCGCGTCATCTAGCTAGGTAATAAATACTAATGTGGAATAACGCTGATGGGCGTATAAATGCCGGCCTGCACACTGATCATGCTAACAGAGCGTTTGTCAGATGTACTCTCTCTCTCCACAAGTTTACTCGACGGCACATCAAGTTAGCTTGGTCATTGGAGCCTTTGAAGTTGAACGATGAAGACAGCGTTTTCGCTGCGTCCCAGTGTTCAACTTAAAATGACACTAGTCCGAACTTGATGTGCTGTCGACTGCAATCGACCGTATCCGTCCACAAAGACCGTTGCTTGAGCGCCTCGGTCACGCGTACTGGAGCTGCCTTGGAGCAACGCGTAACCCGGCAAACGCTAATATGATCGGAGCATACTAGCATTTGTCGGGTTACGCAGCAAGAAAACAAACAATACTTATACAAACCGCGACAGAACGCAACAGAACTTCCCTCGTAGCGAAACCATGGTTTCTGACCCGTTTTCAGTGCTCCCAAGATTTCATGAATTACAATGAATCGAACCAAGAAGCAAGTCAATTTAGCGGCGCTTGTTCATTTGCTTTGTGTACTTACAAATCCATCACATCGTCTATTGAAATCTTACGTTATTGTAGCATTTCACTTGTGTATTCTCCTCTTTTATTACAAGATTTTATTTAACTCGTACTGTTCGTATGCATATAAGTTGTCTCTCAAATTTTGCAAACCATTTTTCGAACCATTTGTTGGTATCCGATTGAGTTGAAATTTGGTATAGAGGTACCTATGTACCTTGAATGACAATGCAATATGTGATGATGGACTCGGAAGGTGGTCATAGGAACCAATGAACGCAATAAGATAACCCTATCTTGTTTGGGCTATTTGGAATGGTCTTGATGATTAGTTATACCGGGCGATAAAAGATTGTTATGAAAAAAAAAAATTTATTTGTAAACTTATACCACAGAGGTGGCAGTGTTTTCGTCAAGCTAGGATAGTTTGGTAAATGCCAAATTACAAAGACAACGTTCCCACGTCCCACTACGCTATCGTTATGACCCTAGAACAAATATTTGGCATTCTCGAGTCCATTGACTTGCAACCAAAAATTGATAAGCCTGTAGATAATGGTTATTTGTTCGTAAATTGTTTAAAGCTTACGTCTTTGACCCACAATAGGGGTGAGCATTTTGCTCAATCCTTACACAACTCTTTGGTTTCGCACACATTTTCGTACATATCCTTTTAAAATACCTACGCATATGGGTACTAATAACCAAACCAAGTACAAACTCCCACGTTTCAAAGCCGTCTTTCAGGAAACGAGTTATATATCACTAGATGTCACATACAACGAAGTGTTTCCAAATAACTTATACCTTTTATATTATGAAATTATGTGTTTTAAAAAGTCTAATCTCTCTTCTTCAACTAATATAAATTAAAAACCCGAAAAGTTTATATAAAACAATTTGTTCTACTTATCCTTTCCAGTTTTCTACGCGATCCCTGGAGCCTTCTTTCGGTCTGCTCTTTAAAGACCTCTTGGACGACCTTGGGGTGCACACCACAGGCGCCAGCGTCATCGCCAGTACTCTAGACGCGGTGGTGAATTTCTCCGGCTTCTTCGTTGGTCCAGTGATCAAGACGTTCTCGTATAGAAAAGTGTGTGTGGTCGGCTCGACGATATGCGCGCTGGGACTGCTGTTCACCGCCCCGGCAAACAGCATGGGACACATATTGGCCACTTACAGTATTTTAGGAGGTGAGTTCATGCATTTTTTATACAACTTAATTAGTGATTAACCGAACTTAACTGAAGTGAAGTTTTATCCAAATTATACGAGGTGAATACATGACTACATACATACAAGAATATATGTAGTAGCCTGTGTACTGTGCTCTGTAAATGCTCTGCTTTGTCCTACTACTATTCTATTCTTACCCAACTGTGTGGTGTCTGATACAGTGGAATATACACGGAGTACGGAATCATGGTCCGTAAGAATATAACATCAACCCCTTCTATTGTTATATCTTTAACATTTCTTCGTATATTTTAAAATGGACGGTAGCGTTTTCTGTTCAGAAACAAAAAAACATTACGTTAAAATCAACCAGTTTATTAGTTCTGTAGGCTACGCCTGCGTATCATCATCTCAGCCTAAGTAAGTGCCACAATCTCCACGCTTGGCAGGCGGATTGGACATCGCAATGGAAAGCGCTGCTGCCATTTTCCACTCTACGGAGACTCCAGATCTTTAGGCTCGGAAACATTAGTCGCCTCGTACGACACCCACGAGTGTTGGTGCTATTCTACACTGCCGGACAACACACGGCCACGGTGGTCTGCGTGTATTCTCCGATAAATTTGTTATTTTGGATATTACATTAAAATGGATTAACGGAAATAATTTCAGACTCGAGGTATTGTTTACTTACGTGTTAAATAGAAACAATGATCCATACTAATTCTGTACTACAAAGAATTCTCGTGATGATTACATTGTTATTTAACAGGAAAATTGTAAAAAGAATAACGCTGTTAAAGCAAGCCGAACAACAGAAAGCAATTAAAATACAAATTACCTGTGAATATGTAACTCCTGCTGGAATACATACATCGCAAAATGGAGTATGTAAATATTTCGTAATACTGTTATGATTTTGACAAGCACATCTTGCATACTTGTAATTTGATTTATTGGCCAATTTAGTCCACATCTCACTCAGCCGTCGGCCCCAAATAAACGCTACCAATTATTTTGAGTTAAATTAGATCTACATACATACATACATACATAAAGCTCACGCCTGTGTCCCACAGGTGGGGTAGGCAGAGACTATGGACTGCCACTTTGCTCTGTCCTGACACAACTCCCTAGCCTCGCATATATCCACAAATTAGATCGAAAAATACGAAAAGTCGATTCGAATCAAGAATTCATTCTAATGGAAATATTCTTAGTCAGAATACGTCAAAGGATTTGGTGATTATTTATAGCACCCCATATTGAAAACGTCTTGAAATGTCACAGATTAGTGTCGTAAATGCTTAGATGATGGAAACTAAAAGACTTAGACTAACTAAATACACATCACAACTCGACATTACTCGTCGCCGTGGGTAGACGAAACCAAAAAACTTCTTCAATTGTTCGTTTATTTTTAGCATTGATTTGATTACCTATGGACTGTGAGGGCGCCGTAGGTTATCCCACGTCATCGAGTACAAGTAACATTCCACTTTCTAGTGATAGTATGCGTTTAGGAAACCCACAAAACGCTGGTCTGCCAGTGCACAACACAAAAATTTCGGTGTTGTGCTCTAGTCTGTGCACAGGCAGAGTTGTACAATTATGGTTTATATCTGGAAAGAGTAAAAGTCTAGCCAACCATGATCCAATTTGGTCAGGATCGCCTGTTAACAGGATCCAGATGGCAGTTGCTCCTGTTCTGCCAAATTCTGGATCATAGTCAAGGCGGACCTCGGGGTTTCTGGGCTTCCTTGAGCGAGAGCACAACCGGGATATTGACGCCAAGACGATTTTTATAGAATAAAATGCATTTATTAAGAAAATATTTAGCGTCAACGAATTAATTTAGTGACTGTGTGATGTGTGTACTAACACACACAGATCACACTTCAACACTCGTAACCCACAGGGCACAGAAATGAAAATAAGATTACTTATCACAGGCAGAGTAAAAATTGATAAGTAAGTACAAGAGATCAGGCGTGTGCCCTGGTCTGTTATCTGGTACAGGTTGATAAAATTTTATTCATATAAGCAATTTTAAAGCGAAAAAATTGTATTCTGTATGTTTGTTTACAATGGTAAAGTTAAATTATTACAGTTATAGGAAGCTAGCTACATTAGTACAGTTTATAATCTATATCCAACATCGCAAATGCGCTTGTATCTACAATTTTTTTATGTTATTAGAAGCCGTAACTACTCTAAAGTTTACACACAAGTTTGTAACACTGACAAATCATAGTTACATGGGCGTTTGCGATATTTGGCTTTTTAGTGATGATGTATACCTACTGTATGTACTGCATTATTAGCGTTTAAATTTTATACTGAGAATGGTTGAACAGTCTCGGAAGTCGATTGACACCTCGTGACGGTGTTATTATTATTTTGAACATCCTTTGGTCGCTGCGACAAAAGTGCCTTAACGAACACATTCAGAGTCACCAGTGCGTTGTTCATCTCCAAATGAGACCTGAGAGTTGAGGATTATGCCGTAATCTTCTACGCAAGCGACTACTTATTTACTCAATTTTCTGTTTTCAGGTTTCGGCGTAGGCCTAGCCTCGTCATCTTCCTTCGTGTCCCTCAACCATTACTTCTCCAAGAAGCGCGGCCAGGCAGTCGGTCTGTCCATGGCCGGCACTGGATTCGGTCTGATGGTTATGCCTCAGCTAGTTAAACTACTCCTGGGAGAGTTTGGGTTTCGGTGGACGGTGGTGATACTGGGTGGGCTGGCCTTCCACTCGGTGGTGGGGTCCTGCCTCCTGCAGCCGGTAAAACGGCACCTGAAAGAGGTGCCCGTCGATTGCGAATTGCAGCCTGTGAAGGTAATTTATTTGCGTATTTTTTAATTTTTTGATAATCGGTAGACAAACAGACAAGCGGCAAGGCAAGCTCGTTGCGTATGGACATGGGTATGGTGGAGATGGGCATGGGTATCAGATTACCGCAATCTCGTAATTCCAGAATCTTGGACATATTTTTCCCAATATCGTAATTCCGATGTTTGATTTTTCATAATACAATTAAAGTTTCGAGCGTTTTCTTTCTGTTTACATACCTCACACATTTACTTCAGCCACAGTAAGCATCAAATGCTGCACCCCATCGCCACCTCTATTTACAATAGGTATAACTTTAAATTTATTATTTGATATTATGACGGATCTCATCGCAGGATAAAAAATATAATGTTACAGTTAACTTAACACACAGCAGCTTAGCTTTATTGGATTGGATAGTATTTATTTGTATTTTGTTTATTGAAATAGGTAAAACGTAGGGAAGCTAAGTAATTGGCTGTAATTTTTTTTATTATGCGGCAGACAAGTAGGCAAGCGGGGACCATGTCCTACTATAGACATTAGCAATACAGGGGTATCAGCAATGCGTTGCCCACCTCTGAAACCCCGGGACACCCCCTGGATGAGCTCTTTAAATAATTGAACTCATCTTTTTTTTTTTTTAAATATTATACAAGACAGGCATTTGGCAGGCATATTTATAATTCCTTTGTTGTCCCATAGCTTTTTGACGTGTATAAGATTAAATAACCCTATTTCATCAGTAAATATAAAATAATAGGCCCCTCCACTGCCAAATCTATGGTTTCCCATGGAGCCTGGACACTTTCACGGGCAGGAATATAAAATTATATAAAATATAACTCTTTATAATAGGCCGCGGTATTCTGTGAAATGGAGGTACTTACCCTGTGGGGAAGTACCTCCGATACGAACGTTAGGGATATCCCCAAGTCAAGTCAAGTCAATTCTTCTTCTCGCGCTATGGGCGGTTGCCCACTGACGGTGATATGTTTCCGCGGCCCGTTGAGACGAGCCGGTCGTAGAGGTGAGCGCCTTCTTCACCTCCCCCGAAGTCGCGCGCGCTGGATTGGATGGCCCATCCAACGCGACCCACATGGGGGAGGCTTCCGGGTCGCTGACGATGTTGGGGGCTGCCACTTGCGTGGCAGGGGCGTCGCCGGAGCCTCGCAGGATCGTCGACCTCGAGGGGACTTTCCTGCGTCTGCCGGGGGTCTCGTTCGGAGGAGGGGACCGCGGGACTAGGTCGCTCAACGGCCCCCGCGTTGCTGCCCAATTGCAAGCAGCGCTCGGGGCCCGGCGCAGTTAGATCCGTCGACCCGTAGGGACGGAAATGCAACGCCGGGCAGTCGATCCGGTGGGTTGGCCGTCGGGGCGCGGTGCGCGCGTCGGCGGCCAAGGGATATCCCCGCTAGCCCTACCACTTTTTATATTACCTATGAGATTGTACAGAATTTGCAATTAATTACTAAAACTAATATTACTCCCTTCCAGGAAATGGAGTGCATCATGGAGAGTGACGAGGAAGCGGACGACAAATTCGAGATCAACCCTCTCGTGGCGCATCCGATGCCGAAATTTACGACTCAGCGTTCCCATGGCAACATGAACCATCCTTCAGTGCGCACTATAGGCCTTCCACGGGCGCAAACAGCTGACAAACCTCTGCAGGACTTCGGGAAATTCAACTCGGGGATGACCACGGCTGCCTCAGTGGGCGCCATGCAAAGAGTGACCTCTAGCGGTAGTATGAGCGAAGCGGCCAGGCGGAGGAAAGTCTCAGTGATCTCGAATATATCCAACATGGATTTTACGGGCAGTTACTTACAGCTGTACCTTGATGTAGGTGTGAAGTTTTCTTTCGAATTTTTAGATTTAAGTTTGTTCATCTCATAAACGCGTTACAATGGGGCTGACCATAGAGACGCGATAGAAAGTTCGACTAGGTGGCGCCACGGCAGTATGAGGTCCTGTTGTCAAAATAAGTTGTGCTATTGGTCAAACGCTCAAGTGTGACTGTTCGATTTTAGCCAATACAAATTCTCTATTTTGACAGTGACAGACCTTGCTTGTCAGTGGCGCCACCTAGTGAGCGAAATAACGTCAGACTCCATTGCAGGGTAATTCGTCGATTTGTACCAAACTACTGAAGATTTAACGTTTATTTTGCTTTATTTCAGACAGTAGATGACGACGCTATACAAATGAAGGCGATAAAAAAGTCTGAGCCGGAAGAGAAGAAAGTGAGCCGGCCAAATTTCATACAGAAATTTATAGCGTTGATGGACTTGGATTTGTTAAAAGACTGGTCTTTTTTGAACCTTTTACTTGGGCTCTCGCTTTTTTGGGCCGGGGAGCTGCAGTTTAGGATGTTGACGCCTTTCTTTATAAGCAGTTTAGGGTACAATATGGCCGATACGGCGTTCTGTTTGTCGATGACCGCCATCACAGATATCTTGGTGCGTTTGATACTGCCCCCGATATTTGACAGGACGACGATATCAAAGAAAATGATATTCTTTGTGTCGGCCTTCTTCTTAGCAGCCACGAGGTCAGGTGAGTCCTACATCACTCGCCGATATCTGACACACTGAATGATGATTGAATGCTTGTTCATTTTATCACACTTTTGTTTTACGATTGCACCCACTTTTCTTACGGTTATCAGCGACACGTTTATTTGTTTGATTTATTGCCAAAACATTTGGGTCAATCATTGCTTGTATTAGAAATACTTTTAATGGCCGCATGTTGTTGTAATCATCATCATCATCTAGGTTGCGATATCGAGGGCCCGGGGTCCGCCGTGACCCCTGCCAAAGACCAATAATGATCGATATTCCCTTGGATTATTTTTTGGCAGAGTACGTAATATATCTGGCGGGACAAGGAATAACGCATTGTGAACAAAAAATATGTTTACGTGCAAACGAATACAACAAAAACTTGGCATATTCATTTTTGTCAGGCGTTTTTAACACTTCATTACCTACCAGTGCCACAAACTTTGATTGCCACAAATTGACATGTCATTTGAAATACATTTCAAAATTAAGTGTAATTTTTGCACAGTTTCAGTTTTGGCCGTCAGGTCAGATAATTTAGGTGTGTGGCACTGTACTAGGTATCGACCGCTTATTATGATACTTGTCTGTCAACCAATCGCATTTAAACCACATAAACCTAATATTAACCGACAATTAGTTGTGTTATCTTCATTTGCTTTCTCTTTTCTTTCTTTTTCTCAATTTTTTCTTTGGTATTTTCTGTTACTGTCAGCCTTGGTTTGTGAATATATGTAAAATTTGCTTAAACAGAAGTACTTAGTAGTTAATGTGTTCATCAATGTTTGTGTCCAATGTTTCCTCAAATTTGACGCGCCACTAGTCGACTAGTGAAGACACACCAAGAAGAAGAATGTTTATATAAATCATTTTGCACCGCCCTGTAATTTTTCATACTATAATCTCTCCGATTGCCTGTTAGAGTAAGCTATATAGATTTAAGTCCGCCATTGTAGGTAACACTGCATGAAGTTTTAAATAAATCAATTCTAATAAACATTAACCCTTCTAGTGTTGGCGGAACAAAGAGACTGGATCCCGCTAATGGTGTGGCTGTCGATTTGTGGTTTCTTCCGAGGGATGTGCCTCAGCAACTTCACGCTGACTATATCGGAATACTGCCCCCTGGAGAAGCTGCCCGCGGCTTTCGGGCTGCATATGGTCAGCAAGGGAGTGTTCGTAGTGGCCATTGGGCCTTTCATTGGTAAGTATCTGTACTGTACTAGCTTCCGTCTATGCTTCAGTTGTAGATTGTAGCCGAATTTCTTGGAAATTAGTATAGATAAAATAAATAAATAAATATATGCTTGGACAATTCACTCAGTAACAGTACTTCAAAGTAAGCAAAGATTGTGTTATGAGTGCTAGATAACTGATAAACTACTTATATACTTTTAAATACATGTTTATTATACATATAACACCCAGACGCGTAACAGAAATTAAAATTCATCATATCAATTTCTGCTCGGCCCGGAATCAAACCCGCGACCTCTGCGTGGCAGACCGGCATGTTAACCAACTGAACCACTCAGGTCGTCAGTATGATTTAACATCGTACACACTCAAGCCCGCATCCCATAGGAGTGAACAGTGGCTATCGAGTGCCACAAGCCACGATCCTACCGACCGACCCTTTGAGGTGATATTTTAAGACAAACTCAAAGCTACCGGACCCGATCCGATCGATTATGACTTAAGTTTATTTTAAATCCGTTCCCAAAGTAGCTATTGCGTAAAAGAACAAACAAATATGCGTCCCCATAAACTTTCGTAATCATAATACCGAGACAAATATGTAATACTTAAATATTCTGACGCTGTGTTTTCTCTGTCGTATCGCAACGTACTGAGGGTAATGCGCTTATTACATTTGCTTTGATTCAGTCGTCTAAATTCAGAAGCCAAAAGCGGGAGAGCAAATCAAAATGGAATGTAGTGCTTATAAAATATGGGCCATTACTGAATCACGCCTTTTGAAAAGCGGAGCGACGCGAAACATAATATAAGTGATACAAAAATGGACCTTATTCTATGAGCAGTACATTCCTCTTTGACTTGCTCTGACGCATTTTGCTTCTAAATTTAGCCGACTGAATATAGCCAGGTGTGATAAACGCATAAGATGAAGGAGGCTATAATTAAAGGTATTTTTTTTTTGTTCCAGGCTATGTGAGAGACTTCACCGGCAGTTTTGCAATCTGCATCCACGTGCAGAACGCCCTCATAATGTCTTGTGTACTTGTTTGGGGCATCGAGTATCTCCTCGCGTTCACTCGCCGACGCAAAGTGGTGCAAATTTAGTGACTAATGCGGCAAAGCCTCGTTTTCAAGCAAACGGAGGTATGGACTCACATACATTATAACACTGCCAAGTTGCTAGTGAATACTTGCAGGGCGGCGTCCTTTCTATTAAAGCTTAGTACGACTGTATTTGTTATATATGAATACTAAATGAAGCGTCGACGCCGTCCTTAGACCGTGATTTCTATCTCTCTATACAGTCACGAACCTACAAAGGTGCTCGTGCATTCATCAGGTATTAAAGTACAATTTTAAAACCAGTGGCGATCGATAATACACGAATATGTGTAAAAAATACAGGTAGCGCCTTTTTTTAGAGAATATTTTGTAAATGTGTATCATAATTTTTAAAGAATAAAGTGCAATTTGTGGAAAATATTAAGTACTTAGGAAATTACTATGTATTTCCTGTAAAATCGTGATTCATATACATATTATATCAACTAAATTAAGCAGTAAAATTGGCCACAAAATTAACATAGACATTAACGTAAACAAGATCCCTTGTTGCCTTGGCAATGTTGTGTATTTAGTAGTAATTATTTGAAGACTCTAGGCCTGTTTTTTTGAATAATAAGAGTTTTATTATTCTAATGATCGAATTTTGTAACACCTTTAACATTTAGATTAGGCAATTAGGGTTGCCAGCCAAGCTTTATAATTATCACTGAGTTACACTAATTTGCATAATTTATCACAAAGTCAAGTGTACTACTAAAGGTATATATTTTTATTTCGTTAGCATTACCGGGTGTCGTCGGTGACCTATATTTTGCTAATTTTGTGTATGTTATTCACAACCTTTTCAAAATCGATTTTATTTTATACTACGCAGTGACAAACGAGCAGGCAGCCCAGCTGATGGTAAGCAGTAACTGTCGCCGATCTACGATTCATGCATTTAGGTTGCAGGCAACAAAAATGCAGAACTGCAGGTGCGTTGTCAGTGAGAGGACTAAGATGAAATGCCTCTAATGCCTGTAATTCCGCTGGTCACCTTATCCTTGCTTGACGGCAGAAATAGATTAGGCGGTGATACTCACCCAGGCGGATTCCTCAGGCTTGACGAATGCAAGTAGGTACTTGGCAACCCTAATAGTAGAATTGTGTATGAATGAACTGTTAGGGATGTGAATAAACCACATATGGGACCTATTAACTTGTCTATTCGTTTAACAGTAGGCCATACTGTTTATTTTTGTTTATTTGTATCTTCTTTCGTAGTTACCAAACGCATTTATGGTTTGAATTGCTTGATTACAATACAATTTAGAGGTATCCACGTGTTTGGTAAGTGAGGTTTTAGACTCAATCATTTTCATAAAAATATCTTAATTTCCCCTTTTAATAGAATCCGCCAAATATTTCCAAAGTTATAAACAATGTATTTAAAATGTTTTATGTATCCGATGTCGATATTTCTGGACGGTGGATGAAAGTGTAGTGAAAAACCACGAAAGTCTTAAAACACATAATGACAAAATTGGTAATTTGAAATGTGGAAATATGTAAGTACTGCCAATGATTATGTGAACATCCACAGACATTCCTAGGCATTGTACCAGAAATGCAAATTACCGTACATGCAAATTACTGCAATTTAAACTCCCGACGAAAAAAGAGGGGTGTTTGACGTGTTAATCGGTGGCTCTGTTTGTGCATCGTAGCTACCGAACAGATGGACCGATTTCGATGCACTTTTCTTTATTGGAAAGTAAGTTTATTCAAGATAATTCTTAGCTTTATTTCATTAAAATCGGTTCAGTAATTTAGAAAATATTTGAGTATATGTGTAACTTGGTCGGGGGTTTTTGGGTTTTTCTGTCAGTTAGGCTATAAATTCACAATTTACCAGACACGTAAAAAAGCAGAATTCAATTTGCAATCGGCCAGTTAAGTAAAAGCACTTTAGATTCGTAATTTTAGGCATGTAAAAGAGACAAGTCGACAAATGCGTAAACATTGTCTAAAAGCTTGGTGTTCTATTATGAGCTTAGATTGTAATGTGTGATTTATACAAGTGTAAAACGGAATATAGTATAGTTTTAAAGTGATATTGTTTGAAGTACTGCGAAAATATACTTAGAAGATAACGTTGCAGGGGCTCAAAGTATTTCTATATTCGTAATGTTATCTAACCCAATGAATGTTGACGCATTTACCTAAAAAGTGTACAGGAAAACCGTAATCGTCTGCGAATGGGCATCATATTATTCCCATATATTTCAAGAGTAATATTTTTAGACGGCTCTAGTAATAATATTTTTAGATGGCTGTTTGTAGTTACGATATATTTTGTGTTATCAATTTGGTCTCTCAGGACGTGATTTATTTGAGAAAGTACAATCTGTACGATGTTTGTACCCTTTGGTGCTTGTATAAAGCAAGTGTTGTAATTACAAGTACAGTAGGCAGTAAGAGAAAGTAGTTACGGGTGGATGTAGTATAATTTATACTCATTTTAGACCTCAAATAGTTTTGTTTGATTTAAAAAATTTATATGTAATCATGAAATTTTAGTATCTACCTATATTTAACAATTTATTTATTTTAAATAATGAATATGAAAGTATAAAACTTTCAGAAACAACTACAAAGCCTTTCGTAAAAAAAAAAAAAGATTTACTTAAAACAGTGTATTATATTTGCATCTCTTTAGAAAGCAATATTGATGACTTAAACACATTTTGATCAATGTGGTGGTGATTATTTTACATTGTTTTCTTTGATGAAAGACGATCATCGTAACTGTTCAACGTTAAAAATTTAAAGAAAGTTTTACGTAGTGCGTTTTCCTAATGGGTGCTAGAATGTTTTCAATAAGAAGTAGGTAGTCTGTACTATAATCAAATATATCATATAGATTTTTCGAGACCCTTTAAAACGAAACTATAAATAGTTTATTAACCTGTCTTCCAAAACTACTTAATCATATGCTGTTGGTGGTGTCAGCAAAACACCATAAATCATATAAAATCTGGACTAAACCTATCCAGTTTGTACTTACAATGGCATACAATGTGAGGTTTAATGCATTATATAAATAAATATCTATAAAATACCTACGTGTAGCTATCTGTAAAACTGTACTTAAACCATGACGTCAAAACGTACCTATAGTTTGCTATTCCCATGAAATCCTGCGTGCCGGTGAGTTCCCGGACAAAATGCTAGGTGGGATACTATACATATAATAAACAGGTTACTTATTGTATGTACTTAAAAGTAACAAAGTATGTACTTACTTACTCAACGAAGAAAACTATATGGCAGATGACAATAGAATTAATATAAAAGAATTATCGAATAAAAAATGTATACTTAAGCACTTAAAATCATCATTTACCTGCCCATATCCTGTTCATTTTGGGTCGGCACAGTATGTAATCTTAAGTACTTAAAATATATATCTAAAGTGTCTCAGCAAGTAGGTATACCAAATTCAGATCGGGATATCCAGCAACTTTCTCTTTTAAATGTACTTGCCAACAGTGCAATGGTGGCCATATTCATCAAAATTACGTAAATGTCACTGATACACCAAGAAATAAAAAAAAAAACATTAAATTAATATATTTCCATTGATTTATTGAATTCAAGTCCTTGCTGAGTCACTCGTTATATAACGTATCTACTTATTTACCTATAATAGTAACCAACAATGTAATTCGTTATCTTTGAAGTTTTAATAACTTAAAGTCGTCTATTTTGTAAGAATTGTTATATTTGTAATGGTAAAAGGTACACGCCTTTCTTTTTCATTATTATTTTAGAGAAATTGTTGAGAATATTGTTTATTTGTGTAGTTGAAATCAAGATGTGTGTGCCAACCTATGTACCTATAATGTAATCGTGATGTATAGCTTGCCATTATGCATGTTTTTGAAGACCCTACTTCTTATTGTGGGCACAAAATTTGTTTAACTAACGTTCATGACAAAATCTATGACAAAGACCGAATTTTTTATAAACTAAAGGTTTACTTTCGTTCAAACGACGCTTATGAATATATTCAATATGAAAATATTAGCATGACAAATTTATTTTTTCGTTTTTAATGTGTTGAGTATGTTTGTTTGTTTGTTGGCAAGTGCTTCCTTAGCATGATATGAATAGTGATTTTTTCGTGAGATTTCTTTATTGAAAATTTCAAAACCATTTAGATACAAAAATGTATAAAATGCATTTGATTATGAGTAATTTTTTGGCTTACGATGATTTCCTGTCTACGTATATTTTTTATAGAAAAAACTACCAATCCATGGCCTTTTCTTATTTATTACTATAGGTAACTGTTAATAACGAAGTATGTATTCAAATAAAATGAAGAAAGATCATTACCCAATGTTTTTGAAATAAAACCTTCATGTCGTTCATCTTTATTACAAAATATGTTATGTTAAGTTCAGTAAAGTTCTTCCATTATGTCGGCACGTTTGTCTCATTTCATAAAAATGAGACTAAAACCTAATTCTAACATACCTAATTAATTTAATCATGTTATACGTGTAGGTATTATTTTTAATCTTCCTTTGTATTTTCATACTAAGTATATGTACCTATACAGTGAAATTTATGTAAATCAGTGAAAAAGATGAAAGATTAAAAAATAATGCGCGGTTACCAAAACTTTTGTTTTATTAGCGATTGTCTTTCACATTCCCTAAATAACTCCCACACCGGTGTTGGGAAACGTTTGCAAATATTAAGAAACATTTGTGAACACTTATAAACATAATACGAGCAAATACAAAAGGTGGCATGCAATATGAAGAAACATCTAGTTTTTCGACCAGACATCGGTCTGGAAATGCAGGAAACAGTTTGAAATTGTTTCCAATACAAACAAACTGTTCACCAACATCGTGAAAATAAAACAAGAGAAACTATTTTCAACAGTTGCATGTTGTTACACCGATGTGAGAGTACCTGTAGGCACTACAACTTAATGCTAAGAAAATGTATTTTATACAATATTTTCAGATTCTTTTCGTATTTTGTTATTTTGTGTTTATCCCAAGTATTCTGCAATGTTACATTTATTTATAATCTCCGAAACTGGTCACATTAACGCCACGCTCGGCGATGTACTAGACGGAGTGTAACACCAAGTAGTACGCATAGTGTAATACCAAGTAGTACGCATAGTGTAACGCCAAGTGCTACGCGTAGTGTAATACCAAGTAGTACGCATAGTGTAACGCCAAGTGCTACGCGTAGTGTAATACCAAGTAGTACGCATAGTGTAACGCCAAGTGCTACGCGTAGTGTAATACCAAGTAGTACGCATAGTGTAACGCCAAGTGCTACGCGTAGTGTAATACCAAGTAGTACGCATAGTGTAACGCCAAGTGCTACGCGTAGTGTAATACCAAGTAGTACGCATAGTGTAACGCCAAGTGCTACGCGTAGTGTAATACCAAGTAGTACGCATAGTGTAACGCCAAGTGCTACGCGTAGTGTAATACCAAGTAGTACGCATAGTGTAACGCCAAGTGCTACGCGTAGTGTAATACCAAGTAGTACGCATAGTGTAACGCCAAGTGCTACGCGTAGTGTAATACCAAGTAGTACGCATAGTGTAACGCCAAGTGCTACGCGTAGTGTAATACCAAGTAGTACGCATAGTGTAACGCCAAGTGCTACGCGTAGTGTAATACCAAGTAGTACGCATAGTGTAACGCCAAGTGCTACGCGTAGTGTAATACCAAGTAGTACGCATAGTGTAACGCCAAGTGCTACGCGTAGTGTTTGTCGTTGCAGTGTGGGTGCCACACGAGACACGTTGCCATTGTGATTGTTCCCGGTCTCTTGGGGCGTGTACGCACTGACTCGAATTCGAATCGTATCCTGTAACTGAAGTTTTAAGCAACTGCTTTGAACTGAAGCCAGCCCTTCGAGAGGATACCAAGTTTCTTGGCTGCAGTTTTTGCTTTGGATTCGATGTACTGTCCAAAGTTGAGATTGGTTGATAGCTGACACCAAGGCGCTGTAGGTTGTAGGAAATCTCCACGGTACGACTCCATTTGGCGGAAATCAAACACGCATGTGTTTTTATTGCGTTGAACGCCACTAAATTGGCTTCGCCCCAATCGGAGACTGCCTTGAGAGCTTCGTTCAAACGTCTAATCATGGTCTCATGGCAAGATATCTCGGCAATATAGCCTCTAGGACAAAGAGATAATTTGCTAAAGAGATACAGCTAGATCAGGGGTGGCCAAACTTTTGACATGTGAGATCTAGCTAACAGAGGAGTATTTCTTTTTACAAGAGTATTTCTTTTTCCGATTGCAGTTTACAAGAGAGATTTAATAGTAGTTTATGAAACTGTCATATAATACCTAATTATACGCAGTTGCATACACTACTTTATCTACACTCATATTTTTATGTTAAAATATCGTATCTACCTATAATTTTCTCAACTTTTCTGGAATTAAGTTGCAAGTCAGTTCTGTTGTATCTACGCATCGAGGATATCAAGCGGCGGCAAATTCACTTTACTACTTTTACATTTTTCTATTTATTTGCTTCAAATAAGAAAAAACATTTACAAAAACAAAATATTCTGTTTAATGGGAAATATAATTACACAGAAATATAAACAGAAAATTTTTTCAGCCTACATTTTGCCGTGTCCCGGCGCCCGACAAAAATTAAAATTAAAGTTGCATAATGATTAAAAGTTATTTTTCGAGGGAAATGCTGTACTGATAAACAGACACTCATGTCTTAATATCCCCTTTTATATGCCAGTTGTATAAACAACAATTTTAAAATTTTATAGATTGGCGTGAAAAAAGTGTACTCTTAACCGACTGTTTTCGAATATGTAATTGGAACATTACGCTATGAGTCACCAAGTTCGTGCACTGCGTTTTTAATCATTGTTGTGGCAAAAATTGAAAATATTCTGCTAATGTAGAATTAGGTATGACTTAAGCTAGCAGCTAGAATCAAACAAATCAGTAAATCATTTGATATAAAAACTTTTTTTTATATTAATTGTGGCTAGATATTCGTATAGAGGGCGTCGGTGGCCGAGCGGTTACAGTATCCAACTCGTAAGCCAGAGGTCCCGGGTTCGAATCCCGCTGACTGTTTTCTGAGTTTTGTACATTAGTTGAATACTAACCGATGCTCTTACGGTGAGGGAAAACATCGTGATGAAACCTGCACATTCAGGCGACTGGATGTGTAACCATGACCCAATCTGGTCAGGTTCCCCTGGTAGCAGGGTCATGAAGGTCAGGTGGCAGTCGCTCCACTGCAATTACCTGACCTGCCAAATCCTGGATCGTGGTCAAGGCGGACCTCGTGCGCGAGAGCACAACCGGGACAACGCCAAGATGATGATGATGATGATGATAATTTGCCGAAGTCCTAGTAGGAACCTTAAATTTGGTAAGCAGGCTAGGATTTGCATATAAATAACAGAAAAACTCAAAATCTTAAAAGTTTTAACCTCCACTTCCCTTCTATAGAGCAGTTCTGATGTCCTAGGAAGCTAAAATTTGGTATACAGGCTATAGATGTTGAATAATTTGATTCCTTAGGCTAGTTAATTATTGTATCTAACAGAGCTACGTTTAAATCTATGAAACGGCAAATCTAAAATTTCTGACCAAAATGTAGAGTTTGTAGAGTTAGACTTTGTAGAATTAGAAGCTTGGCTCTTCATGAGATCTGATACATTTTTCTCAGTGAAACGGTTAAGAGCTTACGAGGCTTGGCAAGGATGATGATTGTGGTCAGATATTCCTCTTGTTGTTTATATGTTCGTAAAATTTCCAAATTTTCACCATTAATTATTTAAAAAATTATTAATATAATGAATACAAGTAGCACAGTGCATGTTTAGCCGGTCATTTTCGGTCTTTTTAGGTCGTAATTAAATTGAAATGGAAACGTTAAAATAGGTAACTAGAAAAATTTCCATTTGAGTGGCAAAGGGGAAGGGGCACAACGGAGGCCCTCTCCACTCCGCCTCAGCCTCCCTTAGCACCTCTAAGAGACGAATTACACTCATTAAGGAGGATTCTTGATGCGAAGTTACGCGAAAAGTTTTCGAAGTCTTCGAAATATTGGAATTTCTTTTATTTGGAGACGAATACTTGGGAGTTCGTGTGTGATGCTGTAGTTATAAAATTGAAATATGCTTGGACAATTCACATAGCCTCATCTAGACCCAAAGTAAGCAAAGCTTGTGTTATCGGTGCTAGGGAACTGATAAACTACTTTTTTTTTAATACATACATATTATACATATAGGTAACACCCAGACCCGTAGTAGAATTTACCCGGGACCTCTGCGTAGCATGTTAACTAAGTGAACAACTCAGGTCGTCGAAATAGTGCAGGTTTCTAGGTCTGAGTTTCAGTACCTACTGTATCGGGGTACTTCGGATGAGTACTTCCACGGAGCAATTTAAAGCACTCAACTTCCGACACTGCGGCAGGGCCTGCGGAAGACGTGGTCGGAGTACGACCAGGTTCGGCTCGTTCGCGCTTCCTAAAAGCGACTTTATTTTATACCACGTAGGGATTAATATTAACTGTCTAGCTGCAGCCTCTTCAGATGGCCGTAGACAAGTCGAGACGAGGCCGTTGGTTGACACTACGACTGGTATGATCTCAATGGGACTCATGATATGAAGTGAAAAGTTGACAGTGAAGTGACATTGAAGTGTATTTAATCAAAATAAAAAGTTTTGTATGTGTAAAACAAAATAATGTTCATACTTTTTGATCCATGAAGCTATCTTTACCCATACATACATACACACACGCCTTAACAACTCTTCCTCCCTGATGAATCACTCTGTCTATTGAAAACCGCATGAAAATCCGTTCAGTATTTTTTGAGTTTATCGCGAGCAGACACAGACGCGGCGTGGAACTTTGTTACAAACTTACCCACTTTCCCAATTTATTAATTTCTATGAAAACAATCGATACATTTACTTGGCCATGGTTTGTTTGTTTAACATTTACGAATAGATATTTGTTTTGCTTTGAATGTATGTACAGACGGTCTTTCGGAAAACATTTGCATATCGTTAGTACGTGTTGCAAACAGTAAAATCGTAAGTTGATAGTCGGACATCGTTATTTTACCCACGGCTACCTCTTGTTCGGCTTCTCCAGAGGGGGCGAATTCGCGGCGAGTTACGCGCTGAGCGTGTGGACGCAATGTGTATGAAGTCAAATGAAATGAATTTTTTATTGAATATGGAGTTTGGGTTAAATGATTTTTGCAGATTGAGATGAAGTAGCTTCTTTTCCACCAAATTCCTACCTTTTCAGGCGTATATCATTAATTGATCTACATTATCTAATACCTATGTCAAGATATAAATAAAATCATTTTGGCGTTAATGTCCCGGTTGTGCTCTCGAGAACGAGGGCCCGGGGTCCGCCTTGATAATATCAAGATATGATAATACTTATTGAATTAAAAAAATATTAAATACCTAAATGTATTGGTGCCTAGCGACGCGCGTATGACATCGCGCGAAACGAAACGCCCTGCCTGGGCCTTAAGTCCGCTAATTTAGTAATGACGCGATTGAATTGCAATTGGATCGCAATAGCAGCTCAAGAGTCGGGGTTTCTTTCAGCCCTCCTTACAGTAGGATTAGCTATGGGCAGCACTCTTTGTCCAGAATGTGTGCAAATTATAACAGGTTGTGTGATATCTTTGGCATATCAATTGGCTTTATAACGAGAACATTGAACTCGTAATCGTGTAAATGAAAGGTTGAAGTTCAATCTCAAAATTCAATTTTTTTTTTCTTTTTAATATGATTTAAATACCTCATAAGTATGTATGGTGTATAAATATGTATGGTGTGTCTACTTCAAGAAGGATGTACCTACTTACTAAAAGAGCATTTAAATTAAAACAAATAAAATGTTATAATGTAGTAATGAGTTGTAATAAAGCGTATAAAAAATTACGCTGGGTACACCTGTATTTAGGGTTGCCAGCTGTACTATAATAGGTACATAGTATCGTACCTAATATATTTTAGACAGTTGTACTATATCCAATCTGGTCAGGATTACCCTGTTAACAGGGTCACGGAGGGCAGATGACAGTCGCACCACTGTTATTACCTGATCTGCCAAATTCAGACATGGGCAAGGCGGACCCCGGGCCCTCGTGTGCGAAGCACAACTGCAACATTAACGCCAAGATGATCGCTTACTTATAAGAATCATGATTATTTACTGTCTAAAGAAATTAATCTAATCTTTATTAAAAATAGATCTTATTATAATACAGTAGCTACCTATATCGCCTTTGCGGTCGACCTATGGGGCATCCCTGAGCTAAATAGAGTTAGGATGTTTTCCAAAGTCCTAAAACGCCGTAACGTAATTGTAAGCAGGTTAGAATTTGCAAAACAAACAATTTTAGTATGTACAGTTGCCTGCAGAGGGACTGGACCTCTCATTTCTTATGTATGTTTTGTTATGTTATGTACCTAATCTTTAGATTAGTCCAGCGAGTTGTATAAGTACTTAGTAGGTAAATAACCGCTTGCGAATCAGCCGTTAGTTCTTCATAAGTATCACAATTTCGATCGCGCCCTAGAACCTACTTAGAACCTTACAACATACGATCTAATAAACACATGCCTAAAGCAAGCACTTTTGCAGTTCCTAGGCAGAAAATCTTCATCGTACGACATCGCCGTCGTCGGATTAGCTTAGTTTTATTGGTTTCCCGACCGTTCACGGTTCACAGATCGCGTAGGTGCTCAGTTTGTGTAATATGACGCTGTAACGGAACACCACTTTCATTTGTACCCCATTGTCTAGTGAAGCGGGCATCGTGGCTAGGGCTCACTCATATAAGTAGGTACCATAGGTACCATTGGGGTCTTAGCCGGTACTCAATATTGGGTTAAGAAAGGAAGGTTGAAAATCAACCTACTATGATATACCATGAATGCATTCGTCCCGCACTAGTGAAGGACATTGGCATAATCTCCATACTTTGCAGACGGAGATCGCAGTATGGAAAATACATAGATACATAGTTAAAGAACATAAAACGCTGTTGCCCACTTTCTGCCAAATGTGCACGCAGGCACGGAGGTTTCCATCACAATACACTAGTAATACTATCGTAATATAGTGTTGGTATTGTGCTTCCATGATATTAGTCGTTATTACAACACCCCACATATGTAATGGACTAGCGGCTTCCACCCGCGCGCTGTTCGGACCTCTGTAAATATTCAACTTTCGCGCGGGACCCTGTGTATATTCCTGGGATAAAACGTAGCCTTTGCCACTCGGGAATAATGTAGCTACCTATTAGTGAAAGATTTAGCAAAATAGGTAAGTAGTTAATGAGTTTATTCATTACAAACAAACCGACAAACAACCAATCTTTTCTCGTTATAATTATTAGTAGAACTTATTAGTGTGGATCAGGGTTTCCCAACATTTTCTTTAGTGCGGGCCCCTAATGCAATCTTACTACTTATGATGTGGATAAATAAAACAAAAATATCGCTGTCACACTTTTATTTCTACAACCCACATGCGCAAGATAACCTACTAGGATCAACTCAATTAAACTTATATTACCTATATAATGAGCTAGCTCGAAATTCTTAATATTTTGGCTCTAAAGAACTGGGGAAACATGATAGACGTAACACTGAATAAACGCAGCGAGGTCATCTTTGTTTTATTGGTATTTGGCTCTTACCTACTTCTTCTTCTTATCGAGTCGATGGACTAAACTCTGACTTACATTAAATGACCTACTTATAATCCGGGTTGAATACGCGGCAAGCGTGTGAATGTTTACAAAAATTTGCGAGCGCAGCGAGTACATATTTATTGGAATTTTGCCTGACAAATCTGGAGTGAACACAAACCAATAAATAACCGAGTTCAGTAAGCTCGGAAATTGTTTTTAAAATCCAGATTGACAAAGCATGAATAATTACAAAAATTAGCAAGCGTTTAGAGCTTGAAAGTTTTCGAATTCTGGCTCAAATGAGCTGGAGCGAACATAGTAGGTAAGTAAAAGTAACAACTTCGTATAATCAGATTTTAAATTTAGGCAAAAATTAATAAATGCACTTTCCGATAGGACGTTATGCTTATATGTTATGTATGACGTATATGTTAGGAAGTTCTCGAACTCTGTTCCTAATAAACGGTCACAAATCTGTTACTATATTTGTAAACGCTTATGCAAAAAATTTCGTTCCACGTTATCTGCTGCTCTTGATAAGATTTAATTAAGACAATCATTTAGTTATTACCATTTCTTATGGCTACTATAGAGGCGACTTGTATTGGCAGTTTAATGTGGTGACAGTATTTGTAGCGAATGGACGTGGCCACAGGCGACCAATTGGTTAGCATCGTGTCGGAACAAAATGTTATTAGTACGACAAGGAGTTTGTAGCTGATATCAAGTTACCTACATTTTCAACTTTTATAGTAAATTCTTTTGAACCAGTTTTTATGTGATCAATTAGTTGTTTGGTGGAAAATTTGTGTCGAAAATGGATGAGGCTTTCGCGCATATGGAAGGCAGGGCTGCCAAAAATAAAGGCATACCTCCGGATGGCGGTTGGGGCTACGTTGTGTGCATTGGAGTGGGATTCACCTTTGTAAGTACTTCTTATCAACGTTTACGTCAGTTGAGTGTTACTATAATAGTAGAGTGTCGAGAGTTTGAATGGAAGGAATCGCTATTTACGATAAGGATTGTGTATGAGTTTTACGCGAAAGTTTGCGTAGTTTCTGTTTGAATCAATTGATTGATGTGGCAGCTATAGCAGAATATCAATATTGAAAGTAGAAGCTTGTAGTTCTTTACATTTCATTCTATAATTTTTCGACACGTTGCTAATTAGTGAGCAACTGATTCTCATAACCCCTTCGAAACTCAAAATTACTTATAATTAGTCATTAACATACACATATACATTATCTGCTTAAGCTCACGCCTTTGTTCCATAGAATAAATAAACAATATTTATAAAAAATTAAAGGAATAAAGTCGCTTTAATTAAATAATGTTAATGATTAGGACATAGAACCTTATTATAATATGTACAATAAAAAGGAAAATAAATTAACTAACTTAAAATATGTAAAAAATTTGGGCCGTGTAGTAAAAATTTGAAGCGTACCCAAGATGCTGGCAGCATTACCTCTCTGAATAGCAATGCTTATTCTTTGTGCGAGGTAACTGCCAGCTCTTTGGTCACCTTTAAATAGTTAATCTAGAGATAAAAATATTCAGTTACAAAATAACGTTGTACCTTGTGTTGTCAGGTGTTTCAGTGATTACGAAAACGCATCGCTGCTATTTTGCATTTTTATACGCGCAAATAAAACCTGTTTGTGATGTACTGTAGGTACCTATATAAATTAATTAACTAGCCCCGGCTTCGCACTGGCTATTCTGCTTTTTAACTGGAATATTGGGGAAAGGGGACCATAACGGGGTAGCGAGGCACTACGGGGCCCCCAACCGAAACAAGTAACTAATCACACTAGACGAGTGCTTTTGCCGCTAATAGTCACCCATTTTGCAACACTCTTTAGTGTAAAGTGAGCGGCCGGCTGGAGTGCACGCGGTGGTTTTTATTTGTACTTGTATCTACTTTAAGGTGAAAACAGGATCGACATACAGACAAACAGACGCGGAGAGCGACATAAATATGCTATTATGTTTATAGATTGATGGAATTTGCGATGATTAATGTTTGTAAGGTCAATCACATTTTGGCTGTGTAATGTGTATTCGTCCGGAATAGAAATGAAATAAGTACCTACAATTCATCCATTTCGCCCGCGCCGGCAAAATATAATTTTATATATGTAGATCGTTTTTGAATACGTAGTAGTAGTAACTATTATTAGTACCTATTTCACTACAGAGTAAAGTATTTACCCACCTGCGGCGAAGCTAAAAAGGAAAGGTTATGTGTTTATAATTTTATTTTTTTTATTTCAAAAGTCCGAAATGGCGGTCTTGGAGCGCCATATTCCGTCCTAAATTTTTATTTCCGAAATCCATTGAGTAGGGTATCAAAAAGAGACGATTTCAAAAATATATATAACTTATCATGATCCGCTTTTCTGCCCATTCTTCTCCACTTTGCCCGGTCTTCGGCATCCTCGCGTCGTAAGCCGTTGGCTCTCACATCCGACTCAGCGATGTCAATCCATCGCTTCTTGGGTCGCCCACGAAGCCTCTTCCATGATACCGGCAGGTTCAGGCACCTATTTCCCACGTATCCCTGAGGCTTACGCAATACGTGACCAATCCAGCGCAGGCGAGCCTCCTCCATCTTGTCTGCGATATCCCTCACGCCAAGACTGTCGCGGATGTATTAATTGCGTACTCGATCGAGCCGTGTAACTCCGCACATCCAGCGCAGCATTTTCATTTCGTTGGCCTGGAGTTCACGAACGTGTTTCGTCAGCACTGGCCATGTCTCTCAGCCATAGAGCATTACAGGTCTAATTATACTCTTGTAAATAAGCTCCTTGAGCTTTACATGGATTTTAGGGTCACATGTGACTGCCGTAAGTTCCCGTCATTTGGCCCAAGCTGCAAAGATTCGGGACTTGACATCGGGGCCGATATCTACTACAAAAAATCGTATTAGGTCGAACAAATTGATACCGTTACTAGTTATAACAAAAATAATTATAAGAAATAATTATACGTAGTACCACTACGTACTTTTATTATAATTGTTTTTGTATTAATCCAAACTAAATAATCCCTCAAAGTACCGACAATGCATCAGCTTCCTTTGTCTCATGTCCTGCAGCGGCACCGCCGATCTCCGATAGCACGATCTCACCCTCTAGAATGACGTCACAACGTGCATTTCGGATAGGCAATATGATAATAGGCCCTATTATCGGGGCCTATCCTGTGAAATGGATTGAAATGTAAGATGTTGAACGACCACAAAGTCGGCCATAGACTACATAGAGAAAAGAACGTTCGCCAACGACCAACAATGGCATTTATTATGTTCCGTTCCACTAACACTGAACACTAACATACTTTTCACGCTTTGTAATTTTGATTTCATAAATAAATGTAACGAAGCAGATTACATTTGATGTACTAAAAATGAAAAAGGACGAAATAATTTAGTTCATTTTGACCGATACTGAGATCGGCGGTACGAATTCTGTGACGTCATTCCCGATGGAATCATGCTATCGGAGATCGGCGGTACCACTGCTCGTTGACGGTAAACACTGTGTATCCAGGAAACCATCTGTCCATGTACCTACCATACTAACCGAACTACCCACATGCATAACCGCGGGCGGCAATAGTCTCAAATATTTGCGTGTGCGTGCAATTCGCCACGCGCGATTGGTTCCGTAGGTACCTAGCGCACGTGACTGCTACCTTTCTAATATTGTGTTTTATGCATTTATGAAGCCTAGGTATATTCAGCTTGTGGGGATGAGGCCGCCGCTTGTTGTTCATTAATTTGTTTTAATACCAAACAGGGTGTTGTACGTTTGTATGTATCTGCGGGTCGACATCGTATATCTATATACCTACCCTTTATCATACCTATCTAGGTCTCGAACGGGAGATTTTTATCTCTTTCTTTATTAATGGTCGGTACCATGAAGTGCAAGTGAAATGTAAAAAATGAGAATGGTTGCTTACTAACTTTAAATCGTTATAGATCCTAAACGGTCATCCTCAACGATACCCCACATGACATAATTGTCGATATTCGTCTTTTACTTTTTACAAAAGGGCGGCTGGTAGTCGCTATATTGAACTTTGATTAATATAAATAGGTGGACACTTACACCATTCGGATTGTTTCTAACTTTTCAGTTTTTTAACAGCAGTCGAGGTTTTTAGTTTATGTTAAGTTATGTATGTATTATTTGACATCTTCTTTAGATACCCGATATTCTTCTCACCCTTCTTAAAATTGTTTCAACAGTTTTGACTCCTTTTACCGTTCTGATCAACTAGTTTCACCGATTGAATACCTGTATGCGAATAATTTTGAGTTTTGTACTTTATGGCTGAGATTTTGCTACATAATATCTATCCCCCGTATCTGGACCACGAACCCCCGCGCACGAGACCGGGAATGACATAAAGATGACGTTATAGTGTATGGTTATTCACTATAATATATAGGTACGCGTCCCTATAATTGTAAGATAAATGTGTATGGTATTGATCTAAAATACAGTCTGTTTGTGTAACGAAAATTACAGATAGGTATTGTAATTTTTTTTAAATTAAATTGACATAAATTGTTGGAAAGCCCTCTACCGAGTACCTATATATATACTCAAATACTTCCTAAACTACTGAACCAATTTTAATGAAGCAAAGCAAAGAACCATCGCGATTAAATTCGACTGCAAATAAAGATAACCGCATCCAAATCAGTCCATCCGTTCAGAAGCTACGATGCCACAGACAGACACACAGACACAGAAAGCCACAGAATACGAAATATACACACGTCAAACTTATAACACCCCTCTCTTTTTATCGGTGGTTAAAAACGTACGCCATTACACTTTTTGTGCAAGAAATAAAAATAAAAAAATGAAAATAGAAATTTCATGTAAACACATGAGATAAATAGGTACGTAAGTAATAGTAGTTTATGCAAGTATATATGTGTATATATCATATAAAAGGGGGTATTAAAACATGAGTATGATAATAGTTTGACACGAGTGTTTTAATACCTAATTATATGCAGTTGCATACACTACTTTATCTACACTCATATTTTCATGTTAAAATTTCGTACCTATAATTTTCTCAACTTTGCTGATAGTAACTGCGAGTCAGTTCTGTTATATCTACGCGTCGAGGATATCAAACGGCGGGAAATTCACCTCACTACTTTCACATTTATCTATTTATTTGCTTGAAACAAGAAAAAACATTCATAAATACAAATTACAACAATTACGCTATGAGTGTAGATAATAGTAGTTTATGCAACTGTCATATAATACCTAATTATATGCAGTTGCATACATAAAATGTAAAAGTAGTGAAGTGAATTTCCTGCCGCTTGATATCCTCGACGCGTAGATACAACAGAACTGACTCGCAGTTACTTCCAGCGAAGTTGAAAAAATTATAGGTACGAAATTTTAACATGAAAATATGAGTGTAGATAAAGTAGTGTATGCAACTGTCATATAAAAGTGGGTATGAAAACACTCGTGTCAAACTATTATCATATTCGGCTACGCCTCTTATGATAAACAGACACTCATGTTTTAATACCCACTTTTATATGACAGTTGCATAAACTACTATTATGTTGTAAACTACAGATAATTCTGAAAACAAACGCGTAATTAGTACGCGTTTGTTCTCATTTTACAACAAAGTTGCAAAACAAACACTATAAAACAATAAAAAGAAAGACAAAATTAAAGTGGCTTTAAAATCACGTGGCAATGATCACAAGATGCTTATCATGCGTAGGTAAGGAGTAACCGAGTATATAAGTACAATTTAACGTCAAGTAGGAGCGGTGGCCGATCGGTTAGGCTTAGGTACCTCGTTGAGGTACCGGGTTCGATTTCCGCTGCAGCCATGTACCAATGACTCTTTTCTGAGTATTCAAGTAATGTACATAACATTAGTTGAATACTAACCGATGCTCTTATGGTGAGGGAATAGATTGTAATGAAACCTGCATTCAGGCGACTGTAAGTGTAACCATGATCCAATCTGGTCAGGTTCCCCTGGAAGTAGGGTCATGATGGTCAGATGGCAGTCGCTCCACTGGAATTTCCTGATCAGCCAAATCCTTGATTATGATAAAGGCAAACCCCGGGCCCTCGTGCGTGAGAGCACAATAGGGACATAAACGCCAAGATGATTATTTTTTAAGTAGGAGTTACAGTAACAAATACTCTACGAAACCTAGTCTCTACCTTACCTATTAGAGTTCAAAAGACACTCCCCATTACAGACAGACCGACGGTGGAAGCTTAGTAATACGACCCATCGGCATTCATTGTGGGGGAAGTGGAATCTTAAAACCGAATCGTATAAAGGTTTATTGCGAGTAAACTATACTTTTTTCTATTAGACTAGCCAGGCATTTGACGGCCCACCTGGTGGGTAGTGACGATGCAGCCGTAGATGGAGCATGCCTGTCCAGAAACAGCCTATTCACTCTAGCCTTGAAGATGTCCAGATTGTAATGATCATGTAACACATTCGCATGCAACGTGTTCCAATTTTTTGGGAATACAATTTTGGTTTTCACACGAGATCAAGCCTTTGGGCTTAGCTCGAATGTTAGCATAGTTTGCTATGCTAACATTCGAGTAGGTATCCCGAGGGATTCTGTTACTTTTAAGGGACATAAAGTACCCTATGACACTCGGGAAAAATATTTCTTCCTACTAGTGAAAGAATTTTCGAAATCGGTGCAGTGGTTTCGGAGTTGATCGCGTTCGGACAGACAGACGCGGCGGGTGGACTTTGATAACACAGTACAGAACTTTGATATTATGTACATACATACAGTTAGGAGCATAAGAATTGGCTGAAAAAAGAGACCAATAACTGTCCCATGCCATAATTTTGCTCATACTGGACACCCGAATATTTTTATTAAAAAGGTCTATAATGAAATTACTTTGAATGAATTGAATGATAGCTGGAAGAAATCTTGAAACTATTTGATATTTTAAATGTCTTTGTAAACTTTTTGGGAGAAAATAAATAAAATTATATTATAATAAAGAAACAAACAAACAAATTAAATACGTAGTTTGCCTTTAAATTTTACCAAGTGCACAGGAATATTAGGCTCTTGAACTGTACCTAAAGATTAGTCGCAATCCGCGAGTTTAAGCAATGTCAGAGCGAGCTGTTTCTAATACTGTTTTAGTATTAAACTGGATCAGTTTTCCACCCAATTGTCTTTTGGGACCGGAAAACTATCCAATGTCAACCGGGAATAATGTAACTACACTATTTCCGCTAATATTGGTGAAAGATTCGATGAGTCGTACCTACTGGTCCTACGTATCTACTTTTGAAGAATACTGTTTACACACAAACTTTATCTTAGTATCTTTCTACTTATATATGAACCTAGAAATACCCTACCTTACGCTCTACCCTACGCCCTACGTTACGGTCATTGCGAGATTAGATCATAACGTTTGTCTGTTTGTCTGTATTTGCGCTAACTCCTGAACCACGCAACGGATTTTAATGCGGGTTTCACCACCAGTTACAAAATTTTATCCGGATGGTTTATATGTAAAATATGTATTGTATAAAATATTGTAACAACAAAATGGTTGTAGAACTGTTTTTCCTAGCGGTAAATACCGGCTGATCGGCTAGCAGTCCAGCCAGGTGGCTATTCTACCAGTAAAGTGAATTCAGATTTACTGAGAGCGGTTTCCTACCAGAATCCTTAATGAAAATGAATAAATAAACAATTAGATCTTTACATAGTATAAAACAAAGTCCTTTCCAGCCGTCTGTCCCTATGTATGTAGCTATGTACGATTAGATCTTTTAAACTACGCAACTAATTTTAAGGCGGTTTTCAACAATAGATGAAGTGGTTCAAGAGGAAGGTTTATGAATAAGAAAAAATAGGGTAAGTAGGGGTAAAGTAGGTCTATCTGTCTGAGAAATCGAAAATACATTCTAATCGCTACATATTGTAGAACAAAGTCCCACGACGCGTCTGTCTGTCTGTCTGTTCGCGATAAACTCTAAAACTACTGAACGGATTTTGATATGGTTTTGAAAGTTTGGTAGCTTGAAGTCCAGGGTTACAATTTAAGTCACGATTCATCTAATTCGGGTAGGTAAAACCAAAAATACAGCTTGACCTCCTCGTAGCACTAGCATTCATACTATACGGAGGGTCATTTAAAATGGAAACGCGGGCAAAAGCTAAGCTGTCATAAAAACTGTCGCAGGCAAAAGCTAGTAAAGTATAAACTGCTATAAAATTAATAAATCGTTTCACAATTATGTATATCTATCGAGTTAAAATTAGACGATTTATATGCGCACAGTGCGAAACAAACAGTGATATGAGGTCGAGATTTAAATTGATTGGAATGTGTTGAATCAATGAAGTGATGAATCAGTTATCGATTGGCGATTGCAGATGTCGTCAATAAATAAGAGGAAAGTAATCAAACTTGGAATACCATTTTGTTTTTTTAATATAAAAAATAAACTATTCATAGTACGAAGTCAATTTCTTTATTCGATGAGAAGTCATAATGTTTTGCAACACTTAGTGATAGTCTTATGATTTTTATAATTAATTACAGTATCAAAAATCTAGTTTAATCAAATAATTAGAAAGGTAGTCAAATATGGAATAGGTACCCCAAATATGGATCATGAGAAAAAGGCACAACAAATTCTTAAAAGTATGGTTTAATATAGTTTTGTAATACTTAATAACAGTCTCATTATTTACTAAATTAACGTTATTTGCACATTACAGGGTTCATACCTGCGATATAACTAGTTTATTAAATAAATTTATGACAATAAATGTCAATATCATTAAATAATAATACAACCGTTAATACAATTTAATTCACAATAATGCTTCATCCAAAGTGCTTGTAGTCAATAAGGGCAGTAAATAATTTAACGTCAAAGAAATAGAAGAAGAAAAACCAGCAACACAACCAAAATAATCTGCATAAGTCACCAGACATCGTGAAAGGGCGACAATGACTACTCGAATAGCCCTCCCCAAATAGCACCACGCTCAAAAGAGCCCATTATCGAAGCCGCGGTGCCACGCTGAATCGCCAATGAAATCCGCTGCACGAGGTAGGACCCAGAACATGGACCTAAACCATTTTCACGCAGGCGACGACCCACTTCGCCAATGAATATCTTTGCCTCCGAACTCCACGCCCCTGCCGTTTCCATTGCCACCGGAACAAACAGGTACGCCGACTTCAATCGAGCATCCTTCACATGTTTAGCTCAGGCCGCCGTCTCCGCAGCAGACCCCGCCGATTGCGCAGACCCCGGCAAGTGAGTTGCCGCATATGTGCAGCAACACGTGGAATCCCACAACAAACACCGGCCCTGTTTTCAGGGGATCAACGTCAATCCATCGGATCGCTTCCCATCCGTTCTGCACAACCACGGCGGTTCCAAAATGCATGGGACGTTCGCGGATACCAACGCGGAAGATTTATTCTCGGGCAATGTACCACTCGGACAAAGCACATCCCAAGCGGATACAGCCTCACTCACGAATGGTATAGCGATCCCGTCACCATGCGAAGACAATACTTGAGCAACCAAGTCGGAGTTGTCCGCACCGCGTAGGTTAACCTCGGCATTGAGAAGCAACTGCAAAGGAGAATCAGCGCGACATGCGAGGTCAATTGCTTGAGACTCTCATGTACTGTTACAAGAGACTGCCGTTTAGAGTTAAGGAAAGCCGGCATCCCTTCGCTAAAGATAGGTGAACCAAGCAGAGCAAAACTTGGCCTGCCCACTTCTTTAATGCCAGGAATCAATGCCCTAATCCTAGGTAAGAAAATATCCAAATCGACCCCAGAACGATAACACTCACATTTGTCTGTACTCAATTGTAGACCGATATCAGCAAATTTGGTCAATAGCATTTCCAAATCCTGCACTACCGCATCCAAAGTTCCCCCGATGGTCCCATCATCCAAATACCACAAATTTAGAGGAGACTGAATAGAATTGACAATTTGATGAATTGCCAAACTAAACAATAAAGGCCCCAATGGACCTCATTGCTGCGCCCAAACCTCCGAACTCACCGACGAAACCCCGTAAAAAAGCTTAATAGGTGACCTATAACATACAACAACAGCTTAATAGGTATTGATATAAAGTGGGTAATTTTTCCTTTACCTCGGAAAGTATTATGTCCCTCTCTACAGTGTTGAAGGCATTTCGTACGTCCAATATGACAACTGCACCCCCACCATTCTCTAGATCTAAACAAAATGTCCTCGTTGCGTGAATAGCGACTGCGACTTCACAACCAAGTGGCGTTCCGAAACCCAACTGGTGAGGTTGAAGGTAAACTGCCATTTCTCCCCACACAGCACGACAACCGAGCCTCGCCACCAACCCGGCTGCCCCACGCCGAAGTCAAGTATCTCAATTTTTTAATTTCATTTTCAGTTAAAGCAAACCAGGCCACATCTATAATTTTTTATTTTAGTGAAATTCGATTTTATTCGGAAATGACAGATAGTTTTCTGTTTCAAGTATAATTTTTTGTTAATAAAATCTACGCTTAAACAAAGTATATTTTCCGTTTCTAATCTAAAAACAAGTAAGTTTTATCAAGATACTTGTAATTCATATAGACTAACAGATACTTTAATTCTATGTACTCATTTTATGCAATGCAGTAAAATTCTATGCAATGCTGAAAATAAGTATCTACAGAGATACTTGGTTTCAACATACAATTAAAGTGTTAGTCGATGTTGAGGGAAGGTTTTTTTTCTATATATTTTACTCCAGAAAGTTACCTTTTACATATTACAATACAATACAATACCTTACCTAATACAATATAGTAGGTAGTGCGTTTAAATGTTTAGTTAGGAGCATAGTATCTAACTCGTGTTTATTACAAAACATAATAATGAAGAGCAGTTGGAAAAAAATTGATTATTTAACAGGATCGTAGCTATGGGGCATGGCTGATCTAACGCATGGCGCGTAAATAGGATTACGTCAATCTATAAAGGAAAGGACAGTGTGCAAGAGTGTATGGCAACACAATGAAGCTATTTGAGCGTGTGTAACGAACGACCTCGCCAGGAATGCTCCTTGTCGGAATGCTAATACGCCTTCAGGCCGGGCTGCAGCATCTTGGGTCCAATCTTTGCCCTGAAAGTCCACCAGGAGTATCACTGCAGTAGGAATCAACCTTTGCATTACGCATCTCTCGACCTGCAGAAGGCTTTCGGTAGTGTCCTTCGGGAGATAATCTGGTGATCTGACTCTGAGATCAAAGGCTGTGCCCAAAGTTCCCGAGGAAGTGTTCACCAGGGTTCAGTGCTGAGCCCTTACTTGTTTTTCATTGTGCTCGATGCCCTCATCATCATCGTCCTATCGCTCATCCCGGCCTCTGCCAAAGTCCGTGTTTCTACTCATTCTTCTCCACTTCGCCCGGTCTTCGGCATCCTCTCGTCGTAAGCCGTTGGCTCTCGCATTCGACTCAGCGATGTCAATCCATTGCTTCGCCCACGTGGCCTTTTTCCTGATACCGGCAGATTCAGGCACCTATTTTCCACGTACCTATCCCTGTATAATAATAATGTACGCTGTGGGTACAAACTTTGTGCTCGATGCCCTCTCAGCGAAAAATCAGGACATACCACCTTGGCTAATGAAGTACGCTGATGACATTGACCTGGTAAGCAAGCTTAGGCAGGATCGTGAGACAAGGGTAAACATGTGGAAGGATGTGCTAGAAAACGGTGGTTTGAAGCTGAATGTCGCCACAATGGAGTATACGCCTGCTGTAGTGCGGATCTCGAAATCATCCGTATAGGTAACGAAGCTGTCAATAGAACAGATAAATCCGTGATGCATGAAATCCCTGTCAAGCTAAAAAGACTTATATGCAAGCGTATAATTAGACCTGTGATGCTCTACGGCTGCGGGAGATGCCAGCGCTGCCAGGCCAACGAAATGAAAATGCTGCGGTGGATGTGTGGAGTTACGCGACTTAAAAGAATATCGAATGAAATATTATCAAGATGAAACATATCTATTAGACTTTAAAACTTTAAAAATGTGTTAGTTCATGCCGAAAAAATATTGATACTATTGAAATATCAAAAAAGATATACATGACTGGACTAGAAAGAAAAGAAATAATAGAAGATACGACAAAAACGACAATTTACAGGAATTCACTTTGAAAGATTTAGTAGAAGTAAAGTTCTTAAAGGTAGATAGAACAATGTGGTATAAGAAGGAATTAGAAGACGAATACAGTGCATGAAGTTTTTAATAAATAAATACAATAGTATAAATTTTTTGAAATTTATTTAGTGCAGGATTTACCTAAAACACAAGTGTAAGAGGTGTTGATAAATTAGTTCCACTAATGCCTAGAAATAGACACACATATTAAGTGACAATGTAAATTCACATGATTTAATTGATCATAACGATGTGTATGAATTGATTCAATATAATGCCGTTGCGCGTAACTTATTTATATTCAATGAATTTACGAAATAATAGTAATTTAGGTAAAACCGTTGTGAAGTATTGACGAACGTGAAGTAAAAGGAAAAGCCTAGTCATTAGTTCTAAAGACATTAATAAAACAATTAAGTTTACTTTCTACAATACTTGTTGACAATAATATTAATTGAATCGTGGTTTCGAAGATTTCATTTTAATTTAGAAGCATTTTTAGATAAATTGTTTTAAAGATGTATTTTTTTAAATTATTTGGTTTGGCTTCAAAATAAACCTACTACTTAATTTTTTATTATCCTAAAACCATAGTTACTTGTTTTTTGGTTTAAATAAACTTCAAATACAATCTTGTCTACTAAGGTATAATCGAGTATCTCAAGTTACTTGTCTTTAGCGTAAAATATCATTGGTAGATCAATCAATATTTCTACGAAGAACACTATTTTTGTTCGTCAAAATATAAGTAGATATAAAAAGTGTTTTTTTTACATACACATATTTTAAACTTTATTTCCAATGATATTATAACATTTTGGTATTTACAATTACCCAATTTATCAACAAGAACACTGAATAACGTTTTTACGCTCTCCTGTAAAATTTGCCATAAATGAGATACTTGAATTTGGCTTAGGGCAGCCGAACCTACGAAACACGCTTCCCACCGCTATTTGTCGCACCCCTCCATCCCCCTTACTAAGAGCACATAAAGTGTCCCCATATAGGTAAGGACATACCTCCACATTAAGACAACCCTTAAGTAAAAAATTACATAAATTTGTCAACGATTCAAGTAATCGCAACGAGTTATCTCCCGCGGACTTTGAAATTAGTTCTTTCAAATGCTGCGGCCGGACACCATCGAGCCCAACAGCCGAACCATTATAAAAAGATTCAATGGTATCCGAAACATCCTCAGCCGTCACTGATAAAGTGGGACAACTAGTATCCGGTGGCGACGGCATGGATAGGGACCGAGACGGCTTAGGATGCTTGTCCCGCAAAATGGTCAAAGTCTCTTCACATTTAGGTGACAACGATTCCTTAGAATCTAGCAAACGAACCGCGCCTCTAAATCACCATCGTAGACCTTTGACTCAATCCGTTGAGTTGCCGTAATTTGCCTACGATTCCCTTCGCAACTATATGTCAGATCCACGTTGTCTATGTTCTCCTTAACCTTGGCCGTCAATGATCGAGGATCGCCATGGTCTGGCACCCTGAGTACAGCATACGAAAACGAAAATGAATGGTACCAACCATTAACACTATTTGGTAAAAGGAACTTGTCCATAATCGACTTCAGCTTCTCGGCCACCAGAGTCCTCGCACCCTTCGGAATATGCTTCAACGTCAAAAATATGCAGTCCACGGGGTACCACAAAAATACGATCAGAGCCCGGACAGAGCGGGCAAGTTGATAGGACTAGACATCTTGGATTTGGATTATGTATCAAGTATATAATGCTGGCCTTCCTGTTCCACAAGTTAAATAAAGTCATGCCTACCCAACATTGCATTTGTAATTGTATAACAAACAATATGTTTAAGCATAAACAAACAAACAACTAGACTACCGAAACTGAATGTGTCCCTACAAGTAAAAGTTACTAGAAATGCTTAAGTGTTAATCATATTTCACTATTACAATTTAAAATAATCTAATTGAATCTAGCCAAAAATTAAAATTCACATAAAATGTCAGTCAATGTCAAATAAGTATACATACAGTATGATGAAGTATACATGTAAAACTAATTTTGGTCAACGTTAGATTATCAGCATTAATTAAATATTAAAAACATTCATAACCAAAACAAAAAAAAATTAACTAGAGAGCAAAAATAATTTAAAAAATATTAAAAAAAAATGAGTCTTGCTGTCTTCGATGAGGATCGAACCGGGAGCGCCCCCGGGCGGCTGCGTCCAAGGCTATTTTTCTCTAGGCTCTGCGTAATAGCGTTTAACGACTGCGCTACCGCGCCTATACTGCGAGTTGCGAAATAACAGTATATATTTGCAACGTCTCACTCGATTGTACTGTATGAACAATGTGTTGTTTCGTTGTTTGTAATATTCTGACGGTAGAACACATTCACAACAATAACTCACTATAATCTTATTTTATTAACTTTTTCGTCGTATTTTAGTATGTTTAGTTTATGTTTTAATAATTGCACTGTTTTCCTGTCAATTACGACCCTTCATCATTTGTAAATAGTTCACTTCCGATCATAAATATCAATTAGCAATATCCCACCATTTAATTAAATTGTCTTCACTTCACAGACTCTTTACGCACTAATTATAACAACTATACTACCTACTTTCATAATCAAATTATTGGTACAGTTTGCCAATTTTAATAAATTTTATTAAGGAAGTCGATGTATACTCCGGGCCAGTGGCGCCCTCTCCTCTATAAGTCCATTTCATCCATAGAGAAAAAAATTATATACAGAAGCATGAGTACAATCCGAGATCCGTAAAATACGAGACAAAATGTCACACATCTCTATAACACACACACTAATGCAAATGCAGGGTAGGAACAAGGCAGCCCATCTGCAGATGTTATATTTTGCTACGACTTTCTACTAGTAACGTAGGTACACACAAAATCTGACTTGTTGGCGTATTTTGCTCCTGACGACTTCATTTTTTTAACCTTGTACTTATAATTTAATTTTGTCATTATAATAAAAGGTAAGGTGTCTAGTGAATCAAACCCACGCCCTGATACCTACCACCGTCTTTTCGATCTCTCGATTCTACATACCGTGAATCGGCAGTGCTTGCTTTTGCAAAAAGGAGGGTTATGATTTTGACCAGTATGAATGTTTATTTGTTGCCTCATAACTTCTTAACTAAGTAGGTACCTACTTAGTTATCGTTAGAAGCTCTTCATTGTCCACAGGTAGGCCTATGTGACTTCACAATAAATTGAATATGATGTCCTCTAGAGGACATAGTCATGAAAAAAAGAATAATAATGAAAAGGATAGGTACATTAATATATTAAACAGGCAGCATATTCTTTATTTTCAGTAAAATTTCATATAATGATGGTGCACCAGGAGAGAAGGGACTTGCATCTAATTATTATCTTGTTCTTCAAAATGTTTACAACGCAGCACTTCCAATTTGCAACCCAGACATCACCATGTCTGGTCTTTAGGAAACCTAGAAAAACAAATAAATGGAAATAAACGTAAATACGCGATTAATCCGTTGTTTCATAAAATGTTTGAACATTTAAAATGTCATTTAGGTATATTTTGTGTATGAAACCCTAATACATATAAAATTGTGGACCGCTATTTACAAGATTTGAGTATTAAAATTCTATACAATAAATACTAAGTCCGACACTGTTAGCATCAAAATATTTTCGTACCTATTTAGACACCGAAATATTGCTCAATTTGGCAATAATTTTAAATCTATCTTTAATGGCATATTGTTTTAAGGTTAAGCATTTCAATTATTGCAATTTCACACTATTACGATGCTTATTTTTAACACAATTTCTAAAATTAATTCCCAATCGCCGCGACCACGAATGGAATTACTTACCGATGAAAAGATAATCCATTTGTATTTCCATACTTTGAGCTTTTTCATAAATGTGCACTAAATTACAACGTCTTTTAAATGGTTTGATTTAAATTTTATTAGGAAATTATAAAATGTACACCTATGTTTCAAAAGAAACGTCAGGTCGTTAGGCTCGAGCAATATGTCGAACGTTCAAAATATTGCGCGCGTCATTTTCCGTGAACTTATTCCAATGGATGAAAAAACGGGATATCAAGATTCATAATCATTGTAGAGCGAGCGAACAGGGAATATTTGTGATTTGTGTTTAGTCTGTTATGTCTGTGATTTCATCTCAGTCCTCACAGCAACTGAATCATGGATCTTATGGCAGAGTTACTGCTTATGTTTCTTCTTTACTAGAAAACAATTTTAATCGAAATTGGCCCTTTCGTTTAAGAACTACGATGCGACATACACACCAATAATAAAAAAAAAATCTAATCTTAGATCAAATAATAAAATTTACTATTTTAATAATTGGGATTGGGATAAGGGGGAAAATTAAAACAATTTTTACATAAAAAATTAAAAAAATTATAGTAATTAAAAAAAAATGGAATGAAAATGGGAGTCGTGCCGGAGATTTAGGGTCAAATCCACATTCAAATGGGGAGCATTTATCTTGATCTATAAATGGTTTTTTAGAAATAATAATAATTAATAAGATATAAAAAATTAAAATAATTACTAAATTGGTAATTAGTTGTAAAAATCATTAAACTGTAGTAATATTGCAAAAAAAACCTGAAAATTAAAAAAAAAATACTAATGAGGATCGCCATAGTGCGAGTGGTACCCGTATCTTGAGTGTCCCGTCCGACCTAACAAATAGATAACATTTGATGGAAATCGGTTAAGCTGTTCAAATCTTTAAATTTATTGTCAATATTTAAATAATTACAAAACTGAAACTAATAAATGGCCTGGAAATGGAAGAACTACCATGTAAGCAACCACATATATGAGGAAATGTTATAACTATCTAAATAATAAGAAATACAAAGTTTTTACGTGCCTAAAAATGTTCTGAACAGCGACCAAACAAAACACACATGCCATGTCACCGGTCTTCGCCCTACTGACAAGATTGAACGTATGTCTAGACGTGTGTCTAATCTGATTATATGAAACAGAATAAGGCTTTGTATTGCGATTGCAAATATTATTTCTGAAGAAATTAAGGAATTCCATATTTGGACCCTATTCCATATATGGTTCCTTTCCTCTAATATAATACACAGGTACTTAGGTAAACCTATCGGGACTAATCTTCTTTGGGAACTAAGGAAGAACTAGGTACGTACAACTTCGATTAATGTTTCCTAGGAAGGGAAATAATGTAAACCATACTTTTCAACCTTAAATTCGATTAAAAATTATCCTACTAGCCGTTCTTAGCGGCTTTCACCCACGCGCAGTTCGGATCTCTGTAAACAATCAACTTTCCCACGGGAATCTTATATTTTCCCGGGATAAAAGTAGCCTATGTTACTCAGTGATAACGTGGCATACTATTAGTGAATTAATTTTTATAACAGGTCTAGTAGTTATTCATTACAAACAAACAAAAATACTGACTTTGTTTCGCTCACAAGTCAGACAGAGAAATAAATAATATGTCAAATATTATGACTTAACTTTCGTTTTTATATAATTCCCTGAGTCCATATCCAATAGATAGGTGGTTATCTTGGTGATATACCAATGTAGGAAATACGTGCCTACGGATAAAGAGATCCCGCGGAAGATCTAAGAATTGGTGGATTGATCCACCTCTCCGCTCCGCTCAATCCACCAACGGCGTACGACGAGAGGATGCTAAAGACCGCGTTAAAACCTAATACTTAGTGTTAAGCGGAGGAGGAAAAGTAGGAATGTGGACGCTGGCAGAAGCTTTGATTGATGATAATGATGGAGAAAATACACCAAAAACTAAATCGATTCCACTACAAATATAAGATTTTAGGTTTTAATGCACCAAGTTCTTGATAATCTTCCTTCTGATCATAGCGTTACTTCTACTTGTAATCATTGTTTTATATTTTCAGATGTTTGGCTTCGGTTCATCGAATGCCTTCGGAATATTGTTCAATGACTTTTTTATGGACCAAGGCCACGCCAGCGGCCTGCCTCTCGTTATCGGGGTGTACAACGGAGCCCTGTCAATAGCGGGTGAATATATGTATATTTTTTTCTTTTACAATTGATAGTATGCTTGGCCTTTGCCCTTTTCCACTACAGACACACCGACGTATTTGACTGAACTAAAGTCGAAATGAGTTCAGGTTCAGACGAAATTAAAGATAAAAAATGTAAACACACAACTGTCAATGACTATAATCCAGGGGTATAAAACCTTTTTTATCGAATGTATTTATTTACCAAATGTTTATGCATCATACACACTTTTCAACGAAACAAATCGATTTACCCCCATTTATTCAATTTATTAAAAACGTTATAAGTGACTCGGAAACTATTAGTCCTAGAACACTAGTTAGATCACTAGCGACGCATGCAGATCGACCAGCGCGTACGAGTACTTACACATGCGAGACACCGGGCACCGATATACGCTATTCACATAACTGCCAAAGCTAACTGCTGGCCCCAGCGAGCCTGCCGGCACTCAACCCTTTTACTACCTTTATCACGGGGAGTCAGTGATCACCTGAGGAGTTGTTTGGGCTAGTACCGGCTGCAGAGTTTCACTATCGTACTTGCTACCCGCCACAAACTAAAGTTACACAGACCATCTGGATGAGTGACGGTGAACTACGGTACGCTTTTCAAGAAACTCCCGCGTACCATGATTGTATGGAAATGAACCTCCTGCAGCGGTGTTCCCGAGCCGGTAAGACATTGGAACCTTGAAGAAACGAGTTTACACTTTTCTCATAGGACACCCCTGGCGCTGCGAATGTCCATGTGCGGTGGATCACGTACAATCAGGTGACCTGCTTGCTCGTATAATTGCCCCCCTTTTGTATAATTATATAAAAAAATACAGTACCTATGTGATGGAGAATACCCATATTACGGAAGGGATACGACAGTTTAAAAAGGCGCTGAAATGTTCGTCTGATCGACGATGACTTCCAGCTTCTGTTTGGGACTGCGTTCTTATAATTAACGAACCTATATAATTTGGATTATATAATAAACATAAAACTTTGTCATGATGGATGGATACTTGTTAGTTACGCTGTCACATGAAAACTGCTGAACGGTTCCTCATGAAACTTTTCAGGCTTTTAGCTTATCTTACTTACCCTTATTAGAAGAGCCTATAGGATATTTAAAATTCATCCAGCAATACAAAAACGTAGTTTCAACAGGATCAAGCTGTAAATGAATTTACGCGCGCTTATTTAAACTGAAAACATTACGAGTATCTTAACTTCCGTAATTCTCAATAGAGTAGTCTGAAAAATCTGCCCGCAAAGTCACGCAACATCCGATAGTTCCGAGTAAAATTTATATTCAAAACGAACGCAACGAAATTAATAATCGAGAAATAAATATTGAAATATTTATAATTACCTATAATAGTTCACAATGAATTGCAGATGATACAATTAGCAAAGTTATTGGACTGAAAAACATCCTTACGGTCAACTATGTATTGAGATTAATTCACTGACCTCCTTATTCAATTGAAGGCGCTCCCACGATTAAAGGCGTGGTTTCTAATCGTATCATGTCATGGTTTCTAATTTGTCCGTTGCAAGCGCTGGGCTCTCATATTACTGCCCCTAAATTGTAATAGACTGGACCGTAACCCACAAATCGTTAAATAAGGGCTGATTAATCAAAGAGACCGACTGACCGTGTGGCCTTTGGTCGACGGTTAGGAAGTCAATTATTTAGACATAGACGTAGACAGCACTTTAGTGCTTCCCATTTACATTCCGTTTTAGACGCAGAGTACGAGATCTTAAAATTAATGCTAAGGAATAATACTTCATTAGGATAGTGTAAAGAGGTCAGTTGGTTATAGGGTTGTTAAGGTACTTAATTATAAACTTCTGTTAGACATAATCAATGACAGGATTCTTTGGAAGTTATTCCTTGGAATGGCCAACACCACAGGAGCAGGCTAGATTTCAATAGAACAAATTTTGACAACCACCAACTGATCTAATAGTTCTTACGAATTCAACAATGCTGGTAATCTTGTGGTCTTTCACAGTAAGAAAGAATACCATTGGATACTTGGCGGTTTGATCTGTTCGCCACTTGTCCCTTTTTTACACTTATTGTCTACAATTTCTCATCGTCATTTATATATAATGAACATACGTGTCTCATAGGATCAACTTACGAATACCTGCTTAAATGTTCTAAATTATATGTCCTCTTACATTTACGAGCATTTTGTGCCTATTTATTGACTGTAAATATTAGACGTAACTCGGCTATTGCCGTTCATGGTGTCATATTGCATTGCGGCTATCTGATACGAAATATCAAGTTTCATTACGCTTACAAAACCTTTCCCGTAACTTCATACAATGGCGGAAGCATTGTTATTGTTTTATTTAGACTAACTGGAAAGGGCATACAAGCACATACTTTATTTGTCAAGGAATATACGGGATAAGATGGATAGCATTGAAATAAGGTCGATAATGTAATGAATAACCAAGTTAATAACAACAACAATCTCGTTCGATTTTATAGTCATGTTATATATGTAAAGATGATATAAGATATGATGATGATTTTGTTCCTCTTTCAGGTTTTCTAAGCGGTATTGCCCTAAAGAAGTTTTCCTTTCGACAAGTGGGATTGGTTGGCGCTTGTCTGTTTGTTTTGGGCGACATCCTGACAATATTTGTCGAAAGGACCTACCAATTGGTATTTACTTTTGGAGTGATCAGAGGTTGGTACACGTATGTATCTAAACATAGTATAAAACAAAATCTCTTCCTGCCGTCTGTATCTACGTACGCTTGGATATTTTACACTACGCAACGGATTTAAATGCGGTTTTCAACAATAGATAGAGTGATTCACGAGGAAGGTTTATAAGCAAGAATAAAAGGGTAAGTACGGGTTAAGTTGGTGTACGCGAACGAAGTCGTGCTAAGTGCACTAGTGTTTTTATACATATTTGGGGTCATTTGCAAGTTTCAGAACCCCGACTCAAAAATATGGATGTGTCTGTGTCTGTCGGTGGCGTCGTAGTTCCCGAACGGAAGGACCGATTTCGATGCGGTTTTCTTTACTCGACATTAGAGCGTCGGTGGCCTATGGGTTATGGGATCCGACTTGTAAGCGAGAGGTATTGGGTTCGAACCCCATAACCGCATTGTACCAATGACCAATGATGACAGGTGTAGGGTAGGTGTAGGGTAGGGTATGGGTAGGATGCCACGCGAAATTAAAACTAAATATAACAATAAATTAAATTATTACTATATTACTATCTGATAATGTCTTCATATTTCATGCTACGATGACCTTTGACGTGCGAGTGAAAGGAGTGAATAACGAGATGACGAATGAAAGGGTTAAATGATTAAATGGTAAAGAGAGACATGTCATGAATTGTTTCCACCTATTGGGAGAAAAAGATAAATAACATTTTGACCGTCTCCTCACAATGTATAAAAGACAACCACTCCACAGGCGCAGGATTCGGCGTGATGATCCCAGTCAGCTTCACGGCGTTCAACTGCTATTTCACTAAGAAGAGGACCGCCATGATGAGCGCCAACCAGTGCATGAGTAGCATAGCTTCCATCACTTTCCCCATGTTAGTGACATTCCTCCTCGCGGAATACGGCTTCAGGTGGAGCTTAGCCCTCGTCATGGCCATGGACTTGCATCTCGTTTTCGCGATGCTGGTCATGCATCCAGTCGAATGGCATCTGGTTAAAGGATCTTCAGATGCCCGTAAGTTGCTTTGTGTTTGGGCCTTTGTTGATGTTATGTAATGTGCTGGGTGTGTTTAAGAAGTTTGAGCTGAATTTCTGTACAGGTTGAAACACTATTTCTAAGCGTTGAGCAGGAAATGTAAATTTGTCAATTAAATTTAAAAGTCCACATTTCACATGTAAACCATTGCTACACAGCTGGTGATCAATGTCGTGCGTTTTAAGAATGTGTTATTATAAGTACGTGTACATTTTTTATCATTTGTTGCTTATGTACTGCATGGCCTTCGATCGACAAGGGGTGCTTATATAATTCGTAACGTGACGATATTATCGTGGGCGTCCACGACATAGGGGAAAGGTGGCATGAAATGTGGCACTTCGTCGCCATATTTAATATGACAGGAGTGCGACGTTTTAGATACAAATGGTTGTGCTTCGGGGTTGCCACAGAACAAAAATATTGTCGTCTCGAGACGATTCTTATTTTTTCGATTATTTGACTTATCCCTTTCAATACGTTTCCCTTTCATGCCACCTCTCCCGTATATTGTCGACGTCCACGATAATATCGTCATGATACAGATTATAAAAGCGACCAATATCATACCATTTTGTGACGTCCGCTTTCCAGAGCTACCGCCTTGTGACGTCTCGAAAAGTGTTCTCGCTGAGAACTATAACGAATCCGCCTTAAAAATGTTACCAGGTGACGAAAGCGTAGTTGACGTAAAGGAAAACAAAAAATCTCGCAAGCACGAATCGATACAGAAAAGGTTATTGTGAGTATTCTCGTAAAATTTGTTTTATCAAATGTTTCTAATAGCCGTCCTTCATTTTACAAGCCATGCGTATAAGTTTGGCCACGTCTCATTCTTTATTTTGAGTGTAGTCACACTGACTACACAGTTGACAGTTGACTTTGACTTTGACTTTGAGTGAGCCTGAAAATTAAATTACTAAATCGTGCGAAAATGGTACTTAATTTGAGCACTCTGTTATCGTCATCGTCGTTTAACTACTTAACAAAATGAGTATCTAACTTAAAAAATAGCCGGGTAGATATCTCTTGGTACATCTTTTTATTTTAGCATAAGTCCTCCTGGTCCCAAGGGTTCAACCCCAAATAATAATAATAATATAATAAAAAACCTTTTATTATCTTCTCATTTCATGCAAATATACATTTTGTTACATGCAAATAAATAATGATTATAATATAATATTGACATAATGAATTAGGTAAAGCTAATTTCATAGTTCTTTATATATTTTTAATCATGTTTATAATATTTTATTATAATTTATTATTGGTATTTATATTTATTGTTTATTTATCAATATATATTCTTTATTATAAATTTAATTATACTTTTTAAAATTATTTAATATTATTATTCAAATGAGAGCTCCTCTCTAGGGTAAAGGCCTCCTCCAATTTTGACCATTTCTTTCTGTCTTTTGCCTTGATTTGCCATTTGTCTCCCGCTGTTCTCTTTATATCGTCTACCCATCTTCTTGACGGTCTTCCCCGTTTTCTCTTTCCTGTAGGTCCTTCCCACATTACAACTTGCTTCGTCCATCTTTTATCTTTCGTTCTAGCCAGGTGTCCAGCCCATTTCCACTTTAGTGTCATAGAATAATGCAAAAATCTATCAGTTTTGTTTTATCTCTAATTATGCTGTTATTTATTTTATTTATTCTTCGTATTTTTAGGATCGATCTTTCCATTGCAGACTGACATATTTTAATTTTTTCTTTCACCTTTTCTGTGATATCCAAGTCTGGGAAGCCTGTTCTGTGGTATCCGTATGTGAGACAGGGAAGAATTGCGCTATCCATCACTTTCTTTTTCAGGGCGAGCGGAAAGTCTCCTTTAAGTATTTCTTTGTGGGCCCAGAATTTTTTCCACGATATATTTATTCTCATATTAATTCCTTCTACGTTACTGTTTGGGTGTAGTGATACTTGTTTTCCTAGGTATATGTAGCTGTCGACGTACTCTATATTTACGTCTCCAACTTTATCGGTGTTTTGATGGAATTGGTCATTAATTTCATTTTCTGGACATTCATTTCTAGTCCAACGCATGCACTTTGTTTTTGAGGAGTCTGTATCATATATTTAAGTTGCAGGCTTGATTCCGAATATATTATTATGTCGTCAGCAAAGTGCAAGTGGCTCAAGTAGTTGTTGTTTATATAAATACCAAGACCTTTCCACTCAAGTTTTTTTGAATATCATATCTAGCACTGCAATAAAAAGTTTTGGGGATAGGGGGCGCCCTGTTTCACTCCTCTTTTTATTTTTATTTCTGGGCCACTAGGCTCTAGGCACTAGGCTTCTAGGCTCACTCTACTTGTGCTATTCTCATATATGTTTTTTATGATATTACAGTAAGTTTCGCCTATTCCGTTTTCTCTTAGCGCCTCCCAGATGGAAGTATTTGAAATAGAGTCGAATGCTTTTTGATAATCGATGAAGGCGAGATCCTCTGTATCTTCGAAATTCTTTGTATTTCTCTATTATGTTGTCGATGACTTGAATATGGTCAACAGTTGAGTAGCCTCGTCGGAAGCCCGCCTGCTCTACCGGCTGATTGTCATGAATTTCTGCACTTATTCGACCTAGGATACAAGACGAAAATAATTTATATAAACGCGGTAGTGGGCTAATCGGTCGATAATTGCCTATATCTTTTGGATCTCCCTTCTTGTACAGTAAATAATATTTGATTTGGTCCATTGTTCTGGAACTCTTTGTTCTTTATTTATGATGTTAAACAGGCAAGTTATTATCGGCACTAGCAGCTTTGCTCCTAGTTTTATGGCCTCATTTGTGATTCCATCCGGACCTGGGCTTTTTTCTGGTTTTAACTTTTTTATCCGGTTCTAGCCGGTTCTTTCTGAGAGTGTATTTTTCAACGTGTTCTTGTCTCTCTTTCAGGTCATAGATGTGTTTGTAAAAATTTGTTGCTATTTTGAGTATCTTATCTCTATTATTTGCACAGGTAGAGGCATCTGTAAGACATGGTATCCATGTTTTGTGTGTACGGAGTTCCTAAAATGCACATTTGCAGATTCCGGTAATATTTAGATGTTTTTCTATTGTTTTTGATCTGCATCTATTGTAGTCCTTTCTTATGCTTTTGTTTGTTCTTTAAATTGAGCCAAATAGAGCTAAGTTGCTTTTTATCCTCAGAGGTTTTTGGTTTGATATTTTGCACTTTATAACGTTCTTTGATTAAGTCCAATGTTTCATCGGTGAGTACTTTATTTGTTATATTTTTCTCTATTTTGTCTTTTTTCATGCTATTTAGTATGCATCTTTCTAGTTGATTGTATAAGCAAAAAGAAAATAGAAAAGAAAATTACTTACGCCAATGAAAAAAAGTAGAACACAATACAAATGCTCTACCAACCCACTCAAAAAAAAATCTAAGCGATATAAGTCGCAACCTAGAAAAAAAAATTGAAGAAAAAATTCCAACAATAGAAATTGACGGTAACTGTTCAGGTCAACCCCGAATAGCGCGAATAAAAACCCTGACCTTGGCCTAGCTCTCTGTATAGAGTATGTGCGCCTCCCTCCACTAGGCCATGGTGGTACCTAGGCGCAGGACCATGTCAACTCTGAACGTCGGACGGTCGAGGAGCGTGCGTATGTTCCTTGATGACAAAGCCTGGAGCCAGAGTCCTGACTCCCATTCGCCAACAGCTAGGAGGCGGGCACGCTCTGCAGAATTGGTTGTCGCGCTTAAAATATTGTTTCGCGCCAATTTGCAGAGCGGCTCGTTCCACTCCCGCTCGTCGACAGTCCTGCGAAGCGTTTTTTTGCTTCGGATGACGAAGCTACTGTTATAAAACTAATTTTTGTAAGTTTATTATCAAAAAATTCTGACGCATGTGCCGAAGCAAGAAACGCTGGCAGGGAGACACTTGACGCCTTACAAACGCCTAGACCCCCATGCCTAATAGGCAGATATGCTTGGGTCCATGCGGAGTCGTCAAGGTTGGTATTGACGACTGACACCAGAGTTTGCTTTATGGTGTTGTCGAGGGGTTCCAGAAGGTCAGGGTGTTTAAAGAGCTGACAACACCGTAGAACGTACGTAAATTAATTATTTATTTTCAATGAATTTATTATCATTGAATACGAAATTTTCTCGCAATTTGGCTTGTAAATAACTAGTAAACCGGCTTACAACTTGTTTCCGTTCCGTGCAAAGTATGGCTTGTGAGATAAAGGACGCTATATGGTTCATGCTATGGTTATAGCTTTGCGTTTTCCCAAAATGATATTGAAACTTCTGCGTTTTCCTAAAATGATATTGAATATAGGATATGCATGGACTTACTGTCAATAATAGTGTAAATTATTTTAAGATGATCGTAAATACCTCATACCTCATTCGTATAAAAAATACATACTTGTCATCTAAAAATACGGCAGTCATAATGACCTGCCGGCTGGCCGACATTTGGGAGTAATCAGCTGGTGAACTTTGCACCAACGTTGTTTCATTCACTTGAGATTGGATGGGAACATGCCAGGTGTTATTACTAACATTATCTTTTGAATTTTATTACAAATAAACTAAGTAACTTATGAATTTATATCTAGAGGATGATTACCTCGTAATATATTTTTCATTATTGTTCTTTATATATTCTAGGAAAGTAGTCTATGAAAATGTAGAGCTGGATCTGCTAAAGGACCCTCGCTTTGTCAGCACTTTGGTGGGTATCGGTTTTGCATTCGTCTCCGACGTCACATACCTAGCTATGGAGCCAATGCTACTGTTTTCGTACAACTTCACTAAGGTAAGGTTAGAATTAGAACCTCTAAACTCTAAATTTAATACGTATATATTATTTTTGATAGTTTACCGCGAGCCCTTGTTTCTAGAAAATGGTTTTATCGAATCAAAGCCTTTTAACCGCCATACTTCTTTCATTTAAACTTGCCCACATCGCCAAGTTAAAACAACCAACGCCGGCTCAATTTTAGATTTTCGGCATGAAAAATTCAAAATTGTTTAAATCACATTGATAATACCGAAGGAGTAATTCATTGAAATATCGAATTTTTCATGCCAGAAATTCAAATTGTAGCGAGCGATTCAAAAATAGGGTCCCATATCATATATAACTATGAAAGGGTATAACTATCTCCGGGTATAGCGTTATAGGTATAGGTATAGCGTTGTATGTATGTAAACTCTTTATTGCATAATAATTAAATACAAAATGAGAAAAATGAAATTTTACAAAGCAAAGGCGGGCTTATCCCACAATGGGTTTTCTTCCAGCCAACCCCAGACCCTTTGGAAGAAGATCTAAAGAGCAATACAGAGTACTTATAATTAAATTACAAATTCGTGGTTCTCCTAAAAATTATAAAGCTAAAATCTGTCTTTATTAAACACCATAATGGTACGTAGAAGTAAGGAATCGGTCGAGGTATTTTTTCAATCTTCCGAGTCATTGTACAACGGTATTGTATTGTTATGTAGGTTAGTTAGGATAGTTTCATCGTTGTAGCGTCACATTTATTATACTGACGTATATAAGCAGCGGTGTAACAAATAAGAATAATGTAGACGCCTTTTGCTCTAAAATAACTAATGAATGAGTATTCATTATCATATATTTATGTCTGGTTAGTCTAATATAATAATAAAAAAAATAAAGTATATACTTTACATTTTCTGGTAGGCATCATTTCTATTTATGAGGTGGTTTAACACACAAAGCAACCTCGTGAAATCTGAGAATATTTATTTTATTGAGTGTGCAAATAAATTTAAATAAATTAATGGATATCTAGTCAAAACTACTACATCTGAGATTTCTCGATTTCTCTTATTTATCGAGTTTAAATATAAATTGAAATAAATTTACGACACATTACGCCGACACATTAATAGATTGAGTGTCGCTGGGCAGGCGGCTTTGTTGTGTAGAGCCCATTACACCCTTTTCTTAAAGAACTCTCTTGTCTATTATTGATTGCAGATGCAAGTGGCATCGTGTGTGATGGTGGGCGCCATAGCCGATTTAGCGGCGCGTTTCTTTCTGGCTCTGTTCACTTTCTTCTACTCGGTGGACAGCAGGAAGATCTTCTATGCAGGCACCTGCATTACTGTGGTTCTACGGATTGGTAAAGTGACAGTCAAATCAATGCGTTCAGCTTGCGGTCGAAGCCGCCACCGCGGTGGCGATCAGTTGCGTTCGCTTGCAATGTATGAGAGGGTTCAAACAGGCGTGTCCGGTGACACGCAATACAGCGTCCGTATGGGAGATCAATATGTAGCAAATTATTATTAGGTAATAAATTCTGATTATTTTAGGTACGTAATAATATGTATATTTAATATTTTGAGGCAACATTTCAAAATGACGACACTTAGTTCCACTTTTGGCCTGATAAGTTTGTGGCACTGTATAAGTTTATTTTCGGAAGGCGGACGTAGCCTAGATGATAAAGTTTATAAACTATTGTAAACTTTTAACAATAGTAACTCTATGGAATGGACTGAACGCGTAGGTAGCAAGAAGATCGCCACCGCGGCCGCAAGGTAAAGGCGTTGGTTTGACCTTAATTTAATATTTTATTACTATTTACTTATCTTAATTTGGTACCAGTTTTATTATCTGTACATATATCTGCCGTTTGTCCCTCTGTATATATGTATGAACGCATAGATCGTTTAAACTACGCAATGGATTTTAATGCGGTTGTAGATTTACATGCTTGCAATAGACAGGGTGATTCAAGAGAAAGGTTTATAGGGTAGGACAACACGCGAACAAAGTCGCACGGCTGATTAGTAAGAAATTAGTAATGTCTGTAATTTGTGCAATAAAGTTTTCAAATAAATAAAATAAATAATATCACTCGGTTGTGTATTTTACATAAATTATTTTAAAACGATAAATGAGTCGTGTGTGTACAGTTGTCGGACGGAAAGCCACTTGAGCAAAATCAAAGATTGCACAAGTAACAATTTGGTAGCAGGAGGAAGGAAAAATTTAAATCTATAGAGGGAACAAAGAGTCGCCGTAACCTTCCTGCTGACGTCACATGCGGTACCTAGCTGAGAGCATTTTAATAAATTTCTATAAATAAATGACAATTGCCTACTTTCAAGTTTAAATTAAACTATCGTTTGCACTTTATACACATATTTACTAACATCATTCGATATTTTAATGACCGGTACCATAAAAGTGTAAGTGAAGTGCAGTCCATAGTCTCTGCCTACCCCCCTGAAGTGAAGAAACTGAGAATGGTGGCCAGAGTGCCACAAAGGAACATACATACATACATAGGCTGATAAACACATTACCCTCCTTTGCATCGCGCAGTCGGGTACGAGCCTTGCAGTTGTCGCATGATGTATCATGAGGTATCTTCTGCGGTATCATTATTTAGAATTTCCAAAAATAGTTGAACGTCTAGTTACCGCCCAAAAATGGGAGAATTATAATATTTTTTGTGGCATATTTATCAATTCATTCGCGGTTAGTCGGAATTATCCCTTACCTGCTCGAAGGATCAAAAATTGTAGTGTGTTACAGTTTAGTTGAGTACTTAAGGGTTAGGAAGGGGATGTTAAAGAACCGAACCCGTTGATTGCTGTTTAAACAATAAATTTATTGTAGAAGATATAGAACTAGATGGCAAGGTGCGAAATACGATTGGGTAGAGTACATTAGCCTAACCTATGTAGAATTAGGTATAATAAAATTGCCTGTACAGCGTTTACTCCGTACATAGCTTCATGCCAAATGTCAACATTCTACTTACGTTGATATATATATTCTTTATTGTACACAATAGATATTACAGTAATGTTACGGTAGAAATAATAGTACAAAGGTGGACTTATCTCTAAAAGAGATCTCTTCCAGTCAACCCTGCCATGTGTTACGAGAGTAAAAAAAAACATACGGGAAGGTAGTAGTGTGAAAAAAGAAAAAAAGAACCCATACATACATACATACATACTGATAAAATAATAGTACCTATCTAAAATAAAAAAATACATATTGCATATCTACCTTATAAATATATAGATATTTTTATATAAATATATATAAATAAATTAAACTTGTAGTGATAATAGATGCTCTTTCAATCTTGCTTGGGAGAATCAAAATATTTTTGTATTATTATCAATTAATTATTTTCAGTATATTACTTTAAGACCTAGCTTCTTGCCTTTTAAGTGTCTACGGGAAGTCCCCTACAGGTTTTGAGTTACAAAAATAAATCCTCTTTTAGCATATTGGGGGTTTAAAAAGGTGTCGAAAGTCGTACAACAAGGCACCCTTACCGCACAAATCCATCATTATTTTAACCAACATCGTTCCCTCCTTCCGCAGCGCTGGTGACATCAGCAGACCTGGTGTTCGTATTTGTGATCACTGCCATCTCTGGCCTGGTGCGGTGTACTGTGCAAGTGCTGTTTCCACTGGTCCTGGTGACGGCTGCGCCCGACAGGTTCCCGGCAGCGTTGGCGCTTCACATCCTGTTCACCGGGTGCCTGATGATGATGGCGGATCCACTTATAGGTGAGGTGTAAGTTGGGACGTTAGGGGCTTGAGAAGTCCGCCTGGGTGAGTACCACCGCCTTATCTATTTCTGTCGCCAAGCAACAATGCCTGCATTGTTGTGTTCCGGTTTGAAAGATATGGTAGCCAGCGAAATTACAGGCATAAAGCATTTCATCTGCGGTTCTGCACTTTTGTTACCTGTAATCTAAATGTATGTATTGTAGATGTTATAGACGACAGTTGCCATTTACCATTAGGTGGGCTGTAAGAAGTAAGAAGAGTAGTAAAGCGGACCCTGGTAGAAGCTGGGACTGACAGCTAGGATGAGGATGATGATAAGTTAGGATAATAGGGAGAGTTCTCTCTATAAGATTCCGCAAATCTAGGCATGTACATTATTACAGACTTCATTATCATCATTGTCAAACTTTATTATAATAAATATCGGTTGTGAGGTATCAAAAACCTTTAAATGGTAAATGACAACAAGGTCTACGAATATGACAAAAAACCTATGATAGTTTTTTTTATCTGGTTGGCCTCTCAAGACATGAGTCGCCTACCAAGACACGCGTAAGCCCGTAACATTGATAAATTGTTGTTGTTGTGGAAAATACGCGAATAAAAATTATGCTTCAAGAAAAAGTACGTGTGGCAAACTTCAGGAATGAGAAAAAATACGAATGTAAACTATGCTACAAGCAACTAAATGGTAAACGTACTAACCACTCACTAGGAGGGGTGACGCTATTCCATTCTGCCGGACACCACACGGCAAATTGCTTACTTTCAGATATGTCAAAAACATCGAAAGTGTTAACTAACGAGTAAACGACGAGTTTTAAAAATAAAACAAGAACATCCAAAACATTATTGTCTATATTCCGCCATTTTTGGCGCGACCTCGAACAAGATAGGTAGATATTTATTTTAAAACTTAATTGATACCATATAATTGTTTTTCATTTATCGGCCTTGGGCGTTTATATTATTTTTAAATAATTTTTTTTAGGTTTGGATTCGGAATGATTAATTTCTGTGGTTTAAGATTATGCGACCGTCGATTTAATGGCAATTTAAATGATCGCATTAGTTTAAACAAATTCATTGATTGGTACACATATAAATCAATCGTGGGTTCTGGTAGCACGTTATATGAGAATGTAGTAGGTACCGAAACAGGTTACTAGTCAAATTAAGTTAGTGACCCATTATTATCATAAGCTCGATACTATTCTAACCCCCAAATCTCATTTGATAAGCTGTTTCAGCATAAGTCTTTCCCAATTTTCGGGCAAAAGTACGAATAATAAAATAATAGGGAGATGTTTATGCTCATATGCACGCGGGCACGGGCGACGACGGGTACCCTGCGACGGCATGTCGCCGTCGACACGTCGAGAACCGACGCCGACGGGTGTCGACGGTTGCCGTTGATACCGTGCCATTCCTGTATATGATCACTATGATGATCTAGAAGTTTCTAGAAGAACAGAAAGAGGACCTGGGGTTTTACATATAAGAGAGGCTGTCTTTATCGGGAGTAGCGGGGGTTAATATTGTTTGGCTACCAAATGTCGCACGTCCAAATCTAACTTTCCGTAATAGACCTTAAAGTATTGCGTATCCTATATGACTTATTTCACTATACTACACGACCTACTACTAAGCATTGAAACTTATCATTGTACTAATCATTACAACATTTATAGCCAAGAATTTTATGATACAATCTGTAAGCTATTTATTGTGATATAATAAATAATCTTATTGGTTTCTAGGAGTAATCTTCGAAGCAACAGGAAGCTACGTCTACTGTTTCCTGGCTATGAGTTTCTGCTGCTTTATATGTGTAGTTTTATGGACAATAGAGTACATAATTTACCGCAAGAAAAAGTGAATCCTCTCAATTTATTTAAGTAGTATCAATTAAATTAGTATTTGTAATCGAGTATTCTTAGACAAGGCATGTATTGTTACGTTGTTTCGTAAAGAAGCACTTTCTTGTTGGTTTTAGGCTTTTAGGCATACTTGGGTAGTGATCTACCACTTATTTTATTTTTTCTTTTTTTACATTATTTTGAACACTTGCGTCTCATATGTTGTTATATTACCGACCGACTTACCTACTTTAAGAAAAGTGATGATCTGCGATAAGGCAGTAAATATAAGTTCCTATTTATTGTTTCATTATGTTGAACAATTTTGTATTTGTATAAAATATATTGATTTGATCGGCCACAAGTAGTTTTTTTTTAAAGAATTAAGTTATGTTTCTATTAAATTCCTTGAGGCTGTAATGAGGTGGCCCGCTCGCCTGTTTTCATACCGAATGACAGAAAAAACTATACTTCTAAAGCTAGTTTTATTTACATACATATTACATTTATTTAATTGTGTTGTTTCACGATTTATTATACTTGTGGTCAGATATCTTATCTTTAGCTTAAAGAAGAGCACTTGTGCCTACTTATTAAGTCGTAGGATGAACCCACTTAATAAGTATTTATTGACACTTTATTATTTTTTATATTAATACTATTTACAAATGATTTATATGTTTCCTTTACCTCCTAACCGTTACTTGTGGTCAGTTTTTTTAACTTTACTAAGTTGACATAGCAATATTACAACCTGTTGTGTTTTGTAGAATCCTGTAATTTTCCATTTAAAAAAGTCGCTTACAAATAAAAGTTTTTATTGGTTTCGTGACAATACCTTGTACAGCATGATGTTATGTAAATTAAAGTAAAACCACTTTTATTCCACACATGTTTTGTATCGCCTATGTCTGAATATGTACTAAAATTCGTCCTTTAAAGGGTCTGATTGTTACCAACCCTATCTAAGGTTTAGTTTTTATTCTTGGTTCTATGTTCAACCTGAAACCATCACTTCTTTTGAGAATAATATCCGCTTGTAGTTGAAACTGATCCTCAGGTATGTCCGATACCATTTTGAAGTTTCGAAGGATGGTCGATAGAAGCACCTTTAACTTGAGCAGAGCGTATTTTCTACCTGCGAAATAAATTACAATAATGTTTTAAATTGTAAACGGTTTTGCCTTAAAGGACCCTGGAAGGTTGTTAAACACAGATATTAATATTAATCTTAGTTTGAAAAAATAAGAGAACCTGTCAAGTCTGCATGTTTTTTATGACAAAATATTTTAATAAAAAATTATAGAATAAGACTTTCAATCAAAAAAGACGAAAGAATGCGCGCAAGACAACTTGACTCACTGCTCGACTTATGCTCGAACTAAATTTGACAGACAGCCAACATGGAGTCATGAAGTGATAATGTTGACTGCTTCTCAAATTTAGTTCCAATTTCAGTCGCGAGCCAAGTTATCGTGCACGCACTATACCAAAGATCTAGCCCTGTGAACAGAGAGGCACACGGACGGATAGACAATGGAAGATTCGCAATTATCATCATATTAGCCGGAAGACATCCACTGCTGGGCTTAACAATAAGGTTCGGTATGTGTAATAAATGTTCAGGTTTCTACGGGGTCGGCAATGCGTGACTGCTTACCAACAGGCAGGCTGTAAGCTTGTTTGCCACCTTAGTGGCAAAAAAAATCGTTCTTTCTTTTTAGGCGCGGATATCCCGTACTTACCAATTTATTATCGTGTTAGGACGTAAAAAAGTAAAGTAAAGCACGTAATTTATTACGTAAAGTAAAGTAAAGCACGTAATAATTACGTGCTTTACTTTACTATGCTTATTTATTTCTTTAATAGTATAACAACAGCTGTATTTTGTAATAAATAACCTGTTGTTAATAATATCAAAACAAGCTCCTCTGTTACTAGGCAGTTAACATGACCTAAAAAGGCAATAATCTCGCACGCACATTCAAATGCCAATACGATTATAATAAACTGGATCTATTAAATGACATCATAAATTTTGGCAACATTGCAAATATGTAGCTTGCTTTCCTACCCTGTTAGCGTTTGACGCGTACAAAACTACTTAAAGATGCGACTTAATTACAATAGATTATTATGTGATTAGTAGTTGAGATCTATATCTCATATCACATAGTATAAAACAAAGTCACTTCTTGCCGTCTGTCCCTATGTATTTAAGGTTGTATCTATGTACGCTTAGATCTTTTAAACTACGCAACGGATTTTAATGCGGTTTTCAACAATAGAATGAGTGATTCAAGAGGAAGGTTTTTAAGCAAGAAAAAAGAGGTAGGTAGGGGTAAAGTAGGTGTATGCGAACAAAGTCGCGCCGGGCCACAAGTATTTAATAAACGAGTTACATATTTTTAATTTTTATCTGTGGACTAGTTTATTTGAGCCTATAAGTGTTAAATAATTACAAGAGCGCGTTTATGCCGTATCTGTGTGTACGGGGCTTGTGTCTACACTTATAAGCCCCGTACACACAGATACGCGCAGAATAGCGTAGAAAAGAGAAGATAATATAGTGGAACGGATGCTACGCAGTGGCTACGTGGTGACTACGACGGGGCTACGCGATGCCAACGCGGTGCTACGCGATGGTTACGCGATGGCTACTTGTTGAATACGCGGTGACTACGCGGCGGTCACGTGGCGGCTACGCGGATGCGTCGCGTTCTTTGTTCGGTTGCTGCGCGTAAGCTGTGTTTGTGGAACGATTTAAAAATATTCACTATTACTGAACTAAAAACTACATAAGCATTTATTGGGACAATGAATGTGGAATAATAAGTGATCCGTGCGTATTGCGCGAGCGCCGAAATCGCGGGCGTCTACGCTTATTTTCATTTTTACATTTCTTTCAATTCACTTACACATAGTTCGTTAGGATTTGATTTGATGGTGTCTAATACACAAACTAGCTATCTAACACTTCAATCTTTAGAAGTTTCGAACTAACGAACACCTAGTCGGCGGCGGCAAAATTTAAAGCTAATTCACATTGTTCTAATCTATTATCTTCAGCTTCGTTTTTACCGCCGATGTTTGTGTCTGAAACACCTGTGACTTTTTGAGTTTGCTATCTGTTGATAAAAATGCATTGCCCTGAGTAAAAGAGAGCGTTTACATATTTACTTGTAAGTAGTGTTTATTTGTTAAATGTTATGAATGCCATACGAATTAATAAATTCTCTAAGAAATTAGTTTATCCTTAAAAATATGTAATAGGGTACGGCTGGGTAATAGGGCTAATAAAACGGGAGGATCTTTTCCTGCCATTTATAAAAGTAGGATTACGAACTTGTAGGACCCTTGTCCTTAGGCGCTGTCCTAATTGGCCAACGGTCGTGCGACCATGGTCGTACGGCGGACGTCGCCTTACCAATAGAAGATCCCTCAAAACCAACCATCGCACGACCATTTCAATGAGGACAATCCCTTAGACTTTTTTACATCGTAGAAGGTCAGATATTTGCTCTAGTTTCATCTCGAGCCTCTAGAGCGAGATAAAGCCTGGCCCTAATTTAAAATTCTGTTATTTGTCTATCGCTATCACCCATTTAACTCACCGACGCAACTTCTAGGCCCGGCACTGAATGGCACGAAACTGTAGTAGTGCCGATTCTGCGTATTTTCTGCCAGGAAGTTGTCAGGGTTGAATACGTTTGGATTTTTGTAGTACTTCGGGTTTCGATGCACCGAGTACGTAGAAATGATTACTGTACTGTCCGCAGGTAATATGTAATCGTTGGTTGCTGTGAACAAGACGGATTATTATGTAATTAGGTAAGAGATAACCTAAGTTAGCAAAGCCTGCTTGGACTTAGGTACTCAAATATATCTTTTCGGTGGAGCGTCGGTGACCTAGTGGATAAGGTACCAGGTTCGAATCCCACTGCCGCCATGTACCAATGACTCTTTTGTGTGCTATATAGGTACATTAGTCGAATATTAACCAATGCTCTTACACGGTGATTACTTGTCGCTCCACTGTAATTACTTGACCGGCCGAATCCTGGATCATGGTTAAGGCGGGCCCCTGGTCCTCGTGCACAACCGGGACATTATTTTTTTATACTCAAATTAGGGTTGCCAACTTTTTAAGACGATATAGTAAATAGGGAATTATTTAAAAAATATGTAGTATTTTAAATATAATATACTTATTATTTCTTAGGTCACGAGTAATTTTGAGGAACACTCTAAAATTATTAATACAATCTAAATCTAAATTATAAACCACCATGTACTCAGCTTTTATGATAGGTACTGGTGTTTATACTTTTCTATTCATCACAGAAAATATGGTCTAGCTGTAAAACTTGTAAAAACTTTAACAGACAATCTTGATGCCCTGGAGTTACCATCGGATAGCAGTCATTACTGTAGCTATTATCAGCTACAAGATTTAGTATAAAATTGATCTTCAGGAAGTAGTTAGCTAGACCAGGATGGTGTTTTATGTAGTTATTTCTGAATTGAGGTTGCTTTAATTAAAATTCAGGACTGGCTATACTGATAAGCGACTTAGCTGATAAAATATAGTAGTTTCGCACACTATATTCAAATTTTAAAATAACAGTAGGCGGACACCTAAAACAGTAGGATAATATATTATGTAGTAGGGTTGGCAACCCTAACTCAAAAAGTTTTTTTTTTTTTTTGCTGAACTGATTTTAGCGTAACAAAGCTAAGAGCCTACACCTATTTCAACTCCGCGGGTGTTGCGCGAGTGTATGAGCAGTATTTTTCATCAGGTGACCCGCTTGCTCGATTGTCTCATCTAAGAGTTTGACTTTCAAATAATAAAAACCACATCGAATTAGGTCCATCCGTTCGAGAGCTACGACGCGCTACGGAGCAGCTGGCATCGAGTATTAATGAAAAGGAAGCGTCGTTATCAATTCCTCCCTGAAGGAATATAGTCTATTAGGCGGTAAGTAAACTAGTAACAAACGGTCAGACAGTCCACTGATGTCTTCTAGTAACAATAACTCGACTTCAATTTATACTATTGAGATAAAGAGGAAAAGTTTGTGTTGGAGGTAATCTCCAAAACTCCTAAACCGGTTTTCAAAATTCTGTTACTAATTTGAAGGTTGGTATCCATAGTGGCAATACGCAATTCACCAGACTAAGCAGACATATTGTAACTAGTCTACGACCAAGATTCTGAATAGAGCTCAACATCTGACGAATGCAGATTAGACCTCTCTCAATCAACACAAAAATGTTTCCCATTAGAAGCAAATAAAAACATCGGAATGTACATTATTTCCGAGTAGGCAAATTTGGATCCCGGAAAAATAATAGGCTCCCGTGGGATAGTTGAATGTTTACAGATATCCGAACTGTGTGCGAATGTAAACCACGGGAAATAGGTAGTAAATAATAAATGTCATTCATGTAGTCACGTCTCCAATAACGAATACTCCTCCTAACGTTGATCTGATATGCTTCACACTTCAAGTCGGAACATATCATAGCAAGGCATTGTTTCTTGATTATCTATCCTCAATAGACGTTCATATATTAAGTTTGATGAATGTGTAAAATGCGAATAAGGTGTTGGCCTAATTGCTATGTGCGACGGGTCTCCTATTGGTCGGGCGACGTCCGTCGTACGACCATGGTCGCACGACCAGTGCCTAAGGTGTGTAAGATCCGTGTCAATGTGGTCTATACCTACCCTCACGGAAGAAAGCTTAAAAATATTTTAGTCCGCTTTACTTACATATTTTCACATCTTGGTTTAATTTTCTAGCAACTATAGGAACTGGCGGAAACATCCTCAGAGCTTCGAAGATCGTTCTCTCCAAATACTTCATTTCCAGAGTATCAGCGAATGTGCAAGGCCTGTCGGAGTCTCCGAAGATTGAGTAGAGCTCTTCATAGACTGTCTGTTGGATGTCCTGGTGTACTCCAAGGAGGCAGAGGAAGAAGCTGGAACCCGCAGCAGTGGTGTCATGGCCCTGGACAGCAAAAGTATAATAGATATAATCATCATCATATGTTTAAGAGTATGACTCTTTCGTTGTCGGCCCGTATTAAAATCTGTTGTATAGTTTGGAAGAAATAAGTAATAAAATACCCGTAACGTAATTGTTACGTTTTACCAATCAAATTCCGTAACTAAAAAATACTCTCAAAATGTTAATTTAACTATTTATACCCGATTGCACTAAACTTAGGCGACATTTAAGTTCGCGGCATAAGACATTCTTAAGCATTTAGGAGTCACAAAATCGGTGTAATTAGATTAAGAAGGACTTTTGCCTTTTGCACTAAACTTTATAGTCTTGCCTAACAAAACCAACACAAACCATAAGTAAAAACTAAACTGGGTAAAACTCTTATCTTTATGACACCGGCGTGACTCCTAATAGCTTAGGAATATTTTAAGGCGCCAACTTAGAAGTCGCCTAAGTTTACTGCAATTGGGCATTAGTGAGTCTAAACTCACTAAATCACTTCCTGTTTGTGCAATTTTCTTATTAGACATATCTTAAATCAACATAAGCGTCACCTAAAGTTAATGCAATCGGGAATGAGATTCCTTACCTCAAACATAATGGTGTCGACTTCTTCCTTTATTTCGTGGTCCGTTAATTTGTTTGTGCCACTTTGACTTGATTCAATCAGCAAATCTAAGAAGGCAAGTCGCTTCTTTTGCCCTGAAATTAGATGTGAAAAATACCCATGTAATTGTAAAAAGACTAATTATGCTACCTTTTATCAAATTGTGGAGATGATTTTAAATTCTCGGGTAGAACTGCTAATCTGATAAAACCCGAGAAAAGCCCATAGCAGTTCACAGCTGGAGTTGAGGCTCTTTCCTACGACAGAGACAACACTATGCTAGCTACGTACGACGAAGCCAAACTAGCCGATGTGGACTATTTACCGCTGACATATTGGTGGCCCTGTAGGCAGAGTTGAAAAGCACCAACCCCTTACACTCGTAGGTGTCGTACAAGGCGACAAATGTTTTCGATACAAAAATATAATTCTCTGTAGACTGGAACATAGGCAGCAGAATTTTCTATTATTATATTTATAACACGTAATCTCCACCTGCCTGCCAAGCGTGGAGATTACGTGTTATACGTGGCAATAACCTCCCCTTTCGTGGGAGAAGCCCTAACTCCTGCAGTGGACTGTTATGGGCTGTGATGATAATGCTCTGGTCTTGTTGAGCGGAGATAAATAATGATAATCCAACTTACCTATATCGTTGTCGTCATTGAAGTCTAAATCGTCGCGGTAGCCTCCAAAAACAGTGTCAGATAAGGTTTTGTTCTCATTTGCAAGAATACATGCGTCTGTTTCATTATTTGGCTCTCGCGTTAGCTCTTCAATAGTTTGCGGAATTATACCTTTGGCTTTATTTTTAAGATATAAATCTTTCTTCAAAGATAGTACCTGTAAATATTAATTGTAGTTAGAATCTACTTATACCTAGCGTTAAATCAGATTCTTTTATACAATTTCGAACATTCGCAATATTGTTCCGTTTTTAATTCTGTCCAAACCAAGGATTGTTTGTTCGGGCTGGAATCGAACCCAGGGTTTTGAACAGTCGGTCGTCCAGTCAGGCATTAGTGTACAACGTTAATTGACCATTTAAATATTTTTTTTTGGAACAATGCCTTTTCTAACAGAACATCTATTTTAGCTCTTTTAATTACTACTTCAATAATTTTACAGAAATGTTGTTTATGGAAAAGTGCTCGACTCAGGGGGCTATTCTGTAAGCTCGTGATTCGAAACTACGAATCCAACCGATGTAAAAAAACTTATATGGAATTCAAATTATTACCGGTCTCTACATTCGAAACTATGAACGTTTAAGAAAACCGGGCTTGGCGGGTAGCCCCTTTGCGTGAAAAAAATAACTTCTCTTTTGTGAAGTTTGAAGTGAGCGCCTGTATAAATTGTTAGGCAAAATTCACGTAACGCATGATTGCATACTTACCTTTTTAGTAAGTCCATGAATAACGTCCAATAATTTGATTTGCTGGTTAAACAACGAGGAAAACTTGAAGAATGAATCTAATCGTAACCAGAATTTCAGTTGTCTCTGTTGCACTATGTCGCACATTCTGAAACATTACTTTGGTTAATAAATCCACGAAACTAGTTAGAAAAAGGTACCTACTTAATCTACTTAGGTACATCATTCCTATACCTAGGAGTACCTACATATCTGTAATATTCTCTTACTTGGTGAATGAAATCGCTACAGACAGGATTAACTAGTTTGGTTAAAAGCATTATGCAGATTAAGTATCTACCTAAATCTGGAGTAAAGATGTTAATGTAGAGAAAATTGAAACGGATCTTGATGTGAAAGCACTATGGATCATTCTCTCTTCCTGAGATACCTAAATACAAGTATAATTGCTTGAAAACAAACAAAAAAAATTCTAAGTTTAAAAAAAATACTGGTGAAATCTGTTATTTGTATCTACTTAGGTACTTATTGATAATTCTTACTTCATAACCGCCATCGCGTACTTGTAACCAGAATCTTCGCCCTGAGTTTTTCTTGTGATACCCATCGCTGTTTCTGAAATAAGTATAGGTTGGTAAGTACTCTGACACCGTAAAATTTACATCATTTACAATAATAATAATCATCATCATCATATCAGCCGGAAGACCATTCATAGGTCTCTCCCAAAGATCTCTACAAAAGCCAGTCTTGAGCCTTCTGCATCCAACTGTATCCACGATCTTTACCAGATCGTCGGTCCATCTTGTAGGGAGGCCTACGAGGCCACGATGCCCCATCCTTTTACTTTTTTTACTGCTGAAGTTTACTGCCCCATCGGCCATCTGGTCTGCGAGCTATTCGGTGCCCTGCCCAGTGCAACCAATCTTTCGGACTATGATTATACCATGGTACGTTTACGGATGACAAGAAATGTAAAATAATGATAATATAATAATATATTTTACTTGAGATCACTTTGTAACGGATAAGCATATTGTAAATGCAAGGTACGTGCGTGCATCGCAGCCGATCTCATTTACTTTTACTTTACTTTAAATAATTTGATTTATTAAATAAGTCAATTTATTTAGATTTCGGTTAATGAACGCGTCCACTTCTTGACACAACGCCTGATTTCTTCGTGGCAAACATTAAAGACATTAAATTATAATAAGTTGTTTCAATCGCTTTTTCGAGTTGGTGACTCCATAGTCGCCAGAGCACATTAAATAAGTCAATTTATTTAGATTTCTGTGGATGAAACTTATCTTAAACGCGCTTTACTTTTGTCTTTTTCTGTAGAAACGTAGGTACTTTAGTTTATGTACCTATGAAGACGACTTGACTGGTCAGCCACCCGCGGCCGTTGCAAATCTCTGAAGGGTTCCATCTGTGCTATGGCGGACCGGAGTTAAAATTAAAATAGCTTACCTAGCAATATGTCCACCGTAACTCCACTCATGTAGTCATGGACGTCAAATGTTTTCCCCATTTCATCCTTCATTTTCTCGACAACATTATTGGCGTTCATATTAAAGACGTCCACGAACGATTTCAATATATTTATGTGGAAGGTTGGAGCTATGATTTTTCGGTGCACTCTCCATTTGTCACCTTGGAAACGGTTTTTAATTAGTAAACGTTACCAAATTAGAAACTCTAAGGCCCATTTCATAACAATATTTTTCTAAATATGCGCATCGATCTATCTATTATTAACAGATGCATAAGTTCTAATATTAGCGGACACATGTAAACTAAGTCATACATAAGATCTACATTTTGATTTAATTGCGGTTCAGTAGTTTAGCAGTTTTTCTTCGTCTTAACAAAATTGTGGGCGGTGTTATGCATAAATAAGTCGAAACTATAAATAGGCCATAGGCTATCTATCGAACAAAACTTCGACCATTTTGTACAATGTCAAAAAATAAGTCGAGAAAACTGACGCTAGCAAAAAAGTAATGTTTTTAAGTCCTCTATAAACTGAAATATAAGTAGCCATACCATTGCTGATGAGCAGGCCATCTCCAAGCCAGGGCCTGAAGAAGTCGTATTCACCTGGCTTGTCGATATGGACAGTACTATTCAGTATAGCCTCGATATCATCAGCGTCAGTCAGGAACACGTATAAATATGGGCCAAGGAATGCGCGAATCACTGTACCGTATTGTTTGGCATAATTAAGCCCTTTCGTTACTATATCTGTAAATTAAGAATTAACGATATACCTACTTATTGCTTCAAAGCGTTTTACACTACAGTCACACAAAGAATTTATGAAGGGAACAGACTCTGTATAACTGAGCCAGCGTTACGTTTTCTTCCATACTAGATATACTATGTATGCTGATTATCATCTCTGCTATTTAAGGTCAGCACAGTCCTTCTTCCTTTTCATCAAAGATAACACAAAGACACTTTAAAGTAATGATTTATGCTCATCGTCATCACGATCATGAAACAATGAATTATGTGTTTACGATACTTTACCAATAATATTATTTATTATATTACTTAGTCGATAGAGTTATCTTACCATGCGGGCCTTTAATTGTCAAGGCCAGGAGTGCGTTTCCAAAGAATGGCAGGCATATTGGTCCTGGAATTTTGTTTCCGAGCTGGTAAAGCCTGGACTGTCGCTGTCGCCAATACAGCAAACACAACAGACTCGCACTGGTTATTAGTACGTATTTGTAGAACTGGGGAATTCCTTGCTCAGACTCAGTGGTCTTATAAATTGTCTCTGCTATCGACATATTACTGAAACAAAATATATAAATTATCATCAAAATCTCAGACGTCTGCCAGACACGGACCGATTCGGTTTTTTTTTTTCCGCCTTTCAATCCTTGCCTTGGCCCATATTGCCCATACCCAGGTTAAATTCAATATTTAAAATATGTCTTCATTTTAATCGAGATTATATAGATACCCTTATACCCTTTCTATGGAATTTCACACGAACTTTACACTATGAAAAGTCATTAACTGTTAGAACGATCCGTCACCTAACAGAATTCAAATTAACTTTACCTTATTAGCTTTTTGACAACAATCAACTATCACTTACGGCTTACAAGATGGTTGCGAAAATGATGATTCTGAAACACGTATTCGGTAACGATCAGCACAAACTGAAATGATAGCTCTAAAGTAGGCCAAACCTTCGAACTACAATTACGTCTATACAAGCAAATTATACGCGTAGATAATCGTCTTGTACAATTATTAGTACTTAGTATAGATAATCAGAATCTACAAACTTAAATTATTGAAGTCTGTTAGAGTGTAGAGTCGATTAAAAACGTTAGATTAAAATGAAGATATCGAATATACAGTTTAACACAGTTATAAAATTTAAATAGCTGTCTTGTATGAGTACGCGTTGCCTGCGAGTGTGTTTCCTGACCATTATAATCTAGACGCCTTCAAGGCTAGAGTGAATAGGCTGTTCCTAGACAGGCATGGTCCATCATCGGCCGCTTCATCACTTACCACCAGGTGAGGTGGCGGTCAAATGCCTGGTTAGTCAAATTATATAAAAAAGTAGCACTAACATACGATTGCGAATGTTGGATGTGGCAAAAGAGGAATTAACATAAATAAATGCGTGGGAAATGAGATCCCTAAGGAAAGTATATGGGGTACAATAAAATATAGCAGTGCCCAGAAACCTGCCCGCATTGCCTCGTTATGGAATATATCACAGATAATTATTTCCGTATTGGAGGTGCGTATATTTTCTGCTTTGGCATGTTTCCTGTACTTCTTTAAAAATCTTATTTGGGCTATAAGAAACAAATTGGTCCAGACTCGACCTTCTAAGTGATAATGCCAATGCAGTGCGCCTGATAACATAGACGAAATATCGCCCAAAAATATTTGCTATTAATATTTAAGAAGGCGTTTTAATAATTCTTCAAGCACGCACGCCATAATACTATTTAGTTGAAGTGTAGAAAAATGTGTCTCATTCACAGAGTTTTAGGGAAAAAACATATTTATTTAGTATTGTTGTAGTACAATTTTAAACCATTCTCCCATTATAGGGCCCGAACGGCCTTTATTAGGGGTGTTTGTAGTCAGTACCAATATGAATACTGCAAAATACGTTTTGTTAAAATGTAAATAAATAGTTAGAGTTAGTCGCCAACGTCCATACCACATTGAAAACACCGGTTCTCGTCCGATCACCGAAGTTAAGCAACGTCAGGCGCGTTCAGTACTTGGATGAATAACGGCCTGGGAACACCGCGTGCCGTTGGCTTTTTGCTTTTTTTATTTGATTTAGTACCTAGTCTGATAACTTTACTTCAGCTTGGTAGTAGTATATTTTTTGCTCTGAAGTTCGGCTCGGCTGTATTTTCCAACTCACGCGGGTACACAACAGCGCGGTACTTGCATAGCGCGTATTATTTACCGCGTATTTGGAGGCTGTGGAATGATCTCCCTGTCGAAATCTTTCCTCTGATCTACAACTTAGGGTTATTAAAAATGCGTACAGGTAGGCTGCGCACCCGCACTGGTCGACGGTGATCGTTTCTATCAGGTGGACTAGCTGACCGTGTGCTTTCCTAGGCAATAAAAAGACACTTTTAAATATTAGATTTCATTTATTTTACATTAATAACAATGCCCGCTTTGTTGCTTGGCAGTTGCTAATAGGAGAATTATAAAGTAGGACTGCCTACTAATGAGTAAGGTAAAAAAAATAAAATATTTTTAGTTCAAACTGATTTCACTCATTTTCAGAATTTTTGATGGCATTCTCGCCGCTTATGCCCATTTCGGTCAAGTGATAAGTAAAATATAGAAACTTTCGATATCATTATACATATACATTGCAGTTTCTTTTTTCATTACTTCGTTACATTGCTCTTTATTTTGTTACGTATTTCAGTAGGTACAATGTAAAATGCAAAAGCATAAGTTCCTTTGCACTACTTTGCAGTTGTTAAACGGTTTTTATAGCTATCGAGTTCTTTCCTACATACGTCTATGTCCTTTAGACGAGTCCTTTGGGCATAAAGGACAGCTAATGCTTCCTTCTTTTAACAAACTGATTTTGGCCAAAGGTGCACCAAATATTGCGTATGTTTCTGCAGCGACAAAGGAAAATTTTCTTGGATGGGTAATGTATTTATGTATCGTTTAATAACTAAATACGGAAATTGAAGATCAAAGTTAAAGGGCTCGACTGTTTACGTAAGTGTTAAGGTCAAACCGCTGCAGTAGTATTTTAACATAACCAGATTTATACTGCTGGAATGTTTGAATGTAGGCAAAGCACGTTGGTTAATACCGATAAAGTTGCTTTCTTATTTTAAGTCAGTTATATTAAAGAACTTCCCGTTGGGAGAATTAATAAAGTCAGTGCAGTGTGTTAAGATTTGTAAAGAATGACTGACGTAGAGGCCATTGTGCTAGATAATCTAAACAAACCAACTTTAGAGAGTAGTGAAGTACATAGAAATGATCGTCATGCATTTTCTGAAGGAAACACATTTTACCGACGGCAGGTAAGTCTTTTCAGTAGCTGTAACACAAAAACGAGACCTCATCAAATCAAATTATAAATTAGTAGGCACCTTTCTTGTTACGAACTTAGGTAGACTCTACGGGCATCTCGAAGGCGCAACCTTCAATTTTGACTTTTAATCGCGTCAGTAACTCTAAGAACTCTCCCTCATTTTTATAGAAATGTTGCCAAGTAAAGCCATACACTTTAAACTGAAAAATCGTGGTGTATGTACTAAAAATGTTATAGGTACTAAGCTACCTAATTCAATTTTACTTCGGGGCTAGTTACTGCCTTAAATTATTTTGGAGTAAAGTTAGTCTTTAACTAAACCTTAGTTAATAATACCTACCACGGATAGAGTTAATGGAGGAAATCATGTCTAATGACATTTTAACATATTTTTGATAGTTGAGTGATTTTTTATTAGTATACCGTACCGAATCGATAGACTAAACTCTGACTTACACTTTATTCGCCCACGAATATATAAATAAGGTATTTAAATCAAAGCAAATAATGTAAATAACGCTAAGGATAACTAGATCATTAAATTCACAATTGCTATCGACCAGAGCGCCAATTAACACGAGACGAATCGATTAATATCCTGAATGTAAATAAAAACAACAGTAACTTCTTAGTCATTGAGTAACAACGATAAAAGCAAATAAAACCAATGATGGAACCATAGTTCTGCTTGTACTTAAAGACGCTCTGGCGTGCAATCGAAATGATAAGATAGTGCCCATGTGACGTACTCGATAGCATTTTGTTGGCATTCAAACTTGAACAGTGCAGTGTAGTCCCTCAGCCATGGCCCACGACAGAGATCCGGCGATGCAGAAATTAAACATCGAGAAAAATGAGAAACAAAATGGTTGCAGTGAAAAGATAGAGCCTTGCGATGATAGTGCTGCATTTCGGAGACAGGTGTGTGATGTGTTTTAGTTCAAAATAAAATGTTAAATTATGTGATTTAGGTCCAAATCAAAACATGAACCTAAAAAGACATAATGAATAATTTCAATTATGATTTTAGCCCTGTGAACATTAAATTAGTTATTTTAAAACTTTTACGTGCTAAATCCTGTCATTAATATGAAGATTATGTATAACAGCAAGTGAAGTGTTCTTTATTGGGTGGTTTTTACCTAAATTTAAAGTAAAAATGGGATCACGGGTAATTTATGATCCATAGAGTTATGAGCTGTACATGTGTATATGATTTGTTTGATAACAACAATTGCATTTTCACAGTATTGTTCATATTTTTGTTAAAGAGTAGGACGATATTTAAAAAACCAGCGTGGGGCATTAGGGCCCAAATAGCTACCATAGGTTTACGTTGGTAAGATGCCATTTAAATAATGATGAGATTTGTAATAATCAGTGACTATTCTTAATCTTTCTCCGGATTTTTTTCTCATTATTTGGGGTCGGCTCTCCCCATCGCCTTCATGTCTCGGATTTTATATAAACGTAAATAAATAGCTGTATAAATTATTGGTACCCATAAAAAATCTTAAAATCAAATCACATTTTCTCTACAATACGCAGACTGTCCATACTTAGCTTTTGTCTAGTTGTACCGGAATTTACGTACTTTAAAATATGTAAGTGTAACAATTTGGGACTTTAATAACTTGACATTACTATTAGATAATGATGTACGGACATTAATCTCAATCTAATACCAGCATGTCTAGGTATGGAATCGGAGAACATAAAATTTACATTGTTTGTGTCCCGTCTTTATTTAAATCTGTCCATAGCACTAAAAAAGCTAATAAAGGCTTATGTTCAAGTTTTTTAACCATTATGAAACTGTTAAACAACAACACATAAACAGAACAGAAACTATAATGGTGAAACCTTAACTAACTAAAACTAAATAAACGTAAAACCCTCTAAAAATGTATAACTGCAAATATCCCTCAAATTGCTGCCACCGATGCCAATTCGGAAGTACCGAGTATAATTTTTTATGCGAAAAATTAAAAGCAAAAATTTTACGTGGGATTATATATATTAGTTTATTTATATATTTAAAACTTCATGCACATTACAGTACAAAGGCGGACTTAAAGCTACATAGCTTTTTCTACCAGTCAACCAGAGAGCAATAAACAAAAATTACAAGGCGGTGCAACAAAAAGGAAGAGAAAAGAAAATAAAATAGACTAAACGTAAATAATTGTTGAATACTAAGCGATGCTCTTACGGTGAAGGAAAACATCGTGATGAAACCTGCAAATTCAGGCAACTGAATTTGTAACCATAATCCAATCTGGTCAGGTTCTCCTGGAAGCAGGGTCACGGAGGTCAGATGGTAGTCGCTCCACTGTAATTACCTGATCACCAAATCCTGAATCATGGTCAAGGCGGACCCCGGGCCCTCGTTCTCGAGAGCACAACCGGGACATTTACGCTAAGATGAGTTAAAAACTTTAGTTAAATAAAGTAACAGTTGCAAAGTATCCTTACCAACGATGGGCCCAACTATCGTCGAATAAATTACCCAATAGGCTTTTTCATTGCAGTTCATCATCGCCTTTGGAACTTTTATGCTGACTTTGGGCTCCGGCACTGTAGCAGGTTTCTCAGCTATACTCATACCGCAGTTGAAAGAAACTGGAAAAGATGAATACTCCACAGAAATGGTGTCATGGGTCGGTAAGGCGAAATACTTATATTTATTATGTCAAGTTTCAATTTTGAATGTAATTGATTTTGAAACCAGTCCCTCAAAGTTTTATTTATTTAACAGTTTATTGCACACAGTAAAATACATAGAGAAACATCATACATATAGACGACACAACAGGCACTACTTATTTCTAAAAGAAATTTCTTCCAGCAGGCCTAAGTTTCATTTTCAATACCAACACTATTAGCAAAATTGACCGTAATCCATTGTCTAATGTAAAATTTATTATTTTCAGCGGCAATGGCTTCATTTGCGTTGTTCTTTGGCAACTTATTATCGGGATACTTGATGGAGCGCTACGGGAGACGCAAATCGCAACTCATACTGGCATTCTTCTTCACGTTGGGATGGGTTATCATCGCATACGCTTGGAACGTCTATGTAATCTTAATCGGTAGATTCATTACCGGCTTCTGCCAAGGTTGGCTGGGGCCACTTGGCCCAGTCTTCGTTGGCGAAATCAGCACCCCAGCCTACAGAGGATTCTTTTTGGCATCACTCTCCTTGGCTATTGCCGTCGGAGTTCTGATGTCGCATATCTATGGGACGATCTTACATTGGTCTTACGCATCAATACTTTGCGGACTGTTTCCACTCATTGGAGGTTTGATAATATACTATGCACAGGAATCGCCGTCGTGGCTGGCGACCCAGAACCGTATCGATGAATGCATTACGTCGTTCCGATGGTACAGAGGCTCGAATTCGGAGACGAAGCAGGAGTTGGACAAGATGATTGCCGAGCAATCCAAAAGAGACACCACAAGCAGCAAGTTGAAAATGTTGAAAACAAACATAAAGAAGCCCGAGTTCTGGAAGCCGTTGTCTATTATGACGATCTTCTTCATAATGACTCAACTGACAGGAACTAACGTACTAAGTGCGTATACAACGGAGATGATGGAAGTGCTAATCGGAAGTAAAAAAGATTCATATGCTGCTATGTTGAGCATTGACGTTTTGAGATGTTTGTCATTAGGCGTCGCTTGCATGTTATTAAAAAAGAGAGGACGTCGTCCAATGGCGATGATTAGTGGAATTTTGACCTCTCTCACTATGATAGCATTGGCTATATACTTGTTTTCGGTAGGCAGGCACCACGTGTCACCGCTAATAAGCTTAGGGTTGATAACAACATACATTATAGTTTCAAATATAGGTGTGGTTCCCTTACCATGGAATATGGTTGGGGAATTATTTGCTACAGAAACTCGAGGATTAGGTTCGGGCATAAGCGTTATGACGACGTCGATAGCTTACTTCTTTACGATCAAAACAGCTCCCGGCATGTTCAAAGCTATAGGCCATGATGGGACGTATTTATTTTATGGCCTTTCTACTTTACTTGGCACGATATTTCTGTATTTCTTCCTGCCAGAAACGAAAGATAAGACTTTGTTGAATATCGAGGAGTACTTTCGATACGGTAAGAAGGGGAAGACGAAAGACTTGTTGAAGGACGAGTGTGAACCGTGTGTATAAAAATTTACTGTCGTGACGAAGATAAGATAGCCTTTGTACAGTTTTGTAACAGCACTGTAGACTGTATTATAACTCTTAAGTATCATGATAATTATAAATTAAATAAATTTGCGTATATGAATTCAACAGCTATATGTGTGCTATGAGGAAAATTGCTAGTTTTGTTTACGTGCATTGTTTACTTATTAATGTAATTTTATCTATCATTATTCTATAATTTATTAGCGCTATTAAATCAAGAATGTCTTCATAAGCATTTAACTGTCGTCGCATTACATCAAAGAATAAATATGCGAACCTACTGACAATGTACCTAATAGTTATTTAATCATTTGATTTACTTAACCTAATAACATTATTAATGTATAGTCTGATTATTATTATAAGTAAGTAGCTACTTTGTTAAGTACAATTTTAATATACTTAGCACCACATGGCCACTTTAATGTTGTTAAAGTATAATGAAACCGTATTACTTAGGTATCTATTTAAATAATGTTCATCTGTTAAATAAATAAATTTGTGTCAAAGATTTTGTAGGTAAGTCATTATGTTTATAACATATTTAATGTTGTAAATACGAAATTTCAGTGTACTTATAGAAAAAATAATTTAAAAAGTTGTGATATGGAGAATTGAAAAGTTCAAATGGAATCTTCTCACTTGTAACTAGGTATACTTTCACAAAAGGAATATTTACGGTTCTGCAATGAACATAACAGTTCCGCAATGAACTGTACCTACGTCGGTGAGAGTGCACATATACTCAATGCTGTCCCTGTCTTGAATAGTAGTAGTTTGTAGGGATAATAAGCACCACACTCGTGTAATAGTGATAAGTATAATGTGTGTCATCATCTGTGCAGTGACCTCGATTTGATGGCAGTGATACTACGAACAATCGAAGTGTGCACGTGTACTTATGTAATGTAATGTGTTTCTAAAACTTCGACAAAATCTACGTACATGTTACAGTTATTTATTTAAACTTTAATGAACCTATTTTAAGGAAACACTGCAAGAACTATACCAATTCACCTAGGCGTTAATGTCCCGGTTATGCTCTCGCGCACAAGGGCTCGGGGTCCGTCTTGACCATGGTCCAGCATATTGAATGATTGTACATCGCTAGTTTTTAGTTAATAACTACCCATATTATTTATTAACATTTACTTACTTATAAGGAACAAACAATAAAAAAAACTCATTTAATTATATTTGTAAAGTCACTTAGTCTAGTTTTATTCACTTTCGCATATTATTAACGATGTTGAAAAATGTTAATTATCTACAGTTGGTTGACTTATGTAACATGTTTTAATCTTAAGTCAGTATTAACTTAAAATGTTTTAATAGAGAAGCAATAAAATATACGAATGTTATGCTCTTATTTTTGGTAGTGTTATTTATAACATATCAATCTACTGTTAAAACTACGAAAAGATTAGACAAAATTACGTTACCTGACAATCTACCTACATAAAACTATGAATATAGCTACATAATTACTTAGCCTAATCAATAGTTTAAATTGAAAATTGACCTGCGTGAGGGAAATTTTGATATGACATTTTGAAATGAAAAATAAAAATTTAAGTTACGAACGCTTTTTCTATTTCTCTAGCTATCTAGCTAAGCAACAATGTTTTGGTGTGTTCCGGTTTGAAGAATAAGGCATGACGGCAGGCATGCGGTTAGCATTCAACTAATGTTGTATCTCAGAAAAGAGTAATTTGTACATGGCCGCAGTGGGATTTGAACCCGGTACCTTGAGCTTACAAGTGGGCTACCTTAACTTACCTTACCTTACACACAATAGAATTTTGTGAGGACCTCGGCCACCGACGCCGCTTACAGAATTCTAATTACTAGTATATAAATTGAAACTCTATGATTCTACCGGTTACCACGGCCATCACACAACATACGGCTCAGTCTGACCCATTTCCAGGAAACCATTACTGTTGTCTTCAGTAGCAGATAAGTAAAAACAACAGGCCTATTTCACGCACCGTTAGGCGAGCAAGTGGCACGCGTCCAATACACGAACACCTTCCTGTTGTGACACGTGACTGGATTCGCCAGCTAGCACATGCGTCGACTTTTTCTAAGGCACAAGTAGTTCCCACGGGTGACTGCGGGGTGGTTTTTTGTCACAAGCAAAAAGCCGAGAGGAAAACATCTGGGATGCGGAGTATGAGTATTTTTGGACACCAAAATGTGTTTATGAAGTGAAGTGTGAGGAAGTAAGGCTTTCAGAGACAAAGTAAACATTGGAAGTGTTGTTCTCTAGGAACACCAACTTTTTCTATATTAGCTGCACTTCTCGATTATGTACCATAAAGCAGTAATGCGTTGTAATGAGTGTTCCAGATTGAATTTTATGGTTACCCGTTTAAACAAAACAGCTTATGATGCGTTGTGATTCTGCATTCTAAAATATAATGTCCTACGAGTCGTAGTTACTTACAATTAGGTGATCACTCTGCTCATCTGTCTATGTGGTAATCGCAAAAATAAAACATGATGATACAGTAGTTTAAAGTTCGATTTTGATGTCGTAAGTGGTATCAATTTCGATGAAGCTCCCGATGCAGTAACGGAAAATTTAACAATTAAAGGTTCAACAAACGGTGCAATTCAATATACCAATCAGGACGGCACCGAAATATGGGCCGAATCTATTAGCATGCGGCATGCTGCACATCGATAAACGAAAAAAAAAATAGGCCAATAGTAATTGTTTGGCCTCATTATGCTGTTTCCTACGGTCTGTGATTACCTTTATTTCCACGTCAAGTGTTTCCTGCATGTTTATCTCGTGACTACCCAGTCGTAATGTCCTAGTTACGTGGCGGAACGAATATATTAATATTTTAAAATATGCCACGTGGCCGAACGGAAACTAAGGGAGGCACACGTGCTACCAATTAAAATAAAAAGTGAAAAAAAAAATACGTTGTTGGCGGACGAACGCGCCCTTTTATAAAGTGGGCGGAGGAGTCACCGAAATGATAGAATAAGGAAATAGGTGAGCGCTGGAGAACAAGTCGTGTCAATACGGCGTGTAATGAAAGTGATCGAGGGTGAATTTATGAGTTTCACTTTTATGCATTGTGTGGAGGGCCGCCTTTATCTACAACTACATTACATACATAGAACATAATTACATATTAAAAACCACCTACCAATAAAAACCTTACTCTAAATTACTTAGCGGGTTGCATTGCATACTTCCTAATTACATTGTGTTCGTGGTTTATATTGTCATATTCTCTAATCTTTTGTACGCTGATGTAAAAATGTGTACCTTAATATTTGGTTTATCCAAACACCTGATGATTTCAAGCACCGCTGCCAGCCCAGAAGTAGAGGGTAGGTATGTTGCTGAAATTATTAAGAGCATCTAAGGTTTATGTAAAGTGATAACTACGATGCGTATATTAATTTCTTTTTTATAATAGTCTTAGGCAAACGAACAACAGGGCCTTAAGTCCTTAAATTTACTAATTGTATTGGTTCGCAACCGATCAAATTCGATTGGTTTTCGATTTGATTTACAATCGTAGCCCGATTCGATTGTTTGATAAAACGGTTTTTTAAGTATTTAACAGACAATTTAATTTTCGTAAAATAAAAAAAGGAAAATTAAATAAATTAAAGCAAATCAATCGTGCAAATATCACGTTTATTTGTTCAGTCTCTTGGTAGGTAGATTTTAGAAGGCAACACCAAGGATAGCATCGATTGAGAGTCGATTCAATTACAACTCAATTGCTCTTACCTACAAGTTTTTGCAGAACACCCAATTTGTTTCAAGTAGTAATCGACTGGTAATCGAACGCAATCGAATGTTAGATAAGTAAAAAGAAATAGCGGACTTCAGGCCTAGGTCAGCTGATGGTAAGTGATCACCTGTGATTGAAATAAGCCTGTTTTCTTTTGCAATAGTGCCCACGACCTTCAGAATAGCTTGTAGGGATACAACCGATGACGTCGACGAGTTACATTTTAATACACCTTCTTACTCGTATTTGTTGAGGAGTTACTTCACAGAGTAACATAAAATTCTTATATAAATACTAAACTGTAAACCTTTATCAAAGTTTACACTGTCTCACACTATATAAACTTTCATTTATTGAATTTGGTATGTAAATAGTTATGGTCAGAAGCAATTAAATACCCAGTTGTTACCTGCGTTATGCCAAGGTTAACAACTGCCTAGAAGTTTATAATTTATTGCGTGTAATCGGGCGAGACGAGAACAATAACGTAATCATTACATAATTTATATTTAAATAAGGTATAAAACATGATTATGTATCTTCAGCAGTTCGGATGGGTGTTGTTAATAAGCATCAATGCTCTGTGTTGTGGTTTGAGGAATAAAATAGACATAAGCTTATGGTACTCAACAAATTGCGGGCAGCATTTACATTTTGGTTATACTCGTGGTCGGTAAATAAGGCACATCGGCTAGTTTCGACCTTTTGCCCATACGCGATGATACGACAGAGACGAGACTCTAGACTCTACGATGCCGAACTAGTCGGTATGTATTCTTTACATCTGTCTGTCATATAATTACACTGTACGAAAAGTTCAGATTGTGGTGAAAATTTGCCTTGATAATTTGACTAGAAATCTAATGTGGTTGCCGCGGACGAAGTCGCGGGCAATAGCTAGGAATTAGGGATTATGATGCATGCAAAAAATTATATGGTGTTAATAACCCTGCATATGCAGTGCTCTTTGCTCCTTTGGCCTGGAATTATACCATATCAGATATCTAGCTATAATATCTTGATTTAACAAGCGATTTCTTATCATTATTATCTAAATAACACCATTAGGTACTGAGGTGAGAATCTATAAAGATACCTACACAATATTAATAATCTTTGCACTCTTTTAATTTTGTTTGTTACTAGCCATAACCTGTAATTGGATTGTTGGTTCTAAAATAATATTTATTATGTTTTATATAGCTGTTGGTACTTCAATAAATAAATAAGTATTAAAAATATATATTTTAGTAGCTATTAGCAAATATGGCGACAATATGGAGCTTCAAGGCTCCGTGAACAGTAATGTAATCCACTTCCCGCCAAAAAGGAACCACGTGAAAGTGTGTTCTATTTTTGAATAATTGGAATAGGGGTGCACATGGATGTGGTTTCTCGTTGTAACGCAAAAACTACGTAGAATATTAAACTTGAGCGGTTTTGTTTGGTGTAGGTATCTCTGAATCATTTTAACCATTTTAAGGATAACTGTTTGGATGAAACTACCTGATTACCAGTTATTTAGGGGTGATAGCAACCGCTTAGCTGCTGCACTGCAACTAGTACGGTATTTTGTGAGAGAGGATTGTTACTCAAATTTAGATATCATGAAAATATAAACTCTATTAGATCTTAGAGTTGTACGCATTTGATTACATTCTGAGAAAATATCCCTTTGAATTACGAGATAAACTTGCTTGATATTGCGCTGTTGTCTCTAGCCTGTCTCTATTCCTAGCTAATTTGTAGTTCCCCTGATAATCACGGAACTCAAAAGATGAAACGGGATCTAATAATCATCCACCATGTCAAAAATGAATTTCATAATTTGAGTGAAATTCATTCAAATTATGAATGGAATTATGCGACTAACCATAGCTACCGCTATCAAGAATGATGGGCATAAAGGATCCCCCTGAAATGATCTCCAAATACTTAGGACGAGCGAGTACGTAGGTAAGTACCCAAGCTATGTTGATAATTATGATTTATACCTATTATACCTATGTTATCAGTACCAGTGACTATTCCTTCAGATGAGTGTAATTATGAACTAATAAAATATTACATCACATATTACGTGCAAAAAGATGATCTGAAATTGTCTGCTGTTTTTAGGACTAAGCTTAAGAAGGTACGTAATGTTTGCAAGTTTCGATTATAGAGGGAGAAGAAGAAGCTACAATAATTACGAGTAGATAGGTAGGTGTTATTTCTGTTGGTAAATCTCCTTGTACATACCTACATTAGATATTTATGGGGTAAATGTGTTTGTTGGTCTATTATAAGGCAAATAAAAATATGTCTATTTGTAGTAATATCATCATCATCATCCTGGCGTCATGTTCCGGCTTTGTCCCCGCGCAGCACGCGAGGGCCCAGGGTCCGCCTAGGGCCCAGGTAGTAATATACCCAGGCTATAATTCGTAATGGGGCTAATGGGAAGAAAATTTTTGACGGCACTTTGTCCTCATAATGGGGACAGCTACGATGGGGACAACCAGGAATACAAGGTCCGGAGTCCCGGAGTAATATTAGGATCCAACCAGATTCACAGATTTTCGAAAACAAGTGTGGAAACACCTCAAGTTCCTATTGGCAAGTAGAAACATAATATTTCTGTTACTATCCGCTCGAGATTTTATGAAAGATACTATATCTTGTTTATCGAGGAAATGTAGGTATATTTTTACTTTGATTGCCGATCTAACTGGAGATTTGCAATAACAACTTGTTTATGACAGAAATTGAACAGGATTTGTGATAGTTACGCATACAAGTTGATTCACCGCGGGAGGGTAAACACTTAACTCTCTAAGTAGCCCTATTTCCTCTACTCACGGGTGGAGTGTTACCATCATCACCATCTGATGATATTATTATCATGATCATCATGGCATCAATCCCCATTTGGCGAGGCAACTCATTTTATTGAATAGTTAATTTAGAAGAACATCATGTTGGTTGCAAGCCTGATTTGCGCAGCGCGCGAGTACCCGAGCTTTGCATTTTTACTTCTCCTTCTCCACTTTCTTTGGCATATCAGTCTTGGACTCATCCAAGTCCAGTTGTGGTTCTGAAGATATTATTTTTCAGTACGTACTTTAATAATAATATCGGATACGAATTTGGTACTTGGGTTTGGCGTTGATTAAACTAAGTTATTTTACATGACAAATAATAAATCATTGTTTATTTTTTGTCATCTGATTATCATGACAACAATTTACAGAAATCCACAATTACTCATATCTCCAGAATTTAACTACAGCAACATAGCTCGTTATCTTTATAGACATCTGATTTACTTATTGACAGAATGACTGAATCTAGCCTGTACCACTTTTAACCACATTACTTTAGACATAATTATATTATGACTTTGTGCTCTCATACATTTGTTTGTATGGAATTAAACGCTTTCTGAACACACACGCCATGTGTTTACGTTCTGCGTCGATTCCAATCAAATTGGAACCAATTACCAGACAAACAAAAGCATATGCCACCGTGACTCGAAGTTTTTGCGTGTTCTGCGTTTAATTTGTAGTTTGGTGATCTTGGCAGCCAGATGGTGAGTGAACGCGGACGCCGTATGGCGCTCCGCTCTCGCGCAGGATCTCAGCGCAATTTGAACTTCACATCGCGGTAGACAACGCAAGGCACTTCTACGTTATCACGATCAAGAAATATTTACCATAACCGCCAACAAAGGCAAAAGGTAGATGACACATTATTTATTCTACATCTCAGGCTATAGCGTTGCGCTACCTACCCGGCATTAAAGTCGGAGATTATTGAGCATAAAACACGTCGTCCTAATCTTCGAACATGTGGATAGGACTGCGCAAACTGTTGAAAAAGTGCTTATTCAGTTTTGTTCGTTAGCTCGGGATCTCCCTAAAGGCGAGGCCCGTTTTTTGCCGGTTCCCATGAACCCTGTGACAATGGCGTCGACCTCGCTGAAAGACTCCGCCGAAGATCCACGCAAGAATAAATATTGGACGACAATAGGGTGCTTCTTTGACTTTACCTTGACACGGACGGCGTGCAACTAGTCTTGATAGTTTTTGTCGAGGTCTTGTCGCTAAATCGTTAGTAAGTACGTTAAGATGGCTCATGTCTCGTTAAAGACTTAGAATTAAGAAAGTACGTTTACCTACATAAAGTCGTTTAGGTTATCAAATGCGTTGCCCGCTAGCTATGAAATAATGGAAAACCATATGGAATGAAAAGACTTCATAGGAAAAATAAAAAAAAAAACTTTTAAAGATAGACGTAAACAAATTAAGAGAGCAAATTATTTAAGTAGGTATAGTACTAAGTATTATAAACAATAACTCATTATGTTTATTTTGATGAAGTCAACGGCATGCTTAGGTTTAGTTTAGCTTAAACAAAATAATATAACCTTCACTGGGAGGACACGTACAGTGAAGGGTAACAATAAATAAGTCGGTGATATTTATGACCGAAGTGTACTTATATTCATTAGCCACTGGGGTCGAGTGGTTAGTGCGCCAGCCTCATATATATAAGCAGGTAGAAATATCAGTAAGTACTATCTAATTAGGCTTGAGCGGAATTTAAGGTGTCATACTCTCTGAAAAGATCAACACAGTGAGCACACTTAAAAGAATTCAAATCAAGAGTCACGCAAATACCTACCTTATTACTCTCAGTTCAATCTCACCTTAGTTTTTAAGTAGATTTTTGTATCTTTTTATACTTGACCGACCAATTGTGTTGTGAGAGACTGGAATATGCCGCCTGGCGGTGACCGTAAGGAACACAAACGAATTTAAAAATAGATTAGACTAATTCTTAAGATCAGAATAATAGGAAGAGCAATCTTGGTTAGAGAGAAGCCGGATGCAGGCAAAACAACAGTTGTTCACAACTGCCTGCCTGATAAAAAATAATAATAGTAATATTTGTATTCATATTTTGAAATATTAAACAACTTTAGGTAAACATATTTTTATTTATTGCCCCTTACTCTCTCACCTTCTCGGCAAGCATCAAGACTGTGCAGTCGGCGTACAACAGCCCAAAACAACAATAGTCCTAGCGGGTAGTAACGGACTTTTCCGTGCGTACCGCACACACCTATCGATCAAGATTTTGTTCCTTGTGCGTGCAGTGAACTTGCAGGTTTATTATGCAAACCCTGTCAACGTTCCCACGCAGATACTTGACATAATTCTACATATTCGGTGTTTTATAATATATTCATGGAATCCTGTTCAATTTTTAGATTGTGCTGTTTCGTCTGCAATTGTGCTAAACTATGAAATAAAAATAAAATTATGGTTTAAACTATCTACGACGTGAATCCTAAGTTATTATGACTAACAATAAATTAAAATTAGTGTTTTCAAAGTAATGCGAGTTGGTAACAGTTTAATATTTTTTAAGAAATCTAGATACGAGATTTAGAGGTTATCGTCTCTTGGAAAGTTACTTATCTGCAAATGATAACTGATTATTGTCCCTATCAACGGAATTAAGAGTACGGACATTTGAGTTTCCGTGTTTACAAAATACCTGAAATCCACATCGTATAAAGTATCAAGTAATAAATAAAATAAGGTCATTGTTGTTAACCACCACTATGTGCTTTTCTAATTGCCAAATATCATCAAATTGTGATCATTTAAGGAGGCCAATGCCAGCAGTGGACTAATATAGGCTGATGATGATGAAATGATCAGATCAGTAATAGACATAGATATAATATTTATTTAGCAATTTCTACAATGTAAATAAACAAAATATTTCTTACTAACAATTAGGTAAAAGATTGTAGTGTCAAATTAGAGCTCAGCTCAGCATATGCTGTAGGCAGTGAGACCACAGCGCTGATTTTCAATCAATAATAATATCTACATCAATTATCAAAGAAAAGACAAACTAATCTCTAATTAAGTGTCTATATAAATTAAACAATTAAGCAGGAAGGATTCTACTACCGAATGCCAATCACTGTCAAAATATATGTATTTACTAATATAGTATTAAGAGGAAAACTTGATTGGTTGTCGGTTTGTTTGTTTGTGGGAATGTAATGGATTAACTTAAAAAAAAGGGTAGTTCTGTGTAGGGTAGGTATAGGGTAGGTGTAGGGTAGTGTTGGGGTAGGACGCCACGCGAACGAAGTCGCGCCGAGCCCACTAGTCGGTAATAAATGGCAAGTCATATCAAAGGGTGCATATGACGTATTAAAGGCCCGTTCTCTCACGTGCATCAAAATCCATAATCTCTAACATCGCCTGACGAATGGGGCGGAAAATATCTAAATGGAGGTAAAAATAGCGTGCAAGCCCGTAAAATATGGCGATATTGTGACTTGAGAAAAAATTCAAGATATTCAGAGGAGGAATTAAAATTCTCGCCCGCCCCGGAAATGTGGGAGCGTGCGGAACGAAGCAAGAAATAATATTTTACAAACTTTGAAATTGCTTGGATTCTTCAGCTACGCGCTTCCGTGTTGGCGCAAAAAGCTGCGACTAAAGCTTCATTCTTGGAACAGAAAATGTTGTGTGTGTATATTAGTGTAGGAAGGACATTTCAACCTTTATCTCTGATTCACCTAATTCATATAAGTCTAAGCAAAGTTTGAGAAAATTCGTCACGAACATGGTTTGACTTGAACCTTGGAAGGGAAGGGGATTCAATAAACTATTAATTGGCAACCGATATTACACTTTAATCTATACTATAAACTAACGGTCTTACACCCTAAAGTATGATTAAATTATTCTACATGAACTAGAGTAAAGTCGGAATGAATCGAAATCAACCCCGATTGTGATGCACGAGATTGGGCATTTTTTACCCCACACTCCCTCAGATCGGGTGTTTTTTACCCAGCCAAACGGCAGCGCATTATAATCACAATGCCGATATCGTCTTACCGTTAACGGACCCGTTTGGGGGCCGGTATCGCCACGTTAACTCATTGTTAGTTAAGTTCAGATTAGAGTCGATTCACCAACAGCCTATGACTGCCCATTTTGGTAGAGTCACATCTATGTTCTTGATAGCTTAAATTGATTATTAGTTTTCTTACTGGGATTGTATTATTCTACCTATTAATTATACGTATACAACTAGCGACTCGCCCCGGCTTCGCACGGATGTTTTGGAGTTTTCTCTATTATTATATGCATGTATTGTATATTAACCTTCCGGAAGAAATTCTCTGAATTATAATGAAAACCACATTAAAATCCATTATGTGGTTTAGGAGAAGTTAGCGGATATACAGAAAGAAATACGCGAAAAGCGCCTTTATTTGATACTACGTAAGGATTATTACAAAAAGTAATATAAGTTAAAAAATACCGTTACGGGGCCCTGAACTGTTCAACCAGTCTCAACCATTTAAGTTTTAGTTAGACTATCGAAAGCTAAAAATTCAAGGTTAAAGTTTAACTGTCATATCGAAAGTACTAAACTCCGTTTAACCGAGAGTGGGTACAACTGGTCCAGGCGGCATTTAGATCAACAAAGAGTTTTAAAGTAGGTCATTTACTGACGAATAATTTGACGAAATTACCATACGCATTTGTCTCAAAGGGTTTCATTGAAATTAGGGGTACGTGTCGTTAATGGACTGATTGACAAGGTTCGACATCTTAGGGAATTTATAGGGTTAATATAGATTAGAGCTGGTAATAATAAATTGGTTATAACGGTCTACTGTTACTCCCGTTACCGGTACTCTAGTAAGAAAACTCTTTCTTTGCTTAATTTTTTAAATTTATGTAAAAGTTTAATAATTTATGTTTTTTAATAATGTAAAAGTTATGTAAAATGTTATTTCTGAAGTTATGTACTATTGTTATGCATTCAAAGGCTCTAAAAAAAACAAAGTTTCTTGATTATACAAAAGTTTAATTACACTAAAATCTAACATCACAAGAATAATGATTAACCTTTAGTAAGGCACTTTAAATATTTTTATTAAGCATCATGTGCCCTCTAGCATTTATAGTATTTACAAAGTAATTCAGCATAGTTCTTATTAAATGGAATGACCTAGATACCTACAATATTACTAAAGAATTGGAAAAGTCCACTATTACGTAACACTTTATGTGCAACGTGGAACACAACACAATTTTCTGGAAAAATAATTGCAAAGCTCTTCATAAACCTATTTATAATTAAACATTTCTGCAATTATACATTTTTGAAGATACTCTTTTTAAGATTGAACTACTTATATTATATACAAAAACTTCTGGGTAACAGTAATGTCGTGTACAAACAGATAAGGGATATACATTTTTGATATAGTAAGTAATAAATAATGAAGTACTCGTCCATTAGGATTGTCCGTTGAAGCGCACCTTGCGCCCGCGCACACGCTGTCTTTGGCATCGACAGCTGTATGTTCTACTAGTTAACTACACTCCTATTACCTACGTATGCTATAAATAAATATTTAGAATTAGTCTACAACATAAAGTCTTCTATTTATATGCATAAACATTAAACACTTCCTATTCCTTTACAATTTTCGTGGGTCGGGCTTGCCTTGTCTTCTCCTGCCACCATTTCAGCGTCTCCTCAAATTGCTCTCTATCTTCAGGAGTCACCTGAATATCTGGAAGCTCTTTCTTTAGATCTATGTCACTGTACTGGTGCTCCATAAATGCATTGTCTTCCTTAGTTTTGTACTCACTGTGAGATGTAATCAAATTCAGGTTGATTGCTTCCAACGGTATTGTATGTTGCTGATTGTAGCTCTGCATCTGATGCATTGATTCAGCGTATTTGATTTCGAAATCACCATCGTTTGCTACCATGTCGGATTCACTGACATAACTTTGTTCTGGTATAACTGTAAACTGTTCAGCGGAGTGAGGAAATGGAAAATGCCCTTCAAGGAGATGTGAATTCACTTCGTCTTGTCCAAGCAGATCTGAAGATGGAGTCAGTGGAGGGCCACCTTCTTCTTCTTCATACAGGTGCGGAGTAGAAACTAACTGGAAAACTTCTGGTACAGACATTTCCATGTATTGTTGTTGAGGTATTTGCTGAAGAGAACTATCCAAGTCGTCCTCATCCAAATCTTCGTCTTCGAGTGCTGGCGAGTTCAAAGAGAAGTAGCTTCTCTCCTGGCTGTTTTCTCTCGGTGATGAAGATGCTGGGGACGGGAACGAATCCATGGAGGGTCGTGTAGAGTTTTCCTTATCAGCATGGCCGATGTTTAGCAAACTTTCTAAGTTCCGAATGTATTCGACTGCCATGCGTAACGTTTCCACTTTGCTCAACTTCTTATTTGGGCCTCGGTTCGAGTTCGCTGTCTCGAATGCGCTGGCTACCTCCTCAGGTATATGCCGGCGTAGAGCAGCAAATCCGTCGTTCACTTGCCTCACCCTGTTCCTTTCACGTGCATTGCGTCGCGCTACGGCTAGCGGGGTGGGCGTCCGTGTGTCTTCTACGATACTCTCACGTATACGAGGTCTCTTCGTGAGAAGATGTGAGGTTACAGGTTCCGCGGCACGCACTAAGGACGTCACAGAAACGGTAGTCGGCGTCTGGATCCTCTCTTTCTTCCTCACGATAATGATCTCACGTCTCACGTTCTGGTTCGTCTCGTTGTTCGTTATGTTCACGGCATTATTCACGGATTCCTGGAGCACCTGCGCCTTGCCGAGCGAATTGCGGAAGACCACTACTCCGATGGAGCTCATTTCGGCGCGATGACGTGCAGTTTTCACATGTTACGTATGTTTGTGTTGCATTGGTCGCGGATCGTTGGTTGATGAGGTCACGTATGGGTAACTGTAGTTTGGTCTAACGGAAGGTTTGAGGTGGCGTCGGGGCGCCGGCCGCGGCGGGAATGGCGCGTGCCACTCGGGCGCACCTGGGGTGCTAAGGGGCGGTGCGGGGGGATAAACAGGGGTACTTACGCTCGCTAGTTGCACACATGCCCTTTTCAAAGGGCGGCCCGGGGAAGCGTTTCGTTCAACACTAACAAAGTGTCCCTTTCGTACACACACAGCTGCGCCAGACGGTGAATTGAATTGATATAATTTTTTACATCGCGGCGATATATTTTTTACGTAGTGGTACAATTTTTGGACAAAATTTGGATTATCTTCTTCTTATCATAGGTTAATCACTGATTTGCAATTTTACAATTTTAGGAATAATGAACGTTTTACACGATAGTAACAAGACTGGCTTTTGATTTGTTGAAAGATAATACCAAGGAACAACTGCCACTACGACCACTTTCTTACCCAATTAGAATATTCTTTCTTTTCTATCTACCTACTACATTCCAATATTTTCCTTGATTCTCTATAATATTGTAGCTTTCGATTTCGGTGGGGTGTAGCTGCTGTGTGTGTCGCATCACACATATGTGTATTATAAACTGAATAGCTCGTGTGGATTGCACACATGCACTAATGGAGCTAAAACCGTTCGCGTGCTTCAATGGAATTTCGAAAACGAATGCGCCGGCGCAGGGGGTTGAACGGAGCCCTGCGCTCAATCTAGAATTTATACATTTTATTTTTTGGTTGTACTTATAAAGCAAGATTTTTAGGTCTTCATATTTATTTAGTGACTACCTGTGTATATTGTCTGTCTGTTTGTTGTCTGACTAGCCGTTCTCAGCGGCTTTCACCCGCCCGCACTTCGGATCTCTGTAAACAATAAACGGGAACCTTTTATTTTCCCGAGATAAAAAGTACAGTCTAGAAATCTCTATAGGTAAGAATAAGTATAATATTGATCTCTCAGTTACAGTGTTATAATGAACCATCACATTGGATCCTTAAAGAGGTTTCATTAGAGGTGGATGCCCTGGTGACGCCCCTGGTGTTGCTGATGTCTTGACTACTTTTTAACAGATGAATCATTTTTCATTTCTATTTGCCTACCGTATAGCATAAAAAATAGAAAACTATCAAAAGTATTTACAGAAAAAACAGTTCCGATGACTGTACCTCTTGGGTACAAAGGTACTCGAGTGCTGGACGACTTTTAAAGGTCGTGTTCCACGCTGGGGAAGACTATTGAAGTAGAAATTACTATCTCGCAGCTGATTGTATCACAATAATTTCATGGATACCTACGTATGAAAAATGTGTTCTACAAACTAGTAGGATCGAGCGCAGGACTCTTCACGATCGTAGTGGGAACTTCGGTACAACGGTAATATTGAATTTTTATGTACATAATTGCTTAGCTGTAAAACTTATATTTCCTATTTGTTTTCTGTCCAAGTTGTTCGTTTGGCGTATTGTAGTTTTACTTGAAAAAATCTTATACTGGATTACTCCATAAACACAAACAGCTAATATGAGAATGGAAACAATGAAACAGAAAGAAAAACGGGTTTTTGAAATTATGGACCATACTCCTATATAAGTAATACCCAATCATGAAGTGACGTCTATTTTAAAATAACTCATCCAAATAACTACTTTCTCATTCAAATGCAATTATTTGTGCTATTGAAAGGTGATTGCAATCCAAAACAAAACTACATCTATCGTAAAGTCCATACCTATTATAATGCCCACCTAGTCAAAGTTAATTAGAAACAAAACACAAACGGAAACACAATCAGCTGACGAGCAGAAATGGCGGCAAAACATCGCTCATATGTTCAAAGTACCACACATACGTATATTGATACGGTGCATTTGTCCGTGTGTTTCTCCCACGCGACAGCTGCTAGCCTATCCTTTGTGCCTTGGCGCGTGCCACTGTCCTTCACAACTGACTCTATTGTTATCAGTTGCTATTGAATTACTATCGTTCGCCCGGCTGCAGGGTTAAAGAGGAAAATTAATTTCCTTTCTACTTAGATGATTAGGGCTGTTAGTCAACAGTTAGGTATTGCTCAGTTTATTAAGACAGATTTTATTTATTATCGAGTGCGGGATATGCAAATACTATAATTTCATACATATTATGTGTTTTTCATGTACATTTATTTTCTTATATTTGTACATATTTATGTAAAAAGGTACACTTAGATACAATGAGACACATACACACAAAGGTGCCAAACACGCGAATGTCCAGCTGTCACTAGGTCACAAGTGCCAAACATCAAATATTCAATAGCTCTTCCATTGTAGTCAAAAAATCGCAAAGGTCTCCCGCTTATAAGCGTGCAGTGCAACGCGCTCTGCTGGGAGACTCTCTAGAGGTTAAAATCGCAATCCGGCAAAGGACCAAAGTCACCGTCATAGCGCACAGAATTGGCAAACTAAACTGACAGTGGGCTAACTATATCTGCCGAAGAACCGACAACCGCTGGAATAAACAAGTTCTTAAGTGGAGAACCAGCGACTCGACGAGACAGGACGCTTTCCATCCAAGTGGAGTGGCGATTTGCGAAAAGCTGTATGTTCCTTATTGGATTGTGGGAAGCCTATAGAGCCTATTGTGAGAAGTAGCGGATTAATTTAGGCTGATGATGATGATGGCGAGGAAATTGCCCATCCCACAATGATAAGTCAGGTTACGTGGGTAGCTAAGGGCCTTTACTGTTGGAATTGTAATTGAATGACAATGTAGATCAAAGGCAGTTTTAATTGTAGCTGAATAAAAAACTACACTAAAAATAATCTGCGAAAATGAGCTGCGATTGCGACCCAATTACAATTCAATCGACCGAGTAGTAATAGTAATAGAGTAATAGTAAAAGTACCAGAACACCAAAAACGTTTCATACTGCCATTGAGTTGCGATTGCTATCCCATTTACTTAAAACTTGAAGCCCAGGAAGTGTAACGGCGAGTGCGCTTGCTGCAACAGCGAACGGTGTGTTGCATTTCATCGTACGAAACCTCTATGTATGTATATGTCAAAATCTTTGGCACGAAAACATTGAAGACGCGATTCGTTACTGCAACGTTCCATTCGCGGCGCTTTAGCAAGATCTAGACGCACCTTTACGTTGATTTTTATGGACTCAATAACTCATTTTGTTGTCATTGTTTATGTAAGTTTTACTAAGTTTGGAGTACATATACTTAATTAATAATTGATTGTGAAGAGTTTTCGTATGTTTTTTTTAGCAGGTTCACGTGTGTAGCAACAAGCTCCTAAATGCTATACTTTAAGTAAGAAGTAAGTCTATCTAACTCGGTACCTTGTCTGTACCTATGTATTTACCCATAGAAAAATCAACATTTTTTTGATTGATACAAAATTCGTGTCGCACGTTGTTGGTTCTTTAAAAAATGTTAATTATTAAGATTTCAGTTTCGTTCTTCAGTGAACTTTTACACTTTAAATAACAATAACTTTAACTTTTCAAAAACATCATTATTCTGGCTAGCAGACTCTAGGACCCTAGGGTCCACTTACCTATTTTACTAACTCAACTTCGGTCGGTCTTTGGCGTCCTCTCGTTAAAAACCTATTTTTTTAAAAGTCGCGTTTATGTTTTTGATGGAAAGAATTTGCCAAATATTGTGTCGATTCTTTTCTGGCAAAAAGTCAGGGTTAACTTTCGTTTATATAACTAATATAATCTTGTTCATTACTATCCACGATGTTTCAAATAATTGTACTTAGACTAGACAGCTATTACTTCCGAGACGAGACGCCTTCTTTTTTTATACTAGCAACATTTTAATCTGAATTTTTGCTCAATCGTATGGTAGAGCATGGTAGAGCAAAGTAAAGACGCCGGTGGAAACATTCATAATCAGAATATGAAATTAAATATGTCATAGGGATTACTGCTTGGCGTCTAATTAATACTCCAAAATGCGTCCTGTAATACAAGACGCATGGTTTTTTCCTTGCCATCTTGCAAACATGTGGCTTATGGTGCGGCGAGCTAAATTTAGCCATTTCACCCATATGCTTATGGTGTTCCAAGGGGAAGGTGTAGCAAATCAGGTTCGAGAACAGTTGCTAAGGTGCTTTTAATCTGTCAAAACAATGCTTCACCCTTTGAGTTTATTTTAAGCGAGCGATTGATGGAGGTAAACGTTGTAATGACTCAAGCACAGTGTGAACTTAAGAGGCGAAAGTATTACTTTGGCCTTTGAGAATTAAAATGGACTGGGATATAATGGACTTATTTTGGGTTAACCTTCACATTAAATTGTTATAATCTGTTATAAATTGTAGTTATCTTGGAGCTAAGCAGCGTGAATTTGAGAGGCGAAATTGTTACTTTGGCCTTTGTAAATTAAAATGGACTGGGACAAAATGGACGAACTACAGATATATTTAGATTTTGAAAAAAATTTACGATATCTTGAGGATAATAATTGTACTCTACTTTGGATCTGCCAATCTTGACTTTCGTCTATCATTGACCCAGCCCGTTTTGTAAAAATTCTTAGCGTCAATGGTTTTGACCCTGACTTGTTAAAAGAAACTCTTTTATGTCTACGTCTACATACAAACAAACCTGTGTTTCCTCACAGCTGTGCTGAATAGCTTGTCCGACCTTCATACTAACCTATCTCAATGCAGGTCGCCTTGAAATAGCTCCCTATTGAGGGTTTCCCCGTCTCAGACGGTATTATTTTATATTAGAAACGATTTGAGACGTAACGCTGTATGGTTTTGGTCTCGGTAACTAGGCGTTTTTAAGAGAATATATTACTCAGAGTTGATATAGAGCCTACATACATTAAAATACATAACAGGAGAAAAATATGAAGCCGACTATAGTAAATAATATTTGCTGAACTAAAAAGTCTATATCCTATTTTCCATCGTATACTTTATAATAGGCATAGTGGCTCGATGGAATAATTTATCTAATTATGTACTTTTAATGAAGATCGCTAATAAATTGAGCGAGCTCGAATGGAAGTTTGAAGTTAAAAGCCAATACCAGTATCATACACAATACCATGTCAAGAGTTTAAGTATACCAATCGCATGGAAATTGGCTGTCATCTAATCTAGATTTAGATTCTAGATCTAGACGACCTTTCGCGGTATTTCACACACTGGCTGAAGTGGTGCCTCTTGGGCCCTAGTTCTTTCTTTCTTACAATAAATGTAACAAGACCACGATAACGGGCCAAACTACAAAACCAAAATTACGATTACTGTTCGACTAACATTCTGACATTTACTTACGAGAATTTGGTATAAGTCTCATTCAAAACGTACTCCCCTCTATTCTTTAGGTCTATGGGACGGGAATAAAGGAGAACCTTCAACTTGAAATCGGAATAAGCTAAGGTCATATAGACAAAGCGTAGCGGCGGGCGGTGCATCTAGACGCTAGACTATTACCAAGGGGTTATTTCTAAAGGCCTTAGTATCCGGCCAATGGTTTTGAATTATGACGAGAGCAAGTTATGAAGTTGTTTGAATAAGGCAATGTGGGCCGCCGGTAAACTTGGGAGCTCTGCAATTTAGCGATTATGTAGACGGTATATCAGATTTATGACTTTATTTGAATGGTACCTATGTTTAATCATAACACTACGAAAACAACTTAAGTATTAACTATAGGCGGATAAAAATTGCGTGAAAAGTGAAGGAAATCTTACAATACATTCACCACTATGTAAGATGGTATTCACATGGAGAGTTGATTGATGTGGTTAATTTAGTATTCACTTACTTATAGTTACTTCATTAAAAATAATGTAAGTAAAGCTTGTGTTATTGGTGTCAGAAAAGTGATAAAGTGCCTATATATTTTTGAAATACATAGATATTATACATATAACACTCAAACTCGTAACAGTAATTAAAATTCATCATTTAATTTCTGTGGAATCGAACCCGGGACTTCTTCGCGGCATGTTAACAAAATGAACCACTTAGGACTTTGAATTAAAATAATAATAAGACATACAGGGCACACGAGGGTACCTATACGTATCTGGCAATTCCACTGAGATCATACCAGTCGTAGTCTCCACCAACGGCCTCGTCCCAACTTCTCTCGTGGCCGTCTAAAGAGATTCCAGAGAGACTCCAAAGGTATATTGTCCTCTGATTCCTCTCTTTCTAGTCCTAATCCTCGACCATTTGGTCTTTTCTGTCGAGAGCTATAGATACTCCCTTACATGGCAAGGAAAAATAATGTAATCTGTAGTTAATCTAATTTATTTGCAATGGAGCGCATGTTTCATAGTCAATTCAAAATATTCAGTTCAAACCTGTTGTCGTGTTAACCGTTTCTCAGAGTCTGGATCAAAAAGGCTCCACTCCCTCTCTGGTACAGACATAATACGCTTTTCATACTCATTGTTTCACACCAGACGGCAAAGAAACTAGCCCCTGGGTTTCTTTTGGACCACCGAATGTAGTGCATTCGTATTGAATGGACTCTTTGCAAGCTCCTTACCAATTACAAGGCTAATTCTGCGCCCGTAAATTTTACGGTACTTCGAATTTGCACTCTATTCCTTTACATTAAGAGCATCCTTTAGTGAAGTTGACTGAATTGTTAACTTGGCAATAAGATGCAAGATCAAGTCCTTGTGGCGGCCGTTCCATGCAATTATTTGGTCTCGTTTTCTATAGTGAGACCGTTACTGTAATGTTATTGTGATTTAATTTGCTAATGTAATGCGGTGAGAACACCATTCTTATTTTATTATTATTACTAGTGGACCTGGCGCGACTTCTTTCGCGTACACTTACTACCCCCACCTACCCTTTTTTTTTGCTTATAGAGCTGCCTCTTGAAATTTTATATTCCCGCATTAAAATCCGTTTCTTTAAAAGATCTAAGCGTACTTACATAGATACATAGGGACAGACGGCGGAAAGCGACTTTGTTTTATACTATGTATAGATTAAAAATATATGAAAGTACTCCATGATAATACGACTTGTGAAACATGGATATCCACTAGTATTTTTAAATAAATTGGTAGATAGTAATAAGTAAAAGTCACGCCAGTATCTTTACTTCCTACGGTTAGTTAGAAATTCGGAAACATATTTTAATGCGATTTTTCCTACAGAGATTACAATAAAAGAGTTAGTCTGGTTTACGGTTTATACCCGTTTGTAGGGTGTGGATTGCTATTTTAAATTAATGTTTATTTTTACTGTGTATATATTATAAAGAGAAAAGATTTGTATTTTTGTTTGTTTGTAATGAATAAATTCAAAAACGTCAGAACAGGTTTTAAAAATTCTTTCACTAATTGAATGCGTCATTTGACTGAGTAACATACTAACTTTTGTCTCGGGAAAATAATAGGTCCCGGGGAAAAGATAATTATTTATGATATCCAAACTGCGCACGGGCGAAAGCCGCTGGGAACGGGTAGTATATTATATTTGCTTAGCAAGTTAGAGAAATTCGTTGATAAAATAATCAATTCAGTAATGACTGCGACTGTAATCAATCTGGATAGCATTATTATTATTCGAGGCGAACGTAACCGTCCAAAAAATATCAGAAGAGGCAGATGTTTGGGCCCGCGCCGGTTACGCACACCACTACGCCTTTTGTCCTCTTCCAGTTACAACAAATTCCTATAAGAGTGAACGAGAGGGGGAACCAGAATAGGGGTTGCTACGGGGTTTTGCCACGTGACCTGCGCCTACGCACACACGCGCGGGAAGGGAACCCTCGATCATTTTATTGATCTCCGGAATAAATCTCAGTGTTTAATTCCATTGTACGATCCGAGAAATAGATAAATGTAATTTCGAGTTTAATTGTTGGGGGGTGCGTTTAATTTATTATTCTACTTCGCTGGAATTTTATGCTTAGTAAGTTAAAGAGTTAGAATAAATAAGTATAATGGTTGTCTTGGTTATGTGGAGTTATTCTTATTTTCATTTCAACCCTTTCCATTGAGAATTTTAAACAAATATTTTATAGTTTTTTGGGTAGTAAACAAAGCTTGTTATTTGTAGGCACGAATAATGTGAATATCTACGTTAAAATAGTTGTTGAAATTGTTAAAATGTGTAACCAATTTGTTTCTAAAAGTAATAATATCTGTTAAAATAAATGTTTAGCGGACTGTAGTTAGAAGGAATTACTGCGGTGAAGAGAGCCTTAAAGAACGATCCTCTTAGTAGTTGAAAAGTGAAATAATCTAAAGAGTAAGTGAAACGAAAATATGTGACATTTGAATTTAAAAATGAATCGGTTTTACAATTTTGATAGGCAAGGGAAGTTAAGTTAAGTTACAAAATATAAAACGGAGATAAAACATTATAAATATGAATGATACAGTAATAATTATATGAAATCATGTAAAGCTTCCAAATCTAGGATAAAAAGCTCGTCAACCGTTATCGAACTTTCCATTTGTGCTAACAAGTAATTTGCAGTAGGCTAATCTTCACCACAAAACATTACAGTTGAGTGCCTATAAGCATCAGCTTCCGGCAACATTAAAGCGTGCGCCGCCTCACCACTCCATAAAGGCTCCACGGCAAAATAATATCATCAAGCTCATTGGCTGACAATTTAGAGAGTTTGTAAGAAAAACAAACTTCTGGACTCGTATCCAGTTACAGCTACTTAAACTGTCGTCGGGCGAACCACCCACACGGCTCCTTTTTGTTTTTTACCAATCTTTTTATGCAACTAAATAGGTTTCCTGATAGAAAAACAAACACTCGTTCATTGAGTCGGATATTTGGACTCGTACGACGTCTCGTTGCGAATGAGTGATGGATTTCAAATGACTCTCGACCCGACGGAATGACGCTTCCGCCTGTGATGGCACAAAATTATGATTCGGGTGACATGCCATTTGGGGGAACGATGTCTTATTCTATTATTGTCCATGATTACGGTAATGATCTAGTTTTTGACGAGAATAAATATGTCATTACTAGATTTTGCCCGAGACTTTGTCCGCGTAAAATTCGATTATTACGTTCCTGGCCCGTTCCCGCGGGAATCACATTAAATTTCGGGGTAAATGCTAGCCTATGTGCTAGTCTGGGCTATAAGCTACATTACTGCAAATTTTTATCAAAATCCATTCAGTAAGTATCTACTTTTAGCGTGAAGGAGTAACAAATACCCATCTATCCATCTTTACAAACTTTCGCAGATAGGACTTGGAGGGTTCTTAATGTGTATTGATACACAGAAACATTCCTAAATCCTACTCAGGTACAACACATATCGATTGGTAGATTGTACTAACCCATTCCTTTATAAAGGTATGTCATACAGGGCATAATTGTTGACATAAATTGAACTCTACAAAATACCAAAATTTTTCTCTTTGACATGGTAGCAGTAAGAGCACCTAGATCACTGATTGATTCTTGGGGATTAACCATACGGAGATTTTGTTACACAAATTTCATGCAGATAGCATTACGGGAGTTATCTGTGCATCGTCAGAAGCGTTTGCGGTATGATATCATATCAAGTTATAGCGCCATCATCGCTCTGACATATCGCAGGCAGCGATCCTAATCGATGTCTAAACGTAGAGTTGCATTTCACGATTCGCTGGCAACGCTGGAATGCCGTAGGAAAGGAATGGTAGCAGTTGATCTGTTGTGAGATGTACTGGTTTGAAAGATGTATGTATGTATGTATGTATGTAATCTCTTTATTGCATCAATTTATAACATAAAGATATACTTTTATAAGTTTTAGTTCGCTGTTTCATTTACTTACTATATTTTATCTTTAAAGAACTTTTTACGTTTGTTCATTATCTCATTATTTCCAGACCATAGTGTATTGATGCAATGTCACTGTATTGTTTATTAACGCCTTGGTTTAATAAAATCGACGCACTATCATCATCACCATATTAGCTGTCACCCCGGCTCCGCCAGGGTCCGCTTTCCTACTTGTCCTCTTCCACTACGCTCGGTCTTTAGCATGCCCAGTTCGTACACCATTGACTGTCGCACCCGCCGTAGCTATAGAAATCCATTACTAACTCAATAAATAACAAAATTTCGTTACTGGTGGTCGAGGTAGAACAACTGGAAACCCCGGACCTTCGCCATGGCTACCAGTATCTATACCACTGTACCGCATGGAAAATCAAAATTAACTTTTTCTTCAGATTCTGATTCGTATTGGATAAGATCGTGCTCAAATAGCAGTTCCCAAGCTGGTGGCATGTTCCCGGGCATGAAGAGCTGCCACCGCATTCCGTGGTAAGTAGTTAACCAGCCCATCAGATGTCTTCCTTCATTCGGACGAAACAAAAAAGCATTGTAGGTAGCCACTACCGTAGACGCCTTTGATTTACGGCGAATAAAAGATTTGGGACCTTTTTAGGCGCTGCAATTAAAATATTTCAATTTTTTCCCAACCATCCCTCAGTGGGTGGTAGGCGACAGTTCTCACGAGGCTATTAAATATAATTTTATATTGTTTTTCTAACAATTTATAGCCACAATGCCCTCGTATTTGTGTCCACCGCTATGGTTTATGAGGATGCGATTCTAAACGGTGGCGCAGTCATTATGCAGTTTTTTGCGGCGAAAATACTTGTCGGAAACTTTGTTCCGATCGCTTCGTGACGGAACAAAATTATGTTGGACACTCGTCGGTTTTAAAACTTCTGTTATTATCAATGCAAATGTAAAACTAATTATGAAACAGTTTTGCTATATACTTTGTAGATTTGTCAAATATTCAATGATAATTTTTGGAGAATATAATTAGTATCACAAAACATATAAGCATCTTAACTGCATTTCATAGCATCACGCCGATTAATTGCCAGCTATTCAAAGAACCCTTTCGGACCATTTGTCCCAATGTCAACATTCATAATACGCGATGTTATCGCACAGTACGTAATGTCCCTCACACACATAAAATAAAATCCTTTTATAAACGATTTGTGAAACGCGTTGTCAGCATGACACTAGATGCGTTATTGAATATTTCTTTTTTTATCAAAGGGTAAAAGTATGATAGCTCTGTCCAATGGACAATGTTGTGATGAAATGTCTTGAGGGATGCACAGCATGTGGCGAGCGCTCACCGTTTGGAAGCCGCCTTTGTGTTATTCTCCCAAATTAACATATTATTTTAATTTTTAATCCCTTCCCATTAAAGTTGTGTCAGTAGGCAACCAACTGACAAGTTGGGAGCTTCTTATGACAATCTTGTCACTCAGCGTGATGTAAATTATAGTCTGATAATAAAAATCAATTTTGGATATTGTAATTCTAAAATGATCACTCATTACAAAAACTTACACTGGGCTTTTTCTGGGACTTATTCTGTTCGTTTGTTACATTTTTACGTTTGTCGCAAATTTTGTACAAAATCATGCACATTATTTTGTACATGTCGAAGCAAAAACTGTTGTAGAACTTGCAGATAAAAAGTCAGGGCCCTATTTTTGAAACGCCCGCCCCGATTCGAGCGGTTTTAAATTTTGAATTTCGGCAAGAAAAAACAATATTTTGATGCATAACGGTGACTTTCCCTATTTTTGAACCGTTCGATTTCGGAGTTAAAATGTAATAAATAAATAAATAAAATTATATAATGTATTAATAGATTTAATATTTCATGCCAAAAATCAAACTTTTACATCGATGCAAATGGTTCAAACATATGGGCTCTATTTCAATCAACTCTGAAGGTCTGAGGTGAAAATCCGTGTTTCATTTATTTTCAATGAAAATTAAATTTTTGACCAGATGTTTTTCGTATCTCTTGTTTCCTAGATTTTTTTAAGTTACTCAGTGAGGAACGACCACCTGATGCACCTGAAGGAAAGTAGTAAGCCTTCAAACAATAAAACTAATATTATTTTATTTATTAGCATAGAAGATATTACCATAAATACTTAGCAAACCGCCCAACCAATAACCTCTTAATTCCCTTAGCCACAGAGCCCGCAAGTATAGCACAATAAGATAAATTAACAAGCGAACAAACATAAACTGGCGCTGCACTAAATCACGTCGGCAAGGTGCTGTATTACGGTTATCTATTGCAATAACTCGTTGGGCGTTAAAACGGCCGCGAGCTCGCAAAGAGAACAATTTAATTGAATAAAATTAGCCAATAAAGTTCGCTTGTCGAATCCTACAATGGAATACCGCGTGCGTACGGGCTTGGTCGTAAAATGCCTTATTTAGTGGCTCCTCCTCGGGGAATCCACATTAAGGCTTGCCTCGGCACGCTTACAAGTGTTCAATACCTTATGGGAGGTAATAGTTTTGTGCCATTGTCGTCGCGGATTGTCCAACAGTGTTTATCGTGGCGAAGTTTCGAGCGCCAGAGTGCCAGAGTGCGGTTGATGGGATAGTAGGCGCTTTATTTTTATTTTTAAATGTAGCTGTCGATGGGTAGGTATTTGGAGAAAAGTAAACTCATCTTTGTTGAACCAAAATTAAAATACACATAAAGTTATTACCTATAGGTATTGTGACTACACTTGTAATACGGATTATATTTATTGTAATAAATATTTTAAATAGCCATCCTTGAATGTAGATTTTGATTCAAAGAAATATTCATACTATACAACAACAAAAAAACGGCACAAGAAATGACCCGAAACTTTCTACAATCGAACATTAGCCGCGGGTGAATTTATTAAATTCGATTTATTTCTCGTAATCAAACATCGTCGGTGTAATTTTGCGTTATTAATTCCGAAACTGAGTAATGGCGAAGTCCCGTTGTCTTAACAAATAAACATTAAGGTGAGTGCACTTGGCTCAAAGGCACGCGCGGGCCCCGCGGCGACGCGACGCTGCTCACAGCGAGGACTTAATCAACTTGCCAATTAGGTCGTGTTTGCCTAAACCTGTACCGATTGAGAAATGTGCTTTTTACCCACTCGCCAAAGAACGGAATGGCCCGATAGAAGCATCGGGAGGACCGTAGAAAAATTTACTTCAACGCATAAATATTTACGATTATGACTTTATGAAACACGTGCACACTTATCTAACCAGAATCGGTTCGTGGCGTATTGGCACTCAATTTCGCGTTATACTGTAACTAGTTGCACTGGTTATAAATACTTAGCGCTCAAAATTAACGGCTCAGTAATAAGTGATGAAGAACTTAATAAGACAGGTGCTCTCGCCTTCTATGAACTAATACGTACGCCGAGACGGCACGCCCTGAATATTCAGAGGATGTAAATCGAGACACGTAAATGTCAGCTTCCACATAACAAGATAATTGCAATTGTTGGATATTATTATGCCAATATAATAAAGCGAAATTGTTGAAGCCGTCGCTGTAATGATGTATCTCGGAAGTGGGCACGGACGCGCGCCTCCGCCGTGCGCCGAATGCTAAGCGTCGCCGAATCGGCGCCCGCGCAGCCGTCGCCCGCGCAGACGCCAGCGGCCGCAATAAGCGAATTCAGCGCACCAACCCTCAAACACACGCGTATGGTGTCAACACAAAAACGCGTAACTTTTTACGTGGCTGATTTATCGGCAAATTCCTTCACACTCTTCCTGCTTACTGCTTGTTTCTTGTTATCCATGTAGAGTGCAAATCCGTCCTCCCCAATCAACATAAAAATCTCGGCTCATAATTGTAACTCATGCGGAATTTCGCTATTTGCAACTGTTCCCGTGACTAATGCCGGCCGCCGCTTTGGCGGCTGCGGTAATGAGACGCGCGCGGCCGGGAGACAAATTCGCCTCATAAATATCGCGGGATGCGTCGATCTGCATCGTTAATTCAGCAAACTGGATATCGATATCGTAATTCATTCGCATCTTTATTACATCATTTATCCGATGCATCAAAAACGTCCCGCTAACTGTTTCGGCCCCTGAATATAAATAGACGCATCGGTAGAGTCGGGCCCAATTAAAATATCGGAGCTTCAGGCAATGACCAAAAAATTCACTTTGACGTTTTTGTAAAAGCAGAAATTCGCAGCTGTCACATAAAGTTGTAGCCGAAATGAAGCACTATTTCATGAAACACGAATGCGATAATTAAAATGATGGATCCCGGTCGTGAGTATAGGTCCACGTGGCAGGTAACTGCGGGCGCGGAGCGACGATTATTCCCCAAGAGCGAGTGTTCCTGAAACCCGAATTAGCTTGCACTGACATACCGGACACAGAAGCATGCCACACACGCGGCCTCATCCGCCAATTCTTTATGCAAATGCACCCATATCGCGGTGCAGTTTTATGCAGTGCCCGTACTAACGGCATGGGCGGAAGGCGCACGTGAACGACGCACACTGCCTTCCAACTCTTTTATTACAGCGCTACTTTGTAAAAGCTTTAATTAACATTTTTCGAAGTCAGAATTTTAATATTGACTCGCACTAATCGACCAGCCCGGCCGATGTAGCGGCGTGTTAGCAACTTGTTAACAGCTTCGCGAGACCTCATTATTTACTAAACAAACTGCGATAAGAACTAAACAAGCGTCTTGGACCGCTTTCGAGATTTGCGGATGGGAAAAAAATGGGCAGTTTTTTGTTATTCACCTGTTTTCGGTACGATATCGTCTGCGGCAGTACCACCCGTGTTCTAATAAACACTTATCGGTTCCTGATCTTAGGAAGCGAAGAATTATGGCATATTTAAACAATTTATGGGTGCCGCAAAACAAGGGACACGCTGATAAGCCTCCCGTTCGCCGATAACGTTCTTTGGATCATTTACCGAATACTATATTTCACATCAGCACTGTAGTGAGAAATGTGTATTGCATTGTATAACCAAGTGCATATAAATGAACAAAAAAGAATCTGTTTACCAATTCGGACCAATAAAATATATTAAGTAAACCACATAACTTATTGTTTTGATTGATATTTGGTATGATTACGATATCAAATACAAACAAATATTTGTAACAAAGAGCAGTGCGAATGATCGAGTCTGCTAATTCTCCTTCAGACAATAATGAAGGTGACAAATAAATATTTACAAATTAAGACATTGTTGTCAATAACATTACCTATTTTGAATATCTAATGAACTCTAATGAATTGTATTTTACAGATAATTGCTAATGTTAATGATATTGGTCGCATACGAATCGTCATTTGTGATTATTGTCTTAGTTACCGACTTTTGTCTTTTTTGTACTTTTGTCATGGTGAGACGAAAATCAAATTGAATGTATTGGCACGAATGGAATTTCCTGGCATGTATCGTCAACATAACAAATTTTCCCAAAGTGTTAGAGATAATAAATGCGAAAGTGTCCATATCTCTGGTGTTGTTATTATGGCGACCACTTTCCATCAGGTGGTCCGCTTGCCTGTTTGCCTACCGTATGACATAAAAAAACGGATGCAAACGCGAGTATACCCTGGATTAACGTTTACGTACCCTAGCCAGATTCTATTTTACAAAATGCCGTGTCTGTCCCAGAATCGGTACCAAAATAGTTAGATATTTAATTCACATTAAAGGGTACATATTACATTACGTAGGAATATTTCCTTAGGTCACTATATCGGAAAAGATAGTCCGACAGTCGGACCAAGGGAAAAATCCATTCATTCTTGTTATGCCCTTAACGTTGCCCAAATTGTGGACAACAGGAATAAAAACTGTTGTCTCCCATTTTTTAAATTTAATTATGTTCTTTCTAAGACCAAGAAGAATAAAAATTGCTGTTGATTCGGTTCTCGGGCCTAACTTATCAGAGCAAGTGGTCTATAAAAATTAATAAACCTGATTTATGTCAGTTTTAACAATAATCGTTCGGTTTTAATATGGTAATAATTTTACTCCCACATTATTTAGTTGTCGTAATGGTCATTATGATTGTTAATGCTTACGTTAAGAACAATGATAAAAAAGGGCTAAAGAACCCAAACCGTTCTCTCGCGGTCGTGGCGGTGTAGTTTACAATATCCAAATGTAACACAATATTTTCTGCCGACCGTGAAATTTGGTGCACCCATTGACGTCTTAATCCAATCAAGAAATTGATGCCCAAATTAGTTTATAAGTTTTTGTGTTCCAGTCGTTGCGGCTTAGTTTATTTATGCATTGATAGCCCGAATGCGTGTCCATAACATTAAACTTCGACAAATTGAGATAGGTCCGGTCGGTTGTAAATTGTCATTATAATTAGTAAGCAATTTCGGCGTTTTGCTTTTGTACGATGATCGGTTTCGGAATTTATTGGGTTAATAATTGTTTCTTTAATGTTTTGTGGAAGACGTACAGGAAAATTTTGGATCAGTGTAAAATTATGTTTTAAATATTTGATTAAGTTTTTTTCTTACTCCATACGGAATACCCACAATAGGTATACATGTTTTTAAAGCTACACCATATTGATTAAGAAGACAATCTAATACATATAACTCGTAATAATATTTCATTTCCGCGGTCTATTACCTAATTATGTTGCAGTTCTTTTCACCAATAACAACAAGACTATCAGAAAAATAGTCTCATTCCTTCAAAACTGTTGGTGTCAAAGATATAGCACTTAAACAATTTAAACCCATGACAAGGCTTTTATAATCACTATTTAAACCAAAACCACTGAATTCACTAGAAAGTGTTTTACGTACAAAGTAGAGATATTACGATGAAACTTCATTATCCGTCGTCTCCTCACATTACCACCTCATTATGTGGGTATCAATTTGGAGGGAATATGGCGCCGGGTTATTTCGTCATCTCAATTGTTGACTTGATTCTAAAGGGTTATGCAAGGGTTGTCAAAAGTTAACTTGACTATTAGGCAATAGGTATTGAATTTTTTAGTATTCACATTTGTATTAATAATAAGTAATAATCGTAGTAGACAGGCATAGGATCGCTCACCTGATAAATGATGCAGTAGTAGAAGATCCTTGGGTCTATCATACCGGAAAACGGTAACGAAAAATATGGAAACATATAACAGATATCTCTGAAAAAGTGTTTTACATATTGACCGATTGATCCGTTTAGGGACAGTAATATATAGTCAACTTCAGAAATGCAATGAATTAGTCAAACCACTGAAATTGACACCGATAAATGAAACAAACTATTAGAGCGTTGGTGGCCGAGTGTTTAAGGTATCCGACTCGTAAGCGAGAGGTTCGAATCTCACAGCGGCCATGTACCAATGACTCTTTTCTGAGTTGTGTACATTACTTGAATGCTAACCAATGCTTTATGGTGAGGGAAAACATCGTGATAAAACTTGCACATTCAGGCGACTGGAAATGTAACCAAGGTCCAATCTGGTCAGGTTCCCCTGGTAGCAGGGTTACGTAGGGCAGATGACAGTCGCTCCACTGTAATTATTTGATCTGCCAAATCCTGAATCATGGTCAAGGCGGACCCGGGCTCTCGTGCGCGAGAACACAACCAGGACATTAACGCTAATATGTTATTTTTATGAATGAAATTGAGTATATTATTTTATTTTTATAAGTTTACTGACAGCCCTATCCTACCAAACCTATAATGACACAGGGCCGGTGACCGGCGTTTCTCACTCGGTCACTATAAAGCTATTATTAATACATATCTTTTTTCTAACTGCCTCGTTATCTGACGCAGGAATCCTTTCAATCCATCCATTCTATTGTTTTTGGTCCAGCTTTTTTGTGTTGATATCGATATTTTTTACGATGGGTGTATCGATAAAACAGTGATTTGTTCTTAACAGATATCCGAAGTAAGATGCCTCTAGGGCTCATACGATTCGTATATCATTCCGCGGCAATGTTTCTTTTGTATGTTAATATTTTGTTGTTATTCCGACTGTGTGTATTTATGAGCCGCTTGCGCAGCTATGTGTTGCACTTCTTTGTTTACAAGTTGTTGTATCGTAATAGGGAGAATTTACATGTATTTCTAACTTTGTACTACATATATTTTTTGTTTAATACGGGTCCATTCATAGCTTGTGTCTTTTAGAATTCTGCTTCGACCTAAGCAACACACCATTCATACCGCATCAAAGTTCTTAATAGTCTTCTGCTTGATATGAGCCTCCTCTACATAGTATTGTCTTAACCTCCATGCTTGTCAGGCGGGTTGGAGACCGTTGTGTTGAAAATACTACATTAAAAATGTACATATTAAACGATCGCAGTTAATAACAGACATTTCTCCAGTTATCCCGTGACAATGATGAATTCAACTACATCGAAATATCAATCAACTTGTTGACCGAGTTACGCTATAAAAACCCGTAAATACTATCTATACTTACTAATGTTCTAAAGAGAAAAGTTTTGATTTCAAAAATTATTTCACTACCAGATATCTAATTATATTCTTCCCGAGCTGGGCGAAAATTGCGGGAGCTGGCTACTTATGCTTATATCTGACTCTGGTTCACTTTAAATCAGTATACACCATTAGACTCGGAGTTGCCAAATTCTCCCAGTATATCATTTTGGAAAAATCGAAAATGAAATTTTAAATCGATCGTATCTCGATTGCTCAGGCTTATTTGAGTTGATCTGACACTAAACGTTTCCTAATTACGCTATATCCCGATATATTCATATTCATATTTATTTGCTTCCATAAAGATGATACAGTAAGAAGATGATAAGAACCTTATTGTAACATTCGTGTCCTCCTGTATGGATGTTACCGACAAAGAAAGCCCAACAACATATGAATGTTGCTAAGTAGTGTGTAAAGTATTTGAAATTTTATGTGGCTTGGTCACTTCATAATGCCGCGAGGTATTAAAGCTATAATTTAGCCCCTAAAGAGATATCAATTTGGGGATAAAATTTGCAGATTGCTGTAAGCCGCTTGTTAAAATGTAGTTTTGTCAGATTATTTGGTACCTATATACGTAAGATATTTATTAATGATATCATAATTCGTTTAACGAATACTTTGTTGTTGTATGAATTTTTTTAAACCCGTTGTACTGATGTGATTTTCTTCTCATGTTTTATTAAACAACAGAGTACTTTCACTAAAGTTTTTACTATTGAAATTAGACAAACCGAATTTATCTGTGATCTACTTTTCAATTATTTTCGCCGGAAAGGACGCTGATCAAATCTTTATAATATTATTTTTCTGTTCTAGAACAGGGTGTTAGTTGATTTTTCCTGTCTCTCATCAAAAACCTTACCTATCTTTAGGTAGCTTACGTAAATCACTTAATCCAAAATCAGCCCTTTGAATTTATGGCCCAAATAATTCTGTTGCCACAAATCTAACACGTATTTCATAGCTTTCCGTCGAGCGCAATTAAAATGCCATGTTAAAACACCTCACCAATATATTTTCATAATTGCTACATTCCACACATCGTAAGCAACCGCAGTATCGATTCGAATCGGATAGCTATCTATATCGATTATGGTGTCGGACATGCGAGATGATTGATTCTCCTATTTGTATAATATCGTCGAGCCATCCTTAAACGGTTTGGTGGGAATTAATAGAGTTGTTTGTTTTAGTGGTCGCTTCTACAAGGATAATGGTGCAGTGGCTGTGGCGCGACGGGCGCTGGCAAGTTAGAGTTGCGAAGGGTAGGCAAATAGTTCCAAAGTCCGCCGCGAATGAAATAAAATCGTGTGGTTGTACGGTTGGTTGGTAGTAAGAGGAGCGTCCCCGCGGGCGCCCATCTTATTCGAAGCCTTATAATGAGGTGCTGGGAAAACGGTGCATTTGCTTTTAAGGTGTTTGTCCACGTAATGTGTGCTTTTTTGATGACGATTTTAGTTAATAATATTACTGATAAATGCAAAAGTTTAAAAGAGTATATCGAGGTTTGAATGGGAGTTACTCTATCACGCAAACAGCACAGAAGGTTTTGGTGATATTTTGCAGTATTGTAAATGTTATAAACCAGAAACACGTAAGTAAGTAGCTAAAAATCAATCCGCACACATGTACAATTTTATTAATAAAGAGCTTGACATATATCTAAGAATATATAATGACTGTAAAACTGTTTTAACAAAATGGGTAAAATCTAAATCATACGAAGAAATCGAATCTGTCTTATTAAGAAATAGGTAAATATAACCAAACTAACACATTAACGCTCTCTCTCTCTCTCTCTCACACACACACACGCACACGTGCACACACACTCTATACACACATACACACACACAAACGCGCACATATACTTACTGATATAACTTGCATGCAATCACAGGATTTTTGGAAATTCCTTTATAGAGAAATTGAGTACCTTCCTACTTAATCAATTGTATATTGATATAGAAGAGCGGGAACACCTAACACAGGCAAATATATTGCTTAACAGGTGTGTCCAACACCGATTATGTACCCTAGATTAAGTAAAGGAAAATAAAAAAATTAATTAAATTATTATTTATTTATAAAAATCCTAAAATTGAATGTGGTTTCTGCGGAAACCATGCGAATTTTAAGGAGACGAAAGCATATTTAACCATCTTAATTATCCATATTTGTTTGGTGAGTGTAAAGTCCACATTATTTCACCGCTTCTGTTTAACTTAGACCTGATCACAGATAAATAAATATTTATATTGTGTTAATGACAAAGAACGTTTTCGATTGAGATTTAATAGATAACATGGCGGGCTTAGCCTCTGGCCTTCCATTTCTAATGTAATACGGAGATTTATTAATGAAAGCTTTTGGACCTCATGATTCACTCGTAGCTGTTCTGACTCATTTATTTTAATCGAAGAACCCACTGTTCATTTGAATATTATTAGGACGTATTATTTTTTATTACTGCGGTTCAAAGGTCTTGGGATATTCGATTTGTGGACGCATCTCTATTATCCGACGACGGTCCAGGAAAGTTAAAAGCGAAAAAAATTAAAAATAAATTATTTCTCATCAGCCGGGAACTGGAAAACAAAGTGGCTGATTACAGCGAATAAAATTCATTGCCTAATTGATAGTGGTAGTAAATACTGAACAATAAAATCGATATCGATGGCTCGATCGTTAATCGAGACCTTGACTCGATTGCGCCGCGACATTGTTCTCGGTGCGCCCGCGCAGTAATTGTAGATCGCTCCCGATACTCCGGCAATTTGATGATAAATGCACCCACCGTGTGTTTACATTGATATATTCTCAACTGCACTGAACTAAGATTAATAAGTTATTATTTGTTCCTGTCATACACTTTTTTTATAATAGAGGGAGGCAAGCGAGCAAGCAGGTCATCTGATGTTAGGTTAGTGATCACATTTACATACTTGACGTTGAAATCGATATATTTTTATGACGTGACAAACCGGAAGACGCGAAGTAGATGTGAATTGGGACGATATCTGGAAAGACTATCTATGTGGTTTAGAACTAACAAAACAGATCTGCCATGAGGTGGTCTCCTGTGGTGTATGTCCCCGTAGGGCGCCTAGATAGATATAGGACATACGCCTACTACCATCATCGTAAAATTTTGTACACAAAGCTTTAATAAATAAATAAAAAATATTATGTTCGGACTGAAAAATCCCGATAAAGTACATAAACATAAAGTATTTCCCAAACTGCTGTGTCTTTTTAATGAAACAAAGCTATTAACTATCTCGATTATACTAGTTTTCAAATGAAGAAATCACATCGAAATCCGTCTATCCGATCGGGAGCTACGTAGCCATAGACACACAAACGTAAAATTTAAAATATCACCTTTTCTAAAAAAAAGGTGTGGCACTCGATAGTTTCTCCCTATACGTTACGAACGTGAGTGTGTAAGTATGTACGTTTGGCCGAGAGACGATTGGAGGCTTCGGCAGAAAAGCGGAACTGCAAATATCTCTCGCATTGTGTGGAAAGTCTGTCTTGCAGATAAGTAAAGGAGTTTTGGCGGACACGGCAAGGCAGCAACGCCATGTGGAGGGCCTAGGGCGGCAGTAGAGATCTTTAGAAACTGTCGGCCAGACGCTGCACCTAACCTCACCTCTGATCGTAACCGTCGGTTCCGTCAGCTTTAAGATAAGGGAAGACGAGAGAGTGCACCTGTGCAGTGTGTCATCACTTGTGCACGTTTGGTGATGGTCGGAACGGGAATACGCCACTAACAATGCGATTCTTCGTCGTCACGGCACTTACGAATTAATTATTGATAATTTTGTAAATGACGCACTGTACACCTGATGGTGGTATAGGTTGGGTACAGACGCCTCTCATGAATGAGATCGAGAGAGACTATTTTTATAACCTTAAAGCACCAGAGAATATTGGAAATTCGAAAACGGATGACTATTAAATGTCTATCTGCAATTTTGCTTCATTTATTAACGATATTGATGATTATCTTTTTGGGTAGTTCAAAATGTTTCTCTAATTGACAGGTACATTCCAATAGAGTTACAATAATGGCAGAATAAGTCTTTCAAACATTTTACATTACCATCATATCAGCCGCTTGACTAAACCAAAGCATGTCATGTTAGCAAACCTATCGGTGCCATACTTATCCACTCCACTTCCACTTTACACTAAACCACGCGAAGGTTCGAAAGGTCCTTTCTCGCTGGTACGATTCAGATGTGGAATGAGCTCCCAGCCAGTGTTTCCTTTGGACTATGACATGGGAACACTCAGAAGGTATATTAGAGGTCCCTTCAGAGGCAGGCAACGCATTGATAACTCCCCTGGTGTTGCTGATGTCCAAAGGCGGCGGTGACCACTTTCCATCAGGTGGCCTTGCCTTTTTGTCCGCCGTACAATATAAAAAGTAGTCCAATGCCGAACATAAGCACTCCCTCCACTATATAATTCAAGTCCAGCAGTGGAGTAGTCATGGGCTGCTGATGTGAACAAAGGCTTCCTCCATTGACCGTCAATGCTGCCTGTATTCAATGCTCCTCGGCTTGCCGCATCCAGCTTCCACATACCTACATCCTTTTGCAAATCGTAATCAATAAAAGCAAAATCAGTAAATCTTGATAATATTGTCTTTCAATATTGATTTCGACATTGGATTGGTGGTAAGAAATCCGTATCGGCGTTTGTCCACTGTTGTTAATGTGGGCAAGAACGCACGACACGTGCCATTCCATTTGTCAACTCTGCTCGTTAACCGTTCGACTCTTTACATTTTTATTCGCACTGTTTACATAAGAAACACAATCGCAAACCAACATTCGGCCCTTCACGGTGGTAATTCTAAATTTAGACACACAAACGCTCACCAAGAAAAATGTGAGCGAAGAAAATTTATTGCAAGCATTCCCAACGACGAGAGTCTTAAAAGCGCACTCTATTAAAATTTCCATAACGTGTACTCTAACCATAAATTAATCTAAAAGCGCTGCTCGCTCCGAAAGCTATCTCGCATGCATCACTGCGATCTGCTAAAACTCCTAGAGCTGTGTAAAAAAAACTTTAATAATTCCAATTAACCCTAATAATAGGCCCCGGGCCCAGTGGCGAGGCAGCGCGATTAAAAAGACAAATTCCTTAACCACTGGAGTACAATAGCAGGTTGCTTGCATTCCCGCGCCGCATTAACGGAGCAGCGACCGGTAGCCGCGGTCGTCGCGCGCAGATATGATTAACACAAAGCCGATACATAATAAGCGATATTGGACCAGTCCGCGGGACATAATGCGCGCGAGCAGGTTCTGGCTGGCTACGGCTAGACGCCCGTAAACGTGATTTTAATTAAGCGCCTGCGCCGCGTTCGGAGGATACGCTCCGAGTGCAAGTTTTCGCTCTGTTGGAGTTCAGCAATGACTTTGCAAAGTCGTTGTCGTATCGATGTAGCTCTTTATGGTTGCTTTCCAACCATCGATTTCCATGATTAGGAAACGCTCGGAGGTCTGTAATCTGTCAAATCATTATGTCAACAAGCGATATTATTTTTCTTTATTTTCGATATTAACTTTAATTTTACGTCAATGAAAAATTTTTCAGTTTAAAACTACCCTAGTGGCCATTCTGTAGTGCAATCAGAGAATCGTTACAAAATCTATCAGATGACGTTACTGAAAGGTGAGGTCTGATGTCAAAATAAATCCTAGTCATTGGCTGGAATGGATCCTTCATTTTACAGCACGTATTATGATATTACTCAACAATTGCGCCGTCTGAAAGTTATGTTAAAATATAAGTACTTACGTCACTGTTCGACTTGTTACTGACAAATCTCACTTGTTTTTTTTACATTCATTAACCAAGTTTAGGGTGATCTTGAAATAACCTTTTTTTAAAATATCATCAATATTATCGTGATACATACGGCTCGGCCTTCTCTTCATAAAATTTTCATTCACTCCTGCTATAAATATATTTTACGTTAATCTCCATTCATTCATCCTCTCTACATACGCAAACCAGCCAAGCATTCATTTCATGATCCTAGTCAACATATTTTTTGGTGGATATTCTTGTTGGATTTTTATTTGCGAAATCCACATAGCATAACAAGATCGTGAACGCACCCTGGCCGGTGTCCGACGGTAGCGGAGCCGGCCATGTGCAAGTCACGTATGGAACACGTCCGTTTTACTCTGCCCAGCTTAATTAGCGCGGCACGTGACCACCGCTAAGGGTCGCACCGCCATATCGGTCCGCAAAAACGTACCCGCAAAGGTCCACATTTTATTAATAAGTAATAACCACGCAAAAACACCGAAGAACGAATACCTCGGCGACAAATTTGATTTATTAATTTAATAAATGTTTGTGTGATAGTAATCTGATGTGGTGGGTAGCATTTTTAGACGTATTTTGTGAAGTTGGGTTGTTTTTTAATTTTATTTTAATATTTAAAATTCTTAAAGTAACGAAATGAAAATGCTGCGATGGATGTGCGGAGTTACGCAACTTGGCCGAGTACGAAACGAGTACATCCGTGGTAGCTTTGACGTGAGAGATATCGCTGATAAGATTGAGGAGGCTTGCCTGCGCTGGTTTTGTCATGTGTTACGCAAGCCCCGGATACGTGGGAATTAACCTAACCTGGGAAATAAGCAGGTATCAGGAAAGAGGTCCCGAGGGTAGCCCAAGAAGCGAGAGCCAACGGTTTGCGATGCCAGGGTGCAGAAAATGTAAGAAAGCGGACTCTAGCATAAGCCGGGATTGACCGCTAGGATGATGAATTATAAACACCAAAATTATGTACAAATTGAGACCAAGCATTATAACAATAGATCTTGATTAGGTATGTTAACGTAGCTTTACATTACCCTTATTACAAGTAAAATTAGGCAAGAAAGGTGAGCGTCGTAGCACCTCTACAAAGGAGTGATTTACAAAAAATCCTATAACAATTGATTTTATTTTCCACTGTTTCCTTTAGCCAATCAAAACTTTGTCCAATAATCGCAGGAACTTCCTCCGATGAATATAAATACTTTACCCTTATCTCAAGATAAATACACAGAGGGGCCAGTAAATAACTATACAATGACAGCCAAAGTAATTGGATGCGCTTCAACATCTATCAGATGTGCCAACTTATTGTGCGAAAGTATACAAGCGCTAAGTGTAGAAATTTGCATTTATTTTTAGTTATTTATGGCTTAGATAAATACTTAATAGTTTTTGTGAGAGTAACACTGTTGGGCGCCATGTTTGGAATATATTAGGCGGTCTGCGAGTCGGACAGCACGACGAAAACGACATCACATTCCTGAACACTATTGAATGTGCATCTAAGTATTTATTTCAATACGAACTTTATGTTTGCGATTACTACGCAAAGTTTCAAAATGTATTTTAGAAAACTTTCAGTTTTAAGCAACTTTTTCTATTTGAATTTATTTGCCAAAAATGAGCTAAAATTACTTTCGCAATCGGCCAGAAACTCGATCGCTCTTTCAGAGCATAGCAAATACGCTACTGAATATGTAAAAAGTCTAACCGCATGCGCACTGCGCAAGACTCTAACGACGAGTGTCCACCAATTAAGGCCCTGTACTCGGCGCGTGACAAAAACTCGTCGGAGTACCACCGACAATCGACCCTTCAGAGGCGCTACCGAACTTAATTGGACAGTGGTTATTGACTGGTGGTTATATCAGGTGCCAATGGCGATCGGTAAGCGAAGGCCGATGGGATTCCATCTAGGCCCGCACTCTATTTGCGGTGGCGGCAAAAACCCACGCGAAATGGCAAAAAGCGGGCCCAAAATGGCGTTTGAAATTTTAATTGTGAACCTCTAAGGGCGTAGTTAGGCTCTCGCATTGTGTCTTAGTTGACTTTGATTTATATTGCAATTTCTCTCTTTGTCTATTGCTAATTGGTGACATTAAAACTTGCATAGGTTTGTTTGTAATATTCTTAAACAAACCTAGCAATTTGGTAGCAAATAGGGTTATTATGAGGGTTAACGACGTAAAAGGACAACTGGAATGTAAACAGAGCGCTGGGTGCGTCATAATTCCGCACATTGGCATTGATTGCCAACCGCGGTTTGATTACTGGAGCCATCAGCTGGCTATTAACGCTGTGTATGGCAATAAATTCCCAGTTTATGTTGTTTAATTGAACATCTTTGACGGTCGCAGCGGGGTTAACACCTCCATTCATAAATCAGAACCGCAAAACGATTTGCCATTAAATTGTCCTCTGGTTGGTTTTTCTTAGGTTGAAAATAAAATTATTAATGTACTTAATTATAAATAAAAGGTATCATCTGTAGTGTTTACGGTTATTTACTTGGTATTTACACGTACATTATTATAAGCATCTAGTCTGTAGTTTAGAATAAAAATACATAATTGTACTGTATTTATAAATCGACTTATTTAGCCTTTTATTCTTTTTGGGAAAAATAAATTCTTTTATTTTAAAATTATACAGCATATACACACACTTAAGACTTATACAGCTGAAATTGACGCCTTTTCAAAATTCCCCGCCTCGTCATTTTTTGCAGAAAACATCCCAACGACAGCCAATTTTAATTTCCTCTTACAAAATATTTTATTGACTGATTTTATTATTCAAAACTTAGAAGCAGTACGACACTTATCTCGCCATCCTCCGTCGGAGGCTTATCATATCATTATCCTTTTTTAAATATCGATTTTGTATCTTTAAACAAGTTTTCCACAGATGCGAGTGTGGCGTGCGCGAGCGCAGGCGGGTGGAGGGGAAGGCGAGTGGGGGGAGGGGGCGGCGGCGCGTGGCACTCAGCCACCGGTCTGCACTCGTTGAAGTGCCGATTATTCCTAAATAAAAATAAATACACGCGCCCCACCACTTTGTTGTACAGCGTGTAACGAAATTCAGGCGAGTGCTGGTATTCTTGCTTAACTTTACTTTACTTTCCTTTATTACTTATTGTACACAAATATGCCATCATGCCATCTTTCTTTCCTATTGTTATAAAAATTAAGTTACATAGAATGGGTTTTAGAATAGATAGGTACGTAAGTTAGTTTAGCATGGTGTCGTCGCTTGTTTTTATTTTGGGATTTCATCGTAATCTTCAGCATGCTATATCTTATGGTTCTATTCTTGAAAAACAGTCTTCCTTCTCACAAAACTTTAGCTATATTTAATAATTCCATGCATATTCTGTAAGTAAGTTTCAATTTCGTAGGTTTTTCTAGGAAAAAAGTATATTTTCTTCTTAGCAGTTTCTTTAAAAGTATATAGATCTGAAAAATATAAGTTTTTGTTGTTTTTTAAAGCCGCATTTTACCATTTTATTTCTAATAATTGGCAACGACTTAATAATGTATTTAATAACTTATCAATGTTTTACAAATGATGCAACGAAATTCATCTGTAAAGGTGGTTGGTTACTGTACTTAATAACAATATTTATGCATTCCATGGGTCAAGAGATGCAGCCTGTATAAACTTATCGTTACTTCAATAATTAAATTCATGCCCAACCTATGCCAGTCTTAGCGAGAATACTTGTTTTCGCAACAAATGCTGGATTCAATACTTTTTCTCTCGTTTTTTAAAAAGGCGTGTATTTCATTTATTTCTTAATAAGCAACGTGTCCTTGCTGTGGAGTTGTTTAATTAAGAACTAGCGAAATGCCCCGGCCAAGATCTGCATAGGTATTTGTATTTTAATCACGAATATTTATAGACGCGATTTTATTTTTGCCGATCGCTTTAATGGTGATTAAACAGTTAATTTTATTCGCTGCGTGGACTTCATTACGCTGCTCTGGCATCGTGTTTTGATATCTATGAGTGCTATCTAATATTGTGGGAGGGAAAAAATTGCGTGTGACTAGATGTCGTTCTATGATGAATGAATGAAACCACATCACAACATAAACATAAATAAATGAACAATACAAAATCTAAACAGTAGTTACTACTACTTAAACTAAAATAGACATCGGTTCGTGACTACTGTGGTGTGGCACTGCCTGCCAGCAATAGGATCTCGCTCAGCATAAGCCACGGCCCCTGCCTGAGCCAAGGCGCTGATCTTCCGCGAGTCCCATTGATTAAAGTCCGAATAAAAGATACCGATAAACCCTGGTTGTGTATATTACATTATTTTTATACCACTCAATCAATGACAAAGGAGCAGACAGCCCACCTGATAGAAGGCAACGTATTACCATTACGTATTTACCTGATAGAAGTAGGTTTCCTTTACAAAAAATAAATATCGATACCTAACTAGACACATACCTATTATTTCCTTCTGTTTAGCGATATTCTCTTTAAGAGCCCAAATAGACGTACACGATTTCTGCAAGATATGTTCCAAAAGTTTAAAAATAAATATTTTCCTCGCTATCAATATTGGGTACTGCTCAAATATGAACTTTAAATAAAGACTTCGTTTACTTACACCTACTTCACCCCTACCTTCCCTTTCTTTCTTACTTATAAACCTTCCCCATGACTTACTTTAACTATTGTTGAAAAACGCATTAAAATTTGGTTATTATGTGTGGTGCGTAAATTTCGTTGCGTACTTTAAAAGATCTAAGTGTACATAGATACATAGGAACAGACGGCGGGAAGCGACTTTGTTTTATACTATGTACAGATACTTAATTTAATGATGGCGGATTAAAATATTTACAATGACGTCAGTAACAGTTGTTGTCCCAACACTTCGATATTTTGGTTCAATGTCTTTACTCCACGATTGATTTGTAGTTTGACGGGCTTCCGAGGCTGATGACTTGTCCATCCAGTATTTCAGTCGTGTAAAAAGAGGAATCTGGTGTTGCCAGGAAAGCCGCCCATTCAAGAATTTGTTGACAAGCAATTAAGAGTGACCAGAGTATAGTCGAAATGTCATAGCAGACACAGTTGAGGAATAAAAAATAAAACGAACTGAATCTGTAATGCGGAACAGTTGTCGCGAGTTTGTAAGTTTTGTGGAACACGATAAGTAGATACTTGTTCAATTTTCATTAAATAGAAAAAAAGAATGCCAATAAAATCGGTTTGTACCTTATTCGGTAAAATGATGTTTAATTGGTTAAACAAAAAACTTATCTACACATGTTTAGTATGTAAACTCTTAATTCTTACTTCATCACCATTATCTTGGCGTTAAATCCCGGTTACGCTTCCGCCAAACACGTGCCCGGGGTCCGCCTTCCTGCTTTTCTTAGTTCACTTTGCTCGGTCTTCGCCATCCTTAGTTGTGGGTCCATTAACACGCATGTCACTCTCAACGACTCCTTACTTATCTAAGCATATAATAACGAATCGGTACTGAAGTCGCACTGGTCTTAGGGAAGCGTACTAGCGAGACCGATAGCAATGTTCTCAATGTCCAGGAACTGGATGGGTGACCGTCTCGTACTTCGAGGCTAGTCAAAGTTCGGCACTGCAAAGAGCTCGCCACTCGTAAGGTGTGCCTCCTTATACCATTGGCGTAGCGAGGTTGACTAAGGTCTTCAGCTGGGGGACCGGAGAAGGTTGAACAGTTTAGAGCCCCATTACGGTATTTATTTTACCTTTTTTTTTTTTATTAAATGACACAATTTGTAAGGATGGATGGATGTTTTTACTTCTTCGCGTAAAAACGACTGAACCAAATTTATCCTCAAATTTAATGAGGGTTCTGCCCGAAACCGAATCCTATACTACGATGTCGCGGTCAAAATCTAGTACATACTTATATAAAATAATTAAAAAAAGATGAAAATGCGACCCGAGTCTGTCAGTAGCTCCAATAAGGCGGCATTCATAAAACCGCAATAAATCTTTATGTGAAATATAATTACTGTGCAAATGCAATTTCCTTAACCCCAACACGAGTTGCGTATTTTGCAAAAACGTCAAATTTTAATTAAAAGCGAGGTGAAGTGTTAAAGGAGAGTGGCCACTGCCTGACACGTGCCTGCGCAAATTCGGGAGCAAACCCACTAATTACGCAACGATATAATTCTCGACGACCATAAATTGATAATTGCTCTCAAGCTGATCCGTACGGAGCACATAAACCCGGGCCATTTTTCAAACTCGTTATTTTTAAGAATATAATTGTCATATGAATCCGAATTTAGTGGCCGTTTGGGTAACTAGCGAGCGCTGCAGCGATTAACTCGGTACTTTTGTAATGTGTGGAGTTCTGGTTTAATAGTTGTTTGTTCTTGTTAACGGCCTCCCTAATTGTAATTTAATCAAATATTGTGGTCAATTCTGGAGAAAATTGGCCGGATTAATCGTGGGAATTGAGATAAAAGTACGTGTTTTCTTTCCTCAAATCCGCTTATAAAGTTTTAAGTAACGAATACTGTTTTGAAGCATTTCTCGTGTTTATTATTTCTTATTTACATGCCACCTCTCCCTCTTCGTGAGGTAATTACCTAATATCCTTTCTTGGGTAGTTTTTAAATGACAGTTAATTTTCAGCTTCCTTAGTTATTAGTTATTTTTGTTTAATTTCTGGTTAAACATCGATTTTTTTATGTTATGCGGCAGACAAACACACATGCGGGCGACGAAGATTATTATTATTTTAAAATTTTTATAATCGTAACGTATATGTGACAAATGAAAATAATTTCTCATTACTTAGCTCTGAAACGACTATCGAAAAGTGTTCATTACTGTTTTTATGCCAAAAAGAACATAACAATATAGCACAAAGCATTCCAATGGTTTCTTGTGGATAATTAATAATTAAACCGATTATTTTTGCAGATGGTCTTCAGTCATTAATGCAGGTTATTTCTGCAGCGAGCTTACACGTGCAGTGCTTGGAACCAAATGGGCATTAGCGTTCACAAAATGACTTAACAAGATTGTTGAAAATAAAAATAAAAATAAATTTCTTTTTCACTACTAGCTGTCGTTTATAATTTAGCATTTGACAGACGAATATCGCATTTTGAAAATAAATTGTGCTACTTTTCTCTTTTAACCCAAGCCATGTCATTTAGTTAATTTTGTAAGCCTTTAATTTACGTCCAAAATACTGACCTACATGTAAATTTGTGTTTTGCATTAACTAAAATAATCCATGAAGTTATCATAATATGTCAAGTTGTCATATATATAATATATTAATTTTCCATTATTATATTTAAACACTGCGATCTCCAACCCGCCTGCCAAGCGTGGAGATTATGGCAATAACCTTCCCTTTCGTCGGAGAGGCCCTAAGTCCTGCAGTGGACTGTTAGGGGCTGTGATGATGATGATGAAGTTGTTATATATATTGCTGTTGTCATGCCTCTATGCCTTTTGTTTCAACCTTTTGCCTACCCCTCAGAAAAAACCTCGTGAAACAAGTGCAAAACTGCACACAATTAGGTAGCCATCGACAGAAAATGGGCGGATTCCTCGTGCAGTTAGCAGTGTAGTGCTGATGATTGATATTTGCTACTTAAAACAGCGGCAATGGGCGGGCCACAGACATTCATTATATCACCTCATAATTAAAATTATATTAATCGATACTTATCGATGATTCGGTAGTCTTATTCGCAAAACGCCCTTTGGGATATTAATCGAACAATTATCGGAGTAGATTATGTTTTAACTTTTTGTACATGAATTTCAAAAACAGAGAAATAAAGTATGGGCACAACACAATTAAAGTCAGGAAATTGAAGTGTCAAAATGTCATTATAACACACGATCTTTGATAATTATAAAAATACGTGCCGCAAAATTATAAAATAATTCAACGAGATCTGCATAGACGAAGTTAATTAAAAGACTTTGAAATAAAACAGAGCCCGTTGATGTCTAAATTACGGGAGACAGGTCGCTTGCCAACGCTACGACTTCGAATTTTATTCTATCTATAAATCGAGCGCCAATATTGTCATTTACGTACGTAAATCCACTGCCAGTTTTTATGCCGAAGCAGTTTGCTCGAAGTAGCAAAATTAACTACAGCGGCCACGGCGGTCGTTACTATTCACGACGCAGAGGAATGCCCCAACCGCTACCAACAACTATTATTACCAATTAGGTCTCTTTTTCACTATTCCCAAAGGAGCAAAACGTTAATCACCATTCCTGGCCGTACTTCAAACTGTGTAACGCGAACCAGCAATTAAAGCGCTCCCCAGCGCTGCCATTTCAACATAGCTCACAGCAGATTATCCCCCGTTCGACATCGTTTGATTTGCCGATGATTTATGGCTGGCGAACGCCGCTGTATTACCGTAAAGATAATTATTGGTTTAACAAACGCACGCGGTGGACTTTAAAATTAATGGATGCGTGAATTAAAGTTGCGATGTGGGTCCGTAATGAAGATAACGCGTTGCGGACGCCGCTCGATAGCGCAGTGACGGCGTTTCTGGCTGCGAGATAAAACTTTAATTACTGAGATAAAGGTGCGTGCCCCGCTAGCCCTCAAAGTGTACGGCAATTAGGCACTCTGTGCTGCGCGTCGCAATTTGAAGGCACCTTTTAAGGCAGCGGAATAGGCTAACAGATGATTCTTATGGGGCGCTCCTGATGGGATAAACACACAGTTTTTCTTTTACTCCGAACCAATAGGCGTAACAGTTTGCTTTTTGCGGTGTCCCGCTTTGAGGTAAGATTTACGGTGGGAACACTTTTTATGCATCATACACGAGATTTCTTTACAAAAATAATCACGATGCATATGAAGTTCAAAGTGCAGCAATGTCGTCGTTAAATCTGCGAACTTGTTTCTTCAAATGTATTAATACAAATGTTAACACAAAAATAATCACGCAATGAAGTTCAAAGGTGAATAAATAAAAGGCAACAATGTCGTTGTAGATTTAATTTCCACAAATGTTAATACAAATATATACACGCAATGAAGTTCAAGATGAATATCCGTACAGTGTCCTTACAGCAGCATTTTCAAAGCCACAGACCAAGAAAGCATCAATCTTATTAATTAGGCCGCCAAGGACCACGCACCCTTCCCGCCTACTTTTGGCGCGAAAGGCGAAATGCTCTTTAACGACCTATTCGCAACACCCACGACATTTTCACAATCCTAGTTAACGAATAGAACGAAAATGATTAATGAACGCAGAGACATCGACTTTAATTATACGCGAATAAAATTACCTCTGGCGATGCCTCCAAGAAATAATAATTAAAATTAAATTATTCCCTACTTTAGAAATAATAAATAATGTAGCTATAATTATATCGGCATATGATATATAAAACCGGCCCGGGAGAAGGATGAGTGTTTCCGCTATCAATCTCTGTTATGAATCAATGACTTATGTTTGCATTCAATGTTGTTCGTTGGCCTCGTGGGAATAATCTGCGTATTTACGATATTCATGTGAATCGTCTTATTTTTTTATACTTGCCGTAGTTCCTATAAAATACCTTTAAATATTGCGATAATTGGTGCAAGATGTAAGTACGAGTATTTTGTTTTTTTACATAAGTTTGCGAAACTTGTGAGTCAACTGGCATTCACGAGCTTTTGCTTTCAGCGAGCTAATACGGTCACGTATTTCATTTACTTATAACAAGAGCTCATCCAGCTTAACACCTCATATTTGTACACCGATATAACCTAAACGAGTAAAGCATCGCTCAAATTGCAAGCTACCATGGCATCGTAACTTGCATCGTTATTTATAATTGAAAACAGTTTACGTGCAAGCGTGTCCTGCAACCGGCTCGTTTCACGTTGTAATCAGTTTCCGAACCTCCGGCATCGATCGGATTCCCATGACGGTGGTCACGTGACATTTATTGATCATATAAATCGTTATGACTTGATAACTTAATCTCGCTTGATGGCTGCGGGGTAGATGGATGAGAAATGTGCCGTATTAGCGACCGCACGCGACCACGGACTTCGGTGCGTCGTGAATCACTTCCGAGATTACAATTAATATTGACATGTTTGCTCGGAGCAGTATCGTAATCACCACTGCGGACGGCGGTAGGGATCGAGTACCTACATGTAAGTGAGACACAGTAATTCTCAGCTACAGAACAGCAATTCGTCATTATGATTTGATGCTTCTGTATGAAAAGAAAGGACATGGTAACAACGACTCTATTTGAGTCATGATTCAAATCATGATTGTTTTTATTGTCGAAGTGATGGTATTGACACTATGTTCACTAAACTTGATTTGTTTAAATAATTATCAGTGTTTTTGTCATGGTCCATGATGCATGCAATCACATTTAAATTGTCACCACCACTGGCAGAGGCCGGGATGATGATGATGATAACTGTGGTGATAAGCCCGATAATTTTGACAATTCAAATGTCATGGATATTCTCTTGATGGAAATGGAAGCTGACTCTTTATATATTGTTAGTGGCATGACATGTGTAATCATTTAAAGATAAATGAAAATTTGTCCAGCTCCTTAAGAAAGCCAATAAAGTAAGATCCCTTTATTGTCAGGTAACTAGTTATTTTGCTTTAAATAACTGGCTGAATGGTGACGTATTTACACGCCCATCCTTCGTGGTAAGCTATGACAGCTCCAGGGTAAAGTCTTTTACCACTGTCAACACTCGTTCCCCTCTTTACAGTCTGATTGCTAGCTACTGCACTGATTCAAATCTCAGTTACAACCGCTGATATATTGGTGGGATTTATATAATTGTCTGTAATTGAAATGCAGAAATAACAGTTATGAAAATGACATATCCTGCAACGCGACTATAACGCAACACTGTTCTTTTTCTTAGTTCGTTGCGTAAATGTTTTCAACATCATATCTAAATGCGAAAGATTATAAGCATGTTTGGTTGTTTTTTAACTCCTTCACGCAAAACCGGATGTTGATGTTTTACAGTACCTAATTTAGCTTATAGCCCAGTTTAATGTGATTCCCGCGATGTGATATAATCTAGCGTCTATCCCGGATCGGCCAGAGTCCGTTTTCTACTCATTCTTGTTCACTATGGTATCCTCGCTTCGTAAGCCGTTGGCTTTCGGACCCGAATCAGCTATGTCAATCCACCGCTTCTTAGGCCGTCCTTAGGACCTCTTTCCTGATATGTATATGATTTCTTGTACCGTCACCTATTTCCCACACATCAACGAGCACACCGGCGCTTGCCAGCCTCAATCTTGTCCATGATGTATTTTATGCCAAGGCTGCCACAGATGTACTAGTGTTACGCGCAAACTGGTACAATAATTTAATATATTTAGTGAATTACATTTCCTACAGAGTTGCCAGTTAGCCGAATTTATATTCAACTTCAAATAAAACAATACCAAAATTGTTATATGCGACTTAGTCTAATGTTATTCTATTATCTACTACTGAAGAGATTGTAATCAAGAACACAATTTTCCCTTAGATAACGCATAAACATCACTATGCCTTGCATCCATAGTCATAGGGATCAAAATCGCTAAAAAAGAATACGCTGCCGATTGTACATGCCCGCGCCGGCAGCAGGTTAATACGCCAGTAATAAATCTGCATTGATTGCCGGACAGACCGCCATGCGTATTTATTTACTGCCGTACCACCGTCACGTATAAGACTCGCTTGTTATGCTATATTAATAATAATGAAGTACCTACACGCGTAATGATTATTTGGTAAAAACATCGGATATCATGAATCCTCATACCTCATCATCATCATCTGCTTCCGTGCGGCACCCGAGGGCCCGGGGTTCGTTTTCCATCCTCTTGGTAGACTTCGCTCGATCTTCAGCATCCTTGGTGGTGAGTTCGTTGGCACAACAGCCATCGCTTCTTGGGTCCTCCACATGGCTGGCAGGGATGGGATGGCCAGAGGTTTGTTTCCTACGTAATTTGCCGGTCTGTGCAAGACGTGGCCATACCGTCGAAGGCGGCACTCTTGCAGTTTATCTGTGATGTCACGGACGTGAAGGCTACCCCGAACGTGGGAATATTAGAAGCGGTCTTTGCGAGAAACGCTACACATTCACCGCAGCATATTCATTTCCGTTACGCGTAACTCCTGTTTGTGCCGCTCTAGTATAGGCCAAGTCTTACTGCCATAAGAGCACAAGTCTAATGATGGTCTCGTAAACCTTTTCTTTCAGCATCGACCTACACTTGACGACCTGAGTGGTTCAGTAGTTAACATGCCGATCTATGCCGATATATGTATTTAAAATTATCTAAGTAATTTATCACTTGTCTGGCACCCATTAACACAAGCTTTGCTTAGTTTGCGACTAGATGGCGCTGTGTGAGTTGTCCAAGCATTATTTTTTATTTATTATACTTATCCTCCTCTTAACAGAATACCAATGTATTCCCCTTAACACAATACGAAATCTCAGCCCGGGGTGTTCCGGTGACCCGGCGGCGGACGTGGCGACGGCTTTTTATCCGACTGCGCGACTTCAAAAGCAGGGTTATGTTTTTGCAACACCATACGGCTAATGAGCGGATAGACATACATTTTCGTCTGCGTAATTATACAGTTACGTACATGCGTAGGGAATATTTTTAAAGGATCGTATGAAGGTTGCAGTTACTGTTGAGATTTTAATTGCTTTATGTCGACATTGTTCTTAAGTCAATTCGAGTGCAATATACGGTTTTTTATATGAAAATATTTATAAAGTACAACACAAAATATTACTGGACTATTAAAATAGCACAGCTTACATTATTGGCCTTTGTGACAATTGATGCCCACCACGGACTCAAAATATTTCAAAACATTGCACACAATATGGATCAACCATCATATGAAAATGAAAGCAATCCAAAAAAACGATCTATTCCCATAATTAGTAAAAATAATCATCTTGACGTAAATGTCCCGGTTATGCTCTCACGCACGAGGGCCGGGGTCCACCTTGACGATCCAGAAATTGGCAGATCAGGTAATTGGCCAGATCAGATGAGTGGAGCGACGTCCATCTGACCTCCGTGACTCTGCTACTAGGGGAACCTGACCAGATTGGATCATGGTTACACATGGTCGTCTGAATGTGCAGATTTTATCACGATGTTTTCCCTAACCGTTACCTAAGAGCATTGGTTAGTATTGAATTAATATACATAATTCAGAAAAGAGTCATTAGCCACAATCGAACCCGGCACCTCTCGCTTCATCATCATCACAGCCCAGAACAGTCCACTGCAGTACTTAGGGCCTCTCCCACGAAAGGGAAGGTTATTGCCATAATCTCCACGCTTGGCAGGCGGGTTGGAGATCGCAGTGTTTAAATATAATAATGGAAAATGCTGCTGCCCATTTTCCAGACTACGGAGACTCTTGATCTTTTGCCTCGAAAACATTAGTCGCCTTGTACGACACCCATGAATGTAAGGGGTTGGTGCTATTCTACTCTGCCGGACACCGCACGGCCTACACCCATGAATGTAAGGGTTAACTCTCGCCTACGAGTCGGATATCGTAAAAACTCGGCCACCGCATCTCCTCCAACATAAAATATTACTGGACTATTAAAATAGCATAGTCAGCACGGTAAGTGGATAAAACTCTTATTATTTATTTTCTTTGAGTATAATAGACGATGTTGAAGAGTAGTAATAATAAATTTATAGGGTGGGCCTATAACCTACAGAAACCTAATCCAATATCAGTAACCGGTATTCAATGTCACAGATCGTACAATTGTAGTCTCCCCTAAAATAGCGTTGCACAAAAATAAATAAATTCGCGCAATGCATGGCAACGGCAGGTTCACAGTCTAGCAATATGGACTTATTCTGAATGTTTTAGTGCACACAATGGCCGAGTAGAATAGCACCAACCCCTTACACTCGTGGGTGTCGTACAAGGCGACTAATATTTTCGAGGCAAAAGATCTGGAGTCTCAGTAGGCTGGAAAATGGGCAGTAGCGTTTACCATTTTTATATTTACAACACTGCGATATCCAACCCGCCTGTCGAGCGTGAAGATTATGACAATAACCTCCCCTCTCATGGGAGAGGCTCTAAGTCATGCAGTGGACTATTATGGGCTGTGATGATGATGATCATCATCATCATCTTAGCGTTAAATCCCGGTTGAGCTCCCGCGCGTGCGATGATGATTTTTATTTATATCGATTTCTTAGATTTTATTTATGTCATACGGTAGGCAAACATTCAAGCGGGCCACCTGATGGAAAGTGGTCACCACTGCCTGTAGACATTAGCAGCACTAAGAGGATCGTCAATGCGTTGCCTATCTCTATAACACGTTGCTCTGGCAGCAAAAAGGCAAATGCCCACTACTACTGCCTAAGCCACGGTTCCCCAAATCCCCCTTCCATAGAGCACTGGAGACCTTACTCAACGGCAGAAACATAATACTATTTAAAAGAGTATTGTTTAGCTGCGGCATTCTGTAAGGTGGAAAGAATATGTGTAAATATCTTTTTTACATTTGACACTTGACACACCACAAATATATCAAGAAATGTAACTCTAAATTTCATTTCGAATCCATTTCAATAAAATAACACGAATAAAGTTTTAGACAGGACAAAATACTTATTAACATTAATAACAACACCACCGTATATCGTGGTTTTGTACACCACGATAGGTACAGTTTGCGTGAGATAACATTTAGTTTTTCTGGTAGATATTATTTTAAGCAAACTCCTGAAATCTATGTATCTACTACTTTTCATTTCATCTTAAATCGACAAGTTGAACTGAATTCTTATAATATGTTTCACTAGTTAAAGTTTTTAGAAGATAGTTTCACAGTTCTCAAGTGACATCGATTACTTTCATTAAATTTAAACACAATTAAATAACCAAAATAATAATAATGTGGCCGTGTGGTGTCCGGCAGAGTAGAATAGCACCAACCCCTTACATTCACTGGTAGAGTAGGTTCTAATATTTTAAAACTTTTTAAAATCTATAATTGTAATATGGTCACGACATACTAAATAACGTACTCCCTCACTCACACCATATAACAAACAGTGAGGGAACCACAAAATATACTCGAATTTATTCGACAGAATCATACTACTAGGTATCGCCATACAATCTTCACTGCTGGTAGATATTGTAAATGTCCGCTTCGTTCCTGTGTGACCTACCATGGAGGTAATAATAATATAAGGGAGGGAGCGGCGCGTGGCGTGCGCACACGCACCGCAATACAGGTGTGCGATATCCCTCGCGTTTTGGAGAGGGCGAGTGATTGCGACCATTGTTATTAATATTATATTTTACCATTAATATGTATAAGCATGTCGGCCCTGAGGCAACATGTTTGCTAGATCGATAATAAAAGTTAAGCAACACACGCAGAGTTTGGAAATTGGATGGGTGACCGTTACGTGCTTTGAAGCTCGTCGGTTTCAGCACTGCATCGAGCTCGCCATTCGTCTCTTATTATGGTTCGCTCGGCGAGGTTGACCAAGGTCTCTGGGAACCATGAGACCCATGAGGTTTAACATTTCCAGGAAGCGGTTGGCACTCAGTGACGTTACATAAATTACCTATTTTATAAAATAATTTTGCATACGATAATAGCGAATGACACTGGAGACTTCTCACTGAGCCTCATCAACATGTCTCTCTGACACATACAGCACGTATGACACATATGTACTTTTTGTGCAAGTTTGAATAAATAAATAATTAAATAAATATAGCCTTCTATGACACCCATCATAGCTTAAGAATTTCCCTATATTTTTAGAAATAAACTCAATATCAGGCCAAATTATTGTAAATAGTTGTTATACATTTTTAATTTTTAAACAAACATTTTAAAAATTACATTTAAAAAGAGTATGTTGTTAAATCCAACAAAATCATGAACTGGAAACTACAAAAAATAAGTAAGACATACCCCAAAAATTGTGCAATTCTACAGAAAATATGCTATAACCGATTATATCGTGAAAATTTTATTATGTTAGTCATGTAGAAACACTACAATCAAAATCAATCAATAAAGCAGATGAGCAGATTTTGTTACGTAATTGAAAATTTTACTTAAATTTTCTTCAAAATCCATCATTGTTTTGATTTAGGAACAAGAAATTTTTTTATCAGTTTTTACCAAATAAGTCATGTTCAAGTAGCATATTTTTTTAGTTGGAATTAGTTCAAATGTTAAGGGAAATCTTAAATGAAACAAACGTATATAAAAACTAATCTGATAGCATTTTTATCATTGGTCTAACGAACTTTGACCTAAAGAGTTTCGTTGAAAGACATTCATTTATTAGCTATGCATGTACAACCTTAACTACTTTATGTTTTAAAGCAGTACATTACCTACATGCAAGCATTGTTGCTTGGTTTCAAAATATCGTAGGAGTTCTAACTTAATACTGTAAAGTAAACACAAGTTTTCATAAATAATATTATACAAACAATAATAGTCTCACTTATATGTAATGTTTTATTTGTGATAAGCTCGCATTATAAAAATAGAAGAAAGAAATAGAATTCAATGAAATAGCTTTGATATAAAAACTCTTCAACCAATTCCAGAACCCTTACAATAGTCAATAAATCAACACTGACGATTGGTAAATCACTTCGAAAACAGCTTCCAAAGTATAAATAATATCAGATACTCTTCAATCCTTCAAGCATCACACACTTAAAATTGAATAAAAAAACCGTCATATCATAGTATGTAATATATCTATGTCACGAACAAAATACAACAAAAATCAAATTAATTTTGTACAAAGAAAACTAATGTGTAGGTACCTAATGAACGCCTGAACATAGTCTTTATTAAAATATTTATTTAACATAAAATAAAAACTTTTAACAAGTTAAAAAATAAAAAATCAGTTCCACAATATTTCCATAACAATTGGGCCGCAAATAACCTGTAATAATACGAAGCGCGGCACCCGGCCGGACCTGTCCAATTTACATGCACTGTGCCCACAACAATGCGCGGGAGCATTGCTATGCATGGTAGGTACCTACTTTCAGAGATTTGACATTAACCACCCCAACGTAACCGACTAGCGTATTTTGAACCGCCGTTCGGTACCTACTATAGTTATGGGTATGGAAGTTGTGTATTAAATGTTATGTAATACACAACTTCCTTTAGCTTAACGTTTCTTTTAGCTTTCAGTAGATGGTGGTTACTAACGGTATAGAATTTTTTTTTTTTTTGGTTTCTAGATAGTTTGCTGTACCTATAGTAACCTTGGTTGGCCTCGTGATGATTTTTCTTAAGAGGTAGTAATTATCTATTTTTAGCTAACGTTTGAACTTTGCTTTCTTTGAAAAAATCAAACAAATATTATTCTCTATACAGAATTTTGTATAGAGAATAATATTCTGAGCTGAATGTTGACAATTGAAAGAGATATGTAATGTCCTACTCAGTAAAGATATTTTTACTTTTGACTTTTGTATTTAGTGCATAAATACACAGAATTTGAACCCTCGTAACCCATGCGAGGTAAGGGTCCAGCGATACTGGTAAAGCTCACCCGACACGCGCACGCGCTGTGAGGGTGCCGGCAGGTGTGGCGCACCCCTTACTCGGTGCTGCATAGCTATACGCACTGTATTGTTTGATAGGGTGCATATGGGGTGCCCGTAATCAGTTTATGGTGACCAACGTGAGCATGAATAATTATCTGGTTCACATATTTTTTGCCTTTTTTATCGAAAATTGAATGTGAATTTCTCTTTCACGCGAAATTAAAAAAATATAGAAATATAATACAATATAATTTAATGAATATAAAAATATATTTAATACTATTATGTAATGTTTAGTGCATTACAGGGGGCGATTTTCGCGCTGTGAGTTCTCAAATTCGACATTTTTTCTATTAAAAGAACTGTTAAAACGGCAATGAAATTGATTTTCGATAATATACTACAGATAGTTTAGAAAATATATTTAGGCTGTAATAGATATTTCAATATCATTATTAATTGAGATATGAGGTTAGAAAATGTGTCGAATTCGAGATGTCACAGCGCAAGAATTAGGCCCCAGGTGCAGTTTCAACTTACAGTTTGACAGTCTGTTATGTACATAAGTCAGATGTTGGACTATTCAAAGCCCGATAAAATGTGTAACGTATTATTAATTATTATTATTACTACAGGAAATTCATTATAAATACTGGTTTTACTAGCAGGTAGAGTAATTCATGAGGAAACTATGCACATAGGTATTTACATAGGTACATACTGTGCAAAGTCAAGTAGAATCGCACAAGAAGCGACAGAATCCTGCTAAGAACATACTGACGCACGCAAAACTACGCCATGCTGTGTGTACGTACACGGTCTCACACACACACATTGACAACCAAACTACGCTAAGTCAAACATGTTTACGAAACCGGCTTTATGTCACTGTTGACAGCGCGCCATCTTTATTTCTTATTTGACATAAATATTAATAAATAAATCTTTATTACCAATTTTTTACAAAATGCAAGAAATTTTCTGCCCCCTAAACTAGGTTTAGAAAACCTGTATCTCATGAGTCGTAGAGTACCTACATATAAAATCATCCCCAACATCACTCAACAAAATATAAAATTATACTCATTTCCAGACCATTTTAAAACTCGTCGTTAATAAACTGTGATAGATAAGGGTAAAATTTTCCATTTACATTAAAATATAAGTAAAACGTCTTTATGCCCAGCCTAATTATAAAGTCAAATGGTAACCCTACAAACGGCTGTAACTCAGTGATAGTAAAAGTACGTTAGCACTCGACAAATGCAAATAAACCGGTTGTTTAAACAGAGTTAACCCTTCGCTGGCTGTGATGTAATGTAATGTCCTCTGTGTCGAACACCTTGCTTCGTATCCAGAGGGGTAAACCTCGGCTATTAGTATAAATTATGGCCTTTCAAAGTACTGTCCAAAAGCACGTTATGCTGAAAACTTTGAATTAAAGAGAGAGACATTTTATTAATATTGTACCGACCTCATCTAGTGGGGTTTAACCGGGAGATAAAAACATGATATAAGTATTCGTAAGTAAAATGCTATTTTTAAAGCTAAAGGCATATTGGCGCTGAAACATTAACTTCTCCAAAACTAACTGAAGATTTATGCGACATCAAAACATGTCAAAATGTAATTTGTTGCATTTACTACTTCTTTTATTCTGTTCTGAGTATATGGAACATTGACAAGATGTTCAAAATTTGTACTGCTTTGACACCTCCCCCATATCTTGATCTCTCATACTATTATCGATGTTTATCATTTGGAAACGATTATACCTCAAAATCGCCAAATGTTTGGACTCTTAGACCACAGCGATTATCAAATGTCTTCACAGAAATGCTTTTCGGGCTTACGAAGATCGCAATCAGTATCAGAGGTAACTTTTGTAGAATAAATCGAAAGTGTGATGATACAAAGCCTGGGTATAAGCGTAGATCCGATAGAATTCATAAAGTTTCAACGCCATTGTACACATGCCGACTTTGAAATGGTGATAGGAGCGGCGCTATTCACAAGGATTGATGGGTTCCTTAAAGGTCTATGTTTGTCGTTAAGTTGATGATGTACTATTGTGTTGTTTTTTAGTTCCTTATTTTGCAGGTAGATTCTTGCATCGATTACTGTAAATATGAGTGAGTATAATATTTCTCACAATGGTTACAGTATGCAATCTTAACTACAATTATAAAAGTTTATTCCAGTTTATTGAAAGAACCCTGGAAATTCTTCGTATTTGATAAAAACATCAAATTGGCCTGATTTTCAGCACAGTCAGGAAAGCCGCGGAATACATAGGTGCAATGAAATCAGCTGAAGGCTTGCATAATTCCAAGCGCCACAATCATTCAGAAACCAATAAACTATCTCTCAAAGCAACTCATATCCAATATATCACGGATAGGATTCTCACGTATGCTATATGGGTTTCACTTAGCCTACGAACTGGCCGTGAATAATAGACAGTTGTATTTTTGCCGTGTAATTGACACTGGGCAGCGAAGGCCTAGCGTATAAACTTATGATATAGTTAAAACGATTAATCTGTCGCGGTTGGTGGTAGAATCCCGACGCGAATAATGAGATGAACCCCCGTAAGGGAGCCTTGGTGTGCGTGCCAATTATTGACGTAATTATTTTGAAAATATGGCCGCCCTTTTGTGATATTTAACGCGGCAAAGTGGCAATATTTTTTAATCATCGCGCTCGGACGCACTCTTTCGCACGCAGAGCTCATTGTCAATGGACTTTAATATGACGATGAGTCTTCGTAGACTTACATTAATAATGTTGAAAGTCATGGTATTTGCGGCACTAGTAGCTCAGGGAAGTCATATGGTCATTAAATACTGCCGGATGGTACTATGTCAACTTGTCCTTACAATGTAACTATATTGCCCAAGACTACAACATTCTGTTGAAATGAAATCTGTAGATGTTATTCTAGAGACATGGGAATTTATAGAGTTAGGAACCTGTGGAATTGGGAATATGTAGATATGGGATTCTAACATAGGATTATGTAGAATTAAGAATCAGTTGCCATGGGATTCTGTAGACGTAAGAAAAATTGCTATATATTTAGAACAAACTTTATCCCGCAGCCATGGGGTGTCCGGCAGAGCAGAATAGCACCAATCCTTTACACTCGTGACACAGACACAGACAAAAGATGTAGCTAGAGTCTCCGTGGGCTGGAAAATGGGCAGATTCTTTTTCCATATATATATGACACTGCGATCACCAATCCGCCAGCATCGCAGTTTGACATATATTTGGTATTCTGCTACTGTTATTAATATCGCGAATGAATTGTAATTGGATCACGCCTTCTAGTCACATTAAACCAAAAAAGAAGCTCGGACATTGAATAGTCAATGAAGTTATCATAGGGGTGTTATACCTACTAATCTGATAATTAAAAATATAAGTTTACAAGTAGCAGTGTAGTTTGTTACTGGTGTTACTAAGAACCTGAACAACGATTGGCCACGGTTAAGAGCGCAATTTGAATGGAATTAACAAGGTAGACTGCGAATAAAATGTAATACCTTCTGTCTGATGCTACCAGCGCTACTAGATCGCATCTAGAAGCGCTCCTGGTAATAAAGATTCATTCAGAAATAGATGCAGATAGAATATAAAAGTGATTATTGCTAGAAAAATATTTGTATTTTGTAATTATTCCATTTGTTTAACAATGCATCTAGTATCCTGTGTGTGGGTGGCAGTAGCTTTAAATTTTTTTTTCTAAAAGTGGTAATGCACTTATGAGCGCGATACGTTATCTAAGACCAAAATGTGTCAAGTCACATCCCCATCTAAATATAAATAAACAACCAAATGAATAACTAAGCAAAAAATATATGTACCCACAGCGTGAAATTCACGTCAACATCAATCGATTTATCTTTCAGCTACACACTCAAAGTCCACTTAAAAGCCGAGTAGCTAATACCGATTCTCACGCGTCTGCTTACACTGGTAATGAGATCGGCTCCTAATCTTCAGGGTTGTTCCACCACGTCTCTGCGTTCAGAATTATCGTTGCGCGGACAACTGAAAAGTGGCTCCCAATTAAGCTGCGTTCACACACCGCTCGACTATTAGTCCCGACTGAGGGTACCAATTTATTTCGATTATCAATTAGTCCTTAACACCTAGACGGGAGATAAAACGCGGGTGTAAGGAGGCCTAATTAAGAGTGGATTAAAATGAAAAAGTTGCTCGCTACGCGGTGTAATGATCTGGGAAACGCGTGGAGTGGAAGCGATATGTCCTATTTTGCGCACGGTGCCTTTTCTTCGCATATTTGTACAGATTCTGCGATAGCACAGGCGCTACTAATTGGGATTAATTGGTTGCTTTTCAATGAAAAAAATCGCAAGATTCATTTGCGGTTTAAGCTCCATTATTTTGCAAGAAAGTCGGTTTAGAGATCATGAAGCTATTGGACATTGAAGAAAATTACAGAGTGCTCCTTGCAATTTTTTAAGAACAATTTCACACATTAGACTGAACGTACCATCAAAACTATCTCCATAGAAGCTTTAGATTTAAATTCAATACAGATATGTAATAAAGTCTACTAACCTTAGATATGACTTTAAATTCGCCATAGTTTTACCGTCTCACGTTTTTATATTTTTCCTAACCCGCCTTTAGCACATACCATAAAATCATACGCCAACTCATTAGGGCGCAATCGCAACTTGCATTTCACTCTATTGCGAGTGGAACGGACGGCGCATGCGCGCATTAAGCTGTCCCTTGTGTAATGGATTGGGAATTTCATGCTCCAAAGGTCGATTTAAATTAATTTACACATTAAAAAGACAAGTGGGCCAGCCGCTGCGCGAAACAAGAAGTTAAATAGTGTTAATCCGACCTGCGACTGACGCCGATGCGCTCGCGTCTCTGATGCCTAGACTAGCTTTAGATAATATGCTTGGACGTGCACTGAGTGTCCGTCAGGAGGCCGCAGACCTTCCATTAGGCTGCCGGATAGTGCATCAACTTAACGTCAATTTCTAATGTCAAATCAAAATACACACTTGTAACAACAGATTGACAGCTTTCTTCTGGTTACTTTTTTGGTGTGGGCTAGTAAAGTGGGTGATAGACACAAGTTCAAACTCGCAGTTTTAAAATACGCGAACTTGGTCTGTTCGCCGTTCGGTGAATCTCGATAGGTTTGCTCATAATGTGTCGCCATGACGTCGATAGAAAGCATGCGAACAGTAACATCTGGTACCCACAGGTTATCATACAACAATTACCTATCGCTTAACGCCTGACAAAAGCCTTTTCTATTCTCAACTCCCAAAATAATGAATATTTTCAAGCAGAACTGAAGTGGGAATTGTCTTTCGAAGAAATAGTTTCTTTTGCTAATCTCGAAGATGGGGTTAAGTTGTTTACAGACACAACAAGAAAGCGACCGTCAGTGGAACGGAAGCCAGTGGATTGACCCTTGGGCACCCTTGCCCAAACAATGAGGACCAACAAAAATAGAGGCGGGCGCGAGCCAACACATCTGCCTGCTATCGAATAAATCTACTAAAATCATATTTTTATTTTGTATATGCGCGCACGGGTTAGGCAGATGTTAGAATATACACACGGCTCTGTTTTGTGGTTAGCAATTCGGAGTCGGTGGGCGTTTATTCTTATTGGATATAACAGCAGAGCACGTTATTTTAATTAGTTTAACAATATTATATCTAGGTGTGATCGTGTGATCGGTCGCACCTAAACCACAAGACGAATGAAATAACTAGGACATTAAATTTCATAATATTACAGATATAGCATGGATTTCTTTCGGACATTGACTGACTTGCTGTAGGCTATTGTTTCGCTTAAGTATGGTCGTAATTAAGAATTTATATTAATTTCATAATTCTTTATACGTACTTAAATAAAGACGCCCACTACTGCACGGGCTTAGGTCTAAGCCTCCCCCAGAGATCTCCATAAAGGCCGGATCTTTGTCTTCCGCATCCAGCTGGTACCTGCGATCTTTACCAGGTCATCGGTTTACCTTGTGTGGGAGGCCTGCCCACGCTGCGTCTACGTAAACTATTGCTATACGGTCTCATAATCCGTGTGTCTCACCGCTAAGGGCGGTTTCAAGTCGCCAGTCACCGACCGCGGCGATTCGAGGCTTAATAGGGTGCATTATCTAGAGCTTATTGACTCAGAACAAGGTGTGAAATGCTAGAGTGATATTACACTTCACTATGTAGCGACTAGCGACTTTGTAGAACATATAGTGTAAGTAGTAGACGATAAACATGTGAAGTGCTCCACGAAGACGATTATTATTCAGACCATTTAGGTAATAGTAGTAAGTAATTGTTCAGGGACTCTAAATAAGAGTGAGTGTAAAATCTAATTACGATGTAGGGTGACTGAGATTTAGATTCCTCGACAAAGTTAAAGATATATTCCAGTTACTACGTTTTGAAATTCTAGAATTGAGTTCCAGAAAGACCTGCGGTACTGGTTCGATTCCTATTTATGCAGTGTCATGTCGATGTACTTTCATTATAATATTTGTTATGGCAACATAGTGCACGTACTGTGTGATTTTATTTTTTTAGAAGTAGCTAATTATTATAGTCAGACTCGGACTATGTCAGCGAGAGATTCCTCTACATCGATAACAACCAATAAGATAATTGCAGTAAACAATACTTGTACAGTCGCGAACATAAACCCTAACAAGTGCGTCGTTTTGCATACCTACATTCCCTGTAGCCGTGCGTGAGACTGTACATAGAAATCGTATTGAGGAAATGACATACTTGCTCTAACTACTAATTTCATGTTTTATTAACATAATCTGTTAGTTAGGAGATATTTTTAACTTTCGTTGAGTTTAAGTTGTCTTTTATACTTTAGCGTGTGGGGAAAGTATTTGCGATTGTCGGTTGACTGTTACAGGGTTCCGTACAGATTTAATTTATGCGTTACACCTAAGTATACTTCAAATTGGACTGAATACTACTTCTTCTTCTTGAATATTACTTCTAGTACATAGAAGCTATGTAATTTATAAATATTGAAATTAATTATAAAAGCTAAGAGTTATAGTTAACCAAGAGTTCTTGTGGTATTGACTTAATACATAGTATATCGTCTGTCTATGTACACTTAGATCGTTTAAACTACGCAACGGATTTTAATGCGGTTTTCAACAATAGATAGTGTGATTCAAGAAGAACGTTTGTTAACAAGAAAGAAAGGGTAGGGTGGGGTAGGGGTAGAACGCCACGCGAAATAACTAGTCTAAACGCGAATAAATCGTTCAAGTCACAGTTGGTACAAATGTCTATTTTAATATACAACTTTAGAAAACAGGTAATGAACTTTAATTTTAGTCTAGGGTGCTTACCCTACGAATTATTCCACAGTGTAAAGTGAACCCTAAAACAGAATCGATTAGACACACGGCGGCAACATAAAAGCACCGCCCACCTACCGTACAAAAACGTACTATTCCGCAATTTGACGTGTCATAAAACATGCTAATAAATAAAATTACTGTCTCTTCCATGCGACAGTGTCTAGTAACTGATACCGGGGCTACTTTGGGCGGGTCCGGGACACGAAGATCTTAACTGACCACTCTGGTAGTCAAAGTTCCAAAGGACGCCGCCGTAAATGTCAGTCTTCAACTACTTTGTTACCAAAACGCATCATAAACTCACATTTTGTGCAATAAAGTGCTTTGTGAGTGTTTCATCGAGCGTGTTATTACTTATTATAGTATTTTACGGTTGTTGCCTTAGCGTCGTACTAAAATGATGTATTGTAAAGTGATCATATGGTGCCATAAGACAAAGGTAAATATTTTGCTCGAAGTGTAAAATGATAGTGTTCTGTGATTTTATTTGGAATTGTAAACGAATTTTGTCGAGTTTAAGGTAGTAAAAGGGAGATGAAATTTATCGTTGAATTTTAAGATGCAACGGAAATGGAAATTATAGAGGCTACTCAAAAAAAATACGTTATTATTATGGTCTCGACGCTAAATTAGCACTTTTATCCCGAATTTTAAAATAAGTATGAAAATCTATTTCTATGTTATCATACTTGTATATGATTTTCTATTTACAGTCGCAGATATAGAGATCAGTAAATATGTATATAAAAAAAAATTGAATACTTCCACCAATATACCAACAAAAACCTTTTCCTGTCTCTTACACCTATTCATGATAAAGTAGCCAACGTTAATATTGAAATCCAAATCCATTTTTTCTCCATATCTGACCCAGTGGCCCAAAACCTACAATGCACGGTATAAATCCTCGACGTTTCGACACATTTTGACCACACGTCAGGTTATGATCCGCGTAAAATATAAAATACGTCGCATTGTGTGATTTCAGTCGTCGGCGTACAAAGAGACGTCTAACTTATAAATTTTTGCGCGAACAAAGGCGTCTTATTGACAATGTCTCGAAATATAATATCGATGAATGGACGCCCGTCCGCGCGGTGATAGTAAAATATATCGGCCGTGAGATCGGAGTAAATCAACGGCGGTCATGATTTAAATCATCCTCCAACGGTCGCTTTAAAAAATTGCACGGACTCCGTTTGAGACAAAAAGATGTATCGCCTAGTAGCCTTCCCATAGAGACATTGTGTTATGATAATATCAAATTGTAGTTGCTACAGAGTAGTATCTACGTACTTATTACAAAGTTCGACGTTCAACTTACACGCGTTGCATTATTTACTACCGCTAATATTTACGATTACGAATCGACATGCGCCGTTGAGAGTAAAAAGTGGGCACAACTTTGATGAATCTCCTCAAATGCGAGCGTTTAATTTAGAATGCGTTTGTTAAACGGTCTACAAAAAGGCCTTCCGTTCAATTTCGCTGGAAATGTCAAATGTTTGCTTTCGTAAAGGATTTTAAAATGCAACAGCTTTTTGCGGGTAGCCGCGGAGCTGGATTAGCGTATGCAAAGCAGCGGCCATCGGCGGCCGCGGTAACGGAAACGCACGCGCAGCCTGTACCTACCTGATTGCTGTCATTTTTTTTTCTTAGCTTTAAGGTCTACCGATAGTGCGATGTGCTATTATTAGATAAGTCTTAATAAAAATAAAAACAGGCGAGTTTTCCTCCTATCAATTCCTTATTGAAAAGTGTATCTATCTCTCGCATTTATCGCATTTAACCTATTTTATTGAGAAATGAAATTATTGCTAACAAATATTGGACATAAATGCTAATGTATAGGTGCATTACGTCAATTATTGCGTGATTTGTTCATCTGAGAAAATATCCTTCCTTCAACTACGAAAGTTACGCGAACTTACACGAACGCTTTAAACTTAGCCGAATGGACCATCCCGAACTGCCAGAGTCGGTTCATCTAACTCTCCAAACGCCATCGTATCCTCTGATACAATGAAGCAGGACTATTTGATTGCTTCATTATGCGCAGAGCCCGGTTCATTGTATATCATTTCGCATGTTATATCTGGCCGGTCCTAATTTAATCATCCTCGAGATTGGACCACCGGGAAAACGGTAAGGGGGTCTTCCCGATTCTTGATTGAACCCGACAGACAGTTCCGATACGCAATGATCGAATTCAGTCAGCGCGCTTCGAAATGTGGGTAATGTAAAGGGTTAGAGTAAAGTTATTTGTTATTATGAAGAATTGAGTTTAGGATAGGTTTCACAATACATGTAGCAGGTAACTTGTATCTAATATAGAGCGAGTATTAGAATAGATAATCTGAATTTAATAATTTCAATTGAATTGTTGACGCAAGACTTAGAATTAACTGAGATTAATAAAGTACTAAATGTATCATCAACCCAAAATATTTTTTTAATTCACGTGGAAAGAGAATATTGTACAAAAAAATAACAAAAAAGGTCTACATCGTTACCAAACTACCACACACTACTACCAAGTTACCACAGATTAGAAAAAAGTTACTACGTACTAAAACTCAAATAGGTCCCATCAATAAATAAATCATTGAAATAATACCGAACATTCGCACACACCCTGTGCCGGAGTTCGGTGGTCGATGGCAATACGCGAGATTATTTATTCGAACAAAATGCAGAAACGTCCGATTCTAATGCCTTCGATCCGCTTCAATTTGCTGCACGTCTTATTTGCGACGCGGTGGTCCAGCCGTCGAGTGCGCCGTACGTATATGGGATGAGCGACCTCATTTTCATACCGAATTGCTTAATTTTGGAACAGTTTAAAATAAATGGCTTGGATTTGTGTACGAGTATAGAATAGGACCACGATAAGTCCGTATTGACTCCCAGTAGTAAAAATTATAAAGCGTGGATATTGCAATAATCTGGGGATAATCTGTCCTTGTTAGTAGTTCTTGTAAACATTCAGTTATTTGGTCACTTTTAGCTTGAATTTGTACTTTTAGTTTGTCTAAATTATTAATCATGTTGAAAATTATCTTCCGCACTTCCTTTTGATTTGTTTTGCCCATTATTTAATGATATTTTTCGTAACTCACAAAAAAATAAACAATTCTACAGAAATCAAATAGTTTGTTATGACTTTTATGAATGACGTTCTATGACGTTTAAAACACTTGGCATAAGTTGCCATACAGAGGTTTTTTTTTCTTTTTTATTAAGCGATTCGGAGTTAGCGTGGTCTTATTCTTTAAGATTTGGTTTTCTTTCGGTGGTTGTAGTAGCTACAAAGGTTAAACGGTGATTTATTGGCTAATACATGTCTGTATCCCACAAAGCGACATAAATTCTCGACGCTTCAACACGTTTGGCGCCACGTCGGATTATGACCCGCGTAAAATATAAATTGCATCTCATTGATTTGCTTTGGTTGCATTATTATTTAATGGTATAGTATCACCTTGCCTCCGCTGTTCTTTCGGAAGAAGTTTTAAACAAATTTGTTTCCTACTCCGCTCCGCAGTTGTTTACTTCTTATAACATTTGTGTCATTGGTTGTGGGTTCCAAGACAGTATTAACTTGTCCTCATGCATGCATGTGTGTCAAAACTCTGTAGGTCTTTGGGTCTTCGCTGAAGATCCTGGCTAAACTGTCACTGTAGATCGATCGCGGTAAGAATGAATGGTGGGGTTATGCCCGTCAAAAAATATAATCATCATCGTCCTAGCGCTTATCCCGGCCTCTGCCAGAGTCCGCTTTCCGACTCATTCTCCTCCACTTTGAACGGTCTTCGACATCTTCGCGTCATATGCTCTCGCATCCGATTTAGCGATGTCAATCCGTCGCTTCTTGGGTCACCCACGGGGCATCTTTCCTGATACCGGCAGATTCAGGCACCTCAAAAATATACATCTTCATAAAACTGTATTTTCATTACCGTCATAAAATTGCGACACCATGACGGTGTTATTAGGAATCATTTCAAGTAATAGTGCGTATTCCACTCTCATAACGCCCGAGACGAACTAGTTAGCTTACGCATTATAGCTTACGTTATTGCGCATTAAACCAAGAATAATTGTTTTAAAACTACCAGCCTCCATGATGATGGAAGTCTTTAATCTACAAACGAGAATAGGGCTTTTATTGCTCAGAGTTTGAGCATCCTACCAGTTAGACTAGTAAAATAAACGACTCCATGATGGCAAAACTTTATTGCGAGCTATTTTTATTTGCAGTTATTTCTAACACGCACTAAAGCCTTATTGCTATTAATTAACTGTATTAAACGATAGTAATCTTAATTAATCTACCAGTCATATATAAATGACTAGATATTCAGATGTCATCTGGATGCTGTAAAACATTCGGCAACACGTGATACGCAGAACAAAAGCTTGAAGTACTTGAGTCGCAAAAAAAATATTACAAAGGCGACTTAGTAACGTGCCATGAAGAAGTGTAACATTACACCTTAGTGTTACTCCTAAAATGCGTGACAATGGGATATCGATTCGTCGAAGACTGAAAGCCGCCGGCTCGTCTGCTCCGAGTCTCGTGTTAAATTTAGCGTTAGTGATCGCATCTACATGGTTTCTGACCATTTGCTTTGAAAGTGAGAGCATAAAGGCGAAAGAAAATAAAGACGATAAAGACTTGACAGTAGCACGCGTAGAGAATCTCGACAAAGCTGCAATGGAACATGCAAACAGACCAACGGCGCTATAACTGGATTACAACAACAATGTTTCTGGTAATGTTACACCGATATCACGTGCTATAGAAAGTGTAAGGTAGTAACGTATTGTATAAATATTCCGACAAATAAACGTTAAGGCTAATGCGTACGTTTTCGGACTTTACAAGTTGCACAATCAATGGTCTGTAAATAATAGGAGATTTTCCAAAAGCCGATTCAAAGAAAAAATGTTCAAATAATTGTAATAGATGGCGTTGATTCGATACGATTCTAAAAAAGAAATCAAAATGTAGTCATTTTGCGCATTCTTCTCAGAAAAGGTACTAAAACTAAGTATATTTTCACGAATTCGTATAGATATAACTATTTACACATCTGCTTCAACCGATACATTGTTTTCGCTGGCCGTTCATTAATCATTGAGATGTAAACACGTGTGACCCAATAATGAACTTTAATCAATAACAATCAAAATTTATACGGTAATAAAAATACCTCCATAAAGTTTCGACGCTAATGACTCACCTGCGTTACCGTTAAAATCGACTTTTTCTCAGTGGAAAAAGAAACTTACCGTTGCATTACCAATAAACTTTTCATTCACACTGGCCGGCTCCTGATCGAGAAATGTCACAAAACAAGTCATACAGATACTGTGTGAAATCTTTATGAGAGTAATAAGGTGACTATTTACATTTTATTATGGTCAGGTATGTGATGAGAACAGCTCGGAGGATGTCACAGCTTGTCTACCAGGAACAGATTTTTATTGTGGCAAAAACTGAAGCGAGCTCGGAAAATCTCAGAATGACATTGTGGACGATATAAGGTTGTAAAGCTACTAGTACGAAGGAATCTATTAGAGGGATCGAATTTTCTCGTTTAATAATACTCATAATAAGTGAGGATGTTTTCAGAGTCGAATACTCACAAAAACAAATTACAGCAACATGTGCAACAGACTAATAATTAGGATCGCTGTTCCATTTTTTTGATCAATACGACAACAATTAAAAATAATTATAACGGTACTACTTCACAAAAACAAGCATGTCCGCAACAATGTTTCGATTCATTAGCTCAAACTCGATCGAATGCATTTACAACAGTTACGAGGCCCGAGTCGCTTCTAGACGTTTTGAGCGCAACAAATGCCGCAATTAAATCCTCATGCAATCATATTACGTCATAAAAATGATATGTCGGTATGGAAGCTTACAGGTTACACGTAGAGGACCGCAGCCCCTGAGCAAAAAGTTGTTACCAGCCTGGCTGCTCTAGTGGGTACCGTCCCGTCGCGATCAGATAGTGCGCTCACGCATAAAGCCATTCATCTCGAGCATTTATCGGGTAGGCGGATGCTGTCTGCTCGTCTTGAATTAAAATCTCGATCCGTGGAAAATAGCATCTACCGATTAGTACTAATTACAACTACATATGAGATTGACAGTAATAGGCGAATCGGATAAAAATGGCAGCAGTCAGTATACGACTGTATTTATATACTTCAGCAGTTTAGTTCCAATAGTTGAGCTCCCTAGTGAGTACAACATAGAGTATTGCAAGAAGGGGCGAATTAGATTATACACCTGAAGGAGTTAAAGCAGTGTTTTGCATCATGGGCGGCATATTGGATCCGGAGCATAGCGAAAGTGTTTTAAGTTAACTCCTGTTGTACGTAGCGAGGAAGTTAAGCGAAGGAGTAATGTACCTAGAGTCCTAAGTAAAGCGAAGAGTTCAAACCGCCAAAAACTATGACAGTTTTATCCCAGAGGTGAATACACTACTTTTCACTCCATTGAGATAATAAATAAAGCAATTTAAGCGTCTAATTTAACAAACTTTCTTTACAATAAGAAGCTAAGAGTTTTCATACGAATTTTAAGGTTCCGAATCCAAATCACTTAATTCCCTTACTTATTACATAAGTATTGGACATTATCGAGCATAAGGTCAACGGTTTTTACGGGGTCGGCAGCAGTGATACCACTGGTATTTCAAACGTCCATAGGCTGCGAAGTCGTATAGCAACGGAAACAGAGACAAATCAACTTTGGAGATTTAATTGGGGTAAAGACCTGGACCCACCCTTAACGGACATCGGCTTGTTAATTATGTTGGGGTTCTTCTGTCCAGATGCATAACAAGTTTGTATATACTTTTGCCGCCGAAATAATTAAACTGTTTCCCAACTTATACCTATTCCAATCAGAAGCTCATCACCAATTTCATTAAGAGAAGGCTAAACAATTTTCCAAATCCCAGTTATCCGGATTCAATAAATCAAACACGAACTAATAGAAGCCGACGAGCACTAAAAGTTGGCACATATCGTTGTGAGAGCGGCTCATTAGATTTGAAAAATCCATTGAGCGTTTATTGGGACTAATTTTTTCTTATTTATACTTCTTAATTAGGCCGGGGTGTATGTGATGTGGCCAGTGACTCGTCTAATCAGCGCGATCGTGTCTCCAAGATACTTTATCTACTTACAAGCTTTCTAAGAGATAAAAGTCAAATTTGAGATTATAAAGTAATAATGTAAGTCATAAAAACTTGATTTTATTATGCCATCAATCTTGTAGGTCGGCGTGTTGGGTGAATCGGCCGGCGTCGGCCGCTCGTGTGAGTTCCTCTCGTGACGTAACAGGAAACATTGGTATTGGTAAATTAATATAATTTTTATATTAACTCTTTATTTATTCTATTTTTTATTATTGAATTTTTTTTACTGATGTAAAGACATAAAATAGTAATAAGTAAAATACTTAGAGCAAACTAGAGTAAATAAACACCTACTTATATGGAGTACCTACTTTACAAATCAAGATATGTATACCCTCGAAACAAATATTAGACAGTTGTTAATAGCTTGGCTTGGGTACAAACACAAAATTTGATTATACTCACTTTCAGATCCAGAGAGTATAACTGATATGATAAATATTTTGACACAAGCCGCATTGACGCTTATCTATGAGGCTTTGTAGGATAGAATAAAAGCGTCGAAAGCGCCTCGTAAGATAGGCTCGATCTGTTTTATCTAATCTCTTATTCTGTCGAGAGGTTGTGGGTATTTGTGTCGTATTAGACACTTTTTTATCATCTCTTTCTTTCCGGTTTCTATATTTGTAACCTAATAACGATAGACACTTCATCGTTTATTAATGCGGCGGAAATTACCAAATTGCAGTGACAGTTTTATTAATTTTAAAAACTTTTACCAAATATACCTACTTATAAGTTATTGTAAGGTTACTATCGTTTTAAACAACTACTCTATGTATGAATAACGTGGTAGTAACCAAACGTATGCCTATACCACCGCATAAAACAAAAAAGTCGGGTATTATTTCACTGCTTACCAAAAATAATAATTGCACACTAACAAAACCTCATATTGCTATTAGTAGGTACATATTGCCATAACAGTTTCAATCTGCTTTTAAATTGAAAGTTATTTTCATGTTTCACACTATCATTATAATCATTTATGTAAATGTTTCAAAACAAAAGTGAAAGGGTTATCTTATATTTGTTTTCCAATGAAAGGGTAACCGCGGGTAACTCGAAACTCTTTTTCCGGGACCATCGAGGGTCGAAAGTCAGGTCTGTTGACATCCGCCTAAATATTAACCTTTTTCCAACGGCTACTGGAATTCCCCAAAAGTATGCGCTGAGAAGTCAAACTTCCTTTTACATTCATTTGTAGCTCTGTTTAAATAGGCAATCGATCGGTAACTCGATAGGCTTTGGGTACTTATATTAAGAGAAACTCTCTTACTAAAGACCATACTAACAATATTGTAAAAAAAATATAAATTACTTAATTAAAAGAAATATAATGTCTTATACTGGCTTAATAAAAAACTAGGATATAGTTGCTGCTCTGCTTTCAAGCAACCATATACCTAGAGACTTTAAATGAGTTGCGACGATATCAAACTTTTTATGCCACGCTTGTACTTATTAAATAGTACCAGGTATGCCAGCTTATAAACGGAAAAGAAATATTAAATCCAGAAATATTGACGTTTTTTATTACTATCGTTGAATTTACCTACTATTGAAATTTGCAGTGACCAAGCTAATCATACGTTGGTTCAAACTAACTATGTCTTGCTATATTCCCATATACCAAAACAGCCACGCGACCTGCGCCTGGGCACAAAAACAGACACGTTGCGCAAGCGCATACTCCCCATTCACACGACGCGACGCCCCGACATTTTTTCGCTGTCAAGCCAGTTGGGATCGTGCAATTTTCGTACAAAAAACGGCAAAATCAATAATAGGCTGTGTGCACGTGTTGCCCCTGGATTATAGATTATGTTTTCGAACGTTTCTTAGCGCTCGTGCAGAGGTCGAGGCAGGTAGGTTTACGCGGCCCTTCGCGAAAGCTATGGAGTTGATGTGGTGTAGAAAAACTGGCAGGGAGGTTGTGTATTTTGTACGTAGGATTTTTGGGAGCGTCGTATAAATGTAAGTAAGGGCGTGTAAAATACACTCAAGTAGTTTAGCCATTTTCCATCGTATAGCCTGTTTTCCATCTACGTAGGCTCTTTTTTATACCACTAAGATGGCAGACAAGCTTACAGCATGCCTGATGGTGAGCAGTTACCGCAGCGTATGGAGTTTTGTAATAACAGAGGCATCACTACCTACCGACCCCGTAAAAAAATGTTCACCCCTTCATTGAAGCACTCCAAGTTGTACTCTCCAGGGAGCTCATTCCACAACCGTAGTGTGCGTGGTAGTGCCTTGTAACTATCTACTTAATTTAAAATACTTTCTGAATTTTGTTTTCACAACGAAGAGTTCCTATCGTAAAAATATTGTTGCAACCATATAATCCTATTATAAAAACCTAAATATTAAAGTGTGCACGTCTCTACTTATTTCTCTGTTTCATTTCCTAATTCTTGAACTGCACAAAGAAATTCTATACAATTATATAACGGCCAAAATTGTAACTGTCTTCTTTTGGAGCTAAGAAATTGTACCTACTTATCTAAAAAACCTTTCAAAGGCAGGTAATTTTATAGGAGATTTTGGTGCTTTTAGCAAAAAAAATGTAAAAAAGTGTACTGTTATGTCATTGAGATGGAATCATAGATAGGATGTTTTGTAATAAATAGGTCAGCAGAATATTCGCCTAAATTCGTATAATTAGGCTTTCGGCGGAAGGTGTTTGAGGAGAATTTATTGTTTTTTAATCAATAGATATTGTCGTAGAAACCGTAGGAGAAGATTTAGATCTACGAAATTGGATGAAATTAAATGCATTAGCCCTTTTGTATTACAGGTTCCAACGTAGTATTAACTATTAAGTACTACAAATTGAGTAGATAACCTACGAGTTATTGTTTCGCAGAAAAGAAACAAATGGAACTCCGATGTAGTTTTGCTATTAGATGTCTAAGTATACCTTGAATCAAAGTTACATAAAAAAAACGATAACCCTCCTTCTGTTGCAGTTGGGTAAAATGACAATAAAAGCAGTGCATTTGACATGTGTGCCGTAGTTGTGAAATTAAATCAGTTAAAAATTTGATAAATCGTTACAATTAGAGTAAAACTCGTGCGTACAAATTTGTCAAATTCGGTGAGTTGTTTGTTTACCTTTCTGTATCTTCGTTTGAAAGACAGTTTATAATTTTTTTACTATAGTTCAGTACCCTTAGTACCTATAATAGACTATATAGTAGACTGCAGTAGTGGACTGATATTAGCTTTATGGTCTATGTGATAATATTATGGTCAGAATAATATAAACTGAACCTCTTAACTTATGAGAACAATTCCGGTAACTAGCATCATTTAATTAGAGAAATCATCCTTAAAAAAAATTTCCCATTTTTATTTTTTATTAGGCATGTGTACAGGTAGATACCTCATAAAACGGTACCGCATCTGCTCCCCTTAGGTTGTAGATGCCCTGGTCGACGGTGGCCACTTTCCATCAGGTGTACGTCTGACCGTGTGATTCCCTTGGTAAAAAAAAAATCAAATAAAAAGAACGATAGGTATACCTAGTGGATAAAATGAAGTCCTAAGGTCTGCCTTTATCTCACGCAACACAAAAATATTAAAGTCCATTGTAATCAACTTCTTTCCTAAACCATAATTAAAACCCAAACGAATTTCCTTATAAACCAAAAATATCTTCACAAAAAGGAAACAAAGTTTTTCTCCAATCTCGTAAAGCGGTCCACCCGGAAGGCTGCACTTAGTCCAAGATATGAGCTTTTAACAAGACCGCTCTCAAAAACTGTAATGAACCATACTGGTTTTTATATGAAATACTTTCCGAATTTTCATTGATGCCCAATAATCTCGGAACGAGTTCATTATTGTGAAATTAAATACTTTACAAAAATCCAGTCCGCGAGGTAGCTGCGTCGCGTTCAACTTGTATACATACTATACTAGTGAACCCGGCGCGACTTCGTTCGCATACACCTACTTGACCCCTACCTACCCTTTTTTTCTTACTTATAAACCCCTTTCTATTGATTCACTCTAAATATTGTTGACAACCGCATTAAATTCCGCGCACTAAGCGTAAGCGTCAAGATCTAAGCGTACATAGATACATAGGGACAGACGGCGGGAAGCGACTTTGTTTTATACTATGTAGCTAGTGGACCCGGCGCGACTTCGTTCGCGTATACCTACTTTACCCCGTACCTACCCTATTTTTCTTACTTTTAAATTTTCCTCTTGAATAACTCTATATATTGTTGGAAACTGTATTAAAATCCGTTGCGTACATTAAAAGTTCAAAGCTTACATAGACATATATAGATACGTAGGGACAGACGGCGGGAAGCGACTTTGTTTTGTACTACGTAGATTGAGAAGAAATACCTTCCTAGAATTAAAGTGGAAACGTTCATTCAGCAGCAGTATTAAGTTAACGACCTACTCGTACTACAATTACTTTGTCCTATAAATAGTTCTTATTATTATGAGCCGCAAAAATTCGCTAATTGAGTTTTGATCCTAAAAAATCCTTGCAAAACGAATTACTCATGGGATAAAAACCACAATGCTCAAAAGGATGGTGTATGAGCTACAATTAACGATAGTGGTCACCATTAAAAGGTCTTACAGTTACAGTAATTACGGGAAATATCATAAACATCTCAGCGCAAACCTCCGAGGATATGCTGTTTTACAATCCGACCAGTGGACCATTGCCATTCTTGTGAATGACGTTTTCCTGTGACAGCTTTTTTCGTTCACCTACTTCATGAGATATGTATCCTTGATTTTAATAAAGGCACAATCTCTATTCTTGTTGCAAAAATGTTCAGGTAATACTTATAATGACCGGATTTACCGGTGTGGCTACCGGTGGGGCTATCTAGTACCTACTGTCGCTACAAAGCTTGTATTGTTGTATTCTGGTTGGAAGTATACCTATCAATGATAAGGTGTTAATATTACCTACAAAGTTTGCATACATGACAAACATCTATCAATATAGATTTATTATTTATTGCTCACACAAATATACAGCGAAAACAGAAAAAAAAATTTATTGATTTATTTAACCTTTATTGTACACAATAAAACAAAGTAAAAACACAATTATAAACGACTGAACATTCTCTTGACAACAACCTCTCAACATAAATTTCGTGCTATCCAGGTAAATAGGCATTTCATTTGAGAACGATCTCTTAGGTATGTAACATTGATGAAACGGCCAAAAGAAGCATACGGAGAAGTAGGTATGCACTTTACAAAATAACGAATATTCATTTGCTTCGCGTTTTATAGCACTATAAAATACGAAATCAAAAATTAATCAAGGCACGTAAACAATGATTGTAATAAAACGATTGTCATTACTAAAAACAATGCAACAGGTACCGCGAGTTCGCGTGTCGCAGTGTCGGGCGACGCGGGTGTCCGCGGGTGGAGGGGCGGGGGGTAACAATAATCGTGAATGAATTGTAATGGCGGCGGGCCGTTTAATTGATGCGGCGAGCCGCCGGACCTGTCTCCGGCGCGTTGCAGCGGTAGTGATGGGCAACGGGTATCGATAAAGGACCGCACAACGAATTATTCTAATTATAATTGTTATGCTTGTGGATTGGTTGAGCCCATACGATTTCTGCTTAATATTATTTGAGATTTTATTTTATGGGCTTTTTTTGAGGCACGCGGTCAGACTGTCTATCTGGTTTTCTCTGAATCCCTTTAGAATTAGTGTGAAAGTTCCCTAACGTGGCATAAGTCCTTCCAGGATTAAATAGAATGTCTCCAATTCAGTGTTAATCTCAGTATTGGGATGCGTAATTATTACAGAGAACCTACATATTCGTATCTATGGTTTACTATACTTACCTAAATATCTCTACCTACACATTACAAATTTTGTCGGGCTATGTAGGTAGTTGACATGTAGCCAATTTTTCATATTGTCAAGTTTCCAAGTGGACAACCTACAAATAACTCTTTCAACATACTAATAAAAACGGCTTAGACTCGTCGCAGAAAACCAACACTCTTGACCGCAAAGTGCACTAGATCTTGAATGGAATTTTAAATTTGATCTCAGTACGCATATTTGTTTTTAGCGCGCAGAGTGACATACTCTTGTTTAACAAAGGATTAGCCTATCTCAGCTAAAGGATACACTTAAATTAGCATGATTAAATTACAATAATTTCAAACTTTAATCATTTATAGCGATAACATTCCTGTTTATAAAACATTCGGCACATCACTAGTGGCATCGCGTGCACGTCCATTCATCGGAGCCCGTCTCTGCTGCAGTTGCATGGAAGCTAATGGCTCACTGAATTTTCATACACTTCCAAACATACCGCGTTTAAAGTGTGTACGTAAGATAATTCGCCTTGCGTCCCACAAAACACAGTACCTGCATGACTTGAACATATTTATCACCATCGTAAAATGAGTTGTGGTCTCAATAAGTCGTTCAGTTATGAATGGGGTTTCAACAATTCGCACAAGTTGAACTCCATTGACACGGCAGCATCCTTGACACCCAATCGGAAGTCGGGTGAGTTGACAACGCAATACGCTGCATAATACCGTACGAAGACAATTGCATCATCACCGTTCGCCGAGTCATCGGCCGACCACTTACCGAACGGATGTTGTTAACCGGGTCTTGATTAGCCGAGACGATGTTAAACGGCAGCACGGACAAGTTCAAACAATTAACTGTATAGAAGTGTCCGACTCTAATGAATGATGCAGACTTGCTCCATTTCATTATACAAACACCGTGACAAGACGCGGCTTACAAATTGAGATTAATTCACGACTAGGCACTGACCATTGCTCTGTACGGGTAGTGCACAGGCTTCAGGTCAAGCTAATCTGGGCCTTCTGCTTTTGAAATAAGCGTTTCAGTATTTAGGAGGTGGTTCACAAATGCATCTGTTAATAGTATCTGTTGCGTAACGAAGCCGTTTAACCTTTAGAGATTCAATGTCCTGCAGCTATTTATAGAGTTGCTCTGAAGTGCTCTTAGTTTTTGGAATTCTTTGTTGCCTGCCATCGTCGAATGTAATCTTCTCTTTGTTATGACACGTTTTGTCGAAACTCGCACAAAAGACACTGTTAAATACCCAAAATCTTCCGCCGTATAGATTTTGGAAGTGCGTAAACATTGCGTAAGATATTATCTCATTATATTCGGTCGCCGACAGCGAGAGGTCGTTGCCATTTTATAATTTGGCCGTACATTGTTGCCAGAATTTCTAAAACGCTTTGTGAGGTTTTATCCTGGATTTGTGACTACACAACAAAGTATTTTAGCCTTCACTACAATGTTTGTTTTAATCATTGCGTTGACATTGCCGCGAGCAATGGTTTTGCCCAAATATATTGAAAGTTGATACGTTAGTTTCTTTAAACAAAAAAAAAACGGAGAAGCAGTCGAATATTTGCTCTTTTTTGATACCATTTCCGTTTTCGTAATATCAGTCCTTAGAGTAATTACTTTCCAACACGTCTCCCGAAATTGTAAGTGGCACTGTGTACTCAATTTGCTCTCCAAATTATTGACCAAAGTTATTTTGACCGGCAAAAATTATCGGCTTTGAAATCATTAAGAAATTGGATATTTGCCTGTTTTGAAAAATAATGGTTGAGAAAGTATCCTTATAAATAATACTTACAATAACATTGATGAAACCAAAAACATTTACAAAAATCTGTATCAATCAATCAAGGCCCTACAAATCTTGTGCTCATAAAGGTGAATTTCTGAGGGTTAAGGGGGCGACATTATCGTACGATAAAAGGTCATGGTCAGCTTTTTCGGTCAATGGTGTTATAGATTATGTGGCGTCGGTGATAACTGTACAGCTATCTCTAGTCGTTGTAGTGATTACATACTTGAGTGCTTACGAGTCTGTGGAGTTAAGCTTTTGTACGTATACATAAAAAAGGTTTATATGTGTTCCCTCCCGTGCTCCATAAGCACTCGTGCCGTCAAGCCGGTGTAGAATCGATTCCTTACTGATTGCTTTTAAATCGATATCGTCGCCCACGCATTAGTCAATATTGATATTAGATACCAGCGTTACAGAGGAAGTGTTACTTACTCAGAAATTTGTTGTGATAACACTTCTTTACATACCTACGATTACTTCGATGTAAGAATACGGATTCCATACTTGCTGTAGCCTGTAATGCACATATCAGTTTGTTACTTTTTAAATTGCACCTACCTACTTGCATTTTTTTAGTCCAGCAGTGACTGCATTATTTATTTCTGGCACTGTTTCACAGCACGACTACGATTGTAAATCAAAAAGTGCAACAAATTCAATATTAAACATTTATAGAATTTGATTGTTCGCAATGTGCGCCAATCGAAACAACTCGAAAGGAAGACGAAAATAAATGTCACGATTTTCCATGGCATTTGTAATTTAAACTCTCGATTGCGGCTCATCTAAAATTGTAAGTTTAGAACGGCTATTCTTCACGAACTGCTAGTTTCGCCATTGAAGAAGAATTCAATGAAACAAACAGTGAACACGCTTTTAACTTTCCATCTACTAAGTGAAATTCCGATTCCTCAAAGCTGGGATAGTTGAGGAAGTTGGCAGCAAATATAAATTGCAAAAATAAAGAAAGGAAATTGTCTTTATAATTTCAACAAAGTATATATCTGATCTAATAGAAGTAGCACTAAAATTACCAAAGCATAGAGTCGTTCGTGTCAAGAAGTGCTCCAAATTGCGCTATTTCAAACACTGTCGTAGCACTTTGTTTGATCAGGTTGATGGCGCGCTTCACCAGTCACCACCATTCTTCTTTCGTGGCTGCTTTACCTGTGCACTCGTGAAGGGGCCCATCAAAAGCCTTACTAATTTGATTTGTCCAACGCGTTGGAGTTTTACACTGCCTTGTACTAACTAGGCTCTCTATGCTGCTGCTGTTGCACGAATATTAACAAATTATATTATTACTTACTAAATTACTAATAAAATTGGTAGTTACGGAATGCGGATGAAAATCGAGATGTTTCGGTAAATCCTTTAGGCCGGCCGTCAGCATTTGTTATAAGAAAGCCTGTACCATCATCAAAGTGGCCGATTCTGAAACTTTTAAATGTTCTGTGGCCTGAAACTTTTAAATGTTTGGCAATATAAGGCACAGCCGAGGTTTTATAGAACACTAATCCAAACTGGTTGGAAGAATATACGAGTATTGCAATCGTACATTCCTGTTCATCACTTGCTGTAATTAAGCTGGGTGTAATCTGCATCTCTGGTCCGACAGTTTGTTAACGCCGGCAGACTTATCGCCCCATCCAGCCAAAAGTAATTGTTTCTTGCCAAAACGGCAAATTGGGGTATAATTGTTACACATTTTTGTGAAAGTGGCGATCTTTTAATTAGTCGAGATTCACTTTCTGGAAGACAAAACGTTGATGGGAAAACAATCCTCCTTAGGAGATTATCCAATCTTGTGCTGCTTCTTTGTTCTCTATTTTATGTAGGTATACCTGTATTGTTTTAATGTAAGTTTTTGCTGAGAGAACCGATTCGATGATAAAGATTTTTAATAACGATATTCCTTTTTGTAAAGTTTTCACTTAATTTTTAAAAAAAGTTTTGACTTCAAAACTTTGATTCATTTACACATAGGTATCGATTTTGTTTAGTACCTGCTAATTTAGAGAAGGTTATTACCTATATTGCTATTGATAATACATATGAATAGATAACATAGCAACAGCGGGACAGACCGACCAGCTACCCCAAAATCCACCACCATCTGAAATGTCACCTGAAACCTTTTACTGGCACGTGCATTCACATTTCTTTGAATAAACATAATAACGAATGACTCGGTAACAGCAAGATTCTATTATTACAAGTGCTCCACTTGTCACGCGACAAAACCTATTCATTCACAACTTACATCCATTACATCGACTTTGAAATATGCATCTTATTTATAACGTTATAGAGATTAATTTCGTTCGCTAGAGGTTTCTTTAATTTTTTATAATAATGTAACGCGGAGCGGTATCAAAGCAAACATAACGCCTTCGCAACTACTCCCCTGGGTGAAGAAACAATAATTGACAATAAATGGCCAACTCGACACCACAATGGTCAGTGGAGATAATAGGAAGAATTACACGGAAATTTCAAGGCGTGATCCTTTGTTAGGCTCTTCAACTAGATAACAATTTGCACGTCGAGTGTGTACGTCATTGTGTTAGGACATTGTAAATAAACATTACAATGCTACCAGATGTGTGAAGAGTCTGGCGCGCGCTGTGATGGGCGGCGCAAGCCTTTGACGTCGCTCTAGGGATGGGCAAAGATTCATGGCCAGCTGATTCTACTAAGGACTTTTTAATGGCACGGCCTGGCGCTTAAACTTTCTTAGAGTCATCAATCAGAAGGTTAGGTTGTGGACTTGTTGAGCTATTGTATTGATTAAAATAAGGTGAATATGTAAAATCCTCTTTTTTATTTTCTAAACTGAGAATACCTACAGCTGAAAATAGGATATTTTTATAAGAATATTTGGTGTAATGCAAAAAAATTAATTAAAAGTAATAAATTGAATTTTCAAAATATTGTAAGTAACCATAAACTCGACCAATATTACGCAATTTTGACAATACACTGCATAACAAATTCTTTCCGGTTGCACCTTTGCATTGTGTTCGACCAGAGGAAGTAACGCTACAATAACGCTCGTAAACCCATCATACTGTTATAAAATATTTATGGTAAGCGCTTATAAAAACACCGCATTAAAAAGTATAAATTGCTATAACGATCTTTTACAATCATGATTTACACGGTGAAGATTCTCGGTAGCACTCGAATATTGGCAATTGTATTAAATTGTTGTATGAGGAAGCCTGCAGCATAATAGTGGGCAATTTGATGCAACGCATTGTTGTTAACTTACATAATATCTGTCGGTCATGCCCTAACAGCGGTTATAAAAACAAAAACAATAAAGTCTTAATAAAAACACGCATAAATTATTTGGATGAAGACGCGCTTCCTCATTAACCGGGCTCCAATCATCGTCGGATTGTTGCTTGTTGTTATTAATTTATAGAAAGTCATCGTGGGGCCATTAGGCGAGATAACCATATTGATCGAGCGGCTGATACTCCGACTATGTCGGAGACGGCTTCTATGCGTGCGCTGCTTTATATGTGATTGCCCTAATGACCACGTGCCGCTTGTTAGTGGCGATCAGTGGCCATTATCACCGCTGCCATTGATTCCGACTCACAGTCGCCGATGCTCGTTAGATTTATGACTTTCACAGCTTCTAATGGTGCAATTATGACCACAATTGAGTTCGTCGCTACTCAACTAGGCTTGTAATTAGCAAGCAAAAAAGATTCGAGATCATAAATAGCTTTGGTAAAAAATACATCTTCGTCTTCACATCGTTCGGCTTGACTGGCGTACCTCCAAAGCAATCAGACCTTAAAATTCAATAATAGCCACTCGTAATGAGAATCTTAAATTGGAAGTCGCATGTTAAAGCTGCGATAATCATCCTCTGTCCCGACTATCTCTGTTTTATCGTCGAAATCTTCATTATCTGTTAACAAGATCTTTGGAAATTAATTCTCTAACACCTCATTAGTGTCGAGTGAAACTTCAAATTACCTAAGAAATGCAAATTCGATAGAGTTGTGAGCGAGCATTTTGATCGGGACCGTTTCATTTTCCTAATCAACATCTATTATGCCTTGTTTTATGGAAGCCCCAATAGTTTCTGGACAAAATAAATTGTGGTCGGCATCTATTAGTCTGACCGCTCTCTGTCAGTGGGATAGAAGTCGTATATTTCGGTTGTTCCCTTCGACGGTACACTTTTTATCCGGGCACAAACGTCTTAATTAAGGGTCAGACGTTTCACCGTATAAAATATTGCATCGTCGCTGTAGAACTTTCGGTGTAAAATACTCGTTCCCTAATTGAAAGTAACAGCCGTAATATACATCTCGTATAATAAAATGTTAATGTTCAACAGTTTTGTTCAATATACAGAAACTCCGTGTGGTGAAATTAAAATAGACTAAAGTCTTCGGCTGCAAGATATCAGATGCCATTTCGCACATCGTGATGTGATTGCTTATAATTGGAATAATAACAAACGAGACCATTAACAAATCAACGACAAGGTTCCAATTAAAGCGGCCAATGATGATTATGGTGTCGTCGGCGATGGCGATTCGCGCTCACTCAATGTGTATCTCGAAATGAGATCTTGCACTTGGCAGCACTCCGTTACACGCTTTCGCACGCACAGCACGTGGCTGAAAGCCGTTGCTGTTCATTAAATTCACAACATTGTCGAGTTATTGCCTACCGGCGAAAAAACGACCAACACTTTTGACGTTGTATAATGGGGTAGGCAGGTTGAGATTATGACGTTGATTCGTGCCTAGGTTCTTGTTTAGTTTAAAGCAATTACTTTTTAACAACATTAATTAGTGCGTTTATTTTAAGTGTAGCTACAAGGTTTCCAAGCTTACAAGAAAGACAATTTTCGATGGATTGTAATAAATAAGATGACATACTGATTTTCATATATTTATTTAACTATTTATTGCTCACAATAAAGAAATGCAATAAGAGAGATAACATAGATCTAAATGTCAGAACAGGCACAATTTATTTCAAAAATATATTACTTCGAGCAGACCTACAGAAAGGAGATGTACAGAAGAGATCTTCATTGTCGGAATAGACCAATATGTATTTATAAGTAATAAAAATAAATTCACGTATATAGTAATTCGGTTACAAAAACCACCAACGCAACAACTGAACTAAAAATTGAAAGGATAGAAGCTGACCATTTTATGGATGAAAACGTCAGGTAAGATTCATCCTGTAGACGTAATTCTCTACATTACTATTCAAAACAGTCCTTCGGGTTTCGCTCCATATAATAGACTTAATGACCTTTAATAGGGCTAATGGTTTGATTGACGTCGTAAAATCTGAATGTTGGTGCCGCTGACCGGCGCAGGAGTGCCTTACACGCGGTAACGGTCAGAAATGTTGGTCTTGGCGAGAGAAATTAATTGAATTAACTTAATAGCCCCCTAATAGCGGGTATCGAGATGGATTGTTGTGTAACGGTGGATTCTTATAGGTAGCATGCTCGTATTAGTGCATCCGAGGTTGAAAGAGTGGACGCTCGATCTTATTGCTATATTATTTCAAACGACTTTGTATGCTTGTTTCCATGCTTGGACATATTCACACAGCGCCATCTAGCCCTAAAGTAAGCAAAGCTTGTGTTAAGACCGATGCAAATTGCTTATAGGCTGAAAATGACATAGTCTGCATAAAGAGTACCTACCTAATACATAATTAACAGTTTCTTTATCAAGTATGTTACTGCTTTTCTTTAACGACTCGAATCATTCCCACCGATGCAACTTCTTGTGCAGGCAGGATCTACAGTGGCGACCACACACAGGACCTGACCTGTTTTGACACTCAGGCACGCCAGAGGATAAGCTAAACTGTCTTGGAATCCGCAACAAATTTAATTAATAAGTAACATGTAGGAGTAGGAAAGATAGTGATTCCGACTTCCTCCCTCAAAAAAGCGGAGACAGCTCAAATCAAATTAGGTATGTTACTGCTTGCTCTATTTTAAACAAATAAAGTATGACGCCTAGAGACTTTTAGTATCTCGCTGAGAAAAAAATATGACACAGCTCATTTAAATTGAAACGTTAAAGGATAAAATGATTATAAACGGGCATTTATAACAATAGTAACTCTTGGTTTTTAAGCTATGGTAGGACAATTTTATTTCAAAATTAAGTTCTAAAACTAAGTTTTATAGCTTTGAAGTTGTAAATTAAAATTATAAATGGTCAAGTCCGCCCATTTTTCGCAGTAAATCGCTCCTCGTACAGTTTTTTAGTTTATAGTCCTTGGTTATGGATTTGGTTTTTTGGGCGGCTCATCAAAGGCGGCACCTGTACCCCCTTGCTGTTAAACAAATAAGGTATAAAAAAATAGCGTTTAACCGCGACCATCAATATTAATAACGCCATTTTGGACCGTTACGTGGGATACGAGGGTGACCAGGCGCGGATCCAACCCTTAAAAAAGGTTGTGGGCAGAACCACTTGAAAATTGACGAAGTGCGAGTAGGGTTTATGGATTTATGGATGGACGCAGCAAAGTAGTTGTGGTAGTGTACTTTAAACTTCATATTTTCTATATAACGTTAGCTTATGAACCTCAATTAGGGTTGTGGCCGTTGTGGGCATTCCTATCGTGCCCATAATGCTGGATCCGCGCTTTAAGGGTGACTCTACGTTGGGAAAATGTCTAAAACATAGTTACTAAAATCGACTTATTAAGCCAAAAAGAGGCTGCTGTTGAACTAGATACCTACAATACGACTGTAGATTACGGACATTACGTGGGTTACGAGGGTGACTCTACGTTGGGAAAATGTCTAAGACAAACAGTTACTAAAATCGACTTATTAAGCCAAGAAGAGACCGCTACTGAAACTAGTTGAATATAATACGAGCGTAGACGGAAGGAGTTAAAATTGACAACTATATAATTAGGTAGTAGTATTATGTGTCTGACTGATATCTCGTAACATAGCAAAGATTAATAGGAAAGAATTATTCTAATAGTCTGATAAGTAGTTAAGATCTATTTTATTTGCTTTGGCGTAAAGCCATGTAGTGTCGAGCGGGAATAACATCACCACCCCTTTTGAACCTCCGGTAAGAAAATTAAGATCAAAATTAAAAGCCTATTCATTTAAATGTCCTGATGTGTTTTTAGTCATTTGCGTTTTGGACTAGAAGATCGTCTGTCCCCCATCGTCGTTCATAGATACCTATTAAAAATCAGAACAGCCACGTCGTAATTTTAAATAAATGTTTGACATTCAGTCCCGTACCAAGACGAAATATAGTCACCCTACAACGATAACAGTTCTAGCGGCAATTTTGACAGGGTATCTCGCCAAATTCTATTTCGTACGGCAAGGTGCCGCGGGCGCATCCCACAGAATTAATCAATCCGCCCACTTTTGGGACCCTGTTTGTTTTTAATCGACATATCTACCCAACCTCCCTTTATTCCTGTCCGCTGATTAAGATTTTATTCATAGGTTACTTTTGTTTTTTGCGGATACCTCTTAACACCAAATGTCTTTTTTTGTATCGAATCGATATTTTAAGATAAGTGATTCTGCCATTTTTAATCGGCGAGTAAACATTGATGCTTTGTTAAATTGGAAATCAATCTTGACTGTTTATAGATTCTTAAAAACGCAAGATTATATAAATAGTTTTTTATTGCATATTTGTTTAAAATAGTTTAGATGGTCAGACAAGAGATGAAACATAATTATACTGAAGACGAAAATCATTAAATTAAACTGATCAAAATAGTAATTTGGCAAGATAATTGATGAACGGTAGCCCATTTAATGTGGTCGTGGCTATAAACAACGCAAAACATGGCGTTACGGGACAGCTGTCCCTGACCACAAGGACAAAAACAGTTCAGATACGATAAGTTCGAATTACGTTCTACGGGCAAGGAAAAAATTCCCGAAAAAATGTCGTCCCTCCAGAGTAGGTAAACACCGGAACATCATTTACTTATGTTTTTACTGAATCGCCTTTGATGTTTGCACTAAAGCTATGCAAATATGAGAGTAGTCAGCCGAGCGAGAAGAACACATTATAACGTGTTTATATGAAAAGCTTAAGCTACCTTTGAGTAAAACCGACATGGACGCTGGTCACTCCTTGTGACACATTTCAAAAGACATAAATAAAATTATCTTTGCAGGCGCGATTTTAATTGGTGGCCTTTAATGCCCTTAGTCGGAATGTTGCCAATTTCAACGGTTTTCGTCATAGACCATACGAAAACTTTCGGCTCGCACTTGGCCCGCGGAATAATACGATTCTAATTCAGCCACCGCGTTTCGCGAACAAAGAGCGTTTCTCTACGGCTTTTAAACTTCAATAGGACGGTATTTAGATGATATTTTTTCTGATATATACTGCACTGTTCTCTTATTTGCCTTTTGTCGACTTGTGGGCGCGACAATACCACAAACATACCCTGCTGAGCGACCGCATCACTTTTTTTTGCCGGAATTTCGTATTTTATTTCGTTTATTGACGCACTGTATGCAGAAAAAGTTCCCAAGGAGCAAGGTACGGTGAAAAAATGTAATAGAAGATGCATCGTGATATATCATCGCATAGGTAGAACCTTTTATTCTGATGCGGCTTTGTGGTCGATTCTATCGAACTGGACAAACCGCTCATCTCTAATGGTCACCATATAAAATCTTTGGAATTCAACGAAAATATATCGGCGATATTAGTCAAAATCTAAGATAGTTGTTCATAAGTAGGTTCATTGTATTCTAACTTTATGAAATATTTTTGGTAATTTACTTAGAACGTTGGAGCGTCGGTGGCTTAATGGTTAAGGGGTCCTACTCTTAAACGGGAGGATTCGGGTTCGAATTACTCTTTTCTGTGTTATACTTGAACACACATTTAGGCGACTGAATGTGTAGTATTAGTAACCACCATCAAATCTGGCCAAGCTCCACTACTAACAGGGTCACGGAGGTCAAATGGCAGTCGCTCTACTGAAATTAGCTGATCTGCCAAACACTAAATAATGAATCCGAACCCCGGTCTCTCGCGCGCGTGAACACAACCATGACATTTACGCCAAGATTAATTATTGTACTATTTAAATAAATACGTTAAGGTAGTGTAAGTGTACAAAATGGATGCTGCAAACCTAACTTGCATTGACCAGACGATGTCGGGTCAGCGCCAACACAAAGCCATTAGACTGATGCCCAATCCAATTGAGACTTGCACACTAAGGCCTGTGCTATAGGTTGGCAGTACAGGGGGCGTCCCCGTCAATGTGAGGGCTGCATGGAAACAGTGGTGATGGCGAGGCTTTCGCGTTTCGCGAGTGCGCACAAAGCGGCCCGGAACACGTGCAGCCCTGCACAATGCCAGTTTGCATTTCCGCCCGCCGGCCGGCGGCCCGCCGTGCACTTCCTTTGCTCGCGTTTTACTTTTTATTTCCGAGATTTTTGGGGTCTGTGGTCGGTGGGCGAAAATTGTATTTTTACTGTCTCTACTAAAAATCGGTGTGTGTATGTTCCATATGGATTCTGAAACGACAGTTTTCATTTTTCTGAAATTTTCAGGCAAGTTTCAGATTAACCAAGTGCCAAATCCAAGCGGTCCGGGTTGCTAGTAGAATTAGGGAGTTGCTAGTATTTATTTATTAATATGGTTCTTTTTACCCGATTACGGCAGAGCCAAGGAAGAGTAATAACCTAGTAATAATAAAGGTAACCTAGTAAATATTACTAGGTTTTCATATTTTTCATAAAACATAGAAATTAGGAAGATATTACCCTAGATACACATTACTGAATATTTTATAATCTGGTCGGAGCCAGCTTCATAAACAAACTAAATACTTTTTTCTAGTACTTACCTTTTTTTTATCTAAAACATTTTATTTTTGATAAAATGTGACCAAACCTGTAATTTAAAATACGCGGAACCTTCGCCGCGAATTGTTCCTGACTGGTTTTTTAGGGATTGCGCTTTCATACTGCGGTCTGGATGTCATTGTGTAAATGCATTGTTGGCGGGGCTCTGGCCACATAACGCATCGCGGGTTTCGGTTTCATTAATGATATCGGCTCATAATCGAGATTGAAATCGAAAGGAACGAACGAGGAAGCCCAGACGTGAACACAAAGGAAGGTACAGCCTATTGATTTAGTTCCGTTATTTAACAAGGATCCGATGTATATCGAAAACGAAATCTATAATTTTTTTCTTCTTAGAAAATAAAAGGAAATGCATATATTTTTTGCTTTCTATAGAAAATATCTGCCTATGCCTATGTACACAAAAACATTTTGCGGGGTCAGATTTGTAACCAAATGCTAAAAGTGATTTTAGCTAAGTGCAAGTTGATTCCGTTATTCGTCCAGACCATTTAATCTGGTAACACCAAAACCGTGTAAACGCCACATTTAACACTTTTAATCTTTCTGACCACGGCCCGGACCGCTGTAAAGATAAGAGACACCACCATGAGAGATTTTTTTCCACATTATTTATTTGCAATCCCACATCTTCAGGATTAAAACAAAAAGTCAAAACACCACTTCAGAGAAACAATAGACACGGAACAAAAAAATGGCACCAGTAAGTAGATCAGATAGTAAACAAAGGATTTTTTCGACACGGATGGGAAGATAAATTGTTTGCGTTCTTGCTGAATTGTTATTGCTAACTCAAATCTTATGTGCAATAGAATAAGGCGCAGTTTTGCGTTTCTGTTGCATTTACATTAAGGGTAATGTCTCCATTGTGGTCAAGTTTTGATTATTGCTATCTTTGCATTATCTGTAATGGCGTCAAAACTTATGTCCGGCATACGGCGTGATACAGGAAGGTGTCATAGCAGGAGGCCCGCGCCCGCACAAGGTGACGTCTCATTTTCCTTAGAATTACGGCAGTAAGGGTTGTTATCGACAAATTGAGTTGCCAAAATATACCCGGGAGGTCCCAGAAGCCAATTGTTCGAAACAATGATATTTTGCCACACGACGTGATCGATTTGTGCGGTTTCGTGCCTAGTGAATTGTGTTCGTGATCGGAAGTGATCTATTTCGGATCTTGGGTGTCCTTCAAATTGTTAGGTGGCCACGTTGAGGTGTCATATAATAACCCCAATTTCGAGGCGATTATATGACACTTTTTAGTTTGGCAAAAAGTATTCCGCATTTATTTAATTGGCTTCCGGTTGCTCTGATTATTCAGAAAGTAAATGGAAAATGTGTTTCTGCGCCATCTCAGGAAGATTCACTTTTGACATAAGTGACAGCGTCATAAATACATGTAGGTAATAACATACGCAAAAATGCCGTATGACATTATGCAGGTTGACGAGCTGTCCCCCGAGGGTGAATTAAATAAGCATGTTTTGCTACTTGACAAATTACGCTTGCTATTTTTCACGTTAATTAATAAAACGCCAGAAGCAAATACGGATCAGAGTTATTTAGTGTCCAATTACTGATTTGTCGTTGCAGTAATGCGGAATGACAGTCAACTGCAACGACATTCGCAAGCTTAAAGAATATTTTGAGCCTCTCAAAAATAGCCTTTTGCCTTCCCGCTGAGGACAAGGCTCTTTGTTCTACCAATAGACATTCCGAACGACTTTACGTTGTGGATGTAATTTATTAAAGCGTTAATAATCCCATTAGTATGACCGGTTCAGAAGCAACTGTATGTTAAAATAAATAGCTTACCATGTATCTTACTTCGGCGGATATAGCCTTTAAGCGAAGTAATATTTGTAATTATATCATAATGTCTAGGCTTGACGTTAAAAATATTATTGACGCTATTAAACGGATAGTCTGCGTTCCTTTTGATATTCTTCATAGTATAATTTACGTTGCTGGTATATTTGTCAAATAAATCTTTTACGTTTATCGCTTCTTTATAAACGCAATATGAATAAATATTTTCTAATTTTGTATCCTTTTGTGGCGAAAACTCCAACTCTAGCATCTACATTTTGGTGCAAAAATTAAGCATTAATATTAATTTTTTTTATTAACTAGCTAGGCACACGAACGGACGCTCCACCTGATGGAAAGCGGCCACCGTCGTCCAGAACGTCTGCAACTTAAGGGGGGCGGATGCGGTGCCGGCTTTGAGCTACCTGTAGCCTTTTGAAGAGCCCCACATTATAGTGCAAAGGAATTTCACTTTCATTACTCCACACCACACCACAACCAGTTTCTAAGGTGTTTCCATCCACTACGAGTACCTACATTATGAAAATTGCCATACAAAAAAAGCACAATAATGTGCCCGTCTTAAGTGAAACTGTAGCTAAGTCAATGTCCTAGTAAGCGGCTCTAATGACAGATTTTTACATGCCCTTAGGGTGACTCTTAAGGAGCTATGCAGAACTGGTGACACTCCGTAAAATTTGCTATCTTCTAACCACTCCTTGATCATACACTGGGAACTGGTTCCAACATAGGTGTACTAGGTTTGTGACTATGTAGGTTTCTGTTTTTAGGATAATTGCTGCGTCAGGCATCCCTGACACCCTGTCATTGGAAAGCACATTTTGTACCAAGATTGCATGTTTGTTGAGAAAGATAAAATGTCATAATTGTACTAAATTATCTTGTCATGTATGGAATGTATTGTTTTTGAGCTTTCGAAGTGAGTTTGGTCGCATCATCGCTTATTAGCAAGTAAGACGGCCGCAAAATGCTTGGGTAATCATTTTATCTAAATCAATCATTCTTGCGCTGTATAACTTCTATAAGCTCGAATAAAATAAAAAATTGTATCAGAATTATAAAATTGTAAGTCTGTTGATATGTTTTGTTTATGTGTAATACTTGTGTAAGACAGTTTGTTTTCCTCAATAAATAAATAAAGAAATTAATAAATGAATTCTAGTGATATGGTCTTGGTATTATGAATTCCTAATTAAATTATTTTAAAATAGACACCTATACATTTGATATTTCTTCTTTTCATTGTTTTAAATTTAACGTAGACTTGATGTTAATAAATTAAAGGGACTTTCTTGGGGTCTTCCAGTAAGGGGCTCTACTAATTTGGCTAGATTTCCTTTGTTACACGCCGCATCAGCCCCTGATTGGTCGAATTAGCCGCGGCGCATGCGTGACCGCGACCATTCCGAGTCATTGCGTGAACCATCTATACCAACCGTATAGTATGAGAAATTGTCCAAGAGTTCCAACTGAATTAAAAGTAATTGCGTAATTTAAACTCATATCGCTCTGAGATCCTACGTTCATTCATTTTTATTGCGCCCAGCAAGATACGCTTATAAAAACTATATTTAACACTCGCCTTAATCGTTAAAATAATTGAAATTGATTTTAATAACGAGAAAACATCAGCCTCGATCGATAACAAAGGTTAAGCAACGTTCGCGGGTGAAACTGGATGGGTGACCGTTTCGAACTTTGAGCACAGAATATTGACATTACCGTCTTTGAGGCTAGTCAAACTTCAGCACCGCAACGAGCTCGCCACCTTAAGTAAGCCTCCTAGACACCACCTTAAGTAAGCGAGGTTGATCAAGGTCTTCGCTGGAGACCCTGAGACTGGTTGGACGGTGTCGGGAGTCGATTAGCATCCCGTCATGGTATTATAATATTATTAAAACATTACCTATGCTCAATAAGCTACCAGCGACTTAGGTAACAATGATTTAGAATTTTCAAACGATTGCTGAACTAAAGCCACCGACTTGTAACTCTACACTCGCAATAGATGATTTTAGGTTATCAGAATATCTAAACGCCATTTAATAGAGGCAGTAAATCCAAACTATTCTCTGTGGCTCTAGCAATAAATCGATTTAGTTAATAGCGGTAGGCGGCGGGCATTCGATTCGTCACCGTCATTAGATTGATCGCGGCTACCGCCGGACCACCGGAAAGCTAAAGGATTGAATGGGCGCTTTTATAATTTGTAACGTCAACGACGATACTATCACGACGCACGATAATAATAACCATTTTGTCGTTTATGTTCCGGTTATGCTTTCGTGCACGAGGGTCCGGAGTCCGCCTTGACCGTGATCCAGGATTTGGTAGATCAGGTACTTACAGTGGAGCGACTACCATCTGACCTCCGTGACCCTGTTACCAGAGGATCCTGACCAAATTGTTTCATCACGATGTTTTCTGTCACCGTACGAGCATCGGTTAGTATACCATACAATAATGTACATAACTCAGAAAAGTCATTGGTACATAGCCGCAGCGGGATTCGAACCCGGTACCTCTGGCTCACGAGTCAGATAACCGAACCGCTCGGCCACCGACGCTCTACGATACACGATATTATCGTGGACGTCCACGATAAAGGGGAGAGGTGGCATGAAGAGGACATTCTTGTTGTAAAGGCTCCTCTAGTAAATGGTCGATTTAATATTTTCTATAGGTTGAACCTGAATGAAAAGCCTACATTAATCTTCTATCGTCTCGAAACTTTTCTTGTTTACCGATTATTTGACTTATCTGTTTCAATACGTGTCCTTTTCATACTACTTCTGTCCTATATCGTGGACGTCTACGATAATATTGTCACGTTACAAATTATAAAAGCGCCCATTTTGTGAGGGTCTTCAAGTGTTTTGGATGTCTACTGTAGGCCATATCGATGGCCTGTGAGGTGTTTGGTTAGGTTACAGGTGTAATTTTTGAGCAGGGAATGTTTATTGGTGTAATTCTGTGTTGGTAACGTTGTATGTAATACGGGTAGATCGTACTAGAGATTCAAGGAAGTTATTCAATACTCGGGACGTTTGAATCTGAATTTATGTGTCTTGTTAGCTTTACCTCATTCTTGTAAACGTCTAAGCTTTTTCCGAACTAAAATTAGGTGTTAAGTGATATTGTACGTAATATTATTATTTATATTGCACTGTCCGATCTTCAGAGGCCGAGATGTAAGAAACCATTCACGATCGACTTGAGTGGCGTCTTATGGTGTCGGAAGTCAAGATCCTCTTTGGTTCGTCGAGCTAGCGCAGTAAATATGTAAATAAGTTTTGAAAACACTCATTGCAGCCGGGTAGGTATAGGTCTACCTAGCCGGGTAGGAAATTTACCTCTTTTAGGGATAAACTTCCCCTTCTCACATTGTATTGTATGAATAAGTATCATTATGTGTTTTTGAAACTTTATGAAAGGTTCATAAAATACTTACTAAATTTTCCGTTAAAATCAGCAACGATTTTTCGAGTAAAATATACCTATACAAATATTATACATATTTCTATACCTATTGGTAGACTACGAATCCGTTGTGATAGTTATTCATCGCAAACCATCAAAACAAATGGACGACGTCTACTACTAAATCTGGTACAAGAGCGATTTGTTCCGCGAGTCCTGCCCGTCACTGATTTGTCCCATTCGTCACGCGGCTACCGCCCATTAGCTACTGCACTTGCCACCGCCACTTCCTCACCGCCGCGTTTGCTATGGTCTACCTCCTCGATGACACTGTTACCTAAAACATTGTGTTTTTTCTTCTCCCCGCTGTTACCTTAACGACAATTATAACCATCAACATTGGTCACACTCCATCCACTCATCAAAATGGAGACATCAACTTTTTGCCGTCACCGAAATCTACTTTCATCATCAACTTTCCGTGTACAGTGAAGTCTCTATACAAAAAAATCATATTGACGTTTCTGTTCTGGTTATGCTCTCACGGACGAGGGACCATGATCCATGATTTGGCAGATCAGGTAAATACAGTGGGGCGACTACCATCTGACCTTTGTGACCCTGCTATCAAGGGAATCTGACCAGATTGGATTATGGTTACACATTCAGTCGCCTGAATGAGCAGGTTTTATCACGATGTTTTCACTCACCGCATCGGCATAGCAGTTACTATTAAACTAATGTACACAACTCAGAAAAGAGTCATTGCTTCCTGGTCGTAGTGGGATTCGAACCCGTTACCTCTCGCTTACAAGTCGGATAGCGTACCACTCGGTCACCGACTCTCCTGTCTGTATATAAGTTAAACAAATTATTCGATTCCAGAAACCGTTCAAAAATCGAAAAGAAGACACCGACAGGCTCTTTCATCACGCTACTTCATAATTACGAATTATTGGTAATGTAATGATGTTATAATGCAACCGTAAATTCAATATTACCCATAAATGTACCTTCAACATGTGGTGTTCCAAGTGAATTTGTCGATAGGAAGGCATGATCGGAGGCAATAAATTTCGTAAGAGCGCAAATTAACAGGTCGGGCGGAACTACGCGGCTCCTCGGCTTGTTTCTAACCATTCATTAAGTTAAGTTGCAGCTACCAACGGCTGGAAACTCGGTGGTGGTGGTCTCGTGCTGATGGCATCCATTAATTGATTCCATTTTACTAACCGTAAGTCCAGTTGTGTAGTAATTCTTGTCGCAGTACTTAGAAGATTGTTTTGCCAGAAGTAATTTAAGATTTGACAGTAATAATAATTAAACATGGACTTTAAACAGAGCGTCGGTGGCCTAGTGGTAAAGGTAAGCGCAAGCAAGAGGTACCGGGTTCAAATTCCACTGCCGCTATGTACCAATGAGTCTTTTCTGAGTTACGTATAATATAAATATTTATTTATTTATAGTATTTGTCCGGGTTCAATAGATTTCATAATTCATACATTTTCTGTCCGGCCTTGAATCGAACCCAGGATCTTTTGCGTAGCAAACGGTCTTGGCAACCACTGCGCTTCAGACTCAGGTCGTACGTATCTAATTTCACTAATATTAAGTCTGTTTTTATTGATGTATCTTTTATTTTTTATATTTTGTTCGTTATGAGTCCTTACCTATGAAATTTGCGTTTTTTCGCAATTACACATTTGCTCAAATATTTTTAATTGTACGTAATTTATCAAAATTAATACCTAACTTCGCAAACATAATGTTTAGTAAGTCCCTAAACTAGGTCCTGGTAAAGACTGCAGGTACTAGCCTGGATGCGAAGGGCACAGGACCGGCCTTTGTCAGCATCATACCAAATAGGTGGGATTACATTTTTTTTTACCAATAAACGAATTGTATTGAATTTAATTGTGATAATAATAATAATAATATGTTTGTGACATCTGAATTTGCAATTAACTCCCTTGGACAAAATACGTTATTCGGTGTACTGACCTTATGACATTAAGATTGTGATTTTTTTTTCTGTTGTAACATTATTTTAAGAATAATGACTACTTAAGAATTTAATAACATTTGACGTGTAAATTTATGTTTATTAAATAAATTAATTGAATTGAATTGGGATCAAGCCAAAAATCGGCGTGGTCAAGCCAATTTTTGTCATGCCAACGGATAAGTTACAAAAAGGTCACAGTTACAGTATTTTTTAACTTTTTTCAATCGTTTTTGACAGAAGTTCAAATCTCTTTCAAAAAGAGCTCTGAGAAAGCTCTGAGAGAATAGTAAAATTTTCAGATTTTATCGACTACAGGTAGAAATAGAGAGTTTTATAAGATTACAGATCTAATACGGCAATTATAATTTTAATTTACCGCGGACAGGGTAAATCCATCTTGAGGAGTACCGCCGTCTATCCCTGCCGCCTAGCAACAATGTTGCATTTTTGTGTTCCGACTGGAAGGATAAGATGGCAAGTGTAATTATAGGCACGAGGCAAGTCATATTAGTTCTCTCAGCAAAAATGCACCTGCATGCATGTTTGTCACATGTTAATTACATGCCGTACTGTGTAATTCCAAAATAACTTTCTTCCTGGTCTCTTGGGTTATGAAATGAGCTCCCTCTAAAGTTTTGCCAATAAGGAGTTCTTCGAGAAGGGTGTAAAAGGTTTTTACGGGGTGGGCAATGACTTGTGTATTATAAACGTATCTATGTAGGCTAAAGCGGGCCGTACGCTTGTTTGCCACCTTAGTGGTATAAAAACAATGAAACCATTTATGTATCGTAGATGTTCTAGGCGATATTTGGCGACACTTCTCATCAGGCACGCTGCCTGCATGTTTCATTAAAATATAGAGGTATAAATTTCAGAGGTGAATGAACTGTGCAAATCTTCATTCGTTACAGTTCAGCGACTATGACTCGTGCTATATCCTACTTTGTTTACGCATTGAGACAGAAAATTGGTGAGAAAATTGATGTGGTCGAAGTAGTTCCTGATGACTAAATGATTTTGTAGCAAAACGGTTATAATGTCAGTGACACAGAAATGACTTGGAATAATGCCAAAGAAGAGCTAGGTATTATTTGTTGTCGGGAAAACCTGAATAGTCTTAGGACATTAAACCTGAAAGTATACTCACACACAATTTTGTATCTAATCAATTTCTATAAAGAAAACTTTACTTAAATAGCACCATAAACGTTGAAAGTAATTTTATATTTTAATGGACGTTGATGACTTTTAGGGCGACATCTAATGCGGGGCCTTATAGGGTCTTCGATGTAGATAACGTTATCTATGTTTGAAGAGAGACAGATATGTATATGAAGCTGGATTTGAATTAGTAGATCCCTTACGATATCTTGACACTTTGTCAAATGTGCCCCCTTATAAAATTTAAAATCCAACGAGACGTCTAATAAATTAAAATTACCTAAAGATGGTGGCGCTACCTTTAAGGAATGACCATTAACAAATTGCTCTTGGTCAGATATTTTTGTAATGTCACATGTTTGTGAATGGTTTTATCTTTAGTGATCAATTTATCCGCTCGTTAGCCAGTTGATAAATGCGGTTGGATTGCTCTATGATTATAAAGTAGTTTATCAAGATAAAAGCTCTGATTAGTGTTGTAAGTATGTGTATGAGATGGGACTGTTCAAGTTTTTTTGGTGGCTACTTATCGCTGGGGGTTTTATGGGTCGGCAATCTTAAATGAATCCTTTCCTTACACGATTGTGGATGCTTCATTACTCTACGATTACACAGTAATTCTGCTTGATAATCATAAAAGACTTGCGTTGTTCGTAATAATAGCTCGGCGATACCGATCGACGTATTAGTGTTCAATTCGGCACAAAGCACTGCGGCAGTTTGCATCGGATTCGTTAAAAGGGCTGAATGCGATTAGCATATTGCTGGAACAGCGATTGTGTTAACAACCGTGAAAGAAGAAATTGTACGTGAGAGACCTCGTAATTTATAGCTGATTAGGCAGGGGTGTGTGCTATAGTGTCAGAAAACAGGTGAAATAAAAATCTGCGTTGCATCAAAGTCGTTAATAGGCCTATCATCATACTACACGTTACTCTCGTTTCGCATGGCCAATTAGTCTTTCCCACAATCTGTATGCTGTACCTGTTTCTATGTGGAGTAATTCACCATGGCAGTAGCGGAGTGTTGCATAATCATTATGGGGAAGGCGGCATCGCGGTGACAGCTCGGGACCACCGGCGGTGAGGTTTTTTGAACATGCCTTCGTTACTGTCCCACTAACAGGTTGACGAGCTACCGAGGTTTCCTATGTTGGTGCAATGTCACTCAATCCTTGGGAAGCCGTATATTACCTATGTAAATGATAAATTTTAATATAACCATATAAACTATGCAATGGTTCACATATTTGTTTTGTGATTCTTTTTCTATTGATCGAATTGTTGCCATAACAATTATTTATATTGTAATTCAACCATTTACATTATTATAAAAACAAATGTACAAAAGACAACTTAAGGCGGCTTGCACCGAATTATTAAACGCATTTAAGCTGATACTTAATCATAAAACTTTATACAAAAAACGTTAAAGGTGTTTAAGAGTTTTTGGCAAGCCAGGCAATTTAGTAACTAAATAAAACAATAACCAAACCTGCAGATAGAAAATTTTTTCCAGGACCACGGTGTTAGGAATGGTGTAGAAGGCTGATCGTATGTATCATTATACAATTTTGAATTTTATGAGTAATTTCAAATAAGTGAATTTGCATGATTATCCATCTGTTATTTTTTAATATGGCCATCACAATGTGACGGAAAATCGTGCTAAATAGATTGACAGTAGCGGACATTCATCTCTCGGTCAGAACTAATTTGTAATTGGTCAAAGCGGTAGCTGTAACGCTGTAAATAGTCGTGTTCGTTACAATTTAACGAAATAGAGAAGTGTATATCAGTTTTCATGTATTTTTATTAAAATACTGCCAGTGGTGGACCCAGAGATCAAAGCGCGCTATTGTCAATCCATTTGACACGAACTATATTTCGCATCAGAGCTGTTATTTCATTTACTTCGACAAGGTGCAATCCCATTCTGATATCGCGCAGATGGGGTAAGGTCATCGTGGCGTTAATGTTCTAGTTGTGCTATCGGGATAACGTAACCTTCCAAAACTCGAACCTACAATATCCTTGTTACTTTTATGGCTGGGAATGCTTACGTCATTACGATCAAAATAAAAAAGGAAAAGTCTAACCGACTCGCTTTTAAATATTGACATCGCTTTTATGACAGCTGTCTAGTCCGAATCATCGATAAAATTAAGCTCATTGTGGAGTTTATTGAGTGTAAATATTAATCCAGGCCATATTGTGAAAGGTCAGTACGATATTGTGTTGACAGATGCCGATGGGTACGTAATTTCTTCCGTTATTGATAAACTGACAGTGCTCACTGTCACTTGCCACCTGGTTAGGTCATCGAACCGCATTGTTGTGTGATAAAGACATCGACAAGTTTCCATTTAGATCGTCGACGTCCGAAATTGGCGGTGTGAACGGATTGGTCACTGGATATGAGCATGAGTGTGGAGTAAGCGGTGAGATGTGCAATAATCGTACTGGTTGCCATTACTTTATTCCATAAGGCTTTATTGGGAACATGTATAAGTGATCGTCCGTACGCGGAGGCTCGATATATCACCGCGGCACACGTTTTTGCGGCGGTCGCGTCCTCCTGGCGATTTTTATGTGGTTTAATTCGAACGCAGCCAGTGGCGGTATCGGCCCTAATTATTTGAATAGCGCGACGCGACGCACCTTTGACTAAAGCCGATAGGGCGTGGACAGGGAAACCGTTGGAAGACAAATGTTGACATCTTTTTGGTTTGAGAATGGTGATGTCTTGATATGGGTTGCGTTTGTTTCATTGTTGTGATAATAATAAATATGTTTGGACAATTCACACAGCACCATCTAGCATATAACATCTAGGCCCGTAATAGAAATTAAAATTTATCATTTAAACTTTTGCTCGGTCGGGAATCGATCCCGGGCGGGACCTCTTGCGAGGTATGCCGGCATATGCCAGTTGTACCACTCATATCGTCATCTATAATAGTTAAGCTAACATTTTATATATTTTGGGATTAATGTCGTAAATAAATACATAATTATGATAATAATTCTTTTTTATATAGGTAATAAAGGGCGGCAAACGAACAAACAGTCACCTAATGGTAAGTGATCACCGCCACTCCATGGACATCCACAGCACAAGGAGAATCGCTGATACAGTTTTATAAAATTTTACCAATAAAGATAATTTGTAACACTCATTAACTTTATAATACATTACACATTATTTACATAAAACTTTTCTACAAGTGGGTGCTTTTCTACCTATGACGACTCCTTAGTTTTCTCGGCAATTTATAAGACCGAATGCGCATTTCTTGCTGCCATTGCATGTCCTTTCGATATAAAATTATAACATACACCTCTGCCCAAGTAGACAAATGTTCGATAATTTTCACACTTTTTGCGTTCGCCCAGCGTTAACTTTCCGCTCCTACTTATCTTATAGACGGCCAATAATTTACAGTAGAAATGGAAAGAATGCTCGGTATCCAGGGTGACGCAATTAAATGCGAAGTTTTAAGGGGACCTGTCGAACTTTTACGTGACGATCGGCCTGCCGGTGTCGATTCTTGCCTATTTTATAGGAATTTCGGTGAGCATCTGAGACATTTTAGAGAAACTACCTGCCACCGAGTTCCAATCGTCGCCACCGTGGTCCCAATTCATTAAGACCCATTAATGAAGTTTATTGCCGACTGACAATTTATGACATCGCCTTAGCGACTGATTAATTTAATCTCCAATGAATAGGACATTACCCACAAACATTATAGGTTGTAAAACCGAATCGGAATCCCGTATTTTAGCCTGTCGAAACAAATTCAGTGTTCATTACGATATTCCGCCGATGCTGCTTGAAATACTGCGAATTCTTTGACTTTGTGCCCTCAGTAGAGGTAGAAAACTTAAGAGTAAAAGAACGTAAAACGGTATGGTTAATGGTTTACTTCTCAACAGGTTTAAATTACACCAGAAAGAATTTTAATTTTGTTCAGACAAATACGCTACTACTTTATTAGTTCAAGTGGATAATTACTTAGCGCGGTGAAAAAGATGCCATGACTATTTTAAACTTGACTATTTCAGTAGCAAATTACATATAGGTGTATATTTGAAATGTTACATTGTTCTCTCAATATTTGGCTTAGTGCGTATACTATGTTTAGGTCCTTTCCATAAATTTTTACTCATTTTAATTTGAGGCCAATGACCTTCTTGACTTTAGCACCCGAAAACATTAACTTTGGCCGCAATCTTCAGCGACACTTCAAAATGTTTTTGCTACACTTGTTTCTAGTGTTTCACTTGTTCTGTTGCGCAAGGTTGTCGTTTTATCTGCGCCTGCGCCGGTGCGCAACAAAGTCAAGTGCCGCGCTTTTAAGTCGTTTTGCAGGAGTCAACTAATTATGAAGAACAGGCGAACAGTAGATTAAGAAAATGGTACCTCCAGTTTAAGGGTAAATGTATCTACTTGAAACATGGACCACCACGCTTAAAAGTATTTAAGCATCTCGACTTTGGTCGTGCAGGCTATGGCGCATGAGAAAAAAAAACTAGATAAGTAGGTAAGTTTTATTAATGACACAATTTATACTCATATATATATTGATACTCAATTAATATCTATAGGTGACAATTTCATTTCTGTTATTAATTCTATTGACTGTGATACTATTAATTATTGATGGAAATACTCAATATATATGCATTGTTAGTTAGGACATAATGTAAACCTAGATACTGAATTTTGGACAATGTATGAATAATACTAATAAAGAAATATGAATATGAATATGAATATACACATTCTTGAGTCAATTTTGGAGTTCAATACAACCGCTGAGGTACGAGTTATTTAGCAGAGATCATGATCGGCAAGCGTAGTGCAGGACGCCCTACGGCCAGGTAGAGTAACGATTTGAAAAAGGCTGCAGGTGGATGCTGGATGTGACAAGCCGAGGAAAGGGTGCATTGGCGTTCATTGGGGTGGTCTATGTCTCCCAGTGGAATAGTAAGTGCTGCTGATGATGATGACCGAAGTCAAGACATCAATGCACACGTAGGTATGGATTATGTCAGCGTGGAGTCGAGTAGAATATTCCCATCAGTGATCACTGATAATTACGGGCAGGCTATACGCTAGAAATATCACTATATTAACAAAAAAATTTGAGTCTCTATTAAAGTGACTACAAGGATTAAAACGAGTTTAACAGGAAATCAAATATCGAGAAATAACTTTAATTCCATATGGTTTGTAACAATTTATTGCGGAGGCAGCTGGTTCCAAGTGTCTCGCCTTTACGATCGTATTGTTCCTTGCGTCGAAATCAAAACAACTGCAGTCAAAAACAAGGCAATAACTTCATGCAAGTATCAATTTCCGCACTTGGCCTTGGCCTGATTACCGAACGTAGTGTTGGTTTTCACTTTTGTTTTAAAGTCCAATTCCTTAAAATCTCAGCTTCTCGTTTTCCTCCCAAGAAGTGTACAAGCAATGAACAAGGTCAAGTTACACAGTTTACCGGATAATATGTGGTTGAAATTTTTAATTTTATCAATGACTCTGGGACCCTGGATGGATATAATAGCCTTATCTGTTAAATTCTTGTCGCCAAAAAAGGGTTGCGTTCTTATACATATTCTATATTCTATTTTGTATATACTTATACTGTATTATATTTTGGGGTATCGGTGGCCGAGGTAAGCGAGAGGTACCGGGTTCGATTTCCACTGCGGCTATGTACCAATGACTATTTTCTGAGTTATGTACATTCGTTTCATGCTAATCGAGCTAATGCTCTTACGATGAGGGAAAACATCATGATGAAGCCTGCACATTCAGGCGACTGAATGTGTAACCATAATCCAATCTGGCCAGTTTCCCCTGGTAGCAGGGTCACAGATAGTAGTCGACCCACTGTAATGATCTGATTTGCCACATCCTGAATCATCTAGGCGAACCCTGTGTCATCGTGCGCGAAAGCATAACCGGGACCTTAATGCCAATGTGATTATTTTTTATTTCTTTTTATTCTAGTTTAAAGCCAGAATATGCGTAGAGGTATGACTTTCGGATAACTTTACCCCATTTCATGTATTCATTGCAACATAATCATAATCATAATCATTTATTCAGTCATCACAGCATCGTTACGTTAGTTATGCTATCCTAAGGTTTCCTGTACTTAACTGTAAGAAATCTTATTTTTCTATCAGTTTCGATATCGTGGATACTCTTTGTATTGAAAATACGGAATGAAAAATTACGTGCAAATCGATGTTGAAATGTTTACGAAAGGTTATTTGGTTCAATATTGTTTTCATTTTTCGCCTGAAAATATCAGACAAAATACCTATCAGCAGCAATACAAGTACAGTTACATAGTCAATTTCCGACAGTACCTGTAGACCACCGTTCCGCTCCACTCAGTTTTGCCCCGAAACAATCGGTTCTGCGCAAGTGGTCAGGGCAGCTGCGCGCGCCGGTCGCGTGCCGGAGACGCACGAGCGGAGCCGAACGCGCGCGAGCCGGCCTGCGCACGCGCTTCGAACGCTCCCGCCCGCCTCTCGCGCCATGCAGCTTTGTGCCACTGAAATCGGTGCGGGCGCGGTGCGGTGCAGTGCGGCTAGTAGATAGCGGTGTTGATTAGATGGGGGTGATGTTGAGCAAGTGAAAATGACATTTTTGGGTAGATTGATACAATGTGCCTTTTGTATTCTATTTCGGCGAATTGTTTCAAGTAATAAGTGGAGTTATTTTAAATACAGTTCAGACAATCGGTAGATTTGCTGCAGTCCTTGATCCGACTGTTTTGTATTAAGGAAGCAAAAATTAGTTGATCTGTATATAGTCAATATTTTACTTTTTACGTGCCGTTAGATGTAGCTTAGACTTATAGACTTAAGACGAGTATCCCAGACTACTAGATAAGTTAAACAGTCACCTGCATATACCACTCGCGTTATTACCAATAATTAATCCAAGCGGACATTGTAAGAAAAACTAGCGATTGTAATAAAAACGAGCTACAAATTGTCGCGGCGCCAGCGTATAGGGCCCCATTCGTCCTATTAAGCAATCAAAGGAGTGGACTAATTGACAGCCAAGTCATCGGGGAACAGTATAGTCGTGTTCTAACAAGGCGGGCTAGGTAATGAGGTACAATGCGGCGAACGGATGCGGCGTCGCATAGTAACCGACAATCAGCACACAGGGAATTAATGGCCGGAGACTTACCGCCACGCCGTATGCGAATCTACAGGTGGGGCTGTTTCCGTCGCATCTAGTTCATCCCGTTTGTACACGAAACAAGTTCAAGCGAATTAATAACCCCCGACGGAAATCCACCCATAATGACCCCGTTTCCCCTCCATTATCGAGAAATTACTATTACAATCTGATTTCGGGGGGCGGGGCAAGAAACGTGATCGCATGCGACCGAATTGTCTTTTTCAAATTAAATGCTACATTGCATTTAGACTCCCCATTTTTGATTTCGCGTGTGTTATTTTATATTACCTTTTTGCGAAACGTAACCCGACTCTGGACACGTGTAGAGTAAGCTTTTGTTATTTTAATTTTGCGACCATTTTTAACATCCATTTGTTCGGTTTTGTACTTTATAGTATTGTTTTTCTCTATGCTATATAATAGCATACGCATTAAAGATATCCTCGAGTAGTTTCTATACAAATGTACTACATAAATTAAATATTTACTGTAATTCAATTGTTATTCCTGTAGCCAATAAAGCCGTCATTAGGATTGATGAAATATTCATCACCATTTATTTATCTACCAACCCTCCATCATTTTAGAATCTCTATTTTGTTAGGAATGCATTGATTACACTGAACATATGAAGAGATTCGAAAAGGAGTCAAGGGGATTCCGAAGAGTTGTTTGGGCTAGTACCTGCTGCCGAGTTTCAACACCATACCAGCTGGACGAGTGGCTGTCAACTTTCTTATGTTTTTCGAAAAACTACCTGCCGATCTTCAGCGGGAATCCTACCGGGAAACCTTCAGTGGGAAATGTAAAGAAAATGGGAAGATGATTCCCGCTGCGGTATTTCCGAGCCGGTACGACATTGGGGTCTTCAAGAAAAAGCCTTCACTAGGGGGTGTAATTCTGAATCTCGAGGTTGAAAATAGCGATGTACTAATATTGAGAATATTCATGATCGCGATGTACGGGACTTCGAAAAATTGCGTATTGAGAATTTCGTAGTTCCGTACATCGTGATGATGAACTTTCTCAATATTAGTACATCGCTATTTTTACTTTTGAGATTCAGAATTACACCAAGTCTATACTTATCTCAAAGACCGACATCGCATCTGCGACTTTCCGGGTGTTCGGGTATTACTTATCATCAGGTGAACCGGTTGCACGTTAGCCACCCTCTATTAAAAATAAATACGAGAATCCCTTATTTACGTTCATAAAAAAATAACCAACTATACCTAGTTTTCTTTTCAAACTATCTGAATATCTTTATTTCAGGCAACAAGTAAACTTAACTATAATGAGCCCATATATGATTAGTAGTCAAGTTAAAAATTAACTAGGATTAGTAGAACTTATATTATAGCTTGCTGAGTGTCCCCCTTTTCTGGTCCCAGTAATATCCTAGCGGAATTTGTATTACAGGAATCCATGGTTATTCTGCCAAGATTGTGCCTGTTGGCGACAACAAAGACGGTTTAGTGGGGAACTGACATTTTATTATTAGGTACTTCATAATTACCCACATACTATCTGCAACAGCGCCTATATTTAGATAAAGGCATTCAATAATTTTTATCAATATTAAAAATGAGTTTAATTTTAGTAATGTAACAATAATAATAATAAAAAGCTTTAAAATGTTACCTCAATCGCTCGTATCACAATCTTTGAGGGAGTTTCTATAGCAATTGGGGATATCTACGTACGCGTTTAGATTGTAGAGCCTCATCAACATCATTTTAGCATTAAATCTCGGCTGCAATCCCGCACGGCCTTCGTTACATACTCCTGTGCGAAGAATATTATTTTAACAGTGCATGGTCGGGTTAGGTTAGTCACTATGAATAGTCATAGTCATTGACATAGGTCAAACCTGAGAACTGCGTCTGAATATATACACTCGCCTTATCTATTTTCCCGCCGAGCAACAATGCCTGCGTTGTATTGTTCTAGTATGAAGGATATCTATATTATAAGCTACAGAGAAACTACCGGCATGAAGAATTTTAGCGTTAGTTTTCACAGTGACAACGCGCCTGTGGTTAAGCTTTTGTTGGATCTTGAATTATGTTACAGAGTACAGATTCTACGTTTCCTCAGGTAGACTGTCTGTTGTATTAAGCGTGCATGTTGAGAGTCGATCTCGCCGACATTGTTTCCTTCAACCTGAATAGGTTTTAATTTGCTTAGGGTAGGTTAGTATAGTGTCAAAGTGCAGAGGAGACCTGCCTTCATCAATCCTCATTCAATCTAAACATTAATCTCGATCAGCCCACGATATAATATATAAAATCAATACAGTCAGAACGAATTCAAGTACGTATTCAATCACAAAATAAGAAATCGCAACTCTAATTGGTGAGTTGCTCTAAATAACAGTCGCGAGTAATAAACAACGAGTAAGTAATAAAACTTATTACCTCGTTAAGTTACCCAGTTCCCTTTTGATACATCTCCTAATGTGAACTAATTTAAGTTCTTGGCATTTGCATTGGCATAGTCTAATACCTTAGTTATCTTACATTGGGCTAAGCAGCAGAGTTTTATCAGGAGGTAAAAAAATACTTCAAAGTTATTTATCCTTCATTATTGTTTATTTGCATAAACAAAACGTAATTGTCGCTGTCATCGTAATATTTTTATAAAAATCTTAAAGTATTAGGAATCTCTCTTAGGGTGCTAAAACTTAATAATAATTATGTACACGAATATCTTTGTCTCAAGATTTCTATTCAATACAATATACTGAAGAAATCTATAAAAAAATAAGCAGTTTTTATTAACTGTTAAAAGTCCAAAACTTGGATTTCATCGTTTTATCTAACAAACTTAAACGTAATGACTAGATAACAATTATATAAACTATCTTAGAAGCTAGGTCATGATGGAAGTAACATTAAGTAAGGCTATTGCTAAGGCACAGCGATGTCTCTTATCACTTATGTCGTTGCTAAATGCATGTGTGGAACGATGTGGTTGATTCAGTCTTGAAGGCGCTCCGTCGGCGAAACGCGTCGGGCATTCGACGCCGGCGGAATGCATCGATGGGTTCGTTATAGTCCACCATTATCCCCTCTCATTAGGAATATACTGATTGCGGTTAATTGGAGGTTCCCTCCGAGACTCGCTCGCTCGGCGTTCGGGTCCTCTCGCGGCGAATGCTCCTTTTTTCACAATCGCCGAGCCGCTCAATGGGCGCACTTTGATCACCGTAATGCACGGTTCCTGCGAACAAGTAAAAAAAACCATTAACCATCTGCGATTTATTCCTCAGTAGGCAATGCGAATCACAGGTCCGATAATCGGTTTACGGCGAAACCTAAAAACTAGTCGGCTGCCGTATGACGCGCGGTTCCCATGAACACTGAACTGGTATCACCAGATGTTTGTTCGGAGCTTAGCAAATATTGTAACACGTGTGCTTCGCTCGCCGCCCTTCTATTTCCTCTTGAGATTTCGTCTTCCGGCACAATAAATTAATAGCCGGCGAGACGTCTCGAGTTTTTGCAAATTTAAATCCGAGCTTAGGCACCGTAGCGAGCCCCTTTATAGGCCTACGGTGACTTTGACCATATGGCGAATTCGATGTTTAGCTTTGACCGGATGGATCGCATTTAGTTTAAGTATCGATGTTGTGGGAAGTTCGCGAACCTGTTTCCACTTGGAGGGAATTAGAGCAGTTGTTACTGTTACGACTACTTATTATTAGAAAAGGCTACTTTTATGTGCAATTTTCTCACTGCATGCGGAGCGAACCGCAGGATTGTTAGGAGTAATTGCCGCACGGTTATTTAAGAAAATAAGACGCTCGGATGCGGGTCGGGTCCTACAGCTTTTGCACCATAGAAAAATCTACCTATGGGAATAAAAAACTTCTACCTAGCCACGAGGATCTTTTATGGTGCGACATATTTTAAGATTCGCCATTGTTGGAGACACGCCATTGTGCCGTCCTAATTTAACAATGAATAGATAAAGTCTATCCGCGATTCAATGCGCAGCCATAACGTGTTTGCTTTTTGCCTCGGGGATTGAAGTTCGGAATCTCTTTTCATTTTGTGCAACATAAAAGTGTAGAGTCAGCCCGGTAGGCAACCGTGACTAAAGGGCGGGCAAAAAACCAACAATCCCCATGACGTAGGTAGATATTGTGGAGCTATGTTTACAGGTCTAAAACTTTAATTTATTGTAAACGCTAAAGTAATTTTTACAAAATACACCTACCTATGTGCGTAGGTATATCTTAAAGATGTTGTCATAAAATATCACGTTCCATAGTATAATTTTTGATAACTCCAAACGTGAATCAACAAACGTCGCGACAAATGTAAACACGATGATAAGAAATTATCAAAGCTCTGTAGCTAACGCAAACACACTTTAAGGATCCATTCATAACATTATAAGGAAAGATAAAGTAATCAAAACTGAAAGAAGTTCTTAAGACCTTATGATGAAGTATTTGAAAAATTAACAAAGCTTACCTGTAATCATTGTTGTTGCCACCACGATATGACGTCGAGAAGCTCTTCATCTTCAGGGCTCATGGGTTCGTAGGAGTCGTAGGCGTCGTGGCAGCCGGGGCCCGCGGAGCCATCGGACAGCAGCGAGGGCGCCGGCGAGTGGGACTCTTCCGACGACGGAGGGGTATGCGGGACGTTGAGGCCAAGACTCATCTGTTGGTCCGAGCATCCTTCTTCACTTTCGTCGAGAAGTCGTTTCAAACTCCTGATGTACTCGACGGCTAGTCTTAGAGTGTCGACTTTGCTGAGTTTCCTGGAGGCGCCTCTGCCGCCGGCGAGCGCGGCGCTGACGGCCGAGGGTATGTGCTGGCGGAGCGCGGCGAACCCGTTGTTCACCTGTTTCACTCTGTTCCTCTCGCGGGCGTTCCTCCTGGCCACCGAGGCTGGTTGAGTCGGGTACTGCTGGAGGTAGGTTCGCTTCTTGCAGCGGGTGGGGTCGACAGGGGCCGGCGCGAGCCGCCGGGGTGCGGGCTGCAGCTGCGTCAACTTGTTGTTGACACCGTGTTGGTACGCGTGTATCGTGGCCATCGGCATGGTGTGTGGAGTCGTGAGCGCGCGTGTGCGTGCCGCGGTGGTCGGTGCAGGATTGCGTCGGCGGCGCGCACCCCCGGCGATAAGTAGCGGCGGCCGGCGGTGGGGCGCGTGCCGGGCGCGGGCCGCACGGGCCGCCCCGCCGGCCCCGCACCGCCCCGCCGCCGATCGGCGCGCGCGCACCTACTAGCGGCGCTAATCAAAATACGCCGCTGTATCGAGCTTTGACGTTGCGTGGATTGCCTGTTGCATATGGGGTAGAAATAAATGTTCTTGGGAATTTTTTTCAGTCTTGAGTAGGTAGCTAAAATGAATAAAATGTTTTTTTTTCAAAGGTCAGCCATGACCATTATTTAGAAATTGGAAGATCAGGTAATTACCTCTATAATCTGACCTCCGTGAACCTGATAACGGGGGAACCTGACTTATTTGATCAATGTTCCATATTCACTCACCTGACTGTGGTTTTTGCTCACCGTGTGTATTTTTTAAGTTTATTTTATTATTTGCCTATTGAATCTAATTATGATTTAAAAAATCTGGGACTTGCAAATTTAAATCATAAATTTTATGGCAAAGATATTACAGTATCACCAGTCAACTATCTTTAAATTACAACAGAACATGGATGGCTCTTTAATACGTATCACACTTCATAACCAATTTCGCTAGCGCGGCGCCCCGACATGCAAAGTAGAGTCGTCAGCATGTACTTAAAGGCTTGTCTTTGCTACCCAAAGTGTAGCGTTTACAAAAAGTAGAGTAGGGAAAAAAAGTGTGTAGAGTATGGTGCGGTGAGACTTTGCGTTTATTATGCCATAGAGTTGGTGGCCGGCGCTATTGTTGCACGTCGTTGTCCGTAATTATCCTGTCCATTACCTTGTTCGGACAACATCGGGTCTCTAGCTAGCTTTATAGATAGAGTGTAGAGAAACGTCAGTGGTTAGTTTAGGATGGACTTAAAAAATAGCAGAGTTCTACTTACAAAGCGTTACAAATGGTGTCATCATCACATCACAGACCGTAACAGTCCACTGCAAGACTTAGGGCCTCTCCCACGAAAGGGGAGGTTATTGCCATAATCTCCACGCTTGGCAGGCGGGTTGGAGATCGCAGTGTTGTAAATATGACAATGGAAAACGCTGCTGCCCATTTTCCAGTCTACGGAGACACTCCTTTGTCTCGAAAATATTAGTCGCCTTGTACGACACCCACGAATGTGAGGGGTTGGTGCTATTCTACTCTGCCGGACACCACACGGCTGCCAAATGGTGTACCTACTTGTAATTAAAGGCTTGTATCATTTTTTTAAATATAAAATGACAATAGTATAGTACGTATGCTTGACATTTTTTTAAATTGTTGTGACATACTAGTGATATAGCTTTGATCTTTTTCATTCAATTATTCATAAAAAATTACTAATCGCATCTAATAGCAAAAAATTGTATTACGTAATTCACAGTAGTAAACGTATTTCCCCAACATATTAGTATAAATAAACCTTGTGTGGTAGTCACCTACTTATTGTGGTACCTACTACTTAATTTAAAATTAAAATAACACAGAAATCTCCAAGCTTCCCACTACAGGTGACTTAAAAAAATAACCTGATCATCTTTTTGGGGTCGGCAACGCGTGGGTGATGCCCCTGTTATTGCAAACGTCCATGACTGCTTACCATCAGGCAGGCCGTAAGCTTGTTTGCCACCTTAGTGGCATAAAAAAGGAAAAAAATCACACTTTTAAATAAAGGAGCATGGTCTACATCGCATGGTCTATTTAGAAGTCGTTAACGCAAACACTCGCTGTAAAAGTATGGACGTTGCTATTGTATTATTATCGTCCATAGACTTTTGTTTCGTTTAATAAGCCGTGTATAAACCTTTTTGTCGGGAATTCAATGGGAGCCTTTACGGGTGTAATAGCACATACCTATTAAGGATAACATAACAATTTTCTGCTTCGCGACTTGTAGCTATTCAATCCGATTTATTCTGCGTGTAGCTAGACGATCATCGTGTTTAAAGCCACTTATGAGGTATCTGCACAGAATAAATGCAATCTGTTTTTATTACAGAACAAAGGTGCTTCTTTAAGCCCATTTGTATGGTTTCTTGTTGTTCGGTAGCTAGTTTCACGCAAAGATGGAAAGAATACCACGATATGACCAAATATATACAAATTCAACAACAATACAAGATATAAATATTGTTGATGCACAAACAATAGAGAGGAAGAATATTATTAAATTATTTTAGGTCAAATTTTGTTTCAATTTAGTTTGCGTTGAAAATAGCTCTCTATATTTTGAAACATATTTTAGATTTAGGTATGTACTTAAATTAAAGTATCTAAAAAGAATCCAAGCTCTCATTTAATTTGTCGTGTTTCTGCCTCAACTATAAATAAATAATTTTTCACAAATTACTGTAGAAGTAACTCTGCCATCATCTGAACGAATAAACCCTAATAATCTTTCTATTTTTAGCCAGAGGGGTATTTACCGTCTGCTGTAGCAACCACTAGATGACATAGCAAGTGTTTAAACACGGCTACTGAGTAACTTAATTGACTAGTCACATCATGGGCCTGTATCAAGACAGGTGCGCGGTTCGTCAAAGTAATTCTAGTAGAAGTTTTGCCTTAGGGCCTTTGCAACACTTTTCGCGGTCTATAAGTTGATCAGCGTACGTGCTATTTATTGTCCAATGTTTTGAAATTAGCCGTTGTTCTTTACTTTATGTATGTGCTGGAATGTGAGGAATATGAAACGAATTTATCTGATACACTAACTGTTTTATATGTAACTCTAGCTTTTGTTCGGGACTACGTCCTCGTAAAATTTGCTTATTTCTTTCCGGACCGGTTCCCGCGGGAACAACATTGAATTTTGGGATGAATGATAAGGTTAGGTGTTGTTATGGGCTGTAAACTACATATGTAATTAAAATCTATTCAGCAATTTTTGGATGAAGAAGTAACAAACATTATAGACTTTCGCATTCATAATGTTGTTTATTAGTATGGCATGCATAAAGGTATGTTTTGTTGGAGTAAAATACAAGTTTTCGTACAAGATTCCCGGGAGAACTTATTAATTTTATAGATAAGTTAATATTTTTATGGCCAATATACATAGGTACAAGGTTCATTGAACCTGCTTACCTTATAATTATAGGGGTTCCTGACTTTGTTCAAGACTCAACTCTATTACGAGTACCTACTCAATTCGTTAGACATCGTCTCAAAAATTCGTATTGACATAAATCACCATTTCAGAACCCCTAACACCCAAGCTATCACATTGAAATTCTCTATGCCTCCATACAGCATCGGCTTTACACGCAAGCGGCTAAATATACGCCTGCCCCAGCGCAGCGTCAGGTTATGGCAGGTGGACGCTCGGCACACTTCCCAAGCCCCGCTGGCGTGCCGGGATTGTCAACCTGATGACGAAAAGTTAGTGATGTGACGAGTATTCGCATTAGCATTCGTATTCGCGAATATTCGCTTATTTGTTGATGTTCGCATTGGTACCTGTTCGCAAATATTTTGCGAATATGAGCAACATAAATTTTTTTAAAGATTGCATGTAGTGGTGTGTTAATCTCTGTAGTGGTGTACTCTTGTAAAATCTTAAGATTAAGCCTTTTTTGTAGTTGTAAACTCATCTTGTGTGAATTCAGTCAATGAAAATGTGTTGCCAACTTTTTGCAATTTCGGTTATTCACCGTATCAGGTGTTAATTAGCGAGACTCCATAATGTATTGGTTGTTAATAAATAAATATCTAGTTCCGTACCACCTACCAGTGGCTCACCACAGCACACCACTATCTCCACCACTAGTGCTAAGAATACACTGTCACTGGTAGACCTCAACACTTGTTTCGCTCCTCCACAGAGTATTCACCAGAATATGTTGACCGTAAGTAACCAACGTCAAAAACTGCAGGGGTATAACCCTTGCAAATGAGGAATTGTCGGTGTGGTCAGCCATTAGCAGGTGGGGCAAACTTAAGCATTTATTTATAAACAACCAATGTTTTTGCATTTAGTTATGGTAGCTAGCTGCGACAGTATCTTGTGCTTTCACACCTACTTTCAACATGTTTCAAATGTTATGAGAAGCACAATCAATATTTTAAACATTAGGGAATCAGTTTTCTTCATATTTGCCTATCGTTGCGTTCCGTACTACCTCCTTACGTTTTCATTAGGAATGTTCTATAGTCTATAAGAGGCTTTTAATTTTAAAAACTGAAGTTTCGCGTTCGCATTCAAATTCGCGAATATTGGCGAATGATATTCGCATCTGCATTTGCTTCGCGAATGTTAAAAGACATTCGTTACATCACTACTAAACATGAGCTTTTATTAAACAAAAAAATAAGTTACGGAAATTCCTAAATTTGGATTGGTTAAAAAAATAAGAGGATTACAATCTTTCACATTCGTTTAATCAATACCTACTGTCCAACAAATATTACCTAATGAGAAGTCCAATTTCAAAACGAAAATGACCTGCCTGGCCAAAAGGATGCCTCAACATCGTGGGTGCAATATTGTACTCTGCAAAAGAAAAAAGAAAAATATTTAATATGGAATGGTAGGTACTTCAAAGAATCACTTTCAAAAACTCGCAAACCCGGCACTTAATCACGAACCAAAATTCGCAACTTCCAAGACTTCATCGAGTTTTCTTCTTCGAACCTGTTACAATACATTTTTAAATTTGAACCTTCTCCAGATTAGTGAAGGGCTTTGTTTTTGAAAACAGTCAGAAAACGTTATCACATTTCCTATCTACCCTGTCACGAAATCGAAGGGATTGGTGTAAACTCTATTCTCCTCTATACTGCCAAGAGAGACGCGTGCTAAATATACACGCAGGCGCTGCCCGAGCGCAGCGTCAAGTTATGGCAGGTGGGCGCTCGGCACACTTCCCGAGCCCCGTCAGAGCGAGGGGATTGTCAACACTGCGGCTGAAAAAAAAATGTGAAATGGACATACGATAAGAAAAATATGTGTAAAAATAATTTATGTTAAGGGCGTAAAACGCTTTGAATTTGAATGTCACTGTTCTTAAATTGTAACATACCAATATTTCTATTTGGTAGAATCTGATGACAATAACATGCTTTATATTTTTTCCTCGCACTTTCTGCGATCCTGTTCACGCAAAGCTCAAAAATATTCAGAGTTCCTTCGCTTTTCCGAGCATGTAAAAATAACAAACCATCATCCCTTAAAACATGTTAATACCGCCATCTACCTGCACCCCTATTGCACATTTACTAAAATCGATAAACCATCTGTTTTTGTTCACGATATCGTCCGCAGGTGGCGGCGCGCGCGCTACCCTTGGCGGAGGGTCGCGACCGAGTGTATAGGGATGAAACTCTTTTATTTTGTCATCGAGTTATGGAAGGTTGGAGATAGATGGCGCTAAGTCGTATAATTTTCATTGAAGGGATATTGAAGAAATGTACTAGAATTCGGTTAAAAATAACGTATAAAATATAACCTACCTGGGACTCTATTTTTTAATCGCTCGCCACATGAAAAATTCAATATTTTTTTAAATCACATTGACAACACCGAAAGAGTACGATTAATTATAAGGACGGAAAATCAGAATTTTGCATCATTATATTGATTTTTTGTGCCTAAAATTAAAAATTGAAAACCGAATCGAAGCAAGCAATTAAAAAGTAGAGCCCCAGATCCTGGCAGAAGTCGAGATTGACCGCTCGGATGATGATGATGATGATAATATCAAACCTACATATTAAAAGACATTCATACCTGCGCCATAATATAATAATAGTAGGTAGGTACAGGTACCTGCTATCAAATTAAAAATAAATTCCAAACAAAGTTTTACCTAATAAAATGCATTGGATTATAATTATTGCCTACAGAACAGTAGCAAACGAGCAATCAGCGTCGAAGAAGCAAAATTATGAGCCTGGGCTAACGTGTGCTTTGAAAGTAAGAAGCCATTAATTAAAAATATCATAAACCTCTCTCCGATTCGCTTATCACACTCATTATGAGCGAAAGCTATGTACAGTCTGATACGTGGAAAAATTAGTGTACTAAAATTTTACTAACAATCAAATAGATAATCTTAATAATAACAATAAGCAAATACTAGTATTAAAATGTATTTCAAAATGCTATGCGTACTGAATCTATCAGTAGATAATTTTTCCCCAGTCAGTTGAATGAAAAATTACTAGGTACCTGTTTTGTTTGTTGTATACGTGTTTATATTATTGAAATTGATTATTGTTAATTTTAATCAAGGTTTGAATTAAACATTAAATTGGTAGCGCAAATAAGTAGATGGTGGCCTGGGAACCCGTAAAATCTCTAGTGTAGCACTGCCGGCTTTTCTGTCCTCTATCCATAGCTCGTCTGACCTCACAGGAAATATTCTTAAAGCCCCCGTGGCTACAAACTGTGAGGTCGCGTGCTTGGCGGAGGCTGAAACTGCCTGGCTAGCTGGACCGAGCCCAAATTTTCCTCCCACACCCAAAATTCAAAAGACCTGGGATAACATTTCATCTCAAGTCGTATTAGACACTCTCATCAATAACTCATCATCTTTAAAAGACCGCGCCAGGCTGGAAGCAGTTGCCAGACGGGAATCCGGGCACTGGCTCAACGCCTACCCATCCCCCAACACCGGCTCTTTTATCGACCCGACCACTCTCCGTCTCGCCATCGGTCTCCGGCTGGGAGCCGAGGTTTGTATCGACCATGGTTGTGCTTCCTGTGGAGCGAGTGTTGACCGCCTCGGTCACCATGGGCTTGCCTGTTCTTCGAGCGCTGGCCGCCTCTCCCGTCACGCCGCGATCAATGACATCCTGCAACGGTCTCTCGTCAGCGCCAACGTCCCCGCAATCCTGGAACCTCAACACATTGCACGGGACGATGGCAAGAGACCTGACGGGATGTCTATGATACCGTGGAGGATGGGTCGCCCGCTGGTGTGGGACGCCACGTGTGCCGACACACTAGCTGCGACCTATCTTCCGGCAACCGCCAAACGGGCTGGCGCTACGGCTGAGATGCGTGAGCGCTCGAAGATGGGCAAGTACAGCTGTCTCGGCGCCAAATACGACTTTGTTGCATTTGGTGTCGAGACACTGGGTCCGTGGGGCCCGGGCGCACACTCGCTCTTCAGGGAGCTTAGTAAGCGGCTCAGGGAGGCGACGGGTGACCCACGTGCCGGCAGCTTTCTCGCGCAGCGGATAAGTATCGCCATCCAGCGCGGGAATGCCGCCGCCATGATGGGCACCTTACCGCGGGGCCCTGGTTTTTTACATCTTTTTTAACATTGCATATTTTTGGTATTTTAGATGTAGGTATTAGTGTATTTTTTATTATAACTGTAAATAATTTATGTGTACGATTAATTGTACGATTAATTTATGTGTACGATTATTAATAGTAGAGGACGAGTTGTGGTGTCTCCTAAGATCACCAACTCCCACATCTGATATGGTATTCGGAACAGATTAAATTTTCTTTCACTGTAGAAATAATTTAAAGCGATAAGACCGCATGCTGCTGTTTCTATTACTTGGTACTATATTGCAACAATTGTATTATACACATTTCATGCAAAAAGCATTTTTATTTATTCAAGCCATTTGAAGTTACTTTCTTCAGCATCATATAATATATGCTCAACTGTACCAAGATTGATCCCAATCGTGTCGATGTTTACGACCGTAACAATCGATGATGTACATATCGATACATCGATACCGATGCGGCTGAGCGAGACCGTCCGTCAGTTAATGGCGGTTGTATTACAGTAATTAATTATTAATTATACACTTTGTTACCAGCCATTGTTAAAGAACGCTTTTAATGCTACCGCAATAAAATTTACCGCTCCACTGTGCACGTAGTAATGCGAGGCGCTTTCGACCCGGGTTTATCATAATTTGAATGGGATGCAAGGTAAATGGGTCGGATTTTGTATAATTTTCACGTTAGACAATGGTCTATGGACAATGGTCCAAACCAGATTAGGTAAACCAAATTATCCAAGGACCTTCTCCAAAATAGGAAAGACCCTATTTTAATAACTGCTCGCATCCATACGAGCATTTGGGTGCACTACCTCTTTAGTGCTAAGTTGCTAGAGATAGAAAATTCAGGCATTAGAAGGCGAGCGCTGGCGTGGATGCGAGTGACTCAAAAATAGGACCGCAGATCAGGACTACCTCCAACCTGTGTAAATGTTTGCATGAGAATATGTATGAATGTTGGCCGTGTGGTGTCCGGCAGAGTAGAATAGCACCAACCCCTTACATTCATGGGTGTCGTACAAGGCGACTAATGTTTTTTGAGGCAAAAGATCAAGAGTCTCCGTAGTCTGGAAAATGGGCAGCAGCATTTTCCATTATTAAATTTAAACACTGCGATCACCAACCCGCTTGCCAAGCGTGGAGATTATGGCAAACACCTCCCCTTTCGTGGGAGAGGCCCTAAGTCCTGCAGTGGACTGTTACGGGCTGTGATGATGATGTATGAATGTGGAAGAGGCAAAAGTGGTGCGTCAGGATAGTAGCTTGTGGCACTCGATAGTCTCTGCCTACCCCGTGGGATACGGGCGTGAGTGTGTATGTATGTAAGTGTACAATTATGGCTTACTAATATATCACTTTATTGGAGGCTGATCAGAAAGGGCCACCGTGGACAAGACCTTCGATCTTCAACCTGCCTGCCAAGCGTAGAGATTATAGCAGAATCCGCCACAGATGTGGAGAAGGCTCAGGTCCAGCAGCAAATATAAACTTTTGATGATGAGACAGTACTTCCTATCAAAATAAAATATTACCAACTCATTTTTTGTACCTAGTCAGATTCAAGTTTGGCATTAATGAAAATATGCATTAAGAAGGCTGTAATAACGATATCGGTGATTTTACTCATATGCTCTGTCAATTCCGGCAGATTTAATATAGCAACTTCCTCTTTTGGCAAAAAGTCTCGCTCGGGCCGGCGTCTCAGTCTCATTACGCAAATGACTCCAACAATTTAATTCTAGACGGGCGCTGTCAATCTTGACATTGACATCTCAATCGAGACAATGGCTAATTGTAATTTTGATTGATAATTTAATTGACTTCCAACCCTTAATGGATTGAAGGCGGCCACACCACATCATTCGAGTTTTAGACGCAGGAGACGTATTCTATACCGTGCCACGTAATTATTCTGTCGCTCCCATGAATTTATTGACATTTACGGTAACAGCATCTGTATCGAGAGTAGCTTTGGAGCGAAATTGGTTATGATTAAAATAATTACAACTTATTATGCGAAAGGGTGAGATAAGATCGCACGGTAAGCAAATAGTTGTTTAATATGTTATTTTAATTTAAGACGAGGCGAACTGTGGGTATTTTGTCCTGAGTTATGCAATGGACGAAATGATTAGAGGGCCCGTGAACATGGATAGATTTTGATTGTCACCGCCGGAACAAACGTCGCATTGCCAATGCCATGGGACTATGATTTACTAGTATTGCCCCAGTAAAAACCTAACCTGTACTCATTGTTCAAGTTTAGCTTTCTTTCTGTAGTGTAGGGTACTGCTGTAATCTTCACATTTGGCAATCGTTGGAGGACACAGCTATCCCTCGAATTGAGAATATATTACAGTCCATTTTCTGGTTAACGGCTGTAATAAATGGTCTTCCTCTGCGACTTTACTCACCTTTTACGACAATAGTGCAGCGATGCTCTTGGGTCTAAATTCTGCTTTGTCGAACTCCACGCGGCCAATCGGGTTATGCCATCAGTAACACCACAGACTAATTAAAAAATTAGTGTCTAGAGAGGCCCACAGACGGACGTTCCACCTAATGGAACGCGGCTACCGCCGTCCAGGACATCTGGGGACATCTCCCTTAGGGGAGTGCGGCCATTGCGGTACCTGTATTTGTTATTTATTTTATTATTTTAGCCATGTCTGTCATACTGTAGGGGACAGGCCTCCCTATCCTTCTTCCATGTGACTAAAATGGTGTTTGTAAAATGGTGATTTTATTTGCCTTGTTAATTTTGATTATAAATGAAAATAATTGTTCTTATTTTAGCTAATATTTAATGTCCTCAGTGTTCCATGGAAGCCGTACGTCGCACTGGCAGTGAAAAGGCTTTCAGAGGTAAGCAACGCGTTGGCGACGCCTCTGGTGTCGCTAAAGTCCATGGGCACTTTGCATCACGTGGCCCACTTGCCTATTTGTCCACTTCTCATAAAAAGATGAATCCAACGAAACCGAAACAAAAACCCTAAACACATAATCGCACTGCTGCACGGTGTGCGCGTACGCAGACTCCCACCACAATATATCACGCGCGCGCGCCGCCGTCGCCGCGTATAATTCGTGTAATTTATAGGGCATAGCGGACTAGTAGCGAGGCGCCCGCGCGCTTAATAGCAAGTAACCACGCGACATACGCATTCGACGGAGCCGGTGCGTTCCCGCTTGCACGAAAGTGATGGTAGTGGACGAAAGTGACGCGTCTAAATGTGTGCACAAGGAGGACCGTCTTTTTAGCTATATGTTAAAGTTAAGGACTGACCAAACCCCGCTCAAAATACGCTTACGCTGCGTATACGCTTATTTTGACGCTTGCTCTCGACACCGTAGCTCAAAATACGCCGAAGCGAGCTGTATCAAAGACGAAGACGAAGGTCACTCAAGACGACGTCTTTGACTAATGTGTGTTGCCAGATGACCTACGGACCAGAAACGTGGCCGCTCACTATGAGCTTTATAAGAAAGCTCACTGTTACCCAAAGGGCAATGGAAAGGGCTATGCTCGGAGTGCCGTTGCGCGATCGAATCCGAAATGAGGGGATCGCAAGCGAACCAAGGTCACCGACATATCCCTAAGGATTGCCAGGCTAAAGTGGCAGTGAGCAGGGCTCATAGCTGATGGCTGATGGGGCAGTAAAGTTCTCGAGTGGCGACCACGTACCTAAAGATGCAGTGTGGGTAGGTTTCCCACAACGTGGACCGACGACCTCGTAAAGATCGCAGGTATCAGCTGCTGGATGCGGAAGGGACAGGACTAGCCTTTGTGGAGATCTGTGGGGGAGGCCTATGCCCAGCCGTGGGCGTCTTTCAGCTAATATGATGATCTGCATCATAATCTCAAAACGTAATTACATGGCGTTCTCATGGACGTGACTGCACTGTCTCGTACTGCCTGTCGGTAAAAAATGTGACGCTTGACGGGTCATAGCGTGTACGCCGCGTCAGCGTATTTTGAGCTGCGATGTGGCCATTCAGTTACATTGTTATGCAGCTGCAGTATTCGGAAGTACTAGCAGTAAAACTTTACATTAACACTATTTAACATGAATTGTTTCAACAACTCTAATTAGGTATCACTCTCAAGTTTCTCCAAATTCTTTCCGATTGAAACTCTTTATGGCTCTGGAATATCGCATAAAATGCCTAAAATATATTGGGTAAGTGCATGGAGAAAGTAGTCACCTAAAATATTATGGATACTTAGGGATCTATCAGACAGAAATCGGTCACCGTTCGGGCGTTCCGCGTTCGTGTTCTGCGTTCTTTGTGGTATATTACGTTACACAGACATACTCATACAGCGTTCTGACGCCGTCGGTCTGAATATCAGAATACAAGTAACTGCACGCTCGAACGCAAAACGTGAATGCGGAACGCTCGAACGTGTGTCCGCTTTCTGTCTGATAGATCCCGTAAAATTTTCAATATTGAAAAAGTCTTTTATTGGTGGTATCAAGACTCCTGAATCTCGAGAAAATCTCCAGCTAATTTCTTAAGATTTTGAGAAAGCAATATTTGAAGTATTATAAATAAAATGTATGAAACTAGTACTTGGTTTCGTAAAATTTTTCTCTGTCCTATAAGTGTATAGGGTTTTTTTACTGGTAACTTAGTGAAGTTACCAGTAAAAAAACCCTTGCCACCAAGATTACCTGGACCACGAGTTTCATTTTCAATTTCTATTCGCAAGCAATCAAACGCCCGCTGCGTTATCCTCTAGTATACCGGCACAACTGATGCGCTTGCTCAGATCGACAACAATTTGATGGCATAGATAACATAATAAATGTTAAATAGGTTGTAAAGGGAATATTGCTGCGTAGTCTCCGGGCCCAGTGCAAGTGAACGCTCCCGGCGCGCCTCGGGCGCTGTACTATCACATAAGGGCATTTGATTAAATGGCCCTACATGATAGCCCTGCATAGCAATCTTAGATAGGCGGCCACTTAATTCCACACATGAATTTGCGTTAACGTAACAAAAAGGGAGACAAGTTTTTTATTAACAACGCCGATGCAAATTCTCTCTATTTCAAGAAATAGTATAACTTTCGCTAAACCGCTCTATGGTGAACGCATCTCATTTTAATATTAATAAGATCGTAAATTGGCGTTCGAATGTGGGTTTTCTAGGGTTGTTGAATGACTATATGGGATACTTTAAAATATTATATTACTTTGCTTACTACTTAAATAATACCTAACAAACAATATCTTCGGGCAAAGTGCCAAACATCTTCATTTCAGCAACAAAAACGAGCATGTACATGCTATCAATAGCATATAGTATATCAATCATGGGTGTGCAATAACGAAATATAGGCAACTCCGCAGTAACAACCCTAACTTTGCTATTAAAACAACGCCGTATTTAAACACCGCGAGATTTTTATTTATTTCCCGTGGAATATAAAGTTCGCACAACGCATGCGACCGCGTTTTGTTCGTTTTCAAGCTTCGTTATCGATTATTCAAGTGTCAAATTAATGGTGGAGCTTCATCAAACGAATACCTTACCAATATTTGTTGGTAAGTCGTATTTAATATAAGTTATTGCTGTTATTTCTTAGCGTCGAAGGCCTCTGTTAGTTAACATTGTAAATAATTTAATTATGAATGTAATGGACGCCTGGTGCCAATAGCGTTTGCTTTGATACAATATTAACCATCTAAACGTTAATATCGTTATTAATGTAACAATGTAAATGATAAAGTATTTTATCAGCTTCAGGGTTTATTCTTCGATGAATCTAAGACGGTATAATTGATTTTCAAGATTAATCTAACCGGATCGTATCGATATACTTCCATTAGGAAAAGCAAAATATTAGATAGCCAGTAAGAGGAGACTTAGTTACTCAGGATGGAAGAAGCTGGTTGAGGTATTGGTGTAAAGTTGGAATAGAATAGAATAAATATTTGCTCAAAACATGGTCACAATGATAGGTCTTAAGATAATCATCACACAGTGGCTTACACATGTTCAGCCAGTATTAACAGGCATGCAAAGTTCTGTGTTAATCTTATGCTACCTTAAACTCTAAAAATTCCTTAACAGAGTAAAAGCAGTGCTCCAATAGCCATTTATACAATTCCTGTTTGAATTTGTTAATCGGCTGGACTTGGACGGGTATAATATGCTGAAAAGGAAGAAGAGAAAAGGAATAAAATAATAATTTTGTCCTGAATATCCCGGTTGTACTCTCGCCCGCGAAGGCCCAGGGTCTGTCTTGACAATGATCCAGGATTTGACTAATCAGACAAATATAGTGGAGCGACTGCCATTTGAACTCCGTGAGCCAGTTAACAGGTGAACCTGACCTGATTGGGTAATGTTGTTACACATTCCGTCCGTCAGCTGTCAGCCGTCTGAATGTGCAGGTTCCCACATGATGTTTTCCCTCATCGGTTTGTGCTCAGCTAATGTGCTTAACTCAGAATAAGTTATTGGTTCATGGTGAAAAATAACATGAAGACTACCATAATTTCTATATACCTAGTATACATTACCCTCATAAATAAAACCCTCGACTAATGTGGATAAGGTTTAAATCTATTTGTTGGGGCTTGGGGCTGTTAATTATGATAATGGTCATGGATGGTGGAGAATTATACTTTAATTTCTCCTCGATACGAGATAAGATTAATTTTTCTACTCATTTAGATTATAGTACAGACATATGCATTTAATTGACTTGAAGTTAAGGCGGCAAACATGCGAATGGTAAACATGTCTAGGTGCTACAAAACCCATTTTTTTTGTTCTAGATATCCGAAATAATACCTAGTATATGAAATTGAAAATTTTTATTTCCAACAGATACATCCACAGTGTAGGTAACAAAATCTATAACCTACTAGTGTTAGTAGTTATTATATTATTAAACTGGCGTTCGGTGTGGAGCTTCACCCAGTGACGTAATATGTACTCAAAGCCTTTAATCTGCTGTCAATATAAATATGACCATATTTTAAACACAACATTTTTCAAAAGTCTGTGCCTAGCCTTATAGGATGTAGGATGTGTGTGTGAATTGGTAATTGTTGTTAATCTGTATGGTGTATGTGCTCGAAGTAGTCTAGGTAGATATAGATTTAGAAAACTTCGCCGCACCCACAAGATGGAGTTCTTCAAGAAAGGGGTGAAAAGGTTGTTAATGGCTGGGCATCGCGTGGGTGATGCCCCTGGTATTGCAAACCATGACTGCTTACCATTAGGCAGGCTTGTATTGCACCTTATAAAAAAAAACATACATACATAGGTACTTACTACGTTTCCTCTGTTCTTCCTCCTTTTTATTGCATTAAATTCCCTATGTGTAAGTATACATTTTTTACAGTTGTACCAATAAATAAAGTTAATATTTCAAAGAGACGTTTCGGTATCTGTAACAAATAGTTTCTTGGCACGCTTATTGATTAACTTCATAACCACACTACAATTACAGTGGTCAGTTCTGATTTGGTAGGTATTAAAGGTGCGAGAGTATATTTTCATACTTAATTTGCGTCAGTAATTTGCGTCAGACGCCGCCGACGGCGTGTGATTCTTCAAAATACCAACTTTAGAGGTTTAATTACCAAGTGTTTATTTTTTTTTGCGAATGAGTGAACGCATTTTGCGCTCGCGTGTCAGTAAGGCTTATCATTTTTATGCTAATTGAGTTGCATATTGGTTATAGGTATGTTATAGCGGCGGGGGCCTTAGTAGTGGTTGAGGAGTCCGACTTGTAAGCGTTGGTACTCGTGATAAAACCTGCATAATCACGAGACTGAATAAGTAACCATGCTCCAATCTGGTCTGGTTCGCCTGTTATCATGGTCACGGAGGTCAGATTCCACTATGTATACCTAATCTGACTAATTCTGGATCATGATCAAGGCAGACCCCTGACGCTATTACGCGAGAGCACAACTGGGACGTTAACGCCAAGATTATTATTAGGCATGTAAGTACATAGAAATAAATCTACATAACTCTTGTATCAAAAATTTGTGACGAAATCATGCCACACATAACTGCAAATAAACTTATAATTAAAATGGAGATACCTACATACGAATAGCATTTTCATAACAATGTGAAAATCACTACTTAGCTTACTTCCAATAACAATGTAACAAAAGCAACGCAGGCGAAAACCCCCACTTTACATACTTCCGTGTTCACAACTAGAACCCCCCCTCTAACTGTGCCTCTACCTCTATTGTCACACGGTGGCCGCTGATTGGCTAACGGGTGACCTCGCGAAGCCGCCTCCGCCAATCACGGCATGAGGCTCTAGCCGCGTCTAGCCAGTCTGCGGCGTTAGAGAAGGCTTGGTCTGCGCATGCGTCAAGTACCGTTGCGGAAATGTAGGTGATATGTGTGAGGCACTATTTGTTTGATTACACATTGAATTTTAAAGTATTTGGTGTTGTTTATTACGATATCGAAATCATAGAGTGGTGTTATTATGTAGATTGTAGGTTAGCTTTTTGTTGTGTTGTCTATATTTTTGGCTATTTGTAATAAGATATAAAATAATCATCATTGCGTTAATGTCTCGGTTGTGCTCTCGTGCACAAGGGCCCAGGGCCCGCCTTGGCCATGATCCAGGATTTGGCAAATGAGGTAGTTACAGTGGGGCGACTGCCATCTGACCTCCGTGACCCTGCAAGCAGGAGAACCTGACTAGATTAGATGACGGTTACACATTCAATCGCCTGAATATACGGGTTTCATCACGATGTTTTCCCTCACCGTAGTAGAATCGGTTAGCATACAACAATTATACATGTTAAATGTACTCGGAAAAGAGTCATTAGAATTCGAACTCGGCTACGACTCGGATACCTTAATCATAATCATAATAAATTTATTTGCATGAATACAGTTTAATCATTCAGGTCATAAATAAATATTAAATCCAATGCATTCAGCCTGCATGCAGACGTGCAAATGTAAAGTAGGTAGGTACATAAATTTATAAATGAAAATATCACAAAATAAAAAGGAAGAAGTCACAATACAGGTAATTAAATATCATAATATAGTCTTAACAAAAATAAATTCATAAGCATTTACAATAAAATAAAATCAATAATAAAATGTCACAAAATATTGCTTATGTCATTGTCTTTACTTGTAGAGATTTTTACTGTAGAGATTTCCTTTAACAGTAAATAATTTTTTGGTTGAGTTTGGTGTACGTACAAAATTCTGTTTATTTAAATTCTAATAAGTTATTTTTAACAATGACCGTAGTCTCTATTTCAAAGTATACTTATCTATACGATAGGTATTCAAAAATGCTGTATTTATAATTGCATTTGTATGACGGTCCGTATATTGTGTGATTTCATTTTCTTAACAATACCTTTTTTATAGTTCATACCTACAATCATCTTAAACTACCTACCACACAAAAAATAACAATAATAGCTACTCGGAAACACTTCCATTCACAAAACTGGTCCTCATTTCACATTCGACTCACACTTGACAGTTTAGCTTCCGAAAACGCGCTGCTGTGATAGCAATCGGAACTTTTACTTTTTATATTTATGCTCACAAACAAAATATTAGTCAAGTGCTGTAGTAATAATACAGGGGGATGGTTCTGTATACAAGAATAATGCTATTCTTTTCATATATCATTTTGGGATTCATTATTCGCAGTTAATATTATTTTTTAATCTTGTTGTCGACGCTAACTGTGTACTTAGTTATATAATTAACAAGTGGACCCGGCGGTAGTTAGGGGTAAAGTAGGCGTTTTATCTTACTTAAAAACCATCCTCTTATCTATTGTTAAAAAGCGCATTCAAATCCGTTGCGTAGTTTAAAAGATCTAATACGTACATAGATACATACATACATCATAGGGAAAGACGGAGGGAAGCGACTTTCTTTTACTATGTAAAGATAGATTCGGGGAGCATATCCGCAAAAGAACTCTAACCTTTACTAAAAATATTATTATGACAAATTACTTATTTAAGCAAACATTTTTCTAGTAGCAGTAATGTAGCTTTTAGTCCAGAACAGCACATAGACTTAATGTACCCCAATTTTTTAACATCTGAACGGGCCCGGAACATAATAACCGAATTGTACGCGATAAAATTTTACGCGTATCTACGCGGGCAAAACCTGTAAGTACCTATGTATAAAACATTGATAAAACTACCCGCTAAAGTCGCATCATCGACATTCTACAAGGGCTTATTCACACGGAACGTCAATCCGAAAGAGATGTCACGTACGGTCAATTTCACCGTCATTACGTGAAACGTGTCATAATCCACAGCGAGTTGGCGCCAGATTTTTATTGTTCCGAGTGTACGGTGGCATCCAACCCTTATATAGACGAGACGTGGTTTGAATGTGGAATAAACATTATTTATTTTTCTTTGCAGTAGGAAAAAGTCCGACGAATTTCTATTTAGCTTCCTCCATAGAAAAGACATCAACGCGGTCGAGTTGGATATTTATTTCGTTTATTCGGTTTTTTATTGTTTGGTACACTTGGTAAATATACCTAGATCCTTAGTCTATAAAGTAATCAATTATTCAATACTGTGATACATGTCCACTGTAGAAATAAGAATTATTTTGGTGGTCTTCTATACAAAAGTGCGCCTTCTAATACCCGTTTTTTCTATTTCTAGCAATTTACCGAGAATGAATACCGTGATCCGAGCGGTTCAAAAATAGGGCTCTACCATTTTAGATTGTTGTTCTTAGGTTTATTTATTTGTTGAACGGAAAAAAATACAATACCCGTATTAAAAATGAACACAAGTGCTGCCAATTATCGTTGTACGAGCAAACATGGCAGCCATCGAAAAACTGTTCCCATGATTGCCACAATCGAACCTCATAAAATTCGTGCAACAATTACCAAAATTGATATCATCATAAAATAATGCCTAATTGCGGTCGCCATTAAGCCCGACAAGTAGCAATTTGACAATAACATTGTTGTGATTGACAAAGGTACAGTAGTACAAACTTATCTGCCCTGGTGACCAGAACTGGAACTATGTGTCGCCATCTTGAAATCTCATTTTGTTGTCAACACCAGCGACGCTGTCACAAGGTCGGATAAGTTTGTGGCAGTGTACAGTGACCGAGTGATTCCATTCATTGGCAGAGATAGTCCGAAAAACAGGGCTTTCAAAGAGCAATACGTGTAATTTAAAATGATTACAGTCCATTAAACTGGCGCTTTTTAAATTGTGTTGAAAGGTGATTTCCGAAGAAAAGAAATCTGTCTCAGGGGTGGCAAACGGCAATCTACCGTTGGACTTGTATGCTCAATATTTAAAGTAGCATTTATGTGTCGACACCTTAAATTATGAAGTGGTAAAATTAAATATTACTGTTATTATGAGTAATAATATATAAGACGCTGCATTTTAATTATTGTTTACAAATTTTTGGAAATTGAAACAACGAATGAAATTAGGTCGTAACAACATCATTCATCGTCATAACATTGTTAATGTCCGGGTTCTACTATCGCGCACGAAGGCCCGGGGTCCGTCTTGACCATGATCCAGGATTTGGCGATCAGGTACAGTTAAGCGACTATCATCTGACCTTCGTGACTCTGCTACTAGGGGAACTTGACCAGTTTGGATCAAGGGTACACATTCAGTCGCCTGAAATGAGCGTTGAAACGATCTGAGCGTTGGTGGCCGAGCGGTTAAGTATCCGACTCGTAAGTGAGAGGTGCCGGGTTCGAATCTCGCTGCGGCCATGCAACAATGACTCTTTTCTGAGTTATGTACATTAGTTTAATTCTTTTCGATGCCTTTACGGTGAGGGAAAATATCGTGATAAAACTTGCACATTCAGGTCATGTAAACAAGACCCAATCTCGTCAGGTTCCCCTTGTAGCAGGGTTACATAGTTCAGATATTATTCAGTCGCTTGAAAGCGCAGGTTTCATCTCGATGTTTTTCCTCACCGTAAGAGCGTCGGTTCGCATTTAAACTAATATACATAATTCAGAAAAGAGGTATTGGTACATGACCGCACTGGGATTCGAAACGGACACCGCTCGCTTACAAGGCGAATACCTTATATAACTACTCGGCCACCAACGCTCCGACGCCAAATTGAAAGTTCAAGTTCAAGTTCAAATCATTTTATTCAATATTCTCAGAATATACTTTTTGAAACAACGAATGAAATTATCGATTATTTTTACGACGACAAAATTACAATTCTGGCTAACTAAAATTTAGTACAATTACTTCATTAGTCTCATGTAAATGTACATTATCCATACAATTATTTTGCATTATAAGAAAATTGTCAAGTACATAACAGTCATTATATTTCGAAATAAGCTATAACCATTACTTGCACAAGTAATAAAATTTCCAAACATGGCGAATAATTAGAGAAAAAATAGACTAGTTTCTGCAAAATAATAGCGTGCCATGAATTTTTACGCCCGTAATTTCAATATTTAACAATACAGGTTTCAGAATATACTCCAGTAGCCAATAAAGGCGGATTCGATTTTGTTGAAACATTTTAACCGGTATGTTTAATTCTAGTAGGTGGACTCTAGCCTCAGACTCAAGCCTGGTGGCTTACCAGGTCTACTTGGGTGGTAGGTATCCATCGGCGATGTAAACTACTTTTGTCGCCACGTAATAATGCTGGCTTTGATGGACTCTAGCATAAAGGATTAGGTAACAAGCATATAGCTGGTTTAGTGTTTGTTAGGCTTACTTTTAGCATAATCAGGTACCTATTAGATCGTAGATATTTGGGGCAATTTTTATCACTTATGCTGTTTATGCTTTACTGTAACATAGAAGTCGAAACAAATAAAAAGGCGATTATTATCGTTTATTAAACGTTACTTACTTGTAAAAATTCTGACAGCGGGAAGTTGAATGGCTTTCCGTTCCCATCCCACCCAATGTAGCATCCATAAAACTAATTAGCAATCTAAGGACTTTTACTGCACCGTAAACAAATAAAATAGTCTTCAATGGTCCCAACATGAGTTTCGCCGTCACTTTTTATCTCAACCCCACTAATGAAGATATCTCGACTAATTAAAAGCCCAAATGCCTTAAGTACCCCGACATAAATATGGATTAATCCAAAATCAGAATGGAGAAACGATGCAAAACTTTACTCGTAACATTTTTACGACGCGAAAAAGACCTCGGCACTTCTAAACGATCGCCAAGATCCTACTTTTATTGTAATAAAACAGTTTTGATCTCAGTTTGTAGAACTTGGAGGTTAAAAAAATGATATGGAACGCGATTATTAATGAAATGCCGACTAATTATCATGATGACCCTGTGGGGTGTCTTGGATAGGGTCGCCATCCATGAAATAGACAAAAGTGTGAGTATAGAAAATAAAACTAAAAAATTTAAGACTTAAAACAATGTTTTTTCAATAAGTATGAAATCGATTACTTATTGTAATCGATTTCATACACTTGCAGGTAAGTAAAAGTAATTCTACACTGACCACATAAATGAAAGGTCCAATGAAAAATAAAAAACCTACCATAGAAATAATGAGATATATTTCCTCCCAAAATTCGGTCTATTCTAAAGCTTACCTAAAACCCTGTCTTAACTTGCTGTCACCCTATGGCCACCCTATTGTACAAGTGTTGCATAAATAACACATTTTCCATCAATTACAAACAGATGGATTGTGGTAAAAACGCTACAGCGGTACCCCATGCGGTCAGCAGCGGGAGCCTACCCCACTGCGTGAACTTGGGAGCTCACAGATAATAAACCTCGACTGCTAAGTAGCGTTCGACGGGCGATTGATACGCTGCTAATCAGACATTTTAAAATCTGTATTTATTAAATTAGTGGAGGACGGAAAGTAGGAAAGTGGAGCTTGTTATATGCTGGGATAGACGCTAATATGGTGATGAGTTAAACTCAGCTTAAGTTATAGTAAGTAGTGGTATTTCTTTAAGCTTTAAAGCTGTTCTTTAAGAGTAAATAAATCATATGAAATACTCTGCAAATTAGTAAGTGATTGTAAAATGCTGCGAAAGGCTACAGGTGAATGCTCGAATCGGTAAGCCGAGGACGTTTGGCCTGGTTATCGATCTTGTAGTGTACAACTTAAACAAGATCTCATCTGCTATCTCTCTTCTATTATCGGACATCCAGACCCAAGGTTTTAATATATAAGAAAGTTTTTATCACGCTGCCTGCGTGCGTCTTTCCGAGTTAATAAAAACTAAGAATGTAAGCTCGCTCCTTTTACAACCACCCATTAACAAAATAAAATAGCGGTTATTCGAAAACGTCAATGCTCTGATGCCAGCCAGTTATGATGTTTCACACTACGAGTTTCTGATCAAACTCAGGTTGTTAATTGTATGAACAAGATGGCTAGGTAAGTATATAAAATAATTTGTATGTTTGTATTTGTAATTAAAGCAACTGAGCCTAACCCTAACGTTTTAACCCTTTCGTGGTTATTCACTACACTTTCGCACCTGTTATAGGGTTTATTTAGATTACAGTCTACTCGTGACCATGACGCATGCAACTGCGTCGAAATATCGAGGTAAAAACAATACTGATTGTGGTAATGTACCCGATAACATCTGCGATGAAAGTAAAGGGTTGTTCCAACTTTTCATAGCCGCGCGATTTTGCTAGAATGTCGCGCGATGTTGACAATTATGACGCTTTAGACAATAATCACGCTTCAGGAACATAATATCATCACTGTAATATAAGTCATAGCAAGCTTTGTCTTCGGAAATAAAAAGATTTTTAAGTGAAAAAGAAATGGGGTAATACCCATTAATTTTACAATATTCAGTTCGAAATCAGTAATGCTCCAAAATCATCATTTACAATCGCTCTTAGGAATAAACTATAAAATATATTGAGTATAGCTTAATGAAATTGTCATCGAGAACCTTTATAAAGTTATAAGTTTCAACGTTTATTGCTTATGGACTGGTCGTGTGCTAAAGCTGTTAACTCGGGATTAGCTCCCGATTTCAGTTTTAACCGCTTGTTAATATCCTCCATTAGATCTTTTGAGATAATTTTGTTTTAATCGAGTCTCTTTTAAATATGGCTTGGGCTATCTCTGTGGAGTTATTGAAGATGGTTTGAAGATAGTGTCTGGTAGCCAGGCGAATATAAAATCAATTTAGGATTAGTAAGTCCAATCCAAAAAACAGTCTAGTAGGTACCTGTAATGATCGCCAATATTATCTACTAATCATATAAAGACAATTCAGAAATGCTGTGTGCGTCAGCAGCATTATCACTGATACTAAATAAATCATTGTCCCGGTTGTGCTTTTCCTATACGAGGGCCTGACCGCCTTGACCATGATCCAGGATTTGACAGATCAGATAATTACAGTGGAGCGACTGCCATCTTACCTCCGTGACTCTGCAACCAGAGTCAACTTGACCAAATTAGATCATGGTTACACATTCAGTCGCTTTAATGTGCAGGTTACATCACGATGTTTTCCCTCACCGTAAGAGCATCGGTTAGCATTCAACTAATGCACATAACTCAGAAAAGATACGCATTATCACTGATACTCCCGGCCTGTAATACCTTATCCTTCAAACGGGATTGAACTACGCAAGCATTGCCCTTTGGCGCCAGTAACACAAGAAGGTAGCACCCATCCAAACGGACACCATAGTCTTACCAGAAAACTACCGGTAAACATTCAATTTTCACACGATCTGCATACTACGACCACCGCCCGCCGACTGCGTGTGGTTCGCAAAAAAGTCAGCGTCTGAAACGCGACACGATAAATCAAAGTGCAAAAACACGTGTTGCCGCAGTCCGTTGTTTACGCGGCAAGAACCGACATTGTCGCAAGACCAAAAACACACAGTGGCACAATGTACTGGCTTTTAAGGCGAAGGCACGCGAACGACTTCATTTAATAACTCGTACAACAACGCCGCACAATTACAGAACCCCATTGTCTGGCGCTATTTGCAAGATACAGTAATCTGATAACGAGATAAGAATCGTCTTTCGATATAGTTTGTGATTTATGTCTCTTTGTGGATTGGTGCGATTTTATTACGTTTTTAATAAGGCTCATGAATAATTTTCCATTACTTTATTTTGAATTAGCGGCTTCCTGTGGCTTTCAACCGCGCGAAGTTCAGATGTCTGTAAACATTAAGCTTTCCCACGGGACCCTATTATTCTCCCGAGATTAAAAGTAGCCTATGTCACTTGGGAATAATCCTATTTGAGAAATAATTTTTAAAATCTGTGAGTTTATTCATTACAAACAAAAATACAAATATTTTCTCTTTATTTAAAATATTAGTATAGATTGCAAACATTTCACGTTTTTTTTTATGTCTTAACTTTATAAAGTGAAAACATAAACACGCGCACTTTATTAGCACGTGGCAGGGAGCTCCATCTTAAGAGTATTTCGTTGTAATAAATACTTCTCTTTCCTCATTACCCTACCGCCCAAACGCACGCCGCGCCGATCGCAAAAACGGCAAATGACATACGCCAATACAGGAACAACGGAATCACTTAGCGAAATTGAGAAATAAAAATATTTTTTGAAATTGGAAATATGCTCTAATTGATATTTTATTCAACGCTTTGCTCTCTGGGTGGCGGCCACAATGTCAATAATGAACTCGACACCGGACGATACAGCGGCTCTTTTGTTTATGCAAATTTTTATACAATACTTTAAAAATGGTGCCTGCGTTTTAATGGCGCGGCTACTCATTTTTCTTATTACTTACTTTACAATATCCAAAGCGTTCTGTCGGTTCGAATAAACAAATTACTCTAGAAAAGAAGCCAGATGGCACGTCTCCAATTAAAATTAATAAGGAGATTGATTTTGTAAACAAACTCGTTCTATCAAAACAATTGATTTGATGTCTTCCTTCGAAATGTCTCAAATTACACGTTTCAATAGATTGTTGATGTTTTTTCTCCAACTATTAACTAGTAGTTCTGTGTGGCATTATTAAAAAACGTTTTTTCATTCATTGCAACCCTTTCATGACAAGATGTATTAATATTTCGTTTACTCCTTACAAATGATAGAAATTAACGACTGACTTTTTTGTTCGACATTAAAAATGTACCTGAAGATAATCACATACCAGTAGAATGAAAATTTTGTCTCACCCCTTTCGGATGTCGGCGTAGTTTTTTGTTACACCAGTTTCTTGTAGGCCCCAGCACTGATTGGATCAGTTCAAACATTGACAAAATACTTCGGCTTACTGTTTCTTTTGTCGTTACGTTCATTTCGTATGTGCCTCGAGATGTGTCTCACGATATTTAACCTCATGTCATTATTAAGACATCACTTACTCGGTGGCTGGCGATCTCTCCTCGAGATAAAACGTTCGGTCATTTATACCGACTTTGGATAAATGAATGGGATGAACTTCCTTTTGTTGTACGAGACGTTGTAGTTGTTACAAAAAATGACTGACGCATATCTTTTGGATCCGTTCGATTCGTTTAACTTTTAGCGTGGTCCGAATAGATTTGTCACCAAATCGCTAACAAATCACTGCTCAATGGACCGCGAGAGGCATCGTGTCGTGAAAGCGTTCATTAGAATCCTACCCTTAATTAAATTGTAACATCTGAACGGACTTCCTCCCTGGTGGTCCGTGCGATGTTAGAAACCCATGGACTTTATGATAGTGGCATTAAAAGTTACATTTTAATGACATTCAATTAAAATGTCAGCCGATAATCCCTATATCTGGAACATTAAACGACCGTAAAATTATAAAAGCATGCGACATTTTAATTTGGGAACCTAAAGACTGTAATGTAGGTAATTTTTTACGATTCCCAAAAATTTTATTGGAATAACAGTAGGTTTGCAAAAATATGGATGCGGTAAATGTTATTACATTTTAAATACATTTTATTGCTTCATAATGCCAATTTACTGCGTTAAAACTGATAAAAAATGAAAATTACAAAAATTACTCTTGTATGGAAAGCCCAATATAATAAGTAATAACCCCACAAAAACCCACCCTAAAACCTTTATAAGATAACAAAATAAGTTATTAAATTGATGAGCGGCAATATCCTTTAACAAAAAAGGCGTTAACCACGAAGAATAGATTTATATTTTTGTTTAATTAACGAATTTTTATGCTATAAAGGGCAGCTTAATAATAATGGAGGTAAAAATGACGCAACATAGAATCATAGGGCGGAGCAAACAAAATGAACAAAGACTAAAGGAATTCGGAAGCCTAGCTAATAAAGCCAGTTTTTATTCTTAGAACTGCTTGAACTCCAGCGTTGATTGTGGTTATAGAGAACATAATTAGTTTTTATTGCTAAAGCATATCATTATGATTATATTATAGTATAAAAATTACCTATCTGCCTACCTACCATTAGCGAAAGTATTCTTAGAAATTTATTGTAGCTAATCTGTTGGATACTTTTCATAGTTCTAGCGGTTTGATTACAGTTAAGTGGATTCTGGTTGATGTTTTATTCCTAATTCCTAACTTCACGCCATGAAACCGTAGAAGATTTGTTAGCAATGACAAATTGTTTGCTTCTTCGACTGCCGTGCGGCTCTAGCTGTATCCAATTTTCACAGCAAGAGACCACTGCGCCATTGTCCGCTCGCGGTTCATTAATCAGGGCCAAATTATACTCTTTCCTTTAAACATATTAACATTCGATACAGTTATACTGGATTAGGAAAAAAGAAACTCCATTCGTGAATTGTGCAATCATTAGCCGTGATCTTTCCTGTGGATATTTAACTGATACAGTGACACGGACATAAGCTGCGAATTTGCAGTAAACGAAAATAAACTAACCTGTAATTATGCTAAGTCTCCATAAACAAGCAACTCGAGTGCTTGGATCTACAGCAGGCGTCTGCGTAGGAGTCGCAGAGAAAGCAAAAAGGCTAAAGTATTTTACAACGCCGTCGTATCGACGCTGAGTGATCCGACAAACCCCGTATAAATTACATGTATAGGCACTTACTTACCGAGACATGATCCAGGACAAGTTGCCAAACATGTTGGGAGCCCAGGCATTATACATGGTCATAGACTGTAGGGTGACTCCGCCATTGGAATACAAATGAGTACAGTCAACTATTTTAGAGCTATCATTAAGAAACAGGTCACATAATGTAAAATGCAGTGGTTCTGATCATGGTAGGGCTTACTTTGTTGGAATTAAAAGTTTGCGGGAGAAGGACGGGTGTTTTCGATTTGAAGGGAGCGAGAGGGAGGGAGAACCGTCATGGCAGGTGTCACGATACATCTGCGCGCGCGCGCCCGGCACGTGCGCCCCCACCAAAGCCTTCGGACCGAAAGTACCCCGTGGCAAACCAACGACCAACCCCTATTACGCATTATGCATTAGATTTCTTACTGGACGTTAAACGCTGCCTCATTTTTCGTGTTCATTTTCAACTTTCTCAATGAATATGAATATGAAGGCTTAATATTGCAGTACGATGCATAAGACAGATTGTTACCCATACGTCAGATTTTGGTAATAATTGAAAAGTAAAGGTTTCACGTGGAGGTATTTGGCGTTATTAACAACGACGTGTGCGCGGCACGAGCGCCCGCCAATTTCGTTGGCAATTTCGGCAACAGGAAGCCTGCGTGAGACCGGCTTATTTCAATAATGCCGGGCTTCTCAAAGTTTCCGGGAAAGTTTGAAGCTCGTCTCTAGATACTGTTTCATGAAGGAAAAATTCTAATTACACATGCCATGTAAGTCACAGCTTGCGCTTTGATATTGAAAGGATTTTAATAAGGCATTCGAGTAAGTTCTTGCGCTGAAGCTTATAGAATTAAACGGTCGAGTTTGGAAAGCGCTGCAATAATAAATCGATGCTCTCACAATTGACCGGTGGACAGCGTTTGTCCAGAGGACTAGTGTGGTATTATCGACATTGGCACAAAACGATCGGGGCGTGGAGCAACGGTTTCTTGAGGGCTTGCTGAATTTTTATAGCGGTAGCTGGAATGCTCGATTAGGGGGTATTGAGCGTTGCTACTCGCCGATCGCGTGCGAACGAACCCGATCGACGACCGATCGACGCGAGTCAAGCAAAGAGGTCGACTGTCACTCTTTAATTACGACCGAGAATCCCCCAATCACGCCGATTTAGATAGCCATCGTAAAAATTAAAGCAGCTAATCGCAATTTTACAATCTCATCTCTCAAGGTAATTGGCTTAACGGTCGGATCGATGTTTGATGGGCCACATTATGCGAAATTGTCCCCTCTGACAATATTTACGGCGTCGTCGGTTTGCCGAAATCGCTTCCCTGTTCGCGCGACCGAGATAGTGTCCCCCTGGACCCGGCATTAATGTCTATCAAACTCAATTTTCTCCGAGGTAACCGATTTAATTGAATTACGATCGCCAAACCTGGGATTTCGACGATATTTTTCAAAACAAAAAAGTGTCGAAAAACTTTAGGTTAGCACCTTAAATGAGGCGTCGGCTTGTTAAAAAGCTATTAATAAAAGTTTTGAACGTATTCCAATAAACGTTTTAACACCTTTTCCCTTAAGGTATCATTAGGGTTATTATTGCGCGATGATCGGTTCGTCTGATCACTCGATTTCTGTCCAAATTAAACAGCGATGGAATTTTGTCTTCGCATTGGAGTGGGCAGGGGTTCATTATAAGAATTTCTTACCGTTATGTTGTCATTATTTTTACAACTGATATTTAAATTTTACAACCCAATGAACTTAACAACTGCTTACCTTGTATGATCTACATACATTAAAGTTACACAATGTTCAAGGCAAACATGCGTCTTCCAAATCTAGAAACCTTATACATAATTAACGTATATTTACTGCAATAACGCAAACTGATAATTATAATTATTCCTAGCATTTAGAAATTATTATTAAAACTACAACATGTATATAAATTACCAAAAATATTCCTAAAATTAAAACACATTTTCACCGGACACTAATTAAGATGGAGCGACCGTAACCATTGGGAATCGAACATTTATTTCATACTCAAGTTAATAAAACAATCGGGGAGTTCATTAAAGGCTTAAATTTTATCTGCGCAGTTTATGTTAACCGGAGGGCAGGCGATGCCGCCGTACGTCGATTCGATTCCTGGGCAGTACTAATTGGAACTTCGTACTAACTAATTACAATGAGTTGTGCCGGTTGGTGCGTTCAAATTTATTTCGATTGCACTCGGTGGGTCCCATTGGGAATGACATAAATTCGTTTGCGCAAATTTGATTTGAACGGTTATTTGCAAGTTGCGGTTTGTTGTTGGTGTCAATATTTTGTATGTTTAACAAATTAATTTATGCATGTAGGCTTAAAATTAAAAAAAATTGAACTCATCTTACCTAGATAAGCAACGATGATGTCGAAGATGTAACATATTTACTTCGACGATTTCACTCCAGACATGAAGAACTCAAGATTATATTTTTCGTGGAACAGTAAACCTCGGGAGTGCGCAATTCGGCAAAGTCTTTAGCAATGAATAAGTTATAGTGAATATAATCGACTCTTCGAGAAACAATGCAAAAATTCCGCTCTTTTTAAGCTTTTGTAGTGAGATCATAAAATTTCAAAAACACTGAAGGACTTTAAAATCTACTCTAGGTTTGTTGCCTGACTTTGGAAAAATAACTATTTTTTTAAATTGTTGTATTTAATAGTTTTACTAGCGACTGCCACGGCTTCGCACCTTAACAAATTATACACCTATACCTTCTTCATAAATAACTCTCTCTATCTAATGGTGAAAACCGCATGATAACTCGTTCAGTAGTTTTCCAGTTTATCGTGAACAGTCAGATATACGGACAGACAGACGCGGGGTGGAACTTTTTATAATATGTAGTGATTTCCAAAAATATCACTTATCCGGGCACTGTGGTAACTCTATCTAGTCAGCAAATTTGAAAGACCCTAGTATGCTCCTTTCAGTACTTTCAGTTTAAACAAAATGCGATACCTACAAGCTGGAAACAGTTATTTTTTCAAATGTTAGGCAACATACGTAGAATCGATTTTAAATCCTTCACTATATATCTATAATAAATTAGCTAATTTATTCTCACTATATTATATACAGTCGGTGTTCCTGGTCGTAGAGAGACTAGAGACTCGCGAGGCTTTTGGTGGGTCAATCGCATTGTTGATATTATGTTTGTGTAGTTCCCATTTTGCAAAATTAATCACTATTATAATTTATACGTTTTCCCCGCTTATACCAGGATTCGCCTTACTACTTTCTTTCCTCCACTTCATTTGATAAGCCATTTGTTCTTGAATTCGGGTTGCATGGGCTACTCTCGGGATCTCTTTCCAGATACTAGCAAGAGAAGGCATCTATTAGTATTAGTATCCCTGTGGCTTACGCAGCGATCAAACCGACGCGGACGTACGCAAGCCTCCTCCTTATCGCTAAATTAATGCATGTTATAAACGAATAGTGTTTTTGTAAACTTTTAAGCCCACACATTATTTATGCGTTTCTTAATTACCGGTGGGTACCGCAGCCAATTAGTTTTTTGCCGGTGACAACGAGATAGGCGAGTTCATTCCCGTATATTATTCGATACTGCCATAACAGCTCAAAGTTTTAAGGCAATATGGACGCGAGTAACCCCCGGGTGGTCCGTATATGTCTCAATACATTGATGCGATTGCCACCGCGCACACAAACCGTAGAAACGATATACATAAATATGTAGTATATCAACTTCATACTTATTCAACCCACGCCTGGAGCAAGGCGACTATCACGTATTTATATTAAATACTCCGTGAAAGGAATAAGAAGTTGGGAATTTTGAATAATGTAACAAAATATGTGTTTTAAACGACCAGGAAAATGAAGTGATGCATAAAAGATCGGATGATCTTTATTTACAATCGATAATCCTTTTGTTTAAAACGCCGTGCTTTATGTGTGGGATATTTTGCGGACTGCGACTTTGATTGCTCATATTTACGGCTCGCAAGGTTTGTTTCTCGATTTCAATAAGACAATGTATTCTTGTGACCTTCTGCTAGTTCATTTTGTATCTAATTTCCGACTTCAAGACACAGTATTAATTAACAAGAGACGTAATTGTACATAAGTTGCATTCTAACCGACGCTCTTACGGCAAGGAAAACCATAGTATGAAACCTGCACATTCAGGCGACTGAATGTGTAACCATGATCTAATCTGGTCAGGTTCTCCTGGAAACAGTCTCAGGTCAGATGGCTGTAAAATCTGAGCTGCCAAATCCTGGATCATGGTCAAGGCGGACCCCAGGCCGTCGTGTGCGAGAGCACAACCGGGACATTTATGCCACGATTATTATCATTTATTTATTTATTTATTGGAGAACCAACAGCTATATAAAACATAATAAATATTATTGTAGAACCAATAAGCCAATTACAGGTCGTCGTAACAATATTTTTAAATATTTTTTTTAGTTTGTAATAATGCCGTCACTAGGTGCTAAGAGACAGTTCAATCAGTCTCAGGGTTTCCATCCCAAGGCCTTGGTTAACCTCACTTCGCCAACGGTATTAAGAGGCACACCTAATGAGAGGCGCGCTTGTTGCTATGCTGAAGTTCGACTACCCTCAAAGCAGATACGAAACGGTCAACCATGCAGTTTCCGGACTGCGTGCATTGCTTGAAATATACTATCTACATTTTCCAGTACTCATACAATAGTTAAAGCTGCGATTCAAAATATAATGTGCATGTTCTCACGGGCCATAATGACTGTCATTAAATCACAGACAAATGATTGTCAACCCCCCTAATGCGCATGGGTCAAAGTGACACCAACGGACGTCGAGTTCCTGTGGTTCTAATGAGCCTATTGACACTTTCGCGTGATTTATTGATGATCGACCATTCTAGTTGCTTACTACGATTTAAAGCGGTTTCCTACTTTAAAAGCGTTCACCGCGGATTTTGTGTCTTTGAAATAATATTTTACTTGATTTTTACGTTTTACTTTAATCAGCCATTCAAGCATGATAAAGGGCAAGACCGTATTTTAGTCCGAGGCGTTATATGGGATTGCGCGTTAAGACGACTTAACGTGTCTAACGAAAATCATACAGTTATTTAAATAAATAAGGTACTGTGAAACACCATAAGCAAATAAAGTACAATTAAAAATTCCCACAGTGTACAACATCGCATGGTGATTGCCAGACTGATAAAGCGTTTAGTTACTACAACAGTACAAACATAGGCGGAAGGGGGAAATTATCCTCGGTGGGGCACATGTCACCCTAACACCCTCTAAATTATCTACAATTATAGTTGAGGGCTAATCGTAGTATCCGTATGGGCATTCCCACACGGGTCACGGTGTCACTGGGTTCGTTCGGTACGGAAGGGCTAAACTTTTATAAAAAAAAGTATTAATTATGTAGCGATATTTACCAATCGAATTGATGATTTTAAATTGTCACGTTCGGCATGTATGACTTTGGATTATATTTCGTTGTACGAATCAGACAGTATCCGAACGCTGTTTTTTATCACAGCACAACCTTTTTTTTTTAAGCACTTTGTAACACCACTACTGTGAAGTTGTCATGTAAAAGTTGAAGTATGAAGCTAAAGTCCTCCACTAGCATATCCAGTCGAAAACAAACCCAGAATTGCAGAAGTAAGAATCTGGTAGGTACACTAGCTATTATTTAAGTAAAGTATAAATCTTTTGGACAAATTAAAGAAAGCCTGTTACCGCGCATCACTTCCCGGTACCATCTAACGCGCCGATCATCGAACTATTTAAAAAAATACACAAACAAATCCCAAGCATTTCCTTGGCGAAACCCGTTACCGGGTCCTGCGACGGGCCATGTCCAAGCGGACAAGACGTGGCAGTCCGCAATTTGCCTTTGAGACCGCCGACCGCTTATCGATAGAGGCGATAACATCTCCTTACCGGCGACAATTCTTTGTCCCGCCCATTAAATGCCTATTAAAAATCCAATCAACACACTTATTCATCTGTCATCGAGTCAGGAGTCAGGACGTCTATGGGATGTCAGGTGTTGCACGATTGAGAAATTGCCCGCTTAATTACTCCAATTGTTCGGGATGATCTTTATCTGGTCAGTTATCTTTGACATCGTGTTTATTGATGATTTAACCGACTTCGTAAAGAATAAAAAAAAGGAGGTCCTTAATACGACTGAATATCCTTTTTTTAATAGTAGATAATTGGATTGACGAACTTTGACTTAGGTAAAATAGCTGGAAGACGATATTTTAGAAATGACTACTGTCATTGCTTGTCCAGAATGGGCCAAAATGTTACTTTTTTATTTTCTGCACGGTGCATCTCTAATCCTCCGAATGTGGGAAAATCCTTCACTAATGTCCCTTACATTAGTGAAGGAACCTCATGTTCTACTCGTGGACTATATTTCTGATGACAAATTGACTCAAACCCTATTCTAATAACGTAAACTACCAATCATAAAACATACGCACACAACACACAGAAACAAAAAAACCTGCGATTCAATTTCTATGCTCGCTTCTTTTATAACTAGCGTCACTTCGACGCAGCATCGATATCCGGGACCCGTCCCGGTGACCCAATAAAGCCTCGGCGCTAATATTTTGTTTTGACTGTGACTAATTCTGTTAGTATTGGGGCACAGCGGCGCCGGCGCAGGCCGGTTAAAAAACAAACAAACATTCTATAGAACTAATGAGTGTGTAATTTCGTTAGAGAGGCTCTATGTAGGCGGTCCACTCGGGGATAAAGGGAGGAAATTAATATTCTGCTCATACGCTAGGCTGGGATAAAAAATGCAGGAGTCCTGATGGCGTGGGTCTAAAAAATGAGAAGGAGGGGTAGCTCCGCTTGGAATTATAACGAAATTGACAATCAATTTATTTGAGGTTGAATATATGCGAGGCTAGGGAGTTGTGACAGGACAGAGCAAAGTGGCGGTCTATAGTCTCTGCCTACCCCACCTGTGGGACAGAGGCGTGAGCTTTATGTAGGTATGTATATTGTATATACTGTAAATAAACTAGGTTTACCTAATGTAAGTATGATCACTGAGTATAACTTTAAAAACCAGCGAAGTAGCAAAATATTGTCTAACACCGCTTGGGAATGTGGATGGAAAGCTACTCGAACATAAAAAATGAACAGACAGCAGTATTGGTACAGCATTTAACATGCCAAAATAAAAAATATATTTACATTAGATTTTAATTTGTGAACAATGTATGATTAGGTATGTACTGTTACTTTTATTATTAATGTTGTTTCACACTTTACGTTAAAACTGTTGAAATACCATATAATGTTTTAAGCTATCGCGGTTTATTTTACACATTTTAAGGGTATGTTCCGGGTTGCCTTGTTCTTTGTTGACGAGTTGCCCGATATATATTGCATGCATTATAGTCACGGGACGACCACAACAAAGGTACGTGATAGGAAGCCCGGAACATACTCTTGTGTTCAAATACCATTACCAAAATAATATAGGTAAATACCTACCATATTCGTCATTGCTGTTATAATGAAAATATTGTTACTTTTAAATTGACGTCACGCAAAAATGAGGAAACCGCGTGTAAAGTTTCGTCTGACCACTGCTTCTCACACAATAGCATAACCTTGAGGAGCGACAAATAAACTTTTCGAATGAACACTATCACGCGGGAACAATGAATCGAGTGGCGAGTACTTTTTTAATTTAGGGCTTTCTGCGACAGCCTATAAAATAAAGTTACCGATTAAGCGGTGCTATAAAACCGTCACATTAACCTCTCGGTCACAATTTACGGGGATAATTGATTTTAGGAATGAATCCGAATTTAGGTACCGAATACGTGCGTAAAACACGACCTGTAGTAGGCTGAGGTGCGCAGGCGCACTCTGCTGGTCATTGATTGTACTTTGAAAGTGGTCTATGATAGGTGTATAATTTTTAATAAATCGCTTTTAATTGTGTATTGACAAGTATAGGTGCTTACCTAAAAACGATTATTTTATAAACTAGTATCGAAATTTTAATAGACTTTATTATATTGTATTTATGCGAAAACTACTTGTGTAATGTAATAATCAAAGAGATAAATATAGGTACCTACGTTTTGCTCTACATAAAGTAATGTTAGGCATTAATAATAATTTTTATAATATTCAATTAAAGTACGGGACTTTAATTACATTCTTTAAAAATCTTAACAATCTTCATATCAGTCTTCTTTGAATCGGAATAAAATTTCACCGCTTCATGTAGTTGCGAACCATTTTAAGAAAATTGCCTCGCAATTTTGAAATAATTGATTTAGGTTTACAAAGGTAATTTGTTTGTTTTTATTAATTCAGCAGCAAAGTAAACATCGTAAATTGTACCCAATTAGAAATGTTCTTCATGACCCTGTATATAGGTCCATAATAAGTATAACACCTCGTTAGAATTTAGTGCGCCTTTACCATTTGAACTGCGCTTTTTCAATTAACTTTAACAACCCCACAAAATCGTTGCCCAAATTTCAGTACTACGTTGAACAGCTTCGGATGCTCATTATCATCAAGCCGGCCATCAAAACCGAAGGTAATTAATTAGTGCTATACTCCGAAAACAAAAGCAGTTAGCTTTTGTTACTCGATCGATCGGGTGCAATGAATTTTTATAGGCCGCCGTAACAGCCGAGCGTTCGCGCCTAAGTGTGGATTACGAGCTGTAAACGGCGCATGGACATTCAAAAGCCGATGATGGACCGATTGATTGGCTCGTGGTCATCATCCACGATATAGGGCGCAATTCGCGCGAACCCCAACAGTCGAATGGCTGTTTTGGTAATGCCGCCCGTAAAATAAATTACCTTTTTATGGCTCACTTTACATACACAGCGATTAATGGAGGATACTTACAATTTCACTTGCGTGCTGAACGTAATTCGGATACGTGACAAGTGCGAGTAATATAAATGAAGCTACACCTTTGCGCCTCGATCGACAACCGAGCTAATTAAGCCGGTAAGTTTCGTACACCTTCTTGATCCGTTCGATCGGCGCGTACGTCAAATTTCTCGGTCAGCAGTCAGTCTTAACGTCGGCGGTAACAATCGGGTGCGCGGACGCACGTCGGTCACTCTGCAATGCGTTAACGAGCACATGCAAATGGCGAGCGAGCGTGAGCTGCGCGCTAACAATATTCTTGCCGATTGCAGGTGCGGGGTTGCTGCGACGAATATCGGAATGACGAATTTTTGGAGGCCTGGTTGAACTGTCGCGGAAGCTGATTGACACTGGCACCCTGTGATGGTCTCACATGAATATTTCGTTTTTAATTTGCGGTAGTAATAGGAGTGGCATTTTAGTAATCGCGTAAGTGGAAACCGTTTTGGTAGGACTCTGTGAAGAAGCCTGAGGAGTCTTTATGGATTCGTACGATGCCTATTTGTTCTGCAATAATATTTGCGGAACATGAGAATTGTTAAATAACGGAACTGTTTTTACCTCAATATTTCGAAGAAAGCATGTTCCAATCTGGTCAGGTTCCCCTGGTAGCAGGGTCATGGAGGTCAGATATCAGTCGCTCCACTATAATTACCTGATTTGCCAAATCCTGGATCATGGTTAAGGCGGACCCCGGGCCCTCGTGCGCGAGAGCACAACCGGGATTTTGATTTTGGAAAATGATTATTGAAATGAAAGTATCTAATATGAAGATTAGGTACTCCAATTTTATATTTGTGATTTCAGAAGCTTCCTCCTGCACTTACCGTGGTAATAGGGGCGTTCCACCGACAGTACTTTGGGGGTGTGGATCCGAAGAGGGTAGACATATACCTATATGTCTACCCTCATGTTTGTCCTTAGAAGGTGTACGCGTTTGCTATTACTTACAAATAACTCTTTCAACATCCCAATATAAATGGCTTAGATTCGTCGCAGCGAACCAGCACTCTTGACCGCAGCAAATTGCACTATATCCCGAATGGAATTTTAAATTTGATCGCAGTACGCAAATTTGTTTTTAGCGCGCAGAGTGACAGACTCCTGTTTAACAAGGGACAAGCCTATCTCAGCTAAAGGATACTAGTAGATAAGTTGTTAAGGAACTGAACTAACCCGCTGTTGTATATTGCGCTGCGATACCATATTGAGGCGTGCACCGATCATGTAATTGTGTACTTTGCATGGGTTTCTGTCGGTGGGTTTTGATATTTTATTTTAAGTGTATTTGTAGGATACTCAGGGCGGTTTGCACCAAATTCTTAAACGCATAAGCTTAGGACAGAATTTCATACAAAATAACTTTAAACGTCTATCTTAAATGTATTTAAGAATTAAGTGCAAGAAAGGCTTAGTGTTCAACTATCTATATATGTAACATTTTGTAAGATGCTAACTATCACTTTGTCGAACTAATTTGATTATTGCTATTTTTATGTACAGTAATAAATCTTCGATTTACAAGTGAGACCCTAACTTTCTCCTAGGGCAATAAAATCCCTTCCCAGCGGGACTTTGATCCTATTTGTTTTAAATCACAATAAATATTATCGAACACCGCGTGATCCTTGAAAAGGCGCGCTTTGCCGCCGATAAAAATGATAAACTGGTGTCGTGCGTTTCTAGTTGGAAAGAAAAAATAGAGGAATTCTCTATTGCGGTGTGGGTGCATAACTTTTAGCTTCTGGAATACAGTCAACATTGGCGCGTTTTAATTGAAACTTGTTTTATGATCAAACTAGCTCTTCATTATTTATATTTATTTGATTTGTTTCCAGAATTATTATGCATATTTATTGCCTTAATGTTATGTGCAAAATCACATTATCTATCTATACATAGTATAAAACAATGTGTCTCTTCTGTATCGTATGTACGCTTAGATCTTTCAAACTACGCAACGGATTTTAATTCGGTTTTCAACAATAGATACAGTGATTCAAGAGGAAGGTTTATAAGCACGAAAAAGAGGCTAAAGTAGGTGTACGCGAACGAAGTCGCGCCGATTCCACTAGTTTACTAATATTGCAAAGTCTAGGAACAGGATAAATGAAACCTTGTAGGAAGGAAAAGATTTTTTATTTTATTTATTCATTTATTTCAGGCAACTGAGGCCCATATTTATAAATACACAAACAACATAAATACAATATAACTAATACAAAATACAGACAATGATAAAACCTATACCTACATACAAATTATTATAAATTGTAAACTAATATATAAAAATATAATTTATTATAATCTTAAAAAATAACTGACACTTAATGTCGTTCGGCGGCACCGGAAATTCTGGGTCGCCCACGGAATCGCCGGTACACCACACCCTTCGGCCAATAATCTTCCCTCATGAAGAAATCCAAATCTGCGGTGGGAACCAACGCCACGAACGAGTTGAACGTACGTTCATGGCTTGATTCCAAAAGCTGGACTCTCACGAGGTACTTCTTGGTTATGCGGATGTGCTCTTCCACGTCCTTTGCCGTCACCGTATAATGAAGGCGAGACAGGTAGAGCGCCGTCGTCGGTGTCGCAGGGCGCAGCAGGAAGTTGGGACCAGTTACTGCAGTGCCGCGAAAATTCTGAGCAGCACAACGTCTACTCTTCTTCTGGACCGTGACAAATAATGTTAGGCATACTTGTCGGAGCAAACAGTTTCTTTTATAAAATAAATAAATATGCTTGGACAATTCACATAGTGCCATCTAGGCTAAAAGTAAGCAAAGCTTGTGTTGTAAGTGCTAGACAACTGACAAACTACTACTTTCGTACTTTCCCAGTTGTGTAATAATGATGTAATTTAACCGGCCCATCATAAATATTATAATTTTCATAGGTCGGTTCTACAAAGGCATCGTAAAACAAATGTAGTTTATGTTTACATTTAAAATTATGCCCGTCTCCGCATGTGAAAATTACATTTAAATTCATAATTGTGACCTCCAATTCAGGAGCTTCATGCTAATTTCAACCTTATGTCGTAGGGCATATAATCCTACGATTTAAAACCAAATGGTATATTAGACTTGATAATTAAGTAATTCGATTATTTTGGTAACGTCCACACCTCTGGGTGGCCGATCTCCCGCTAACATCCGATTAATAGGCCAAATTAATTGTAGATATTAAATATACATACATAAAACAGCCATGTCGTTGTTACATAAATAAGCATGTATCTATTAGTAGACATGTTTATTTAAGCATCGAAATTATTCTCATATGGAAAATCTTTCCCATAGGTAGTACATACACGTACAAAGATATGTAGCAACTTTATTTAAAAAATATTTAAAAGGGGCAATAACAATATTTTCGAAGAGACACTCGACACTTTATCTGACAAAAACTACGTGAATTTATAACTTTTAAACAGCCTGCGAGCGATACAATTTGTGATATTAATGCCACTGTAATATTTCATGTAAAAAATATGATGATTCATGGCAAATTCCACGATGCGAATAGTGGAGTAGGTAATTTAGAGTCTTCAATCTCAAATTTATTGCTCGCTAGAGAATTGCGCAAACAAGAATAAGATACTGGAAAGTGTCTTACACGAGAAGAATAGTTACTTGAAACAGAAACATTGTGGGGATTCGGAAACAAGAAAGGTTCGGAATTTATTTAATACTTACGTGTTTCTTTTTTAAAAGAATGGTCAAACTTATTTAGTACAAATGTTATTTTCGCTTATGTTTATGACGCGAGGATACTGAAAACCCGACGAAGAGTAGTAAAGCGGACCCTGACTGAAGCCGGGATTCACCACTAGGACACCTGCTGATGAACTGTTCATATCAATTATCAGGAAGGGTACTTTCACTTCGTAAGTAATCAATATCAGAATTTGATTGGCGACGACCGCTGGGTTTTGAATCTGCATTTTGTACATTGACCACACTGTTTTTGCAATGTATGGGCTAGTTCGATCACAATTGCCTGCCTTGCATCGCTATTGTACTCCAATATGGTAAAAAGTGTAAGGCTGTATAATTTCGCGCAAAGGAATATATAGGGACAATAAATATTTATAGATCCAGTTTCCCATGTTGGGTAAATTGCGGTGTAATCGAGTCAATACTTAACAATGTTTTTATATCAGTTCTGGTGCTTGGTAATTCGGCTTACAAAGTACATAACAAACTTCGTTGCGTTACATCTTTATGGGAGCGATTGAGTTTTAATTAGCTGCGAAAATAAACTTGGACTGGTGTCTGTACGATCGATGGAAAAATTTACAGATATCATTCATTAATCGATCACTGAAATAACAGTGGGAATACCTACTCTCTTATTCTTCATTATTGATCCGTCAGATTTCCAAAGAATAGGCAGGATCACGCCGATGCAGATAACTAAATGGAGGAACCGTTTCGTACTTTGAGGCAAATTGAAATTCAATACATACAATAAAACTGTGTACCTAATAATAGTTGGCAAAGTGAGGCTGACAGTCTCCGCTGGGAGTCTGGGAACCTGACACTGGTTAAATAGTTTCGATTTCGGCACCCAGTGACGGTATATTGTAATAAAAATTTTTTCCAAGGGATTTTTACTACTTACATACTACATATGGCGGAAAAAAATATTTTTGGAAGCTGACTCCGTAAGGCTTTATATCCGATTAGCCTCCAGTTGGTTACTCATTCGCACCGTCAAAGCGCAATCTTCATTAACTCCATGCAACAACTTTAGCGATAAAATAACGAAGTCAACTTCGCACTTAAGCACGTAATATTTGCACCGACACGTACGCAGATGGGAAATATATTAAAAGTTATGATCATTAATGAACCAGTTTTAATTTACGATCGAACGCCAGATACGTAATCAGGTGCAGTCCGAGAGGCGGCCTTACGGAAAAATTAATCTGATGGACTTATCTCGCGCGACATTCCATGTTTCCAGTTCCACGCTATAGCATTTGCTAAGACGCACCCGTCAAATTAAAATTAATACAGTGGTATTAGCCAGTCGTCAATGTGATGCATCATGGATAGTCCTGAGTGCGGTCCGGGGTCTAGCCGTGAATATGATAACTGTAGTGAACGAGACGGCTCGGAATAAAATGACAAACATAAAACTGCGATTAATCCGTTATAAAAGTTTTATTTCGAACTAGTGGATCCGGCGCGACTTCGTTCGCGTACACCTTACGCCTACCTACCCTTTTTGTCTTGCTCATAAACCTTCCTTTTGAATCACTCTACCTATTGTTGAAAATCGCATTAAAATCTATTGCGTTGTTTAAAAGATGTAAGCGTACATAGATACATAGGGACAGACTTTGTTTTATACTATGTATGGATAGATAGATGTCCGGGGCCTCAATAGAGGGGAAACGCACAGGTGACGCCCCTGGTGTTGCTTATGTCCTTAGGCGGCGGTGACCACTTTCCATCAGGCGGCCCTTTTCCTTGTTTGCCTACCGTCAAGCATAAAAACGTAAACAAAAGAGAATATGGTAAATATGTTATTTATAGCAATACATACATGATGATTAGGAGCTTTATGTTTTTGTTATTATTTGGACGTGCTAATCTGCTAAACCTGGAATGTAACACGAGTTTTAGATAATACAGACACAATAATAAGGTTTGTTTTATGAATAATATTCACTAGAGGCACAAGATGAACGGATGACCTAGTAAAGATCGCAGGTTACCTACCTGCTGGATGCGGAAGGTACAAGACAGGCCTTTGTGGAGATCTCTGGGAGATGCCCAGCAGTGGTCTGCTTCTGGCTGATATGATGAGGGATCCCCCACCGCCAACATAAAGTCGTAGGTACTAAATATTTTTACCTCGGGCTACATTATTCATATTCGTAACGATCGCTATTTAAAAAAAATAAAAAACATCCAATTTACTCACTGATAAAGTAGCTTTCTACTGCTGAAATAACTATTAAAATAATTTAGATCATTTTCGAATTTACCCATTATAAACATAATTTTCATCATTCAGGTGGCAATCCCGGTTATGCTGTCGTGCGCGCTCGGGGGTTCACCTTGCCACCTCTTCTTGGTCCATTTTGCTCGGTCTTCGGCATTCTTGGTGGTGAGTTTGTTTGACCTTAAACTGTTTCTTTGGCCGGACAGTGTGACACCATAACAAACAAACATACAAAATTCAATTATCCCTTTATAATTCCTTGGTTTGGTGGTAGCCTTTGGCTGTGTGGTGACCGACAGAGTAGAATAGCACCAATCCCTTTACACTCGTGGGTGTCGTACAAGGCGACTAATATTTTTGAGACCAAAGATCTAGAGTCTCCGTAGGCTGGAAAATGGGTAGCAGCGTTTTCTATTGTTATATTTAAAATACTGCGATCTCCAACCCGCATGCCGAGTGGGAGAGGTCCTAAGCCCTACAGTGGACTGTTATGGGCTGTGATGATAGAACCTAACCATTTTATTACACGAAAGAATGCGATACTGGCGCCACATAGAAGCCAGCCACTTTATTTATATTTCTATTAGAAAGTTAAATGGCAAATATATGTCACGCGAAGAAAACATGGCCCAACGAATGGATGCGGCTTATACCATGAATATATTAGTGGGATACACGATTCGCCCGGGGTGTGTAAGCTAGACACGCTTTTTACTAACGTTGATTCATGCTAAGCGATCCTTTATTTGAACGTATGCTGTTATTGCTTTGAATAACTTACTTGTTAGGGACACGGAGGCGACAAAAACGAATCCGAATACCACCATATACGATGGAAGATAAAATGGGCTGCCTGCTTTAGATGTTATTATATTATTGCTGTTGTTGATCTTCATAAACGTTGACGAAATAAACTATTCATTACTGGTTTTTGTCTGCCTTTAAGTTCGCGTGGAAAGAGGAAAGAGATAGCCCAAGTCCTTTTACGTTCACTGAACGACGTATATCTGTGATAAAAGGAAGGTTCCTATAAGATAGACATTCGCGTTTATAAATGATTAGTGGACCCATGGCGATTTCATACGCGTATTCCTACTTTACCCCTACCCACCCTTTTTATTTTTGCTTATAAACTTTTATATTTGCTTCCTCATTAATCACTCTATCTATTGTTGAAAACCGCATTAAAATTCGTTGCGTAGTTTAAAAGATCTAAGCGTACATAGATACATAAGGACAGGCGGGAAGTGACTTTATTTTATACTATGTATAGTTGTTAAAAAAGAAAATAGAACTAAAAATGAAGTATACTGATTGAGAAACTTAATAATTATGGGAAAGATAGAAAGACTTTTTTAATACAAAACACGATGATGGAATAAATCGGCAGTGTTAGTGAACTCATTGAGCAAAATGTTAATGACTCGTAATGATAATGAACTGATTCCACCAAAGCCGGCGGCCTGATGTGTTGATAGTTGCTTTGTAAGCGGCTACCAACCAGTGAGATAGTACGGCCCGTAAAAATGTATACCTATTATATGGACAAGTAGAAGTAAATATACATAATAATATAATACCGACACGGGGTGCCAATCTTTTCCCGAGACTGTTCAACCAGTCTTATGGTCCGCAGCGAAAGACTGATAAATGTGAGCTTCTAGAGCCCCAAGTTATGTGAACTTTTAAATAACATATTTACTAATAAAATACTAAAAAGGAATTATGGTATTTAAATATACCTCGCGCTATTAGAAAGGGTCCACACTTGGGCACTCCTGTGGCTGCCAGTTGCAGCACGCGCCTTATCCTTAGGGCCAATACTGTCGCAGCATTACGACCAGAGTCGTTAGGCCTCATCACACCGATTATCGCTAAATGCAGGGGCTGGGAACATTCCAACGGCCACCTACACATGTAATTATCTGAGAATTAACTTAAAATAGGCCTTATGTCTTTGCTAATAGTTTATAGGATATAATATTACTGTATCATTATTTTATATTTCATTTTAAGTTTGTCGTAAACCAACAAGTTCCCAGGTGGGCTCATCAGGCCTGGCAGTCCTATGCCGGTGTAAATTTGAATTTGAATTTAGAGTTTCAGCTTATTGTGTTAATTTTTTATTTATTTAGTTACTTATTGCAATGTATTTAGGCGGGGATGTTCACTTTGACTTTAAATTATAAAAGTAATAACAAGTTTAATACGCACGAATAAATGATTTTAGGTCGAGATCTATTCATTGAAAAAGAATATGCCTAACTATAAAAATCCTCAATACCCACACCAAATCACTTTTTGACATCGCATTACTCCATTATCGAATCGCTATATATCGCTATATTTATATATATATGTTAAATTTAGATATACAAACTTGCTCAATGAGTTTTGTATTACGAGTATTGTGATGTCAAAATAAATAATGTCTATGTCTATGTCTAAATGTGGTCCTCACGACCACCCTAATAATGCTCTCTCTCTAAAACTTTCTGTTAACCTATATAGCATGAATGAACAGCCTATCCATACTGATGAACATGCAGTACCTGCTTATCTATTGAATGTTACAATTTGAATTGTTTTACTTCTTATTTTCATTTTAATTGCAGCGGTAATTACAATGGTGTTATAATTTATTGATGTTTATGAATGTGAAATATTTGTAGTTCGTTTTATGTGTAAGTATGCAAGCGATATCGAGACTTCCCAGAGAAGGAAGTCTCTTTGCACTATAACTTGGATTTCCTTTAAAGGCATGTCCGTCTACAGGTACCTCAAAGGCTGGCACTGTATGAGCTTCCCTTGGGTTGGTGATGTCCTATACAACAGTGGCCGCTTTCTATCAGGTGGACCATCCGTGTACTTCACTAGCCAACGAAAATCATGAATTTATTCAAATTTGTACATTATGGAAATAAGGTCAGTTTTCTGGCCTCCTTTTTCTTCTATCAAAAACAAATTAGACACAATCTCCACCACTTACCAATCCCAAGAATTTAATCCCATATCAAGAACCGAGTAATTCGTCGAGTGGCGTAGCGTTGGTCATCTGTCTGGGCGTATCGATGGCCCGTCAACACTTTGTCATCTCCACGACTGGATGATGACGGCTATGAGGCCCGATACCATCAGTGTCGTACGTAAAGACCCACGGCGTGACTCTCTTATGTCATTGTCAAATTATCTTCTCTGTCATTGGTGCATCGCAATACAAGAAAAAAACATTTAAATCGTTGTACATAATAGTAGTCGTTTAGGCGGAGGGGGGTTCCCCGGGTATGTGTTGATCGAAGGTCGAAGGTTAATAATGGATTCGTAGAGCATCACCTCTGGCATACCCTGACATCGACCAGCAGCACGTTTTCCATACCTACGATCATATAATAAATAATAATTTCTTGACCACTGCAAGATTATTTAGTATAAAGGGCCCTCTGTCGTCTCCACTGCCAACGACATAAATTTAATTAAACCTCCCTAGCTTACGCAAGAAACCAATCTTCTTCAAAGCGCAGCGGACAGTACCATCGGGATATCCTTTTCGCCCGTTTCAGGTGTTGACATAATAAATCCGATTATAAATTCACGTTATACCGCAGACGGAGATTGCGTTCGTTCCCACGCAGTGTAATGGATCGCTGCACTACTTGAGCTTGACCGATCAAAGCGTGTCCGCGGGAGGCACAGTGCGATTTATCGGGCCGTACTCTCACTTGCGGCATGGTTGTATTCTTATATAAACTAAAACAAAAGACTTCCGAAATAGCGGTTTCGATGGTGTTTTGTTTTTAATCCCCGACGCAAACGGGGTGTTATAAGTTTGAAGTGTGTATATACATATGTATATGTTATAGTATGTCCCGAAAAGGCGAACTTCAATTCTTTACAATTTGGAAAGACAGTTTCATTGAGGAGGTTCAATAAAATTGGTACAGAAGTTTAGGATATATCATCATTAAGCGAGTGGTCAATCTTGGCTTCTGCTTCGGTCCTTTTTGCTCTTTCTTCCACTTCACGCGGTCTTCGGTATCCTCACGTCAATCCTTCTTGGGTTTTCCGTGGGACCTCCTTCCTGTTACCGGCAGGTTTAGGCACATGTTTCCCACGTATATCTAAGGCTTATGCAGAACGTAACCAAATCGGAAATTATAAGCGTAGTCACAGTCTTAAACTCTGTCTATCGGGATAAACTGTATTATGCATGTGTTATACCTACCTAAAAACATTCCAGAAGAAATTCTCCGACTGATTGTGAAAACCGCATAAAAACCCATTGCGTGGAAATACAGACAGATGCGGGAAGCGACATAAAGGGTAGATAGGGATAAAGTAGGTGTACGCGAACGAAGTCGCGTCGGGTCCACTAGTATACTAACTATGTAAGGAGGATAATTACAAGCACCCCAAGTCGTGGTACCGCTCGCAAGTGGTTTTGTGATGACACTCCGAGGGGTCGTATCAGCGGCGATCGGCGGCGAGCGCCAATGTGACACCGTGGCTGTTAATTTAAACGGGCTCCATCAATAAACACCAATTATCACTTCATCAGCACCGTGAGGTATCGGCAGCTTGTGTATAGTACAAGGCGGTACAAGCCTAAATAAGAATTATTCCAGAAATCCCCACCGACAAATCCCCACTAGTGGGGATTGCTGGTTTGTTTACCAAAAATCCCCCTTTCCAAAAAACTTATATCAGATTTAATCATAGACTAATCTCTGACTGAGATATCAGTCGCCTTTTACAAGTGAAAGGTGCCGGACACCTGATGCAGTTCTAATTCTATTAAACAGTACAGAGACGTTTATTACTTTACTTAGAGCAAAAATTTCACGAAACCGTTTTATTAGAAGTTCCCATTACACAAATGATGCGAGTCTCATGGTATGAAATTATGCAAATCTAAACATTGTAAACTACGAATCCTTATTTGTCTGTCATAATATGTGTTTTATTTATATGTTAACTTATTAAGTATTCATAACATTTTAAAGCAATTCTTATATTCCTTCTTCTTAATGTAAATGTAGTCGTCACGACCTCAGAATTTTCGCATACCTAAGAATAACCTTGTTACCATCCAACGACGGCGATTGTCGAAAAAGGATCCGCGCATAATCAGAGTGGCTTTCATCAAATGAAATTACATTTTTGGATCAAAGGTGCCAACTCGCAATCCGTCACAAAAACCCAGTGCTAACAACATCATCAACAAACGAGCGTACCTAATGCTGTAAGGTAAAGTTATTGGACTGGCAGCATACGAAATCAATAATTACACTAACCTAATGCGCTTAGCTGCATACATATTTATTTGGAATGTGTTGTGTTGTGATAATTTTGACACCTGCATCACCGTGTATGTATGCCTTGTTTAAGGGTTATTCCATTAGATGTGTCAGGATCGTAGCTGGTGGCACTCAATAGTCTCTGCTTACCCCTATGAGATACGGGCGGCAGTGTGTATATATGTACTACGAATAGTTACTTATAATCATAAAACAGGGTTACAAAAAAGTTCACAATAAAACAGAAGAAACGAGAACTTTGTCAAGTAACAACATTGAATCTGTCTTCAAAAATGCTTGGCAGACGATGTGGCAAATAAAATAAATTAATGGGCAGTATTACATAAAAAACGGCGTTTATGTCCTGGTTGTGCTTTCGCGCACGAGGGCCCGGGGTCCGTCTTGACCATGATCCAGGATTTGGCAGATCGGGTAATTACAATGAAGTGACTGTCACCTGACCTCCGTGACCCTGCTACTAGGGTTACACATTAAATCACCTGAATATGCATGTTTTATTACGATGTTTTCCCTCACCGTAAGAGCAATACAGTATTAGAATTGCTCTACAATATTCGAGAGCTGACCCGAGAAGCTCGTGAATTTATCCTAAACTAGGTTATCTGGTTAATTATTGTCGATTCCAGTTCCAACGAACGCATTTAATTAACACTATAAATCGGGGTTGTCTGTAAATTTATAAGACACGAACCCGAAATAAAGCAAATTATCAACAGCACATCAGGTTAGTCTGGTATATCGTATAATATAATTGCGTAATCAAACTGCAGCTTAATCCAAGAAATAGGTACATAAAGTCCTTCGTTGCTGTGATAATATCTTTCTTATAGTTGAATAAGCTTAAAATAATATTAAACTCTCAATTAAAGTACTTACTAGATAAATATGTTATTAAAATTAAAGAGAAATAAGATTACGAGCAATACTGTAATTGCAAATATTTCCGATCAAATAAAATGTGTAGATGATTTTATGTCCTCGTGTAATTAAAAACTCTGAACGCAATTATAAGTGCAGATTCGTTTTATTTTTTCATTATAAAATAATTAATATGTCTTAGAACCATCTTACTTGGTGACTATGAATTTAAATGCAATAATAATATAATTTATATTATAATTGCATACGGCAACGATTTGGTTGGCAAAGAATTTGCGACCCCCTGGTGTAGCGGGTTTCCATGGGCTGCGGTTACCACACACATCCAGAGCCCTATTTTTGAATCGCTCACCTCGATTCGAGCGGTTTTCAATTTAGATTTTCGCCATGAAAATTTCGATATTTTGATGCATGATGCTGATTTCTCCTACCGATGTTGAACCGAACCCTTTCAGTATTGCCAATGTAATTGAACAATATTGTGTTTTTTATCCCGAAAATCAAATTTGAAAACCGTTCGAATCAAGGCGGACGATTCAAAGATATAGCTCCTGGTTTTGTGTTTTAATGTAGATGTTGATACGACCCACGCGTTTCCTATTCCCTAAAGAACAGAACATAAGTATAAACCTACCCAGATACTACATATTTGGAAAGCCAACAAAACTTATCGGTTCATCGTCAAACATATATGTTTGGGTTGTAACTTGTAATAGAATCAACACATATGATGAAGTTTCAAAATCGAATTGGATTGCGCATTAATGTTTCCTTAATGTTTCTTATGGTTCCCATAAAAAGTGTTTTTGATTCGGTTACGCCGACTGCCATGAATAAAGACGCAATTAAAAATAACGTGCCCTGACGCCAGTTTTAAAGATACACAGTACATGTGGAATAAACGGTCAACAAGTTTAAAGGAAATGGCCATGAATTTTTTCTCAAATTTACGACACCAAAATTTCAATTAATTCTGTGTAGGTATGTAGAATGACGTCTAGTATTTTAATTTTGTTTTTTCCTTTTAATAATTTTTTTCTTCAGTATTACAAATCTGTAGACATCATTTCGATCCCACTTCGCTTCGGTCCCAGTCGCTGCACTTTGCTTTCATATTTTTCTGTTGGCAGGCTGAGGTTTTCTAGCCACACTGCTGAGTCTTTTCTCCGTTTCTTCCATAAACTTTTATGATTTCTTCTAGTTTTCGTGTTTGTTACCACTGTTAGTATTGTTTTTACCTCGATATTTCTACAGATAATGACCGGTTGTCTATATGGTTTACATTTTTATTATTAATTATTGAAATTATAAATGTCAAGATGAAATGGTGCTGAGCTGGAAATAAATGATGGAAAACGTTATCTGTCACTCTAAACATCTACGATACAGACACATGTTAGATACTAATTAAATATGTTGTCGTACATTCACCACTTATGCTGAGAACTTGCAGTGAATGAGTGCAGAGGGCGACAGAAGCGAATCGTGCTCATGGGCTGTTCGCGCACGCGATCAAAGCGCAGGCGCCGCTCGCGTCACGGCGCGCGCGCAGCGCTCACTCACCGCGCTATATAAGCGCGTATCCACATGGGAAAACTATTCTCTTTGACCTCGAAAGTCCAAATTATACATCTCAAAGAAGAGACGCGCTGGCACTATACAATACAAGAGCGCAAGTTCATTACAATTTTAATAAATTTTTCCTTTGCTGCTACAGGGTATTTTGTGCATTGACAATCTGAATTGACTGACAGAAGGAGCCTTTCGCACCAAGAGATTCCGTAATACGTGAGATTTTTTAATTTAGTAAATGAAAATTTCTTTAACGAATGCTTTAAAAACCTTAATCCTCTATGCTCTTGTACCTATTGTATATACGATTTCACAAGATCCACGACTGACGGTGAAACATATGTGAATAATAAAGCAGATATGTCCTATTTTCGGCCGCATCGTCACCAGGTGAGATGGCTGTTTTTTATGAAAAAGGGGTCAGAATATTAGGTCGTGCAGTTCCTTCGCACACATCGAAATGGAAGCTGTAGACTGACTCTCGCGATGATACGGGACAGGAGCGAATCGTGCGCGGGAGGTGTTCACGGGCACGCGATCTGCGATCAAAGGGCGCCGCGTTCACTCATCGCACAGTATTAAGCCCGTATACACAGTGGGTAATAGCCAGTGTAATTACATCCACGTCAGCTTAAGTTTGCACAGTGGCCAGTAACAATTCTTTATCCTAGGTGTATACAGAGCGCTGAGTGAGCGCGGCGCGTGCCCTTTGACATTTGACATGACATTTGTTTTTGCATTTTGGCGACAGTACCACTTTCCATCAGGTTGTCTGCTACACTAGGGTTGAAAAATATTAAATTATGGAATTTAAAATGTATTACGTTCAACCAATAGACCTATTTATGGGGTATACGTGATGCGCAGGCGAGCCGACCTTGGTCGGACGTCCGACCACGTCCCCCGCACCCAAAAGCGACATTATTTTATACTGCGTAAGGATTAGTATCGACTGCAACTGACGGTTGGTCGGTTCCAGCCAAATCGTAGTGTCTGTTACTAGTTAAAGTGAAAAAGAACACCACAATACAGGAGTTGGTGGAGGGCCGTTTTTTATTTTGTGAGTTAGTAGAGAGTGAGGTTATAGTATGATCATGTTCTACTATTTTTATTAATCACTTAATACAAATGCGATATCAGCAATTATCGAATAGGATAGTACCTACTACAATGTTTAATAGTTATATTTTAGACCACCGTGAAACGAAATGAAATGTGTATGTAACATGTATTATCAGATTTTGTAAATGCTTAGAATTAATAGACTGCATACATTATTGCAGTTCCGACTTTAAACAGTTATTAACCCTATTGCAAAAAGGCGTCAGCTATATTTGTATCTATTATACTTCATAAGTTATTGTATTCTTAGGTTTTTGATAATGATTGATAAATAAATTTTAAAGAAAGCATTCGAGCAGTCCAGCCCAGCAAGGCTTAAAACCTCTCCCAAAAAGGTGCGATGATGCGTTATTTTTTGCCATATCTACTCCGATTAAAAATAGGTTTTGTATTAGGACGCACGTGATCTTGCACACCGTAATATTAACGCAGAAATTTAATAATAAGAGCGTCGGTGGCCGGGCGGTTACAGTATCCGACTCGTAAGCCAGAGGTCCCGGGTTCGAATTCCGCTCCGACCATGTACCAATGACTGTTTTCTGAGTTATGCACATAAGTTGAATACTAAGCGATGCTCTTACGGTGAGGGAAAACATCGTGATGAAACCTGCACATTTCAGGCGACTGGATGTGTAACCATGATCCAATCGGGTCAGGTTCCCCTGGTAGCAGGTTAATGGAGGTCAGATGGCAGTCGCTCCACTGTAATTACCTGACCTGCCAAATCCTGGATCAGGTGGACCCCGGGCCCTCGTTCTCGAGACCACAACCGGTACATTAACACAAAGATGATGATGAATGTTCAATAATTGTTCGCATATATATCCACACATACAGTACTTAAGGATTGAAAATATCTGATATTTATTGCGAACTAAACAAAATACAATATCAAGATACCATTCTCTTCAATATGGCCGAGGCTTTGCTTCCATCTGTTTAATTGATGTCGGTTTTTGAGTCTGCCAATGAGCCGCCTGCGCCTGCACCTCGTTCCCTCACCTCTGTCCGTAACGTATGGAATTTGTATTCAATAACTTAAACGCTCGCCCCGTGTTCTACGCGGCGTGTATTTATTTTGGCGATTAAAAGTAAATAAAGTCATAATGTAATGTTGGAGCGGTTAAGTGTTGATTTATTGTTCTATAAGCGCGACGGTTTGTGTGTAAAGATTTTTCATTACACTTTTGTTTGTATTTACGACGGTAATAGGTGCACTTTTTTGTGCACAGATAGATACCTACGCCGATGTAGTGTTTAATTCATTTATTACTAAAACTGTTAAATAACTTTGTTACAAGTAAACTTTAATTTAATTGCATATATATTTATTTTATTTATGCTGTGTGCTTCATGCAGATCTCCTCACCGTCAAAATTCTACTGAAAATAAGCGCTGCAGCACTTGCTGTAGCTTATGCTGAGCTGCGGTACTTTTTGGCATCACATTGGTCCATGATTTATTGTATTTGTGTTTGTACCTACTTTCTTTTAGTTTAGCATTGAACTGTTTTAAAACTACCTTAACATATGTAAACGCTTATGGATTTTTGTGATGTTAAAATAATAATGTCTATGTCAATACGGCGGGAGACTTCTTAGGCTTGAAAGAGTCCTATAGCAAACGATGTCCAGTAAATACGAAATCCTTGCTTTGTTTCTCACACGCCCTCGGAATTGACACAAGAAGGGAAACGCAACAGATGATGGATGACCCAATAAAATAATTTAAATCTCGCTCGTCGTTTTTTTGCTCATTTCCTCCCGACAAAGCCGGGAGTATTGTTTCACTTGCGACGTTTTACCTTGGTTTTATAAATCAGGAGGTCCCAACGGACGCAGGTGCGGGCCAGGACCACTAGTGGGACTTTAGGCCAATGGTAGGCTGTTTCGTGACGTAGATAATAAAATGCGAGAAGATGGCTTAATTTATATTGTAAGTCTAACTGCTCTTGTTGGTCCAGTAGATGCATTGTCAAAGTCTATATATATAATGTAGGTTATGTTCTATACGATGATGTTCAGAGATTTAATTGTTTATGTTACCATTTTTATTTACTTATACCTATTGGGTGGGGATGTCGGATTCTTAGTGCTAATCTATATTTTCTCTTTACCAGATGCGTACAGAAAGATAAGTCGGTCTTAAAAGGTACTGTTTCCTTGTTTGGAGAATGTTAAGCGTCAGTCTTAATAGCTCAATTTTTAAATCCGATGATAGCACACCTTGCCTTTTATGTATTCATTTTAAATTTTAAAGTAATAGTCACTTGTGGAACAGATATTATAGGCGTTTATTTACGGCACTGTCATAGAGCCGGAAGCAGGTGTGTCACCGAGTTATCGCCAGCCGAAACAAAATGAAAATCATAACGAAAATTAACCCTGATATTTTAAAAATAAGCATATCTTTTGTAACGTATAGATACAGTAAAACTTTAACAAACGAATGCTTATTTTTAAAATTTCAGAGTTTGACCGGCATCATACCTGGTGGTAAGTGACTATACCGCCGATGATAGAGTGCGCCTTTTTATAGGAACAGCAAGCTTTACGAAATACAACCTTTGGAAGATCGAGATATGCGCAACCCCAACGCCGCTCAAGGTTCTGAAGCTATGGTAAATAATAACATGATGCTGATGTAACAGTTGATGCGGAAGGCACATACCCACATTCACACACCAGCCTTTGTGGAGATCTCTGAGAAAGGTCTATGCCCAGCAGTGGGCGTCTTTCGGCTGATATGACGATGATGATGTAAAAGTTCATGGCATTAAGTTCGCTTTTAAATCAATCAATCAATCAATCGTCAATCGTTGTCATATTAATTTGGATATATCAATTATCTGGGCCAATTCAAATTACATAGGTATTTCGTAAAATGTCCAAGACAGACTTCGCAATTTTAATTGAAATATTAGTGTCTAGGTCGGGTTCAGTACGGTACAATGATTTAATGATTTCTGTAACTACACTTACCTACTATAATCTAACTCTTTTAAATTAGTTTTGAACTGTAATGTTGTACACAGAATAAATAAATAAATAAGTAGTAGGTCTCATAATGTTTTCTAGAATGGACAAAGGGGGTGAATATTAATAGCACAAAAGGGTCATCAAACCTTATTAAATTACACGAAAGTGATTTTTTATTAAGAAACTCCACTTTTTTGTCAAAAATGTGTCCTCCGGCCACAAAAAAGCACGATTGAGATTTAATCCGAAACTAATCGCAGTAATTTGTTTTTGAACCATTATTAATTCCATGGAATTTCAAAACATTACAAAATATGGGTCAGAGAAAATCATAGATATTCTGAGATCAAAATAATACCTTTTAGGTGGGTTGGTATTGCTGTTGGGCAATGATTTTACCATCTTAATTACAACCCTTTCTGTAAGTAAGAGATGCCTCAAGTTCCAATGTGTGTATACTGTACACTTTTATATACCAATAGAATGACAAATAAGCTTACGGCCCGCCTAATGGTAAATAGTTACCATAGCCTATGGACGTTTGCAAACCCCTTTCTTGAAGAACTCCATGTTGTACTCTCCAGGGTAAATTTCTCCATGGAAAACCTCTCCAGGGAGCTCTTTCCCCAACTTTTAGTTTGTAAGGGAGAACCTTCCTTTGGAACCCCACAGTTCGGACCTATCAATTTATATCGTTACCGGAAAAAATCATAATGCCTAAAAACCATCAAGCACGCCTTGCATGCCCCACATGTTTTGGCTTAAAGCGATTTGTTTGCCCCTAAAGCAAACAAATAGCTTCTAATGACCATCTGAGTGAACATTCGTAAAATTTAATTTAGACAGGATTCTCACTCGCGGCTCTTTCAACGTTCATCAATCAAAGATCGCGCTGCTTGTATGCGCTTTTCTATTCCACCATCTCTTTCTTATACATCACAATTTAGATGGGGAAGATGAGAGAGGTGCTTGAGTGGATAGACCTCGGGTTCACACGAATGCCCGAGGGAGGGTCCGCACAGAAGCATAATCAATTTTCAGCAGACAGCCGGCTGGTAATAATTGATTTTTTTGCCAAACGTCGGAATTACGAGAATCTCTTTTGTGCCTACTTATAAAATTGCCATTTGACACGATTACATAACATAATACTCATGTGTTGTGGTCTCGAGGACCCGGGGTCCGCCTTAACCATGCGCCAGGATTTGACAGATCAGATAATTACTTACAGTGAAGCGACTGCCATCTGACCTCCGTGACCCTGCTACCAGTCGCCTGAACATGCAGGTTTCATCACGATGTTTTCCCTCATCGTGAGAGCATCGGATAGCATTCAACTAATGTACATAACGCAGAAAAGAGTCATTGCTACTTGGCCGCAGTGGGATTTGAACCCGGAACCTCTCGCTTACGATTCCGATACCTTAACCACTCGGCTACCGACACTTGACGCGATTATATTGGCCCATTTTACTTGAATTAGTAGAGACTTGGTATTCCCAAATTGTTTAAATGCAGTTTTCACTTGTAACATAATATCTTTTTAACGCACAAGGATTACAAATAGAGGTACCTATCTACCCACATTGGTATGGATTGGTACCTATCTACCCACACTAAACAAGGACGACGCTGGTAAACCTCAAATCAGAGAACAACTTTGTATGCAAGATAAAAGTATGCGTTATAAATTTAATCGATGAAGTAAGACCGTCGGTCCGTCTTACCGTTATGTTATAATGATTTAGTGTCGCGTAGATACCGCGTCCGAGAGATTCAAAGGGACTTAAGCGTAAATTAAAACATAAAATTAGCGATGGCGCGATACCAACTGTTTCATTAAAAAGTAATGAAAAGTTGCGCGGAATATTAATTGGTCTACTTAAAATATGGCGAGATAAGGCCGGTGTTTTTAATAAGAATATTGTCATGCTTCTAGTTTCAATTCCTTGGTGGTGTGAAGAATATTACAACATCGATTGGGTATCTTGTATATATTCAACTAGATTTTGCTCGAGTCTTTGTCGGCCGATATATAAATAAAATTTCGGTTACAATATGTTCCCGCGGGGACAACATTTTTGGGATCAATTATAACTTATTTTGGGTTAAAAAAGTAAGACTATCCATACTAACTTTCGCATGTATGATATTAGTAGCACACAATGAAGTGAATTATGTTAGAAAATGCAAGAATATCAATTCCAATTTAACATATTTAATTTTAAAATATAGAAAAAGAATACTTTTCCGTATCTACAGAAGTCAAAGAGCAAGTACAATGGAGCAAATACAAGTGTAAATGCAAATATTATTTTACAATAAACACAAAATATAGAGATACTGTAGTTCCAGCATAAATGCTGTCATTAGATCCTTTGTAGGGTTTTTTTGTAGGGTACGTGGCTGGTTATTTCGCAAAATGTAATTATCGAAGATGTCATGTGTAGAAACAGCAAACAAGGGGGCAAAAATATATATTATTGGACTTTGAGGCAAAGTGGTCCAATTGTGGCAATCACGTGACTTAAATACTTACTTTGTAGCACGAGCCTGGTTCGTTTTCTTTTAGTTTTAGGTTATATTTAAAGCAATTATAAGTACCGGAGTAATTTATTTATTTTTCATGTTAAGCATAGGTTGTCTGTAGGTCTGTAGTACAGGTCAGGCCGTTGTATGGGACCTTCTTATTATGAAAGCCGACTGGGTATGTGTTATTATGTACTTAACGTGAAGGGATGACGACTGTTAATTTATACGTATTTATGACAATTGTCTTATCTTATGACTTACTTTGAGATAAATTACATACGAATTGTAACGTGAATGTCATTTATCCCTTCAGTCCTTATAATACACCGGTGCATAAATTACTAAGTCACACCAATCCTTACTGTCACATTTAAATAAAAGTAAAATTGCGTTGTGTTTAAAAAGCCTCATACGTAGAAAACAAGTAAGGTAAGGTTGTCTGGAAGAAATTCCATTGTAGGATATGCCCGCCTTTGCTTTGTAAAAGTATAAACTTTTGTCATTCCTGTACTTAATTTTTTTTTACATACAAGTATTGTAAACATACTGCTCAGTTACCATGCTGTTCCGACCCGTTCCGTTTCACGTAAAAAATGATTTATATTGGTCTCCCGCTATTCCTGTTTACGAAGTGATCGCCGGTACAAAGGCCAAAGATTCATATCACACAAAGTAAATGCGGTCGGCATGATGCGAGAATTTTGACACCAAACTGTTTCGATAACATCTAAAACATCCTAATGTTTTAAACAAACTCCTTTATGTGGGCTAACTTAATTTTGTGGGAATAAAAAGGATTTTTGTTTCGTATTGTTCGCTGTTATTGATGGCGATATGGAGTGGCTTTTTTGAGCAACAGAAGCTGTAAAAAATATTGTGAAAAAACTTTACTGTTTCGTATATTTAAAAAATTAAAGGTAAAAAACTTTGGAGCTTTCACCTCTACTTTACTTACATCACAAACCAAAAAAACGGCCCGCCCCAAGCTTACATTAATATTAGATATTTCTTTCTAATGATTATTTCTAAAATCATTGACATATAATTTTCGGTATATTCATTTAGGTACATTATTAGGTACAATATACCTCATGTAGTCATTGCACTACAACTTGGATTTCTTCAAAGGCTTGTCTACAGGTGTATTAAAGGCCGGGAGTGTGTACCATCTGCCCCGCAAATCCGCTCCCTTATGTTGTGTTATGTCTGTAGTTATTCTGATACAGTGTATACAGGAAAAGGGGACGTTTTGATACTGTGAACATTCTGGTGGAGTGGACGTTCTGATACAGTTGGCATTTTGTTATAGTGATCCATATAAACCTGAATGTCTTTGACGACATCGGTGACACTTTCCATCAGGTGAACCATCTAACGTTGTGCCTCTAAGCAATAACCTATCAAGTCTACATAAAGTAGTCAAATATTTGGTCGAAGTTACGAATCACCAGAAGGCTGGCCTCTTTTTTGGTCAACGCTTAAGCCTCGCTATCCAGCGGGGCAACGCGGCCAGCCTTATGGGGTTTTTTCCAAATTCGGGGGCCCTGGGCCAAATATTTTATCTTTAGTTAGGGTTAGAGTAAGGTTCATTTTAAGGTTAAGTTTAATTTTAATAATTGTTAATATTTTTATTTAAATAAATCCCAATATTTCCCAAACTTCTGAACCGATGAAAACCGCATCGACATCGGTCTGTCCATTCGGGAGCTAAGATGCCACAAACAGACACTCGACATTATTGCGTCGGGGGTTAAAACAAGTTAATGGGTGATATTATTCTCAACATAGGTACTTAATGTGTGTAAAAATTTAATAATACTAAATATTAAAATATCGTTACGGGGTACTAACTATGTACCTTGACACTGCCACTTAAGCTTGGCAATCCTTCGGGCTATGTCGGTGGCCTTAGTTCGCTTGCGGATCTCCTCATTCCTGATTCGATCGTGCAATACATAGTTCAACATACATAGTGCAAAACACAGCTCACAGAACAGATGACCGATGAGGCAATAAAGTTCTCGAGTGGCCACCACGTACCGGAAGACGCAGCGTGGGTGGGTCTCTCGCTAGGTGGACCGAAAGTGTGGTGGCTGCGGAAGGCATAGGACCGGCCTTTGTGTACATCTCTGGGGGAGGCCTATACCCAGCAGTTGGCGACTTTCGGCTGTGTGATGATGATGGTGTGCGAATCAGCTCCCGAATCTCTTCAATCAGTCTCAGGCTTCCCAACGGAAACCTTGGTCAACATGGTAGATATTAGGAGGAACACCTAACGATAAAAATTTGCTATGCAATATTAAACATGTGCTGTTTTTTTTCTATGATGAGTATGGGTAGGTGTTTTATCTGGCATGCACGCATACATATGCTAATTTGTTTGATGTACAATCGGCTGACTGACCGACGGCTAGAAACAGGTGCGGTGACTTAGACGGCTAAGGAATGAAGATTCACAACAAACTTGATGCAGAATTAATAAGAATACACTGTAAGTGTGCCCACTATATTTAGAAATTGCACCCTCGGGAACGTAGTTGTTAATTAAATTTTAATGATTTTTCTTTACTTCGTTTCAAGTTTCAAGTTGGAGCTCTTAATGTCATATCGAAGACGATTCATAATTATGATCGATTCACTGTTTCTGAACTCTAGTAATACTATTGTTGAAAAAATAATTAAATATGTATTTGTCAATTAAATATTGGAGCGAACTGAAAACCACCGCCACTGCGTCAGCCGTGGCATTATGCTGAGTGCGGCCATTGTACTTCTCTATAGCACGATAATGACAATTGGTATATTTTAAAAGTAGTAATTGAAATAAACTTTTACTTTATAAGCGAAAGTTCCTTTAAACAATTTGTATCCACATGCAACTTGTAAGACCCGGTATTAGGTGAATAATTCTACCTAAACACATTTTAACTGCCGAGCTCTACATAATGACCGAGAACTATGCGGGCTCTACCTGCATGCATTAGGATTCCGCACGTCTCTACCGCTCACCTACAGACCCGTTGCCCGTATTCCATTTGTGATAGAGACAAAAAATGAAGCTGGCTAGATAATGTTAGGAGCTAGTTCTGGCACCGGAGCAGAAAAATGTGTAGAGATGTAGAGCGTATTAATGTTAAGGTAGAGTTATATAGAGAATGCAAATTTTTCAATTTATAAAGACTCGGGCGAGGTCTATGTTGAAGTAGACGTACTGCAGTTTTCATGATGACGATGATAAATCATCTATGTTAGATTATAAGTTATGTATCTACATAGTTCAAGAGCTAATTCTAGAGTCATGCGTATTTCACATTAAAATTAACTTGCCATCAGGTGGGCTGTCTGCTCGTTTGTCACTGAGTACAATAAAAAAAATACATCACATATCTTCAGTGTTTCATACAGATTTTTCCGTTATAGTCATGTTACCTACAAATATATCCTTAATTTTTACAACTCCTGTCTATTATACTTTACTAAATCTTTATTTAAATAAAATCTCACCTTATCCTCTGTTCCCGTCATAGTTGTTAATATTTTCAGCCGCATATTAGTGGTTTGTGTGGTTGAGCATATGCAAAACCAAACCAGTCGGATGCAGGTGACTCTTAGATATAATTATATTAGTTCAGGCGCCATCAACATGCAAATAGTGTCCGCAGCATGCACTCTTTATTAAGGCATTTTGATTAAAAAAATGAGGATTGTGAGTACAGACCCTACAAGGGATACAAGTTCATTTTTATCTGACAGTTTAGCATGGAAAACGCTGATACGGATTTGTTTTTATTCTTATCAAATTAGAATAAACCCAAGTGTTTATGCGTGCTAATTACAAAAAGCCTTGACGTACGAAATGGTCCTTTTTCTATGTACCTAGAGCAGGAATGTTGCCGATTAAATGAGAACCTGTTGGATGAAGCGTTGCCCGTAATTACTCACATCTGTTTGACGTATTTAGATTGGAGTATTTTTACTTGTAACTTGTTAGATACAAAGGTGTATAGTGCCATTATCTTTGTGTATCGTGGTTCTTTTGCGCTATGCGCTATAATGTGCGGGGGTGAGGTGGGGCGGGGAGGGGATGCCATCCCCGGTGCCCAGCCTCTATTAGACCGGCTCAATAAGGCGATACACCTGCTAAAACCCTATAGTCGGCCACCGACAACTAATTGTTGATAAAACTAGTCCACCGCACACTTGTAAAACGTGATGGAGTTAATTAATTTAAACTTGCACGTTCCATGGTTTCGTGTTTCATGAGATAAACGTATAGTTACCAGATGTGATTTGTTCGCGTGATTTCTTTTTTGTACATAATTAGAATATGTAGTATTCCCAGTATTCTTAGACTCATCCACTCCAAGTAATTAAAGGTAAATATCTAAATGTAAGTCACATAAACATTGCAACCAAGTAGCATATAAAAAGAAGTCGCAAACTTTCTGAAACGAGCCAGATAAAGTCGTCACTAACTATCGTGCTTTCATTTTTCTTTAAGTATATCAAAACATTTCGTTTAAAATGCATAGGTACCTATTCCATTAATGGAACGCGATATGCAAATTAATATCGTTGGTTGCAATGGATGATTTCTTGTGAATTAATTACATCATGTAAGTGTGGTCTAGGCGGGTCGTCCTTGGAAGGCCGCGGGCGGCGCGGGTGGCGCGGGCGACGCGGGGGAGTGAGTGACCTGTCAACCTGCACGCGCCTGGCTGCGCGCGCGCACCGCTCGCACGTAATTACCACTACCAATAACGCTCCCCGTCAACATATTTATTTTTTTAATTTATGAATTACCCGCAAACCCACTTCATTAAGTCCGCGCATGCAACGCACAAAACCTCCAACTCCGAAGGCACCCAGTATCCCCGAGCCCGAGAAATGCCAAGATTAATTCCCGACAAGGTATTTTATAACCGCACGCGGCACGAGGCCCTACATCCTTTTTCGGTGTGGTACCCGCTGGCATTCGAATCGTTTCGCTCATATAAAAATCCTAGAGCCTCCACCGAATTCCCGCGCCTTATATGCAAAGACAACATTTTAATCACCTATCTAAAAAATATTGAGTTACGCTGCCGAGCGTCTATAAACTAGTCTAAAGTTTTAACTCTCGATTTTTTGTATGAAATCGTTGGAATAATTATGTGCAGTTAGTGTCCCGCTGCGAGGGTGTTTTACAAGAGAGGTGCTTTACGAGAGTCCGGTCGAGGTCTTCGGCGAGATTTCCTTAAGGAGAGTGCGGACTGCACTGGACAGTATTAGTACTTCTTATTTTTAAACGTAACGTGTCTGGCCGGAGCCGTATTTTGATTGGTCATCGAACCCGTCAACGCGGCCATCAAAGCGTGCCGCCGCCGCCGCGCGGTATCGGCGCCGCATCTTTGTCATTCGCGGCGCAGTGGACGCGTCGCGCCGTCACACAGCGCCGCCGCTGTTGGCAATTAATGTTACTAAAGATCATCAATAAACATCTTTATCACTTCATCGCCGCTGACACCGGTGGTGCTTAAACAACCGCGGCCCAGTATATTATAACTTTTGATTATTCAGTCACGCACGGCTTTCAACATGCTCCGCGGAGTGCGTGCGCGAATTATTATTCTGCTACCGAACACGATATGCCATTTATTAAAAATGGAGACATGTATAAATGTGGAGCGGCCGCGTAAAACAATTAAGTGAGATTGTGACTTTAGAGCACATGCGCTCGGGGCGCTGCGAAGCCCAGTTCTAATGACCAAGTGCAGTATATTAAGGGCCGCTTGACCAATTATGACCATTTAAACGAATAGCCGGGCGTATGACGAACCGCCCCGACTGGCCGTCAAGCCATCTACGGTAATCCGATGTTCGATCAATGCCGCGCCGCTCGGAACCGTTTTTCTCTAGCGAGGCATTAGTTAGACGCGTTTCGTTGGTGGTTACAAACGCATTAATGCAACACGAGCCGAACCTCGTTGAATATGATGATTGATACCGTAGGATACTGCACCAGAGATTCCTATCTAATTGTGTCCTACTCAATATTTATGAAAGAAAGCTCAGTCGGGCTCCGTCTTGCACATAATCTAGGCCCCGCGGCATACTTATTCAAAACTAACTAACCAGGTGATATCGCTTCTTTTTCAATTTCTACGTCCTAAATAACATTACGATCACAATCTCCAGCAAGTTAAAACTGTATCCTTCGTTAGGCACCACGGTGTCCCATGACAGTTATCACCTCTATTTCACGCGTTCTGATTATATCCCTCCGGTAGCTTGGCAATCAACAGTGTGTATTTGTGTTTTCTTCATGTGAATTAATCATAGTTCGTTTGTGGTTTACAAACGAGATGTTCTGCGCACGTCGATCGCGTGGCTAGATTCGACACTGGTGTTCCCGTTTGGTGCGTGTACGCAGATACGTAGCGATACGCGGTGCTGATCATGCGCACAGATAAATTAATCACATATCGGTTACTAGTCGAGCTTTATCGTGGGAGAGCTACACCGCGAGCTATAGCGAATATATCACCGCAAAAATGTATACGGTTTCGTTTCGGATTTGTGGATGAGTGCAATAGTGAGTATATTTGTAAGTATAAATGTTGCAGGTATTGTAATTTTATCTAGTGTGCGCTATCATCATATCAGGTATTATTTATTTATTTTTTACTTAACTGTTTATTGTACACAATATTAATATACAGAGAAATAAAACAGTATAAAAGACACAAAAGTTATCTACATGCCACAACTAGTATTTTCGTATTTCGTGCCACTTCCATTGACAGGTGTCGTAAAAAACGACTAACGTCATAGCGGCATATCATCACCCATTACCTCCCTTAACCCGAAAATTTGCAGCAGCTGTCCAGGTTATTTAATCCTGCGACCTCCAGACTCCAACAGCCTGCCAAATGTAGAGATTAGTAATTCCCTCCAGTAATATGAGGGAGGTTGAAGTCTAAAATGGACTATTTATGCCAAGTAAAGTGTCTTTATAATTTCTAGGTCACAATAAAAATCAATTTCACTTACCAAAAGTAACTAATCACCCTAACCCGAAGCGTCTATAAAAACAGGAGCTCGCTTACAAAGTTTCCGAAATCTCCCAAACCTTGACGGGCGGCTTACGTCATAGTTTCCGAAAAGATTTACGTCATAGTTTCCGAAAAGATTGCTGCGTATCTGGGCGAAGCGTGTCGGGGCGCAAAGCGCAGGCGCCGCCGGCGCGCCCCTCCCCCCATTGTGTTGAACAATGCGTTGTAACTCCTCGCTAACAAGACCTAGGTCTTGGTGGGAGTCTAGAGAGTAAGGCGGATCTCTGCTTGAAATTTTCGTACTGGACGCGCATTGCGTACAGGCATTCAACGATATGCAGACAACATACAATTGGTCCATTTTATCAGTTGTGGACAGGCGGTCAGCTTAATCGTTTTGGAGTCAGTACGTATGGATCTACATTTTTGTATAGGGCCTAAGCGCGTGAATCGCAGCCGTTGTGAGCTACAGTTACTATTGATTATTGATAGTACCCAACTTGCGACTTTATAAGTTTTATAAAAAGTATTTATTCCTTAACTCTATTTGGTTATTGTTCCACTAAGAAACTTAATATAACAAACGTTTCAAAATCTATATTTCGTAAACTATGGCGTGATCTCGGTGATAGCTGTGAATAATATACTTTATTGGTGTAACAATGAAGAATGACATCAAGTATGAAAAAGGTCTTAAATATACCTAGATGAAAACTGTCACAGAGAGCACGCTCATGGCTATACTTATTGTTCGTGCTAAAATATACTCAGTCCTTATAATAATACCTATAATAACCTTATGAAATACGTAACGTAGAAAGAATGGTGATGGATTTATTTATCCTATAAGTTCTTATTAGTAACCCAAACGGCAATTGGTCAGCGTAGTGAATTAAGATTTCTCTTTCAGGATTTGTGTTTTACGATTATAAAGCTATTTAAAGTCTGATGGCCAGAATGGCCAGATGGCTCATCTGGTGCGTGCGAAGACAGATATTACTTGATCATATTCTTATTAGAAAACCTTGAAACAATTTCACTGTTTTTTGACTGATTCAAATTCACATTTGGCTCCATTACTCCCGATTCCGTAGTGTAAAGTTAATCCTGTAAGATGTGCCTGTGTCATTAGACTAAGACAATAACAATAGAGTATGACTGGGGAAGTACGTCCACACCGCAGCAAAACAATGCTATATTAAAAAGTATTGTGTTGCTGCCGATGAGTAAGATCTCCAATGCTCCATGGGGTAGGGATTGGGGAACGTGGCATTTGCTGCCCCTCCGCTGCCATTTGCCTTATTGCTCCAAAAGAAACGTGTCTCGGGGCTTTAGAGGTAGGCAACGCATTGGCGATACCTCTGGTAATGCAAATGTCTATAGGCGGCGGTGATCACTTTGCAACAGGTGGCCCACTTGCCTGTTTGTCTGCCATATGACATAGAAAAATTATAATAATGAACGTGACGGGGACGTCTGTGTCTTTTCTCCAGTAGTTCGCTATAGCAGCATGTTAGTTCCTTTTAGCCATATTTATCGCACTCCGTCGTTTTGTCTGTCTGAACAGCACTTTAGAGCACACCTCTCATACCTTCCACCACAGCCGCGGGGCCCGCAGCGGGCCCACATTTGTAAAAAGCGTAATAAGCGCTCGCTTTTGGCATATTGTATTGACACACGATAAATATTTGCCAGTTCGCGATGTAGCTGAGATTGCGCTCCACTCCGGGCTACGGCGGACCGGTAGGGCCCTGGTTTCCTGTGCTGGACTGCTTCGCGGCTAACTATTGTAACTATCGATTGTCATCCAAACTATATACCTAAATTATAAATGCGAAAGCTGTGCGAAAGTTTAAACCGCTAAAAAGATTTGGATAAAGTTTGGTACAGAGTTAGGTAGGTTGGGAATGGACATTAGCATACTTTTTATCGCCAGAAATAACCGAATTTCCCGGACGATATCGTGGGAAAAACATTGTTATTTCATTAACAAGTCAGTAGTATAAAAATAGTTTCGAAATGTAACTGTAAGTTTTGCATTTACTAGTGTATTCAAAAACATTGTATCAGATATGCGAGCATTAGTCATTACCTACGTATTTCGCTGTATTGATACCTACACCTTCTCCTTCGGCTCTACACTATTATTACATTCACAAATCCATAACGAAAATTAAACAATAATAAAAACCATTAACACGTGCACGGTTCATTAAATCCATGAGTTCGTAGATTAATACTTTCCTCTTTCTTTTTTAGACTCTGTCTTCTTTTTAAAAATCGAAGGCTATACCCTGGAATGCTGAGCGCCACCCTTAAAAAGCCTAATTTAATTTAACAGGTAGGCAGGGTTTAATAATAGGCTTACCTTTAAATTACATAGTGCGGTAATAGCTCCCGAGCAATCGGCAATTCTTCATTTTTGCTACTGTTTTTTTTGGTTCTATAAAAAGCTACTCACGCCCCATAAAATCCCGGTTGCTACTTCTTCCGTTAGGTTAATGGTGATATTGGTGTAATTTCAAGATTGGCTACTAAAACACTCATTAAAAATATTAGAACTAACTACGTGTAATTTTATCTAGAAAGTGCCATACACATATTCTGGTAAAAAATATTTTTTTATATAAGGTTCTTATAATTTTTTTAAATAGAATATCATTGAAGCCATTAATCCCGGAAGCTCGGAGGAAGAAGAAAAATAATAGACTGACCAATAGAACTATACCTCGTCCTACCAACTGATACTTGGTATTACGAAACAATTTCCATCGGAACAACTTCTCATTTTTATCAAAAATTACAGAGCGCTATGCCCTCAGTATTGGACGGCTCATTAAAACCGGATGACTCTGCATAAGCCAAGATATTATTACAAAACACGAGAGTTTATGGTCAGAAGCAGTTTCGGGGGATCGTATAATAAGGCTGCGTACACACGGACGCGTGTTATCGTCCCGGCACACGTCTCGACGAAATTACAGGGGGCGCGATAAACTTAGCACTTCTTAGGTGTCAAAATTGCCATAATTTCTAAAGGCGATGCCTACCCCGCCTCCCGAGAGAGAGAGGCTTTTTGCCGCGCCGAAAATGTGAAACTCATGTTTTTTGTCGTATAATCTGCGGTTGCAACCGATACTCCCCAAATTGGATGATCGGAAACAAAGCCCGAATCGATCGTGTGAAAACAATTTCTGATTCGATCCGATGCTTCCTTACTTTAGCCAATCTCAATCCTTTTTTGTTTGATCACATGTAACGAGATAGCCGCCTTCGCTGCTATCAATATGAATAAGAAGCGTTAATGTATCAGTAAACAATAAAACGACGTTGTTTCCGTTCATTTCATTCACTCTCGCTTTCTTTTGTTCGTGTTTATCGTGACTGGCTCTATTAAAGGCTCCAAAACAATGACCATCAGTACTCATAATCTCTCGAGATTTACTTTCAATTACGCTAGCACGAAACAATGATGAAGCGTGTTTTTTGTTTGAGTTTAATAAGCGTTAATACGGTGGGTAGTAATTACAAGACGCCTCCAAGGAAATTTCATTCTCGGCTCTTTACATTATCTATTTGGTTAACGGGTTTTGTTTTAATGTGTTTGTGTTACAAACTCTTAAGAAAGGCTTCCTTCGAGTAAAAATTCTTTCACGAAGTCCTTGAGTTTGAAAAGCTATGTATATATAATGAATCATTCATAAACAGGCATTGATAATACATATAGATATTATTAAATTTGATATTATCGATACAAGACTCAATTTCATTATATAAAAGGACGTACCTAGACGTCATGAACTATAATAGGGGTAAGCATTTCTGAAGTTTGTGTCACTAGACTTTAAGTAAAGCGTGCTATCAAGTTATGACTTAAACAATGTACACAATAATCATACTTCAAAAGAGGAGGAGGTTCTCAATTCATCGGAATCTTTTCTGTTGACACGACTCATGAGACGACTATTGTAAGCCGTTTTCTGACAAAGTCGCAGTAACCCGATAATTTTCTTACGTCGGCATGTACGCTAAAGGTTTTCGCAAACGAGCTATTTCACGCTGGTTTACTCGTGGCAAATTGCTGCACCCTCGTGTTGTGATGTGTATTGATAGCTGGAATTAGACACGTTTATTCATTGGTCAGCGAGACGTGAAATTGAGAATGCTTCAAGAGCCGACTAGGCAAGTGTGGCGACAACCACTGGGCCCGCTTTTGTGGGTCGCTACGGCGAATTGTGCAAAAGGGGTTCTACCTGCAATCTGTACACTCTCCCAGCAAGCTCAAACCAGCAACCCAAACATAATCAATAGTTCATTGAAAGAACTTTTGTCGAGACTGTACGATCTGGTCGCGCTACATTACACAATATTCACAATAGGACGCTACGATCTACTTGAGTTTTTTCTTCGGCGAAGTCAACAAGATGGACTCAAGGGTTCTATCGGCAAACTCCTAAACAATTGTTGCGTCACGGTCAATATGCCACGGTGGGTTTTTGTGTATTTTTTTTTGTGTCCCTTCTAAGTAGAGACCGTTATTGGTTGGTAAATTAGTTGGCGCTTGAAAAGAGTTAAGGAGATAAGTAGATTGCGTAATCCTGAGAATAATATAAAATAAGATCCTATTGAAAATAATCACGTAATAATGTCGCCTAAGACGGTTTATGGGTTTAAATAACATTTGTATTTCGTACATAGAACATACGCTAGGTACTTCCTATCGAAGTTTGCTCGAATGAAATAACAAATATTTATATTTTTCTCTGAGAGCTGTCACCGCAAGTACGCTCACAAAGTAAGTAGGTATTAGCAGCACCTATGTTTTTACGTTTGCTAGACAAATAGTGTTTAATGGTAACAATAAAGGGTGATACTTATTTCATTTTGCGTAAGTTATATCAGAGCTCCAGTAATTAATAAAAAGGCTTGCATTTACAATCGTAGACACATACCTGCATGGAAAAGCACTTCAGTATTTTCTCGCCCGGCAGAATCCTTAACTTCGGAGATCGACATGGTACCCACATCAGCTAATCAGAAATGGCCAAACAATTTGTTAAAAACCAAAATCGTAACTGTGTAAAATTGGCTGCATAGATTTTTTGCACACCACTGTTTCCTCATTTTAACGCCTATTGTGCTAAATTGATTTCAACAAAAGATTATTATCACGGATTCTTTTCTCATTAGTATTTTTTGCGAAACACATCCGTGATTTTTTTCTAATGTCGTAGAGCGCGCTAAACAAAAACTCTATAATATTTTGTTATATGTAGCTATGTACCGTATTTGTTTATAGATGAGGTATTTCAATTTCAATTTATTTATTCAATAATTTTGAAACATAAGAATAACAGGCATATTATAGGTATACGGGCATGGCATTTACGACATTAATCCAAAACGGGATGGCCAAAGATCTATATAGAATCATACATCCACATTTTGTCTTTGTATCAAGAGGATCTGACATTTAAATGAATAATAAGTTTCCGGTCCCACTCAAACTAAACATTAAAGATTTTATTTATGAGCCTATTTACAGAGAGATAATTTAACTACAATGCGGATGCCCCAGCCTCGGGTGACAATCTGGTTACAACAACACTCTAATACGCACAATATTTTACACAAGGACATTTAGCGACAACCACTTTTACCGATAAAGCCATAATTGTACCACTAACAATCACACGCCTCCACATTACAACGAAACGCTCGTGCCACATTAGAAAGATTTATATCTTAACACAAAACCAATCGTAAATTCGTTCCAGAATTGTATCCATCTGACTTTACAATTTCACACAAAAATCCTATGATTCGGGGAAGGAAATAAATGGCTCCCCAATCATTCACAAAGCACCCAACCGGAAGTTTTGGAGTATTTTATCGACATATCTTTTGAGCGCTCGCGCTGGGGCGATTTCAAACAAATAGGCAATGTACGGCGACGCCTAAGCTGCGCAGAATAGGGGATTACACAGAAATCCTGTTTTTGTTTGTTTTCTTTACCTTAATTCTATTATATCGGTTTGGGTTCGGCGTGCACGTAGTTCAGAGTCGTATTGAAAAAAATATTTTACTTACAGATACGACATTCTGATATGTGAAAACAACAGACCCTTAAAACGTCCGTACGAAGTAGGCATACCTGGCTAGGCGGCTCCCCAATCAACAGCGCAGTAAATGTGTCTCCATGTGGAATGTAAACTCATAATTATAACGGGTTCTTCTGTTTTTTCGTGTTTACAAAACTGTGCGACTAATTTAATGTAAAACTCTGGCGGACCATGTGCACAAAAGATCCTTATCAATTTATAAACGACATGACCAAACGGACACTGTAGATGTAGATGACCAAAAGAATAACACAAAAAGTCTCGAAGGACAAAAGGTTTTGATCACACCCGCTAAAAAACTTCAATCTGCTTCTTCGTGCTTCTTATAGCTCTCGCACCTTTTGCGATTGGGATTATCAATGATAATAAGGTCCATTTGTCAATATTCTTGAGACTGGATAATTAATAGAAACTGTGAGATAACAGCTAAAAGCATCGGCTTCTGTATCTATGTCCAGGCGTCACGGCTATCAAAATTAATGCTATGAGCGATTGCTACAGAAATATTCAATAGATAACATCCACTCCACAGCTACTTAACAGATTTTTCTCTCATTTAACAATGTATAACTTTATCGTTTTCAGTGTATATTTGGTTGAGGATCTTAATTGTTATTGGCATTCATTCATTTACTTAATGATAATGTTTTCAACTTGTGTCTCTGTATGGCAAGCTATTTCTGATGTAGCCGCGTGTATATCGTCAACATTTATTTTACGAAGGAAATAATCGTTATCGGGGTCTTACTAAGCACCATGGTCTACACTTTAATCAAACAACTTCATTTTAATTGGTCTCTTCTTCTAGGGAATCTCTGCTTCAATTAATAAGTCGAAAGTAATTGGAGCGAAGTCCGAGACGCTTCCGTGCTGATCGATGGTATCAATTTTCGTACCGGGCAACTAATTAGTTACGTATTTATTATACTTTTTTACATAAGGATAAATAATGTTACCTATTTTAAATCTCATACATATTAATACGAGGATGTAGGTACCAGTATATTGAAGAAAATCGTAAGAACCTATATGCATATTAACTACCTACTTGAAACGGTATTTTATGTAACACATCATAACCATCGATCGAATATCATATTCTTTTCATAAACTGCAATGTAAAGTACCTGCACCTGATATTAGCATTCACAGCGTCACCGCAATTCCTTAAAGCGTCACGTCCCGTTAAATTTGCGGTTAAAGTCTTCTAAACGGCCGGATTTGCGCCCGAATACGGATTTGTTCGCCAAATTATCCCTAAACCATTGTCCGAGTGGACGTCTTTCCCAGCCACATCAAAGGGACGCCGACAATATGCCCGGATCTTAGCACTACCGGAGCGAAGACGCGTGCCTCTAATCTCTATTGATATAACGGGGCGAAACATTGTACACCTTATGCCTTTTTTACTCACTCCTTAGAATACGGCCTTATAAAACGATAGACCGCTACTCTTTGTTTGCCTTTTGATATTAGAGAACGGTACTGCTATGCCGTTATGGTGGACAAAAAATCAAAGTGTTACAGTTTTTCGACATAACTGTATCACCTCCCCACAGCACGGAAACTCGAGTGATCTTCAATGATTCAAGGTGGAAGGAAGCAATATTTTATATTACTTGCCGATCAACATTATGTTATTGAATTACTTTCAAAATTGATTTCGGTGTTTGCAGAAGGTTTGCATCTGCTTGGGGTGATGCTTTTTTTTCATCTTGTGTTTTGTACGAGTCTGTCTAGTCGATGTGGGCGCTTAATTATGTGCCATTGAGGAATATTCTATAAAGATAATGTAATATAATCCTCGTTGCAAACAATCGCAGACAGCAAGGTGTTCAGTCTTAGAGTTAACTGCCGAAATGTGTTCGAAATACGATCTAGTTTGATAACTTTGAAAAGGTGACTCCAGGTGAATGAATTTGGCACGTTCCTTATTAACCCTGCGCACATCTTTTGCACCTTTGCCCCATATTTTGGAGATGGCCCTATTATTATTAATCATAACTGATACAAAGATATGGATTCCTGCCGCAGATGAAAAAGGGTTATTGTGTGACATTATTGTTATGATTTCTAAAGCTTTCTTTGGAGAGGCAAGGTGTACTTATCCAAGTGTTTTGTGAAATGGCACATGCTTTAACTTTGCTTTTATCGTACACAGTTTTGTAAAATAAAATTCAGATATAGATTTATGATAAAAATCAAAGGTAGGTTCACAATATTTGTAAGATTTTATTTGATTAAGGCTTATATTGGATCATATAATTAATATAATAGTAAGTGGGGATACTATGAAAGCAATATGTGGTAACAAGTATTAGGACAGAAAGAAAATCATACATAAGTATCTTCGGGTCAAAAGGGTTCCAATCGACTCTCGACTGTTCAACCAGTCTCAGCGTCCCCAGAGGAAGACTTTGGTCAAGATAATCAAACTTAAAATAATGAACAAGAGTTACTTACGATATATAGGAGATCATCGTGGAAAATACTATGACGAAGAAGACAGAAGACATGCATTGACGGTAATATGAAGATCGAGACAACACAATGCTGCTCACGTGGTCGAATTGAAAAGTTTTGGCGAATCCGCGCATTTTGACGTCGGCATTTCTTCAAAGAGTGATCCAACACCGACGACAGATGACGTTCGCTTGTACAATACATCAACATGAAAGGGTGGAGTGCATTGCAATGCAATCTATAGGGGCACTTATTTGTCAGGCTTGAAACACAATACTTGGCAAAAATCGAAAACCCTTGCTTTGACCAGCACGTGTTCTAAACTAGACAACAAAACACATTAGGCTCTATTGTTGTGGGAATGATGAATCGTTTATGAAAATGGCGGAACGTGTTAATTGAAAGTGTTTGTCCATTTAATATATACCCATTGATTTCGAGTCTATTAATAGGTTTTTATTTATTTGTGTGTCGTACTTTTATCATTTTCCGTTAGATATTTCCATAATTATGTTCCTGGTACTAATCCAAAATGGGAACCCTAATGGATAATCTGGTTTATAGTTTTAAAATCTTTGCCCTTCATAAACTACTCAACTACCTTGTTTTTAGCAAAATTCCTCTTTCATGTTCATGATTTCATAACATAATTTAGAAATTACTGATTGCTTCTACTCGCGATGAGTCAAATTTTATTAGCAACGCTTTGTGTTGTAAGTAGAGTGCATTTGGCGCTTGCTTTAACAAAAATGGTTCCCAGTGGGAGCTTCATTGTTTGAGTTTCGCAAAAACGAACCTATACAAACAAAGTAGTTTGCCCACTGGCGCCTGTAACATGATATAAGTCGGACACAAACTCGCAGAATGGACTTCAAATACTTAAATTGGTAGTCCAATAAATACTACGCTGGCCCCAAAGTTTTTAGCCAACGGCTTGTTATACGCCGCATTGTTTTAATTTTTCTATCGTATGAAGACAAATGTAATTACCAACTCTTTGGCCAAAAATCACTAGCTACAAATAACATAGGTATCTGCCACATATATCTGCTACTTCTTAATTAGATATAGACAAATCCTGTTTGGCCCAAATACACATCCAAAAGACTTAAAAATTAAATTTACACAAAGTAGGGCGATGTGACGTCGGACCAAACTGGACCAGTTCATTAATTATCGGACTACTAAATAAAATAAAATTTAATAATATCAAAGAAGCTTAACAATTTGTATCGATACATTGACCAATTGATCGAAAAGCTGTCGTTGAATCGTTTCGCTACTATTTACATAGTACCGAAAACTGAAAATGACGGAAATTAAATTTATAACTTAATTTTCTTTCATATCAACGATACACAGGACAAAAAGTACACTACTACTTAAATAAGAAATGTCTTAAGCCCAGCAACCTGCAGGCTCGTGAGCCTCATACCGGCAAAACACGCCACAATAATAAACGTTATCGGAACCAATCGGATCGGAGCATTTGAAACATAAGCTCAGGTACAAATTACCAGCCGAGCTCTCGATCAATCGAGATGGTGGTCTCAGATAACACGGCACCGTCACTGTATGAAGACATAATTTAGTCAGCGGCCAACAAAAACTGCAGTGGAGAGAGCGGCCCTAGATGAACGATGTCGCATCTTGTTTTAATTAACGATACCAGGCCGCGATTGAAACGTCCTACTATGGATTAGTTTATTGCTCCTGTCGTGCCCTATATTGGTAATATCAATAAATATTGACGGAAGAATCTGCCGTGTATTCTGGACTCATCCTATTCTGGACTAAAAACCGTAATACTGCCAAATTTCATCAAAATCCGTTTGGTAGTTTTTGCGTGAAGGAGTAACAATCGCATTTATTTATAATATATTATATAGTAGGATAGGATACAAAAGGATTATCTAGTAAAGTAGAATTAGTAAGAAGTAGGATAGGATTTAAAATTGACATAGCTTTCCTACTAATAAACTTATAGACAAAGTAAATTGTGAATGTGTTAGTTCTAGTAGATATTAGGTCCTTTAAAACAGATAATAGCAAATATTGAAAAATCATCTCAGAACTCCTGTAATCGCAACCGTGGATAATGTCATTTGAAATAACTAATACTGACCAATCACTCATGAGAGCGTGAAAATTACTATCAAAGGACTCATATTGTCGGCTTTAGTAAAGGCCTGAGATGCCACTTATAACTTTTATATTGAAGTAATGAACCGTCTCAACTTCCTGTGCACTTCGATTGAGACTTCGCAACCCGGAAATGTCGTTGTCGCAAAAGAAAAGGGTGAATGTGCAGATATGAATCAAAATTTTACGCTTAATTGGACATTTTGGGTGATATTTTGCAAAGGAGACAACATTTCAAAGGGAGTGTCATTGTAAATTATTGTGGTTATATATGTAGTAACAAAATTTTGAAGATTTGAATTTAGAGCATGACAGTTTCACTGAATAAATAGTTTTGTTGTAGAAGCTCTACTTACAGCATAGTGTAATACTTACAGATTCATAGCAGCAAAAATAAAGATCTTTAAAACGATGTAAATATTTAGATAGACCTTTACATAGTTGCATTAAATATTTTACCTTACAAACTAATTGGTCCACAGTTCATTTGCCCGTGAATCATGTTCGACAAGAGTTACAACAGATATTAGACCATAAAACTTGTTTCTCATCACGGGCCTGGCGGGAGATTGGCGCCCACCCATAGGTGTGGACAGCTCATAACCGAATTATAGACCGGACTGGTCGACGTACGGACCGTAAACGTCACTAAATCAACCAAATGTGTTATTTGTTTAGTCTCCCTTTGATGCGCCGCTGTCTCACGCAGGCGACTCACTGCATGTGATCTCGATTTACGTATAGCGATAATGACCTGTTGCTGTGATTTGGGTTCAGTTTTTTTCTAATTACTGGCCATGGATATTGTCTAGCTAGAAAGTGTTCAGATTATATATACCACAGCGTTATTGAAGTGGCAGATCGGGAGTTAAATCTGATGAGTTTTGCACGCGAATGACTTAACCTTGAAATTCGCTGCCAACGAATTTACAGATAGGAATCGACGGTAAATAACATGAGCTAGTTCGCTTCGTGAGCATCATCTCTGTCGCGCTTGTGTCATTAAATACGAAGTCGATAGTAGCTGATGTGCATTATTTACTGCCTTGGATTGGTCATTGCATTCCCTCTCAGGTCAGTAAGGAAAAAACAAACCAGGAGTTGGCGTATAATGAGTTGAATAAAGAATTGGCAAATACGGAAGTTGCCAAAAGGTCAGTGTCAGTAAAATACCTTTATGTCCTTAATAAACATTAGTAGATATTTAATATTTTTTGGCGATTTGATATTTGCCGCATTAGTTGCTTTTCACCAGCTTGATCAGTGCGGTACAGTATATAACTTCATAAATGACATGTAATGGCACATACCATACAAAAATAATAACGATCCATGCTCTTAACGTCCATCTTTATCTTAATCAGATTCTTTCAACGGCTGTTCATTTAAATTTTAGTGTTGATCACAAATTTAAGACCGTCGTATTTACGTCTCAATATCAGCAATAAGTACTCCATTACTTTACCAAAATCGACTACCAAAAGCAGCCTTAATACAGTTGAAATAAATAAACGATTTGTTCGAAACAACCGTGAGACACGTAAGCGTTTTGCATATCGACGACACGACAACCGCGACGATGCCGCATGATACGAATTTGGTAGCAAATGTCTTGTTAAGCATGAGCATTAAGTACTTTTCATATTTAGGTATGTGAGCAGTTATTAAGTATAAATTGTCATAACTTTTAAATGCAAAGTTTGTGGTATTGGAATATATAGAACTTAGATTATGGGGCGAAGAATACAGACTAAATTTTATCGAAGTCCAGTATCTAATATTATCAATTACTAGTGGACAAGGCGCGACTTTGTTCGCGTACCTACTTTACCCTTACCTACTCTTCTTTTCTTGCTTATAAACCTTCATCTTGAATCACTCTATCTATTGCAAAAACCGCATTAAAATCCATTGCGTAATTTAAAAGATCTAAGCGTACATAGATACATAGAGACTTTGTTTTATAATATGTATAGAAGTATGAAATTTTTCGTCGCACCCCCAGTCATTGAGTCAACTTTTCTCTCAGGCTGACACAGCAAAACAGTTTTTATTTTTTATAGGTATTTATAGGTATTTATTTCTCCCAAAAAGTTTACAAATACATTATAAATATCAAATTGTTGATTGGGAGACAGGAGTCCAAACTAGGTTAGCCTGTGTTATGGATCTCCTGGCCCCCCCTCTTAGATAAGTGTACAACTTAAATAACAAAAAAAAAATTAACAAAGTAATCATTTTAAAAATAATCCAGTCACCTCTTAGTACTGCGATGTGTGTGTGTGTGTGTGTATGTATGTATGTATGTATGTATGTGTGTGTGTGTGACAATAACAAAATTGAAGAAATTGAACTATCTAGTTGATTGTTTACAAACGGAATTGTCGGCGACCGTGAAACCGTGCGTTTCCACCGACGACAGCTCTTGTAAATCTATCTTTGATAGCGATCTTGATGTACGAACGGATGCAAAACGTACTCCTCCCGCGGTTTCTTGGTTTGATTTAAGGAAATGTTGCATCCCTGGATGCGAGTAAGTAACGTATTCGACATGGAATAATTCCAAGCACAAGACAGCTTATCAACTAGTGATCTCAATTGTTTGCTGCAATCATTCGATGACCGATATGTAGATTTGTTAAAACGGACGGATTTTCGACGAATTTAGCCCGATTTGAATACAAAGATGGGGGACCAATTTTTGTATGATTGATTGGCCTATGTCCAGCGGTGGACGAATGATGATGATCGGTTCCGAGTACGTATTGCATAGTTTATTTGCTTATTGCATGACAATCTTATATTAAAGGAATTTTGCTCAACGTGTTCCACAAATAAACAGCATATAAAAATTGAAAATGAAACACTACTTATAATTTTCTTTATATAACGTTATGGTAACCCCTTTTAATTTGACTAAAAACTCGATTTCAATATTAAATCTAATTTACAAAGTATGGCTATTCATAAAAATTAAAAATACATTCTCGCCTCATAAATCCAAGGTGCGCACGCGGCTTCAGACCGTGGCTGGTTAAATTTATTGGGGTCCAATGCAAACAAAGCCACTATCCCACTGCGACGCTTATAAAACAAACAACACGTGTGATTTGTGGAGAAAAAATGCATAATAAACATATAAACAACCCTGAATCGCAATAGGAGTGAAAATATTTGAAACGCAAACGCGTGTACTATTTCAAACTAGATTTTCATTCGAAGACATTCCCAAAAAATTGCGTAATATTTTTTACTGGGCTACGCGATTTTGCGCCGTTTTTTGCCCAGCACATTATCACCTCGTTCGGTTATTGACAAGCGCGCGTTGCCCAGGATTACAGTTCATGCCCATAACGAGAGGCATCCAGATTTTGGCACGTTCGTTAACGATCTACCCTCTTTCGAGTTGGCAGATGTTATTTTCGGTCATTAGAGCCAAAAAAACAAATTTATTAATAACCACACCGTTTGTGTACAAAATTGATTACCGACGCTTCTGAAGTCAGCCGTCTGGCCACACCCGTGTGAACTCTGGAAATCAAAATCAAGTAATGTCTAATCAAATACACAAGCTCTCTCCCTCCCGCCTTCACAGGCATCCGTAGGAGGGAAAGAGATAAGGGTTAGGAAGTAAATGGCACATCCACTCTTCGTGACTGCGTTTGATTGATGAACAGAGAAAACGCCTCGAGTGAGTTAATCACGCCCAAAATTTAATTTAGCCGACGTATTATGAAAATGTGATACCCCATAAGAAAGCAGGCTCTTATTACCCAGGGAAATTTTGTTTGTTTTTGGGCATTCTTGTCATTACATTGAGAGAGAAAAAGTTGATCACTGATCGCTTACATTAAAGGTAGTTAGGAAGTTGTGCCTGCGATCGCGTTCTATGTTTTTTGTGCATATGATGTGGGACAAATTACCAACATTCAATCCAAATAAAAGAAGCTACGAACATTTTCATTCTCTTTAATTTCCGAGTACTATTTGCGTTTTGAAGATAATTTAAATTATGCCACCTTTGTGACCCACCCTACCAGGGATCCACCTTCCTAGTTCTCTTTGTTCTTCTTTCAGTCTTCGGTATCCTTTTTGGAGAGCTTATTTGTTTGTTTGACCTCGGGCCCTCGATAGCACAACCGGTTCTAAAGCCAAGATGATGATGATAATGAATCACAACGAATATAATAATAATAATTTTCATACATGAAACCTAAGTAAACCAATGTTTACAAAGAAATTTCAAAAAATATTTTGGCCTCTTCTCGTTATCCCTTGCCTAAAAAATTGTGCCCCAAAGGATGTCTTTAAAGCATACTCCTGTTTTTTTCCTCGTAAGCCATAAACAGCGACCTGAGCGCCATTACGGTCACCTCAAACGTTTAGTGGAACTGAAATTAAGTTAAACGTCCCTATTAAGTCCGTTTAACGCTAGACCAATTCCATACTATAAACATAATGCTTATAATCATACATGATACCACTTGTATATTCGTATCGACTAGAACTGGGGAAACAAAGGAGTTGCAGCAGTTCTAGAAATTATATTTTAGGTGTTTTACAAAACAATTTGGATCTAAAACATAGGGTTAGATACGAAATCCTGATTGTTTGTCGGTCGGAATATAGAGCACATATTCGTGATTTACCTTCTAAATTATGATGGAATTCTTTCTTCCAATGTACAGATCATACGACTTATAATTAATGAACAATTCTAGCTCTTAGAATAGAATAGAAATCTATTCTTAATTCCCGTAGCGCGAGACGCGCTGAAACTTTAATTTGAAAAGACACATTTCATTAACACGTACGTTAAACAAAAGAAGACCAACAGTTATTGATAAAGTACATTTATATGACTAAACCAAACGATAAAAAAATACCGTCACGAAGCCCAAACCAAACAATCCTTCTATTCAATATGTTTACTTCTTTCGCTGAAAACGTGAAACTTAAATACATATGTGCAGAAACCTAAACGCAACATCTACTCTATCGCCACCTGTGTCTTGGCCGAGGTCAATCGCTCATCATTTCAAACAATTACGCATAAATAAATAGATAATAAAGCAAATTGAATTCCTAGCCGCGTAATCGCCCACGACGCTGGTGATCCCGTAGTAATGACACCGGAACCCTTTGAATTATGTTGAATTACTTAAATGACCCCTTAAACAAATAGTGATGGAGCATCTCCGACTTTTAGGGGTCTTGTAAAACCTTTCAAAGAATTAAGGTTACTCATCAATGACTAATATAAGGAAATTCATTCATAGTTAGTCAGTAAGTAAACTTCTTTCTACTATGTCACCTAATATAGTAAGATTTACTTTCAACGTTATAGTTTTCCCCACGATAAGGAAAACGCCTGGTAATCTATTTAAAGGATCAGACTTAGTTCAGGCTTCAGTCTCCTACAAGGGTATCGTACTTCTTGTTATATTCATTAGTGGTGAAAAAAAAGCATTTTTTTTTGTTAAATGCACCTAAGAAGCAGGGTAGAACTGCACCAACCTCTCGAGTCTTGACTATGGGTATCGTATAGATGATAGAGGCTACCTAGGTAGCACCGGGGATGGTCCCACTAGACACTGGACGCTGATCTGATTCGGGGTACCAGTCTAATATCAATCAGATATATGTGTGAGTTCACTGGTTGCATTACTGCGGTTAATAAATATGCGGTTAATTAATAGCATGCTAGTACTATCGTACGTTAAAAAATGGCGACAGCGGTTGTACCTATGTTTTAAATCGATCTTAATATCATAACCAAGAAGGTTTTTTTAGATATTTACAAAGACAATGTCACTCCTTTATACAAGTCAACAAATACAACATAATGTAAATTATAAAACCAATAAAAACAAAAAAAAAATCTCCTTTACATCCTTAACAATCCCATATAAAACTTCGGACGTAGATATTCTGTAAAGTACTTCCCCAGTCGTGCGGCTCCAATTCTAACATGCCTAATATTCACTACGCCCTACCTCTTATCCATATACTAGTAACGAGTAACGCACTCCCACACCCTGTAAGTACGAGTATCACGTCTTACGTCACTCCAGATACAACTTGCCCGTTATCAGGGCAGATGCGTGCAACTTGTTATCGGGAGACGCGTGGGCGTACTTACAAGCGAAGGTGCCGCGTGCCGCCGTCAAAGCAGCCCATTGTTGTCAACCCCTGCACGGCAGCGCGAGGATAGTTGCCAACCACTTCCTTGTTTACGTTTGTTGGCGGTACGGTCAGGGGAATTATGAGTGGGACGTGGGAATGGTGCTTTTTTTTGGTATTTTAATTTTGTAAGTATTCTTTTTAAATAATTAACCAAAAAATTTAGAAAGACAATAAAAACATATTTTGTTTTAGCAAGGAAAAGAAGGAGAAAAAATACAAAAATGTATAAAATATTAAAAAAAAAATTTACATCGCTGCCCCCAGGAATTGTGCCCATGAAACAGGGTTGCCTTGTTATTATTTATTTGTATTGTATTATAATAGGGGTACACATAGAGCAAAAAAAGGCAAAAGGCGAAAAGCGTAATCAAGGATTTTCTCAGCACAAGACTTTCTAGTTTTTTTTAAATTCCCAATGATGCAAACTTTCGTCTGATTTACATTTTCTATAATGTCGAGCATATTCACGCTTCATATCATTCATATTTTAATTTAATAATCGGTTCATAAGTACTTTCCCGAGCGGCTCTATCCTAATATGCCTAACATTCACTACGCCCTTTTTCATATTTATTTTCAGGTCTAAATAGCGGACTTATAGCCAAAAGCAAAATTTTCTTTATTTAAAGGTCTTCGAGTCTAAGTAGTTTGCAAGTATCATAATTCTTGCCGCTGCAACTCCAGATAAGCTACGGTTCAACTTTTGTGCATCTCGTACATACAAAGCAATATGCTTGTCATTTATTACACAGGCCCATTATAAGTACGCCAAATAATGCTAATAGTACATGTGTGACATACAAGTTCTACTAAGTCTTATTTAAAACGGTTGAATATTACTTTTATGCCGACCTTACCTATATTACAATCAGTTTTAGCGAGTGAGCTAAGCATTCAGGAATAGAAAATTCTAATTTTACTTAACGTTGAATCATTCTGACCCATAACATATTGTATGACTAGGGATATAAAGTACAAACTTGATAAAATCTGTAATTTGTAAATAAGGGGCGAACGGTGAATCATTTTAGTGTTTTACAGTAAAACACCCTCCCTCAATCATTGTTGCAATTTAACAGCCCATTTGATGCAATTACTTAAATTATTGTTCAATGCATTCTACGTACGAGTAGAAAGGGGTGTATTATAATTTAAACTACAATGTATTGCACTATGTAAGTACTACACCCAAAGCAAGAGTACCTCACGTTTATACATACTAAGCAACGTAACCCTCCACAAATACTTGTCATACAATACAATACAATAACCCTTTATTGCGCACCAAAGGACATACATATAGATAAAATATATATCAAAGCATAGTACAAAGGGCAGTTTTATCACTAACGTAATCTCTTCAAGACAACATTGTTATGAAAAGGAAATAAAGATTTTTGGCAAAACAAATAGCTATTGCTGAGCCCCTCGATCCAGGGTCTCAGAAAATTAATAGTAATCTGTGAACGATACGCTTTGAGACATGGCCCAAAATATAATGTGAAAAAGTAAGAAGGTATGACATTTGTGTATAAGAATATGCCAAAAGTTACCCTTCCGGTTTACCTATGTGGGACACAGCTAGCGGTTGTAATCAAATTTAAATACTTGGGCCATGTGGTCATGGGTAGGCTGGTGGACGAGGAGGACCTCGAGAGGGCGCAGCGGGCGCTGGAAGCGCGAAGCAACATGCTGGCGAGGCGGTTCGCTCGCTGCTCGAACGACGCCAAGGTGACTCTGTTTTAGGCGTACTGCCAGGGGTTCTACACTAGCCATCTGTGGTACTCCTTCACTAAGTACCCGTATAACACATTGAGAGAACAATATAACAACGCCTTCAGGGGCATGTTGGGGTTACCGTGGAGGTGTAGTGCGTCTGGTATGTTCGCTGAACACAGAGTTAACGATTTCTTCGCAGTATTGCGAAATGCTAAGGCCTCCTTCGAAGAGAGAGTTCGTACGTCCCCGAATAGAATAATAGTATCAATATACTATGGTTTCTATCTATTTGATAGCAACTTCAATAGTATAATTTATTATTTTTTTTTTTTTTTCCATGAAATTAAAATTTATTAACATAACGAATAGAAAAAAACATAATAAACATCGGTAACTTGTGATTTAGCAACTATATATTTTTTTTCAGTCAAATGTGATTAATCATTAGTAATTAACATTGACATTGTGAATTTTACATCTTGACATTTTAAATTTTAATTACATTTAATTGTAATTGCTCTGTGTAACATATGTTATTCTTGTGTGTATGACATTATTATTATTATTATGTTAAATGTGACATTATTAATTATGTATTTATGGGACCTATGTACCTGAAATTAATGTCATTTAATTTCATTTCATTTAATTGCAAAGCATAGCACTAGCTTGTATAATATAATGGTTAAATTAAGTAAATAATAAATTAAAGAATACTTTCTGTATTTTCTTTTAAAATTTATTCTTTTAACTCCAATTAACTATAATCTAGTATTAGCACAGTATATTAATATTGTATATGGTAAGTAGTGTACAATGTACATTCGAAAAACCATCTGAAGCGGACTATTCGAAAATACGTCAGAACACCATGCGAATCTTCAAACACGATATTTTATTACCATTTTAATGACCATCTTTGATTAATGCCGGCAGTGGAGAGGCATCCAGGTAAGGGATGAAGGGTTGCGGCCACCCCCGTCGTCTAACGAAATTACACACTCATTAGTTCCTAACTATTTTTATTTGTTTTTTCCTACCTACTATTATAAAATCGCGGCGAATGCCTTGTCGTGTGTTTCACCTTTAAAAAATTCAATGAAACGGGTCATTTGGTGTACAAAAAGAAACTTTTGATATTTGCAGCGATTCTAGTTCTTAAGACGTGGGACGTAAGAGCGATAGTAGAGTACTGTAGTAATGAATTCCGTTTGTTATAGTTATATTGTCCGAAGTCAAACAGTCGTGTTCCGATGTGTGGTAAATTTGTTTCCTGTCTGCTTGGATCTTTGTCGAAAACGTGTGAATGAGTCGTTTTATGATTGTTTTGTTTCCAACTCAGAGTCTTTGCCTCTTTCTTTTTTACATTTGTTTTCCTAATTGTGCTAAATGAAGTCAATCCAGTTACCTCTTTTACATCTTAACAAAATTATTTGCTAGCAATGTTCTATTGCTACTCCTACCTTTATAGATCGCTTACGATACGGTTCAAGATTTACGGTTTTAGTATCAAAAACCAAGATATTTACGTGAAATAATAAATAAATAATAATAATAATAAATAACAGCTTTATTTCTTCAACTTAAAATCTATTACAATATTCAGTGTCTGGAATCTCTTTTTAAGCTTGGATTTGCTTGTATTAAAAGATTACGCTCTTCCATAGCCAAAAATATTAACTGTTAAAATATAAAATATTCTCATGAAAAAGGCGGGAAACTTGTAAGCGTCACACCATGAAATTCGAACTATACAGCCACATCTACTGTTAAAAGAACACTACGGGTAAGTGTTTAATCTCCATTCATTATCACATAGCGTACGATACGGGAAATCACTTATGGTAGTAATTTATTGCGTCCGAGCCCAGAGCGAGTGTGTCCTGTATTTAATTTTGGCGGCCCAGAGACCTTTAGCCCTGCGCCATGTGCCATATCTATAGTTAAACCAATAACACAGTCTTTCCTTAAGTTTTCCCAAGTGAGTGCATCCATAGGCTACGCCCTACGGTAACTGCTACTATTCTCTACGATCCGCGATCCATTATTTTGGGTCGCGGTTGTCTAGATCGTCGTGTGTGGACTTGGAGCCCTGCCACTAACGAGCTACACCACGTGAGCAGTACCCCTGATTGGTATTGCAAACATCCAGGAGCGTCGGTGGCCGAGTGGTTAAGGTATCCGACTCGTAAGCGAGACACTTTTCTGATTCGAATGCTAACCGATAGTCTTACGGTGAGGGAAAATATCCTAATGAAACCTGCACATTCTGCCGACTGAATGTGTAACCATGATCCAATCAGGTCAGGTTGCCCTTGCAGCAGGGTCACGGAGGTCAGATGGTCAGTCATCATCATCATTATCATCAGCCTATACTAGACCACTGTTGGACATAGGCCTCCCCCATTAAGCGCCAATTCAGCCTGTCCTCAGCTTGCTATATCCCGCATTTAGATGCTGGACTTGTACAAAAAAAACTAGAGTGGCCACCAATGCGTTGCTCGAGATACCTCCACTAACCTCTTGAAAGAACCACAGTCTAAAGAAAACACCATTCAAAACCTCAACCCAAGTACCCTCCATTCCCTCGCACTACGAATATGACCCTCGCACATCCTTTATCGCGTTTAATTCTTTGCAAGATAATAATTAATAAGCGGCGGGCCGCACTCGTGACCACCGAAGGGTGTCGTGACGGCGGGCTCTCTGACCCTGCAGATTGAGATATCAAAATTCGCAATCCCACGTTCAGTGATGCTCTGTTTTATTAGTGCGCCCAGGACAGACCGCCTCTGGGTTTGTTCTCTGGCTAATAAGTTAGGCGGTATAGGAGGCGGGTAGGTGCAATATCGGTATTGTATCGAATGGGAGGTTTGAAAGCTTTAATTTTGCGTGTAAGTGAAATCGAAGGGTGTAGATACGCAAGCTTATACTCTTTGGTTCAAGCATTTGGCATGTAGGTCTCAATCATAGGTAAGTATAAAACACAAGTACCTTTACACTTTTATTTTCTTAACCTTTTTGAACAGACATCATCTTCACTTATAAATGTGATGTGATAAAAAATCTGAAACACCCATTAAAACTTCCTTAGTTTGAAACGTTAACCACATGATTACAACGCCAAAAGAAGGTATTTACAAAACTAATACCTCCCCTCCCTATGCCGTAATCAATGTCATATACCTAATATAATAAAAAAAAAATTAATACAGCCAGAGCCACTGCCAATTCTATTTTCGTATCCGCAGTAACATTCTCCTATATGCAATCTCCTGATCTCTGTTAATTGTTTTTGTACAATAAACAGTCGCAAGCGCATCCAAAGCGCGCAATGGGTACGCTTCATCGATAACCAATGATCTGATTTATATTTGAACTGATATATATCATTTCCTAGAGCGCTTTGGACGTGGTGAGAGAATGTGTTGCAAATTACTATGATTCACTTATTGCGTTCGGTGAACTAAGGCTATGTCCATAAGAGTGATTTATTTATTTTGTACGATTTGTTCGACTTTATCCAATTTGTTTTAAAATGACGTAGATATTGTAACAGCAGCTGGTTCCTCATGACTTTTTACCACCTGAGTGGTTCGGTTGGTTAACATGACAGTCTGTCACGCAGAGGTCCTGGTTTCGATTCCAGCCCCAGCAGAAATTAAAATGGTGAATTTTAATTTCTGTTACGGGTCTGGGTGTTATATGTGTAATAAGTATGTATTTATTTATTTATTTAATAATAATGCTCCACAAAGTCTATGTAGTGTCGGTAAATATACCCAGAAACTTGACATAGTGTCAGTGAAAATAACACAACAAAAAAAACACTTTGATGCGTTGGTGAAGTCAATTCTGTGTATTTGTATATACTTTACTTAACTTCCGTACAAAAATCTGGCAAAAACGACTCTCCATTCTTCATACATATGACATTAGCTTGAAATGATGCCGTAGTTCTTCTTGTCATCTCGTTGTACGACACTCACCCCATAGTTCCTGGAGTAGTAATTAAACCTATATTAAAATATCAAGAGTGCCCAAGATATCTTTATAAAATCAACAGTGGGCACGTTCGCGCTTGCGCCGGCGCTGCTGCGGCGCTAAACAGATTATCCAATGTTTACTTTGGCCCCAAGCTAAGTTTGAGCCACTTAATTCCACGAGACCAATCTAGATAAAGCGGGAACACCTCTCGACAGTGCCTTATGGATTTGTTCTTTGGTCCCTGAACGTACACGAAGGCGAAGAACTTTAAATTGTAATAAAACAAAGAACAAATAAGTATTATCAGTAAAACTAGCTTTATTGGAAAGATAATTTTATGGCATTTATGTTTGAATATAATTTCGGTGATGTGGCTGCCGTGAATGGCGCATAGATGGCCCAATTTGGGTATCCTACTTTACACCTTAAACGAAAGTCCATAAAATCAAGTAACTACCTATAATTAAAAATTTTCCCATGAAAGTTCACAGGCAGCAAAATGTCTTGTTCAAGTTTCCTAACAGTAAATAAGTATGATCATAACACAGAACGAGTTTTAAAATTATCAGATTGAGAACAAAGAAAAACAAAACTATCAATAAAGGCAGTAGTAACAGGGTTTGCACATGTTACTGTATTTAACCGCGTCAGGTGATCTGTGTCGATTGTATTATTTCAATCGTTGCAAATACTTTTTGCGTTTCGTCCCACGTTCGATTTTATATTGAACCTTATCCATATTGCAATAAAACTGTATATTCAAAGACTGTATCAGAGCATCTGCAAATGCGTTTGGTCGTCAACTTGTTGAAACTTTTGTCAAGTTATCTGGATTGAATCTGCCGCTCGGTTTTACGGTAATCGTGGTCTTCGTACATTCGTTCTGAAAGTAAATAGGCCAGGTTAAGCATTCTGATCCTTATCTCGATACCTATTACGGCTGCCATTTTCGACCGCACTCGGATATTTCGGATTCAGCGAGGAAATTAATGGCAATTTAAAGGAGTCATCAGTGTTAACTATAGAAGACAGTTAATTTCAAGTGTTTTGCCGTTGAAATTATTAAGTTTATTTTAAGCATCAGACATAAGTAAGTTGTGGAATGAGCTCTCTGCAGTCTTTCCTCTGCACCCTTACTACACTTATTAACGGGTTGTTACCACGGTTAGAATAGTTTTTACCTCGATATTTCGATAATATGTTTAGTGAACATGTAGTGAATAACCACGAAAGTCTTAAACCTGCGTCTTTCCTCTGCACTACAATATGGGGTTCTTCAAATGGCATGTCTATAGGCACTTTAAAGGCTGGCACCGCATCCACTTCCCTTAAGTTGCAGATGTTTTAGACGACGGTGGCCACTTTCCATCAGGTGAACCGTGCGTCCGTATGCCTCCCTAGGAAATAAAAAATAAAAAGTAGTATATAGATCTTAGTATAGATTTGTGACTATTATGCTATTATTCAAAATTCAATATTTATGGAGCAAATTCCACAACGGGGTTATTTTTCAGGTAATATGTTACTACGTGAAGCTATATAGAGCGTCCACCAGGCAGTTACCGTCTCTATGACTTGGGTATTATGAGGAGAAGTAAAAAATATTGGTTACCTATGCCAACTTTTAATTATAATAAATTATAGAGATAAAATTTAATCTGTAATATATATTACTAATCTTGAAGTCACCGATCTTGAAACTAGAGTAGTCTTGAAATTATGTACTTCGATTATTATGAACATACTTCATTCGTTCATTAATTTTTTTATGAAATGGCAACGGGTCGTTCAACAGCTTGACAACCATTATTGCCAGTGTCAAAGTGCAAGGAAAACACACTGAAAAAGTTTGACCGGTTTAAGAGAAAAAAAAAAAAAAAAACATTGCATTACCCATCTGTGGCATTGCCTGAACCCAAGAAACATACATAATTTGGATAACATACAAAATATACTGCGGTGTAGAGACATCACAGGACATCACAAAACATAAATGTTAACATTTATGTTTTGCAACTTTATTAGAGTTTAATATTATAAGAACAAATATATTTACAGATTAATCGAATTACTGGAGCATTTGTATGAATAAGTAACGATTTAATATTAGTTGGCCTTGGTACATTAGAAGGAAGCAGGTCATAAAGGGAAACTGGTTGTAATGGGCAGTTGAAAAGGATGTGATCATCGGTTCCAATATCCGTACCACAATCACAGACAGGGGAAGGACGAATGCGAAATTGATGCAGACGCACAGGGGAACACGTATGACCTAGTCGAAGTCTACAGACAACCGAAGTGGCCCTTTTATCAACCTTTTGGAAGTTAAAAAACCATGGTCTTGCTGGAATATCTGGTTGGATGTCGCCATAGTGCCTGCCCTTAAGCTGCCTAGAACGCGTCCAATCTGTCAGCCAAGCAGAATTTAAATCCGTCTTAGCTGAAGAACAGAGGTCATGTGGGAATAAGTAGTAATGATCACGACAACCTAAATTAACCGCCTCTTTAGCAATGAACATACTTACTTCAAGACAAGGAAAAAAAAAGATGTTTTCTGCTTTTTAGTTTTATAGATTATTCCAAACAGTAGGTAGTTGCAATACTTGCAATAAATCCTCTGTTTTCTCAAATAGGCACTAAAAATTCAAGCCGTATGGTCTGTACCGCCCGCCCATTGAGGTACCCACTTCCTTACATGCGTGCGTCGAATTGGAACAAAGGCTTTTACAGGAGCAGCTATTAAGGTTACTTCGTCTTCGGATTCAGAATCCGTTTGTTTTTTTAGGGTTCCAAACCTGTAAGGGTAAAACAGACGTACGCGATTTCTGCGCGATTTTTCCCTAATATTTATGCTGTTTTAGTTCCTATACTAATAACAGTAAGCTTGTTTTATTATTTGTTAGCAATCACGCAGCGTCCGACTAATCACCGCACAGTCGTTGCTCGCGCCCGCCCAGTTACCGCTCTCTCAGCGCGTCGCCTCCGTCTAGTCACCGCCTCATCATCCGCGTCAATACTGTAAACGATTTGTAAGCGGCGACGTATAAACAGGCCCTTATGACCACTTTGTTATCCGTCTGACTAGATCTATTGGACAATCAAGACTTACACCCGTGTTCACAAATAATTGAATACTGCACCAATACGGCTCTACGATTGGTCAATTTCGTCCATTTTAACGCACGCATAGTGCCGATCACCACTCATGTGTAATCAGTTTAAGCCCTGTGCGTTCGCGCGCACTGTGAGACCTCACAGTAACGTTTCTGAAGACGTGTGTCTATGTCGCAGGAATGGGAAGTACCAAATTAAGTGTGATCTTTTCACCCTCGTAATGTAATTGAGATGTCCGGCAGAGTAGAATAGCACCAACCCCTTACATTCATGGGTGTCGTACAGGGCGACTAATGTTTTCGAGGCAAAAGATCAAGAGTCTCCGTAGTCTGGAAAACGGGCAGCAGCATTTTCCATTATTATATTTAAACACTGCGATCTCCAACCCGCCTGCCAAGCGTGGAGATTATGACAATAACCTCCCCTTTCGTGGGAGAGGCCCTAAGTCCTGCAGTGAACTGTTACGGGCTGTGATGATGATGATGAATGTAATTTATTGTGTTCTCTTCTATATGTAATTTCACTGTCGTAAATATCTTTGTTTGTGTGACATCTAAAGACCTAAGAAACTTCTACTATTACACCACATTCAGTTATCATGTTTTGAAGACTTCTTTCCGAGTTGAAATAGTTGTGTCTGATCAGTCATTTGCGAATAGATTGAACCCGTAATTTGAAAGTACATCATCTAAATTATATTTTCCAAGAGAAGTCTTTATTTTATTGCCAGTTTCTTTTGAAGGTTGAATATTATCTCATTTTCACAAAAATTAAGATATAATCTTCAGTTGCGTCCAGAGGCCTCCCTGATTATGGACCACGACATAATCAAGGATCCCGGCAGCAAAGAGGACAAGACACACGACAAACACACGTGTACAAGACACAAGTCAGCCACATAGCGGGTCTGTTTCCAATCCATTTCGGGCTTAGTATACGGCGCGCATGACGGAGGCCCCGAAATGAAGGCAATGGATTAGCAATCAATGTCAAACGGCCGACACGCGCGGTTCCCACCCAACGGTTTGAGTGCCAATTTATTTTTAAAAATTAACCTGTCCGGCGCTACCCATCTTCAAATTGGTCCCAACAATTTCGGCCCACCAAAAAGGTTTAATGCACTAAGTGTACATGACTTCATTATGAGGAATAAAAATTATGGAATTGGGGTCGGGCGTTGTAACTTTCCTTGTTTTACATGGTACATAATTTTATGTGGCTATTTTCATTATTTAAAATTTTGAAGTTTCTTTATAAAGATAAATATAGCAATGTCTAAGTTACGGTCGAACACTGACATCCAAGATAAAGGCTACTGCCTTGTTTGGATTTCAGAGCATAACTAATTTGTGCAAATTATAAATAGCAAAGTTAACCTATTACAAGTAAAACTGTTTCTACAAATCTTTCTAGAAAAAATAAATTTGTTTATTTATTTATAGTACATAATATAAATATTTTTTATAACATATTCAAGAACAAATAAATTAATAAATGCTTAAAAATTACTCTAATATGACAAAACTGTCATAATCTTAGCATGTGTTTGTCTTCCAATCACATCAAAACTGCAGAGAAGATTGGGTTGATTTTCTGAAAACTGTTGTTACACCCTATTTACAGAATTTCAAACACTTTTCCTTGTACAAGCAAGAACTAGCATAGAAATATGTAGGTAAGTAGCTATGGGCTTGGTTCTAGGAAAGAAGCAACCCGTACTTTCCTACCGGTCAACGCTTGCGCAGATGTGCACTGTGACACCTGCCCTTCGACAATTGCCACCTCTCTTTCCTTCATTAATATTACACATATCTCCATCCCTTTTCTATCAATTGCCTCCATCGACTAATTACGTACACTACGTATTTTTTATTACGTATTAAAAATTATGTATCCAGATTTTTGCTGTTTATCGTTTTATTGGTCTGCTTCAGAATTAATGGATGTATTAATTCTACGTTTGGGATGTTTATTTTTGTATCCTCTATCTTTTTAATTTAACTTCTTTTATTTTATTACTAGGTATTTTAGTGTTATAACATTACTAGTCGTTTCCCGCGGGATTGTGCTCACATTTAACTAGCCCGCGGAACCTTGTAACATTTCCGGCATACCTATTATATAAAGTACCTTATTAAGCTCTGGAAGAATGTGTAATAAAAGTTTTCAGTAGTTTAACAAACAAAAAAAACTCTTCAGCTTTTACAATGCTAGTGGACACGTCACGACTTCGTTCACGTTTCATCCTACTCCTACATACACCTACTTTACCCCTGCCTACTACAGATACAGACAGCGGAAAACGACTTTGTTGTATACTATGTCAAGATTATATATATATATATATATATAGATTATAGATTTCGCTTAGAGTCGTCTTAGTTATAGTAGAGTACTTATATATAATATAATAATAATATCTTTATTTCAGGGTATTAGAACCCATATAAATGATTACAAGCAATAGTTTATTATAAAACTACAAAAATATAAAATAATAATTTGGTAAATAGACATGTCAACTTAAAATTTTTATTTATTTAATTTTATTTATTTTTTAGCAGATCACAGCATCATTACATTTATCATAAAAAAATCAAATGTAAAATTAAAAAAAAACAATCGAAGCTTACTAAAATGAAAAGCTGACAGAAAAAACAAACAGTCACAAAATACTATTTCCAATTAAGGTCATGAATCCATAGATATGCACAAAATAAATATCAGCTAAATTGCTTGATTTACCTAAAAAGATCTAAAAATACTCATTGAAGCTAATTTCGGCTAATTAAACTTACAACAGTGCTACAAAACAGAACACCATGTACAATTATTGTACAAGACAATCAAAAGTAACAACACTTGTATCCAAAACAATTCAGTAGATAACTATAAAGCAGGTGCCGTTTAAGTAGCTAGGTAGGCTACTTACAACAATTATCAATTTTATGAATAAATTATAAACATGTTCCGTAACAGAACGAAAAATATAGCTACAAGTGAATAATTACTTTGAATAAACTTTTATTGCCTTGAAAGTGTTAATATTTGATTAATACTGCAATTAGTTCTTTTTTTCGTCGTACAGAAATAAGTACCTACATTCGCAATGTATGTAAGTAGTACTGAGATCTCTCACTCTGAAACTGCAAAGACTAAACCAACACCTATAAGTACCTATTTAAAACAAATTAAGCATCAATATTAATTAAAAATTACTGTAAGTACAGTGCGAAAGCATATGAGCATTACCACTTCAAGAATATTTTCCTTAGCCACTACAGCAACATTCACAGTATTTGGCGCATCTTTAGGTCAAATCAGGTTGCTAAAAGAAGGAAGTATTAGCTGTCCTTTACGCCAAAAGGACTCGTCCTTTACCCCCAGTGTATTTTTTATATAATAAGTAAACATTTAATTCACAAATGCCATTAAAACCGTTTGACAACTGCACAGTAGTCCAAAAGAATGTGATTCTCAAGGTGGTTATATACTTACGCACTTGCATTGTACATATTTTTTAATTGTTTATTAGTCTATAGGCTGTATCTTGTAAGTTATAGTTAGAGTTTTATAGGCCTACTGGTCCTGTAACTGTTACAAGTTGTCCCAAGTACACTCGATCAGCCCTTTGTTCTATGGACTTGATAAACTAGTCACTAAAACAAATCTAAAAAAGACTCTATTATAACCTTTGTAAAGACGTGTTTATTATGAACGGCGCGTTAAGTTTTTTGATACGTTATTTACTACCTATTTTACGAAGCGAAGGGAGATAGCTTTAGCTGTACAATATTTTTAAAGGTTTTCCTTGTCTGACGTTTGAGTTGCCTAAAAATGAATCACGTGGAATTTTATAGTGGATACATATTTGTAAATAGTATTACAATTGATCGCGGAGTCAATCATGAAACTATTTAAAATATTTTCTTAGCAGGTATTTGACTGATGTATTATGCGGTGCATTCGGCGTGACGATGAGGTCACTCGGCCGAAAATGAGGTATATGATGCCTGTCTCAAAATAGTCTCTTCCTAGTCTCCACTTGTATAAAAAATATTTTCCCCCTAAACCTACATTAATAGAACTCTCCTATCTAGTTATCAATATGCAACATAGTAGTCGTGTACACATCCTGTCCATTAAATCGAAAACCAACAAGCCATTGAACGGGCTAAACCCGTCTCCACGCGCGCCTCTGTCCCGTAGTTTCAGCGGGCAGGTGCTCACCGGCGCACACTTCTTTCATTAAAATTAATACCAATGTCGCGTGTGCACATTCTTACTCGATAACGCCTGGTCGTAATTAAGGTATGGTTTAAAACGAGCGGACCTGTCTGGCGGGCGCGCGCGCGCCACGCGACTCCTGCGCAGCTCGCGCCCGCAACGGTACCTCGGGAGCGACGCAACGAGAATCTTGTTTCCCAAATTCGATTTCGCGTATCGCATACGATTTAATATGCGCTTGTTATGCTTGGATAAATTAGGGCGCGGCATCTTCCCAAACTAACGGTTGTAGATTACTGATTTAGTACAGGGTCTTCCGCTGGGGACTGGCTAAACAGTCGCGGGAGCCGATGGGCACCCCGTGACGTGACGGTATGTTATTATTATTATTTTGAGATATCAAAAATATTTTACCTTGAAATTCCTACTTGTATACTTAGTAATACTCATGCCCGATTGCACTAAACTTAGGCTTAAATTATTCCTAAACATTTAGGAGTCACAAAACCTGTGTCATTAAATTAAGAGAGATTTAGCGAATTTAGTTTTTATTTAAGGTTGGTGATTTGTGCAATGTTTTTCTTGTTTGGAATATCTAAAATCAACTTGGGCGTCGCTTGAAGTTTAGTGCACTCGGCCATGAATATTAGGTACAAAGTATTATGAGAGAAATGAAAATTTATTATTTGAATTTCTGTCCAGCATGGAATTGAACAGGGCACCTCTTGCGTGGTAGACTGGTATGTTGATCACTAAACCACTCAGGTCATCGAATATTAATGAATGCTAAGTAACGCGTATGATGGTGGAGGTATCTTTTTTTGGCAATCTGCATTCGCCGCAATAACGCCCAGGCTAAACGACGACCATTCCTCACCTGTCAACGCCTGCGATCCTCGATGCCAATTTAACTACCGTCGCAACCCAATAAAAACATAAATAAAAAAGCTACACCACAGTCCAAATAAGGAAACAATACTAATTATCTATTTAAGACCACCTTATCTATCTAGTTAACGAGGTGTTGTAAACCAATAAAAGAATCGTACAAAGCTCGTTTGTCGGAAAGCCGAATTTCCTAACCTTATTTATTGGCCTTCAGCCAAACAATCCCAAAACGAAACGTGAAATATAACGTACTAAATGAGACACGTTATCTCGTTATGAACCCGTTCCGCGTGCTGTCAAAGCGCTACATTTTTATGCTCAATTAAAAATACCAGCACGAAAGAGACAAAAACGAACCTATTCAGTTACGTCCAGTCTGGTTCACACAACGTCGAAAATTTGGTTATGGAAGCGATAAGTCGAGACCGTTCAACGGTAACAAATGCACAATGCAAAATGGAATCACTGCGCGGTATCTGTCCGTGATCAGTGTCCGCGCGTCGGATGTGTCGTGTCCGTGTCCGAAGCGTGTCCACGGCGTGCCAGCGACGGCACTCAAGCGCTCAGGGGTTACCGTCTTGACGCGGCGGGCGGCCGTAGGTGGCTGCCTTCATGGAGACAACCACATTTGCATTCGGATGCCTCGTGAGAGACGCGCGAAATCCTCGCCGTAGGCTACTTTGTTTGTATACAATAACGGTTCGTGTTTCTTTAATATTTCTCCGCGGGTCCGATTGTTAAAGTGTAGAGGGTGAAACCAAGGCATTATATGTACGCCAGAAATCTTAAAGATGTTTGTTCCATTTCTAAGCTTGCCAAACGTAGAGGTTATGGCACAATAACCTTCCCTTTCGTGGGGAGGCCCTAAGTCCTGCAGTGGACTGTTATGGGCTGTGATGATTAGGTAGCAAATAATCGCTTAATGATAAGCAGTCATCGTAGACTATGGATGTATATTTTGGGATAATTCCGTAAAATATTTTTTCTTAGCATACCTCAACCCTTTCAGAATTCATTACTGACCTATAGCTGTCAGTATTTCAATCATTTAACCCCAAATATGTACACAAATTCACAATGAAATCGCAACTCATTCCTCGGCTACGATATGTTACAACTCGTTGAAGGAATGCTTTATGGAGTCGCGCTTCATTGTATCATCGCTAACCACGCTCGAGGTGAAATGTAAAACATGGCCTTTTATTAATACTTAATACGTTCGCCCTTTGACGCTTGTATGAATAGCAGTCACTCAACAAATCGTTAATCAAACTATATTGGATCAGGTAGTCCCATTGTGTGATAGATGTCGGCAAGCTTTAACATATGATTTATAGGGCGGCGTAATTTTTAAATAACGAATTAATAGCGAAGGAATCTTGAATGAGATGGGGTAGCTACCAGGAGTCATAAGTTACCTTCTCACGACAGCTACTTTGTATCAGACTGCACTCGCATGACTAGTTATTTTAGACTAAAATTTATCTGATTTCTCGATACTTAACTTTGTGTACCAAGCGACAAACCTGGAAAGCTTATCATCGTTGCCGATATTTCAATAAAATATGATGTTTCTCTATGTATTTTACTGTGTGCAATAAACTGTTAAATAAAAAATAAAAAAAATAAAATATCAATGCTTCATAAATTCGATCCCACTTCCCAGTTTCTAGGTTTTCAACATTATTGCAACGAATTTCATGCCAATCAAACATCGTAATGTCTAAATTTGTTTCCATATTGCACAAAATCCCACACTATTGAAGCGTGACAATGCAGATGACAACATTCCCATAATCATCGGCCATAACCATCACCCCATCTGCATCTCTGTCATTTGTTTACCTTAATTGTTTTATTTATAGCGAGTAATGTCCTACTACCCTACGCCTACAACCCAATTTTAAATGCACAGCTTTGTAAGAATGGTTGGATTTTTTAAATTGTAACTCTTTCACTCAAAAACACTGAAATTTTGCAGCAATTTAGCTTATAGCCCAGAATAAATTTAATGAATTTTACGCGGACGAAGTCATGGTCGAAAGCTAGTTCCAAATAGACAAAACACATTACATGAAATAATAAAAATTACACGGATACGTGTTTTACATTATGACGATCATAAGAATGGTTAAAATGTTGTTGAGTACGTTACAACATTTTATCTCACTGTTTACGATGTTTGCGTACATTAGTACTACTATAATGATTTTCTGCTGCACTTATTTGTATCTTTGTCGGATTATTAAATGAGCTGTTTATGTAAATTTCTGCTGATTATGACATTTGACAACAATTTTTAATTAAAGTCCTTCCAATTAACTACTAGTTCTGCCGATTAAATTACAATGTCTTCCTGCGCAAGTTCGTAAGACATGGTATGTATGTACCTCGCTTGGGAAGCAGTGTATTAAATTGTAAGCAGCAATTATGGAAATAAATATCCATGTTTTTTTTTTTTTTGTCGAAATGCCAACTAGTTATTTCATTTTATTTTATTAATTTGTTATTAATATGCACAGATAAGCAACGTAAAGTAAATAATAGATACCGTTGTAGCCTTAGATGAAATACAGCCCGAACTACACTACTAGCATGCATGCATGATATGGTACGGTATAGTATGCCATGGAGACGTTTTCCCTAGAGAGTACAACACGAAGTTCTTCAAGAAAGGGGTAAAACGGTTTTTACGGGGTCGGCAACACGTAGATGATGTCCCTGTTATTACAAACGTCTTACCATCTGGCAGGCTGTAAACTTATTTGCCACTTTGTGGTATAAAAAAAATAACACAAGCTTTCTGCAGATTACTCTAGCAGTTAGAAAAAGCTATAGCAGACTAGAGTAACGTTAGAGTTCACTTGCTATAGAATAAAAAAAAAATTGCCAATAAAAAGTCGACTATCTATTAACAAACAACGGTTGCATCTTAATTGCTCGACGGGAGGTGTAATAACTAACATTTTGTTATGACAATTCGAAATTACACGCAGCTCTGAGGCTGGGGTGTACGAGAGTTAGGGGGATGCGTGCACGCACTACATTTAATGGTGTGGGAAAACAAATGAGCACAACGTTTACGTTGTTTTTCTCTAATTGTCTATTGAACGTTCAACATTCATGGGAATGTCATGTCATGTTGCAGGGTTCATATTTATTTATTTTAGGGATATTGCGTATAAGTGTATAATGAAAATTCAAGAGAGGCGTTAGTTTGGGTCGGTAGTTTAACAACTTATATATTCAATAACCCACTTTTTTATTTATTTAAGTGTTTATTATACACATGAAAACGTAAAATAATATTACAAAGGTGAAAGATGGTTAATTGATAATGCCATTATAAAGATTAAAGTTTCAATCATACTAATAATTTTTTTATAATTATCGCACTATAGCCAAGATATCCCAACATAGACCAGAAATAAGTACTAGACTCGAAGCTACATATAGTGCTGTTTTAATATTAATTCACTAGTTTACGCTGCAGTACCTGAATGACATTTAGAATACATAGTATAAAACAATGTCTGCAAGCTGATATGATATGATGTCTGTCCCTATGCATCTATGTACGCTTAGATATTTTAAACTACGCAACGGATTTTAATGTGGTTTTCAAAAATGTATAGAGTGATTCAAGAGGAAGGTTTATAAGCAAGAAAAAAGGGTAGATAGGGATAAAGTAAGTAAACACGAACGAAGTCGTGCCGGGTGCACTAGTTTACAATAAAGGCTTGAAATATTTTATAGGTAGTACATTTCGTTCTATTCCAAAGCTTTCTTGACTTCAAAGCGATATTACCGTACTACACGCCATCTACAAAGAAAAATGATTTGCTTATACTTAACACCCCATGTGCTCGTGGGTGGCACAATGAGCCCCAAGTCACTCCTAATGAGGCTGCTTTCAACCCTTCAGATTGCTCTTCTTATTTTAAACCCTCAGCTTGACTTATGACAAGTTACTTAGCCTCATTGTGGGAGGAACATATTGAGCCCATTTAAAAGTTATTATGGAGCATTGTCCGGATTTGTAACACTTTATTGACGCTAGTTTTGTTGTTTTGGTGCAACGAGATTGTAAGAGGCTTAATTTGGTGGACTAGAAGCTTTTTTGCCCTCTGACTATGTTACTTATTTTATTTATATTTTGTTATGTTATACGGCAGACAAACAGGCAACCGGGTCACCTGATGGAAAGTTGTCACCGCCGCCTATGGACTTCAGTAACACCAGGGGAGTCACCAATGTGTTGCTCGGCTCTGAAGTGACCTCTAACATTTACTTGTGATTTAAAAAAATAAAACATATATCATACAAACTAAGTATTTATTCGCTACCACAAAAAATACGATCGGAATATTGACTGTTATAATTCGAACATTACATACAGAATTTACCCCTAATCCTGTCTATGTATTTCATCCCCCAACTAACCTACCGCCCTTGACAATCAACCCTAACGGAACCCTCGCTCCATCGATTACGAACAATCATAACACGGAATGTAATAAATTATGATTCGAGAAAAAAAACAGTTATTTACGGAACCCATTAGCACCACCACAGGTCATATCCGGTATGGAATCACGGGGTTGGTATCGACCCCAAGAGATGACTGGCCTTCTTGTAACGTTACCAAACTAATTTAAATCTCATATACCGATAAGTTTATTAGTTGCATTTGTGTTCTAAATTTAATCATCTTCAAAAATATTTTTTGGCACAGGCAGGGGCAGCGATGGCGTTGTTTTATTATGAATAAGTAAATTTTCAATTTGTGATACCTCTTGTCATACTTACTGTTGATCTTAAGCAAAAACCTTTAAGTTATTATTTCATATTTTAAATGTAGATGCAATTTATCTAGGCGGAGTATATCTGTATTATCTTCACAGTCCATAACAGTCTACTGCAGGACCCTTCCCCTCCCCCTCCCATAAAAGGAGAAGTTATTGCCATAACCTTCATACTTCTCAGGCGGGTTGGAGATCGCAATGTTATAAATATAACAATGGAAAACGCTGCTGCCGATTTTGCAGCCTACGGAGACTCTTAGATTTTTGCCTCGAAAGCATGAGTCGCCTTGTACGACACTGACGAGTGTAAGGGGTTTGTGCTATTCTGCTTTACCATACACCACACGGCCAACCTGTCTATTAAATACCAATTCGTCTCAAACAGACCCCAGTTATATTTTAATAGGTATTCATTAAAAGACTTTTACCTGGGATATTGATTTCTAACAATATCACCCTATCGATGGAATCCAAAGCCTTCTAGCACATTCCTCTTCATTAAAACGCGTCGCCCGCGTCCCGGCGCCCGACTCGCCGACACTCGCCAATGCATCATCAATTATACGTAAAACGGTATGAATTGCATTTCTTACCGATAACCGGGAGATAAGTTTGTTTTATTGACATTTCAGAGGGCGTAGCCGCCATCAAAGACCCGGTGCCGTCAACGCGGTGCCCAGAACCGCATACCACGCACTGAACTTTACTAATTGAACCCGAATCATTTCCAATGGCATCCCGTGTCGTTAGTTTACACGCATCAAATATTCCCATTTTAACGATTTTTTGGAAGGTTAGGAGTGCGGTGAAAGTTTTAATTTATTTCGTTAATCGAATGTTTGTCATAACTTCTGGAGTGATTATCACTTCACAGTATCTATGAGGATAGGTGCTTCTAATAGTGTGGTCAATCATTTTATTTTATATAGGCTCTATAATAAATAATAGTAGTTTATTCAACTGTCATATAAAAGGGGGTATTAAAACATCAGTGTCTGTTTATCATAGTGTGATAATAGTTTGACACGAGTGTTTTAATACCTAATTACATGTAGTTGCATACACTACTTTATCTACATTCATATTTTCATGTTAAAATTTCGTAGCAATAATTTTCTCAACTTTGCTAGAAGTAAGCTGCGAGTCAGTTCTGTTGTATATACGAGATGAAGATATCAAGCGGCGGGAAATCCACTTCACTACTTTCACATTTATATATCTATTTGCTTCAAACAAGAAAAAACATTTACAAACACAAATTACAACAATTTAAAAAAATATTCTGTTTAGCGGGAAAATAATGACACACAAATAAAAACAGGAAAATTTGAATTTAAATTTGTTAAAGACATTCAGGTATTCAGCCTTCATTGCGGCGTGTCCCGGCGCCCGACGAAAATTTATAAAATAAAAGTGTTGCATAATTATTAAAAAATTACTTTTCGATACAGCATTTCCCATACTATTTTCATTACAGCTGTATCGAAAAATAACTTTTTAATCATTATGCAACACTTTTATTTTTTAAATTTTTGTCGGGCGCCGTGACACGGCTAAATGTAGGCTGAATATCTAAATGTCTTCAACAAATTCAAAATTCCTGTTTATATTTGTGATCAGTTCAAAGTCTGTGGTTGTGATTGTGTACATTTGGAATTATTTTCCCGCTAAATAGAATATTTTTTCTAATTGTTGTAATTTGTGTTTGTAAATGTTTTTTCTTGTTTGAAGCAAATAAATAGATAAATGTGAAAGAAGTGAAGTGAATTTCGCTTGATATCCTGGACGCGTAGATACAACAGAACTGACTCGCAGTTACTTCCAGCAAAGTTGAAAAAATTATAGGTACGAAATTTTAACTTGAAAATATGAGTGTAGATAAAGTAGTGTATGCAACTGCATATAATTAGGTATTATATGACAGTTGCATAAACTACTATTACGTTACAGCTGTAATGAAATTAGTATGGGAAGTGCTGTATCGAAAAGTATTTTTTTTTAATTTATTGACTGGCGTGAAAAAAGTTTGTCATTAAACAACTGTTTTCGAATATGTAATTGAAACATTACGCTATGAGTGTAGACAAAAATAATTATCTTGGCGTCAATGTCCCAGTTTTGCACTCGCGCACGAGAGCCCGGGATCTGCCTTGTCCATGATCCACGATTTAGCAGATCAGATAATTTCAGTGGAGTTACACATTCAGTCACTCGAATGTGCAGGTTTCATCACGTTATTTACCCTCACCGTAAGACGTTTATACAGGCTCTATAATTGCGCAAATCGAACAATAGGAAGCTATATTTATTTGGGAGCTACATTCTCCCAAGTATTAAGTCATTGGGTCTATCATCACTCTATCCTGGAAAAGTAACAGTTCGGACTGAACGCGGGGAACCCGCAGATATGTAATTCGCATAGTTTTATAAAAAATATTTGCTAATTTTAGTTCGCAGTTTACTTTAACTGAAATTGCAATATACATATAATTGGAGTAGAGACATTAAAATTACCTCTACTGGTCCGGGCTGGTGGGTTCACAACACATTTAGTATTTATTTGTGGACCCACCGAAGTTTTTACGATTTAAACTTCCACGGCATTAGCTAGTCACCGCTTTCCTTCCATTTCCAAACCATCGCCCAGGCTACTGTACCTTATTATTACACACTCAATAGTGGTCAATAGAAAAAACCGGGCACGCGTTAGCCAGGCACCGACCCGCACGAGGGAAGGGAAGGGATGATCGAAAATAATAGGGGAAGAGAATTTTAAAATTTATATTTTTTGCAGCCGGCGCAGGTGATATAACGCGTGCGCTCCCGGCCGCGGCTCACTCGTGCCCGACGCGCCGCAGCCGCCGCCCGCGCCCGTGCGCCCGCGCTGATCCCCCGAAGCCTGTCAGTGCCCGCCCGACCGCCGCGCGGATTGCCCGTGCCGCCGCAATGCTCCAAGAGATCCAACTCGTCCAAGGCCAGACGAACTACGTCGTCGTCTCGGCCGGATATCCTTCCGCGACGCTCAAGACCGTCGCCGATAAGCGGAACGTCCCGATAGCGCCGGCGCCTGAGAAAAACTACGTGACCCACGACACGCCGAGCCTTCAGTACCGGAAGAAAGTACACTTCAGGACTAATCCTTATACCGGTCCGCAGGCTGTTTCGATCGCGCGTCGAAACGCACGCGAAAGGAATCGCGTGAAGCAAGTCAATGACGGATTCAACGCCCTACGCCGCCACTTGCCCGCCTCCGTTGTCGCCGCTTTATCCGGTGGCGCTCGACGCGGTTCTGGCAAGAAGCTAAGCAAAGTCGACACTCTACGTATGGTTGTAGAATACATAAGATATCTGCAACAGCTGTTGGATGAGAGCGATGCAGCTCTAGGTATCAAACGCGATCAGGAGAACAGAGAAAACATTCCGACGAGCAACCAAATCATGACCTCTTTAGACGTGGATGATGGCTTCTTCTATGGGGGCAGTTCGCCATGTTCTGAGAAGGCCGGGTCTCCAGCTCCCTCCGAATGCTCATCTGGAGTCTCCTCCTCATACTCGGCAGTGGACCGGTATGAAGCCCCAGCGCAGCAGTCCCTAGGCCCAATGGATGAAGATGAACTACTTGACGTAATATCGTGGTGGCAACAGAAATAATGTTGATGTAAGTATTGCATACGTATTCCAATTTTTGGCCTAAGTTTATAAATAAACTTTTTCATTACCCATTTTAATCTAAATAATTGATTTCTGAATCTTTCTCTGAATAATTTTAACAATGAGTAATTTTTATGAGGAAGTAAAACACAATGAAAATAAATGTTCTTTTCTCCTTACTTATCCCTCACTCATGCGTACTCAATTTTCACCATACTAATACATTTTCTGTTTTGTTCACAGGTATATTTAGCTCGCTCAATTTTGGACGAATCCCTCCGAGAAGTGTGCATTAATTTATTTTTATTGCATTTAATGATACCACAAAAAGACTTTTTTATATCTAGTCAAAACAAATAGTGCCTTAAACGTTTTAGCATTAAGTTTCGTCAACAGCCTGGATTTTGCAAGGAATAAGTTCTTTTGAAACGCATTGATCAGTTTTAAAATTTCCAATTTCCTGTAAGGTTTTCATGTAGATTTTAGAGACGTCTGTGTTTTTATATGATTATGTAGATCGTTACCTGTAATTAAGCTTTGAGGCTTTGTAAAGTGCATTTATGATATCGAGATAGTCGATTGTGTAAATATTTTAGATGTAAGTTATCTTGGAATGTTTGACAAGAATAAAATATTATTTATTGACTTTGAACTTTATTTTTGAAATAATCCTGCTTATAATATAATATTAAATATTTAAGAATTTTTATTTATTTTATTATTTATGCCAACCAATAGCTACACAAATTCAATTATTATTTTTATTTACTGTATTTAACATGGAATTTATTTAGTCTCAGAACTGAAGAAAGTTTATTGTCTATTAATAAATGATTACTTACTTTCTTATTAGAAATAATTTGGCATTTGATAATATTTTTTATAATTATCTAAAAATACTTTTTATTTATTTATCTAAAACTGCATGATAACTCTAAAAGTTTAACAATATCAAAACAATTAATTTGGTTGTTTTATTTTTAGAAACAATTGGGCATTTAATAAATTTTTTTATAATTTTTTAAAAATATTTTTATTTATTTATCGAAAACGCCATAGTGGCTATAACAATTTTTATATTAAAATTATAATTCCAAAATAGTAACAATAAATACCTTAAGTTACCCCTCACGACCGTGGATGCTTCTTTTTATATGTGTATACATAGTACAAAACAAAGTCGCTTCCCGCCGTCTGTCCCTATGTATCTACGTATGTGTCTTTGTACGCTTATATCTTTTAAACTACGCAACGGATTAGAATGCGGTTTTCAAAAATAGATAGAGTGATTCAAGAGGAAGGATTATAAGAAAAAAAAGGGTGAGTAAGAGTAAAATAGGTGTACGCAAATGAAGTCGCGCCTTGCCCACTAGCTGTTCCATAAAACACACAGCTTACAACCAATCAAACAAGAGTAAGCAACTCGTCCATACAAAAGACATCAACGCGCGCGCCTTTTCTTTTGCTGAAGTGATAACATTTTATTTTTTTAAATTGGTAACCTTAAAACGCACGTAATATCTTAGAAGAAATGAGGATTAGTATAAAATCGACAAATTACATTGGAAATTCTAAATATAGAGGAAATCGGCGTTGTGCATCAAAATATTTAATTTTTCATGCCAAACAATTAATTTTTTCGACTCGGGCGAGCGGTTTGATAATAAGGCTTTTAGTCCAATAACGTAGTGGATTTAAACGTAACTAATTCCAAATTCGTAAGCTGAAGTTCAATGCTTCAGCAGTTACGATGGTAAGTAGACAATGTGATAATATCAGTTTATCTAGCTGTTTCTTTACTTTTTGTTTTCTTTCAACCACTATATTTACAGCGATAAAATATTCAAGGAGTTCATACTTGTACTTGTAGCCTTTGTCCCGAAATTTTAACACACTACACAGCACTCCAAAATTTCATCAAAATCCGCTTAGTAGTTACAAATTTGTTGTATTTATAACATTCGTAGTATAGAATTCACGACAATGCCTAGTTTAAAGATCTAAACGACACCAATGCGCTGACAATCTCTTACCATCTAGGGCGAATTATCTTGTCGGTTCACTGTGTTACCGTATCTGTCTTTGCCGTGTTGGCCTCTACAGCCATCAGAAAAGCGCCCTGCCATTAACAGTGACGTTTTTTAAATAATCTATAATAATAGATGTCTAAGACCAATGATGAAAAGTTCAGAGTTAATGCTTGGAAGCATGTACGGAGTTCCAATGGGAAATCTAAAAAGAGTTGAGTAGAGTTTCTTACTATTTTATTTAAGGGAAAGCTTTCAATATCCAAAGGAATTTAATTAAACGTAGTCAACTGATCTTACGACAAAAGAAACTGTCTCTTAAAACATCGAATTATTTAAATTTAGCTTCCGTTATGTATAAAGTACAAAACGGCAGGTTCCTTGTCAATGCGTGGCTAAGCTGGCATGCTTCTGTCTGTGAGGTAGGGTACGAATTCACTATATACTTTAAATAATTTCGGAGTGACATAACTTCAGCCCCACATAATATTAGTTTCAAACAATTCATGATATTGATTCGAGTTCATATTGATAAATGTTTGTTTGGTTGTCGCCCCCGCCTGGCACGGGAAGGAGAGGCCGGCCCAAGAAACGATTGCTTGACGTAGTCAAGAACGATATGCGTGCCAATAAGCTCACCACTAGGGATGCCGAAGAACGAGCGAGGTGGGCCAAGAATGGCACGAAGGCGGACCCTGGGCCCTCGCTTGCTGCGCGGGGGCGCAACCGGGACATAACGCCAAGATGATGAAGATGATTGATATATGTTTGTTCTGAACAAACATTTAAATTATTGAAAAAAACATCTACACAGGGTAAGTACTGTAAATCGGAAACATATTCATATAAGGTGGTTATACCAATACAGAATAACTTCTCAGGGTCGATAGAGTTCTGACAGTGGTAAATCTATACATAGTATAAAAAACTAAATAAATTAAAATAAAACAAAGTCGCTTCCCGCAGTCTGTATGTATGTACACTTAGATCTTTTAAACTCCGCAACGGATTTTAATGCGGTTTTCAACAATGCATAGAGTGAGTCAAGAGATATGTTAGATCGGGGTAAAGTAGGTGTACAAGTTATGGGTTAAGTGGTGTGAAAAAACACCACTTTGTAATGAAAGGTTGTAGGAAAGTGCTCTCCAGTAAATCGGAAGCCGTTTATTATAGTCGACCCTAGCTGAAGCCAAGACAGGGTGTCCGGATGGATGATGGTGACCAATAGATACATACAGAAAGTCTCCTTGGGCTTCCTCAAGAGTCTACATTGGAGTGAATTAACATAGATAGATAGATAAACACTTTATTGCTACATTAAAACATACAGTAGATACAGTTAAAATCAATGTGACAATTGAGGATAAGCGGCCTTATCACTACAAGTGATCTCTTCCAGGCAACCATCACAGATATGTAAAAGAGAAATTGAAAAGCAAGTAGATTTGAGAACTTAATAAATATTAGCCAGGAATATGAATGTGTAATTATAAACATATGTATAGGTTAAAAAAAAATTTTTTTTGGGTTTACCTGTGCCAATAAATTACATTTTACGAGTAAAATCTCATTTTTTAGAAATACATCCATGGTGGGCTATACAGTAAAATTGTCTATAGGACAATAAAAATATCATACCAGTCCCACCAATACCCTTTACTTATCATAAATCATCGTTACCCAGATGTACGGAATTAGCCAGATCTGATGCGATTCGAGCATGGGCGAACGTTTCCTAAAAACAAACAAAAAATACCTCACACGATACCAAATAACGGTTACCGAAATGGCCTATGTAGAACTGGGAGGTCACCACTTCCACAATATAAAACACAACCCTCTTCTAACTTGGCTTAGTTTTATTAGTTCGTTTTTCCGCCGCGTCGAAGCTTGTGATTGTATCATCGGTCTACCATTAAGTTGACGATGAGGGCAGATTCTATTAATTTATTACCAATGTGGGTGGATATACTGACATTATTTTTTTATTAGTCGCCGTACGTGAACGCGACAGATAACTGTAATTTTGTGTTATTTTTATTAAGTTATCCGACAACGAAATTGGTCATGAAAAAACACAATGTTACGCAAAGTTTGGAGAGGCAATTCTTACAAATTTCATGTTCATTGGACACTTATAAAATTATGTCGCAGAAAATATACGATAAACAGTTTTTCAGTACATCCATCAGCTGTATGAGCTATAATCGGATATTGATAATAGGATGTATTTAATAACAGAGATATATTCCATAATGTTTTAAACTATTGCGGTTATTATCACACATTTAAAAGATATGTACTAGGTTTCCTACCGCGTACCTTTGTTTACGAGTAGCCCGAAATATCGAAGCAGTGGCATGGTCACTGGACGTCCCGTAAACAAAGGTACGCAACCCAGAACATACCTTTAAAATGAAAGATCTACTTTATTTAAACAACTACATCACAATACAATACTGAAAACTACCCTAAATTAAACAAAAAAAAATACTAATTATAGAATTAAGTAACACCATTTTATATTAAAAAATATTTTACGGTATTATTTTATACTTTAATATTTAATTTAAGTGAAATATATCTATGACCCAATTTCATACTAGACTATTTTAAATCTAATTACTCACGAACATTAAAAATCCACATTTAAAAAAAACTTAACGGCTCCCAAAAGAAAACTGTGAAGTTATTGTTCCCTCTGGCTAACAAAAGAACTAGTGGCTTCCTAATTTAAACGTCAACGTAAATTATATCGGAATCCCTTGTTAGATAGATTTGACAAATTCACTTATTATACTTTACACGTGAGACTGAGTTACAAGATCATACAGGATGTAGCTCGTTGTAAGCTTACTAGCAGATTTTGTAGATATTAAAATAGTGCACGAAAACGCCGACAAAGGTCTCGCGTAATACGTTAGTTACATTAGTTACAGAGTGGTTCCCAGATTAACATGCCGCAGAGGTCCCGGGTTTGATTCTTAGCCGAGCAGAAATAGAACGTAGGTATTAATTTTAATTTCTGTTACGGGTCTGGGTGCTATATGTATAATAAATATGTATTTAAAAGTATATAAGTAGTTTCTCATTTGTCTAACACCTATAACACAAGCTTTGCAGCGTCTGTCCCTATATATGTCTGTACGCTTAGATCTTTTAAACTATATTAAAGAAGAAGGTTTATAAGCAAGAAAAAAGGGTAGGTAGGGGTGAAGTAGGTGTAGGGTGGGTGATAGGTCGCAACCCGCAAAATGGCAAGACTAGACTTCTATTCCGATATTCGATGTAGTTCCTGCACGAACACGCAAAACCAAATTATTAAAGCTAGTAAAAAATACCCACCCTCTATCCAGCCTAGCAGAGACGGATCTTCTGTCAGGAGGCCGACTACTGTCTATGCATGTTCCAATAAAAACGTCATTGTTTTCGTAAAAAATGACGCGCCACACAACAATCTGATAATGAGCGTGGGCGGGGCCACAACAAAAGAGATATGGTTAGCACCAACAGATACACAATACGGGCGAACGTTTGATTCGGGTTTTCGGGTGTAAAATTAAGTTCTCCAACATCAATATTGCTATTGTCCACGTTTTTTACTAGTGACAACTCAGCCTCCCCATAAACGAAAATAGAGAAATGAATACGATGTTTGTTTTACAAATTGTTGGGGAATTTCTCGTAACTGTCTATGGTTGTTGTGGAGTAATATAATAGAAAACTATAATTATCATTTAGGCTTATTCCACACCGGAGTGCACAAGTGGTAGCATTATTTCAAGACCGATAACCAGAGACGCATGCAGACGGACGGATGACCGTTTCGTACTTTAAGGCTAGTCGAACTTTGGCATTGCGAGGGACTTGCCACTTGTTAGGTGTATCTCTTAATACGATCAACGATGATGACCGAGGTCACTACCAAGGTCGCTACAAACCATGAGACTCATTCAACAGTCTCGGGAACAAATGGACACCCCGTGACGGTATATTATTTTTATTCTCTTGATTTATTTTCGTTCTTACATGTAATTTTTTTATAAGTTCAGGAGTAACGGCGGTCGGCAACGCAGAAGATTCACTGCCACACAATTTTATCGAAACAGAAATCCAATCACCGGTCTTCGGTGATATAATATTTTCGCAATCTAATTACATACGTACATAACTTAAGTATTTACAAAAAAGCAATTCTAATGTTTAGTCAAAAACCCACGACTGGATGGAGACTACTTGCAAATACGTATGTAATACGAATATATTCTGTATTATCTACACCACAGCGAACAAGATTACGATGTGACACACTCGCTTAAACACATGTAACGCGAAGCCAAGACAGAACGCACTTCTTTTTACGCAATCACAGGTCGCCGTTTGAAATTTATCAAAAACTCTGCATATCTATCGACTTCCTGTCTTCGCGATGAAGCCTTTTAAAGCCTTTATCTTGCTAATGATGTTTTACGATGTACCTCCAGACTGCGTTATCTGCGACCGTCGCCTACGGTAGCTAAAGCGGGCAAAGTGTACCAGTTTCTCGAGACTTTGAATATCGCCCCTATGTCTGAGAAGACAAGGCGTCAAGGAATAGTGTGAAATGGAATCGTCAAGTCGGCATTTTCTTTTGTCGCCCTCCGTATCTGAAGAGTAAATTAATTGACGGATTGCGGTAGCAGAGTTGATTGTTTTATTTTTTGCTACCGGGGGAGGCTTTTGTCGCCAAACTTATCTATTAGCATCCCGCGCAGAGAAGATATCAATGAGATGGGTTAATGAAAGCATCAAATGGGTCGTAACATTTTTTAAACCAAATTTTATGGATAGTTTTTAAGTCCTATCTAAGCGTCCAATACCCTAACTAATTTGGTTAAAGTAAAAAATAATAATCATCGAGTCAATATCCTTCCCCATTATCGCCAAAGTTGTACTCTCGCACCCGGGGTCTTTGGTAGATCAGGTAATTAAAGTTAAGCGACTGCTATCTGACCAGATTGGATCATGGTTACACATTCAATGGTCTGAATGTTCCTCACGATATTTTGCCTCACCGTAAGAGCCTTGTTTATTGTAACTTCCTAATGTACCTACAAAACTCAGAAAGGAGACGTTGGTACAAGGCGGCACTGGGTATCGAACTCAGTGCATACCTTTCGCTTACAAATTGGACAAACTAGCCGGTAACCCACCAACCCTCTTACTAATTTGGGTAAAAGTGATTTTTGATAAATATTTTGATGGTTATTACTTAACAAATTACCAAAAGGCGTCAAAAGCATCATCGGATCCTAGATTTATGTTACTTTTGATGCTATCGCAATTGCTACTACCTATTACGTGAAGCTGATGCCTCGGGGAGACTCTTGTTAGAATTTTAACAGATTCATGGAAAATATAACGCTGCAGGCATTTAACTATCAAGAGACAGAGTAACTTACACTTTATTGCCCAACAATAAGGATCATCCAGATCACTTAAACATCGATGCCGTATTGCACAGTATTACGTACTAATAGTGGGCATAAAATTGAATATTTCGGCTGGAACAAAAGGCCGGCAACATGGCTGTCGACCGCATTAGCGCCCTACCTCAATAAATCCAAGGCCTCCGTCGCCATAGGGCTAATTACTCTGAATATCGGTTGATATACTGTCTACTTAGAGACCGTGATGTATGGGCGCGTTCAAAGGATCGGACGCCGAGCCCCGCCAAGCCCGCGGGCGCGGCAGGCCACGATTATAAATAAGCATGTTTAGGATAACGATTGTCGACAGTAGGATAGGATAGTACCACCGAGCGGCTCCGAGCGCCAGTGACAGACCACCTATGAAAGCCAATTCGAAACCATGATTAACTTCCAACTAGCTGTAAGCGAAATTTGAAGAGGTTGTTGTAGAATCAGGACGGGCTTTGTTTTAAAGTAAGGTGCCTCGACGGTATGCTTATGTATTATCTACTGGATGTTTATTGCAGGCTTGATGTATTACTCATGTATATGCTAAAGATTGCAAATATGTATTTGCGTTTTTCTTCTACATAGGTATGCGGGGGATATAAAATAAATTCAATAATGAAAAAAAAATTATTATTAAATTAATATAATATTATCATATTAATATTATATTAATATTCGGTATTGAGTATTAATTAAAAAAATTACTCTATATAAATTTACAAAAATACTGGCTGTTTATTTTATATATTACAGCAATTATATATTCAAACATTATATTTGGATATTACAGAAATCATCACTCATCGTCAACCATGCTTTTCATCAAAACCACATTACCCATCAACCACATAAAACTACACCCAAAGCCCCCAGAATCCGCAACTCACTTTGAATCGACATTGAATAAGACATGAGGACGTTCGCTTTGTGCCCGAAGCGACAATAGCAACGCATGATCTAGATTAGTGACGCGCATTGTGACGCCAAAGGGTTGCATTGTGCGGGTGCGCGGGCGCATACGACGGACGGATTCGCGCAGATTCCGTGGATTCACAAAATTATTGCAACTTCACAAGGTCGTCGATATTACCTAAGCGGCTAGTTTTAGTAAGTATTTATTTTAATTTTATTTGGTACTACCGTACATTAATTTATACTATGTATAGATATAGATAATGTCTGTTTAAGAGAAAATCGTAGGTGTTCAGCTAACTACAATGATCGCCTGTATATATTAGTAATCCTATAATGTTTCACTTTCTGGTACCCGACTGTACGTACATGCTACTCAATAAGTAGTGTTACTAAATAAAATATTGTGCAGACCTTTTACTACTGGCAGTAAGTTAATGCGTTATGCATAAATATACATGTTTGGTTCGTAATAGTAAACAATAGCAACACCGCAGGATTGAGATTGTTATTTCTAATACCGCATATTGGGAAGCCAAACGCCAAAAGGTTGTAGCATTGTGAACTGCGCAAACACCGCACGCACACTCGATCCAGGATTTGGCAAATCAGGTAATTAGAGTAGAGGCGGCCATCGGACCTCTGTGATTATGTTAACAACTAAATAAAATAATTACGGCTAAAGCCCCCCGAGCGCGATCCAGCACGCTTCGTGCAAACGTAGTATTTCAATACACTACTTTCATATTTTCAATACACTATCAAAGCCAATGAATTTTTGTAAACTTATTCTAGAAACCAGAACTTTTAATATGTTTCAAAGATACACAAGTTAAATCCCGTTTAACTTTGAAACTATGTATTTATAAGAAAATCTGACTAACCATAAGCATAGATGTATATGATTTATATATATCTATCTATAAGCATATATATCTATAAGCATAGATATATATGGATTAAAATTAAAAAAATTATCAAACTACGTTCATATGGAGCGCGCTTGGGGGACACTCCTCTTAACTTTATGTAAATCAATTATTACATTTTTAATATTTCAGCAGTGGCAGTTTCAAATTATTTTTTTATTAGGAAACCATTCGACTTCTAACCGAAAAACACATTTATGTTCAACGTAATTTCCGTACAGCGGTCAATCACAAAGGTAACTAAAATCATGACCAACCACTAAATCGGGCAAAAACTACATTACTCCACAGAAGCTTATAGCCGAGCGATTTCATCTTAAAGAAAAACTGTTACCCCAAACGTAATACACCACACCCACCACAAAAGAAAGAGATAAGATCAAAATCTGCAACAACAGACAAATTGTAATTCTTCATCTGATATTATCTCCGTCTGTTTTCAAAACATGTCATTCTCCCTGAATTATTGTAATACTAGTGTAGCATGAAATTGATTCTTGTACTTGGAATTTTGGTACGAGCCTCGCAGACTTATCTATGTTGAGTAATCTTTTGCTTCGGGTTAAATAAGTAGGAAATAATGTCTCAATTTCAATAAAAATATTTATAGATGTTATATGATGTGCAGTACCTTATTGCAACTTTTTGACTTCATAGTTTAGTTTTTGTAAAAAGGAATGTAAAGAATTGTATATAATCTTTATATGAATATATTAGGTATGTGCTGTGTAGGTGTGTCAGGACCGAGCACAGTGGCGGTTCATAACCATTGCTTATCTCTCCTATTGGACAAATCACGAAAAAAAATTGTTTTTTAACTTAGTCCCTTGTAACACTAATACACTTATTCCATCGGAGCTCCATGTAAATTAGTTAATACCACTTTATTTTAAAGTCTTGCTTGTTTTAGGCTTAAATTGTTGACTAATTATTCATTCGTCTTAAAATATCTAATAGATCGTACCAGCGACTTCAAACCAGAACATTCCTACACTTGGACAAATAATGAACATATCAGATCTGGGGAAGATACCATAATTCTTTTTGCATATGGCGCAATTTATTACCGCCATGTGACCCAATAGATACGGGCTGCCACTGATTGTGCTGAGTTAGAGTCAATAGGTTCAAAATAATCGACTAATATTTGATTACGCTACTGAGAACATAATGATGTAATTTATTTCTGTTCTCTTTCAAGGTATTTGATATTTTTCGCACACCGTATAAGGTACAGGTGGGCAGACAGATGGTAAAAGGATTGCGGACGGCAAGGTGTGTGACTCAGGTGCGGCACAAGCCACGGCATTGTCACCCCTCTGGACAGTTGTGAACGAAAGTGGTGCGCAAAGTTTTAGTATGAATGTATGCTGTGTGCTTGTTTTTGTCTGTTTTCTATGTTTTCATTGAAAAAATTAACCAACGAAATGTAAAATGGATTACAGTAGGTATTTTGATTTGTAATCTGATTCAGTATAGCACGTCCAGTAGAAGATAATGGCACTTTCTACTGCATTTCCTATTGTCACATCTACTTAGTTGGAAAATTAGTGTAATTTCTTGCCACGCGCTACAGTAAGCCTACATCATACTAGTAGGCTTACTGTACTGCATGTGTAATTTTATTGACTTGTAATGTAAATCAAAGTATAGAGTATTTTGAGAAAACTACCTCTGTAAGCGTTATTTCTTAGATAAAGAATTTTGTGAGTGATAAAAACTGCAACAACACAAAACAAACATAATTACGAAAAGTATGAAACACTAAAATAATTGCATATCGCACCGAAGTACGAGAAGTAATATCAACTACTTGAGCCTAGAAGCGATATGTTGGTAATTAAGTCATACTTAGAATTTTCAAATATTTTATAGTACCTATGTATTTTTAACTGAATAATAAATACCAACAAATAATTAAAATTTTCCGAATGCCTTTGATTTTTGTCGGTGCTTGTACCACATCATCCTTGTGATTTTTTTATAGCATCCGCTCCACATAAAAGTATGGTGTGAAAGTAGAGCGAAACAATTAAAATAATGTTTTAATTGAACATACCTTGACATAAAATGTATACCAGTAATGATTTAACTTAATAAGGTACAAATAATAATATACAAATATTTTTTCAGTTCATTCCTCCTTAAATAACTTAAATCGTAAAAAAATGTACTAAACTCTTAAACTTCCATAAATTTATATACTTAACAACTTTTTACTAATGAGTACTTTAAAATATTTTTTTATTCTCAACCTGAACTATAGATTTCAGAAACTTTTCGTAACCTGTGCCCTCGACAAAGTATAATTTTTGTGTAAAAACTTCATTAAATAACGTACCTAACGAAGAACGCCGAATAAAAATAATAATCGTCAAGTCCATTCATAAATCCACAGATGTACAAGCAGATGATAAGTCTCGTGCCCTTTCACCACCGCGAAAAGCTGCAAACGAATTCTTTAAAATTGGCCATTTTGTCCGACATGGGTTGGCCAAAGCCACACTTCAAGTTAAACTTTCTATTTGCGTTAACCCTTTGTGCAATCCGATACTGAACGATGAGTTTTGCACAAATAGTAACCCGTCGCATGCTACGCCAGGTGTCTGCGATAATGGATATGTTAGAACATCTTGCGTTGCGTTTGATTTTGGTTACAATTCTGTGTATTTGTAGAGGAATTCGCACAAATTGCGTTGTTGCATTGTCGGTCACGGCAAAGGACCATTCAGGACCATTGACGATCATAATATGGACTCCATCTGTTTCGGTTGCTAATTGTCGCGCACAGCAAATAGAGATTAGGTATAGAACATTGTTATAGTCTTATCGGAAGCTCAGGTTGAGCAAATGGTGGTTAATATTCAGTTAATACTTTGTCGGAACTAGTGTTCGTCATAAAGGTCATACAAAACGAAACGAAAAGTGCTCGAAGTTAGTAAGAGTGGGCGGTGGTGTTTGACTATTATAAAGCATTCTCTCCATATATACCCGAACCACACAACTCCAATAAACAGCAAAATTACATATTTACATATTCGAAGAACTATCTCCCACAACAGTTTCTTGTACGTTCCCGAACATATTAATTCGTCATAATTTGAATGACAATGAGTACGGCGCAAGTCAAACAGAGTCGTCACAAATATTTTATATGGAGACGTTTTACATCGGTGTTAACGAGGGATCCCTCTATAAAAGTTTTGTATTGAGACATAAATCTTATGCACTAGACACGGAGTGAGACTCAACAATGCGAACGTATAAATATTGTGTATTAATGAAATATCTTTATTGCATCGTATAAGGTAATAGACCGATGGAATATATCCCATAGGTATAGCTCTTCGAGCTGGAAGGATTATGATGTGATTTATAAACGTATATAAATTATCAGGGGAGCTGCCAATGTGTTGAGATTAGTTAAATGCCTAGGAACAAATTAAAAGTAGGGACTCATATAGTGCTGTTAAACTGTGCAGTATTAATACTTACCAAAATACCTCAAAAGATTACAATAAAAATAATCATCTTGATGTTAATGTGACGGTTGTGCTCTCACGCACGAGGGCCCGGGGTCCGCCTTGACCATGATCCAGGTTTAGACAGGTCAGGTAATGACAGTGGAGCGACTGCCATCTGACCTCCGTGACCCAGCTACCAACTATCAAAAGTGATCCCGACTCCGGCGAAGCCTAAAATATGTTAGTTTATTTGTACCAAAGAATTATTTTCAAGACATTTAAGGGTAATATTTTTATGAGATTAATACATAGCATTCAGAAAAATAGTTTATTGACTTGACAGTATGTACTTACGTCGCACTTGACTGTAGAAAACCCGGACAGAATTGGAAAATGTAGCCATAAATACCTGTGGCAACCTCGGACAGTTCAAATATAACTGTAGCATTATCTGTCTTTGTTGTAGCCACAATCTATAAATTAAACCTTTTTGCCATCATAGATACTTACAGATAAACTGCAAAAGTGTCTCGAGTTTTTTACTAAACGCCTCAAGCGCCTTATCATTTGCGGTCAAAACTCTAATGCTTTTCCGTTGTCAGTCTATATCCAAAACTTTTTTGAGATAACTTGGTAATCCAATCAATTGAATAACGTTGTGTTTGTTGTCTGGCAAAGTAGAATTTAATATAAAATAGGTAGTCTCCGTACCTACTTCGCTTTTATTTCATAATATATTTTCTCGATTTAAACGTGTAACCTTAAAAAATTAAGTATTTGATAGCAAAGGTTTATACGCATCTAAATTTATGTTACACATATCAGTCAGGATTTAAGACACAAGTTGCCCACTTTGACCATAATAATCATCATAACTGCCATCGGAAGTCTTTGGTAACGATAAAGATATAATTAAACACTTTATCAGCACACTAAGGACGTGCGATTGACAGTATATTTCATCTATTCAAAAATGCCGAAGTGTTAAATCGATGATAAAATGAAGTATCAATCGTCATTTCGTTAAGTGGTCGATAAGACAGAACGGAAAGTAATTTTTTTAATTAACACATTAAGAGCAGATATCTTAATCTGTACGGCGCCAATGCTAAAAAGGCCATACCCTTTGATAAAAGTCTCGACGTCTTTATCAAATATGGCCTAAGGCCTTTCCAATAGAACGAAGCATTTTGTGCAAAAAATCTACCGGTTCCCACTTTAATTATTGGTTTTAAAAACATATGATTAAGAATTTAGACCACCCTTAAGTTAGGCCCTTTGCGGTTTTTGTGAAGAAATATTTGGACTTTGTAGGTTAGTAAAATTGGAGTTGCTGTCGCACTTCTATTAAAAATTAACCGAATATCTATACATCTATACATAGTATACGCGAACGAAGTCGCGCCGGCCGTACTAGTTATGTATATGTATACGCGAAGGATTATATATTTAAAAAAAAAAAAAAAGACTTAAAATAAAAACGCAAAGGATTATAATATAGTTAATTCAAAGGTCTTGGCCTTATGTTAGGGGAAGCTTGAGACATCGCAAACGCTTGACCAATCATTAGCTTCACTGAATACTGGAGCTATATCTATTCCCATCCCATGTGGCGGAAACCCTGGAAATATCACATACAGGCGGCGACCATTGACAATATAAATCACTGTTGACTTTCGCATTCGTCCGTATATTCCGATGAGGCCACCGAATAATAATTACCGTGTGAGAAATACGCTCTCACGGGAACAACCATCGGTGATTTATACCGCTAAACGGATAATTATGTCCGAATATACGTATACCGGTAATATACACCGAGAGGAAATTATTTGGGAACTTCGCGCGTATATGTAAGCTGAACTCTGGTGTAAAGGAAGTTGTGAAGGTTTTCACTTTTATTTTGTAATATAAGCCTGTGTTTACTGCAGGGTCGACAATCGTACAGTAAAAATGTATACCATAATTATTAAATTTGTATTGGTATGTCGGTGGGGTGCGTCTGGCGGCGGTAATCACTTATCTCAGGTGACATTAGCTCGTTTTATCAAAGATGCATTTGTAAGGATAGGATAAGGAAAGATAAACGCTAACTAACATTGGCACTTTCAATGCATTTAGTTCAGTAGACTTGTATGTAAGTTTGATTTCATAATTAACGGGAAAACAAAAATAAATTTATTTAAAGGTTTGAAAATTATGAGAATGGAATTATTTCTGATGGGAAAATTTTATTTAGGAAATTATACTATAGAAAAAATGAAGTATGATAAATTTTTGCGAACGGAAAAATCCAGTAAAAAAATGCTAAAAACCACTCATTTAGGGCACACATTTCTTTTGAGTGTGCCCAAAAATTCATTAGCGACCAAGAATAAGTAATTAAATATTATGTTCGCCATTAACATCAGTTTGAGGCTTAAAAGTTTTAAATCTTGTGGCCATATTTCACGGTCAGTAATAAACTTTTGAAATATTAAGGCAATTATAGAAAGGGGTAAAGAAAAAAATAAAAATAAAGACGAAAATCGCTAGCCCGGAGGCGCGATGCGGAGGGCCACTGTTTAGGGCACATTTAAAATATTTTTTTGCCACATTTTACACGAGAAAAGGCTTTATCTCGGAATCTTGTTTTGGTGATTTATTGGTTAGAGCAGTATTATCCTGCGCAAACGCCGCTTGTTAGCGTTCCGGCGGATTTGCATCTCATTAGGGTCGTTAGTGTTTAATAGTGCTTGATGTACCGTATCTAAATATTATGTAGCTCTTCGGACCACACTCGAATTTTTGACCATTTATATACGGTGTTGGTCGAGCTATACCGCACAGTGAAGTACAGTTAATTATATGTAGTAAAATAGTTATTAAAAATTTTGGGGGGTTAAGGGTTACTACCACCCCGGGGGTACCAGCCAACCTCACCAATCCTCGAAACAGACGGACGGCTCTGACAAACCGGCTTTTACCTAACGGATTGTTCGGGTCAGATGGTAGTTTCAGCACGTAAAAAGCTTAAAACCCCCAAAAATTAAAAAGTATGAAAGGCCTCTAAGGCGGCTCTTTTTAACGTCACCCAGGGTCCTATGTTAAGTGAGTTGGGGTTAACGGGACAAAAGCTGACCCGTTTAAAGACGTTAGTCCAAAAGTTCGCTACGCACCATAGAATGTTGGCAATATAACCTTTCGTGGCGAGTACGTAGCAGTGGCGTTCCTGTAAGAGACTCGATGGACAAACAACAGTTCCGAAACGTCGGGATCGGCTAGAAGCTAATGTAACTACACAGTTCTCCGAGTGGGGACAACGGTGTAGGGGGGGGTCGAGTTTTAGGACAGCGTCTTGGACCTAAACGGAACAGCATTATGGTTCTGTGGGGTGTTTATAGAAGGTGCCATGAGCATATAGGTTTATAAAATAATAAAACATTTTTTAAATAAAAATCCATTTAAAAGCTTCTGTCGTACTTTTTTAGAAATACGAGTTTTGAACAAAATAACCAATGCATCAAAAGTCGATCTTTCGTGAAGAATAAATTAAAAATGGGTTCCTCATTAAAATAATTGCTACACGTACATGCTAAACAGGACATTTACCAGATGATAAAAACTGCCGCGATAAATATAGTTTCACGCTGGAATTCTAGATGACATATTCTATGCCAATTAAATTAGCCATTTACGATGACATACCAGCTTCTTTATCATCGTAAAAACAGGACAACATGATTACAACAGCTTATATTTTTATACTGACAACATACTATATGTAGCTATACCAGATTGTGATATGAACGAATGACCTCCCTGCCAGTAATACAGCTTGCTGAAAACACTCAAGAGGCAAGATTTCACAGCAATCCGCAGATTAACAAATGCTTCTTGCTGCCTACAATGGAGGACACACTGCCGAAAAGTTTGATGAACATCGAAATTAAAACAGTTTTAAATTATAAACAATTTTATTTAAAGCAGATTTACAAAGGTAAGATAAACACAGTCTAATAATTGCAAAGTGAAATTAGAATAAGAAAAGGATCCTCAAATCCAACCGTCGCCTGCCACAACGTTGTTGATATGTCTGATGAAAATATTACCTACTGTTGGTACAGACTTAATTACCCAGCCACTGTGTTTCCTTTGGACTTTGAAAAAAGGAGAAGGATAAACACACAGGAGTTTCAGAGATGGGAATGAGAGGTACTTGCCCGTAAAAGTACATTATAAAGTATGAATACCGGGCTTTTTCCGTAATCTGATACGCCTATTTCACCTGGAAGTGGAGTCTGTCATTTTGTATCACTAATGTGATACCACCAACCTTTCTCGAGGAAATTCAATCGGCCTTTAAACCTCGAAAAAATCTTTGTGAGGGTCATAAGAAATACTACAACACCAGTCATTTGATGCACATCCTTTCGCGCCGTGGTCCCTTGCCGGTCGCCCGCGGCTCATGCAGCCGCCCAGGAAGCCCGACTCAGCGCGCCAGCAAGAATAAATTCACTGGCAAGCGTAACAAAGGTGAAGTAAAAAGGAAGCGTCCAACCTCTAGGCCATGGGCCAAAGCGATTTATCCGCGTGCCTTATGAAACGGCAGAAACGAGAAAAATATCGCGTTCATTTTTAAGAACACTTGTGTGTTGGGGCGGTAATTGCGGATTTTTCGGTGTCAGGGCGTACGTGATGTTTGGTTGGTTTATTTACGTGTTGATTGCTTTGTTTTTTATTGGGTTCTGTCGGTTGGTTATAGGTTGCCTGATTGTAGAACAGAGACCGAGACTTGTCGACGTATTTGTGTTTTACGAATAATTTAGCGTATTTCATGCGAATATGCTTTTACTTTATAAATAACTAAATCATTTCCAATTAACAGTGGCATCGACAAAATAAATCAGTGTACATCGAACGCGCTGGGCGATGTCCACTGACACTTGTGAAGGTGGAAGCAATTTGTCTCGCGGCTAGATAACGATCGGTGTATCGTGAAATCTTTCACACCTAGCTTGACCTTCGGCGGGTACATGGCCACAACACCGGACTACCCATGTTTTTAAACTTCGTCACAATTAACATTCTTACTGGTATCGAACTTTTCTCGAAGTTTATTTCGTCAAAGTTTGGAGCTAAGAGAACTACGATGTCAACGTCGTAGAATAGAAAAAAAATCTCCGCACAAATCCGGTAATGTAAACTACACGCGTGTTTAGACTACAGTAGATAATATAATACGAAAACCAATGCAAAAATTGTCGTTTTGCGAACAAGTGTGATATATTATTAATGAATTATTTATTTATTTATTCTTACGAACAACAATAATGTTGTAACATAGATTTGAAGTAAACGTAAGTATCAGAAAGCTAATAAAGCAATAGTGCAGGGTAATCTCTCTAGAAAAATGTTTTAAACTTATCAGACATTTTATAAAATATTGTTGTCTCGTGACAATTATTTTTTCGTCTTTGGGCTTCTCTTACACTATGGCCTATGCCGACTATACGGAAAGAAATCCGGAATAAAGTTGTCGGTACTTATAAATCTCTTCAACAATTCTATTTCATCCAATGTAACTAATTTAAATTAGTTCAGAATAATTCAATTTTTCTTACCTTTTTTTCTTACGTTTATCTTAACATATTTTTCTACAGTGTAAAAGGGTTGGTACCCGAATGTGTGTACAAACAATTGTAGATTAAAGATAACCAGCAATCTAAACATGATCTCGTACGTAGCGCATGCCCTTTGTATCGCCCCAATCCTTTACTATGAACAAGGCTTTTGTAAAATACAAAGATAAATATTACTGTTACAGTATAAAAAGTCTTTACCCGAATTGTATTTTTTGTTACATTACTTTTTATTTTGCATTGTCACAGCGCTATTAAAGTAAAGGACATAAAATAAATTGAGCTCATGTTTTTATGGCCATTGTTAAAAAGGAATGAAATTTGCGAATTTTATAATGATGAAATACAAGTTTAACGAATAATATCATTATAATGTAAGTATCGTCATTATCATATAATAATAGCATTTAGAAATTAAAAGCTAGTGTATGGGTAGTGGGTACCTACTTCCATTATAATTGCAAAGTTATTTATTTTACAGGATCATAAAATATTCAAGGCAATTTTGTGTCAGTTACTCTGACATCCTCATAGGTTTGGGTTATTTTGGTGAGCTTCTATCTTGAAACATAGTATAAGTAAAACACATTTTACATGGCAGATGTACCTATATGACATCATGTTTTGAATTATTAAAACGTTCACACCGTTAGCAGATAGGGATATGGACGCTAATAAGTTAGGCCCATACACCGCATGCACACAGCGTGCTGCTAAAAATCTAACAAAAGTATAGAAAGTAAACAATTACAGTGAAAGAAATTTCGGAAGCCAAAACCAGACATTTTAATCTCCAACACAACGCGTCTATAGGAAGTGAATGAAATAATATTTTCATTTCCTGTTTGCGAGTGAAATTTTGGAGAGGGCAGTTTTTGCATTGTGTGCTTCGCATAGCGTGCCGTGGGAGCAGCTACCTGGCTCCTGCGGTGCGGTAATTCCTTATAAATCGACATCGAGTGAGATATCCAGAAACGCGGCTCTTTTCCCGCTGCGAGAGGTACCGGCGCGGGCGGCGGGGCCCACAATAGCACACAATAGCGCACATGATCTAGATTAGTGACGCGCATTGTGTCGCCAAAGGGTTGCGGCATTGTGCGATGCGCGGGCGCACAATACCGCGATACATTCGCACGGATTCCATGAATCCGCAAAGAAAATAAATATAACTTTTGACAGCCGTCCATGCATCGATGGCTATCGTTATTTGTCATTTGGGAATTCAAAACACTGATGCGAAAGGGAAATAATGCTTTACTTTCCATGGGGCCATTATCTGCAGCGACATCCCGCGCTATCGTGAATCGGCACTCTCTCAAATACAGCCACGAATTCCTCTATTCGTAAAAGAGTAATAAGAGAAAAACTTTAATGTACGAAACGGTTAATTATTTCTTGAGGGCTTGTTTATAATTAATTTTACTATGAGGAATAGCCAGCAATCATACTTTTAGCTAAATTAGGGCCTACACGTGACAAGAGTCGGGCAAATGTACAATTTGAAACGTCCTAATAGTTTTTAATAACGTGTCTTTGATTAACATTAGACAACCGATAATTAAAGCGTTTTAGAAGGGTTGAGGGTTGAAGAATGTTATAATGAACGTTTCCTTTCTAAGTTTTATAAGAGTTGAGGGTAGTTATCACCGCCATAAAGAGCTGAATCTGAAAGCCAAAGTTAGGGATATAAATAAAATTATATAAAATATTTGATTTCTTTTGAAGTAAGTACTTAATAGGTACCTACCTGACGTTTTCATTAAACCCAATTATAATAAATACTGTAGTATATTACATGCATATCTTAAGCTTTCAACAAGTTATGGAGGTAAAAGTGTTACCATATTTAGATCAACAGAAGGCACGACAAACAAATTCCAATCTACATATACCTTTAAAACGCCAAATAAGACCGAGCTGTCCTGTTATGTCCACTAATAGAGAAGTCAAAATATTTTATGGATGTATATGTTAACACTTTTGTGAGGCGGGATCATCTGTACGCAGCACAAAGGACACCGATGTAAATCTTGGCTTTTATACGCCGCTGGGTGACTTCGATATCACGCTCATAAAATATAGAAAAAATACAGATATTAACAAAATACTAAATGCAATAAAACTCTTCAACCCTGACCGAAATTTCGTTGAAAAAACCTAAGCTGTACATTTCAGAAAAATTTCGTTCCCCATCTTTTTTACGCGCAACCTGACCGCTGTCATTGTTAATTGTGTATTTTTGAAGCTAAAAAATAGATGAATGGCTCCTCAGGCGCTGTTCTTTGAGCACCCAAGGGTTGACATACTTGGAAGCGATTTGTCTTACAAGTTCAGATTCGATCTTAAATACGAGGCCGTTTTTTCGCACCTCGTCTCAATTATGGCACCCGTATCTCTCATCGGCTTTTTTCTTTTTAATCCCCACTTTTTATCTCCGGACAAGTGCTCGAGTTGAACTTTACGGTCATAGTTTTGTTGTGACTTACACTGGAATACCAACTAAGATACACAATATCTCTTTTTCATTCAAATTGTGTGCTCTTAAATCAAGGGTTGGCCATTCATCACGGCGCTGACACTTGGTGTAAGACAGAATAGTGGCGAGATTAAAAGTAAATAACCGAAACTCAACTCTAACGAACATGTATACAGACTATATTTGATCGTAGCATATTCGCTGTCGATAAACACAGCTAAACGTAGATGCGAGCATTACTGTGTACACTGTATCTAATTAGATAACATAATTAAATAAATGAAATAAAAATTCGAATTCCATTCTCGCCTCTGGGTGGTAAAACTTTTAGAGACACTTATCACAATCAAATTCTTCGATTTCGAGAGCGTAAATTATGCTCGTTCTGTATCTTCACAGACAGGATTACATTCGATATGCAATGATGTAAAAAGACTAAAAGCTCAAATAGAGTAACCTTTTTTCGTAAAGTGCATTGCGATGGCAAAAAACTGGCGGAAGAGGATGGGACCTTCCAATATTAGTTTTATATCTGGGATGAAAAAAACTCATAGCCTTAGAGAGGGTGACTGTCAATCAGAATAACAATAATAATAGGGGTTCAATGGAGAACTATTTGTGAACCCTTTCTCGAAGTAAAGGGCACCTGATGCGGAAGCTATTCGCGCACTACGTGGGAACGTTTATTTTTCCAATAGATTGGTAATACAAACCAAAATCGAAGCCTTTTATTCGGTTGAATACGTGATTTGGTTTGAGAAACCCTTCTCGTTTTATGGGTTTACGTATAAAAATTAGATCTGGGAACTAGTTCGACTATACTAAACTTGTTATAAAAATTCTTGTTTGATAATAAAGTATGAAACAGCGAAAGATAATTGCTCGTAGAGAATAAACGGACTAAGGGAAATAATACAATTTTTATATGCCTTGGTCCAGTATCCTACATTGCCAGGAATTGAGCTATTTCCATACAAATATAAAAATACGTGTATATTTTTAATAATGTGTGAATTGTAAATTCTGAAATATATGATTATTTATTTATTTAATATTATTACGAATATATAGTTTTTAGGTTTATGTTTGACATTTGTAATGATAATTTGACTGTTTAGCTGCTATTAAATATATTTATCCTTTTAAGTTACTATTAATTTTTTATTTATATTAACAATAATTAAAAAGTAATGACTTTTTTACAAAGACGCAATTTCATGAGCAGAATATTTAAGATTTCTAGAATAAACGGCGAGCTTTGAAGTACACAAACATTGGTCGTTATTTTATCTCCACTAACTGTATTTAGACTTGGTCACGTTCCACATGCTCCTAACAATGCATTTTCAAGCATTCTGTAAATATTAGCGCATTATAACATAACTGTAAGGCAAAATCACCCCTCATGCTTCTGAATAAGGGTTAGTTGTGACAAAGGTACCCGTATGTGTTCGCGCAGACACGCGCCGATGCATCGATGATAAACTTTATCAAAATTCACTTGACTTTTGTAGTTCGACAACGTTACATAGGTATACTTAAACGTAGTAAAGTGCCACAAACTTATCAGACCCGGTAGATATAACCGGAACTAAGTGTCCCCATTTTTAAATGTCGCTTTGTTAGCAACAACAGCGACGCCGTCACCAGTTCAGAGTTAGTGGCACTCTAGGTCGTTTCACCGTATCGTTATTTTTTAAGCAAAAGTAGGGCATTACCTTTTCACAGGGGGTACTAAGGGGTATTAGTCGGTGGCAAACAATGCACATCGGCTAGTTTATTCGTATTTACTTACAGCGGATGTGCTTTATTTACCGACGTATATAAATACTTTACATAATGTGTCTAAAATATTACTTCTATGTATTTTTTACCTTCATAATGCCCTCTAATAACCTCTCAGGTGCTTCTACATAAAAACTACATAACTGTTGACAATAAAAAGGCAATTTAAATCAACCCCAGATAGACTAGCAATTTAACCATTAATTTGAAAATATTACCTTGTCACACCTTGTCGGAAGCCTCATAGGCAGCGTTAATGTGACTGTCACAACACAGGATATAGTCCACTTAAGCTTATTTCGCCTAATTGAATCCTAGAGGATAATTCCTATCCAACGTATAATCCTTTTTATGAGATTCACGCCGACGTTTTTTGGGGGTCGCTCTTCAAATGTCGCCTTAAGGCATTGACTTTTTTATATTACAATGCGGTGTAGGAGTCAAGTTTAATGTTTAAGTCGAATTTAGGGAGCAATCGATTAACAGCAGGTAAATGCTTGAGGTTACTAATATAGTAAATGTCAAGCATTTTCAATGAACAAAATAAAGCCTTGACAAAAGTACAATTTGCAAAATAATGCCAAGCTCTATGACCAATAAACAGCTACGTTTTTATGTCCACTCAATAAAGTCACGGTACAAAATAATCAATGTAAATACATATTTCTATACTAAATTATTGTTATGGTCACGCTGGGATCCCAGCGGTGGTTATGGTAAATCACGAGGGCTGGCCACCGTCTTCGAAAAGCAATGGTAATAGAAACACGTGCGCGTATGCATGTTTACGAATGTACCCGTGTATACCGAACCAATAAATGTGTTCCAAAGTGATATACTGTGCTATAACTTCGTATGTAACATTGTAATGACCACGGTTATGATTTTTCGTTCTCTGGTAAAAAGAAGTGGCAGTGATGCTTCGAAAATCGATGTTGCATGTAATTGATTGATGGAAATTATAAAAAAAAAAACGAACAGTAAATTATTGTGTTGCAAAAAAGAAATCGGCAACTCAAAAGCATCGCGGGTTCATGAAGTACTCTATCAAAAATATAAGAAAGCCGCGAAAGTACGTGGCACTCAGCTAAGTAGCTACAGATGATTTGTAAAAGATTGTTCAATGAGAGAGAGCATGTGTATAAACCGACAATTTCAATCAAAAACCGACAATTTTTGTACAAAACCGCAGCCACGCAAAAAACTTTGGAGGAAATATAAAAAGTTGTAGCGAATACGAGTGTTACTATTCGAGGGATCTCACGCGGAAATAATTCTCAAATTGCACATCCTAAATGTAAATCTTCCGATTACAAGTGTTGAGCAATTTTCGAAAAGCTCTTATTGCATTTTTTTCTGCAAAAAAAGCGCAGCAAAGCGTGCCAAAAGCCTGGTGGCTCCCAGACTACAATTTTAATGAAAATCTTGTATCATAAAACAAGATCATATATCACAGTCCATTCAAAAGACGGTAGCCATGTAACAAGATACTTTACATGGTCAAGTGGCTCTGTTCAGTTTATGAGGCGCCTAATCATAACTTGTAATTACGTTTTAACAACTGCATTGGACAGATGCGGGTGTAATGTTACATTCGATGAGCTTTTACAAATTTCAACTATATGACTCTAAAAATTTGGGTCTCACATATTCTGTCTCACGTTGCCGCGTTGTTGTTAGCGAGAAAAAACTAGATTAAATTTATGTTTAAAATAAATAATGTTTGTAAGTTGTAAAGTTCTGAAAAAAATATTTCAGAAAAAATATTTTCTGTAAAAAACTACACACCTACCACTTGATTTTGGAACTGTTTGTTTTGATTTTGTTGTTTTAATTTTAATCGAGGCGAGCGTGAGTCATGGCCGAGTACTAAAAAGCTAACGACATTTGCAACTATATGGCGAACCGTAGGGATACCCACACAGAATAAACAGGGATACCATTCCTTAAAACCCAATGCGGTACATAATCGGCAACAAACAAGTAAGCAAGTCTAATATCGTGGGACGAAGCCGAATATAACAGCAATTTCAACCCATGTTATTAACACGTTTATTTTGATATCAAACAGATTCGTGGTTAAAAATCCCTTCAGCGCCGGGTATGACTCGATAATTACAGCCAAAACTACAAGACGATTTTTTCTTACAGATCCCGACCGTAGAGTAACCGTACTGCCGGTGAGCCTGCCGCGGACTGGACTGGCCCATAAATAATTGTCGGATATCGGTTTCCGCCGCCGCCAGCCACCGGCTCTCTCAATGAATGAAAATGAAAACAAAGCTAGCGCCATTGTATATCCGCGCGGTTATTTACTCGTAAGTTGAAGTTGAAGCCTCCGCGTCGTTTGCGTAGGTTTCCGCATAGAGCTTTCTGGAAGCTTTCTGCGTTGCAGTGAGTACGCTTGGGGCGAAACGTTATTTAGAAGTCAGATTTGTAGCTAATTAAACTAAGTAGGATTGTGCCCTAGGTTAAACGTCGTTCTTGATTGTTGTATATTAATAGATATAGCCTATTTCCACTAGGGAAGGTAGTCGAGGAGTGGTACAAAACCTCGTGGCGCAAGTGGAGTGATCCAGTATTGATCGTCCTGAATGATGACGATAATAGCTTAAGCTTTTATGTTAGACGGTCTACACAGCGAATTTAGTTCATATTATCAAATGAATTCTCATATAGTCAAGTATAGTATCTTCACATCACAGGATTTCTGTGGTCTGGAGGTACGGAGTCCGACCCTGATATTTAATTACGTATTTATGACTAACCAGCTTTTAGCGACTGTGTCCGCGTAATATGTTCCCGCGTGAACTACATCTCTACGTATCCTACTCCTGCCTATCCTAATATTATAAATGCGAAAGTAACTGTCTGTCTGTTACACTTTCATGGCTAAACCACTGATGATTTTCGGTAAAGATATAGCTGAGGATGGACATTGGCAATTTTTATTCCCCTTTACTTACAACCCGCTTTTTGAAGGGGGAGGTCGGGAACACTTATATTTCCTACTCCTACTTGTTACTTATTAATTCAATTTGATACGGGTTACACACCAACAGCATTACCACACTTTAGTCCTCGGGCACGCCTGATGGTCTAAAGTCAGGAGCTATGTGTGGTTGCCGCTGTAGATCCTGGCTATTCAGTAGTTGCAGCGGTGGGGCAAAGCCCGTAAGCTATATTATAGGTACTTACAATAGTCTAAGCGAGCAGAGGCGCGTAATTACTTGTTAAATTAATTACATTTCCACTGAGTTGACCACTATACTTCGAACACGGCTCACACTAACTACCTCGTTACCTTAGAAAAAACTTATTGACAACGAAGTGCCTACAACGAAAAAGCTATCCCAATCATCAATTACAACAATAGGATAGAAAGCGATCCATTAATTAAATCTTTCCAAATGAAAGCACCCATTGAAAGGCCTCAAAGAGATGATTGAAAATTAACATTAACAATAACATTATACTCTTTTGGGACGCAACTCGGGTGAAATCTACAAACAATGGTCACCAGAACAACGGGCAATAGAATGAGATACGATCTCCGCAAAACATTGCAACCGGAATGAGGGGAATAGTTTTACTGAACTCAAATGGATGATCAGCACCGTTTAAATTTACGAAGTTATTTTTTGCCTAGGTAGGCGCTCGCCTGGTGCACGAGAGCACAACCAGGACATTAACGCTAAGTTTTTTTGCCTAGGAAGGCATACAGACAGACTGTTCACCTGATGGTCGGTGGTTGGTCGTCGAGGACATTTGCGATCTAAGGGGAGTGGATATCGTGCCGGCCTTTCCTAAATAGTAGAGGAATAAACATGCCTTTTTACCCCAAATTGTAGAGCAAGGGAAAGACTACGGGAGCAAGATCTTTTGCATTCCACATCTTTTGCATGGAACACATTTGCATGGGTGCAGAGAAAAGTCTCGCAATGCATGTACCGTCAGCTCAGAGTATATAGTATGCATAGATAGTTACTTAATTCTACCAGGGGGTTACCATTCTCTGCATCGAACTGAATATTAGTAATGATTTTTGACGAATATATAACCTTATGTAAATACCAAGAACTCACAAACAATGCATATTGGCTAGTCATCAAATACACTCATGCTATGCGTCCTAAACACGAGAGCAAACATTATCGTCTACATTTTGATTCTATCACGAACACAACAAAGCTCACGTGCTACTAGTAATAAGATTAAGGTCACAATGGAAAGCTTCGAAATCAAACAAAATGGTTTCCGGAATTTGGCAATATCGTTTCTGTGGTTGATAAGTCGGCCTTTTGGCACGTCTTTTTTTTCTAAACGACAAAACGGAAGCATTCTAATGGGAAATAAAATCTGGCAAGCCGTAAATAAAGGCGAATGTAATCTTTAAACGTGAATAGACGAACACGCATCAACGAAAGTGATCAAATTTACCATTTTGCTGTTAAAAAAGGCCTAATACAATTTTATTTCTGGCGTGCAAAGTAGCAACATTGTGTCAGATAAGCTGTAGCAATTACAATATCTAAACCTATTGTGAAACCAGTTTACTCCAAGGTCTTAATTGAGATCTCTTAATAGGTTGTACATTAGGATGTATCTTAGCTATCAGCATTCATGTATTAACCATAATCGTAAACTCCAATCGGTGCCTTAGTAGAAATTGCAATATGAAACAGTACACAAGGCTTGTGAGGATGTTGCTCAAAACTGTTATCATTTATCTTGATACTTTTATTTTTTTTATTTAAATAAGTAGTTTACCAGTTTTGACTCGTCGTAACACACTGTAATAAAAACGAATGATAATGTTAATTTCTAATTTTATTCCAGGGAAATTATATCATCAATAAGTAGAAAAAGCTCATAAAATGTTAACCTGTTAGAATTTTAATACTTATGCATATTATAATGCAGTTTTGCATCATTTGTGTGGCCGCTGTGTATCCCATAATCGACACTATTTTATTCGGCGCAAGTTCCTTTTGTGCGTTTATCAGCAGCTTTTTATTCGCACATGTAAATGCATTTAGCTCCCACCTCCTTATCTTACCCAACACCATTAATCTTGTATAACAATGTACCGGCACAGTGAGCATCGATGCCTTAATCAAGGCTGGGCTCAGTCCCATGCAACTTTTTTTTTTTGGAATCAAAGATAACCTTTACTTCAGATAAATGGTTATCTTCAGCTATCTGTGTCTGCTTCTTTCACACGTTATTCTCGACTAGGATCGGGGCGGTAATTCTTGAAGGATTTGCTTTATTTTTAGCGATTGCAATAAATTCGTTTTGTCAAATTAAGGTTATTTATCGCGATTCAGGTACACGACAGTTTTATTTCAATTTCGCTTCATCATATTGGGAGGATTGCTCGCAGATGGGGCAGCAAAGTTCTTGAGTGGCGACCACGTACCGGAACACGCCGCGTACCTATCAGATGGATACGGATGGCACAAGACCGGCTTTTGTAGATATCTATGGAGGATGCCTTTACCCAACAGTTGCATCTTTCGGCTCATATGATGATTATGATAATATTGGAGATTACGAGTATCGTAAGTCAGGATATTTCTATTGTTTAAAAAAAATAATCATCTTGGCGTTAATGTCCCGGTTATGTTCAAAAATTTGGCAGATCAAGTAATTACAATGGAGCGACTGTGTGACCTCCGTGACTCGGCTACCAGGGAAACTTGACCAGATTGGATCATGGTTACAAATGAAGTTGCCTGAATTTGCTGGTTTCATCACGATGTTTTCCCTCACCGTATTCAACTAATGTACATAACGCAGAAAAGAGTCATTGTACATGGCCGCAGGGTAATACGAACCCGGTACTTCTCGCTTTCGAGTTGGATACTGTAGTCTGTAACCACTCGGCCACCGAAACTCTGAATTTCTGTTGTTCAATGTAAGATATTTAAACCTTTGTAACCTTTTGGTTAAATAAATATATTAGGGTCATTTGTGGGTTTGAAAATAAAATTATATTTTTTTATGTCTTGTATATTTTAATACTTTGTAATTATGTGTGTATACCTCTATATTACAGAAGGGATTATCAATTACATCAGTCTTAAATGCATGCGAACCGTTAGTTATTACTCTTTTTACATATATTTATTACTAAAAAACTATAGGTACACAGTAACAACTGTTCACAGCCAAATAAACATCTTATGTACACGTAACAACATCAAAATTAAATAAAGACTAACAATCGAGAGCCCTACAACAAAGATGACTAGACAACAACACTGGATAACAGTTCACTTTACTTGTCTTGCCACCAGCACATCGCGTCGAGTAAGTCATCTTGATCCATGGGACTTAGTTGTTCGTTAACTTGGTAATTAGCGTTGAAGCCGTTACTTGAATACGCTGAGGAGACTCCTGAAGAGCATTCGGAGCCGGCCGGCGACGGTACGGAGTCGGAGTACGGCGAATTTCTGCCACCGAACACGCCTTCGTCAAAATCGTAAGAAATATCTGTGTGAGCTTGAGTGTGGGTGATCCCCAGAGCCGCGTCGCTTTCATCGATCATTCCTTGCAAGTACTTGATGTAGTCGACGACCATTCGCAGTGTGTCCACTTTGCTGAGTTTCTTGCCGGAGCCGCGACGTGAGCCGCCGGACAGTGCAGCGATGACAGCAGCAGGCAACCGTTTTCGCAGTGCGTTGAATCCGTCGTTCACTTGTTTCACACGGTTCCTCTCCCGCGCGTTCCGGCGGGCGATCGAGGAGGCTTGCGCTCCAGTGTACGGGTTACTTTTGTTGTTGTATTTCCTTCTGTCCATTTGCAAATCTTGGTTGGAGTGATTTTTATCCGGGGCCGGGGCAATTGGCACCACCCGCGGCACGGTGCTCTTAAAATTGTAGCCGTATTGCGAGTTGTATTGGACGTTGTGAAGCATTTTGCGTGCGTAAGACGACCGATTAGAAGTGCGCACGAGTCCCACTAGCGAGGTAAAAGTCGAGCTACGACGGTCACGGGAGCGACGTACTGAATGAGCGCAGCGGGCCCCGCCGCGGCATTTTATCGGTGCACCTTTACCAAAAAAATGGATTGGGATCCCTCACTCCCCTACCGAAATTTGAATCATTATTTTTTTGGTTCCATACCTGGGTTAGATGGTCGAAAAGTTTGATGGGCCCTTTATGCACGTGCCATTGAACATGTTGACCAACGGTCTTTGTTATTGTTCGAATTTTGATTGCTAGCGCAAAATTATTTGAATTTCCATAGTAGTTATTGGTATACGTCACGAATATATTGATGATAGACATTTTGTTATCCAAAATATTACATTATATCAACATCCCTAAGGCCGGAACTCCATTGGCGCGGTGCAGTGCACTGCGCGGCGCGCCGCGCGGTGCCACGTCACGGTGACAACCAAAGAAACGGTGGTGTTATTCTGGTTTTTCAAATTAGGAAAGGTTCGCACGAGGGATTTTAAGTTAAGCAACGTTTGCACGAGAGCCTTTTCGGTGCTTTTACGCGCGTTATTTGAAATGACTCGCATAATTATTGACCAAATGTCTTCTCGACTGTGTGTTCACATCCAGGCGTAAAAAGTAAATAGAGATTTTTTAAATCTGCCGACTCAAATGCAACCAAGAGAAACGTACGAAAAGGATATAATTCATTAAAACACTGAAAGTGGATTAAAACACTTTCAGAAAAGCCCGAAAAATAATATGCGATTTTCAGATACAGCATATAGTTTCTATAATTTTTTGCTGTGGTGCCAAACCTGTACGCCCACCACCACCACTATGTAAAGAAATCGAACCACCTCGATTGGTCTTCCTCGAATACTATGATAACTTTTCCTTTTTACCCGACTACGAGGAAGCCAAGGAAGGGTAGTTTTTTTTAATATTATGAATAGGTTTGCATTTGACCTCAACTCACCTGATGGAAAGCGACGATGGGTAGTGAAGTTAACAGTCTATGTAAGTATGATGAAGCCACAGAGATTTGTCAGGACCGTAGCAAGTGGAACAATGACGTATCTGCCTATCCCTACGGGAGAAAGGCGTAACCGAATGAATGTGTGTCATTGTTGGTTGTATCAATGAATGTTGATCTCGACAACCACTATCATTTATATTTAGGAACTAGTGTTGTAGGACCAATAGTTTTATAGTTATCACAGTATTAAGATTGACAGCTGTCATCCTAAATGTAGATGTTGACGAGCACTATCATTTCACTTCAGGAACTAATGTTCTAGGAGCGATCGCTTGAAAGTTATCACAGTATTAAGATTGACAGCTGTCATCCGAAATGTAGATCTTGACGAGCACTATCATTTCTCTTAAGTAACTAATGTTCCAGGAGCGATCGTTTCAGAGTTATTACAGTTTTAAGTTTGACAGGTGTCATCCGAAATGTAGATCTCGTCGAGCACTATCATTTCTCTTTAAGAACTAAGTTCGTTCTAGGACCAAAAGTTACAGAGTTATTAGTCTTAAGTTTGACAGCTGCCATCCGAAATGTAGATCTCGACGAATGCATTTATTTTTAGAAACTTGTGTTCTAGAACAAAACATGCCGTATTTACTATTCGAGAGGAACTGAGAACAAAATGACAAAAGGATAACGAAAGCGAAACAACTACGTTAATGTTGCAGAATCACAAAAAGGGGCGGGGCTTACGCATGAGCGGTCAAAATTTCTTTGACAAGGTCGAATTCCTATTTCATTCATACGCGTTGAATCTGTACTAAAAGAAGAAGACAGATATATGTGTGTAAACTGTGTCACATAAGAAGGAGAGATTCGAACTGTTGGTAAAAAGAAACAGTCAAGTGTGACGTCTCATGTCGACATCTGCTGACAGCGCGCCGCACACTGCACGATGGGGCCAAATTGAAAAAATGTGGACAAAATTCATACAAACTGACATTTCGGGCTTGGATTGCGGGTTTTGCCCCATCATGCAGTGCGCCGCGCGGCGCGCTGCACAGTGGGGCATTTCGCCACCTGTCAATGTACTTGCATACGAACTGCTCGGCGTGGAACAAGTTTTGCCACATTGTGCAGTGCGCCGCGCGGCGCACCTCTTCAATGTGTTCCAGCGCTAAAGGCAAGGTTTATTATGATGACCGGGATTGGTCCATTTCGATGCGGTTTCAATATTTATTTGAAAATCAGTTTAATCAAGATGATTTAAGAAATATATAAAAACAAGATAAATTAAAGATATACGCCTGCAAAATTATAGATAACTCCTACCGAGCTTGGGGAAAAAAATTACTGCATCTCTAACTGCAAAATCATGTAACTCAAACTCCATGTTCAATAAAATTTCATTTCATTTCATTTCATTGAAGCTAAGGCTTTGTTTTATTCAAAATTGGATCCGTAGTTTGGGAAATATCGAGTAAATGTGGAAACTTTGAATGCTGAATGTGGAAGAAGCGAGAACCTATAATATTGTAAGACACGATTTTTGGGGCTGTAATCTGCATTAGAACACAACTGGGATTGACACCAAGATGATGATGATAAAAGTAGAAGGTTAAAGTATGTATTAGGTAGGTACGTGAATTAGAACTAGAAAGAAAATGGAGAATCAATGTCTACGTAGTTCATTCCTTAGCGATTAGGTACATATGAAGAGATAGTAAAACATCGTAATAAGTATCCTTTTTTAGATAATATATTTTATGTTGGAAATGGGACAAGAGTTATAATAAAGGATATGTAAATCACCTGTAAATTCAAAATCAGCTGGTGCTTAAAAGTCAGCTGTTACAAGTGTGCGGGAAAGTTGGCGCCTTTGAGACTGCTATTATTTTCAAATAATGACAACTTCGAACAAGTGGGCCCTATGGCGCGTGTTGCACAATGCAGGTCCCAAGAATTTATTACGGTCAGTGTTATACAATTAAGTATTCTCTCTATGAGACCGTGGCCAATAGAAATACCTACAACAAAATAAACTTGCCCAAACGTGTAGGTAACATCGACATTGAAACTTATTTTAACGTTCATAGAGTTCAATTCTATTACCAAATACTTCGCGTCATAAACCCCTTTGTTTTCGTCGGAGCAACCTGCGCACTGGGCGGTATATGGACTTCAGTGAATTTCTGAAAAAAAAACTTTACATTAATACACAACGAATGGCCAGTATTTTACACGGTTCTCAATAGTAAAGGCCGCTTTATTGTTAAGCTTTGTCCTCTAAAAAGATTACAGAACTCGAGTGCTGCCATTGAGACAGTGGATTGTGAATAGGAGCCTTCAATCATTCCCATTGAAGAAGGCGCCAAACGTGATTTTAATAGACTACGCGTCGCCTCTGAGAAAGAATTCGCTACTCGCAGGTACAATTTGGTATGCGAATACATTATTAGATTAGAAACACATACTTAGGCGACACAGTTTCTCTTTGTTAAGCAGTATGGATTTATAAATGTTTTATTATATTCTAGAAATGTGTGATTGTATCTTTGTGTTTGGATTATTAAAAGTCATTCGCGCCAGAAGTGCTGAATGCATTTGTGTAAAATAGTGCATTAGCTCACGTACAAACTGTAATTACCTGTCTGTACTGGGTATTTTCTGAAACAAAACATGGGCTACTTCTTGTGGAGGTCTGCACAAATGAAATCGGGAGCAAATGCAAAGCATGTAGGTACCTATATCTACTATATTTTAAATACTTTTCTGTTTAATGTCTCTATGATACCTATCTATTTTTTTATTATTATCTCTGATATAATTGTACGAGAATATTAAATAATAGGTAAGTAATCGAAAAGTATATTAATAATTAATACCTATAAGAAAAGAGAAAACACAAACTCAGAAATCGCAGTTTTATAGTTTAGAGCCTAAATGGATGCTTTATGTAAAATATTTTACACATCTGATCATATTCCCCAGAGTCATATAACTTCTCACGTATTGAACGGGGCCCGAGACGAAATTAAGTCTCATCCATCATTTTACGCCTAGCCTCCATCCTGCAAGTAAATTCGCAAAATATAATGAAATTGTGGGAGTGATACATCGTAGCACAAAGTGTCCCTTACAAAAAGGCTCCGCGGGGGTGCTCACAATACTCTCGTCAAATAACATTTAGCCAGCCCACACCTTAGAAAATCGCAAAATAGAGACATCCAAGACTACAAAGCCTTATGAAGGGGCACACGGAACCATAACCGATAATTACAGCCTTTGTAAGGCTCGCGCTCCCAAAGCGTCACTAACAAAGAACTGAAAGAGCCCCATTGTGGAAATTGCAATCGTAATAGACATTCATTGGATATCCCGAGTACTGATAAAGTTGCTGATGCATTTTTTATTCACGTTTTAATAAGCGATCCGAGCCTTCTTGGTTTATGGAAAGAAACATTGCATGCAAATTGATATCGTGCGAGCCCCGTGGCTACGGAAAAGGAACGAATAAATTCATTAAGACACGTATCGAAATTGTAGCGTATGGCTCCAGTAGTTGAATCGGAGCCGAACGTTATCTCAGCTAAATGGCTGTTTAAGTAAGAACGAGCTTGTCGCACTCATATAATGTACCTCGTAAAATTAATGGACCGCAATACTTATTTGTTCGTCGCGCAGATCGAATCTGCATATAAGTGGGCAGAGCATTCGTAATAAACCCATTGGCTGGATTATAGACAAGGAGCAATCGGCTGACAGTTCCATTACCTGTGGAAGAGTAGCTAAAATTTATTTGCTACGTCGCAATACATGCAGATACGCCGCCCGGTGGTCCGTCGTGTTCGGGATAACTCTGTGATCGATAAACTTGTAGGTTTAATTACTAAACTGGAACCGAAGCTCGGTCAAAAGCGGCCGCGCCACGCGCAAGCAATGAAATGCGGAATGCTAACTCCTAAATGTCGCATAAAAAAGCAAATCATGAGCAATTCCGTTGATATCTTAATGCAGCGAAGACATGGAAATCGAATTATTTGCGGGCGGCGCGGCTACTGGTGGGGACCGAGAGAAATTCGTAATAATAACAGATGCGCGAGCTAAATATTATAGGCGATTGTTTGCTGAAAGTGTTTGGCACAAGCCACGGAGCGTAGCTCGCAGTGAAGAGCCGAGCGCACCTTGCCGGCATGTGTGCTCAATCCTTTCGCATCTGCCGATCTTGCACTGATTTTTATTTATGAATAATATGACGAATTATGGTACGGGCTTTTATTTGCACTGGCACCTTTCCGGATGTTCTTCGACAGCGGATGTTGCCTTTTAATAAAATTTATGTATCGCAACCTTTTGGGTGACAATGTATGTGCCTTATCATGCTGCTAGTTTATCAAATAACACACTGAAGTATGCGACAGTCATCCTCATAATGCATTTCGAGCTCAAGCGAAAAAATTTATATCTTTTTTTTGTTTATTTATCTTGCTTTATTATAATTGCAACGATACCTTTGCTATAAATCCGCCACGTTGGGAGGCCTCGATAAATCCATCAACGGTTTGTCTGCTGAAGTTGTCCCTTGCTAGGATTACGTTACATTAAGACGTTTGAGCATCAATGCCCTATCAATCCTCCACGGGTCCATTTAATAAAGTTACACGCATGACGTGCGCGTGCGCACAGAATGGCGCATTGTTGCACAACATCGAGTCGTGCCCCCCATTGACATATTAGCTTTTTAGTGGCATCTTTATTGTTGGTCTGGAGGCACACGTGGACGGTCATAGCCACCTTTTTGTTGACATTTATTGTGGAGTGTGTGTGTTCCCGAAATTGAATTAGAAAGTTTTAAATGCTGGCCGTAATGGCTATCAGCTCCCCACGATCCGCGGTGCTTCCCACAGCGCGACGCAAATGTGGGGCCAATTAATGCATCGTTAATGTTCAACACACGTTGGGTTTCATTGATATTATTGTTACCTTCAGTAACATATCACTCAATGCACCACAGCGCTTTGACAAACTAAGAAAAGGATAGCTTTCTGGGCACCATACCAGAGGAATGTGTGGTGGAATTTTTTAATATTTTAGTATATTAGTGTTTATTTTTTATTTGTTATTCAAATTTTTTTTCTATAAGTAAATAAACTATTAAATTAGTTTGATTAATAAAAAAGTAGAAAAATATGGTAATTTACTTTAGAGCATCGAGCTCGAATCATTGAATATGATAAAAGAGAAGTATTTAACCTAACACTATTTATACAAACACCCACTAAATGCTTTACTAGTAGAAAATAAAAAGTAATTACCACCTTATGTGTATGTGCAGTTCAAAACCACGAGTCAGTGTAAATCATTATTTAATATTAACCGCTTCATGTTAACGTTGCCAGAGACCCTAATTATTGTCAAGGCAACCCTTAAAGTAATAAATTAAAATAGCGCCCTTTAAATGTCTCATCTCATTTCATAGGATGTGGATAACAATAAAGCCATCTTGCTCATACTCATACATGAAGACGGAGAGTGAATGAGATAACAAGTGTAGATCAGCTTTATGAATACAGCCAAGCAGTTATTATCGTTATTATTTAAAGCCTTCCAAGTAACGACTATTGCTAATTATTACTAATTGACGTATTGACAAGCAGAAGTGTAATTAAAAATCACAGAGGAATTAACTTGGTTGTTACATACTCGTAAAATAATATTACTCGGATGCTTGTTAATTTCGTTAGTAACCAGACTTCATCTGTTGGTGCTTTGTTATTTTCCCGCCCATTTTATGTTTGTAGTTATAATTATATCCATTTTTAAACCTGCAAAAGTAGCTAAACCTTTTACGACTATAAACTGTAAAAAACAAGAATTATTCGTAAGTCGTTATTTTGAGAAGTCGTATTTTGAAAAAATCGTCATTAACCACCGAAAATATCCTAAGCTACGCACGTAAATATGAAAAAAGGTGAGTGAGGAAAAGGAAGGTGTTTGTTATTTGTTTGTACATTAATTACCCACAAAATATCTACCTCCCATATTCTATTAGACATAATAGGTAGGAGATTATGACTTTAAAAAGACATACCTACTACTTTTTTAGAAGTCTGCGCTAACAAACTGGTGAACAAAAGCTATGAATTGTATAAAATACTTAAAAATGCAGATATACTTTTATGAGTCGCATATTCACTCCAAAGCTGTAAGTTTAAGTTGTTCATGTACTTGTTCTTGTTCTTAATGCACTGTACTTTAGACCACCAAAGTAGTCATTCTATATAATTAATGAAAATACGTCATATCATCTTTACATATTGCTCGTTATCTAATTGAACGTAATGCTTTATTAATTCAAATGAACGTTTACAAATTAAAGAGTTGTCCGGAATCGGGGTGGTCCGGCCATTTTTAAATGTCGCTGCGGATGAGTTCGGAGATCAGAGTTATGGTGCATCCATAATTGCTATAGTTATAGGGGTCAGCATTCCTACTGTTACAGTAGGAAAGGTGATAATCCATGATGAGCCGTGAAAATTTATTACAGATGCGGTCGTTTGCTGCTCCTTAAATCTGTGCCTGTCATGGGAAAGTATCACGTTTTTATGTTGTAAATACGATTTTCAACAACGGAAACTTCAACTGGGTTTATTACCTTTAAAATTACTGCATTATTGCTTAATTGCCAGATGGTAGAGCTACCGAATGCAAAATAGGAGCTTGATTAATAAAGCTTTACTATTGAAATTTTATTGCTTTATATGACTGTTTAATAAGGTAATTTGAATAATCACTAGAAGAAAAGATGATAAAGAAATTACCTGGCAATAATATTTGTCAAAAATAATAAAAACCGCCTTAGGAACGAAGGAATCCGAAGCCGATGCTTCGGTCGTACACTATACGCAACCCAAACTAACCGATATGCTGCCTGCCTGACTGCTAATATAGTTACGGAAGATCACTGCCGTAACTATACTACATCATTTATAATTATTAATGTAGATACGGAAGTGTCTGAACGTTAAATTAGTATGTTTACATTAGTATTTTCAACAGTGAGATGCCTTCAAACAATGCAATAAGAGCTGCCGATGTAGCTGTTAGCTTAAATTATGGGAGTCAATATTTCCTTCGGCTGGCAACGAGTAATTACTCTTCCCAATCAACGTATTTACATTCGGACAACTTTATTGACTTTGGTCATGATTAACGTGCTAAAATTCACACGTTCGTCAGTTATTTTCGCACTGGCGGTTAGCAATATGCCAATTATTTGGTAATTTCGATAATTGGCTATACGCACAAATCACTTGATGGAGACGTAAGGTAAACCGTTTTCAGGCACTACGCCGCCATGTTTTAAACAATGGATAAAAGAAAAAAATGAAACCAAACAAAACAACTTTATAAGCTTTATATTTACTTGTTAATCATATACTACTATTCAATTCAATTCAATTCAATTATTTATTGCATTAAATGTGGTTAGTTTGTATGTACAGAGAACATGATATTACAGAGTATTCAGTATCATGCGATATATCACATAAAGCGAAGTCAATTAGCATTCAAAATGAAAAGAGAGCGTCACAAAAAAAAATTCAATTACAATTACCTCAAAGAAAATCAATTGAATTTTACCAAATCAAATTGTACATAATTATAGAAAAAAAGTAATAAAGAATGCGTAGCAAAGTACCAAATACGTAAATTCTTTGGAATCTTAGAAATCGTCTACCTATCTATATCATTATACACACGGAAAGGTTCTCAGATTTTCTGGTTACTTCAACAAGATCAAATTTTTTATTTTAATTCCGATTGCGGAATGTTTGTTTCGAATGCAAAATATGTTAATTATGTTAAACATTATCGCTGGACACAGAATCCTTATTCTGTGGTTCTTTTTCCTGCGAAATTCCTACTGTTGATGGATAAATGTGAACGTCACTTAACAATTCAAAAAGAAGGAATAGTACAAGCCTTTAACAGAAAAATAAACAAGACGCATCGTAATAGATGTAAAATCAAAACAGACAGACGCGCTACGTCCACATAAAATATACTCTAATAAAAAACGTTTAATTTTTTAATTCTATTAACGAAATTAACGATGTTTTATTACTGAACTAAATAACTTGATGAATCTACAAAGTGGCGGTCATAGTCTCTGCCTACCCCACCTGTGGACATAGGCGTAAGCTTCATGTATGTATGTATGTATGTATGTATATATGTATGTACGACATAAATCGCCACGTATTACATTGTGTAAAAGGAGGGTGTTATAGATCTCAAACGTAAATCTACTACTTCTCCCAGTGTCGAAATCAGCTACAGGAAATCCAAAAGACCCTTTACTTACCTCCATTAATTAAGGAACTACCCGCGTAAACTGGGCTCGGTCCGAACTAATTACGAAGCATTCGAATTTCGAAAATACGATGTGCGAAACAAAAGAGCGGCGATATTTTCGGCCACTGCTATCGCGTCGATAAAGACTGTTACACCTCCTTTTTGGCTTTTTCTTGCCACTCGTATTATACGAAATCGTTAAATCAACTTTCTGGGAACGAGAAATGTAAAACAACATCTCTTTGTTACAGAATACCTTTCGGCAACATTTTGGCCGGTGAATAATCTTATTCACTGGCCAAATCTACTTTATCACCAATCATCAGTCTGAGCTAATTTATATTTCTATGTTATTTTTCATGTAAATCCTACAACTATGACTATTTTTTTAAATTATTACAATTAGAATAGAGTCACAAAATTAAAAATAACTATAAAAGAAATTGTAAAAGGTCTAATAAATTGTTTTCTGAAACCATAATAATTGAACGGCAGCCTGATAATAATGAGATTCAGTACCTACCCAGTACTCGTATGAACTATGTAGCAATTTCTAACATTAACCGAAGTAGCTACTGTTATTGATTCCAAAGAATAATTCAAAATTCTTTTTTTGTTTTTAAAACAGCGCTACAATATACCACACCGCTAAAATTGTTACCTTCTTTTGTTGTTTTATTATTTAATGGAAATAACTTACTGTTAAAAAATATCTTTACCCTGATCGGTAGCCCGAGGATGTTTGAATAGCAAACGACGTATCCATTTCGTCGGATCATCTGCTTGATATCAGATACCAAATTACTCGTTTACTTTGATAAAACAAACAGATATTTGCATATCTGGATCAGACGATTAGCCGATTTAACTTGGTGTAATCTGCTCAAGTAGTTTTGATATCATCAATATTATGCCTGTAGTAGTTTTGATAAGCTTGACCAGTTCTATCAGGTTACTAACCTAGCCTGTGACCGACCTTGGCCTCAAGCACACTTTTTTACTGTTTTATTATACAGGGTGATCGGCAGATCGTTGAACATACGAAAATGGGGGGTAGGTGGAGTCGTCTCCTACCTATTTAGCCACTAAAAAAACTTTTTAGGGGTATTTTTTTTTTTTTATTTTACCATTTTCATACTTTGAACACCTATAACTTCTTTTTATAGCTAGGTCCAATTTTTTTTCATATTAGAATCTCAAGGGATGGTAGGTCCTTAGAAAATTAATATTCGTTACAGGTTATCGCTAGAAACAAAATTGTGGATTCCCAAACCCAAAATAAAAGTAAAAAAAAATTTTAAACTCAACTTTGCGTTGTATTTAAAAAAAAGTAAAGGTGATGGAAGGCTTTAGATTTTTCAAAAACATCTCTAGAGTGTAGGCTCTCTAACAGTATGTAATTTGTTTTGAAATCTTTTTCGTAACCAGAGTAATTAATTTTTTTTACGTAATTGGTTCATTTCGACGAAATTCTACTTATGTGGAAAGTCACATGTTTTGTGAAATGTATCAATGCAAAGTTGAAAATAATGTACCAGCTTACTTTTGGGATGGTTACATAGAGCAGGTAGATTAGTAAATTTCACAAAACATGTAACTTTCCGCATAAGTAGAATTTCGTCGAAATGGTCCCAATGGTTCGAAATGATTCAAATGGTAAGCGGCTAAGTATAAACGACTTTTATAGTACACTGACAGCGTCGTCAGCCTATGTTTGCGAAAGCACAGTTGCCGAACAATATCCGTTCTGTCAACATTAAGTACCAAAACTGCTAAATCTTCCTATATCGTAGTTTCCTTATTTGTTTGCCGAAAACCACCGAGCTCCCTGGATAACTAATAGCTTAATACTACGTTGATGGCTCTAAGGTGCCTGCGTTCTCGGCTCTGAGGCGAACATCCGTTTAGCAAATGTATGTTATTACGAGATTCGGACGTTTAACAAACTACTGACTGCGAGATAGACGTCGATTTCTGTTTGATATTCAAATGATCACTCGCAATTTAACTCGGGAACACGTTTTCAGAACAGCCTTATTAGAACGCTGAGTGATAAAGTTAATTTAATGTTTAACTTAAATTCTATTATTTGCTCAACATCATTTCTGCCTGTCAGTTTTAATCTAGTAGTTACGTTCAAAGCTAAACCAATATAGATTATGATTAATTTTGCTGTATCGGATAAAATTTTTATATACTATTAAGGAATCTCGCAATTGCAGTCGCGAAACATAGTAATTAGAGTCAAATTTTATTCAAGAATAGACATTAAACTTCTGATTTTCTCTTGCGGACGTAATAATTAGTGAGGCGGGGTTTCTAAAAGCAAAAGTGGTTTCCAGCATGCGTAGTAGCCGTCATCTCCCTGGGGTATTGCGGGTACAGAGCGGCCCATTGAGGGCATGAGTGGCCACCCATCTAGCGCCCCACGCCGCGGCCAGGCCACTGTGACGGATTCCCGGCACGCCCCTCATTTGTTATACAAATTTCATACTACCCTCCGCCTCCGAGCGAAATCTGCGGCGGCCCACGAAAAGCTGAAGAACAATGCGCAGTAGAGCTGCGCGTGGCCTCGGTTGGACAAGAAAAGAAGTATGCTTTTTCGAAATTTGTTTCTGCTCGTCCAGTAATCTGATTTATAGGTAAAATAAAGCGCCTACGAAACTAACTAACCATGATGCACCTGGTGGAAATATGTGCCATGTAAAGTTTGTTTGGGACTGCTCTAAAATTTAAAACGCATGCAGTATTTTGAATGTTCCTAGACTTCGCAATGTTATTTTACTCCTCGCATGTTAACAAAAAGTACACCAAGCCCTTTCTTATTACCCTCCAAGCGAAATAGACAGCCGAATTGAATTAACTCTTTGTTTCTCCATTTAAAACTGAGATTAAATTTTGAAACAGCCACACTGCAAGCTACGGCTTAGACTATTAAACTTTATTTACGAAGCACGTACTTCGTTACCACAGTCCTTGTTGACGCCCGGAGCTGAAATCTCAAACGCACCGCTTCAAAAGTACTCCTGAGACGTTGCGAGGCCTCTGAGGGAGTGCTCAACTACCGGTCGGAATGTTGTAACTTGCAACTCGTAATCGTGTGATGGCCGTGAAGAAATTTCATTAAATCGTCTATCAGGGCCGGACAATGCAATTGTGAGGGTGCAGTCGTGATTGAGACGCGGCAGCCCGCCGCCGGCGCGCGCGCACACCCTGATTAAATAAACCTTCACGCCGGTGTCACGCCGCCGGCTGGCGTCACTCGCCATATCGCACACGGGACCGCCATATCGCTGGATCGAAGCAGAGATTGTAATTTTGAATTTACTTGTGATTTAGCGTATACGGTGTGGTGGATCAGTGTGTACGCTGTTTGGATGTTGGTGGGGTTAAAGTGATCAAGTGAAACTTTGTTCGGCTGTTATAAGTAGCTTTTGGTGAATTTATCTCTGATTAAATACAGTTTGACGCCTGTGTCACGCCAGCTGGCGGCACTTGCCAAATCGCACACGAGACCGCAATATCGCTGGGATCGAAGCTGAGAAAGCAATATTGTATTTAGTTATAATTTCACGTGGTACCTACTGGTAATGGTACGGTGGATCAGCGCATAAGGCGCTTGAGTGTTGTTGGGATTGAACATAATGGCCAACTTTATAGTTGGTCGGTTGCTTTGATCTTCAGAGATTTTAAACATGTCCCATGTCATGTGTAGATCCCAAAAAGTTAAACTGGGAAATTGCATCGGCGGAGACGAGAGCGTGACACATGGCGTCCCTCAAGGGAGTGTACTAAGCCCAACGCTGTTCCTAATATACATAAACGACCTGTGTCTTATGAATATCCATAATGCTAAAATCTTCTCATATGCTGATGATACTGCCATTGTTTTTACCGGTGATTCCTGGGACGCGGTTAGGACAAGTGCCGAGAAAGGGCTGGCACAGATAAACAAGTGGTTAAGAAACAATATTCTTACATTGAACACCTCAAAAACCAAGTACACCTGTTTCAGCATCTACAATAACAACCAACCTGCTGATAACTTCACTGTCAGAATTCACAGTTGCGACAACCCATTAAATATGGCAAACTGTTGTTGCCCTTGCATACAAAAGGTGGCATATACAAAATATTTGGGTGTCATGGTGGACCAGCGGTTGTCATGGTATCAACATGCTGAACATGTAATCTCAAGAATGAGAAAATTAACATGGATTTTCAAATATTTAAGACACGTGGTACCAAGGGTGGTCGCCGGGCCCCACGACACTTCTAAAGATCTCCTCATAGATATATATGTAGCACTAGCTCAATCTGTTTTGGCTTACTGTGTGCCGGTGTAGGGGGGTGCAGCTAAAACTCGCTTCCTTGAGGTTGAGCGTGCCCAACGTAGCCTGCTTAAGGTTATTTGTTTTAAGGAGAGGCGTTTTCCTACTTAAAGTCTGTACAACATCTGTAAGCTACCCTCCGTGAGGAAATTGTATATCACAAATACCGTTCTAAGGAAACAAAAGTCATTGCCTTACGACCCTAATATAATGAGCAGAAGAAGGAAAGACATAATAGCGAACCTTCCAAAAACCAACACTACATTCGCCGACAGACAGTACCACAAACGCTCAGCTCACCTCTACAACTTGTTTAATAGAATTTTGGAAATATATCCTAAACAGTACTACGAGTGTAAGAAAATAATAAAAACGTGGTTAGAAGAAAAAACCTATGACGACATTGAGAATCTTTTGGAATATATTAATTAATTTACCTTAGCGCCAGTGTACACACACATACACACACACACACACACACACACACACACACACACACACACACACACACACACACACACACACACACACACACACGTGCGCGCGCACACATTTCAACATTTTAGCTTACTAGTATAAATTTTCCTATAGTATTTTAGCTTTAGTTAGCATGTTTTATCACATCGCAAATAATTAAGTATGTATTTTATGCATTATTCCCTAGCAACATTTTTTTTTTTTTAATCCTTTTTTTTTTTCTATCTCTTTGTAATCTAATGTTAGAAACGGTGTTATATATAGTTCATAGTTTGTGAACGGTGTCTTCTGTCACAGGCTTTGCCTAAAAGGAGACTCCAGAAACGATAGTTTTAAGTACTATTTGTTAATGAAATAAATATTATTATTATTATTATTATTATTATTATGTCTGACTGATATTCTTAATTTTTTCATTAGGTAGGTATATTTTTAGTACAGAGCTAAGTAGGTAGGTACGTAAAATAAAATAAAAAATCTTAGCGTTAATGTCCCAGTAGTGCTCTCGCGCACGAGGGCCCGGGGTCTGCCTTGACCATGACCCAAGATTTGGCAGATCAGGTAATTACAGTGGAGCGATGCCATCTGACCTCCGTGACCCTGCTACCAGGGAAGCCTGACCAGATTGGGTCATGGTTGTACATTCAACCGCCTGAATGTGCAGGTTTCATCACGATGTTTTCCCTCACCGTAAGAGCATCGGTTAGCATTCAACTAATTTACATAATGCAGAATTTGTCTATCTATACACTGCAGTTATGACTAAGTATAGTTTTTATAAGTAATTGTTGATAGGTACCTCTATTACCTACATTCAATTATTTTTGTATTACTCAATTATTTAATTGTTGTTTGTTTGTTTGTGAGCGTCGCCGCGTACATGGCCTAGTAGTTAAGGGGTCCAACTCGTAAGCGAGAGGTTCCGGATTCGAACACCAGTGCCGACATTTTTCAATGAGTCTTTTCTGAGTTATGTAGGTAGGTACATTAGTTGAACAGTGAACTCTTACAGTCAGGGTAAATATCTTGATTACACCTGCACATTCAAGCGACTGAATGCGTAACCATGATCCAATCTATTCTGGTTCCCCTGTTAACAGGTTCACGGAGGTCAGACGGCAGTTGCGCCACTTTAATTACCTGAGCTGCCAAATCCTGGATCATGATCAAGGCAGACCCTGGGCGAAGGCGCACAAGGGTGCACGAGAACACGACCGGAACATTAACGCAGCGATGATTATGATGTTTTAAAAAAGCAAACCAGATTACATGCACCTTGAAATAAGTAATATTATTTAAGAGTTTATCAATAATTTTATTATTTCTTTGAAAGACTTAAAAGAAAATGTGCAGTAAAAGCTTTTAATTTAATACATTTCGAATGAATGTAACATAAGATCCAATAAAATGAGAATAATTTACTACGAGGAAAGATAACTAGTGTTTTTTGTTGCGATCTCTTCAGTGGCAATGCAATTAATATTCATTACAAAATGCTAGTCGTACATTTTTGCCTTATAGGTGAAATGCATCGCTGCCTGGGACTCCTGAGAATTCCCAGCAATTCGTAGCGGACTCACCAGCTATTTGTCTATAGAAGAAACGTCATTTATCTGCCTCGTGCACAGACTTGGAGTTCTCTCGCTGTTCAAGATTAAAATATAAACTAACCAAATTCATCAAGATAGTATTCCCCATTTTATGAAACCGATACCCCGTCGCCGCACGTAATAAATGCTCATAAAAGCAGGAATATCTATAAAATCGTAAATATATTTTCCATATTAAAATATTCTTCGGTAGCTGGCGTAGATGCACAGATATCGGATATTGAGAAAATTAATACCATTACAGATGTAATGGCCGCGATAAGTGTATCACACAAATACGAAGATTACGTTAAATGATTTTATCATTATTTCTAAGTTACCGATATTGAATTTATAATTAAGACATTCGGTGAGAATCCCAAATAAAATTTCGGTGGACGAACGTTTCGTTCCGGTCAAAATTATGAGTTAATAAAACGTAACGTGTGTCGTAATTCAAGCAGTGATAAAGGAAGGAATGACGACCATGCTCTTTCTGTTTAATTTAGTGCCGAGAAATCTATTAACCACGCTTTGATATTGGTAGTAAAGCTAGAATGGAATGGCGGTGTTCTCTCTACACTACGCTGAGACAGGAACGTTTGATATGGAAACCAGCTATTTACTTTTACACCAGTTTTTAACCAAAAGTGCGGCAGTAGAAAAAGTTTTACCTATTTCTGAGGCAAAGCATCGCTCATCTGCTTTCACCTTCATTTCAGACTATCCCAATGCTTCCTTTTTAAGCGCAGTCAAAATGTTTTTAGAAATAGGTAGATGCTATAGGTACCGAATAGGTACTTGCCATTTTGAAAATATACAAAAGTAATACCGATGGAACGTAAATATGAAATAAAGAATAATTATTTAATATATCATAAAATTATTTAGTAAATCTTTATTTAAACGTATTAAAAAGCGATAAAATTGAGTCCCTCATAAAACCAAATAAACCGAAAAAAATATATATTTATGCTTCTTTTGTGCATTGTTTAATTAAGTAACTGTTTACGGGACTAAATACGCAAAATAACATTAATACAATGTAGGTAGAATTAGTAACAAATTCGCCACAAACCTTCCATACGACAAAGAAGAGCCAAAGCCTCGTCGTTTTTGCGGCACACCGCATAAGCAAATAACGAGATGCGACGCCCTTAAATCATAAAGACAATAACCCCGGTGCCTTTAAACTGTTAAAGGCATCCCGGGGCAGTCAGATGGAGGCTCCATGCCTAATAAATTCCAAGGATTGACTCACAGAGTGGTGAGAACTCGACCATTTACAGTGGCCGCCGTATTACAAGGGCATAAATCTAAGCGGAGTGTCGTGAGCTCATGAATGGGTCGCTATGAGGGATGGGACGTACGCCGTCAGACGACAGTGGCGGACTGGGATAGCCTACGTGGTTGACAACTGTAAGCTTCTAGGCGGACGAGTAATAAGGCCGAGCCGGCTGAGTATACTCGGTTTATAAAACCTGGTTTAATTAGAACCTGATCATGATAGGTATATACCGTTCATTTGATTTCTTATTTTGACAGTTTTGACCGCATCATTTATCCATCAAAAGCATGTATTTTTACTTGAATTGAATTGCTTATAATCGAGCAAAATGTTAATTGTATTTGTTCTCAGGGCAAATTGAATGCGTTTCCTACATTTCGCAGCTTCTGAGAGGTAGGGCACAGTGGGGTAACCCGTTAAAATTGGAGGTACTCGACAGGTAAAGTAGGTACCTCCACCTTACAGAATACCGCGCTAAACAAAGTATTGTTTGAATACCGCAGCCAAATAGTAATTTGGCTGCGGTATTCCGTACCGTGGCTATGGCAATGGAGAGGCATTCGCGTTATTGCTGCCAGAGCAGCGTGTATTGACGATACCCCTAGGCGGTTTAAGACGCTCAAACCGCCTTGCTCTATCAGCGCCAGACATGGGGTTACCCACGTATGGCCCATAGCCCCCTCTTTCCGTGATTTGTATTTCTTGCTGGCACTTGCACGTGGTGAGGCCGACATATTATTTAGTTCGTACATTTCATACAATGAAAAGAAATGCGCGGAAGCGCGCGTTTCGTTCATTCAATACAGTACCCCCACCCCGCGGCCCCACCCGCCCGAGCTTAAATTCAAGGTGAAAACAGCGAGCTGATATATACGCTAAATAATTACACTAGATTCATATTTCTAAGACTAGTAATTTTGCAGTATAGACCTTTTCATTACGGTCCAGTTTTCTGACTTGGTACTCAGTGTGATTTTAAAGACGTTTCAGGTCAAAAGATACTGCTTGCATGCTTATATAAGGTCATACATACAAATTAACTACACAAAAACGTCGATACGCCTCTGCTCCTGTAGCCGCATGTCAAGAGCCTTAAACGGAACGTTTTGACAACAACCGATACGCGAATTGAAATATGAACGCAGCTGATATCAATGACTTGGCTGCCGATAATTCGAATAAGAAATGCAGTACAAATGACCACGCATTCAATTGAAGCTATTATGAATTCAGTATTTGTAAGTGAATATTTATTGCTATTATAATTTAGATTTACTTTTGTAAATAAAACAGAAATGCAACATATATTATTTTGTTATATGGATTTAGTTAAAAGAAGCATCTTTAAAAGAGCGTAAGTATCAAATTACACCATAAATAATGACTATTATTTACAACGCAACATTAAATCGTTAAAGCATCGACTATTGTCATCAGCGGTTATTTTATAAAGATGAATTTGAATAATTCAGAATTATTATAAATAAATTCATCACTCACAAAGGGCGTCTTCCGATGGCTTGACGTCAATTTGGCGGCTTTGAAACCGATCTCAAAGATCGGGTGAAAAAAACACAATGGGATTATACAGCCCTAATGGCCGGCCCAACATGGGCATTAATCCCGTCATACAATATTGATGTTCCCACAATTTATGGCTGGTGCTTACAGAAATCTCAAAGTCAAAGTAGCTTATTAATGTGTGAAGAAACTCACCTCATCAGGAAAATTCATATGTGACATATTTTTGTGAAACCTTCCGCGCTCGTTAGCCGAATACTCGGTTCTCGTCTACGGAATACAATTGAATGTGACGGTCAAAAACATAACTCATCATATTTTTAATAATATCGGACGAATGTCACTGTGCTTATTCGTTCTATTGGTAAACAAAAACTCATTCACAGGCACACGTTGGGAGTTTTAAAAAATGCAGCAGAAATGTGGAGGTGCATTTTAAACGGCAAGTCGCTATTGATGAGACCTCGGGCTTGACGTTAATCTGGCCGACATCGGGAGAGATTCGCTTGCCGAGCACGTTCCACCGTTGAATAAGATTTAATCTGTTTCCCTACAAACAAAATCACAGTCGTATTCAACGAATCGGTAATCGTTGAATAATTTACTGGAGCATGCTTATTTTCGAATACATAATGCTCATATTTGCATACGAACCATTGTGCTCTGCCATAAAACTGTATAGCGCGACTATGAGTCTGTTATTGATGGTAGATGTGTTTTGTCGCCAAGAACCAATGCCATTGCGGTTTGAAATACGCTATCCAAAGTAATCATAAAATGAGTTATGTTTTGCAGTGATCACACCCCTACGGTTGTAAAGTCGGATATTCCAGCGGACGTTCCATCCTTGAAATATGTTGCCTAAGAGTGTGTACAGTACAATCAGACCACGTTGACTTCAAGGCTAAACAGAATATAGGCTTTTTCTAGACATTCATGCTCCATCTTCGGCCTTATCGTCATTTTCCACCAGGAGATATGGCGGTCAAATGCCTCGCTTCTGTAAGCGGCCAAACCCGATTTCAGGCTAAACTAGGCACTGCCTGGGGTTCTATCATCGCCCTACGGCTGATAGAATGATACTTTCTTCTATCATTATATTGGCCGTAGGACGCCCGCAACTGAACATAGAACGATTAATTATGTGACTCTTGTATCCATCAGCTCTGTAGGATATTGAAGAGGTCGCCCGTCCATCACGTGGAGGGCGTCCTATGCTGCGATTTCTGGTACGTGGTTGCCATTCAAGAACCTTTCCGTCTCATCAGACACAGGTTTTGCGAGCTTTTAAATTCTGGAACCTATGTCGGTAACCTCAGTCCTGAAACGGATATCTTCATTTTTGATAATCTCACGTACCTATATGAAACTCCAAGCAAAGCTCTCTCCATCGCATGCTGACTAATCCTGAAGCCTTTTTATGGAGCCCTTCGTGAGGCACAACGTTTACTTATGTAATAATAATATAATCATCCTGGTGCTGAAGCCCGTTAGGGCTCGGGGCCCGCCTTGATTAAGATCCAGAATTTGAAAGGTCAGGTAATTACAGTAGACGGACCGCCATCTGATTTTCGTGACCCTGTTAACAGGGTCCGTGGTTACTTCTTCAGTCGCCTGAATATGCTAAGGTGCAGAAACCTGCGCACGAGGAAACCCTCATAATGTTTTCGCCTCACCGTATAATTAATATAATAATAAAAAAAGAGAATAAGTAATTTTTTTTATTATTATTTTGCGCCCAACACAATGGCAATTGACACCCTTCGGTAGCGGCTGGGAGAAAGGAGATGCACTCTCATGAGTACCAGCCGGCCGGCTGGACTGGTTATGTACGACTCGCCAAAAAAAGGGACGCCTAGGTCCCTGTTTTTGTCGAGCCTACGTGCTAAACACTCCCTGGGAGCACCTGTAGCCGGGGAGCATAAAAAAAAAAAAATAATCATCTTGGCGTTAATGTCCCGGTTGTGCTCTCGCGTACGAGGGCCTGGGTCTGCCTTGACCATGATCCAGGATTTGGCAGGTCACGTAATTACAGTGGAGCGACTGCCATCTGACCTCCATGACCCTGCTATCAGGGGAACCTGACCAGATTTGATCATGGTTACACATCCAGTCGCCTGAATGTGCAGGTTTCATCACGATGTTTTCCCTCACCGTAAGAGCATCGGTTAGTATTCAACTAATGTACTTAACTCAGAAAACAGTAATTGGTACATGGCCGGAGCGGGATTCGAACCCGGAACCTCTGGCTTACGAGTCGGATACTGTAACCGCTCGGCCACCGTCAGTCCTTACGGAGCATACGCTGGAGAAATTATAGCGAGACCCCAGAAGGGGGTCCCACTGCTGTGGGTCGGGATTGGGGGCCTACGGGGGCCGCTGAAACGGCTGGGGGGCTTCGTCGGGTCGTCCTCAGCCTTCAGGAGGAGAGAACAAGTAAGTGTGAAATAAAAAGTACTGTACAACGTTACTATATAACGGCACTGGGGATCGAACTCGGTATCTTTCAGTTTACGAGGCCGACCCGCTAGCCATTACGCGACCGACGAATCCTTTGGATGGACATTTATTTACTTGTATAATGATTCAAAATTAGTTTGGCCTATGCCAAACTAGTTTGGCCAATCGTTTTCAGAATAAACTTATTCTCATATCGGGTTTGGCCGGTAACATATACAAAGCGTAAAAGTTACTCTCAGGAGTAACTTCTACTGGCCATACATAATATAAAACAAAGTCGCTTCCCGCCGTTTGTCATTATGTATCTATATAGGTGTGTATCTATGTATGTACGCTTATATCTTTTAAACTACGCAGCACATTTTAGTGCGGTTTTCAACAATAGATATAGTGATTCATGAGCAAGGTTTATAAGCAATAATAAAAGGTAGGGGTAAAACAGGTGTACGCGAACGAAGTCGCGCCGGGTACACTAGATAAGTATATATTACTATCCTGCGGGCTTTTATTTCGCCAATGATATTGAGTTCATCAAGCTCTTCCGAAAACCACAAATCTCATCCTCTCCTGTCACTGGGGCGTAGACCTTACGGAACACCTTTCTCTACACCACAAGAAATTGGCCATAACACGTAGAGAAGATGGTAAAGAGTCGGGCAATGATGCATCGAATCATCGGCGTAAACACATAGCATACGAGAATTTCAATTTTCAAAACTTACCTCCACATACATCACAAACCACTACAACATCGGCCCTTCATTTCTCAATCCACACCTTCGGCGGGCTTCGAGGGGCGTTCCGCGGCTTTTCGCTCCATTGTAAACCAGTACGTTTCCTCAATAATAAAAGTATTTAGATGGTACACGTGACGACAGCCGCTCGGGGCCCGTCCGACGCAAATTATGGCAATTCTGACACCTCCGAGGCGCTAACTGGGCTGGGGAACCGCACACCCTGCAATTTGCCACTCGGCTCCACTCCGGCGCAGCGGCGCTGGCGGCGGCATGCACTGATTTACTTCAATTTACACACATATAGTGCAACAGCCATATTACATGGTATGTGAGATATGACGGTAGGAAGAAGAGAGCGTCGAGTAATGTCCGTCGGTTTTAGCTACACCAAAATTTGTAAGGACGGACTAAATTCTGCTCAGAGTGAAGAAGTTGAACTCATTATCATCATCATCATCATGATGATACATGCACTGATTTACTTCAATTTACACACATATAGTGCAACAGCCATATTACATGGTATGGGAGATATGACGGTAGGAAGAGGAGAGCGTCGAGTAATGTCCGTCGGTTTTAGCTACACCAAAATTTGTAAGGACGGACTAAAGTCTGCTCAGAGTGAAGAAGTTGAAATAGAGCCTTGCAAATAAATAGTTTCAAAATTTTGCTAGCTTACAAAATATTTTGGAGATAGGTTTTATAGTACGTAGAACTGCAGCTTGGTTAAATTACTTTTTCTAAGTACGAGTATGCCAACTAGATTCCCATTGCCAAACTATTGGAGTTCTTCCAGCATACTAGGTTCAACTATCACGTTTAATTTTCTACTGTTCGTATAATTATTGTTACCTATCGGAGAAAAGATTTCAAATAGGTACATATAAATCAAGCAACGTCAGCCAGATAGTGGTGCGACATGAAGGTGAAACATATGCGATTCTCAAACTGTACTTTTAGTTGCTGTTTTTACAATTATTCTAGGTTTCCGAGCGCAAACTCATGATCATCATCATCTTGGCGTTAAATCCCGGTTGCGCTCCCGCGGGAGACCGGGGTCCGCCTTCCTGCTTTTCCTAGTCCACTTTGCTCGGTCTTCGGCATTCTTATTGGTGAGTCCGTTGGCCCGTATGTCACTCTTAACGACGTCCAGTCATTGCTTCTTGGGCCGGCCTCTCCTTCCCGTGCCTGGCGGGGGCGGCATGGCCAGACAACTGTTCCCCACAAAGTTTGCCAGCCTGCGCAAGACGTGGCCGTACCATCGAAGGCGACACTCTTGTTGCTTATCTGCGATGTCACGTACTTGAAGACTACCGCGGATGTGGGCGTTCCGCACGCGATCTTTGCGGGAAACCCCACACATCCACCGCAGCATCTTCATTTCCGTGACTCGCAACTCCTGCTTGTATCGCTCTAGTAGAAGTCTCGCTACCGTATAAGAGAACAGGTCTAATAATGGTCTTGTAGACCTGTCCTTTCAGCTTCATCGGCATCTTGGGGTCAAAAATGGCAGCCGTCACCTCCCGCCATTTGGCCCAAGCCGCGGATATTCGGGCTTTGACGTCGTTGCCGATGTCACCAGTCGCGTTTAGTACCGACCCCAGGTATCTGGTCTGATCCGTTCGTTTGACCTCCTCTTCACCAATGCGGCCAGGTAGAGGGCCTGTACTGTTGCAGACCATGTACTCTGTCTTCGCCACATTTATTTTCAGACCGCCGTTCTCAAGCACTGAGCCCTTACCTTTAAAGACTGGGGTAATTATACTCAGCCTCCACTGTTTCCGTGTGACAGTTTCCGAGCGCAAACTATCTTTGTTATTTTACAAAAAAAGCGGAACACACCATTTTTTCCTTAAAAAAAGGAGTGTTTCCGATTGCCAGAGAACCTCTCTTACGGCCATATGCGCCTTCAGAGAAATGAAAACTTTCCCTATCAGAATGTCGATAAATCTTGCGAGAGTGCAATAAAATTAGATATTTTGAGTGGGATCAGTGGGAGATATCGTCTCAGAGATAAGGTTCACCGGCGGGGAACGGGCTGCCGTCCGCAACCGTGTGTAATACGGTCCATCGGTAGAGATGAGTAACACGGTACTACCTGCGCTGCGCCTCGCAATTGAGCCAGTTCAGTTCCTGAGCCTGAGCTATGTGAGTTAACTCACATTATGTCATATAAAACTTGAGCCTCCTCCACGTTTGTGGCGGATATTTGCCATAATCTCCTAGTTTGGCGGGCGGGTTGGAGATCGCAATGTTGATGACAAAATGGATAACGCTGCACACATATTTTGGTTTTGAGTTGAACATTAGGTCTTGCACGACGACTTGGTTATTATGTAATTTTTCTTGGTACCTATTGCATATTTTTATATGCAATTCCTGGGCACCTTTCCAATAATACCGTGGAAATGGGACAAATTTCCTATCTGTAAGTTTGGTGATTGATTTATTTTATATTATAATTTGTAAGAAAAGTCATCTTGTCGTTACTGACCCGGTTGCGCTATCGCGCACGAGAGCCCGGGATCTGCCTTGACCATGATCCGGGATTTGGCAGAGCAGGTATCTAATTACAGTGGAGCGGCTGACATCTGACATGAATTATTACTGTTAAAATAGATATTATGGCAATAACCTTCTCTTTAGTGGGAGAGGCCCTAAGTTCAGTAGTGAACTGTTATGGGCTGTGATGATGACTGTTAAAATATTTATAAAACATGCTTCGTTTTTTATTAAACGTTTCTGAAATTCTTAGTTCTTAAATAATGATATTTTGCATGAGCACTACATCTCAACAACGTAACTCAAATGAGTTATGCCTACTTGAGTGCCACAGTAGTGTTGACTCAAGGATTTTTGCTAAAGCCACCTCTAATACTGTCTTTCGGGCCTGCGCAGGCGTGGCAGACGCAGAACAATAGCAACGGGAAATGAGTAGGGATGCGCTCCGCGATAGCCGATCGATTATGATCGTGTCTGAGCATCATGATCTAGGGACTTGCTAATATTTTGTTTTATAATAGTTAACTATGCTATTGAGTAAGAAGTAATACTAATAATATACTGTCAAGGGGTGCCAAAGGGGTAGCGATTCTCGATTAAAATTAGACTACCTACATAGTTTGAACAAATATTTTAATTACAAATCTTTTGACAACGATTCAAATTTTTTGGGCCAGATTTTTTCGTTTTATCTATATTTGAATAAATGCATACATTTAGCATTTTTATAACGACTTTTAAGATAAAATTTAATTTTTTATCAAACCAACTAACATCAAAAAACATCACTGACAACGAGAACAATCGACCGATTTAAAATCTGCTCGCAATCTCTTGCCCGGTAATCTTGCAAATATTTATTATATGTCAAAACAATAATACCAAAATGGCTGATGGGTATTCAGGCGGTGGCGGAATTTGGAACTTATCCCTTTACCTTGCCTGCGCGTAAAAGCGAGGTCTTAAAGCGAGGCCAGCGCCTCTGTTGCCCGTAAATCATGAAATTGTTTAGTGGAAAGATTACAGTTTTTTACAAATGGACCGTTCCTGAGTTTGCTTGCGGCCAGGGCACTCGTTAGCGTGAAGTACGATCCATTGTGGTTACAATGGTGGGCGGGGCGGCCCAAGGCGCCTGCGCAACGCACGCGGTTGCGCCCTCTAGTGACAATGCCGTGTGAGAAACAAATACCCGATGATGGACTGTTGTGTGTCAGACGTACATAGTATGATTGATTTCGTTTTCCCGAAATTGCTGTTGCCAACTTTATGTTACTTTATATTATGTGCATTTTTGCATCGGTTAGAGTCTTGTCTTACAGGTTTTAAAATCTTAGCACTTACATAGGGGAATTATTAGGTCCTTATGAAATCGGCGTTTTATATGACGAAAATGACGGAAACGGGAATTTTCACACAAGAACATTTTCCAATTTCTTGAAAGTCTAATTACGATGAAACTTTGTAGATATAATCAGACAACATTAAGATCTTTTCATAAAATTAAATCTGGTTAAAGAGGCAAATCTAAGACGATAAATGAAAAGTGGCATTTTTGTTTTATAAAAACATGAGAAAATATTTTTTATTCAATTTTAGGGACTTACTGGCATCTAAAACTCTATTTTCGAAATCAAATATTAATTTTGATATGTTACGCTCAATTAAAAATAAGTGAGCAAATGTGTAACGGCGAAAAACCGCCAATTTCATAGGACCCAATATTCTCTCGTACTAATCCTAGTCTTGTCCTAGTCTACTAATGTTCTCTTGCATTCATTAACTATTGATTCTAATTCTAAATTTATTTATCGAGCAAGACATTAAATATATATTTCAATCGTCAAAGAGGAGGGGTTCTATGAAAAGAAACACACAGTGACATTTTGGCCTTCCCAGGACCGGAGCACACCCACCCCACGCCGACAATGGCCGGACCATATCCAGCAATACCAGACAGAGCCGGTCAGTGCCCGATATGAAATATTTCAGCTTAGTCTTTCTCATAGTCGAAAACACACCATTACTTAAGCTTTTACAAATTTTGTATGTACAAAGTAGCTGTGATTTGGGCTGTCTGATGCCAGAAAAGAAACAATTTTTAACATAATACAGACAGATACATAAAGGTCACACTTCTGTCCCAGAGGTGGGGTAGGCAGAGATTATGAACCGTCACTTTGCTTTGTCCTGACACTTCCTAGCCTCGCATATATCATTTTTAATCATATGTCGATTGATAATTAATCATTTTTAACCGATGGCTTTGTATTTATTATTTTAACCCGATGTTTCGATCACTTTACAGTTGTCATGTTCACGGGTATAAAAGAAAACTAAAGTGGCATAAATGTATTTAAATTTAACGAAGATAATAGACCTATTCTAAAAGTACAACAGCACATTTTTATTAGTTCTATATTTATTTATTTATTTATTTAATTTGCCAACAGATTTACATTTTTTTACAATACATACATTTTTTACATTTTATATCATGCAAACATACTGGTGGTATTTTGAGATCTAGTCTTAATGTAATGTCTTATGGTTTGATGTGTTGATGGCTGTCTAATGTTTTTTCATGAGTTGCATAAAATACTACAAATAAAGATATCACTTTGAAAATGAGAATGCTGGATGCATCTAAAAAAACTTAGCAATAATTCTACCCTACGCTAAGAATATTGATTAAGCAAAGTGAAATGAAATAACTGTTTCTCCGGGATTAGGTAATAATTTTCTACAATTACTACCACTTAATGATAGGTAGATACTCTAAACGTCATTTTGTTTATTCTCGCTTATTACGAGCTCCATCCTGTATATATTAAAGGTAGCTGGCAATTTAAATTAAATATAGTAATTATTCAATTAAAGAGCAACGTACAGGTAATGAAACGCGAAGCTTAAATAGGAAACTGGAAATAATGAGTTAACGTTAAGTTTATTTGAGAAAAAGGAAAACCACCGGTAGACATACGGAACACGGATTACGTGTCAAGAATTTCATTTCATAAAAGTCCTCGCAAGCCTTTACATCTCATTAAGGCTTGATGAAATAATAATCGTAACCAAAAGTACCGTTTGGATTCGATATCAATATTAGAGTTATGGGGCTCTCTGTTTTATATCGATAACAAAAAAAATATATATGCTTGGACTAATTCACACAGCACCATCTAGCCCCTAAAGTAAGCAAAACTTGTGATATGGGTGTTAGATAACTGATATTCATCATTAAAATTTCTGCTCGGCCGGGAATCGAGCCCGGGACCTCTGCGTGGCAGAGGATGTTAACCAACTGAACCACTTAGGTCGTCAAAAAATATATGTAACTTTGGGACGTCATATCCATACTTTTTTGTTGGGTAGATATTTTAAGAAATTGTAATTGAAGATTGACAAGAGGGAGACAGAAAAGAATGACAAAAATATACAGAAAAAGTTTTGACGGAAGATAAATAAATGAAAGAAAGAAATATAGCTATATAGCTATGATGGTTTAGGAGAAAGTGAAACAGCCGTGCCGTTATCTATTATATCGATATGTCAACAAAAATCGTGCGCGCGCCTCTATCTCGCGGCGCGTGGCCGTCGCGAGCGCATATACGGCGGTTTTACGACAAAATAATATTCTTTAATTATAATGGAGCGTCGTGAAGTAAAAAAGCGGCGCACGCGCACGCGACATCTGTATTAAATTTTAATGGAACAAACAGTTGCACCTGCGCGCGCAGTCGATCACTCGGGGGCGCTCGGCTCGCCGGAATCTGCCGAACATCGGTTCCTAATTAAAAAATAATTACCTTCGCCAATGCAAGACAAGCTGGGCCATCGCAAACGCTCGTTAAAGTGTTAAGATAAGATACTAAGTAGCCAGATTAACTTAAGCCGTGTTTTTATGCGGACCCCTGGTTGCGTTCTGAGGACTTCATTTAATCGACATTTATAAAGTACTTGTTCCCTCTTAATTCGAAGAAGATTGGAGTTGTACGACTTTTATTTGGTCCCCGAATCACTGAAGTGTTTTGCTCGATTCGATTCTCGAAATTATTTGAAAGAAATTGCTCCGGTTCGTCTCTTGTGATTTTAATTGTAATTTGAGCTGCACTAATTTAATCCTTATCCTTTCTTAGTATAAATAAAGTCGTTTCCGCATCGCTCTGTATATCAGCTAACTTCTCATAAACCACACAACGGATTTTTCGGAACGGAAGAGGATTCCTTCTGGAAGGTTTATATATGTCGATAGGTAGAGAAATATAATATTAGAGAAAATCCGAGAATATCCGTACTAAGCCGGGGCGGGTCGCTAATTATTAATAGAAAAAAATATTTTAAAAGTATTTTCCGGGGTTCGAAATATTGGGCTACTCGTAAACAAAGGTACGAAACCCTGAACACACCGTGTTGAAAGAAAAGTTTATTGCGGAAATCCACGGGTACAAATAAAGAAAACCCTTTGATTTCCTGAAAAATATTTGAAAACTGCGTCAGCATCACATCACATCAACTACATTTGGCACGTGCCAATTAGTCCCAAGTTTATGTCAATTAAACCACGATCGTTGTGTAAAAAATTACACAATCGACACAGATAGTCCACAAAGAATCTTTACACGAAATTCTGTCACTTGCAATGGAAAGTCCCTTTGTCCCTACCGCTTCCAATTATTAACTGCGTGATGGTATGTACTGGTCATTATAACCGCTCCAAGGTTCTAGTTACCGTCACTTTGTATAAATTATATAAAAATAAGCACATCGAGAAAGGGACAGAGATACGGGAGCTACGTACGTGTGACTGGGTCAGGTGTAGTAAGGGCAGGTGTCACGATACATCTGCTGGGTGGACAGGCACGTGGCTCAACCCTCTAACTAAGACGACCTCCTTTACTGAAAGGAAAAAGTCGAGAAATCCCCCAACTTTAATCCAGTAAATTAATTCAGCTTTCTTTTTTGTTTTTGGCTCGGAGGGATTTCGAATATTGGCAGGAGAATATAATTTATTCTGTTTACATTTGAATTGAATATTGCTCTACATAAGTTAGACTTAAGTTGTTCTCGCTTTGGAAAATTAATAAAAGAGAAATAGATGCAAGGCATCCGTTAAAGTTTCATGTATAGATATGTTACCTACATGAAATATGTTTTACTTAGTCATTTTGGTGTTAATATCCCGGTTGTGCTCTCGCGCACGAGGGTCCTGGCTCCACTTTGACCATGATCCAGGATTTGGCAGATCAGATAATAATAGTGGAGCGACTACCATCTGACCTCCGTGACCCTGCTACCAGGGCAACCTGACCAAAATGATTATGGACCATGGTTTTGTCATTGTGTACATTGAGTCGCCAGAAGTACAGGTTTCGTCACGATGTTTACCCTTACCGTAAGAGCATCGGTTAGCATTCAACTAATGTACATAACTCAAAAAAGAGTTACTGGTACATTAACGCAGTGGGATTCGAACCCGGTACACTTATTTACGAGTCGCATACCTTAACCACTCAGCCACCACTCAGCCACACTCTTTTACTTAATATTTACTTATCGATATTATATTTCATCATAGAGTACTTAACTATATTTGGGTTGTGTTTGACAGGTTTCCTCCATTCTTTTCGTTTACTTAGCGCTTGACAGTTATTACCTACTTACAAACAACTAGATACAAGTGATTTAACCTATACAAACTATTATAAGATAATAACTATTATTTAAGTTGAATTATTTGCCGTGTGGTGTTCTTCACAATAGAATATAGTATTAACCCCTTCCCTTCTGGGTAGGTGTTATATTACGGCTTTTATCTAAGACCGGACAAGAAAAGCGTCTTCTGTTGTGTTTTAAACACTGCATTCTTTAACTTGTCTAATAAGGGTGAAGATAATGGCAAAACCCTTCACTAATGTATGTGAACTGATAATTGATAAGATATATACATAGTATAAAACAAAGTCGCTTCTCGCGTATGTCCCTTGTATCTATGTATGTACGCTTTGATATTTTAAGCTAAGCAACGGATTTTAATGCGGTTTTCAAAAATAGATATTGGGATTCAAGAGGAAGGTTTAGTAGAAAAGAAAGGTAAGTAGGGCAAAATTAGGTGTACGCGAACGAAGTCGCGCCGGTATCGCTTGATGATGATATGTAACAAAATGTGGAAGGGACATAAACCATCTTGGCGTTAATGTCTCGGTTATACTATCGCTCACGAGGGCCCTGGGTCCACCTTGACCAGTTCCAAGATTTGGCAGATCAGGTAACTATAGTGGAACGACTACTATCTGACCTCCGTGACCCTGTTAACAGGGGAACCTGACCAGATTTGATCATGGTTACACATTCAGCCGCCATTCAGTGCATGTTACATCACGATGTTTTCCTCACCGTTAAGAGCATCGGTTAGTGTTAAACTAATGTACATAACTCAGAATAGAGTCATTGGAAGGGATTTAAATAAATAATGTTTTTAATAGTTGCTCTTCAAACTAGGTACAGTACGCTAAAGAAAAATAATAGGCCCTTATTACTACTTCATTGATTATTAATACTTGAAGTATTTGGCAGGCCCTCACCTGAAGTATTTGGCGAAAAATCCGAAATTAAAAAAAGATATGACTGTCTGTCAACAACATTTAAGTGCACGCCGTGCGTCTCCTTGATAAGTAAGGAAAAGCGCATCAACTTTAATAAGTTAATAAGCGAGGAGCAAACACGTTTCCAAAAAACGTATTCTGCTCAAGCACCGTGAAGCGTTTACCATTAATAACAGGCATTTGTTGGGGACATGATTTCAGATCAAGCTGCAGGTCTGGCCTGTAGTCACACCGTAGCGTATTGAGCGAGAGGAAAGGGAAACGAAACGTTTATGGAAATTATTTTGCGTCAAAAGCTTATCAGGAATATCTTTTGGGTATAATTCGATACTTTATAACAAGATCGCTATAAAAGGAGGTTACTTATAGCTTGTATATTCGCGATAAAGATGACTTACATACAACAAAACTTATATAATTATAGTTATGTATTAAATGTAATGAGAATATGAGTCTGTGAAACTTGAAATAAATGATATTTTATTTTATTTTATTTAAAAGATAAAAGGCGAAAAGCGCAGTCAAGGTCTGTGTCGTAGATTTTCCGTGAAATGTCGTTTTTTGACGTGAATTCGATAACGTCTTCATCGTTGTCCCAATGGGCATTTCAGAAAATTTGTGTATCACGAAAGAGGTGTACATTTGAAAACTTCAAACTTCTAAAATTTAAAAGTTTATAAAATGTTAGTTATATCGTTGTGAAGATCCGGCGATAATACATGGATATGTGTTTTACCTACCCACTATGACGTCGTAGACCGCGGAAGTAAACAGTGAAAAGAAAGTGTCGGGCCGACACTCACTTGTAGTACTTCTCAAAATCTTTACAATGACACCTGGCCCTAGCTAAACGCGTCTTCACACTTCACTAATTTTTAGGATTACATAACGCAAAATCGCAACAATTGCGCTCTTGCACCTACACTAATCCGATGACGCCACGGACATAACAAATACTGCACGACAAACATGTACAGATATGCTCTATCCATTGTGACTTCAACCGTTATTAATTAATGCATTATTAGTATTATATCTTGTACTTATAAGCGATTGAAATCTGACAATATTTTGTAACAACAGAAGGTTTATACAAAAGTAATGTCCCTGGTCCGCAAAATGTGAAAAGATAACTAAAATAAAAAAAGAACAATACGTTTAACATTATTATTTGCCTTGTTTACGTAGGATGTTAATCTACTACAAAAATATTACAATAAGGCCAGTAATGCCCATCTAGCCAGCCAATGTGAAGTTCCAGCTGTGGTCGCCTAAAAACATGAAATCACGTCATTGACGTGATTGATCAATAGGTCTATCATAATTATCCCAACAGTCAATCCTAGCTTCTGCCAGTATCCGCTAATATTCTTCAATGCTCAAGAAAGAAATGGAAAAAAAAAAAAAAACTTATCCTATCTACTTACTAATACTACTAATGTTACAGAAAACAAACCCTATAACTCCAAAAAAAAGGTATCAAATCTCCATAAATAAATTCGGCCACTGTGTAACTGGAGGTCTAACTAAATTAAGTTTTGTCAAACCACGGCTATTTATTACGCGCTTCTGGTGGTACTTTAATTGATCGTGTTTTGTTATGTCCTCAGGCCAATGCTACGGTAGTTCTGGGTTCCATTAACAAAAATTAAAGCTTGAGTGGGTACAGTAACACGCAAGGGCCGAAACAGAAGGAGTTCCTACCTATATTGTAAGGACTGTATCCCTCTCATATTCCGAGACTTGTACAAAAATTTTAATAGGACCTCCCAAACAGTAGGTTCATTTGATATTGGTTTTATGAAACAAATAATTTTATTATTCGCAGAATGTTTTTATGCCCGTTATATGTTTGAGCCTATGTCTGTAATTTAAAGTCTAATCTGTGTCACGCATTCGATTTAATGTAATGTTGTACCTACAAAAGAAAATCAAGGCATGTAAATAAACATTATGAGTTTAGACAACAGCCCCGCAGGGATACGTAGGAATTAGGCGTCTGAACCAGCCAATATCAGGAAAGGGGACCTGTGAGCGACCTAAGAAGCGATGGATTGACATCGCTGAGTCAAATGCGAGAGCCAACGACTTACGACGCGAGGATGCCGGAGGAGGAGGAAGACCGGGCGAAGTAGAGAAGAATGAATAGGAAAGTGGACCCTGACAAAGGCTGGGGTAAGCGCTAGGATGATTATGATTAAGAACTGTCCCCGCACATACTTACTTACGTTGGCTATTGTACAAATTTTAGATCAAAAATCATTACGAAAGCCCTTTAGGGTTTCGTGGGTTTTTTGTCGAAAATCATAAAAAAATCAATAACCTATCAACAAATTAACCCACCTATTTTTCTAGGTTTTTCAATTATAGCAATGCCAATACAAGACGTGTGATACATCATGTGCCTAGAATAAATCTTTAAATTAATCTCAGTGGATTCTATCTAATTTATTTCCGATGCGGAGATTCTATGAATTTTTCATTGGCAACACTTGGTGTGTGATTGTTTATGCACCTCGCAGTATTGCATGCATTTAAATTGGATTTTAATGTTTATCATTATTAACTTATTATTTATGTACGATTTTTTAAATTGTATTCGATTTATTAAGCCTTGGCACAATATTTCTGTGATCTTGATGATTTATCTTGCTCGCTATAGGTACCTCTATAAGTATACCTATACCCATCATGATTTCCTGTTTCATGGCTGCAATATCACATCGCACATCTAATTTATTTGTTTATTCTGAAGGTACAATTTTCAATGCTACCTCAATATGTAGATACTTACTAAAATCTGTCTAGACTGACTTGTCTTACTTGGTAACGGATATCATGTATTTAATTGGATAATTTGCAGCAGTATTAGTTGAAATTCACATTGTATGTGTTTCTTATATAATTTAAGATTTTAATTTATACAATGTGTACGTATCGTTACTGATACGACAAGTCGTGATTTTGGGTATTGTTTGTTCACCAAATAAGACAAGAAAGTTTGGACAGAAGATACTTTGGTATACCTGCATAGTTTTTATAATTATACAGAAAGCAAACCTACTAAGTACAATTTACATATTTGATAAAGATTTCATAACAAAACAATCACAAATAGGAAAATAAAACAAAAAACTGGATAACTATTATTGATGTTTGCAAATTGTCGTTCCATTACCATCATCAACAGCCTATACCACTGCTGGACTTGAGCGTCCTCTACATTAGTAGAGGGCATTGCCATAATCTAACTAAACGCTTACCATACGGCCTTAGAATTCGCAGTGTTCAAAATCTTAACCGGCGACGCCTAGTTCCAATTTATCCCACCAGGACAGATCAGTTTTTGGCACTATCGAAGCCTTTTACGACACTCGTCAATCCCGTCAATGGATGGTGTTTGTGCTACATGGGCTCCACACGGCTACTTTGTCTTAACAAAATACAATTTTGTAAATACCCAAGAACCATGTCCATAATATGATTGTTTTACAAATAGATACGTACATAACTTATTTATAATTACCTGTAGAAATTATTGTAATTTAATTATAGTGCCTATTATTGCCTCCACCGCTGTTTAGATTTCCGTTCAGGCGGTCTAAGGTTGCCTGAGAGAAATCCCATGGGATAAGTCCGCCTTTGCTATAAAAAATTATACTTTTGATCCTCTTGTATTTAATAAACAATAAAGAGTTTACATGCGCACATAAACTATAATACATTATCAATTGTAATTGTTTCTGTATCTAATAAATCAAATGTAAACGCTAGATACGCAACCATTATGGGATTAACGATTTAAAATTCTAATCTAGTTAGCCATGAGATATTGGTTCGGAGCTAACGCCACCATAGCCTCAGGCTGAACACGAATTGGTCGAGTGCGTAGGTTTTTAACAATAATAAAAATAATTGTGTTATAAGCTTGTTATGAGATCATTTGAGTAATGTTTTCTTATTAAGCATTTAGATGTTGTACCTACCTAATATTGTACTTATTTCATTTGGTTAACTGCCGTATAACTATGGTATTTGCACATACGAGTGTCATCATCATCATCAACTTGGCGTTAATGTCCCAGTTGTGCTCTCGCGCACCAGGGCCCGGGGTCCGTCTTCACCGTGATCCAGGACCTGTGAGATCAGATAATTACAGCGGAGCGACTGCTACCAGGGGAACCTGACCAGATTGGATCATTATTACACATTAAGTCGCTTAAATGAACAGGTTTCATCACTGTGTTTTCCGTCACTGTAAGAGCATCGGTTAGCATTCAACTAATGCACATAACTCAGAAAAGAGTCATTGGTACATGGCCGCAGCGGTATTCGAACCCGGCACCTCTCGATTACAAGTATTTATTTATTTTATTTATTTAAGTCGGATACCTGAACCACTCGGCCACCGACACTTTACCTACGAGTCTTATTCAGTATATAATTTATAATCATCATCATCATATCATCAGCTCGATGGCTCTGGCTGGCTCCCTACGACTTTTATTTTTTAATACACGTCATTTTCAAACCTTCAAATAAATTTAAACGAAGTCCCTGTTCCTGTCCGTAAATAGGTATAATAAGTATAATAATTACGTCTATTCTTTTTGTTCGCTTACTTGGTACTAAACTAATACCTGTGTAAAGATCGCTAGTTCAAAAGAAAAACAATTTAAGCCCATTCAATGATGAAAACGCCTACATAATTAAAGGTAGCAAATATTTCCGAACGCGGTTTTCGGTTAAAATCACAATAGGAGCTGCTTTACATTTCTATCACAACACAAGCCATTGAATTCGAATAGACAACATGTGTTTCTAACAAAACTTACCAGTTTAAAGCTAAACATATCGTTAAAAAAATTTGTTCATGAACCCTAAATTATTTAAAAGACCTTTCCAACCAACCACACAACTTAGGCGCTGTCCTAATTGACAACTGTCATACGACCGTGCTCATCTGATGGGTGATAAGCCGCGGCCGGACAGACGGACAGACGGACCGACATGGCGAAACTATAATGGTTCCTCGTTCGTGAAGGTACCGAACTAACAAATATTCAACATTTAAAGACAAATAAAAATAATGATATATTGACAAACTAATGGGGTTTTTTCTTGTGCCTGTGAAATTACCATAACGTAGGTAATCCCCTGACGTAGTTATAAATTGCAAATCATTGGAAAATCACGCCATATGGGATTTCATAAGAAAAACCAACAATTAACCTGCATCATTACTAGGAACCTATACCTGTGTCATTGCGATTATACAATATAATATATCTTTCACAATGTACAATCAACAATACCTACTATCAATCAACTAATAACAAATATGCTATTTTAAATTGTTCTCGTCATACGAACAATGAATAGTTATCCCTGTCAGAAATAACAGCAATTTAGATCCGACTTTTCCACTATATTTACGTTTATTTACCTTTTGACTTCCCCATTGACATAATGTTGATAACTTGTCGCTCGTCTACCGATATAGGCGCCTATATGTTATAACTACTAGTAAATACTACGTACACGCGATAGGCGGTTTCATAATGAGTGACTTTGGGTAGGTTGTTATGACAGGGTAGAGTTTATGTAACTGACACAGGCTCAAACATACTAATCTTTGTGTCAGATACTTTAGCCACTGCTTTGACAGTTTAGCGCACATTCGTGTCAGAGACGGCATCTACTGCCTTGATAGGCATGTGAGTATAGCAATTATATTGCACACATGATATAAATCGCTAACATTTTGCGACACTTTAAATAGAAGAAATGCCGCATTTCAGCACGCGGCGAGTAAATTTTTTAAAGAGTTTTAATCGAAAATTAGATATTAAGTATTCCATTTTCAGTGCTCCAGTCATATTGGTTCAAACGGTATTCAATTTTGAATTTCGACATAAGAAATTCGATATTTTGATGCATGATGCTAATTTTTCAATTTTTTTAACTGTACTCTTTCGGTGTTGTCATAATGAATTTAGTATGCCGAAAATCAAAATTTAAAACCGTTCGAATCGAGGCGAGCGATTTAAAAATAGAACACCGGAGTCACCATAATTATTTGATGGGATGACAAAGAAAATTTACAAATCCCAGTGTACCTCATTTCCGAGACGAACAAGCTTCGATTATCGCCAATGCGATTTAACAAAACTGCGATGTCGATTTTAAAGTACCTCGATACGAATAGTAACGTGCGTCGTGGTCTTTTAAGTCCAGCATTAGATACGTAGTTGTAAAATTATATCTTAGTTTTTGTAAATCGCATTGGCGATAATCGACGTTTGTTCGTCCCGGAAACGAGGTACACTCAATTATAATTAACTAGTTTATTTATTTATTTATTAGTATATTTCACCGTTTTACAGCAGTTAACGTATTGAATGTATTAAGTATGTGATACAGTTCATATATGAAGTCTGTAAAGATGTTTGATAGTCTGTAAATATCCATATATTTGGATGTTTGTTACTCCTTTACATAAAAACTATTTTTGAATTTAGCTTATAGATTTTAGTCTATTATTTATTCAGATTTTATTTTTAATTAAAAAAAAAAAAAGAATATTCTATTTGCTTCCCGCGCGACCAGATCCGGACTGACATAATAATACATAATAAATGAACTTTACGCAGACGAAGTCGCGGGCAAAGGCTAGTATGTACCCAATTAGTAAAAGGGCGCATGATTAGGCTTTCGTGCTGCTCCAAATAGTATCGTGAACAGTCATCGTGTCACTGTGGGTGGTCTAGAGTATCGCTCGTAGGAATTTATCTAAGGAAAATTAACTAATAACTCAAGTCTTCCAAAGCAAAGTCCCGGTTGTGCTCTCGCGCACGAGGGCCCAGGGTCTGCCTTGACCATGATCCAGGATTTGGCAGGTCAGGTAATTACAGTGGAGCGACTGCCATCTGACCTCCATGACCCTGCTAACAGGGGAACCTGACCAGATTGGATCATGGTTATACATCCAGTCGCCTGAATGTGCAGGTTTCCTCACGATGTTTTCCCTCACTGCCAAAATGGCCATATGGTATAAACTTCTTGCTATCTGTATACCTATTACATAGCTACAAAGCTTTAAGTCCACCTTTGCACTATTTTGTACATAAAGTATTAAAAAAACATAATAATAATAATAAATGAATGAAAATGTCATGCGAGCCTATTATGGGGCTATAGAGGGGGGAACCAACCTGTCTATCCATTTTGAGAAAGAAAATTAATAACCACATTGAGAATAATATTTTGGCAATGTCACAAAATGGATGTAGGGTTGGGTCTCGTGGTACTAAAGAGCTCCTCCTAATTGACATGACCATATGCCAACAAGTCCGGCGGAGCAGGGGGTCCCTTTCGGCTGCCTGGATTGGCTACAAGAAGGCCTATGATTCGGTGCCTCACTCTTGGCTGAGACGGATCTTGGAGCTGTATAAGATCGATGCAACTTTAAGATTCTTCTTAGATGCATATATGAGGCAGTGGATCACAGTCCTTAGTCAACCAGAGGGCGGAGATGACCATTCTGCTCCCAGGACTTTATAAGGATAGACCGAGGAATTTTTCAGGGCGACAGTTTGAGTCCACTATGATTTTGCTTAGCTCTGAATCCGCTTAGCACATTCCTTAAGCATTCAGAGCTGGGCTGCCGGCTTCGAAGAGAGGGCGAGGTCATCTCACATCTGCTGTACATGGATGACCTCAAATTGTTTGCACCAAAACGCCAGGATCTGATGCAGTTATTGAAAATGACCAATATTTTTAGTAATGCCATCAGAATAGAGTTTGGTGTAGATAATGCGGTCATGCATGTGCAGCGGGGGAAAGTTGCAAATACAACAAATTTGCAACTTTCTAAGACAATGTCAGTGTGAGGGTGTAAAACAGGCAGTGAAGGAGCGTTTCTTCCGTTGCCTAACAAAAGTACTTAATAGTCTTTTGTCGGGTGGCAACAAGGTGCGCTCCTTCAATGCTTGGGTGATGCCCCTGCTCGCATACTCCTTTGGCATACTAAGGTGGACTCAAACAGAGTTGGACTCCCTGGATAGAAAGGTTCGTCTTCTGCTCACTACACACCGTATGTTGCACCCACCTGTGCTGTGGTGGCGGTAGACGGAGGCCTTACCCCGCTATCCTTGGCAAACGAGAACTGGCGCAAACCAAAGGTGCTAAGCACCGTAGACCGCGTGGACGTATGGAAGATCAAGGAGCTACATGGGCGGTTCTACAGGGCCTTGACAGGGCCCGATGTAGCTCGCCTCGATGAACTGGCTACGCTTCGGGGATCTATTCGGAGAAACAGAGGGTTTTGTTTGTGCAATTGCTGACGAGATTATCATGACGAACAACTACCGGAGGTATATCCTGAAGGACGGCACCGATCCCGTATGACGAAAACGGTTTTTTATAATATTATTTTTTCATATATATGTATTGTAAAAATCTTATTAAGGTTTTTTATAATGTGTATAATTTATATTTATATTGTAAAAATTTAAAACTAAGTAGGAAAATAAATGGAGAGAATAATAATAATAATACATTGTATTTTTATCGCCTGTAAATTTTCGAAATAAATTGTTATGTAAATATTAACTTTCCCTTTTTTACTTGCTTATAAACCTTCCTCAAGCCCGATTACCTGTGATGAGGTGAAGAGGTCTCTGGTACGTATGAAAAACGGAAAAGCTATTGGCCACGACGGAATACCCATAGAAACCTGGAAAACAATGGGGACCCGGGGTGTACTCTTGCTCACTGAGCTATTTAACAGGATTGTAGCTACGGGGCTTATCACGCTAATCTATAAAGGAAAAGGCAGTGTGCAAGAGTGCGGCAACTATTGAGGTATCAAACTTATGAGCCACATAATGAAGCTATTCGAACGGATTATTGACCAGGGACTTCACGAGGAATGCTTCTTGTCGGAATGTCTATTCGGCTTCAGGTCGGGCTGCAGCACAAAGAATCCAATCTGTGCTCTCAGGGTCCTCCAGGAGTCCCATTGCAGTAGGAATCAACCGTTGCATTTCGCATTTCTCGACCTGTACAGGGCTTTCGACAGTGTCCTCGGGAGATAGTCTGGTGAGCTGTTAGAGCAAAGTCTGTGCCCGAGGCGTACATTTGTATTATACAATTCATGTATGCCAATACTGGAGCTGTCGTCAAAACCATCGTAGGTCATACAAATCCCTTCCCGATTACTGTAGGTGTCCACCAGGGTTCTATGCTAAGCCCTTACTTGTTATGCATTGTGCTCGATGCCCTCTAAGCAGAAATTCAGGGCATGGCTTACGAAGTACGCTGACGACATTGTACTGGTGAGCAAGCTTAGGTAGGACCTTGAGACCAGAGTAAACATGTGGAAGGATGTGCTAGAAAACGGTGGTTTGAAACTGAATGTCGCCAAAACAGAGTATATAGCCAGCTGCAGCGCGGATCCCGACACTATCCGTATAGGTAACGAAGCTGCGTAGAACATATAAATCCAAATACCTCGGATCCGTGATGGACGAGTCTGGCTATATCGGCCCCGATGTCAAGTCTCGAATCTCTGCAGCTTGGGCCAAGTGGCAGGAACTCACGGCAGTCATCTGTGACCCTAAAATCCCTGTCAAGCTCAAAGGGCTTATATACAAGAGTATAATTAGATATGTGATGCTCTATGGCTGCGAGACATGGCCAGCGCTGGCGAAACACGTTCGCAAACTCCACTCCAACGAAATAAAAATGCTGCGGTGGATGTGCAGAGTTATGCTCGATCGAGTAGGTAATAAATACATCCATGGCAAGTCTTGCCGTGGATGTATTTATTACGTAATGCCATGGGTGAGGGATCTCGCAGACAAGATCGAGGAGGCTCACCTGCGGTGGTTTGGTCACGTGTTGCATAAGCCTTAGAGATACGTGGGAAATAGGTACCTGAACCTGCCGGTATCTGGAAAGAGGCCCCGTGGGCGACCCAAGAAGCGATGGATTGAGATCGCTAAATCAGATGCGAAAGCCAACGGCTTACGACGCGAGGATGCCGAAGACCGGGTGAAGTGGAGTAGAATGGGTAGGAAAGAGGACCCTGGCAGAGGCCGGGATAAGCGGCAGGATGATGATGATAATGATGAAACCTTCCTCATTAATAACTCTATCTATTGTTAAAAACCGCATGTAGATTAAAATATCTAAGCTTACATAGATACATACGTAGACAGAGAGGCCGGAAGAGACTTTGTGTTATACTATGTACAGGTAGATGGATATTCGAAACCAGCGATATTTTTTGCGTCGATCTATTTAGGAATCATCGCGATCTTAGCACTTTTGTGGCGATCCAGGAAGCTGTAAAAATGTGGGAATTTCATGTTTTCAATGACGGAAGCGACAACTTTTTGTCCTTTTTTCCTGTATGTCGCTTAGGACTTGGTATAAATATAATTTTTAAGGTATAAGGTTTTTATTTTTTGCAGTCTAGAGCATAATATCGAGTAAGTATTTTGTACTCTTGTTAAAATTTAATAATAATTAATTTATGTAATTTGGATTTTTTGGTAAATGGAAATAATCAAACACTAAAACAGGAACTCGACTCTGGAACTCTTTGCCTGTCGAAATCCGTCTAGCAAAAACCTTACCAACCTTTAAAAAGCTGGTTAAAGCGCACTTTTTAAAACTGTCATATAGGGATCCATGATCATCATCGTCTGACCTTACTCACAGACGGATACATGATAAACGTCAAAATTTATATTTTTTTTGTCATCTTTATATTGTTTTCTGATGTAGTAGGTATTATGTATTTATAGGATTGTATTTTAGTGATATAGGTTTATTAGTATTAATGAAATATGGCACAGTAATGCTCTGTAGAACCGACTTACCTCCTATCCTAGAGTATATTCTGTTTTCTAGGTGCTAAGGTTGCCTGGAAGAAATCGCTTTAAGCGATAAGGCCGCCGGTTGCTTTTCGTTTTTCCTCTGTTTTTGTATTATTTTTGTGTATAAGCAATAAAGAATGTTCCATTCATTCATTTCAATTATTCACCCATTAATTCGGGTTACTAAGCGAAGATACTCCCACAGTGATAAAAATCGTTTGTAAACATTGCGGTGACTGCTTACCATCAGGCAGGCCGTAAGCTTGTTTGCCACCATAGTGGTATAAGAAAAACATTCAAAACATCCGATGTGGGAGTATTATCAACTTTTATAAACATTTCTAAACTTTTAGCAACCTTTTTAAACAATAAACGCTCAAATACAAAAGTCGCTACGCAATGCAAAGGTCTATCTAGTATTTCGACTTCGGACATCCATCTAGAAATATTGGAAACAGTTTGATAGTGTTTCTAATAGTTGCAAACAGTTTATAACTGTTGCAAACAAAACAAAAGGAAAGTATTTCCAAATTTTCTAAATGTTTACAACGATTCTCAACACTGATGTTTACAAGTGCTTCATCATGCGCTTTTGAATTTATAAGCCTAGGATTAATGGTTTTCTTTCCATTTAATTTACCAAGTTTATATGAAATATTAGATCCTTATGATAAAGGTTTTATTTTATGTATTTTAGCAGGTTTAATTCTTGGCTGCAGCAAGCGCATTTTCAAAAATATTTGGATGCAGTTTTGTTCATTTTTTTAAATAAAGGAATGCTTTGATTACAGTTTTTAATAAAGCGCGACTTACTTCATATCATAGCTTTTAAAACGGTTTGCAGCTAATTTATAAACATGCAAAAAACAGACAGGATAATATAAGAACTTATTTCATGGAAAACGGGTAAAAAGTTATGATGATGACTATAATAGTGCGCGTAATTTATACGAATGAAATATATTCTAACACTGACACCATGTAAAAATATTATGCTCCTTTTCGACCTGACCTGAACAACATCCATTCTATTTATTTTGATTTTTTTATTTTTTGGTTTCTCCCATCTTCCGCAAAGATTGACCGCAACATCAAATAACCTCACGAACCAGATGTTAGAGCAGACAAGTGAAAAGTTATCTGGGTGACACTTAATAAATCTGAACAGCTTTAACCCTATGCTTGCCACGTGCCAAAAGGGACACAACAAACGGTTGTGTTCGCAATCCATACATCTAGAACAACTGAAGTGAACAATGGCGGAGATCTGTAGATGGCGAGACGGAATACAAAAGCTACATAAATTGATCTTTGATACTGTCCGTCTTTCACCAGTACGCGACATTGGTATGGGTACCTAAGTAGCTTTACGACTGTTCTATATTTATTAAATTCAGCGTCTGTCAATCCGTTTGGCTGATCAAGAGGACGTCTAGCAACCAACACCTTCCCATATATTCTGTCTATAAATAGAAAACGGCTAAAGTACGAAACTTTAACTCAAAGAATAGAATATTATGGCCATAACTTTTAACCGTGGCCTTTTAAACTCGTGTTTCTAAGCCAATGTCAGTATGTGTAACGCCTACGGGCAGAACCAGTTTATTTGTTTCTTTTTTTGCATTTCAACGCTTGTCTCATTTGACACGAGAACGGTTGCGGTCTTCAACACTGCGCCATTCGTCATAATTTTATTGCATTTATTAAAATAATTTGACCATTACCCAAATACAATGTCAAGTTGCTATAAGGCTTCGCTTAATTGTCGTTCGTTAGTTCAAAATCAAAGGCAGGAGAGATTCCTCAAATCACTTTTTTGAGATTAGTTCGATGGTTAATCGGGGATTAAATCGATCTGTCACAAAACACACGACGTTCCTATGTAAACGGCTGATTAGAGGCAGATGGCTGCTCTAATTAACAACAAGCTACAAAGTTTTTAGAAATCTCACAGGTGGTGGCCACGGCTTGTTTACAAATTATTGTCGGATGGAATTTGAAATCTCCCGGAAGTTGAGGAATTTGTCAGTCTATTAGATAAAATTTATAATTGGAATATTTTCTAATTTGAAAGGTGTTTCTGGAGGCCGCAGTGTAGATATAGTGTGGTGTTGTAATAAATTTAATTTAATTCTCTTATCAACTTTCTTCTACAACATTCTGTGTATAGGTCTCCTCCATGTTACTCCCCAATTATCGGGCTTGGGCTTTCCGCATCCAGTCCTTTCCAGCCACTTGGGACAGATTGTCAATCCATCTGGCCGGCTGTCTGTTCGCGTTCTCCACTGCAGCAATCTCCTACCCTACCTTTCGTCTGATCTACGGCATGTATAGGCACCTACTTTCTGTCGTTTAGCTATGGTTAATGATATAACGGTGATGTTTGTTCCCCGAATGTCGGTGTTCCATTCGATATCGAAGTGAAAAGCCTAATCTAGCTCTCTGGGTGATTTGCAGTTGGTGCAGCATCTGCCTAGTGAGTGTCCAGTTAATTAGTACGTGTGTTAACAGCAAAATAAAAAAGTATAGCTTACATTTTTTATAATTCACGTTTTTTAAATAACTAGCTGGCCCGGCTCGACTCCGTTCACGTGGTGTCCTACCCCTACCCTATCCTATGTCTACCCTACCCTACACCTATTCTACATCTACATTATATTTACCCCACACCTGCTCTACGGCTAAGGGCCACGTAGCTAAGTGCAAGTGCGGTCATGGGGAGGAGAGTAGGGACCACGTTCTGTGGATTTGCAAGCGGTACAAGTCAGAGCATAGCGTCATGCTATCGGGGTTAGAGCGGAAGGAGGTGGGACCAATTTATTTTGCGGACCACGGTGGTTAACAGTAAAATCTTATTATTAACGTCGTAAATAACTTTGCCTCAATAAAGTTCACGTTATTTGTTTATTAAATAAAAAGTAGTCTATGTCCTTCTTCAGCTTGCAATCTATCTCCTTACCTAGTTTTATCCAAATGTGTTAAGTGGTTAAGACGTAAAAAAAACGTAACAAAGAGACAGACTGAGTTCATTTCACATCATTTAAACTTACTTAAGTTTTTACTCGATAGTCTCTGCCTACCCCTGTGGGATACGGGCGCGTGTGTGTATGTATTATAATATGTTATTGTATTATCTTTATGGAAGTAAATAATTATTTATGCTTTGGGCATAGAGATCCGTTATCAATAGCCTATAACAGTCCACTGCTGGCCTTGAACTCCTCCACCAGCAGTGGAATATTTTGCCAATCTCCAGATCTCTAACCCACAGTGTTTTTAAATGTAGGGTATACTTACTCTTATCAATATTTATTTTGTAGTAGTGGACGCCCCCACTTACCCTGTTTTTCTTGCTTACAAACCTTCCTCTTAAATCACTCTATGTATTGTTGTAAACCGCATCACAATCAGTTGCGTAGATTAGAAGATATAAGCGTACATAGATACAGACGGCGAGAAGCGATTCGTTTTATACTATGTATAGATTTTTCACCTTTGACATTTGGCTTGCAATGCTTGCAAGATATTTCGATTTACGATATAGAAACGTTCTGACGTCCACAAAAACGAGATACCTAATCACTAGCGAAACTAAGTTCACAACCGCACACTTCACTCATCGAAATCTGCAGAAAATCACGTCGGCGGTCACAACGAAATTGGATGGTCAGACTGTAATTCCGTTAAGCTATCGCTATGTAGGATGGCTATTACTTCAGAGCACGGAAGTGACTAGTCCCAACATGTAATCTGATTCGAAGCTGTTACAAGAAAATTAGTGAATACATCGTTGCGCATCATTGGACTGTGTTATTCGCCAAAGAAACTGGTCGCAAAAAACTAACAAAAACGATGCAAACCCAATGAAACGTTAAATTACCGATATAATGTCCTAATTATTGGGTACTTAAAATGTTTCTTGATTGGTGTGATGATAGTGTGCACTGCTATGAATGAAGTCAATAATCCTTGCTTTATATTAACAGTTTCCAATCATCATCATCTCAGCGGTCAATCTCGGTTTTTGCCATGGTGCACTTTAGAATCTATTAGTGTCAATTAGTAAAATCGAATCAAATGTCAGCCAGAATCAAAATGATTTAAATTTTGTAATTTATTAGAATGTGTTAAATGTCAAAGTAAAAAAATATAATAGTGGATCTCAGATTAGAATATATAAAAGTTATAAGAAAATGTCAGAATGTAATAAAAATTTACTCCGAGCTGGCTGTTGGTAGGAGGGGGCAAAAGACAGAGTGGAATGGAGCTTCTTAGTGTCTAAGGCCAATACTTAATTTGGGTCGTCGCGTCATCATAGTAAGTAATAAAAATTACAATGTAGCTAACCAATTCAATAATTAAATCATCATTAGTAAACTCTGTTCCGTAGCAGAAGTAGGGTACACAGTCGCAAAACTGAAGGATAATGGGCAGACCACGCAGCTTGCAGAGCCGAGGGCCGATGGGCGGTGGCCGAGTGGCGACCACCTGCAATCGCAGCTTTGATGTACACGGAGAAGCTCATAAAGGTGTTGGACGCCGATAGATGCCAGAGTCACAGAGTCGAAGGCGTGTGCAGAGGTTTATGTTCAGTAGTGGATGTCCCACATTTGTATGTTAATTATTGTGTCTCAAATTATTATTATGTAAAAAATTTAGAGTGCATTATAAAATTATAAATTATAAAATTGGCGCCGCAACTAATTTCAATAAATAAAAATTATGTTAAGCAGAAGTTGGCGCTGCGACTACTGTCAATAAATATTACAAGTATATTTAAATTTTACACTTTCATTTTGTAAACTGGTTTCATTGTAATATAATTAATACAGTGTGAATGAAACGCAAGACACCGTGATTCCAGGGCGGTTGCCCGAATTACCCTTGACCGAAAGAATCATACTTACATAGAAATCGCTTCCGTCGTTCATGGAAAGAACGAAAACATTTAGGCCGATAGATCAGTTAACCGAGGCCTGTCGATTCATTCATTTCAGTACGTAGACTATATTAGTCTACATTAAATAAATAATAATAATAAATATTCGATGACAAATTCACACAGCGCCATCTAGCCCCAAACTAAGCAAAGCTTGTGCGATGGGTGATAGATAACTGATATACTACTTAAATACTTTTTAAATACATACTTATCATACATGGAACACCCAGACCCGTAACAGAAATTAAAATTCATCATTTCAATTTCTGCCCGGCCGGGAATCGAACCCGGAACCTCTTGCGTGGCAGACCGGCATGTTGACCACTGAACCACTCAGGTCGTCAAGTCATTGTGGTATTCATTAGAGCAAGACAGGTTCTTTACCGGCATACTTGTTGAAATCACGTAAATATACCGATTGCAACTGAGCGTGTCCGTAATCGCTACGATTTTGCGTTGAAATAAGTTGATTTATTGGAATTCTACATCTGATATAAGTGATCCTAATGAGCAGATAACGTACAGCGAAGCCAAGGAAGTGTATCTATCTAAATTTCTCTACTTGAATATGTATCTATAAGCCTAAGCGTATATACAAATACATACCATACAAATGTTATCAAAAACGAGATATTTCCGTATGTAAAGCAATGGAACTAGGGTTTTCTACCCGGGTACCCGGGGCCGGGTATACCCGGGTATTATAGGGATTTTATACCCGGGTACAATCTGAGTGCCATACCCGGGTACCCGAGCATTTAAAAAAAATAGTTGTTACGGTAATGTAACGTCTTAAAGAGTTTAAATAGCGCATATATCTACTACGATAAGTTAAAAGGCACCTAAGAAAAACATATTATAAGTCAGGATAGTGATTATGAGAGTAGATGTATTTTTTGATAATTATTTTCTTTTTTTTTAAACATTCGGTTTTTAAATCGAAATTAAACAAATAATAATAGTCCATAGGCGGCGGTAACCACTTTCCATCAGGTGGTACGCTTACCGTCTGTTTGCCTTGTAACATAAAAAATTAAATAAAAGTTTTAATATCGGTGAAATTAACTTTATCAGAAGGATAATTAAATGCCATTTATGTTTGAATATTGTTGCGTTGAATATTATATTAGAGCGTCGGTGGCCGAGCGGTTACAGTATCCGACTCGTAAGCCAGAGGTTCCGGGTTCGAATCCCGCTCCGGCCATGTACCAATGACTGTTTTCTGAGTTATGTACATTAGTTGAATACTAACCGATGCTCTTACGGTGAGGGAAAACATCGTGATGAAACCTGCACATTCAGGCGACTGGATGTGTAACCATGGTCCAATCTGGTCAGGTTCCCCTGGTAGCAGGGTCATGGAGGTCAGATGGCAGTCGCTCCACTGTAATTACCTGACCTGCCAAATCCTGGATCATGGTCAAGGCGGACCCCGGGCCCTCGTTCTCGAGAGCACAACCGGGACATTAACGCCAAGATGATTATTATTTTTTTATATGTTTGAATATTATTTCGGCCATGTGGCCGCCGCAACTGGCGCGTAGATGGCCCAATCTGGACGTAAAATTTTCACACATTTCGCAGCAAACGGTAGTATTTCACTAATAACTCGCCGAATGTTTTTCTTTATAGAAAATATTCAGGTATTTGACTGCCATCTCACCTGATGTTCAGTGCAGATGCAGTCTACGATGGCGCATACCTGTCTATTAAATACCTATTCACTCTTGTCTTAAAGAGACCTAAGTTGTAACGCTCAGGGAAAACATGTGAAGGCAGCAAGTTCCTATCCCTTGCCGTTCGCAACAGAAAAGAGTTAGAAAAACGCTGAGTGCGTATTGGTGGAAATTGGTGTCGAAAATATAGGGATGGTACGCCGACCTACACCTGGAGCCCCGAACTAACTCGTGTAATTCCGACGCACATTCCTCAAAGTGTAGTCTATAGAAAACCGCCAGTGATGCCACTTTACGGCGGTGATCCAGATCCTGTAGATTTTCCTGCACCAACGGGGGATTCTCTATAAGTTTCTTAGCGCGTCTCTCAACCGACTGCAGTAGTAGCTAGATATACATATATTGGCAGATCCGTCCCATAGGTGACAAACAGTATTCCATGCAAGGTCGAATTCGGGCTTTATATAGTAGCAACCTCTGCTCAGATGAGAAATACCGACCTTGCTCGAGAGAGGATGCCTAGTTTTATGGCAGCAGTACCCGGGTATACCTTGGTATTAAAAATAATAATACCTGATACCCGGGTATCTAAATACGTCTGGTATTCGAAAACCCTAAATGGAACAGACACTTTTTTTCGTTATTTTATGGCATTCAAAGTAACAAACGAACAGACAGCTCCCCTGATGGTAAGTGGTAACTGTCGTCCATAACATCTACAATTCTTACATTTAGGTTGCAGGTAACAAAAATATAGAACCGCAATGTCACTGTGAGGACTAAGTTGAAATGCCTCATGCCTGTAATTTCACACTCGTACTAATTAAATTTAGGAGCGTCGGTGGCCGAGCGGTTACAGTATCCGACCCGTAAGCCAGAGGTCCCGGGTTCGAATCCCGCTCCGGCCATGTACCAATGACTGTTTTCTGAGTTATGTACATTAGTTGAATACTAACCGATGCTCTTACGGTGAGGGAAAACATCGTGATAAAACCTGCACATTCAGGCGACTAGATGTGTATCCATGATCCAATCTGGTCAGGTTCCCCTGGTAACAGGGTCATGGAGGTCAGATGGCAGTCATCATCATCATCATCATCACCGGGGCATAACCCGGACATTAACGCCAAGATGATGACTAATTAAATTTTTGCAAAGTCTTTGTTTATAAATCCTCAACTCTTCCTATTTTTTTAATCAGTGTTAGGATCACGTAAGAACTAAGCACGAATACTGTTACCGACGCACCTAATATTCCATGTTATCACGACTGTTATCAGCTGCGAAAAAAGTGGAAAAACCTCATTAACGAAGCGGCCTGTCTCTCCTGTTTATGTATGGACGATTTAAAATAGGCCGCACGTAACTGCCACGCCTTTTGCTTTAACTAAATCGCAACCGATAATTACCAAGCGGTTACTGCGGTTAGCTGTAAACTCGTAACCGACTGATTGATCGCTGCATCTGACGTCGTGGTTTTGTGAAATATTAGCTTTACCTATGCATCAACAAAAAGTTGATTAACTTTTTTATTTGGAAGGCCAACAGTCATAGTACAACATAACATTCATATTCTTACGAAACAAAAAGCCCAAAGAGTAAAGAAAAATGTAATTTTACAGCATAATACATTTGACCGATTGCCTGGAATAGATCGCTTGTGGCGATCCGTGTTTTTTTATTGTGCACTAAAACAATAAAGTGTTTATCTCACTATATATGTCTCTATATATAAATGTACGCATCCTAGTTCCACCAGAGTGTTCTATAGTCCGCTAGGAAAATGTATTCTTTATGAAGACGAAATGTTTGAACCACATAAAGTTGTTTGTCTGAACTTAAACTCAATGGACTATTAATAGACCTGTATTTCTACGTCCTCGAATAGAATAAAATGTGTAAATGCACCCACCAAGAACAGCTTTCATTTTATTAACTAGCAAACCTATCTATAAGACGTAGACCTTCCTTGGGGGTTAAATTATACATTAGTAGTACCTACATGTAAAAGTAATCTATAAAATGCAATATTAGCTGCTAGTGCGCCAGTGTAAAGCAATAACATATACATGTCCAAACGATATACTTACTTAATTTACTCATTAATTGGCTCATATAGACTATTAACAGCCAAATGCAAGTCCACTGTATCAAGCGAAGTGTTGTATAATAGCCAACACACTTTATCAAAATCTAGGTGATTTTTAAAAGGAAATTGTGTATTGAGTAACATTCGAAATGTTGTTTTTGGCTAGTTTTAATGGTCAGCCTTGGCTCGCGTGTTCCTTTCACAGAGAAAACTAGAAATTACCTATGTGTGTTGACATATGTATATCCTTTCGTTATCGGATAATTTATTAGGCTAGTACCCACTAAAAAAATAGAGCCATTGCGTAATTGGCTAAAACTGGATCACCTCCAAAGTTCACAAAGCTTAATGGTGACCGTATATAAAACGCGTAATTTATTCCATTTGCAAGGTGGTTTGTGAATGTGAGGTGAAAATTTTAGATAAAGGTACCACCTACTGGTTGATCTTGACCATCGAATGACAAATTTGAACTAGAATTCGGTTTTACTGGTCGGATCATTTGTAGCGTTTTGACGCTGATTTTGACTTACCTACTTATAGGATTCTGGTTTTGGCCAGCGGACTGAAATGCCTGATTAATTATAACTATGATTTTTCTTTAGGCGTTTGGGCCCGCAGTTAAAAATTTTTTTACAAAAATGTTTTTCCCCGACTGTCCTAAAACTATTTTTAAGGACATTTTGACCACGGGCCCAAACGCCTGAGGAAAAATATTGATTTAAATGTATTAGTCGTTTCTGCCATGGGCCAAAACCAGGCGGGGCCGAAAACGTCTGAACACTCATAGGTACCTAGGTATGCCGCTTGGCTCAAATTGTTCTAGTAGGTATTGCAAGAGTTTGCTTAGTATCATCATTTTGGCATCTAAATCCCGGTTGTGCTATGCGCCCGGGGCCTAGGGCCCGGGGTCCGCCTTCACCATGATCCAGAATTTGACAGATCAGATAGTTACAGTGGAGCGAATGCCACCTGACCTTCGTGACCCAGTTAACAGAGGAACCTGACCCGCAGGAGTTTGCTTAGAATATTAGGTATTTGATGATCGGGAGATAAAATATGCATCCGGAGTGGGAATATTGTATGGGATATGAATCTGAAAACGTCGAAAGGAGCGTCGGTGGCCGAGCGGTTACAGATCCGACTCGTAAGCCAGAGGTCCCGGGTTCGAATCCCGCTCCGGCCATGTACCAATAACTGTTTTCTGAGTTATGTACATTAGAAAACATCGTGATGAAACCTGCACATTCAGGCGACTGGATGTGTAACCATGATCCAATCTGGTCAGGTTCCCCTGGTAGCAGGGTCATGGAGGTCAGATGGCAGTCGCTCCACTGTAATTACCTGATCTGCCAAATCCTGGATCATGGTCAAGGCGGACCCCGGGCCCTCGTTCTCGAGAGCACAACCGGGACATTAACGCCAAGATGATTATTATTTTATATGAATCTGAAAACGGCATGGCAATAGCTAATTATTCATTCATTTATTTATAGGTATTTGTACAATTGCAAGGTACTCACTTACAGTTTATGTCAAATTTCTTAGGAAATAACATATTCACTACTTGTATTTACCTAATCATTCATTCTTTTGAATATACATATACCTAATAAACTTTCATAATGATAATTATGTAGCGTAGATATGTAATTATTACCAACCACTGCATACTGATTTAGGGTTCGGTCATCCGTAGTAAACAAGTACATAAACCTTTAATTTGTAATACCTATGTGGATAACTAATACCTAAATACTTTAATGTATAATAATAGTTAAAGTTCATGGGCGGCGGTGATATAAACTAATATTATAAAGTTTTTTTTTTTGTTTGTAATTTGTAATGAATAAACTCAAAAACAACTAAACCGATTTAAAAAAAATCTTTTACTAATAGGAGGCCACATTATTCCCAAATAACATAGGCTACTTTTATACCGGGAAAATGACAGGATCCCGCGGGAACGGCAAGCGGGTCATCTAATGGAAAGTGGTCACCACATGTTGCTAATGTCTATAAGCACAACTTGTGGTGCACACAAGAGTATCGCCAATGCGTTGCCCACCTCCATGCTCTGGCAGCAAAAAGGCAAATGCTCCTCCACCGCCACGGCGCGCGGGTGAAAGCCGCTGGGAACGACTAATAATTTATACATTTTGACTTTTGAATATAGGTATATATTTATTAAACTACAATTACCTTTAGCAAACTAATGAACACGTTATTAGCATAAGTTTTATGATCATTACCACCTTAAAAGTGCATTTCAGGAATTATTATCACAGTCCACTGCAGGACTTAGAGCCTCTCCTAAGAAAGGGGAGGATTATTGCCATAATATTCACGATTGGCAGGTGGGTTGGAGATCGCAGTGTTGTAAATATAACAATGAAAAATGCTGCTGCCCATTTACCAGCCTATGGAAACTCTAGATCTTTTGCCTCTAAAACATTTGTCGCCTTGTACGACACCCACGAGTGTAAATAAAGGGTTGGTACTATTCTACTCTACTAGGTATGTCAGTCAGAAAATGGCCAGCACCTTATTTTTAAATTGTGCGATCTCATATTCGTATGTCAACCATGGCCAAGCGTCTCCTTTGACAAACATGGCTGATATTTACAGCCTACTTAATTACTTACTGGCTCAGCGACCCAAAGTGGATTTTGGCCTCCGTTACCTGAGGTCGCCGCCACTACCTATCCTGCGTCATAGACATTGCGCCAGTGGCGATGGCAGGAGTGCCAATTTACATTTATTAATATTGAAGTAACTGATCTTAATCTTATATCAAATAAATGCTGACATTAAGTGATGATATTATTGGGGAGGGGATTTCGTTTAGGGATAAGCTCGCTTTTGTACATTGCATTGTTACAATATTTTTATTATATGTTTTTAATGTTTCAATAATAATAAAATTACATGAAATAAGCGTAAAAAATTGCCCTAAAACAAAAAATGTGGGCATAAAAACTCAGTTGTTAATTATTTTACGGAAATCCGTAACTACTGTCACCGGTAACTGATTACTCTATTATGGTGTAGAGACAAACCGATTATTATCTTTGCTCATTTATCTATGTTTACACGTACTGTGTCTCGATATTGAGTTATGGGTAATGGGTGGGCCATAAGTATAGCATTCATGCTCCCACTTACTTTTAAGTAAGTTTCCTTGATCATAATACTGATAATACATATAGCAGTGTACATTATGATTTGAGCATATGTAGCAACATTACTGGCAATAGTGCGGGAATGTAAATAAAATGCACGCGTGATTCATCATCATCATCATCATCTTGACGTTAATGTCTCGGTTGTGCTCTCGCGCACGAGGGCCCGGGGTCCGCCTTGACTATGTTCCAGGATTTGACAAATCAGGTAATTACAGTGGAGCGACTGCCGTCTGACCCTCCGTAGCACTGCTACCAGGGGAACCTGACTAGATTGGATCTTGGTTATACATTCAGTCGCCTGAATGTACGCATTCAGGCGATTGAAGGTGTAACGACTAATAGCATCGGTTAGTATTTAATACATACTACACATACACAACTCACAGTACATAACTCAGAAGAGAGCCATTGGGACATGGCGGCAGTGGGGTTTGAACCCAGTACCTCTCGCATTGCGAGTCGAATACCGACACCACTAGGCCACCGACACTCCAATAAAATGCTCCTCAAACATCGGTTAAATAATATCCCCTTTACACACAAAGTTGATAATTTTCATAAAATTATGTGTAACTTAAGTTCAGGAAGTCTTCTTTATCTGATTACTTACTTCAATTGGTAAACAAATTCTAGAAAAACGGAAAATGGTGTGTTACATAATTACACGCAGACGTTCTTGACTCACTAATCGCTTTGTAATTTATAACGTTTATTATAATATTTACTTATAGATCATCGTACCTGCACGTTGTTTCTTGCACTATCAAAATCATTTCTACCGTAGAACATTGTAGGTACGTCTGCCTAAGCCTTTCGTCTTCCTAAGTATTTCGGATAGCAGCAACATGAGTGGAATTCGCGCACCTTTTGCGCGTGCTAAAAGCCCGTAAAGCCTGAACAAGAATAGGTATATGTGGTTTCGTCATATCGCGGAATTTTTAGAACTATCTTACACTGGCAACAGTAAGCAACAATAACAGGAACTCACTTTTACTTAACACTCTTGACACACCTTATAAAAATGAAATGAAAATGATAGAATATTTATTCGTTTTGCTGGAGGTGCCCTTCGTGTAAAACAGCCGGCACTACAAATATGCATACGCTGGTGGCCTCCTCAGTGGTTACTTTGGATAGCATAATGAGGGAATTAGTTTGACTTGCCAAGTTGTTGAATGGCCAAGTGTTTTAGTCCAACCATACAATTGATACCTACATAGGTATACAAACGATGTCCATTATGGTGACACAAAACATGCTTTTCTTACAAGTGTAAGAAAAAGTAGCCGGTTTAAATATAATCGACCCGATCTCACAAATACGCCGCAAATGCGCTGTTGCAGGAACGGCTCGCGCGCCGTTCGCGAGATCTTGGTGTCTAAAAGGGACATATTAGCATATCATAATATGATTCATATTAATTTGTCACAAACTTATCTGCAGCGTCGCTGTTGTTGACATTGACATGACGATTCAAAATAGCGTCACTTAGGTCCAGTATTCGCCACCGGATTACATAAGTTTATGGCAGCTGGTGAATTATAATATGAAACGCCATTGTGGCCTTTTTAGACCCCCTGGAGGCACCCTAATCTGTACCCAAGACAATACAGCAACGAACGGTTACAATAAAATGATTATGTCACGTAACTACACAAGAAACGGAATTAATCATCTATGATTTAACCATACATGATTTGACCACAGTAAACGTCGCTATAAATTTCTTCTAATTACCTATTAGACCATAAAGTTTCGTGAGTGAAGTGAATTCCTTGCCATCAGCAAGGCTGAAAGTGAAGGTTGCATACAACAATCACATTCTCATTTTACGATGTTCCTGAAATGTTGTTCAGATTATTATGCAAATGATGATACTCATCACAGCCCATTTCAGTCCACTGCAGAACTTAAGGCCTCTCCCACGAAAGGGAAGGTTATTGCCATAATCTAAAGTTATCTCCACACTCGGGAGGCGGGTTGGAGATCGCAGTGTTATAAATATAACAATGGAAAACGCTGCTTCCTATTTTCCAGTCTTTGTAGACTCAAGATCATTTACCTCGAAAACATTAGTCGGCTTGTACGATACCCACGAGTGTAAGGGGTTGGTGCTATTTTACTCTGCCGGACACCACACGGATAAATGATAATGGTATTTATGGTACTAGTATATTTAAATAATCCGTTCATAATCATTGAAATTACAAACATAAGTTACTTCCATAAAAGTATTTCAGCTGTAAACTTGTTAACAAACGAGCATGCGGGTGTCCTGATGGAAAGTGATGGCAAAGAAAAAAGAAAACTCTCGTTATCTGAATTAGTTTTTAAGTGTTTTTATTTCAAACTCTGCAGCGTACTACCGTAAGTAATATTTGTTAAATCTTTATGGTACTATGGTTATACCGCAAATGTTAAAGGGTAAAGGCTAGGATGACCTTATTTTTAAGTTTTTACCTTAATTTTCAAACTGCAATGCAAATCGCGACGAAGACATTGTTGCTTAGTGACAGATACAGATAATGCGCTGATCAAAGCCTAACTATCATTTACTGTAATTACCTGATCTGCTAAATCCTGGATCATGGTTCAGACTGTCCCCGGGCCCTTACGCACGAGAGCACAATCGGGACATTGATGGCAACATGATTATTTATTTTATTTATGGACTGTGTCGTGAACCAGGAACAATAAATTATATACAGTGTTTACACTATATATAATTTATTATGTAACATACCTATCGGTAATAAGTGCCAATTTGTTCAGCAAACAATTGAGCTATGAAATAAATTAAATATCCGGCTCAACCTATCGAAGATATGCGATTGTGAATTACAACTTTAAATCACAATGTCTTCAATTTTATGTACATTAAAACATTTCTAAAACAACTTTATATCACACTTTAACTTGAACTATTAATGATTACACACTTGATTAATTGTTACATGCACGCCACGCCCAACTTACTGTACATGATAATAGGTAATCAAAATTACAACAACGTTTCAAGAATAGTATCAGTATTGTTGGTATGCAAGCTCCAGTGAAGCGTGCGCCTACGCACATTTGATAGTACCACGCCCTGCAGCTTAGCAGCTACTAGACCTGGCATGGTAATAGCTGGTTTGGTCCATTGTGTTGGTTATTATAAATCAGATTGAGCATACACAATATTATCATTAATTTCAACAATATTACAACAAGGTTTTCAGCCGTGTGGTGTCCGGCAGAGTAGAATAGCACCAACCCCTTACACTTATGGGTGTCGTACAAGGCGACTAATGTTTTCGAGGTAAAAGGTCAAGAGTCTCCGTAGTCTGGAAAATGGGCAGCAGCATTTTCCATTATTATATTTAAACACTGCGATCTCCAACCCGCCTGCCAAGCGTGGAGATTATGGCAATAACCTCCCCTTTTGTGGGAGAGGCCCTAAGTCCTGCAGTGGACTGTTACGGGTTGTGATGATGATGATGATGACAACAAGGTTTTATTAATTGGATGTGTTGTTGTTCTATCAGGCGGCCCGCTTTCCTGTTTGTGTTAAAAAATAACTAAAAATTTAGTCCGCCTTTTCAAGATAAATTAGTAGAATTCTATATAGTTCTCTATTCATTTTTTTTAACCTAATAGGTTAAGATTAAAAAGAAAAAAAAATTACAGAATTTATCTTTGTCGCGTCACAAAAAAAGCACAAATCCTGTGAATTTACATCTCCCCGTGAAGGATTACAAATTCAGAGTAAGATTGCCATTGGTGACGACAATTGGTAAGTCTGCGGCACAGTGTCTAGCTGTGGGGTATCTCGGTCTCTCGAATGTGTCATAAAAGGACCCTGGAAGCCGCTAGTATTTGCAATATTTGTGCCTAAAATAACTTTCTTTTTCGTCATACAGTCCACTTGCATAGGTATTCAATTACCAACACTATCGGAAATATATATACAGAATAGGCCGAACTATAGTTTTTTTGAAAATACAGCAACAGGAATGTCCTAAAAGGAATATAAGGACTCAAAGGACTACTCACTACATCATCACTATCACTACATATTATACAACAAAGTCCCACACCGCGTCTGTCTGTCTGTGCGCGATAAACTAAAAAAATACTGAACGGATTTTCATGCGGTTTTCACTATCATTTAGAGAATCCCGAAAGGTTTATATGTATATCACATGCATATTATAGAGTAACTGTAATGTCTATGGTTATGAGTAACTATAATAAGTATGGGTCACTAGTTTCAAATAAGAATTTCCATCCACCAAGCCTACAAGTACCTACCAAAAACATGGTTTTAAAAATTGACATTAAAATGCAATTGTGGTCTTTGAATATCACACTGATTATAACATCATTATAACAATCGTCACAATGATATAAAGTGTAAGTTTTGAACGTTGCGTCATTCTCTAAAAAAATATAGGTAACCTTGGGATCTTTGAGTCCAGACTAAAATAAAATTAGTTTCTTCTAGGCAAGCTTGCTTCATCTTCGACCTCATTGTCGCTTCCAGGTGACTTGTATATGCAAGTGTAAATGAAAATGCAAATCTAAAAACCGAAATTATTAAAAAAAATACTTGGATATAGGACATGTAATATCTACAGTACAACCTACGTGCGACCTTACGTAAGGCCTCATTCTAAACGTTCGTAACTCCATGCCAATTTCTTCCTCCACCACTCTAATAAAGACCAAGGTTCAAAGTTTTATAAAGCGTGGGGGTGTCTTTTTGAGTTCAGTTCTTTGAGCACTCGCGGTGAGGGCAAGCTACGTGGGTCCCACACAAAGTACGTAATCATACTGATGCTACTGTGTACCAGTTTTACTCTTACTAGTGTAATGCATCAGTGTTTATCTTTACCTCGTAATGACGAAGTGGTCTGTTCCATTGTAATTGGTGTGCCTGTGCCTAAGTGTAGTTTATAAGTGCATAGTATGATAGTCGTATTTGCGTGCGGCAGACGGTAGTCTTATTGCCAATTGTTTTCATGGCCACCGATGGCAGTGTGCCAAAAGAATGCGTTGTTTGTTTGATCTGACTACTGCTAAAGTCATGAGATAATATTTATTTAATTTGATATTACGTGTTATGATAAGGTACTAGGTTGTGCCGTAAACACCATGATATAAGTTGCTATGGATGAATCAGGATACTGTTCTTATTATTTTTATTTCATTATGTCAATGTCCCAATAGAGGGAAAAAACCTCTCCCCCTTTCTTCCACTCAGATCTATTTTGGGCCAGATCTCTTTACTCTTCCGCATTCGCCTCTTACTAATCGTGCCTCCTTTTTCGAAGACGACCACGACGTTTTTTTGCATTAAATGGGACCCATGCGGTGATTCGTTTCGCCCACAGATCAGATGGTATTTGGGTTACATGGCCAGCCCAGTTCCATTTCAAGGAGGCAGCTTTTTGGGCCACGTCGATTACCTATTTGTGTTTTGCCAGTATGATAGTGTTCCGAACGTGATCTGAGTGCTTCACCCCCAGAATGCTGCATTCCATTCCTCTCTGTCTGACCTTGCGCTTGAGCTTCTACTGTTGATCAAAGACCAAATCTGTGCTGAGCTCCGTAGGTAAGGATGGGAAGTTTACACAGTAGTTTTCGTTTCAGAGTCTTTGGAGGGTTCCCTTCAAGAGGTCATTAATGGTCCAATAGCTCTTCCATGCATTCTCTGTTCATCTTCCAATCTCAGTGCTATTTGTCATGAGTTTGGTCTTTGACATGTTGATACGAAGCCCAACGTATATACTTAATTCCTGGATCTATTCTATCTCACAAGCCGAGTTGGAGAACAGCACAATATCATCGGCGAAGCGGAGGATACTGTTATGCCCATGCCAAACTTCATCTAAGTTACTGCAGCATAATATACCTAAATGTGAAAACTTAACATTGCGAAAAGCAAATGCCTATACATTTTTCGCTATATACGTATAAAACTAAACACATAGGTACCTAATGTATGTCTGTTTATCACAAAATACTAAGATTTGCTAATATTTATGTGCGAACCTGAATAACCTGCCTAATGGTGACATTAGGAATGGTTGAATAACCTCAGACTGATTTTGAAATCTAATGGCTTTAGGATAAACTACGCTTAAAACGAGCAATTCTTGTATTATGTCACCGTAAAATTGTGTAATATGTAATTGGTTTTTTGCATAGATTTAAATTCGAAATATTTAAATTTTATGCAAATAAGCAAAGCTCATAAAGCCAAAGCAATAACAAATACGAACAATGTATTTTTGTATTAAAATGCTAATTGAACTCAATTTTATTTGTTATATTATACAAAAATATAGCAACAAATGCTAATATCGTTTTTTATTTAGGTACAAACAATATATTTACAAAACAGAAACTAACACTAAAAATGTAGGTAACCACTACATACCCAATATATTTTTTGAAATTATTATTGGGCAATCTCTAGAATTTTTAGATAAGTAAAATAATTATTACTTATAATGATTTGATTGTCCTAACGAAATTATTCCCAATGATAATAAGAGACACAAACCAATTTTGAAAGATATAGTTGTTATCTTCGTAAGATCTTGGACAATTTGTCTATCTATCCACTGCAATTATTACTAAGTAAAGATGGAAGTTGTTTCTTATAGATAATTGATAATTGGTACCTCTATTACCTACATTCAATTATTTATAATTTACTTAATTATTTAATTTTTGATTGGCATTGCAAATTGCTATTGTGATAGTACTTATACAATGAGCAACTACTTACAAAACAAAATATTCATACTGACATCTGTTTCGAGAAATTGCGAGTTAAATATAATAAAATCTCTAAATTATATTGAATTAATATTGTTTTATATAGCTATTGGTACTCCAACAAATTAATAAATTACAAATAAATAAATGTAATGTCATTTTGCCTCATCTCTGTACCCACAGCTAAGAATTCTCGCTGTAGTTACTCCGAGTCTGCATCTGAAGTAAGACATTCACCTTATGATAGTCTGCATAATTTCAATTTTCGCTACGCCCTTAATAGGAAATGCAAGGATAATTATTCATTTCGTGTACCTAGTTGAGTGATTACGGTGTTTAGGAATTTGATGATGAAACAGTCTAATTAGCTTTGTTTTCAACACCTGACTTCACCTTTGAAATAGTGTGTGATTGTGGTTGTTTAAAAACTGTGCTTCATCCAGGGTTTGAAGTTAGAACAGCGTATAAAATATAATATTTTTTTATTAAATACGCTCTGCCTACCGCTACGGAAGACCACCCCTAGGTTCAATTCACTCGTTTGTTTACAAATACATAATAGTCTTGACGTTAATGTCCGAGTTGTGCACGTGAGTCACTGACCATGATCCAGGATTTAGCAGATCAGATAATTACAGATATAATTAGAAGAACAGGATTACAAATCCATAATACTATCCTCAATTGGCCCGGTGGTGTCCAGCTGAGTAGAATAGCACCAATCCTTTACACTCGTGGGTGTCGTACAAGGCAACTAATCTTTTTGAGGCAAAAGATCTAGAGTCGTCGTAGGCTGAAAAATGAGCAGCAGCATTTTCCATTGTTATACTTATAACACTGCGATCTCCAACCCGTCTGCCAAGCGTGGAGATTATGGCAATAACCTCCGCTTTCGTGGGAGAGGCCCTAAGTCCTGCAGTTAGCTGTTATGGGCTGTGATAATAATCCACAATTATTAGAAACCTGCTATATAAACCTCGTTTGCGACAATTTTCAATATAAACCGTGATACGACGTGGGGCAGTGTCAATGGAGGATTTAATACCTTTTTCTTCTTCTACCGCTTTTAAAACGGTGTTCCTTCTCAGAAACCGTTTGGTATGGTGCCCACATCCACGTTCTATGATAGAATCACTTGCTAACGACACCGTGGAAACAATTAAGTCGTGAACTGGGCGGTTCCTTTAGAACTTTCTCCTTTCTCTTTTCTTTATACAAGGTTGTGGAATGATCTCCCTGGAGAAATTTTTCTGTTGACAGCCGTGTTGTCGACCGTGATGACGGGAGGTATTGGCTGGGGTATTGCAATACCCCTGGTATTGCAAGCGTCCATTACTGTAGTTAGCTATAAAACAGACCATATGCTATAAAATAAAACATTTTGTTGCAGATTTCCAAAATGGGGATCAAGCTGCTACTGATCCTAACCTTCGTGTCCTACTGCTCCGCAACAGTGAAACTCCAGGAGGTATTCTCATGGAACGCATTGGACTTCGCATATCCTGACCAGCAAGCGCGACGAAATGCCATCATGTCTGGAGAGTTCATCCAGGAGAACATCCTGCCCGTTGGCGTTGAGAAGTGGAAGAACAAACTCTTCGTTACCGCTCCGAGATGGAGGGCTGGTAAGTGAAAGCATGGCTTCTTATCCTCACTCCTTTAAATATGATTATTACACATAGTAGAGACGAGAGAGGTGTGGCGTTTGCTGCACCGACAAGAGTTATCATCAACATCATCATCCTCAGATGATGCTAACGTTAATTAACGCTAACGTTAATGTCCCGGTTGTGCTCTCGAGTACGAGGGCCCAGGGTCCGCCTTGACCATGATCCAGGATTTTTCAATCAGGTAATATTAGTGCGACTACCATCTGACCTCAGTGACCCTGCTACTAGGGGAACCTGACTAAATTGGACCGAGAGGTTTGTATGGATAGCTGGGAAGATCCACGACATAAAGATTGAGCGTCCGCAGGGGTTGCGGTTCTGATGGCGGAAATAATCATCTTGACATTAATAATTCATGCAATATCGTATGTATACTTACTTACTTGCCCAGAATTTTACTTTTGTCTCAAAAAACTTTTTCTGTCACTGCAAAATAATACTAATCCACTAAAGATAATAAGAAAAAAAAGGAAAATAATCATTTATTTCAGATTACATTTCCATTTATGTTTTAGGTAGATGCGTGAGTAGGAAGTATTCAAATTCATTTTTTTTAAATAGATGTATATATAACAATGTCAATAACAAATAAAAATATCAATGTCAAATAATTTCATAAAATCATAAATTTAACCATATCAATACATTACAATAAATCAATAAAAAAGCCGCGTAATAATTTACAACCAACTACTAATACATTACTGCTTATAACCATTGTTTCTGTTATTGACCTTCATCTGAATAATTAATTGCCATCACAAGTCTACTTACAAATAGCATAACGACCACGCCATACTCATAATATGATATAAAGCAATGACCTCTATTTTATGCGTAGACTTAGAAAGCAAAAAAAAACTAGTTTGTCTCTTCATAACGACTTATTCATTCAGGTATCAATGAGGTCAAACTCACGCAAAACATTAGGTCCAATGTATGTAACAAGAATTGGTTATGCAATAATTATTAAGTTTTGTTTGAAATTAATCCTGATCGTAATAGTGCAGTACAATTAGAAAATTGAATAGGTTAGAAAGATTATTATTAAACTCTTTTTTGTACACAAAATTCATATTCATACAGAGAATTCCTTAAACAAACATTTGTTTACAAAGGCGCACTTATCTCTCTGAAAAATTTCTTGCACCGAGCCTATAAAATATTACTGGATATTTTAGGTATAAAACAGTGAGGACGAAATATACGCATTTAACTACTAGGTACATTTTGTAATAAATATAATAATAACTCTACAAGGTTTTGTTACATTACGATCTACTACTTTTTGGAAAGTTTCATATTTGTAGGTACTCTACAACCAGTAAATATTAATTTTAAATATACTTTACAATGTCGTACCTTACATCAAAGAAAAACAGACTGCCCTTATTGATACCAAACTACAAATTCCGGAATACAAATTTCACGCGGGCGAAGTCGCGGGCGGAAGCAATCTCTATAAATCCTAAACGAGTATGGCCGGCTGTATATTCCAGTTTATATGATGAAATAACTAAGTACATCTACAAGCTTTGACTTATTGAAATAGTTATCTGTGATCGAAGTTTCACATTCAATTAGTGCAATAAAACAGATTGATAAAGATACTTAATGTGTTGACAATTTTGTAACACACACCTTCACATAAATGTGCTTGATTACGTAATAGCAATGCAATGCAATGCAATACGTCTAAAAAGGCACGTTTCAATAGGAAAACTCAAATTTACGAAAATAATGTTAATGGGCTCCCGAGATTGTTCAACCAGTCTTAGTCTCCAGCCAAAGACTCCCAAACTACTGAACCGATTTTAATAAAACAAAGCTAAGTACTATCTCAATTAAACTGGTTTTCAGTTCAAGAAACCGCATCGAAATTGGTACATTCATTCGGAAGCTACGATGATTACAAAAAGACACACAGATACACACGCCAAACTTGTATTACACGCTTCTTGTTGCGTCGGGGATTAATATGACAACTTTTATATTATTGATGTAAAGGAAAAGTCTTCGTGGGCTGGCTTACTTTTGCTGCAGATTTAGGTAGTTTTCTTAAGTATAATCCGTAAGGTCCGGCTCTACCTGTCATTGTCGGGCACTGCCCAGCTCTGTCTGGTATTGTCGAACATGGTCCGGCCATTATCGGCTTCTCTGTCACCGTCTGTTTCCTACCTACTATTCTTACCGCCTCCTTCATGACGATTGAAAGAAATATTTAATATGATACTCAATCAATAAAATTTTTGTTTGAGTTTGTAAGCTTCATTGTTTATTGAAATTACTCTCGACAACAACAGACTGATCGCATTGTGAAAATTTATTCACTGGTAAAAATACTACAATTCTGAGTTATTTCTTATGCTTTGGATTCAGTTGGACGTACTCTCTTCTTTAATGGAATTAAGAATGACTTTAGCGGCATTTCCCGATGAATGTTCTTTTGACACTTTCTTTTTATTCAAACATGAGTGCACCATTTTCGAAAGCGGTATGCCATGCACACTATACTATCGACACGCAAGCTTGCAAACCACATAACTAACAGCAAATTATGTGAATGAGAATCAATTTCTCGGTACTCGCTCTGGTGTACGGTGACTTGCATGTTGTAAGACATCGTCCTTTGACCACCAGTATTTCTTTGGAAATATTTCGTTCATAGATATAATTTGTGATAATCTTTTGATATAAAATCTATTCACGTTTAAACTTAATATAATGATGCTCGTGCCTCTGTCCCTTTGGCTAGGGAGTTGTGTCCGTAGCAACCGCGGATGAAACTATTAAAAAAATCGTCTTAGAAGATTAGAAGTTTTCTGGTATTTTAAGCAATATCATTCGTTATTTCTAATTAAAATGAAGTTTCTAATATAATCCTAAATAGCAATAATTTGTGATAATTGTTTGATATTGGTTATTTTATCCAGTTTTAAATTTAATTGTGCAATATTATTGGTTATTACAATTTTAATATCGTAAAAAGATAGGACGAAGATATTAACACGTTTCTAATTTAATTTTCTCTTTCATCTTTTATGATCACTGCACTATACTAGTACCTACATACAATACTACTACCACTATACCTTAGTATCCAAGATTTAAAATAATTGTTCGATGGTCGATATAAATTTTTCGATATGCAATGTCATCATCATCAGCCTCTGCCAGGGTTCGCTTTCCTACTCATTCTCCTCCACTTCGCCCGGTCGTCGGCATCCTCGCGTCGTAGGCCGTTGGCTCTCGTATCCGACTCAGCGATGTCAATCCATCGCTTCTTGGGCCGCCCGCGGGGCCTCTTTCCTGATACCGGCAGGGTCAGGCACCTATTTCCCACTTATCCCTGAGGCTTACGTATCACGTGTCCAAACCAGCGCAGGCGAGCCTCCTCGAATTTATCTGCGGTATTCCTCACGCCAAGACAGCCACGAATGTACTCGTTACGTACTCGATCGAGCCGCATAACTCCGCACATCCACCGCAGCATTTAGTGTGCAATTAAATATAACATTTGTGTTATTTCAGGTGTCCCGGCAACGTTGAGCTACATTCCTTTAGATGCTCCTTACGATCCTTCGCCGAAGCTCATCCCATATCCGAGTTGGGAAGCGAATGAACTCGGCAACTGTGCTAGCGGTCTCACCACCGTCTACAGAGTCAAGGCTGATCAATGCGACCGTCTCTGGGTCTTGGACGTCGGAACCTTTGGAGGCAGTACGTTTCACATTTACATATATTCAACATTCTTTGCTGCTGAGGTACATTGGAGCTGTCAATTTACTGTGTGCTGTTATTTTTCCAGATCCGAACACAACCAACGTCTGCCCTTACTCTTTAAACGTATATGACCTAAACACCAACAAGCGTATCAGGAAATACGTCTTCCGTACCGAAGACATTGTGCCATCGACTTTCATCGCTAACATCGCTCTGGACATCGGTAGAGACTGCGACGATGCCTTTGCCTACTTCTCTGATGAACTCGGCTACGGACTCATCGCCTACTCTTGGGAGCAAAACAAGTCCTGGAGGTTCAGTCACAGCTACTTCTTCCCCGACCCACTCCTCGGAGACGTCAATATAGCTGGACTCAACTTCCAATGGGGAAGTGAAGGTGTCTTCGGTATTACTGCCTCGCCTATAGGATCGGACGGTTACAGAACTTTATATTTTAGCTCAATAGCGAGTCATACCCAGTTCTCTGTTTCGACACGCATATTGAGAAACGAATCCAAAGTGGAGGGATCGTATCATGATTTCAAGGTTGTCGGAAACCGTGGACCCAACGGACACACAACTGCCCATGTCATGTCCGAAAGTGGAATCAAACTATTCAGTTTAATAGACCAGAACGCTATAGGATGCTGGTATTCCGGTAAGTCGTACAAGCCGCAGAACATTGCCATTGTAGACAAAGATGACGTGGGACTAATCTTTCCATCGGACGTGAAAATTGTGGACGAGAAGGATGTGTGGGTATTGTCTGATCGTATGTCTACATTCTTGGAGTCGGAATATGGCCTTGACTATGGCGAAATCAACTTTAGGATATTCACAGCTCCGTTAGACGAATTAGTGGCTGGGACTGTGTGCGAGCCTCCAGTTAGGTTGGCCCCGGCTCCTTTAGCTGTCCCCAAAACGCTTAACTTCTACGACTCGCGCCTCGGTCAAACTCCTCCACCTCCGATGTACTACCAACCCTCTCGACCTAACTACCAACCCCTTCAACCCAGCTACCAACCCCCTCAGCCCAACTACCAAACCTCCCAATTACCACAGCTGGCTTACAATCTGCGGCCAGCTAAAGTAACTAGCTATATCAATTTTCCCGCGCTCCAAGCGGTTCCAGTTAAAGTAGATAACAACGTTATTCACTCCCACCAATGGTGGGTAAAACCTAAACATTACGACGTATACGAAAAGGTTTAATTTGTACTATTTACTAATGTAGTTAAGCTAAGTGTGCTTGTAATCGTATGAACAGAATCATGTATGAGAGGCTCCTTAAATTAATTTGTTGTATATCATTGAATATACATACATATTCATTATGCCATAGAAGCGTGCCTGATTTATGTTTAATTGTGAAGCAGTACTTGCTATATCTATATATAGGTATAGCAGAGTTTACTCGCTATTGAAAAATGTGCTAAGTTTAAGTTTAGAGATCATTTAACTGATTTTTAGACCTTGAATTTTTTAAAGTTATTTAGCTAAGTAAGGTAAATTATGCCATTATTTAAGCACATAATATCATTAAGTTTTTACTTTAATAAATAAAAAGTAAAATGTTATACTTTATTATTTAAAAAACAATGTCAACCCCATTATTATAAAACCTATCATCATCATCTCGGCTGTTATGTTCATCCAGGCTTCTGCCAGAGTTCACTTTCCAACTCTTTCTTCCCCACTTCGCCCGGTCCTCAGCTTCCTCGCTTCTTGGCGTCCCGCGGGCCCTCATTCCTAATATCGGCAGGTTTTTGGAATGACCTACTTCCCACGTAAGCCATCTTGACAATACGCTAAATACTATCCAGTACATGAATTGATAGTTTTAAATCACAGGTAATTGATTGCAAAGAATTGCAGTATTTACTAGCATGTCAAGTTATTTGACTTCATTAAGCAGTATCGCCGTAAAGTACGCACGCAAGTATTATGACGTCGGTTTAGACTGTAGTTCAATAAACATTTGAATCATTAAAATTGAATGTTTTTGCTTTGGTTTGAAAATGTCATATAGGTCATTTGTCTTGCCATATAGGTAATGGCCATATGGGTTAGGGCCCCCGTTTCGCGTAAATTTATTTTTCCGTAAAAAATAATTAATTAATCCTGCAGATCAACATAGTTCAAGTTTCGAACGAAAAGTTAAGCTAAACTCGTTATCAACTATTTTGGATTTATGTACTCCGTTGTCGTTAATATTGATGATCTTATAATTCACGTTCATATATACAATAATTGACATTGATTTTACCGGAATCGTTGTGGATCCAAAGATTTCATTCGATAAGTAAAACGTTTTACAGAAACAAATTACGCGACGTGATCCTTATAAAAGATATATTATGGAAACTGTACGTATGGTTCTTTTAAAACACAGCAAACGAGCTATGGATGTATGATGTAATATGAATAGTTAATGCTGTTCCGATAAAGACACGTTATCCGAAAGAAACCCAAACTTACCGACATAGCGCACAGAATTAGTACGCTGAAGTGGCAGTGGGCTGGCCATATCTGTCGAAGAACCGACAACCGCTAGGGTAAACGAGTTCTTGAGTGGAGACCGCGAGTTGGCAAGCATAGTACCTATACTCCGGCCTAAAGTTCTACTACGGCCAGTTAGAGTGACGATTTGCGAAAGGCTGCTGTGGATGAAGGATGCGACAAGAAGAGGATAGGGAACATTTGCTCTCATTGGGATAAACTTATGTCCAGCAGTGGACTAGTATAGGCTGTAGATGATGCTAATGACAAATAAACACACAAAAATAATGAAATCTTGAACAGCGTAATTCACAAATTCCTTTACGTTTATATTTACGATCATGAGATTTTTACGACACTAGATTACAAACGCTTACTGAGATAAGCCTTTAAGTAGGTATTTCGTTTTTGAGTTCGGTTCACGAAGGAGAAAGTGCTAAACTATGATATTATGGGAGTTATGTGATCAACGCGTCTATTGATATAAATTGAAAATATTTCATACAAACTTCAAAAATATTGAAAGATGTATATAGTTGAGTAAATCTCACAGTACATTAAGGGAAAAAGGTATATAAGCAATCGGATACCGGCAATTGTCGAGTTTTATAAATACTTACAGATTATAAATGTATATGATGTTAAATAATGTCTACGTCATAAGGCTTGCGCCTGAAGGCGAAGAAAATTTTGTTTAGACTAGTAACGGAATAAAACGCCATATTCTTATCGTTTTTATCTCAGTGCGTTAATCTGTGTTAGCAAGAGTATTAGCAGACAGCCGAGATTGCAAACTGTTTAATAAAATGAATGATAAATGATGGAAAAGTGCCTGGAGGCGCCTTGTTGATTTCCCTATGTGACATATTATTAGTTACTTATTGTGAATCACTGCACAGAGCGTGTAGACGAATTTATTTTAACTAAATTGGTAATGGTGGGTTAATATCGAAACTATACAGCTTCTATCGAACAATTGGTTCTTAAAATTTGTCATTTAGTATTTAAATATAGTGATTTGTAAAAGTAACAAAAATGAGTGCCAAAGAAAAACCGGTGGACGCGGACGAGAAAGAATATAATCCTTTTGAGCATAGACAAGTGAAGAAACCGAATTCGTAAGTATAATTTTGATGGATTTGTTTATATCTATACATACAATAATAATACAGTAAAAAAGTGTGTCTGACATTGCATATATTTACAAAAAAAAGGTAATGGAGAAATTGAAATAGAATAAGAATTTTTAAAGTTTTTGTATGTCTTTGTATTTGTCTGTTTGTACACGGTAATCTCCGGAACTACTGGGCGGACATGAATGAAATTTACTACACAACAAAAGATTTGTAGTTTGTTTGTAAGTTTGTAATGGATAAATTCAAAAACTACTAACCGATTTAAAAAATTCTTTCACCTTTAGAAAGCTACATTATCAGCGAGTAACATTGGCCATTAGTTTTGTTTTTCCCGAAATTGAATGTGTTTCCGACGGGTACCGAAATTTACGCGTACGAAGTCGCGGGCAAAGAAGCTAGTTGCATATAAAACATAGAACCTGACAATTGCAGGCTAAGCATAATTTAACTTATAAGCCTCTTCTAAACTAGAAGACTGACTTTAATTGCATAGTTTTGTTATTGTAGCTATAAGTGATGACACGATATTACTTATTTCGACATTCATTCGGCACACGGCTCGATTGTTGTATTGGACCAATCGCTATCTACTTGTGTTTTCAAAGTTGGTAATTAGAGCGAAACTTCCAACGTATAGACTTCACTTCCGTCAATAAGCTGTTTTGAAATAAAGAGATGGAATAGTGGAACTCTTTCATTTATTAACCGATTTTTATTATGTTTTCACTATTGGGTGTAAATTTTTACCATAATGTCACGGGGTATCAATCGGCCAAGCGAAGAACTTGATCAAACTCGCTCCGCCAACGTTTTCCAATAGTTAAGAGAAATAGATAGAAAGATATAGATAGTTGATAAATAAAATAAAATATGTTTGTACAATTCACACAGCGCCATCTAGCCCCAAAGTAAGCAAAGCTTGTATTATAGGTGCTAGACTACCTATATCCTTTTTTTTAATACATACTTATTATACATATAACACCCAGACCCGTAACAGAAATTAAAATTCATCATTTCAAATTCTGCGCTGCCTGGAATCGAACCCGGGACTTCTGCGTGGCAGGCCGGCTGAACCACTTTGGTTGTCTAGTATGTTAAGAAAGGTTGTATGGTATATTAAAATGTTGCTAACCCTAATTGCCAGTGTAAGAAGCGTCCTAATCTAATGGATTGTGGACTATACTCCTGTTTCAGAGACATCAGGTCGACAGCGAACCTCATCAAGTCCTCGCTCGGCTCTGGGCTAATGGCTGGGCCGTTGGCGTTTGCGAACGCAGGCTGGGCCATCGGCTTGGTCGGCACCGTGATCGTGGGCCTCCTGTGCGGCCACTGTATTCAGATATTGGTAAGCAGTTAAGTGAAACAAATGTATATAGAAAAAACGTAAATTTTAATCCAAAAACATTTTTTACATATATATCCAACCAATGACATCCCACAAAACAAATTCCGACCCCTCAAAGACTTCTATATACTGGTACATAAATCAATGCATTTCGCAATGCACGCTTCACGTGTAGGGGAGGTACCCAAATACGGTACTTTTAAAAATTTTTATTCTGTATTCAATGTCAATTAAATAAAATCAATGTCAAAATTAAAACTAAAATTAAATGGGTATCTGTAAGTGCATTACATTTTATTCTACAACTTTGTCGGCGTGATTAATATGTATAACTATACAAAATATAAGCTTTCTATAACAGTTTTTGAGATAAGCTACGGACAGATAAAAGCAGATAATTTAAAATCTATAGGAAGTCTCGTCTTTCTTTCCCTAATCGAAGTACTGTTTGATCGCAGCAATAACTTGGTATGGGATGTACTTAAACGGCGGACATAAATTGAAGTAATCCTACGTAGTATTCTAGTGTACTAATTCAGTACAATACAAAACTACACGGTAATATTAATTTTGTACATTTGTTCTAAAATTCGAAGGTACAAACATCACGAGGTTGCTGTAAAAGAGATAAGAAGCCAATGTTGGGATACGCTGAAACATGCAAGTCTACATTCTTACATGGGCCAAAAAGTGTGAGGCGGTTTGCCAACGCAGCCAGGTATTTTAAAAAGTTTATTTCTGAATTTCTTTAAGAGGCTTCTAAACATTCAAAAATGTTCTACAATATTGGTAAATAGGTAGCTGCAAGGCATTTTTTCTAATGTTGTTTCAGTCGCACTCTATAGTTGTGGAGCTCTCTATTTAACGTACGCACTAGTGCGTCCTACTTTGCACGAACTGACAATATTGCAGCCACATATTGTAGTAAAAATACTTTAGATACCTCTTTATAAATATGCAAATTGAGAAATACAAAAACCTACTTCCTACTAAAATTATAAATTTGAAAGTTTGTTATAGAGATGTTTGGATGAGTATTTGTTAATCCTTCACCCAAAAACTACTGAACGAATTTTTGTAAAATTTGGCAATAATGTAGGCTGTAATTTATCCTGAAAATATCATTTGTACAGGGAGAACACAACCGGGACATTAACGCCAAGATAACCATCATGTGTGACTGACGCGGATAACCGAATTTTGCGCGTATGACGTTCCGGGCCAAAGTTATTAAACTAATTACTGTGGCTTCTTTGAATCTCATTTTATAGACAGTCAATACTTATAAATTCAAGAAAAGTCTCCACTTACGCTTTCTATCGCAAGCTACCACATCATGTCTATTATGATCTTCTCATTGTAATTACTTCGTCTCATTATGTCACCAAAATACGCCAGGATATGAAAACTCAGCTTTAATTTATTTTATTTTCAGTATAATTGCCGAATTTTCTTTAATATGCACTTACCTTGGAGTGTGCTGCATTTACACAGTCCTCATATCGGATTCAATAAAACAGGTTGGAATTTAATACTTTAAGATGTGTTTTAATAAAAAAATTACCGCGAGGCCGTCACTGCCTTTTCTCCAATAAATTCCCTATTGGCCGCATGGTAATTTACTTTTACGCCACATTCATTATTATTGTTTTCATGTTCAATTGTTTTGTCTATTTCTATTGAAACACACTTAACATTATAATTATTATAAGACGCTTTAATACTTCATTTGTTTCAGTTGGTCGATAGATATGTTCCGACGTTTATAATCCCAGTGGAGTACTATTCGCTTATCATGCTGCTTCCTATATGTCTTCTATGTCAAATCAAGTATCTGAAATGGTTGGCTGTGTTCTCATTGCTGGCAAACTTTCTTCTAGTAGCCACTTACGTGATTTGCCTATACTACATATTTAGGGAGCCAATAATTTTTGAGGACAAAATCATTGTTGGTCATCCAGCAAGATATCCAGCATTTTTCTCGTAAGTTTATACTTACTCGTTACATTGTTTCACATATACAGTACCTAACTACTATATTTCTGAACATCATCATGATCATCACGAAAAATGTCTAACCATCCCCTGTTAGACCAACTAATACTATCAAATTGTGATTGTTATATTAATTTGTTCTATAATTTTATATTATCTACCAATATTTTTAAATTTATCATATAAGCATTGGTTTCTTTTTCAGAACAGTCATCTTTGCTATGGAAGGTGTTGGGGTGGTCATGCCTGTTGAGAATGAAATGAAGAAGCCTAGTCACTTTCTTGGATGCCCTTCAGTGTTGATAGTGGCAATGGGAGCCATAGTGTTCCTTTATAGCACCCTTGGACTTTTCGGATACCTCAGATATGGCGACACATTGCGAGGATCCATCACTCTCAACCTTCCTATTGACGACATGTTAGTAGATTTATGTTTTTAACAATTCCTATAGTTAAATATACATAGAGAAAACTCAGCATGCGATGAAAGTAGCTGTGATCGGAGTTTCTCTACGTGATAAAATCAGCGTGGGAGATTTGTAGCAGAACTAGGATCAACAACATAATTTTTAGAATCGCTAAACTGAAGTGGAATGCTTGAGAACAGTATATTCAACAGTGGGCGTCTATGCGACTCAGATGATGATGACGATGAATTACACAAACAAATATAATCATGATTTTCATAAGTCTTAGCAGATTTTATGTCCTAATTAAGTTAGGAATGTCAAGGACTAAGCGTTTCACGAATTACCTTGAGCAACTTCTGGTTAATAGCCACAGTAATTTTTATGGCAAAGTAATAAAGATTAGAGAAATGCCTTACTACAATAGTACAATTTCGACAACTTCAACTACTTGCAAGCGTTTTAAATCTACTTCTGTTTGCATTCTACTACTACCTTTTGCGTTTAATGAAACTAATCTGTTTCCATTCCAGACCCGCAATTTTAGGAAAAGCAGCTATTACGCTTTCGATTTTCTTGACATATCCTCTTCAATTCTACGTGGTAATCAGTACATTCAATAAATACGCAGAGCACAGAATCAGTGATAGATACAAATCTATCGCTCAAATCGCTATAAGGACATTGGGGGTATGCTTTTGTGGTAAGTCCAATTTTATTTAATACAGACACACTGTGGTTATTAATTAGCTAATCTAAATTACTATCTATATTAATCTTACTATTTGCTATTTCAGTGGCTGTAGGTATAGCATTGCCTCTGTTAGAGCACATTATCAATCTTGTTGGAGCTCTTTTCTACTGCATCCTAGGTCTCATTATACCCTGCGTTATTGAGACTGTTTTCCGATGGGATGATCTTGGAAGATTTAACTGGATATTATGGAAGAACTGCATAATCTTTATTTTCGGCCTGTTTGGCTTAGTATCTGGATGCTCGGTTACAATTATGGACATCGTTTCAATACTTCAGAGAAAGACTGTATGATTAGCTACTTGTAATATTATTACGATTACGTAATAATAAGGAAATTGCACAATAAGGAATCGTTTTCATACATTTTTATTTACGTAATTAGTTCAATTGTATTAGTAAATATATATTTTTAAGTCGTATGAGGTTTTGTGTACATTTGTTTTATTTATAGACGTTGTCTCTAGATCTATAGACTTTGTCCTATGTAAACTTCGTTGGCTCAGTATGATCTTCTCGTCGAGTAAAGATTATTGCAAGATTATGTACTTGGTTAACGTTTCACATCCCAAGTATCCGCTAATCTATTGTTATCAATTGTTCTCGCGACCCACTATTGTATCGCCGGGACGTGACGGGTTAAACAAGCTTTTTCAGATTACACCGAATTCTCGAATTCGACTTTTCAGACAACTTTTCATATTTTTAATGTAAGTTAAACGTAATGTCAGATTTTGAGTCAAAGCTGCTTCAAATCATAAATATCTTGGGCGGTACTCAAGGAAAAAATAGCACAATAAGTTTCCAAATTAGTAAAATACACGACATCTTTATCATAGCATGAAAAATGCAAATCGAAATGTAGGTATGGTTAGATATACGTGAGGCTCTAAGAGCGCTTACGCACTCTATATAGGAGATATCTACATAATTTTATATTCTTCACTCTACTACTTACGAAACACTTCGCCTGAATACAGTAGGTACATACAATTTTTGTTCGTTTTCTTGCCACGCCAACTTTAACTTGACCGACTATCTACAAATCGAACAGAACTCTGAAATTTAATATAGAATCTGTCATAGAAATAGTATGGAGGCTACCTAGGACAGCATTTTATCGGATGTGGATCCAACAAATAATTATCTTGACGTCAATATTCCTGTTATGCTCTCGCGCACGAGGGCACGGGGTTCGCCTTGACCATGATCTAGGATTTGACAGATTAGGTAATTACAGTAGAGGGACTGCCATCTGACCTCCGTGACCCAGTGAACAGAAGACCTAGACCAGATTAGATCATGGTTACATGTAAATTACCGGATTCGGATCATGCAGTGCGTAAACTAAGTAGTCTACCACCAGCATTACCAAATAGGTTTTCGTTTTCAACAAGGGCAATATACGTTTACGCATATTATCTAGTTTACGTGCAGAACGCATTAACTATTGTTTCCGAGTTATTGACGTAAACACAACATTACGAGTTGATAGAAAGTGCTGGGCTTAATCATTTTTGTGACAATGACTGGAGAAAAGACTGGTTCAATGCAAAGTTGCGGGAGTTGCGAAAATGTTTATAATCCTTATAAACATCGAACAGTAGAGAAACCTACTTCGTAAGTACATAACTAATGTTTATATTATCTCTCTAATTATTAGAGTCTAATAACTACGTAGTTAATCTAAATTATAGATTTACCGTGATTTCCTCCGAGAAAAATATTGCATCAACCCCTTCAACTTATCAGGTTATTATGGTTGTCGGCCTAACATCTGAGAAGTCACCAGAAAATGCTATCATTATGTACCATTGCGATCTCCAATACGCGTGCTAGGAGAGTAGACTCAAGTGAACTATAATGGGCTGTTATTTTATTGATAACAATCGTGAATCTACATTTTAGGGATGGCAGATCTTTTGCAAACCTTCTGAAGGCATCCTTGGGTACAGGTATTTTAGCTATACCTTTGGCCTTCTCTTACTCAGGATGGGCCGTTGGAATAGTTGGGACTGTTATCATATCGTTCATTTGTGCCCATTGCGTACATATATTCGTAAGTATTATCTGTATACCTTTGTGATTAGTTGTATATGAATACCTAGTTTATGAAATGGAGATTGTCATATACCTTTAAATCTCCAAAGTTTAAACTAGTTTTATAAATTTGGAGAAGATCTTCTTGTACTTAGCCCCGTCACCAAATTTCATGCTTGTTACAGGTTAAAATTTCATATGAATGCTGCATATTAGACAGGAAACCTCTAATGGGGTATGCCGATACATGCAAATCTGCTTTTAGCAATGGACCAAAATTTACAAGACCTTGGGCAAGGTTTGCTCGGTAACGATATATTATGCGAACCTATTTATCACATATTTGGATATGTTATATCCGACTTGCTAAAAAAACTATATTTGCATATCTTATTTTTAGAATATTCGCAGAATGCTCACTATTGTTCACATACCTTGGTGTTTGTTGCATTTTCACTGTTCTGTTAGCAGACTCTATTAAGCAAGTAAGTTTTATCTTTACATTTTTCTTTTAGTATTGTACGAAACCATAATATGTTAAAATATTCCAAAAAAAATCAAGACTAACTCGCTAACCCTATACTAAGAGGCTTACACTGAGGAGCATGTACTCTTAAAAGTTTAATTTAGAAAAAGTGAGAAAGCTTTGTTGGGCAAGTAGAACAGTGTGGTTTATCCCTGCTCAGGAAAGAAGGCTTATTTAGGATTTCAATTGACAGCATAAAACTAAAGTTTCAATATCTATAACATGCACATGGTCAACAGCAACACGCTTTGAAACACCAGTGTTACCATTACACAAATAAATAAAAGGAAAATTTATTTCTTGAGCTGAGACTTCGCTCAGCATTTTAGCATACTGATACTGTACTTATGTTTCAGATAACAGACCAGTACTTTCCAAGTACAATATGGAAAGTTGAGTATTACTGCCTTATCTTGATGGTGCCGCTTTGCTTCATAGCCCAGGTCAGACATCTCAAGTATCTGGCTATCTCTTCTCAAATAGCCAACGTTCTTCTCTTCACGACTTTTGTCATTTGCCTCTACTACATATTTAAAGACAAAATTAACTTTAGCGAAAGACATGTTATGGGAAGACCATGGAGGTTTCCTGCATTTTTGTCGTAAGTAAATACTTGCATAATGCATATGCTTTAATATACTTACAAAAACATCGATACACTTAATTAATACATCGATCATTGTCAATTACTACACCAAACCCGCAGTAGTGATTGACTTGAATAGTATTTGTTTACGGATATTGGTAACGTAGTTGGAATTCATGTATCGAGTGTCCGAAAGTCACAAAGTACGTAAAGAGTCAAGTGTAATGAAAATTCCCATGCAACTGTAGACTTCTTGACCTGACACAGTCGCAGCCAATTTAGTTAAATCTGCAGTCTTTCGCAAATCGTCACTCGACCAGACCGGAGGGTCACATACACTACACGCCTAAGGCTACCTTTTACTTAATCCAGCTTTCCCTTTCCAGTACAGTCATTTTCGCTATGGAAGGCATTGGACAGGTAATGCCAATTGAGAATGCTATGAAAAAGCCTCAGCATTTCCCGAAAGTCCTTGTGCTAGCAATGACGTTGATCACCATACTGTACGCAACCTTGGGTCTCTTTGGATACCTAAGATACGGCGATGTGCTTAACGGATCTATCACTTTAAACCTGCCTATGGACGATTGGTAGGTACAACACACGCCGTCAACCGGAAACCGAAGATACTGCTGAACCAGAATCCACTAAAAGTTTGAAGGGAATTAACAGACTGGTTGGTGAAAGACCGGAAACGCAACATGATTTAGATTGGCAGGCCAGTTGATCCTATGTAGGAATAAATCAATTAAGAAACGTGATGGATTTTATATTTATTAATATCTTATGTGTTTATATTTATTAATGGAGCATATTTTATTAGGTTACATCATTTCAACTATATTTACAAGCTTTTATTTGGCTGGTTTGTTAGTATCTAACTATATTATTATGTGAATCAAATCTTGTAAGATAAATTAAAACCAATTCCTCACGTTCGATCAGGCTCATACACATGCGTATCCTCGATGACAATGCAACAATGTGGTACCCATGGTACCTGGTCTGATGATGGACTCTGTATCTCGGTCTGACTATAGGAACTTCTAAACTATACAAGATAAATCCATCGAGTTTGGGCTCGTTTGATTAGTAATGACAAGTACTCTGACTTAGCGTAGATGGTATCCAAATTAAATAGTTAAAATAGAACGTGTTTTTTAATTAGGAGTAGAATATCCAAGACGGCTATAACATAGTAAGCCGTCACTGGTGACGTCATGGGTTTGTAGTATAGAGATGATGGTGAATAGTGTATATGGACAAACTGGTAGATTGGATCAAGCCTGCAGTGGCATCCTAAAGAGGCCACAAACAATCACTGGGACATGTCTCCTGCAATTCTAAATCATTCGATTCATCAATTAAAAATTTCAGGCCTGCAATTTTTGCCAAATGCTTCATTGGTGGATCGATATTCCTCACTTATCCTCTACACTTCTACGTGGTAACCGATGTTTTGAATAGGCACAGTGACGGCCTATTCAATGAGCAATACAAAAATATCGCACAAGTTGCCATGCGATGCTTCATAGTGCTATTTTGCGGTAAGTGTTTGAAAGATGTTCTTTTTAAATGTATTGAACATTATCAAATTAATTACAAAAGTTAAAGAACCACTGTAAAATAGGAAGAATTAGAAATCTCTTTTAAATTTCTAGGCTCCATAGGAATCGCCCTGCCGTTTCTGGAACAAATCATCAACATAGTGGGAGCCCTGTTCTACTCGACCCTGGGGCTCATCATCCCGGGCGTGGTGGAGACCGTGTTCCGGTGGGACAACCTCGGAAGGTTCAACTGGATACTCTGGAAGAACGCCCTCATAGTCCTCTTCGGATTCAGCTGTCTAATCTCCGGCTGTTTGATCTCCTTAATGGAAATAGTGGACAAATTGAATTCGAAAATTGAATAGTGCCTATTTATTACTTTTAAAAATTGTTATGTTGAAATATTTTTAGACAACAATAAATTATAATTTAATTAAAAGCATATTACTAGTTTCCTACCTTACGCGTACTTTGGTTTAAAAGTAGCCCGATATTTCGTCACAGTTGCATGTACCAGGGTCATGGGAAGACTGCCCGAAGCCTGAAGGTACATGGTAGGAAATGCGTATAGTGACACGATAGTTTATAAGAACTTTATGTTACCAGTTACCTTGTTTTGATAAAGATATATCATCAATTTTGACAGGGGTCAGGGGTATGTCGTCCAAATTCAATCAATAATTTTTTTTTGATAACACTCAGGGTGTAATCTATAAATGTGACTCTAGTACCTAATGTTTTACTCAATATACAACTTTCTTTTACACTTCGCCTCGTCTTGGGCATACTCTCGTATTACGCTGTTAGCTCTCGCATTCGAATCGGTAATATATTGATATTACCGCTTCTTGGGCCTCTTGTGGGAGCTCTTTCGTGCAGGTTTAGGCTCCCAATTCCAGAGCATGTGGGAAAACTAGTACTGGCGAGCTTCTTCAATCTTATCTGCGATGTCTCTCACGCCAAGGCTGCCACGAACTCTTTTTGGCTTGCATGGATTTTTCATATCTCTTAAATTTAAGGAATAATCGCCTGGTCATATTTAAGGATTACATCTTGTAGACTTAAACCTTTGTCACGGAACTTTGTCTCTATCCCTCGGTTTTCACGGATATATATGATGATTTTAGTTTCTCCCGGTCGAACAAAAGTGGCGGGAAACCACGTTTCATACATTCTTATTTGCATTGATTATAAATATAATATTATAAAAATAAATGGGCCAAATCGTTACCTGAAATCATTTCGCTACTCTCAAAATGGGTTATGTTGGCTTCAAGTAAGGTTACCGCTTACATTTTAGTGGTAGAAAAGCTGATAATATTAATTTTGGCGTCAATATCTCGCTGGTGCTCTCACGCGCGAGAATCTAATATCAATCTTGCCCGTGATCCTGGATTTCACAGATTAGGTAAGTACAATAGACCATGTTACCTGAGGAACGTGACTAGATTGGATCATGGTAACACATGGTTTCCTCACAATGATTTCCCTCACCGTTAGAGCATCGGTTAGTGCTCAACTAATGTACATAACTTTATAAAAGTGCTACATGGCGGCACTGAGTTTCGAACCCTGTACCTCTCGCTTACGAGTCTGTCCTGCTAGCCATTTGGTCACCGACGCTCTATAAATCAATTATGTATTCTCATGATAAATATCAATAAATGTATCTCTTCATAAAATTTGAGTTTACGGGAACTGTAAAATCGTAACCCTGAATTTGTTTTTATCACACTGCGTGACGAAACTCTCAACATGTAAAAGGCTTTACTCATAAGAAACAAGACATTGAAGACGTGTCAGTTTGCTTACGTTTATCAATGTTATAAAACTTGATCCTTATTTACCAACTAAAGATAAGTGTTATTGAGGTTATAAAATATAGCATAACCAAATGAATGTGGGACTCATGAAAACAGATTTAGAGTTAACAATAAAAAACTACTATATAATCTGGTTTTAGTATACTTAGAAGATAATGTTGAATACTGTCAAGAACTAAAATTGTTTCTCTTCCTAAATGCGTGTGTTCTATGCCAGTGACTTTTATAAGTACGTAAATAACGATGAGTGTGGACAAGAATGGTTCAGTGGCAACGTGTTCAAATTCAAAAGACGCTTACAATCCATATGAACATCGGACTGTAAACAAACCAACATCGTAAGTACTCATAAAGAATACATAACGAAAGGATCCCAGCGTTTTTCTTTCTGATTCATTTAAAAGAAAACCATATTATTTGTTACCTAAGCTCTAGGAATCGATCTCTGTGAGTACCACATTCGGCAACAAAACTGATATTTGTTGATACTAGTGATGATATTTCGCTTTAAAGGATAAAGTAGCCAATGACATGTCGGGTATCAGCTTAGTCTTCATAATGACAACATCATCATCATGAACCAGGCGTCAATTCAGGCTGTGCCTTTTCGCGGCGCGCGAGGGCCCGTGGTCAGACTTCCCAACTTCAACTTCATTTCTCCTTGTTTACTTCGCTCGATCTTCGGCATGGTTAGAGGGAAGTTTGTTGGTACGGCGTTGGACGTCAAACCATCGCTTCTTGGATGGCTTTACAGACGCAACGCGTGGTATGCATTTACGTGTACACATTACGCACGGCGGTGGCCTAATAAATAAGGGGTCCAATTCGTAGGCAAGCGAGAGTTATCGAGTTTGATCCCCAGTGCCGCCGTATACCAATAACTATATTAGTTGTACACTAACTGATGCTCTTACAGTAAGGGAAAACATCATGATCATTAAACCTGTATATTCAGGGTCAGATGGCAGTCGCTCTACTTCAATTACCTGATCTGCCAAATCCAGGATCATGTTTAAGGCAGACCCCGGGCCCTGGCGTGCCGCGCGGGGGCGCAACCGGGACATAACGCCAAGATGATGATGATGATGTAAGAAAATAACGTCGTCGCATTTGGTTATTTTCTTACATCGATGCTTTATTAAAGAATAATTTCTTGTTTCATACTTTTCAGAGCCCGATTATTTTTGGGGGGAATTTTTAACTTTTCTTTTTATGAGTGATTATCACCCAAATTGTCTTCACAACGTAAATTCAATTTTAGTACTTCAAATTTTAGAAACCTTTTTTACACTTAGCTGTGTTTACCTCAATAATGAAGATATTTCTTGTATTGTAGCGATATCAGGGCGTTTGCAAACCTCCTGAAAGCATCTCTAGGAACTGGAATCCTCGCTGTACCACTTGCTTTCTCATACTCAGGATGGGCTTTAGGTATAGTTGGTACTATTATCATAGGATTAATTTGCTGCCATTGCGTGCACATATTTGTGAGTATTATCTTAATCTGTTTTCTCGCCTCATAGCGTGTAGGAATCTTAATTGTTAACAAATTAATTAAGTAAATACTCAAAGATACAAGAGTTTTTCAAGCCTTCATTAAATATTAAGTATATCCTTAATCCGTTTTTTTATTGCCTCATAGCGTGTAGGAATCTTTTATCAAATTAAATTAGTTAAACTCGTGTTCGAGGTCTGAGTATTTACTTACCACTAAACATGTACCGGGTACCCGGTTTGGATCCGGTACCTGGCGGATCAGGCACTTTTTCAAGGATCCGGCCTGGTACCGGGTAATAGCGGCGGGTATCCGGCTGTGCTGGCGGCGGGTATCCGGGTTCGAATCCCGGTACGGCCTTGTACCAATGACTCTTTTCTGAGTTATGTACATTAGTTGAAATCTAACCGATCCTCTTACGATGAGGGAAAACATCGTGATGAAACCTACAAATTCAGGCAGCTAAATTTGTAACCATGATCCAATCTGGTCAGGTTCCCCTGGTAGCAGGGTCACGGAGGTCAGATGATCGTCGCTCTACTGTAATTACCTGATCGCCAAATCCTGGATCATGGTCAAGGCGGACCCCAGGCCTTCGTGCTCGAGAGCACAACCAAGACATTAACGCCAAGTGATCCGGCTGTCCTGGCTATAAAGGACACATAAATTTCAATTCAAATTGAAGAAATGGAACCTGATAAGTTACCATCTACCTATGTTCTCTGATAATTCTTTAATTCAAAAGTCCTATTTTCTAATTTAGTTATTTGTCAAAGTAAATTTTTCATCTCGAAATAAAATATAAGCTTCTTTATATTTATAATTCACAACTCACAAGAAATAGATAATTCTTACCAATATATTAGGTTGGGGAAATAGTCTTTTCGCATATAGTATGTAATATGAACTTGTAATAAAACCTCTTTGGCTATACTATTTGGACCTGGCTGGTTTTGGTATCATTTAAAAGTTTAAATTTTAAAGAAGATAATTCCAAATTCAAATTTTGAAAATGCGTGATTTTCATTTGTTTTTCTTACCGTCAAGATGAGTGAATCTAATGAAGAAATTAGATACATTTTAAAATTTTACTACAAAAAAGGTAAAAATGCAACGCAAGCCGCGAAAAAAATTTGCGATGTTTATGGACCTAATGCAGTGTCTGTGAGAGTAGCACCAATTTGGTTTAAGCGTTTTCAATCCGGAAATTTTGATGTCAAAGATGCACGTCGCTCTGGTCGCCCTGTTACGGATAAAATGGATGCTATTTTTTTAAAAGTGGAGCAAGATCGGCATATCAGTAGTTACGACGTAAGTGAAAAATTGACCACAAAACAGTTTTGGACATTTGAAAAAAAATGGGTACACAAAAAAGCTCGATTTTTGGGTACCTCACGAGCTCTCTGAAAGAAACCTAATGAACCGTGTACTCATTTGTCATTCTTTATTACGACGTAATGAAACCGAACCATTTTTGAAGAAATTTATAGCTGGTGATGAAAAGTGGATCACGTACGACAAGAACGTGCGAAAAAGGTCATGGTCAAAGGCCGGTCAGGCTTCATAGACTGTGGCGAAACCCGGGTTAACTCGCAACAAGGTGATGCTGTGTGTGTGGTGGGATTGGAAGGGCATTATTCATTATGAGCTGTTACCACCAGGCAGGACCATCGATTCAGAACTCTACTGCGAACAACTGATAAGATTAAAGCAAGAAGTTGAGATTAAGCGGCCGGAATTAATCAATAGAAGGGGTGTGGTTTTTCATCATGATAACGCTAGACCTCACACATATTTAACCACTCAGCAAAAATTAAGAGAGTTTGGCTGGGAGGTGTTAATGCATCCGCCGTATAGTCCTGACCTTGCACCTTCAGATTTCCACCTGTTTCGGTCTCTTCAAAATTCTTTAGGCAGTGTTAGGTTAACTTCACGAGAGGACTGCCAAAACTACTTGACGCAGTTTTTTGATCAGAAGCCCCAAAATTTCTATAGCAATGGGATCATGCCCCTACCTATAAGAAGGCAAAAAGTTATCGAACAAAATGGTACCTACATACTTTAATTAAATGTAAATAAACTATATTAAAAAATGTTTTGAATATTCATATAAAATGCGAAGAAACTTTCTCCCCAACCTATTAGATAGAATTTGTAGCACTTTACAAAATATTTAGTATTTTTTTTGTGGCGTACTAGATAAGTACTTATTTATAATTATATTGTTTTTAGGTAACAACTTCGCATGGGTGTTGTATATTAGAGAGGAAACCTCTTATGGGCTATGCCGATACCTGCAAATCAGCCTTTAGCAATGGACCTAAGTTTACAAGACCTTTAGCGAATTCAGCACGGTAAGAACAAAATCTCATCTCAAGTCAATGTACCCGATACTCTTTTTCATTTGGCTATGATATTGGAAAAATAATCTTGAACTCTATTTTATACTCAACTATGACTTTTATATATTATATTATATATTTTTGTTTACAGGGTATTTGCTGAATTCGCTCTATTATTCACTTATATTGGGGTGTGCTGTATTTTTACTGTTTTAATATCGGATTCGGTAAAACAGGTAAGTGTCATAGGTATTGTATCAATATCGTTTTCCTTTCTATTAATGCACTACGATGGCTCGGCCACGTTGAGAGTAAAGGACTTATTTGGGACGGCCTTCTGGGGTTCTATATTTGAATCGCTCGCTTCGATTTCAACGGCTTTCAATTTTGATTTACGGCATTTAAAATTATATATTTTTTATGATTTTCCCTATTTTTGAACAGGACTCTTTCGGCCTTGACAATGTGATTTAAAAAATATATATATTTTTCATACCGTAAATCAAAATTGAAAACCGCGAGCGATTCAAATATAGAACGCCATGTCGCCCCAGTACCTCTGACTAGCCTAACCTAACCTGACTAGACGAAGCCACGAAAAAGCTTTCATAGAGCCCAGGGCCCGGGGCCTAAGCTCCATTTTAAATCGCAGAACCAAAGTAATTTTGATGAGTCAAACTTTTAGGTACATTTCTTATGTTTCAGCTTATTGACCAATACTTTCCGACAACAATATTAAAAGTGGAATATTACTGTCTCATATTTATGGCACCACTTTGCCTGATGGTTCAAATCAGACACCTTAAGTATCTGGCCATATCATCTCAGATAGCAAACGTTCTTCTCTTCACAACTTTCATCCTCTGCCTCTACTATATTTTCAAGGATGAAATGGTGTTTCATGACAAAAAAGTTGTGGCGAGCGCAGCGAGGTTTCCCGCGTTTTTGTCGTAAGTAGAAATGTTTTCTTTGATTTGCTACTTATAAAAGGTACTTACGAGATAGTATTGTTATTGAAACAAATAGGACAAACATATAAAATTATGTAAAAGGGTGTCCAGTCTACTCATCTGCGTCGGTAGCGGGAGTCCTGCGGAAGGAAGTTTGTAGGTATAAACTTATGTTCTTCATCCGGTAAACACACGGCCTCATAATCTAAAACATACTTTATAAAACAAAGGCTACAGGTCTCTGTGAAATCGGTTATAGACATTCTATTCTCATAAAATCCGTTATAAAATAATAGTATGCGTAAACTCGATGGCATTCATCAGTCAGTCGTTTTGCGACCGCATTTTTTTCAAAGAGTAATTTAAGACCAACTTGTAGCTTGATCAACCAAAATCAAACGAAAATCAATATACAGCCTATATTGAAAATATAATAAAGCGAATATATTCATATTTACTACATCATTTATTGCGTATTGAAAACAATTATAGACTTTTGAATGTTCATTTATTATAATTAAGGAAGAACAATTTATTTATTCAAGAAAATCTGAACCTACTAGGTATTTCCAGCCGTATAAAAACTCTTTGTTGGTCTGTATAGATCTATGGGTATGACCCTATTAAAGTAAAAATGCTTGGTCTACATACATATTACTTACAGTAAGGTCAAACTTAACTTAAATGGGGGTATCATAACGCCCAAGTGCGTAATGGTAAAGTAAAAAGTCCGCGCCCTTAATATCTTAGATAATGGGCTTAAAAATGATACAATAACATCCAAGTTACGAAATGTGATGAAAAATAACTTATACTGTTTCCAGCACCGTAATCTTCGCAATGGAAGGCATCGGCGTGGTGATGCCAGTTGAGAACGCAATGGAGAAGCCACAACACTTCCTGGGCTGTCCAAGTGTGCTGGTGGTAGCCATGGCCTTCATCACAGTCCTGTACACAGTTTTGGGGCTATTCGGGTACTTCAGATATGGCGATGTGCTGCATGGCTCTATCACTTTGAACTTGCCCATCGATGATTGGTTTGTTGATTTCTTTCTCTGAAATGGGCTTATGGGTTATTTTTTATATACCTCTAACGTGGCAAACAAGCTTTCGGCCTGCCTGATGGAAAGCAGTCACCTCAGCCTATGGACGTTTGCAATAATTTTAAAAATTAAAAATAATAATCTTGGCGTTAATGTCCCGGTTGTGATCTCGCGCACGAGGGCCCAGGGTCCATCTTAACCACGATCTAGATTTTAGCCGATCAGATAATTACAGTGGAGCGACTGTCATCTGACTTCCGTGACCCTGCTACCAAGGGAACCTAACCAGATTGGATCATGGTTACACATTCAGACGCCTGAATGTGCAGGTTTCAACACGATATTTTCCCTCACCGTAAGAGCATCGATTAGCATTCAACTAATGTACATAACTTAAAAAATAATTATTGGTACATGGCCGCAGTGGAATTCGAACCCAATACTTCTCGCTTACGAGTCGGATACTTAAAACACTCGGCCGCTCCTCATTTTAGTTACCAAAACCGAGCTCATCTTGCGCACCACCCCGACACAAAAAAATATAGCTCGTTACGCTCGAGGCGCTCCCCATTTAGTGACTTAATTAAAATAGGACCAGGATTTAAGTTACCCATTAGCAGCAGCCAATTTTTGCCTTGATAAAAATATTATCTACAAGAAATATTCTTCTATGATAGGTACCTTTCATGTAAGTATAACTTTTAAGTGTGTCATCCTATTCAACCATCCTGGGAATAGATAATATTTTGTAAATCATCGGAACAAAATTCCCATAACGATTTGAGACCTAATTTTATTATCGTATCTATGTTTTGATAGCCCGAGTTATAGTAGGTACGGTTGACCTTTGTATTCTTTAACGCTATCACAATAGAAGAAATCCCATGCCCGTATTACAGCAGAAATGTGTCATCTCGATGAATTACGATTACCAAAATATAAAAATAGGTATCAGAGACGAGCAAAGCATTTATTTAAGCCTGCTTGCAGACAAGAAATTTTAATTTGCTGAAATTTTATTATTTTGCTGGCTTTTGCTCGCAACTTCGCCTGCGAGAACTGCGGTTAGGTTAAGCGTCTACGCGTATTTCAGAGATATATGATAAAATAAATCCGTGTAGTAATTTTTGTGTTAAGATGTTTTCAATATAAGTAAGAAGAATAGAATTTTATCTACAAGGATAGGGGGAGCTTAGCTAGTGCCTACTACATATAGTATCTGCCTACTTCTGTGGGGTGCAAGTTTGAGTGTATCACCTTTAACACATTTTAGTTTAAAAAAAGGTTTTTATTTCACAAAGTCGTTGCATGTATACTACTACTAGTAGCATCGTGAGTCATCCCCGAAGAATTCTTGTGTTGCGGCTGCTCTCATTTTTGTTAACAAGATGTATATACAAAAAAGATTAAGTATATAAACAAATCAAATAAAACTAAAGAGTTACATTCTATCACGCTTGATATTAGCATAGGTAGAGAAAAAAATACTACGTACACCTACTAGTTAGAAGTGTATGTGGGTGTGTATGTATGTGAAAGCGGGTGTAGGTGTCTGTCAAGTTAATAAATCTAAAAACGCCTTCTAAACTCCTAAAACTTCGCTATTCCAGGCCTGCAATATGCGCAAAGTCCTTCATTGCCGTGTCGATATTCCTCACATACCCATTGCACTACTTCGTTGCGATCGACGTCATCATGCGGTATGGAGAGCCCCTGATCAGCGAGCGGTATAGAAATTTAATGCAAGTTGTTGTGAGATGTCTCATCGTGTTGTTTTGCGGTAAGCTTTTCGGCAGGCGTTTGGATAATGTTCATCTCTTATTTATAATAGTCGGGCCACTCTGTCTATTAACCTAAGGGCTATTAATAGAACCTTCAAAATAAACGAGGATCAAGTCTAACAGATTTTGCCTAAAACACGAAATTTTATCTCGGAACCAATTTCGAAAATTGAAAGGTCTTGCACTGATAAGAAGTTACACTCTTCCCGAATAGCATAATTAAGCGAGTTCCGAGGATCTGTATTTCTCAATATCTCGTACGTTTCTGGCTACGACGCGAGGATGCCGAAGACTGGGCGAAGTGGGAGGGAAAGAGCAGGACAATATGTTCTGTTGTTCCTGCCAAAATTAGCCGCACGCATGATGGTGGTTATTTAATATAATTCCCGAGCGAACAAATAATGTTGACGATGTAGGTGACGAAGCGATTTCTACATTGTAATTTGAGTTTGAGTTTGAAAATCGAGGCCTCGTCAGTCAGTCATAGTCGTTAGTTCACTGAAGGTATTTCTTCTGGGAAACTCTTGGTCTTATAATATTTTAGACTACTCAGTGATTACCCCACTTGATGAAAAGGAGTAACCGTCACCCATAACATGTACGATTCAGGCACCTATGTTTTGACCAAGTGAAGTAGGCCAGGAAAAGTAGGAATTCGAACCCCAGCCGGGAGCACAACCGGGATATAGCGCCAAGATGTTGATGATATTGATCATTCAGACACCTATGTGTCATGTAACAAATCAAATCCGCAGGTGCTTTGTATATATATATATATATATATATATATATATATATAGGTAGGTATTCGTATTATCAGTACAATAATGTTGATAGTGTTACTTACCTTTTTGACGATTGCAGGTGCCATAGGTATCGCCCTTCCGTTTCTGGAGCAAATCATCAACATAGTGGGAGCCCTGTTCTACTCGACCCTGGGGCTCATCATCCCGGGCGTGGTGGAGACCGTGTTCCGGTGGAACAACCTCGGAAGGTTCAACTGGATACTCTGGAAGAACGCCCTCATAGTCCTCTTCGGATTCGGCTGTCTAATCTCAGGATGTTGGGTCACAATAATGGATATAATTGTGAAATTAAACACGAAAACTGAATAGCCACATTTTTAGAACAAAATAAAGTGCTGACCTCATTGTTTTCTTTTTGTACTTAGATATAGGTATACAAATATTAAAAGTTTGTCTATTCATCATGGTTCATCTCTCTGAAAATTAATAGTTTATTGATTTTCTATTTAGCTTAAAACTAAGCCAGAATTATTTAAGTAGGTACTATTATTAAAACTTACATAAAGTGTAACCATGGCCTGCCAATCTGGTCAGGTTCCCCTGTTGACAGGGTCACGGAGGTCAGATGGCAGTCGCTGTACTGTAATTATCTGATCGCTAAATCATAGATCATGGTGAAGGTGGACTCCGGGCCTTCCTGCGCGAGAACACAACCGGATTATAATTATTGACGCCATGATAATTATTAAAATGTACCTACTTACAAACAAATAAGAAATGTTGTGCCGTGAAAAAATCAGGGCTAAAAGGTGTCCCCCAGATTTTAGAATATTGAGTGGTTTTCGGAAGAGTGTAATATGGCACTGATCCGTATTATTACGGATGACCTACAAAACCACCTATACGTAGATCGACTACACAACTGTCACATAGCCCACGGGAGTGGGAAGATGAAGTTTCATGGATGAACTCGGGGTGCAGCAGTGTAATCGAGATGGTTCTTAGCTTTATTTCATTAAAATCGGTTATACTACTTTACTGCCCCATCGGCCATCTGTTCTGCGAGCTATGTGCCCTGCCTGTCCACTGCCACTAAAGCTTGTCAATCCTTCGGGCTTAGTCCGCTTCCGGATCTCCTCATTCATGATTTGATTACCAATGAGATTCCTTGAATAGCCCTTGGGTGACACCTTTTGGGTGACAGTGAGCTTTCTTATAAGGCCCACAGTGAGCGGCCAATTCTCTGTTACGTAGGTTATCACGGGCAATACACACTGATGGATTCGTCGATTGGATTCTTTCTCGAAATTGGACCTACCTAGCTGAATATTTTGCCCTAGGTATGTATAGTCGTCAACTTTAAGTGGAGCGCTTCCAACCGTCACTAGGAGTAGGCATAACATGGACATTTGACAAATATGTCGTCTTTTCCAATGTCCGTGTTCATTTTAAAACATACTTGTTGAGCGAGGCACTACAAAGGTCATCAAGCATTATGCCTAAGTCTTCAAGGGTTACAACCATGACTACGATATCGTTAGCAAATCTAAGGTGAGTGAGGTACTCACCGTTATTATTTATGCCAAATCCGTCCCAATAGTTTGGGAAATATTTCTACATCACATCCCTTAACAGCCAACTGCAGGACTTAGGACCTCTATTATTGACATAATCTCCATGCTTGGCAGTTGGGTTGGAGATCGCAGTGTTATAAATATAACAATGGAAAACGCTGCTACCCATTTTCCAGCCTACGGAGACTAGATCTTTTGCCTCGAAAACATTAGTCGCCCTGTAAGCCACACCCACGAGTGTAAGGGGTTGGTGTTATTCTACTCTGCCGGACACCATTTGGCCAGGGAAATATTTGAATAGGTATTATGTCCTATTATGTCCACGCTTGTCAGAATGGAACATCGCAGTGTAGAAAATTCACTAAAAGAAATATCTTTAAAGTTAGTACAGCATTTGTGTAAATATTCTAAAACTCGATTTATTTCTTTATTTAAACTTAATGCACTGTTATGTGCAACGGCAGATTTAAAGCTTCATAGCTTCATCTACCAGTCAACCAGAGAGATGATGATATGAAAATTACAGGGCGGTGCAAGATCATTGAAACAAATATAATTATAAATACTGACCATACTAAGTAGGTTCAAGCAATCATAATGCAGTAGCCGAGGCCGACAATTGACTCGACAAAGGAGAAGAATCATAATTTTATTCTATTAAAAGCTTAACTTTATAACACCGTACCTACTCCTTTTTGAAATACTTAAAATACACTAACTATTATACTACGAAGAGTTAACAAAAGTGATTTACTGCGTTTGTCTCAGGGCAGCCGTGCTCCACGATGGGATGTAAAAATAGTAAATGCCATTATGTTTTTCGCAACAGTGCGTAGATGTTACGAAGTTTTATTTTTAATCACTGTCACGCCCATGGCGCCACTACGTAAGAGCTAACTATCAATATTTTCTGTGACGCCTATTTTCAGTTTATATGCCTACATTTACGCTATGAAATGAAAAGAAATAGTTCCTCAGTTGCATTCTACGACATTGTTTTACATGTATTCTTTTGCGAAATTCGAAATTTAAATTCAACGTTATCTTTTTGACTCTTTTGTGAGTGAGTTTTGTTTATTTTGTTTATTTACCTTGTAGATTATGTTCGTAGTACAATAAAATATTTCGTGATATCTTATTCTGTGTATTTCACGCACCATAAGCGTAAAACAAACGAAGGTAGGTAATTAGTTTATATTTATCATAAACAGCGTTTGGAGAAGTACGTGGGCGGAGTTTAAATGTATTCATAGAAAGGTACCTACCTAAACAACAATGCCAAATTCTATCTAAAAGCGCTTTCACATAACCAGTAAAGATTATGTCCGTATTACATTTGACTAAGTTCAGCTGTCTAAATTCAAAATACCTAAGGTCCATTATTGTATCACGCCTTTTGAAAAACGTAGCGATGCGTAACATAATACTTATAAGCGATACAAATAAAAACCTTATTCTGTAAGAAATCCTTTCCACTTTAATTTGCTCTCAATTTAGACGACTGAATTTAGGCAAATGTAGTAAGCGCTTTAGTCGTGCAGTCGCTAGCAACTGCCAAAAGGGATATAAATAGTCGCGACTCGGTCGCGCTGCAGCCGCGCGGCTGTCATAATGTATGGACTAAACACCCAGCCGCACTGCTTCTGACGCTGCGCGACATAGAAGCGCTGTAGTCGCGCTGTGTATTGTGGCATTTTTAACTTAGTGAAAATGGTTAAAAGTGCTAAGGCATTAGTCGATCTCAAGGTCAAGAACTATTTCTAAACGGAATCTCAATGGTCTACTACCCATATGTAGATATTTATTATTTTTTGGGCTGATTATTCGTATGTCTGTCTCAGGAACGGCTACAAATATTAAGTTAAAAATACCAGGCTTCTAAGTTGTCATATATATTGATCCTCGTAATCTCTCCAATCAAAACCTATAGGGTAGGTAGGTACGTACCTACAATCTTGAAATTTGTCAAAGAAGTACAACAAATAGATGCTTAAGGCAAAATATCCGTGAATTGGTCAACGTATACAGAGGTGTGCCTGCTTCCAAGGCGGGTGCCGAAATGGGAGGATGCCGAGTTGAACTACCTACTAAAATAAAACGCGTACCTACCTACGTTATTATGATTGACACTCGTCTCCGTTAACCCTTATTTACATCTGTTAAAGACGTGAACTTCTGTTATAGAGTATAAAGATACTTATGTGTACCTAAATCTTTACTGGCCAAATACCCACACTATCCCGAAACCTTGCTCCAGTGATCACGGTCTCCAGTCGTGTAACATAGTGCAAAAAATGCAGGAAAGAAAGCCAAGCAATTATTCTTGCACTTGTTACTTTGAGGAGAAAAAAAATGACAATTGAAGAAAGAAAAATGTGTCATCGGCGTCTTGACCCACCTCTTTCGTCAGCCTTACGTCGTCGATAATAAAGTTCGAATTAGCTTACCAGTTGGAGAGTACAGCGATGGGTGTCTAGCCAAATGAATCCTCAGTTCGCACTGCCTACGCGACACGCTTTCAATTCTGTGTCGAATATCTAGAGAGGCGCTAAAGTCAAGTTTATGTTTTCTCCAGTAATAGACTGTGGGAACAACAGCAAAATAGATTTTGGAAAATTCCTTGCGCTGTTAGATAACAATAATAATTGTGGAATATAGGTAACCAATATTCCACTTGGCGCCACCATTCCAATATTAATACTTAATCATACATGTTTAAATGTTGTGCGGTCCCAATTACCGCAGTGTCTCAAGACGAAGGTCTTTGACCAATGTGTGTTGCCAGTGATTACTTACGGAACTGAAACGAGGACGCTCACTGTGGGCCTTATAAGAAAGCTTACTGTTACCCAAAGGGCAATGGAAAGAGCTATGCTCGGAGTCTCTTTGCGCGATCGAATCAGAAATGAGGAGATCCGCTAGCGAACTGAGCGACTGAAGTGGCAGTGGGCAGGGCACGTAGCTCGAAGAACAGATGGGACAGTAAAGTTCTTGAGTGGCGACAACGTGCCGGAAGACGTAGCGTGGGTAGGCCTCCCACAAGGTGGACCGACGACCTGGTAAGGATCGCAGGTACCAGCTGGATGCGGAAAGCACAGGACCGGCCTTTGTGGAGATCTCTGGGGGAGGCCTATACCCAGCAGTGGGCGTCTTCTGGCTGATATGATGATGATACATGTTTAGTTTGTATTTCCTTGATGTGGTTTCCTATTTATTTATTTTGATTAGGTAGCTATCTACTTACGAACAACAATAATCTTCGAGAAATTAATATTCATACTTCTAACCTATCCATGGGTCTCATTTATCTACGTATCAGATAGTTATCTTAAATACGTGTATGTTATTATGGGAAATACTCACAATTGAATTCTGTTTTAAATTACGAGAACGAGCTCACAGTTTCTGCAGTCGGATGCGCGAAATAATTATGTGAGACTCACGTGTATTTTACACCTTGTTATTAATAGAGTGTCGCAGTCTCGTGCCAGCCAAAATACTAGTATAGGTACTAATATAAGTACAAATAGGTAGGTACATAACGTGTTTTTCAATAAGCCGCTACAATGCCACAAGACGTGAAGTGACTATACGTACCTAATATTTATTCTTTACTAGCAGTTCCCCGAAGTTTTTAGCCGCGCGCAGTTTGGATTTCTATAATCATTCAACAGTCCCACGAGATCCTACAATTTTTTCAAGATCAAGTAGGTAACCTATGACATAGCTTCCTATTCCTGTCAGCCTGAATCATCCCACTGCTGGTCAAAGGCCTCCCCCCTATTCTTTCATACTTCGCGATCGATTGCTATGGTTTGCCAGCCCCTGTCAAATGCCAACAGCTTGTCTCTCTAGTTTGTATTAGTAAATGAATTTTCAAAATCGGTTTAGTAGTTTCGGAGATTATCCCCAACATACAAACTAGCAAACATACAAACTTTTCCTCTTTTACAAAGTGGTTTATTAGTTTAGAATCGTCTCATAATTGCACTGCAAAGCTGCTCATACCCATCAACTTTCCAATAAGAACTATAGATACCTACTAGATTAGTTATTTGTCAGTGAAAACGTTCACTATTTATTGCCTCTTATTCTTAGTTTAGTTGGAAAACAAGCGAACGACGCGCTTGGTGATAAGCTGTTACGGAGATCTAAATAAAATTTAGATTTCCGTGGCTATTACTATAGCAATATATACTTACTAACTGTACGTAGTATATTTTTTCTCAATGCTAATATTATAAAGCGAAACGTTAAAAAGCGTGCAACACAAAACTCTCTGAACTCCGCAAAATTGAAAGTAAGTATCCTCAGATACTGGATAATATTGTAGGTGGGTAGGGATTGAGAAGGTGTAGGGTTGTTGTAGGGTAGGTATAGGGTAGGTGTTTGGTAGGTGTAGGGAATAGGGTAGAGGAAAGGTAGGTGTAGGGTACGTGTAGGGTAGGGGAAGAGTAAGGTAGGGTTAGGTTAGGTTAGGGGTAGGACAACACGCGAACAAAGTCGCGGAACCTGACCAGATTGGATATGGTTATTCATTCAGTCGCCTGAATGTGCAAATACAAATTATTCATAATGACATCTTCATAGTCATAAAACTCCAATCTCATACTTACATTACGATTTAATATCTAGTTATGACAAAGATTTGATATCTTGCTCACTAAGTATTGCCAAATCCTAAAAGTAAACTTACTAGCCAATAGGTACCTACCGTCGTAAGTATTAGGTGTAAGTACTTAATTGTTACTGGAGCGTCGATAGTCGAGTGGTTAAGGTATCCTACTCGTAAGCAAGAGGTACCGGGAGTCAGAGTTATGTATCATGACTCCTTTCAGAGTTATGTACATTAGTTGAATTAACCGATGATCTTACGGTGTCGGAAAACATCGTGATGAAACCTGCACATTTAGGCGACTGAATGTGTATCCATGATCCAATCTGGTCAGTTTCCCCTGATAGCAGGGTCACGGAGAGCAGATGGCAGTTTCACTGTAATTACTTGATCTGCCAAATCCTAGATCAAGGTCAAGGCGGACCCCGGGCCCTCGTGCGCGAGAGCAGAAAGAACCAGGACAGTTTTGCCAAGATTATTATTTTATTACTTACTTTTTACTGTACTGTTACAGTTGGCAACCAGAATAGCGCACACTAGTGCCTGATGAACAATTATACTTTCCCGTATAACTTTCAATATTTTTGTACATTCTCAATTAAAAACATTAGTTAGCAGTTCAATAACTGCGGCCATCAGCCGTTATAATAACATTAGCATTCCATTTTACCCACTATTGAACATTTAAAAACTATAAATTGCGATCTCCTTGTAGGTACAAACTTTTTTAAACAACTCACACGTTTTTTACCATTGTTTGTTTTTGTTATGAAGATGTTTAGTGAATACATTCATTTAAAAGTTTCTTGCAAGTATCCTTTACAAAACTTTTCCAAGGTAAAATATATATTTTTTTAAATACGTAGGTAATCCCTATTCTACATTTAAGACTTAGGTTTTCCAAAAAAAAATATTTTTTTTTATAAATATTTTTTTAAATACGTAGGTAATTCCTATTCTACATTTAAAGCTTTGTTGTATATAAAATACGTAAAAATGCATATCAGCAACAGGCGCTACTTATTAACCTACATGTAAAGAACTTTCTTTCACCAGGCCCACAGCAAAGAAATCTTGATAACTAAAAGCAGATAAGACGTGCACAATAACAGAAAGAGATAGTAATTGTAGTTAAATAATAATAATAATAATAAATATTCGTGGACAAAATGAAAATGATGATACAAACCTGTGCTATCAATGCTATGCACGTACATATTAGGCAGATAGAAAAACCAATGCTCTTTAATTATCTTCTTGAAAGAGGCGATAGAAGGGCTAACATGTACTTCATGATGTTGCGGTATTGAACAGTGACAAAATAGGATAAAAGTCAGAATAGTGGTAAAGAATAAATAACACCGACTTAACGCTGGATCAACTGGGCTTGTCTAGTGACCGGCATAATGTTACTTTCCAGGGTTCAAAAAAGCATTGCAGACATTTTAAGGAGCCTGACCTCATTAACGAAAAATGTCCAAGATAAGTTGAAGTCGAATGTTTTCCAAAGGGAAGTGTGGTACAGGGGTACCATCATAAATAGTCTCAGGAATATCAGCTATGGTACAAAATCTCCAGCACAAGTAAGCGCTGCCGATAATCACAGCTTGTACCTTCTTTGGGTGTTTACCGAAGCAAACCGAATATTTGGCCCAAGCTGAGTGAGATACGATACAAATCGGTACCGATGTTAACAAATGCGTTATGACCTCATTATTGATTATATTTTTATTTTATATATTTATTTAGTTTTACAGCAATGTACATTTGTTTATAATCAGATACAGGTAAAAGTGGTACTGCCAATTTCAAAACTTCAATTTACAAATGGGATTAATGAAGCTAAGAATACCAAACAGCAGTGATGATAAGGATAAAATAATAATATAATGATAAATGAACATGGTAATATCGTGTACGAACGTAAGAAACAAGGAAGGAACTAGGAAGTGTTGTATGAAATGGAGTGAGAAGCCAATTTGACATAATATAATCAGTGAGCTGCTTGTGAGCAATGTGTTCTAGGACTAGGACTAAAATAGGAAAAGGAGGAGGTGTAGTTTAGGAAAGGGCGATAACGTTGAGGAAGTTTAGGAAAGGAAACAACAATTGTGAGTTTCCATTGGTATGAACATAGAAAATTTTAGTTAAAATTTAAAATTTATTTTTTTATTTTATATTGTTTGATTTTATGTTGTATGATTGTGTGTGTTGAAATATGTATGAAATTATTTGTTTAAATGTTGTGTTGTGGCGTCCAGGTGATAATAAATTATTTATTTATTTATTTATTTAAAATGGGAAGGAGCTGTGAAAGTGGCATAGATTTATCCGAGAGCATAGATTATTTTAGTTTAGAGCAGTATAAGTATTGGACATGGACATAACATGTTTTTATACATATAATTGAGGGAGGCAAACGATACACGCAAGATGGTACATGGGGTATACTGCCCATGGAAATTTGCAACACCAGGAGCGTCGTGAATGCGTTCCAGACCTGTAAGAAGGGTTTCGACTCGATTCTTGAAGTACCGACTCGTGAATACTGCTGCAGGAAGATCAATCCATGGAATGGTCGTACACAGCAGGAAGTTTCTTGAAAGCGTAGTTTCCTCTTTCTAAATAAATACTATAGTTTATTCACCACACAGGAAGGCATTAAACTTTAAAAAAAAAACTAAATCTAAACAAATAATAAGTTTAACAAAGAATATTTTTAATTTCTTCTGTATTTATTTATTATGATAATGGTAGGTATCATGTAGGTACATAACATGTTGAAAGCCACGCGACCCACCGGTGAGCCTTTCGTGCTTTTCATTCGAAACCGCACCAAACTCACGTACCCAATCGGTAATTTTAATGAACTTAAGATTATCATACCATTGCTTTTAAAATGCCGTGTTTTAAAAACACAATTCCTAATCATTAATCAGTAAGAGAGGCTTGTAAGGACCGTAGCAAGTGGAACAATGTGGTCTCTGCCTACCCCTATGGGAAAAAGCGTGACGTTATGTAGTATGCTTTTTTTTATGTAAAATAAAAATTAAGAACTTCTACGGTCACTATCGTGAAGCATTTTGCAATCTCCGTTCCCAGAGGCCACTTGATCTATTGCTAGACTTGATCATCTTCCACATCATCGGCTAAGGCTATGTCTTAAATTCCACGCTTATCTGCGTAGGTTCTAGATGGTATTTCTCTCAATCAATTGTTGCTTTGTACGACATTCGTATGGATGTATGGAACGGGTTGGTACTACTACCACCTGCTTAATCTTTTCTGATGTTACTTAAGATAGTAAAGTTCGCCATTGGTTTCCTAATGAAGAATATTCAGGCAACGTAGTCCGCAGCTCCGTAGTCCGTAGACATAACTTTTGTTAATATATTTTAATATCAATAAAGAGTGAAGTTCAGAATGGTTCATCATATTTAGATAATTTATACGAAAATTATACGATCCTAGTTGAACTTAACGCTTTAATAGTTGCTTATGGCTTACTAGCACCAATACGTATTGTTACAATAGTTATTAATTAAGTAAATGAATCCTTGGAGTAATTATAGTCATTAATTTGATGCCACAATGTAAATAATGAAAAAATTAACTACTAAGAATTAATTATAATTGTTACAAAACTAGCCCCTGTGATTTTGTCAATTCAGATTCCTGTTATCACTCCTCTAAGTTGCTGATTTTTCTACAATTAAATTTATAGATGGGAAGAGAAAGACATTCTTATAACTCAGAAGCAGCAAATAAAGTTTTATAAAGTTATGCAGCAATGGAACCATTTCATAAAGAAGTCGAATGGACGTAGTATACATGTAAAAGCAGTAATATTTGTCCAATCAACAATTAATTGTCATCGTCGTCCTAGAGATAAATCCCAGCTTCTGCCAGGCTCCGCTTTCTTCTCCATGGTCTCGGCATCTCGCATCCGACTCATCGATGTCAATCCATCGCTTCTTAGACCTCCCTCGCAACTGCTTTTCTAATACCAGCAGGTTTAGGAATCCTTTTCCCACGTACCCCTGGCCTTGTACCTAATAGTATATCGTACACCTCCAGCGAGAAAGAAAACAAATGAAAATAGAAATTTATTTAGGTTGAATCGCTAATTCGCATGGGCCTAACCGTGACCAATTTATCTCGCACTGGAGTGAATTCCAGGCGGTCCCTTCAGGAAGGTATCCGTGCCAAAAGTGCCCCGAGACACCGTGTCACATGTATTTTATATTTATAAACATCAACAGTGCACGTTAGATGAACGATCATTGTACGCGCAGCCTCACTGCGCGTAACATGTGACGGTCGTCGCGCGCGCAGCCACACCAAATACAAAAGCTGGATCTATACGCGAAAATAAAAGAAGCGTGCGTGCAGAAGGTAACACTAAAATTATTGTGAATGAAGTGACAGCAGTGTTCCGTGATGACAAACGACTATAATATGAAGGACTTCGGTTCCACGTGAGTATAAAATACCAAGAGTTATTATATTGTAGTACCTACTCGTTGTGGTTTCATAAAGTGCGTGTTTTTCTACAAAGGTATTTTTACATAAAGGTATTTAAATCACTTAGATTGAATATATTTTTTAAATTTCATATTTTAATTTTGATTATTATATTTTTTAAATATTAATAACCTTTCCCAAATAACTAGGGAAAGTAAAGTCACAGATTACTTTTACAATTTAAAGGTGTGAAACGTGTGAAATGTAACAATTTTTACGTATATTTAACGACAATGCAAACGAATATTTAACGACAATCCGACAACAAGATTCGCGTTAATTAAAAATAGATTTATGCACGGAAACATATGACGTTGCGCTCAACGAAATTGTAGGCACATATCTAAATTTACGTACGCATCGTACTTAAAGCATTATTATGCGAAATGTGAAATCGTGCGGAACTGGTCGAATTTTACTCTGACGAGTCGCGAAAAAAAACTAATAGGTATCTAGTATTAGGTATAAGATACTTATAGATAAGTACTAGACTATTTCTGGTAGGTTTATGTAGGCGTGATGGACTGGTACTTGCATTTTGCCAATTTGAAAACAAACTATAAAATCTTGAGTACGTAGCTTCTCTTCTTATCTACTAGCTTTTGTCGCAGTTGCTGTTACCGCGGGGACTACATTGAATGTCGGGATATATTAGAGCTAATACGTTATTCTGGAATATAATCTACAACTACAGAGTTAGATAACAAACATCCATTAAAACATTCATCCTTACAAACTTTCTATAGGTATATTAGTAGTAGAATAGTTATGAATTGACTGACAGACGTAAATAGGTACTGAGACGAAAGTAGATATTCATTGATGACATTGATGTTATGGTTCACGTTCGTTATTTTCGATTTTATGTAGGAGGAAAGTTTCCAACAAATACCATGTCGTTTGTTATAACTAATCCTTGTCAGTCAATATCGTCAGAATCCACCCTATATAGTACAACGCTATTGGGAAAATACAGTACCTATTTTAATTACCCGTTCCGATTCGAAAGGGAGAAATGTGACCAAATAAAATCCCACCAAAAATTATTTCATGTATACTCTGTTTAGCCAAACATAAGCCTTTTGATGTCGTCGGTCGGACCCAAGATAGCGCGTAGCTAGCATCAGCAGACAGCCAGGTAGTCATGGAAACGATTGAATCTATGAAAAGGTCAAGCAAGACTTACTGACCAAAATATAGGTTTTGTAGAGTTAGGCTTTGTTCTTAGGAGCTTGGATGTTCATGAGATGTAATATGTTTTTCTTAGTGAAACCGTTAAGAGCTTACGAGGCCTGGGTAAACGAATTTTACATGAAATGTTTTTGGTGGGAATTCCTGAATGAAATGTAGCTTTTTGTAGTCTAGTATGTATTTATATATATCTGTTTCCCCATTTAGTGGTCGGAGGATAATTACAGATTTATAATTTTTTTTGGTATTTGTACCTTTATGGGGGTTGGAGGCATAATTTACTTATCATTTGTGAAAATTCTAGCCCGAGTACAAATTTTCAGCTTCATAGTGCTTCAGGACTGCCCTTAGACACAATTTATGTACTTACAGATCTGCACTACCCTTTTTGGGGATTGTAAGTTAAATATACAGATTTCTTATTTTTCCTATTATTTGTGTGTGAATCCTAGACTACATACCAAATTTCAGCTTCTTAGGACTTCGGGAAGTACCCTAGAGATTTTGATCAGATGTGAGTCAGTGAATCAGTCAGTCAGTGTCGAAATCGACGTATTTTAGGTGCTAATAATATTCAAAGCTAGACAAATGCAATTTTTTTATTTTATAAGATCGCCTTTCTCACTAAATACTGAATCAGCCTTACCAGCGGTAGTTACCAAAACTATGGCTATCTCTTATAAAAATTCTTGTTTGCCACAAAAAATTCACTATTGTTATCGTAGAATCGCTCCCAATTGTTAATTTGTGGAATTAAATATATGTTAACAAGTGTTCTGTACTTGTTCTACAAACTAGCGCAAAATGAAAGCGCGAAGACGCGCGATTAAAGAATGCTAGCGATTTCTAAGCGAAAAATATAAGCATTAAATAAATAAATATGTTTGGACTATTTACACAGCGCCATCTGGCCCCAAAGTAAGCAAAGCTTGTGTTATGGGTGCCAGAAAACTGATAAACTACCTATATAATTTTTTTTTAAATACATACTTTTTATACATAGTACACCCAGACCCGTACCATAAATCAAAATATATTATTTCAATTTCTGCTCGGCCGGGAATCGAACCTGAGACCTCTGCGTGGCAGACCGGACATGTGAACCACCCAGGTCGTCAAAATTACATTGTTATAAGGGTGAATTTTCTATATTTAGGTTACTTTAGAAATGCGCTTTGACTCTGAGCTAGCTTGATAATTCAAGCAAGCGCAGAGTTTACGATTCTAACAAACGTATTTCGCTTATACCACAGTTAGTAACCTTTTCATACATTTAGAGTACCATACAGTTTAGAGTTTCCTTGACCTGGAATTTCTTTAAAATGTCTTTAATTAGGTTCTGCGTTTAAAATTTGTTTCAACCACAATAATGTACAGTCAACTATAGATTGAATAGACAGACTCAACAGCACGCATTAAATGTAATCTATGCTGAGGATTCGTTTAGTATGCACCTGATTGTACCAGCTCCACGTATCGGATTCTGTCTTAACTTGTTTTGTTAAATGAGGTACCTACATGAAGCGTAAATCATATTAAAACAAAAATGCAGCAAATTCCATAATTTGTCTGCGTCAAATACTTCTATGCATAGCATAAAGCAAAGTCGCTTCCCGCCGTTTGACCTTATGTATCTATGTAGGTCTCGACCTTTTAAACTACGCAGCGCATTTTAATGCGGTTTTCAATAATAGATAGAATGATTCAAGAAGGAGGTTTATAAGCAAGAAAAAAATCGTAGGTCCCCTACCTAGGTATATACCTATAAAGTAGGTGTACGCAAAAGTAGTCGCGTCGGGTCCACTTGTAGATAATAAATAAATACGTCTCAATACGTTAAATTAACTTTCAGCCAATAACAATGCCAGGCATGAATCAAAATCTATAAAAATAAAACGAATGTGGGTCCGGATCAATCAGAATAACCCCTGTACATTTAAAAATTGATAACTGATCTATTAAGGAGTGTAACACATACAACACTATATAACACATACAACACCCATACTTACTACTACATGCATTCAAATTGCAGCTCTCTGAGGGTACTGCCGAGCCAAAAATCTTACACACTTTTTTTACTTTGCACTTCCGACAATACATGCGACACATACACGTGGCACTTATGTTATGTATGTAGATACGAGCTGTTAACTTTATTGCTTTGAATTACTATGCATTAAATTTAAATTATCGCCATGTAGTTAGCCTTGCCTAGTAGCCTGCCAAGTATCGTTTCCCGTATGCAATTATAAATTTACATTGTTGGGAGTATCCTCGTGAGCATATAAACGTATCATATCGTAATTTTCGCTCAATTTATGTTCAAATACAACTCAGCGGCAGTGGTGGCTACTACGATGACCAAGAAGAAGAAATTTTTATATTCTTCTTCTTCTTATCGATTCGATGGACTAAACTCCGACTTACATTTTATTCACCCAGTATTCAGCTGCGCATACAGCGTTCAGACTGGCCTCGAACAAGTCCTCCATTATATGTATAAGTGATCCGTGGTTTGCGGAGATATGCCACAGTCGCACTGCGAACTGTCAATTGTATATCCCCTTTTAAAGAGATTCTCTTGTAGTTTTATATTGTATGTTCATATTCATTTCACACTCCACATTCCGCTCCAGACTTTTGGAGTTTAAAAGTGTCAGTAGCACTTACTATAGAAGCGTGGAGCAGGAGTATGGTATTCCTTTTCTTTCCCATCCACCGTTGGCTATTAAATATCTAACGGCCGCTTCCGAGACATGTATCTGGAGTCATCACGAATCGCCTTAAGGGCTTCCCAACCTGATACAATGTGGCCCTCGGCAGTGGTACTCTAGGAAATTTCGTTCTTTAATAAAAGTTAAATAAATATTTTACTTTCATTAAGGTTATCAATTGTACTGCATATTTTTAAATAAAACTCTTTAACATCCATGATCATTAACAGGCAGGTATTGTTTAATAATTCCTAATAAACTGGTAGATATCTACCACACAGCTTTCATTAGTCATACATAACAATAATCAGCATATTCATTGTGTCTATGTCTAACGCGTTTATCTATGAAAATACCCAAGTCATGGTTTATGATTTCAAATAACTCAGCCAACACGTAAGTATTTACGTTTACGTAATAACATTGGGTCTTTGCCCCGATTCAGGCGTCTTAATTCATCTACAAATTACCTACTCAAAACAGTTTATATTGTATGACATTGTTTATTACCTACATACAATTTGTATCAATTTATCATACACGCCTGTCTATACCTACCTACGTTCCTACAAAGGATTGAAACAATGCGGCAATATAGCTCTTTTTCAGTGACTTACCTATGCACATATTATTTTATTGCCGTCATTTTATCTTCATCTTAACCCATATTGAGTATTGTACACAAAATGACATGAATGTATTTCTAACGTGCTACGTACCTACTTTACAGCCTGTACGGTACACACCTAAATTGTTTCAGCTTTGAATGGGTAGATAGGTAGGTACCTACATAAAAATATAATAACGTATAAAGCACAAAGAATAAATCCACATTAATCGCTGTATATTACATGAAAGTCACGTACAAATAATAAAACACACAATGATCAGACACGAGCACGAGGTAAATATGAGTAAATATGAGTAAGATTAACGGTATCTCCGTCGCTAAAATAAATCTAGAATCAGTAAAGACGTGATATTTTATGGTTAGAGATCTTATTAAAACTTTTCACATTGAATTAAAGTTTACGATGTTGATTGTATGATGTACTCACAGATTTCAAGAAGTTCACTACTTTGTAGTCATAAAGTTTTTATCTTGGATCCATATACATAAACTGGTCTAAATATATTTTCCCTGAATATAAAGAGCTATACAATTGACGCAGCGTGACGATGCGGAAAGCACAGGACCAGCCTTTGTGGAGATCTCTGGGCGTCTTTCGGCTGACATGATGATGATGTAAATTTGACACAATTGTTTTCTCATTCTGATTATTTCATTTTCCAGGGCTATAATAACAGAAAATGGAGTCTACCCGTCGACAATATCTATCAACACATTCAACACCAAATGCAAAGAAAACGAAATGGAGAAAGCCTACGACCCGTTTCAAAATAGAAAACTAGAGCATCCAAATTCGTAAGTTTGCGCTCATCTATTTTTACTATAAAATTTCTTCAAAACATATTTTTTTAGATTAGATTCAAGGTTAATAGCCAATGCTAAAATCTCTTGGAAAAAACTGCAAAATCCATATCTGCGCCGATTAGCTGTGCATTCCAATACATAGTTAATGGAAGAAAATCAATGTTTGTTATCAAAGTTTTTGATTAGTAAAGCCTACTATTCATTCATTTCCTACCTTTTTATATGAAACTTTAACTCCCATGTTTTATTAATAGATTCTTTACTATTCTCTCACAATTACTTTCTTTTCTTTTTCAGGGATCTCAGGTCATTCGCAAACCTGCTCAAGGCCTCTTTAGGTTCAGGCATATTGGCCATGCCCGCAGCCTTTAAAAATGCAGGCACTGTGGTTGGCGTGATCGGAACAATCATATTGGGTTATATATGTACCCATTGCGTGTATTTATTGGTAATTTTCTAATATTGTTTTGCAATTTTATGCTGTCATGCATACTATACCTACGTAGATAAGTAGATAGTACTTCTGACAATTTGATAAATTCTTCCCAATATCCCTTTAACATCATTGGGAAAAAAATGTTATAATGTCTGGGTTTAACATCCTCGATATTTTGAGGCATCGGCATGTCAATAGATACTTTTTCTTCTCAAAAACGGTGTATGTTTCAACCTAGGATCAAGAATACGTGTATCTTGGTTCATTTCATCATCATCATCATCTTGGCGTTATGTCCCGGTTGCGCCCCGCGCGGCACGCGAGGGCCCAGGGTCCGCCTTCCTGCTGTGTATCTTGGTTCATTTACTAAGTCATACTACCTATGTCATAGTTGTCAGACAAATTGCAAGCGTCCGTGTCCAATTTATGTAGTCCACATCTTCATACGTTGCTTGCTTTCAATATTCCAAAGCTTACGTTGTGTGGTGATTGGTGACCACATAGCTTTAAGCGCAGCATACGATAGCCCCGCACGTGAAAGATCGTGACGTGATAGTCGGACGGGACAACCTTGTAAAGGTCATAGCAGATTGAGTAATGGTGGGCGCACAAACCGAAGCGATATCCGATCTGTGGGGCTGGGAGATCTACATCCCGCCCTCCGGCTTATGCTATCACGTTGTCATTCATAGTCATTTGTTTGCTTTAAACAAAGTCTTAGAGAGGCGGAGTAAAATATAACCTTACTATAGCTTAATAGCTTAGTACGAGGCTCAAGTCCAAGTTCAATAAAAATTCTAACCACAACGTCCTCTATGAGTATCATATCACACAGAATAACTAAGATAAGAAGAAACTGCGCCTACATTGTAAACAGGTACCTAAAGTAACCACTTGTAATATTTTCAGGTGAATACGTCACAAGAGGTTTGCAGAGTCAGCCAAGTACCAGTATTAGGATATGCTGAGACTGCGGAAGCAGTTTTTGCCACTGGACCTCGCAGTTTGAGAAAGTTTTCGTCAGCAGTACGGTTAGTATTTCGATGTAGATCTTAGGTAAATAATAAATCGTTTCGTTTGCCATGAAAAGTATGTCGTTTGACTCCTTCAAGCCTGAGGAGTCCGCCTGGGTGAGTACCACCGCCTTATCTATTTCTGCCGCCAAGCAACAATGCTAGCATTTTTGTGTTCCGGTTTGAAGGATAAGGTAGCCAGCGAAATTACAGGCATGAGGCATGTCATCTTAGTCCTTACAGCGACAACGCATCTGCGGTTCTGCATTTTAGTTACCTGTAATCTAAATGTATGAATTGTAGATTTTATGGGCGACAGTTACCACTTACCATCAGGAGGGCTGTCTGCTCGTTTGTCACTGAATACAATAAAAAAATCATTTTTTAATGCTTCTCAGTGATTAATGAGCAGGCAAACCATATGATGGAAAGCCTCTTTTAAACTTCTGGCTGTGCTCGACAACATTTTTATCCTATCTCGTATCCTCTTCTACATGTCTCCTAAAGATGAGTGTTTATTTGAAAACACCTGCAAAACGAAATATTGGTAATGCTCCAAACTGGTTGCCAAAACCATGTCTATAAATTTGCGTGAAAAGTGTCAGGGTCAGACGTAGGTACTTCGGGGCGTTCACCAATCTTTAGTCTGAATATCTATATTGTTTATATACAATTCCACGTGTTGGCACAACCTGGCTGTGAATTTACTACACGCAACCCGAATGTTCTCGTAGCCGTCACCCATGAAATTCATGCGAAGGTTATCAAATCGAATCAACGTATGTATTGGTAGACCAATCGAACTGATTTATTTCGTACTAGTTTATCAGTTACCATGACTCATTAAACAGTCTGGGATTCGAGACGTGAATTTATTATTTATTGCCAATGAATTTACACAAGGCATCATACATGTCCGCGGTCACGCTCTGATATAAAAATACATAATTGCTTCATTTGTGTCATTATTGCCGTGGTGTAAATGCAATTCATACACAGACGTGATTATTGAACCCGAGAAAAATGACTGCTTTGTTTTATTTTACTACGTGGTTAGATAGGAAATTGAACAAAAAATACCGAATTTACATTTTTATTGCCTATTAGTACATTAATAAGTAGTAGAAACACTTTAAAATCTTTCTCCAATTAGATTTTTAGTAATGTTATGATGACTGGCGACTGATACGATAATTGGAATGGCTTCACGCGTCTCCCACAGTTTCAATGGATTAGACGACCATCGTCCGTCTGATGTAATAACGAAACAAATTCATTCATCACGCTAAGCACACGTGATAGTACGTTCGTGGTGCCTGTGATCTAATATCACAACTATGTAATATAGATAGGGTTTCTTTGGCACTATATTCAGAATGCAGACGCGGCGTGGGTCGGCCTCCCACAAGGTGGACCGACAACCTGGTAAAGATCGCAGGTACCAGCTCGATGCGGAAGACACAGGACTGGATTTTGTGAAGATCTCTGAGGGAGGCCTATGCCCATCAGTGGGCAGCAAGTCTTTCGGCTGATAGGATGATTCAGAATATGAATTTCGAATTAGTAATCGCTGTGACAATGTGGTTGCAATGGCTCATCTATTTGGTCTCTTGGCCAAATTTAAAGTCTACAAAGTACCTACCTAAGTAACTAGTAATGAGGTACCTAGTACCTACAAATTATTTATGTAGATTGCGTTGATGTTCGATTTTTCAGAACGGTATAAATATACGAATAAACAGAAGATCATACGGAGACGACAAGATAGTCTACCATCACCCACCACCATCACCATCTACCACCTACCCCTTTTCAGTGAAAAAATTATTTTTCTCTTATATTTTATTATAGCACCTAAAAGGGTTAGGTGGTATATTAACAAATTAGGAAAATTCTTATTGCCACATTATATGAGTTTCTCGTCCCTTTCAGGATATTTATAGATTGGGCAATGGCTTTCACCATTCTTGGCGCTTGTGCGGTGTACGTCATCCTCTTAGTCGACTCTGTGAAACAGGTAAGTCATTAACAGTCACGGCTAATTGACGACCTTTCAACACATAATATAACGGGCAAAGGACTCTGGATGCGTTCTGCGTCCTAGGGTGTACGGCTTTATTACTGTCTCATATCGTGGACCTTTGTATTTCCTATGTATAATAAACTTTTAAATCAATAAACAAATAAATTTCCCAACAGGAGTTCGGGGGGGCTCCGAACACCTGCCTGGTGCGTTTCACCTGAATACGCGTCACGTTGTTTACGTATACTTACATGGTCAGATCGTAATTATGTAGAAATAAATTACTGCAAAATGTTCACACCATGATGCGGGCTGTGTTCTATTCGACCAGACCGCAGGACACAGACTGCAGAACCCATTCGTTATGCCGAAGTCCTATTTTTGGTTGGACCGTTCGCCTCGAGTCGAACGTTTTCAAATATTTCTACAATTAAACCACTCAGGTTGTCATTTAGAGGCAGTAAGTAACTCGTATCCAATGTGATAATAATTTGTCTTTAAATCAAAGCAACTGAAGCTCCTGAGTTGATCTCAAATCAACTGAATACCAAGTTCACGATGAAGGATTACGGTAGCGGCTGTTACGTTCGCGGAACAGGAAGTTACGTTAGTCACTTGTATATTTTGCCTACATTATAATTGAGAAATCAGAAAGTAGTAGGTAATAATTAAAGTATCACGTCATAGTCGTCCGAGATTCTGAATAAGTTCTTGATATCACAGGTATAATCTGGTATTTTATCTTTTTTTGCATTTTTATATTTAGGCATAATTACAACTGGAAAGACGATATCAAAGTAGATTGCGATAAATTTAATAATATTATCAATTATTTTTGTCTAAATTGACTGTAACTACCCAATGACCTTGCTAAATTATTAGAAGTACGTAAGTAAAAATATCCATCGACTGGATTCCACAAAACGTAACAAGGAACTGCAGTAGGCCCAGACAGAGATGGCGGGATGAATTGGATGCCTTTTCTAAGGATTGGCGGAGGATAGAATCCGACCGTTATGTCGTGGAAGGTGGATAGGGAGGCCTTTGTCCAGCAGTGGGGCAGTAGTGGCAAAAATAAATCATCATCATCATCTCGTCGATAGGGTCCGCCTATGTGGCTAATATAAATAATCCGAATGATTGTAGAATCTCTTATATTATTTATTAAGCATAGTACAGTCGAGGAGGCCTGCTAAGTGGCCGGACCCCAAACGTTACGTCTCAAATGTGAAATAGATCCAATGTAGAATCGGTCAATAATAGACTATGATGTCGTCGGAATGTGTAAAAGTAGTCGGAAAGCGAACCCTGGCAGAAGCCGGGATCAATGCTAGGATGGATATAAACTTATTAACATGGGTTCAAACAAAATATTTACAAAACCATAACAAATAAACTAAAACCTTAAAAAATAAAAAAGTCATCCACATCACTGCCCCCCGGAATGGTGTCCATAAAGCTGACGTTGCCTCGTTGGACAATAAAACTTATCCTCTGTCCGACTAACGAGCCAGCTCTCATGCTAGGACGATGATGATGATGTTAAAACTAGAATCAGTCCAATGTAGATTAAACGCTTCAATTAGTTAATTGTTAAAATAAAATAAAATATTTTTACAGAAATAAAGTCTTGATTCTAAAATAACTGTTTTAATTTTCAGATAATTGACCACTTCTACGTAGACAACGGTATCACCACAGGAATGTACTGCCTCATGTTCTTGGTACCGCTGCTGCTCTTCACACAAATCAAAAATCTCAAGTATCTAGCACCCTTCTCTGGATTCGCCAACATCCTACTCGTACTTACTTTCATTATTTGCATTTATTATATCGCCGATAACATGCAGCCCATCGATTCGAAACCGTATTCGGTTGACATCGGAAAATTGCCTCTGTTTATTAGGTAAGTTGAAGTGGTAGATTTTTATGTTAGTTGCATTAAAATGTTTGAAGAAAATATCTTTTTTCTGATCAGCGATGTGCTCAAACAAGCTGGGTTCTGAATTGCCAACAATAAATGGAATGAATAATGAAGCTTGAGTATTCCAAACCAACTGGTGAACAAACACAAAACAAAAGTAATTACTAATTAATGGACGACACAAATAGCACAAAACTCGTACATTTCATTTTCAGTACAGTTATCTTCGCAATGGAAGGTATCGGCGTCGTGTTGCCAGTTGAAAACGCCATGGCGAAGCCCCAACACTTCCTGAGCTGTCCCGGAGTACTGAACATCACTATGAGTGTAGTGGTACTGCTTTATATGGTCATGGGATTCCTTGGCTATGTGTGCTATGGAGATGCAGCTGCGGGCAGCATAACGCTTAACCTGCCGACGAAGGAAATGTGAGTAATTGCTTGATTGTGACTATGTTAGAATTAACCTAGACAAAATACTTCAGTTCTACTCAAACCCTTTGGAAGGTATTTTACAAATGTTTACTGAAGTAGTGTTTTAAACCGCTAGTAAATTAAGCAAAGTATTGTTCAGAAGTGAAATGTAGTTAGAAAGAGGCTAATCTTACATCAGTAAATTATAAATGAATGCGATTACCCATAAAGAAACACTAGTATTACCTACAACCAACGTATAAATGGTTTCAAATAGTGCCATAATAAGTGGTTTTGTGGAGGTTCTGCTAACTTTTGAATAAATATATTATAGGTACCAAATTAAATACTTACCCAAATAATTTTATTTTGCAGACCGGCACTCTTCGCAAAGGGATTCATTATATTGGCAATATTCTTCACCTACACACTGCAATTCTACGTGCCTATGGAGATAGTATGGCGGAACCTGAAGCCCAGCGTGCCGCCGCATCGTCATGATATATCGCAGCGCATTATGAGAGCTGCCTTTGCGACGCTCACAGGTATAAAACTCATATTATAAATTGGAAAGTAACTACAAAAAGGGGTTCTTCAAAAGGCATGTGTATAGGTACCCCAAAGGCCGGCACCGCATTCGCTCCCCTTAGGTTGCAGATGTCCTGGACGACGGTGGCCACTTTTCATCAGGTAGACCGACCTTGTGCCTCCCGGCAATAAAAAAAACTCCGTCTGTCTGTCTTTTTTTGTACATTATGATAATGCAAGCTCGACCGCCATGATCTGATGGTATGTGACGACCTGGTGGTAGGTATCTGTTACGTTTTCGGCAAAAATGCGGAACAGATTCCAATATTTGGTAAGGAGATATAATTGACAAACTGTTGAAGGACATATGATGCAACATTTTGTCTCCAAAACCAATTTTTCGTGGTCTGCAAAGCCAAGTTAGGTAGGTTATCATAAGTAATAATTATCATGGCGTTAATGTCCCGGTTATTCTCTCGCGACTCGTTAACCATGAACCAGGATTTGGCAGATCAGATAATTGCTGTGGAGCGACTGCCATCTGACCTACGTGATCCTGCTACCAGGGGAACCTGACTGATTTTGGTTACTCATTCAGTCGCTTGAATGTGCAGGTTTCATCACGATATTTTCCCTCACCGTAGGAGCATCGATTAGCATTCAACTAATGTACATAACTCAGAAAAGAGTCATTGGTACATAGCCGCAATGGGATTCGAACCCGATACCTCTTGCTTACAAGTACCTAACCACTTTTTTTAAATTTTATGGAAGCATGACATTGAAAAATTTCACTCAGTCGCAATAGAATCGTCAGGAAACGATTAACAACTTATCTACAATGCGACAAGGAAGGGGTATGTCAGTGGACGATACAGGCTCGCCCTAGTAATAACCTTCCTATTTATCTGTCAGTGTCTGTCGGTTTTCTACGCCACATTCACAATGGCAATGATTCATGTCGCACTGTAGCCCCTTTAAAGGCTTAACTACTATACAGGCTTAGTTGGTTATATCTCTATCATCATCAGCTGCTGGACAGGTCCCCAGTTTCGTAACTTACAATCATTGCCAGCCGTTTTTAGTAGGTAGACCGTCGCCACTCTAGACCAGAGTTCTAGAAGCAGGTCGTCCCACACTAGATTTGGCCAATCGTGACCTCCGCCAATCATGGAACCTTGGCGAAGAAATGAACCTACGTACTTCGACAAGGATCCGTCTCCTTCTGATTACTCACGGATAAGATACCTACGTCTATCTAAGAACCTCAATAGTTTTTTTATGTTATACGGCTGACAAACAGGCAAGCCGGGTACCTGATATAAAGTGGTCACCGCCACCTATGGGCATCAGCAACACCAGGGGCGCTACTAATGTGTTGCCCACCTCTGAAGAGGCGGAAAATAATAAAACATACGCCATGAGGGATATCAGCTGAAAAGGCTTCTTGAGTAGATTAAAGATGTACAATAATGTTCCATATTAAGACCACCTGGTCATATAATATATTTTAAAACCAAAACAGTGTTAGTTATTGGATTTTTGGGAAAAAAAAATCTAATCACTAATACTTGTAGGTCTTTGTATTTTATTTTTTTCTGTGCTAAGACATTCTAAAATGTACTTGTTTATATAACACAGTTTGTTTCTAAATTTCAGTGGCAGCTGCAGCGGTACTACCGAGGCTGGAGCAAGTCATATGCCTTGAAGGAGCCTTCTTTTATTCGTTTCTCGGGCTGATAGCGCCATCTATATTGCATCTTATCTTCTATTGGGAAAGAGACCTGGGCAAATATAACTACGTTCTTGTAAAAAATCTGATATTAATATTATTCGGGACATTTGTGCTGGTCACAGGCGTTACCCAGAATATAATCGAAATTATTGGTGCTAGTTAGTATTAGTCTTACTAGATAGAAATAGAAAGTAGGGTTAGTCAAGGTGATTCACTTAAGTAGGTACCTACTGTGCCTAAGTACCTAATAGGTATTGAATGCTCGGAAAATTAGTGATAGCAAACATAGATAGGTACCTACCTATGTACCTAGTTATCTACTTAAAGTATTTTTTGCTTATAAATATATTATGAATGTACAGGTATAATTACCTACCTACCTATACTGACATGAAGCTGTGGTTAAGTGATAAGCAAAATAAAAATTAGTACCTATTTTTATATTGTTGAGTTTTAGAATATTTTATTAAATATCTTTATTTTAAAATAATTTGTTTATTATTTAACTAGCGACCTGCACCGGCTTCGACCGGACTTTCTCGGTGTTTCTTTATAATAAATGCATGTACACCCCTATATACCCCTTCCGAAAGAAATTCTCTAACTGATGAAAAAAAACCGCATCAAATTCCTTTCCGGTCTTCATTTATTTCCTACGTAATTTACCGGTCTACGCAAGACGAGGCCATACCGTCAAAGACGGCTTTTCAGATACGATCTTTGCGAGAAACTCCACACATCCACCGCATCATTTTCTTTTCCGTTACGGTCAACTCCTGCTTGTGCCACTCTAGTAGAGGCTGTATAGCAATGCAGATGTAGGTAATGAAGGGCTTTTCAATCTTTTTTTTATGTTATCCGACAGACAAACAGGCATGCGGGCCACCTGATGGAAAGTCACCGGTCACCACCGCCTACGAACATCAGCAACACTAGGGGTGCTACCAATGCGTTGGCCGCCTCTAAGGAAACCTCTAATATACCTCTTGAGCGATCACATGTCACAGTCCAAGGGAAACACTGTGGCTGGGAGCTCATTCCACATCCGAATCGTACGAGCAAGAAACGTTCATTCGAATCAGAGAATTGTTGCAACAGCCTAGAACAGCCAACGTAATTAGCCTACAGAGCTCTCGTGGTAGGCACCCATGTAAGCTTAACGTATAGTGAACTAGATGGCGATACTAACTCGAAATTTATGTTTTAAGGTGACTTTGATCTTTCTTTCCCCGGACTCTTCAAATGGCTTAAATGTAATGATGTGGTATATATTTGGAATCACCTCGGAAAGCCCTTTCATTTAATACCCCACTCGATAGATTACAGAGAAAAAGAATTTATTTTAATAAAAATAATTATGACGTCTTCACTCGTTTAAGCGAAATATTTTTAAGAACTGCGTTTCAAATAATTGTTGGGACATCTAGATTGTTTGTACAGTCAGCTGCAAAGTAAACGGCCCTGCAGCGTACATTTGTGGAATGTCTGGGGATGGGGGTCTATTATCTGCAGCTAGTCGTAAATCGATTTGAAGCTCTTCTAAGGCCCTCCTTCATCTTTACTACAAACTACGATCCTACTACTCCTAATTTTTTTGATGGAATCTAGAAAACATATTTTATACATGGCTGTATGAGCTGTCGCCATCTTTGCCTATTTTAACCGTCGGAAGTTTATGACAATAAATTTGACATTAGCATGACATTACTTTTAAAACGGCGGTAAAATTTAAAAGCTACTTCGATAACTACCTTTTTTCAAGAAGGGAAAAATATTTTGATTTAGACAAACAAGGAGGAAACCTATTATAATATTAATTTACGTCTGTCAGTATAAAACACTCAATCATGGTTCAATAGTTTATTACCTAAGATATTCTGTCGAGAAATAATATTGAAAACATGTAAAGGAAAACTCTATTTTTATATCGATTTGTCATCGTTCAAAACAGTGAAAGGTATTATGACTCGACCGATGCCTGGAAACGAGAAGGCAACTAAAATAATTTTTACCTCGTAGATTACGACATTCCAATATTCTAACTGTTGGCAGACACGGCGCAGGAATACATTTGTCACATTCTTGATTATCTAACTTCTGCGGCCAGTTATAATTACGAAGATAATCTTTGTTATTCCTTGCGTTTAACAGTGCGTTGTATCTAGTGAAATGGGGTTAAACTACAACTCTAAACTTGTAAGTATCTACTCAGCTACTTAATATCTGAAATCCACTCAGCTTCATGCTGTATTTTACTAATCGAAGTATTGTATTCCCTTATCCATATCTCTGTTATGATATCATCAGGATGATAAGGTAACAGTAGTTTTAATGTCTGAGAGAAAATGCTATTCACATTAAATCAGTCCTTTGGACATCATGGTTTGTATAAATTTTAATTAATTTAATGTTATGGTTCGCTGACTAACCTCTATTTCCTTGAAAGTCATTCGTGTTCGTACGCTGTCTCTCGTATAAATGTTGTAAAGATAACCAAGTTGTTTAACAAAGTTCAAGGCCTTATCACTCTAATAATCATAGCTTAGTATTTAGGTATTTAATTTTGACTTGTCAGTGTGTGTTCAGTTGTTCACCAGGACAGTTGTTAGATGTAATTTTGTGTTTTGTTTCCTTGCGCGTGTACGTAAGTTTACGGAAAATAAGTGTAAAATCGTTTTTGTCGCATCATGAGTAATTTAGAAGCAGCATTCACTGATTTCTATGAAAAATATTCTGTATGTATTATGCACTTTAACCTTTTATAAGTATTTTAGTTTACAAGTCTTGAACAATAAGTAATCATTGTAACAATAACCTTAAATAAATATGTATGTACTTACTTATCTCAAAGTGTACAATTATAAGTAATTTCTCTTTGATCTAGTGATTTCTAATACAATTTACAAAATAAAACTGCATTCCATTGATAATTAGTTAACTCTTTGTGTTGTATCATTTTAGGTTGTAGGACTACTTGTAGGCGTTGGGTCCGTGGTTGTACTATCAACAGTGGTAGTTAACTGCCTTTTCGGTAAGGACAAAAAGAAAAAGAAGACTGTCACCCTAGCTGACTCAAATACCAAATACCAATTGCCTTTAATTGAGAGAGAAGAAATTAGTCATGACACAAGAAGGTTCCGACTGGGATTACCGTCCGCTGAACATGTATTGGGTATGTCAAATAATATGTGTTCGACTCATCCCACTATATGTTACTCATTCAGGGTAAAACCTACTAGGATATAATGCCACATATTCATGACGAATATTTTAATATTAATTCTACACAGTAGCCTACATACTAGCTATAATTGAATGTTATAAGTGCACAAAAAGTCGATTTGTCGATTGATGTTTTAGTCAGAGTAGGAAATTGCACCAACCCCTTTGACTTCCTTTGAAATCTATGAATCAGACAATGTGCATCACTAACATGAACACAAAAATAATGATTATGGCCAAACCCTCCGCTGAGGTGGAATAAGCTCAAGGTCAGCAATGCATGTTCAACATTGCTGTGTAATGTGAAGTAAACAAAAGGATTAGTGTTGCCTATCACAGTGCAATTAAAACAATCAGATTGATGCCGATTTTGCTTGTACCAATGTCTGGCTCAAATTTTGTTAAGTGATTCGTTGTTACACACTTCATCAAATCAATTCAAAGATCTCTTTCAATTATCAAAAGGAAGGGGCAGTAAAGTAGGAAGAAATGCACAATGACGTATCAGCCGCTAATATCAGTAAAGTCGGACAGCGCCCGACAATGCCAGGCAGAGCCGGACCGCTCCCAACATATTATATATGTCTAGTATACTTTAAGAAAAATATCTAATACTACAGCAAAAGTAAGGCAGTACTCGTTCAACAGTATAACGCAGGGCCCAGCCATCGACCACTTCAACCATATTTGAGGGATAAGAGAGACCCGGCCCCTATGCCACCACCAGACAGACTTTTAAGCGAGCACACACACACACACACACACATGCTGCATGTGATAGGTAGCTTCACAGTCACACCCTACCCTATCGTCTCTCACACAAGAATTGATGGTTAGTCATTTAATAATTTTATTTTATTCCAGGTTTACCAATTGGGCAACACATCCACATATCTGCCAAAATTAATGATGACCTGATCATCAGGGCGTACACTCCAGTGTCCAGCGATGAAGAGAAGGGATATGTTGACTTGGTTGTCAAGGTAATTAATTTGAAGGGACCTAAATGAACAGTTAAATGCAGTAAGCAGCCTGGTTCAAATAAGTATCAGCATAGGTACTTATTTAATTTATGTACTTAGAACGGTCACTTTGTATTTGTCTTTACTCTCCGCATAGAGTTTTGACATTTAATAAGGAATTTTTTATTTATTTTCTTTCAAAAAAATTTACAAAGACTTAAAATATCAAATAGTTGATTGGGAGACAAGAGTCCAAACTATGTTAGCCTGTGTTATGGGCCTCCTGGCCCCCCTGATAAGGAATAATTAATTCTATTTCAATAAATAATTTCCGAAGTTGAATTTTTAGCTAGAGTTACCTATTAAACTCCCTAGCCCAGTGAAATATGCAGATTTCTAGCTTAGAGACTATGGTGCCTGCTTTTAATTATTTGGGTTATACACCACTCAGTGACAAAACAATCTTAGTATCATTTGTCATACTTGTCTAGTACTGACTGAAAAATTAAATTATTACTTAGGTATATAAATCTAGATATCCTCTGCCAGAACGTATTATCAGAGTGCTGCTTATCTTATGTGCGCCATACACTTGAAGCATGGCATAAAAACTTATTATTACCTACCTATGTACATTCTTATGTAACCTTATTATAAAGAAAATGTTATCAAAAATGCTGCTTATCATTATGTGGACATGCACTTGTACACCATTCAATGTCATCAAATAATTTATTTATAATACTTTAAATGGCCATACTTACCTAGAACTGACTGAAAAAGTATTATTTTATTCACAATTGGTGCTGTAAAGAAAGTGTTATCAAAGTTAATCAATCGTAATTATCCCTATATGAATTGATATAGGTAGTCTATACATGTACTCTTAGCTACATTAAAATGCACATAAATAATATTTTTTTGTAATCAACATGCACATAATTTATCACTTCTACTTGCCTCATTATTACAGGTGTACTTCAAAGATGTCCATCCCAAATTCCCCGAAGGGGGTAAACTGTCGCAGTATATGAATGACATGAAGATTGGAGATACTATTGACGTCCGGGGACCTTCAGGCAGGCTCCAGTATGCAAACAAAGGTGCCTTCTTGATCAAGAAATTGAGAAAAGATCCACCTACCAAGCTTATTGTAAAGAAGCTAAATATGATTGCAGGTATTTCTTGATGTTTTAAAATATCGCGGTTATTATCACACATTTTTAATGTATGTTCCGGGTTTTCTACCGCATACCTTTGTTGAAGAGTAACCAGATTTTTCGACGCAGTTACATGCATCATGGTCACGAGACGATTCAGCAACTGCATTGAAATTTCGGGCTACTTTTCAACAAAGGTACGGGGATGAAACCCGGAATATACCTTTAAAAAGGTATTTCTTGGTTTTTGTACATCATAGCTTCCACCTGCGGTTCCGCCCGCGTAAACTACACATTATATCGCGCAAGTGGGGGTGGGGACTGGATAAAAAGCCTATGTCCTATTCCAGACCCTAATCTAGCTACCTACCAAATTTCATCCAAATCCATTCATCTGTTTAACCGTAAAGAGGTAACAAACATATACACAAACTTTCGCATTTATAGTATGGTAAGTAGTAACGTTAGTTGGGGTAGTTACGGGCCCCAACACCATCTCATGGGCCCTAGCCATCCTCATCTGCTCACGGTCCCCCTGCTGACTGACAGACGGCGGGGCCCTAACGAATCAGCTTTATCCTAACGGGTTGTGGGATCAATTGGCAGTTGCCGCACGTAAAAAGCCAAAACTCCACACAGAATCCGCTCTCAGAAAATCAGAAAGCGCTTTTATAGTAGACTAGTTTTTATCCACGATTTCGTCCGCGTGGAAATAGTTTTTAGGGCAGTTCACGATTTTCCCAAACTACAATTTTAATTGACCTCCCTAATGTATGAAAGCTAGTACTATGAAGAGGTCGAGCTATATCTCTGGATCAACCCAACCGAATAAGATGAAACATTGTCTAGATTTTCAGTTGGACCCCAAACTATCAAACTGAAAACCCCATCAAAATCCATTAGGCGCCATTTACATATTTCTTATAGTTTAGCTGGTCTAAAATGGTTCTACATCAGGTGTTCCAGTTTCCAAAATCAATTATACTTACCCTATATGTTGCCCAGGCTTAATATGTACACAACAAATAAGTTTTAGTTATTTAAATCCGTCCAGTAGCTCTGGAGATTAGCGTGTGCAAACAGACAGACGAACAATTTAAAAATTCTTGTTTTATTACTATTTCTTCATTGCCCTTAATAAGTTTTTTGTAAATGTATTCAATGTACAGACACACTTTATTTACTGTTTTAACATATACATATAGATTTACGCGAGATCTAAGAATATGAAGAGGAGGTGGACAAACAGGCAAATACCGCTGCCTATATATTAGCAACAGCAGGTGTATCACGAATGCGTTGCCCATCTCTAAAACCCCTAGACACATTGCTCTGATAGATCCCTCTACTGCCAACGTCACGTTGCCCCATGAGCAATGTCTTAAAACCTAGATAACTTATTGAATAGCTATTTAAAATTTCGATAAACTTATCTGATAGACACTATCGTCTGGCCAACTGATACCTTAAACTCAACTTCATGAAATTATTGCGTCATAATTACCTAAATCACGTAGTTTTGTCGGGGTGTGATAAGTAGGTATTATCAGTTGATATTGATATTATTGTTGTAACAAAAAATGCAGAATCACGGGTGCGTTATGAACTTTTGACTTTGAGGGCTAAGATGAAATGCCTCATGCATGTAAAGGTGCTGGCTACCCTTTAGACCGAAACACAATAATGCCAATATTGGTGCTTCAGGGCATAGGTAGATAAGACGGTCGTATTCGCTCAAGCCAAGCCTAAGCAGTCCGCTTAGGCTTGGCAAAGTCCTATCACCTGATAAATCATTTTTCCATTTACAGTTGGTACGCTAAATTAAATAAGCGGTGAACGTAAATAAGTCTATGAGCTAGAGTACGTAAATGGGTAACGTGGAGGATGCTCCCTTTGTAGACATACAATCAGGGCCGGTGTTATCACAGCTCTTTGCCAACCACTTGCATTTTCATTGCCTAGCGTGGCACACGGTCTGTCGGTCAGCCTAATGAAATGCGGCCACTGTCGACCAGGACACCTGCAATCTAGGATGAAGTGCCGGCCTTTGAGGTGCCTGTAGACATGCCTTTCAGATTCGCATGCTTTGAGATTCCGAGAATTTGTTCTCGCTCACTATTTGACTGGCCAAACTTCTCGCTCTAATAAAATAATACGTCCATCGGGATATCTACACGTCAATATCCCGATTTTACTCACGCACGCGAAGGCCCGCAGTCCACCTAGGTATTTATAGTAAAGGCTAAACTCTTGTTAATTAATTATTACGATAAAATTTGTTATAAATTGAAAAAAAATATTTTTATTAATTTTGTGATTTTTTACTTAACTTTATTTGTAAACGTAAGCTTGTTTGCCACCATAATGGTGTAAAATAAAATATAAAAACCATACTGTCAGAGTGACGTTACAGCGCCAAGTGCATATTTAAGTCGGATGGGTAGTACCTAGTAAATGGTGGGAGCTGAGAAAGGGGCGGCTGGTACTACACGGCCTAGGCGGTCAGGAATGCAAATCCGTGCCGGCATACAATCACATAATTGGCACAACCATTATCATAGATACGTTTCTCGTACGTACGCAATTATGTAAACGATTTAGTGCAATGGTGCTATTATTATTACAATCTGTTGAGGGTATCAATCAATCAGGCAATTTATCAATATAATCTAATCTAGCCCACTCAAAGGTCCGCTTCGGAATTTCCTGATCAATGTCAACTAATTTACTTGCACACTACTTACACTTATCATGTCGTGTGGATAGGTTACCGGCAGAGTATATTAGCACCAACCGCCAGAAATCAAAATAATTTTACGTAAATATAGATGCCATATGGAATTTTTTTTCTGTGGCGAGTGACTTTGCCCATAGTATCCGACACCTGCAGCTGACCTTTAATTTTTTTTTTCAATTTAAATACAATGAGACATAAGCAAATACAACGCATGAAAGCGACCACAGAGCTGAAATAGATACTCTCCACCATTGTTTTTACTTGACGGGACCTGAACCAGTCAATGGGCGGTATCGTTTTCTGATAAGCGATCTCGAACCCGCCTTCTAAGCGTTGATATATCAGATATATCAGGCAACACCCTTCACTAATACACAAATCCAACAGTGGGCTGTTGACAATGATGACGACGGTGATGACTTCCACAGGGGGCACAGGCATCACTCCGATGCTGCAATTGGTCCGCCATATCTGCAAGGACAGCAACGACACCACACAGCTGAGGCTGCTGTTTGCCAACCAAAGCGAGCAGGACATCTTGCTGAGGGACGAGCTAGAGAAATACGAGGCCGAATACCCTGACCAGTTCAAAGTGTGGTACACCATTGATAGAGCCGACGAGGGTAAGTTAAGATTTAGTTTTTTCACGTAAGTAATCTGGTAAACTGGTCATCTTGGCGTTATTGCCCCGGTTGTGTTCTCGAGCGCAAGGGCTTGGGGTCCACCTTGACCATGATCCAGGATTTAGCAGATCACGTAATTACAGTGGAGCGACTGCCAGCCTACTTGATCTCTGTGATCCTGTTAACAGGGGAACCTGACCAGATTCGATCATGGTTTCGAAATGTACAGGTTTCCCTCACGATGTTTTCTCTCGCCGTTAGAGCATAGGTAATGCTAACTTAGAAAAAGTCATTGGTACGTGGCAGCACTGGGGATCGAACCCGGTACCTCTCGCTTACGAGTCGGTACTGCTAGCCATTAAACTAGTTTGGATTAATTCCGATGCGCGGGCGAGCCGACCTCAGTCGGACATCCGACCACGTCCCCCGCACCCAAAAGCGTCTTTATTTTAAACAGCGTAAGGATGACTGTCAACTGTAACTGACGGTTGGTCGGCTCCAGTCAAAACGGAACGACTGCTACTAGTTTTAGGCCACTGTCTATCTTGTCAGGTTCCCAGGATGATAATTTTTTGCTAGTGTGTTTATTAAAAAATTGAAAAAAATTATGTTATCATCATTTATTTTCAGGATGGAAATTCAGCACTGGGTTCATCAACGATACAATGATTAGCGAGCATTTGTTTCCGGCCAGTGACGACACGCTGGTCCTTATGTGTGGCCCTCCACCTATGATCAACTTCGCTTGTGTTCCCGCCTTGGAAAAGCTTGGATTTAAGGAAGACCTACGCTTCGCTTACTAGTTATTTTATGGGTTTCAACAAAGAGTCTGCGCAAATAATTATTTATTAGTCACAAAAGAAAGGTGGTAGGATTTTGTTTAGCAAATGGTCCTCCCATTCCAAATTCGTCACGTTCTCGACACGTTCCCAGACGATCACATGGCTAGATTAACGATTGAACGATCTCGCTATGGGATCACCTATTCGCTTATCTAATGTGGGGATCATTTCGTGTTAAAGTGGTGGGCAACGCACTGGCGATTCTCGCGCTGTGACATTTAAAATTTGACATTTTCTCAAGCCAAAAAACTGTATTAAAACATCACTAAAATTGATCATCGATAATATACGACTGTCAAAGATAGTTGAGAAAATATTTTTTGGCTGTAATAGACATTTAAATATCATTATTAATTTAGATATGTGGCTAGATAAAATGTCGAATTCGAGATGTCAGCGCGAGAATTAGGCCTGTGGCGTTGCCAATATCTATAGGCGGCGGTGACCAATTTTCATACGGTGCGCGGTGGCCTGCTTGCCTGTTTGCCTACCTTATGACATAAAAAATCTAAGAACGGGACGATATGAAAACTGGAATTCGAGAGCGCGTGACGAGTTTGGGAACGGACCTGTTTTAGTTTTCCTTTGCTGGCAGTAGTCGTAGACGCACTGTAGTAAAACAAGATGATTCTCATCTGTTCGGGTGACTTGCATTTGTTAAAACAAATATTGTTCCATTTTAACTACTAGAACAGTGTGGTTTATTGTTCCAAGATTTGTGAGATTGTGATGATGAAAATGTACAGAGCATTATTTTTGTGCCAATTGTGCCTATATTTATTATGTCATGTTATGAGTACACCTACACGATTTATTCAATGTAGAACAGAGTTAAAGACACTTCAATAAAGACTAGTAGTAATGTAATGTCATACTTATAACTTCTTTACCGGGTGGTGAAAGACGCTGTTTTATATAGGTTTAATTGTTGAATTTTAATCATATTAAAGAGCATTTTGTGTTGAGCGTTAGATACTATTTCATGATATTTTTTTATGATATTGTTTGTTGTGGTTTTCGAGGACAATTTACATGTTAACGGTTGATACGTATTTATTTTACAGTTAGAAAGTAAGAGAAAATGTAAAATACATAATACTTATGTAGTAAATACATTCAATAAATTATTTTTCGATATTTTATATTTTTTTTTAACTTTCCGTTTCCAGATAGGGTTTGCCGTATAGGTATTTATTTATTTCATACACATACTTATTGCTAACAGAGTTTCCAATCGCAATAGTGTTTATCTCCATCTCTACAATACCTAATCATAAATATACTCTATACAAGATCTAGAATAAAATAAATAAAAAATGGTAACAAAATTTAAATTTACAATAGGCACGTATTTCTAAACGAGATTTCATAAAAAAATACCTACATTAGCATTTATTGGCACCAATACAATAATATAATGTCAAATTAAAATAAATGTCAGTTTTAAAATTAATAATTTATAGTAGGTTTTGGTGTCAAAATTTCGAAATAATGACCCGCTATTATCGCCACAATACCTAATCATAAATACACATTTCAAACATGATCAATAGACTAGAGTAAAATAAAACATGTCAACAAAATTTAAAAAAGGAAATGTCAACATACAATAGGCACCCATTCTAAGGGGAGTTCATGGCAAATACCTATATAAACATTTATTGGCATCAATACAATAATATAATGTCAAATTAAAATAAATGTCAGTTTAAAAATTAATAATTTATAGAAGATTTTGGTCTCAAAGTTTCGAAATAACGACCCGCCATTATATTGATATTGCCTTCGGTACATGTAAATATGTCCAAACTAGAGTCATAAGCAAGAATGCAATTCATGTAGCGAAGGCCCCGAACTAGCGGCGCGTCCCTACCCAGGTTAGAGCGTGCTGCGGACTACAAACAGCTTCTTTCTGTGGGCTCGCACCACATGAGACCGGGGAACCGCAAAAGTAACCGATGATAGCATGGGTCCATTACATATAATTCCACGGACTAATCGGAACACATAAATGACCAGTGATACATGTCGTCTAAGTCGAGTGTGCGGTACTCTACCGTTCCTATGATAAAATTAGTAGGATACATGTAGGGGTAAAACCCATAAATTTTCCTATATAGACATCTGAGAAAGGCTTTTTGTACTTTCTCAATCATTAAAATATGACTTACGCTCGTAGGATTCCACACCACCGCATTGGTTTCTAGTTTGCTCCTGACAAAAGCATTAAATAGTAAACACAGTGTGTGTCTCCCATTGAATAGTCTTGTTTGTCTTAATACAAAGCCAAGAGCCTTTCGTGCTGAGTCACATAGCTTCGTGTAATGGTCATGAAAAGTTAGCTTTGTATCAAACCAGGTACCCAGATCCTTCATTGATGTCGTTCGCGTTAGATTTGTTTCGCCTATTTTGTAATTTGACTCAATGGGGACGCGTGCCCGTGTATACGACATTACTGCACATTTTTCACTATTGAACCTTAAACTGTTACTGTTCCCCCATTCATGGACCCGATCAATATCCTTCTGTAGACGGTCACAATCAGCAGGGGTTTCTATAGCCAGGGCCAACTTAACGTCGTCAGCATATATAAGGGCAGACTAAAAGGTGGATTAGGGGTAGAGTTCATTAACTTGAAACACGCAGCAAGTCGCGCCGGGAAACTTAGTGATATTACAGATTGTGTGTTTTTGGAGGTCTAATAATCTTTTTCATATAATCATTTTCCTAATCTAATAATCTTTATCAGTTTTAAGTTGTAACAGCCATCGCCGGAAATGTTGGCGAGGACCTGGTTTCAGTGAGCCAGGAGTTTATGCACTATTTGCTAGTCTAGTCTTAAATCGTTACAAATTGTAAAACGATTGTGGACAACAACGGCAGTCTCGGTGTGGCTGCTGAATTAGAACCCCTTTTTGACATCGGATTGAGTTGAAATCTTGCATCTTATGTTTGTAAGTTTTGTGACAATGCAATGATATAGCACCATCGAGCTGGTTTGGTGATAGAGACGAATGGTGGCTATAGACACTTCTAAACTACATGGTAAACCATTCGCGTTTAGGCTCATTTGTTTTGTATTGACAAATGATGAAGGTGGTCCAAGGAACTCCTAAACTATGAATGATGAAATCATTGAGTTTTGGCTCGCTTGATTTGTCTTGACCAGTCTTCGGACTGATTGTGGATCCAGTTAAAATAGAACGCGCGATAAAAATTTGGTATTAAATAATTACACTCATATAAAAGACATCAACAAGGGCGTCACTCGCGTTAAACTCTTTTGTATCATCATCATATATTTAAGAGTATGACTCTTGTCGGTGGAGCAATCGCCATTCTTCTCTCTTGTCTGCCAACCTCTTCATCTCTTTATAATCCCGGCGCTCATTTTTTCGTTCATGTCCTTTCAATATTCAAATGTTGGGCTTCCTCTTCCTCTCTTTCCCTCAACTTTGCCTTCTATTATCACTCTCAAAAAGATGTCATGTCTTTTCTATGAAGTAAAAAATTGTTTTATTGCCAAGGACGGCACACCGTCACACGGTCCACCTGATGGAATGTTGCCACCGTCGACCAGGACATCTGCAACCTAAGGGGAGCAAATGCAGAACCGGCCTTTGACATGTCTTTTGAAGAAATTTCAGTGGACATTTTAACACGGAAAACCATGTGAACCTAAAGGACGTGTCACTTCCGTGTTGCCGACTCTATACACCCTTTCTTTGAAGAACTCCAGGGTAATCCCCTTCATTTCATAATCTTCTTTTTGAACCGCATAGTACCCGACCAATTTGGTTCCAAGGTTTTTTTTTATGTTATACGGCAGACAAACAGGCAAGCGGGCCACCTGATGAAAAGTGGTCACCGCCGCCTATGGATGGACCTCTAATATACCTCTTGAACGATCCCATGTCATAGTCCAAAGGAAACACCGTGGCTGGGAGTTCATTCCACATCCGAATTGTACGAGCGAGAAACGTTCTTTCGAACCTTCGCGTCGTGACCAACAGAGGGTCTACGTAGTGAGGATGAGTACCCAGCCCACGGCGGGTGGTGCAATGGCGGAATTGTGTTGTGGCCACCGGATCGAAAAGTTCCTCGGAATACTCCATTGTACAGCCGATAGAACACATACAGGGAGCCAAAGTCCCTTCGGTTTGCCAGTAGTTCCAACAGAATAAACTTAAATCGGTGACGAATACAATAAAGTAAGTGTGTTGAAATAGTATGCAATTCGCATATTCGCAAATAAATATTGCAAAAAAGGAGTATGTGTGTTAAATGCGTGAATTTGCTTACCAAGCTCCGGTGTTACCGTGGTTTTTTTCCCAGCGGGTGGCAGTCTGCGCGACATTCCCTTTGCCAAGCGTCTCTCTTGGCGCGCTGTATCCGTAACTTTCTAACTTCATAATGTTTTTGTAAGTTTTACCGGGAAGGTATGACAATTTTTCAAATCAAAAAGTTTTACTAAAACTTTGTGTTTATTTAATTAAAAGTGATTAAAATTTTCTAAAGATCGAAAAGTAGTGTGCGAGTGTTTTATTGTAAAATGGTGTCTTCTGAAAACTATTGTAAAAGTGGAAGTGTTGTTCGTAGCTCTAAGGATAGAAAGTAGAAAACCGCAGCTTCGGATGGAGAGCGGTCATTTCGTGAGTCCGTAGACTCTTATGTCCTGCCCGTAGCTCCTCCTCCTCTTTGGAAGAGGAGTAAGAACAATCTTTGTCACTACCTCTAAACGAGATTAAAGCTGGACCGAGGACCAGACCCCGCGTCGTTTCGCTAGGATAGTGCAACAGGTGAGTAATATTTTAGGATATTTTATCAGTTTTTTTAGAGACTTTCTAAGAAGACTACTAACCTTAATCTTCCTAGCATAAATCAAACAGATCCTTTGATTTAGTCAAGACAAGGGGGCCTTCAGGGGCATTGAAAGTAGAGTAATTATCTCGTAAGTTAACAAGTTTATTTCTATACTTTAAGGACTTACTCAGCTACGAGCTAAACAGGAGGTTTTGTTGCCTAAATAATAAAGAAGGAACTGTATTACTTCTGTCTAAGTACCTACTACTTGGCCTAATTAGAAATTAATGAGGAAATTTTTAGAAATTTCTACTTTTGGAATTTGTTGAGGATAGGAAGTTGTTGAGGTGTAAACACTGCAGAGTCTCATCTTAGAAAACTCATTTACAAGGTTGGAAGTCTATTTGGTGCGGTTTCAAATTTACATAATTGTCCAGCGACTGTGATTTGTGGTAGAGGAAGTGAATGCAGCAAGATCAGAAGAGGAAGAAATTTTAAAGAGACAAAAAGTACGAGCGACTCTAAGAGATGTTCCACCAAGTTCTCCATATTTATTCAGCCAAGAAGGGTTGCTACCAATCCAGCCTCTTGGAGCCTTGTGTAAATATGCTAAATTACCTAAAAGGAATAGGTTAAAGTCAGCATCATCCTTCTAATAATAGGCTGAAAAGAAGGTAACAAGACAAGGCCGACTTAAAAAAACTAAGTTATTATCATATATATTTTTAATTTTGTAACCCCTATTGAGACACGTAGCGAGACTTGAATGCCTGTCCTTGAGATTTACAATCCAATATTCTTTAAAGTTCCTTATCGGTTTGTCTAAAGTAAGAGAACATTCCATTGTGGGATAAGCCCACCTATGCAATTTAAAATCATACTCTGTTTGAATTATATGAACAATAAAGAGTTTACATACCTTCATACAGAAATATTTCAATATTTAAAACATGAGGATTTTAGAAACGGCTCGAGGATTAAATTCAGTTTTCAATACAAAGATTATTAGTTACTATAAAGTACCATGTCCAATATTTGATTTAAGAGGTTTGAGCAGATATGTAAGTTTGTTAGGCCTAACTTTCAAAGCTTATTATGTCCTAGCTTTACTGCAGCGATTACTAATCTATTGTGACCGCCTCAAGGAACTGATGGCGCTCAACCGATTAAACCAATGACCAAACAGAGCCCTCACCAGGGCATGCAGCTTATTTCTACTGAGTAGAAGATGTTAGATCGATTTAGGCCTGGCTGATTTAATCTGTTAAGGTTCCCCTGTTACCAGGGTCAGATGGTAGTCGCTCCATGTTAATTACCTGATTTGTCAAATCATGGTGAAGGCGGACCTCGGGCCCTCGCGCACGAGTGCACAACCAGTACACTATCGCCTAGATGACTAGTAATTATTCCAATGCTCTAATGATTGCTTCTTGTAATTTATCTTAGCCTTTTGCTACACCACAAAATGGTTGTGGACCATATGTTGTGGTAACACTGCCAGTACCAGCCTTTGCAAGATCGTCCGCAATCCCATTCAATACAAAGGCCCTTAGCTTGGTACTGAAGGTGAGCCCTTTACTGGCCACCACCTTTACTGGTGGTGAGATGACAAAGTAAACAGTTCCGTGCCCCTACACGTAAAGAGATGTGACCCATTTCTTGAACAGATGCTGCGGATGCAGGCTGGGGTGGGTGCCCACCTCAACGGACATTTTCTGCCCGGAAGGTGGACAGAACATCAGATGTCTTGTCTCTCAAACGTGAAGGAGTTGTACGCAGCGATATTAGTAGTCAGACACATTCCAAAAAATCGAGAGAGGCACACGATCTCTCCCTCCTTGAGCTAATGTAAGTCTAAGAGTGAGACTAATTAATCTGACAGATCAACTTGGCGACTTATAATCCGGGAAGATACAACGGCATGGCCGATTGCCTATCAGGAGGTTCACCAGTGCCGGAACAGAACGGCAATTGTTGCTCTCAGCAAGGGGACAAAGCCGTGTTTGTCAGATGGTTTGTCCCTAAAGTCAACTTGCCCCTGAGAGAACAGCGGTAGTGTCCCAATACGTTTCATGGGACTCCAAGAACAGGTCTGCAGTGTTTCCATATAATTCTTTTAAAAATCTTCCTCTATCATATCCTCGGAAAGATACTCGGATTTTGAATTTTTACACTTTTATCCTTCCCTAAAAGGCCCTTAAGATACTTTTCTGCTCGATAACTTGTGGAACTAAATATCAGGAGGGCTTTTCATAAAGCAATACCCAACAATACCCAACATTATTATTTTATTTATGATATATTTCTTAGCGCTTAACATATTAAAATACTTAATCTAACCACATTATTATATTGATAGGTAATAGGTATTACAAAATGGTGGAACTTATGAAATTACTGCAGTTGCTTTCAATTTAATGAGAAGATCGTTATCAGTATGGAATTAATATTGGTACCTATATTGGTACAAAAATAATGGTGTTGCTATAAAATGGCTATACTCTACCTATAATTATTATGTTAATTCAGCATAAGTAAATAAAAATGTCTGAGGGCATGAAAGTACGTCAAGACGAGGAAAAAGTAGAGGGCACTACCATAAAACTCAAAGTTTTAAGATGAGATCGCACACACACAAAATTTCATTTATAGCTTTAATACTATGGATTTTATTATCGGCTTTAACTGTAGTTGTCATTGTCACTGACAGAGCTACATTTGAATATATGAAACAGCCAAGACATACTTTGTGACCAAAACGTAGGGTCGATAGAGTATGGCATGGTAGAGTAATGGGCTTGGCTCATTTTATACATGCACACTGAAACCGTTATGAGCTTGCAAGGCTTGGCGAAACAATTTTACATGGAAATGTTTTTAAATAAGTATTTATACGTGCCGACATGCCATTTTTCGTAGCGCGTTCCACTTGCTATGTGAAATATGTTTGGTGCGATCATAATAATGATATATGTTACAGTAAAAACTCGTTTTTAGTTAGAACGCTTTTTCTTTACGAGAGCTAGGTCGCCGGATAATGCGTAAGGGTCTGTACCCAAGGTCAGAGCACTTTTTGGGCCAGCATATATCATTGGCTGTGCAACGGGGTAAAACGGCGGGAATCTTGGGCACATTTGGCAGGAAAGCTGTTCGTGGGGTCCTATTTATTTGACGGTACAAGTGCCTAGGTTTAAAACTGTTTTATTATGTGTATTCAACTTTATAATACATTTCTATATTGTATGTTGTGTACAATGTACCCGATGTGCAATGTAATTTTGTTATAACTAAGATTGCCTTGTTTTATTTACAATTCACGACATTCTCTTCTATTTAGATATCAAGTAGATTCTAACCGCAAACACTTCTCGAGTCACAAAGTTTTTAGTATAAAAATGTAAGTAGTTAAAGGAAATGGAACTGCAACAGCGTTATGAAATTTGTAGTGATTATGCTGAATATTATCGTGAGTATTACACGCATGTTTAAACACCACATTGAATATACAGAAAAGTGCGCCGGCATCTCTGATATTTGGTTTAGCATATTCTTCGCTTTGCGTCGTAGGGGACCTGAAATAATGATAAAAGTTTTTACTACTACACACTTTTATTCACGAATTGAGCAGATGATATTTGGAGCATCGGTTATCGGGTCGGCCCCGTAAGCGAGAGGTACCTAGTTCGATCACCAATGCCGCCATACATAAATGGCTTTTTCTGAGTCTTCAACAGTACAAGAGCATAAGTGCATTACCATTGACAATTTCAAGAAAAATTTCCTTTGCCGCTACAGCAACATTTACGGTATTTGGTGCATCGTTAGCCTAAATCGGTTTGCTAAAAGAAAGAAGCATTAGCTGTCCCTTTTGCCCCAAGGACTCGTCCCAGTATTTTTTATTGAATATATAAACATTTAATTTATAAATGCTATAAAAACACCTTTTAACAACTGCACAGTGTAGTATAAAGGAATATGATTCTTAAGATGGTCATGCACTTATGCCCTTGCATTGTACATAAGTTGAACTTATATGCTCTTATGGTTAAGGTAAACATGTGAGAAAACCTGCACATTTGGGCGACTGAATGTTTGCACCATTATCCATTCTGGTCAGGTTCCTCGAGATACTGTTCTGAGTTCATGGAAGTCAGATGGCAGTCGGTCTACTGTTATTACCTTATCTACCAAGTCATGGATATAAGTAAACCCCGGGACCGGGGTAATGAATATGAGGAGATGCTGTTACTGATCGACTGACGACGTATGTGGATGGGAGAGACTCGACATAGAGAGACTCGACGTAGGGAGACTCGACATAGCGACACTTGATGTGGCGGTTACAATTCGGTGCCCGTAATAGAGGCTGACTAAAAGATAGATGGATGAACTGTGTAAGTGACGATAGGCTTATGAAGTAAGTGAAGTTACCTGAGATGAGTGATATGAATAAATGGGACAAAGACATGTGGTGTCGACCCCACCGAGTGGAATACGGGTAGAAACATTATGATAATGATGTACCTATAGCGCATTTTATAGAAGCTTTAGATATAATGGGAATACTGTAGATCAGAATTGGATGTAATTTGAAGTTAAGTCGTGTGGTGTCCTAACGTTTGCGGGACTTAGGTACGGGTAATGGACCAGCTAAGACCCATGTAGACTAGAAACTGAGCAGCAGCATTTTCTGTTTAAGAGGATGGTTCAGGTCTAACCGTAGACTATGATAGCCCTATTCTGACGATGCTGTCGATGATGAAGATGAGGCTATGAAACGAGCTTTCTGCAGTAGTGTTTCCAGACCATTACGAGATCGTAGCCTTCAAGAAACAAGCCTATTCCTATCTCAAAGACCGGCAACGCATTTGCGAATTTCCGGGTGTTGCCGGAGTCCAAGGGAGGCAGTGATCACTCACCATCAGGTAACCCCCATGCTCGTTTGCCTCCTCTCCTCTGTTTTAAAAAAAATGTTTACTTATTTATCATGCCACTAAAATAAACAAGACAATTTGGAATCCATTATTTACATCTATATGTGGATGCGGGCCCTCATGTGCCATACGGGAGCGCAAACGGAATTTAAACGCGAAGATGCTGATGATTATGTTATAAATAATATTAAAAACATCTCAAATTAAAATCTAAACATTCTAACTTTATTAAGTTACTTATGTAACTTAATAAAATTAGAAGGTATTTATGTACGTACCGTCACTAGTTTCTGCCAACACAGAAACAGATAACTTCTTCGTTTTGGATATCTCACTGTAAAAATATTGACTGCGAATACAGAGGAAGAGCGCATTGCTCACCGCGATTATCATGAAGGTTATCATGATCGTCAATTCTTCAACTCTGGTAATCTGAAATTAATGAGTTTCTTTACTATTTTGGGATCTTTACTATTTTATCTTCATTATGTTTCAATGTGTCACCATACTTACGTTATATTTTGCAAGTAGAATTCCATACTCAAGACCCAACAGTGATAGTATAACATAGTCAATGAAGAATAGAAGCACCTGAAACAACGTTTAGATTTAGGTGGGTTCTTTATAAAGCAGAGTTCTAAAAATTTACAGATAGACATGAGTTACCTGAAATCTGTACAAATTTTGAAAGTAGATGAAACAATCAAATATCTGTTTCAAATATTTGTCCGTGTCACTTGTAGCAAACTCGTGAGTTTCAGCCGCCACCCAGTAAAGAGAAGACCTACATGTCCTAAGCGCGTTTTTCTTCATGGCTTTTGTAGGTTTTAAGTGATTCATGATTATGGAATTTATAAACTTAATTCTCATAGTGAAGTATATCATCATGTTAGCGCAGTAACTTATCTCGAACTCAAAGACGATGAATGTTCCAATGAAAATTAGAAATCCAATAGTGGTAAGTATTCCTCTATTTCCGGACATAAAGAAAATCAGCAAGATTACTATTAAAACATTAAGTATGACTACGGTTTCATTGTTTGTTCTCCTCAAAATCTTATTTAAGTGTTTGTTACCATCAATCTTCATTATTCTGTCTGTTTCCTGCATTCTGGTGTACAACTGCACGTTTTGGACGTGGTTCGTAAAGCGTACGTGGATCATATTGCACAAATAAGTCAGTAGAATAACCGCGAAAGAGGCGTTACCAATGTAAATCAATTTTAGTCGAGATTCGTCTCCAATTGTGATTAACATGAATGAATAAGCTATTCCAATGGCAGTAAGAGCCACAGAGCATAATATCGTATACAATTTCTGAAATGACGTAGGAGGTGAGACGAATCTGTCGCGAGCATCCACTCGACATGATCCCATCAGTGTTTGAATGCAATGAAAAGCCTGAAACACTTTGATGAAGTCGTCATCCAATATGTCATTGGAAAGGTATTCGCTTGCGGGCATGATTTATATCTGTTGGGTTATTTTAGCTGTTTTGTTCTTGTTTCTTTTGAATCTTTTTGTACAAATAATTATTATAGCAATGCAAACTGAAATAGCACCACCGTATACGTGGTTGTAATTCCAAAGATGGTCATGGGCAGGCTGATGCTCAACTTGAAGATATTGAATATGACCAAATCGGCTTTCACATCTAGTAACAGTAATATTTGCTTCACAAAATTTCGATGTTTCCCTGACAAAATAATTGAGAAGTGGTATAGTTTTTCAAAGGACGTTGCATTAAAACTTGATATGAATACCGAATGAATTAAAAAACTCCTTTAAAAAGCCATAGAAAAAGGTTAAATGCTAAAATAAACATTTCAAAGAAACCTACTTGCTTATTTGAGTAAGATCCTAATATGATAAGCCCATTAAGATGATTAAGAATTTGGGTAATCGTCATTTATTAGAATTCATGAAAACTTTATAGGTACATAGGTACTTTTGATAATAGAGTCTGATTATAATCATTTGCTTTTGATGGACTTGAACGTCATCTGTTGGATTACTAGACGCCATAATATCTATTGATTAAAGTACATACCTACCGACATTGCTTAACAAAACATAGGAGAGGTACCTACAACATATTTTCATAAAAGTACCTGGACTTTAGTGGGAATAAATTACCTATAATAAAAAACACTTCTATCAATTAATAAAATTATGTAACTTTATGTATATAAGTACTTACCCGGTTCCAATGGAGTCATGACTCGCATGCAAGATTTCCTTATGTCTTTTAGATTGAAGTCCATCTGATCAGATGCAATGCAGACGATTGTAAGTAAGATGAGCATCGAGATCAGTATGGGAAGCAAATGTAATCCAGCGTGAAAACTCGCGGAGGTCTACACAAAAGCAATAGTGGGTAAAAATAAACAAGATACGTCATATCATTATCATGAGGTAACATTTCAAAACACTGTACCTACTTAAGCCGGCAAATATCATACCTGATCTATAATTGAAGTCACAATACTTTGCATCATTAGTAAATCCCAAATTATCAGTTGGAGTACAAAGGATAAAACCTGTAAATTCAAATTTTAATTAATTATAGTGCGCATAGAATTGTCCTTCCTTGACTACCGAGCGTGCTTTTTACTAACCACAAATTGATATACCTCTACCAAATCCGACAAAGCATCGACAATGCATTCCAGCCCTAATATCACATCACTGTACACTTTCTCCTCAAGGAATGGCTTCTGTGTGCTCGTCCAATACAATTCGCTCAATTTATCAAGCCCCTGTTTGGATGAATTGGCTTCATTTTTCAATATGTTTTTGACTGATACCAGCCTCATATTCAAGTAGCATATTTTAATGAATAATAGGGATATTTCTGTGTATGTTCCGACCAACGGTATGAGCGCGAAGAATATAATTGGCTCGTACTGAAGCATTATCATGTTGTAGAAAACAAATACCGATAATACACTTGTGCCTATATTTACTAAGGATAGTGCAAAAGATCTTGAAAACAATTCGCTATATATTTTTTTGCTGTCGTTATTTGAAAATTGCCGGTCGATCCGCTGAAGTTTAACGTACAAACGACTATTTAGGCCGCCTTTGTAAAAGTTATTACGTAATGCAACGACGCTGTTCATAGTTCCGTTAACTAGGAGCGACATTTTCAGCAGATAGTCGTTAACTTTATATGTGAAAATTGTGCTACCATATAAAACACAGTATACGATAAACGCTAAACATTCCACGCACACAAGCATGCTATAAAACTGGTAAAATTTAGATGGTGATGTCGCATATTTGTGTTTGATATTCACAGGGAGAAACCCAATTAAACCGAGCACGAAGTGGAGAGGACGAAATATTTTAACGAATTCATCGTATATCATATCGTTCGCGAGACACTCAATTTTTTCAATTTCGGGCATTTTTACCGACTTGGTAGTGACCTTTGTGGACAGTAGATGACGAATGGTCGTGATTGCGTTATCTATTCACAATATCAGTCAGAAATGAAGTCAATTCCCATTGGAGGCAATTTAAAGTGTTATTACCCTTATAATATTAAATGTTTTTTGTATTTGTGTTGTGTATCTGTGATGTTACTGCGACATGATTAAAATTTTTCTTTCTCTATCTTTACTGAGATGTAGGTACTATCATTAAGTTTCGAAACTTATTAAGTTTTATTATGATATAGGTATTACTCTTTGCAACAAACAAATTGGTTACATACGTACTTCAAACAGACATTTATGAAGATTAAATTAAATGCCGACGATGCATAAAAAAAAGTTAGGTAATACTAGATTTTGTTCGTGACTTTGTACCAAATGAAATAAAATTCTTCGGCCTAATGGAAATTAAAATTCATCACATTTATATTACTACAAATACTATTTTGCGAATTGGCTTCAGTCATTTCCATCATCCACTATTGGCACCCTGTTGGATAGCCCTACATTTAGAGTTGCCACGGCCCTTCGCCTTGGTGTTCCCTTCGTGGCCCGTCATGAGTGCAGCTGTGGCCATGCCGTGTCGCAACTTGGGCATCACGGGTTGTCGTGTTGCAGGAGCGCCGGGCGCTTTTCGCGGCATGCAGAACTGAACGACATCATCCGTCGGGCCTTTATCACTGCTGGTTCTCCCGCCATCCTGGAGCCAAATGGACTGGCGAGAGACGACGGAAAAAGGCCTGACGGTATGACACTCGTCCCTTGGAATATGGGTCGGTCTTGCACCGTCACATATTCCATCCACGAATGTCAATGCCGGTTCCGCTGCCGCTTCGGCAGAAAATTTCAAACGGCGCAAATATGCTAGTCTCAGCGAAGATCATCTATTTGCGCCGTTTGGCGTAGAAACCCTTGGGCCGTGGGGTCCAGGCGCTCACACTCTCTTCAAAGAGTTGTCTAAGCGCCTGGGTAACTCTTCGCACGACCAAAAGGCTGGTCAATACGTTGGCCAAAGGATCAGCCTCGCGATACAGCGAGGCAATGCGACCAGTCTTTTGGGGACAATTCCTTTAACAAGGGACTTGGGGCAAGTTTTTATTGGTGAATATTATTTTATAATTTAGTATTAGCATTATTTAATTTATTTCTATCATGCAAATATTTCTTTTGGAATTAAATGAGCAAATTTTTGCAAATATAGTTTGCTAAATTAAATGACGAAACAATTTTTTTTTATAAGATTAGCCAGGCATTTGACCGCCAGATTTTAGTTATAAGTACATATGCATAATACTTTGTCTAAACATACCCCACTCTTTGCCATGTTTGCTGTTTTTCGTCACAACTATCAGCGTTGTCTGGCTGAGTGGCGCACACCCTCAGAAACTTGTTTTTTTTGTGTCATGTGATTTACTCCCTCCCATATCCTTGTCCTCCCATGTCCATATCCTTGACAAAAATTTTCCCACTATTAACATGTCGTTTCTGCTACGAGAGGGAAATATGAATTGGCAACATGCAGTATTTGTCCTGTCAATCCCACTCGCTCTAACGGTGTAACCAAAATGCGAAGCCTCATAAGGACAGACGCAAGTATCGTCGTACAATGTCCCATACCAACTTTGTCATATTTTGTTGAAATAATTAGTTTATCAATGGTCGAGTACGTACACGAGTACATTCTTGGCAGCCTTGGCGTGAGAGATATCGCGGATAAAATCGAAGAGGCACGGTTGCACTGGTTTGGTCACGTATTGCGTAAGCCCCAGGGATACGTGGGAAATAAGTGTCTCTACCTGCTTGTATCAGGCAAGAAAGTTGTCCGGCGGGGGACCCATGATACGATGGATTTACATCCCCGATTCGTACACGAGAGCCATCGGCTTGCGTCGTGAGGATACTGAAGATCGGGCAAAGTGGAGAAAACAAAGCAGGAAAGCGGACCCTTACCTGGCAGCAGCCGGGATTGACCGCTCGAATAATGATGATGATGACTTAGTTTATCTAATTACAATTAAAATGCCCTATGGCTGATACACATACAGACCGACCATAGGCTTAGTACCAGCAGGATAGCCGAAACCCTATCGGGTGATGACTTTATTGTCACATAATTGGGAAATTATCGGAATACTTATAGGTAATTCCGCTTCTAAATTGCAGTGAAATTGTCTATACTATATCTAAGTGTATTAATCCATAATATCACTAAAATGATGGATTAAAGTAGTAGCTATGTGATAGACGAGATGAAGGGCCGCGGTGAATTTCTCTCTGATGATATATTAGACGCGAATTTTGTGAAATGCTTTGGCACAACTCATACATTACAAGCGATCCTAGGAACAATCAGGGTCGATATAAGAGATTATTTCGTAATGCCAACATCGGCGTTCCAGAGGATCTATAGCGTATGCTGGATTTTCTGTACAATGATGTCCTTCATTAATGAAGAAGTGTTTTATTTCAGTACATTTTATCACAGAAATATCGTCTTGTATGCATTGTGCACATTTTGCGCATTGTTGCAATACATGTGCTATTTATTTAATTTGGTTCAAGTTAGATTTACTAACCGTGAGAAAAACGTACAGTTATACTTGATGCTGCAGAAAATAGATCGTCTGCTGAAACTGAATCATTTGAAATCTATGAATGACACTCAGCATTATTTCAGTACACTTATTGTATTATGCGTATTCGTATTCTACTCTTGCGGTTATCTGGTTCGTGTTTTTAGTTTTATGAATAATCCAGCTATAATGCTGTTCTTATGTATGGCTCTTCTCACCTTGCACTTGGAGTTACTTTTGAGTGGCGGAATGATTTACTATTTGGGAATACGTTTGAGATTTTTAACTGAGGTGGCGAAGCTGAACATAATAATGAAGAAAGAGAACAAGATTCCAGGCGTTGATCACGAGAAATGGGCAATAAAGGAACACTACAGGATTATTCCGTATGAGAATGATTATCGGGAAGGGTCTATGGGATTGGCTACCTTCCTTATGTGCCTCAGACTCATCTTGAGAGCGTTTAAGAATATCTCAGAGTTATTTCAGTTTCAGGTGAGAATAACTTAATTGTAAGATCGCTTTCACATACAGACGTTGCTGCGCTGTACCAGCGAAGCCTTCTCTTAGCTTAGTCGCTAGCGACTGCCAAAGAGGATATAAACATTCGCACCTCGGTCGCGCTGCAGCCGCGCCGCAGCGCTGCAGTCGCAAAACTAAAAGGTCCATGTGTGACAGTTAGCTCTAAAAATGCTAGAGGGTATTGTCAAACATTTTTCCCTTTATAATTTGCCTTTCTGCGTAGACCACGGGGTCCTAAAAGGCCACATTAATGTTTCACATTATGATTCATTTTCACAAACTTATCAGATCCGGTGGCCAATACTGGATACCATAAGTACCGGAATCATATCACGAAATGAAACTCTGCGCGACATGAACTACGCGATAATGTGATATAGCATCGATACCTATTAAGTACTTGGTACACTTGGGATGAGAATCATATAAAAGGTTCATTCTCATTTGATCTGGAGGGCAGTCCATAATCTAGCATTGACAAGGACGTATCTCACTAGGTTAGCCTTGATGTAGGGTAGCCGTTATTATTATGTAGTAAATTCATTTTTGGAATTAAATTAGTTTATAATCTCCGTTCCTGGTTTCTCTCGATCCCTCAATTTCAGATATCGTAACGTAGCAGACAAATTTGTGACAAATAAATCTTTATCATAATATGAAACGTTTATATGGACTTACTTGATGTTGGATTGGGTGATTTGATTACTTACTGCGCGAGTAAAACGCTATAGTAATAAAGGGACAACTCTAAATAATGAAAAATAGACTCTAACTATTACTATTAAACGAGCAATTATTGACCCGTACCTAATGTAAGTGGTTTCTGGAATCGGATCAAACTACTACAATGAATAATACCTAAGGGATGTAGCTAATCCATAATGGATTAAGCAATCGATTATTTGTGTTGTTGTCCCCAAGCTAACGGATGAAAGTGTACCCACTTACAAAATTTTACGTTTTCAGGTTTTCAACACAGCGACACTCGTTTTCTTTTGGACATTTCTTGTCATTGAAGCTATTATTATTGGCGCTGAAACAAAAGTAAGGGCCTGTTTATATGTCGCCGCTTACAAACCGGACACAAAACGCGTACGCCTCGTGCCCGCATAGTCAACGCGTAGCAACCGGATAGAAAATGTGTAGCACAAAACACTTATTGTGCGTGTAATCTACCTACCCTATTGGCTCGCACACGACGCGGTGACTACGCGGGTACAATACGACGACTGTGCGGTTGCGACACGGTGACTGTGCGACGGTGCGCGTTCATTTACAAATAAAATAAGCTTTCTGCCATTAATACTATAGGAACGCAAAATATTTAGGACAAATCGTGCAGAAAACGTGTACCTACATATTTGTGGGCTCTGTAGTGCTCCCGCTACCTACACAAGCGCCCAATCATATCGCCATTTGTAACCGGCGGTAGTAGGTAGACGGCTATCATCTTTCGTATAAAAAAAATTGCTTTAAAAGTAAAAAAAAAATAACTAAGCCAAGGGTTCACAATCTTTTTCAAACCGCAACTCTCTTTACACGCTGTCATTTTATGCGACGCCCGTCTAAAAGAAGATCCCTTCATGTAGCTCTATTAGGCATTAACTCAATTTAAAAGCGACCAATCTTGTTCAATAAAGCAAAACTTCTCAAATGAAATTTTGAATTACCTACTCTTATTATCTCTTTCTTAATCAATTTGGACATTCTGATCGTCCCGCGACGCCACCCCTGCGTGTGCAGGATGGCGCCACGACGCCCCAGGGCTTTACGACGCAAAGTTTGGGAACACCTGCACTAAGCAGCTAAGGGCCTATTAGACCACGTGATATTCAGTCTGTCTTAGTAAGCCTACGCGCAGTGTAATAAGAGTAAGTTATGTAAGTCAGTCTAATTAGTTTGTCCGTGTGTATTCGGCCGCGCCAGACTGAATATCGCGTTGTGTAATAAGCTTGTAATGTACCTAATATATACAGGTTGTCCCGTAAGTCGACGTCAAGCCGGAATCGGGTGATAGTCTAAATCATAATAGTTACTAGAAAAATAAAAAATAAAATCTAAGTCTTGAATTTTTTAAATTATAGGCATTTCTTTTTTTTTTTTCAAGAAAATGTACACCCTGTGATGGTTTTTTAGCTCCTGTTGCTACAAATCTTAAGTTTTTTTCAATTTTATTTTTCTTATGTAATCCCGTATAGTGCTAATCTAACGTATTACTTAGAATTCTAAGTCAACTGCTCCAGCTTGGAAGAAAGTGTCACATTATGCTGTACAATGAATAGACAATTAATATTTCGTCCAACTTTAACGGACTGTACTGAAAAAAAAAGTACTACGCCAGGTTGGCAAGTAGCACGAAAAGTTGACCCATTTAATAAGGATTCTAAAATGGTATAATGCTTGCTACATTATTTCTTTGATTTCGGGGGAAAAAAATTCCTTCAAGAAATCAGTTTCAAAAAATGTTTCATTACCTACTAAAAATTATTCTAGTGCGTTCAAAGCTTGCCTAAGACCGAGTGAGACGGAGAGTCATTCATGAAGTGTGAGTGAGACAGGTAGTGACGCTTTCGAGTAAAATATTCTATTGGGTGAGTGAGACAGATAGTGACGCTAATGAGTCAGATACAGAGAAAGTCATTTTATGAAGTGTGAGCGAGATAGATAGTGACGCCACTTTTTTAATATTGGCACACGCAATACAGATCAGTACGTTACGCTCCTTCGTTTACTACGCATCTTTCCATATTCGTTCGTGTTATTTCGTACTTTCGACTTTTTGCTTCGTTTATTGGCCTTGTTTGTTTGCTTGTGATTTGGACAGTTTCGATCTCTTTACAACGACCTTTGCTTTCTCCTGGACTATCGTGTGATTGTATAGTACCACCATGCCTGTGTACACCACTCAGGAATATGCCAACATGCACTTTATTTATGGCGAATGCAGAGGGAATGCTAGTGCTGCGGCTAGACTGTATCGCGAGAGGTACCCAAATGCTGATCGTTATCCAGATCACCGAGTTTTTACAAATGTGCACCGTCTACTCTCCACAGAAGGCATACTTCCAAACCGACCACATGGTGAAGAAAGAAGTTCCTTGCCTTACGAGGACGTAGTACTTCAAGCAGTTGAAGAAGATCCAAGTATTTCGGTACGTGCAATCCAGCAAAGCACAGGAGTGCCCAAAACTATAGCTCACCGAATTTTACAAAAACTCCACCCATACCATGTACAGCGAGTACAAACCCTGCATCCTCAGGATTATCAACTTCGGGTTGCGTTTTGTCAAACGATGCTACAAAGACACCGGGAAGATCCGCGATTCTTAGAGAAAATGTTGTGGTCGGATGAATCGACATTTAAAAAAGACGGTCACATGAACCTACACAACTTACACGAGTGGCACGTAGAGAATCCGAATTTAATGAGACAAGATAGATCTCAGTATCGTTTTAAAATAAACATGTAGACCGGAATTTTAAATGGAAGAGTCATAGGACCTTTTGAGTTGCCAGAGATCTTGACTGCTGAAGTTTATTTAGATTTTTTACAAAACAGTTTACCAAGTTTACTGGAAGACGTGCCACTCAGTATTTACAGAGAGATGTGGTATCAACAAGATGGCTGCCCAGCGCACTATGCCCGCTCAGTTAGAGCAGTTCTCAATGAAGAATATCCGGGCAGATGGATAGGTCGGTCTGGTACGATCTCGTGGCCAGCCCGTTCACCGGACTTAAATCCATTAGATTTTTTTTACTGGGGAGCAGTTAAAAAGAAAGTTTATTTTAAGCCAATCGAAAATGTAGCTGAGCTTCGGCAAAGAATTTCGGAAGCAGCTGAATTTGTCAACAACGGAAGATTTGCCCGTGTGATAATCCGATATGTTTTAAGAAGATGTCGAGCTTGTATTGCAGTTGAAGGAAGGCAGTTTGAACATCTTTTGTAAATAATAAATCTTTGCATCTAATTGGTGTTTAATTTTAAACTTAAGGAAAATTTGTCCTAAATTTAACAAAAAGTGAGCATCTCTGACTTGAAAGCATCACTACCTGTCTCACTCACATTTCATGAATGACTCTCCGTCTCACTCAGTCTTAGGCAAGCTTTGAACGAACTAGAATAATTTTTAGTAGGTAAAGAAAACATTTTCGAAACTGGGTTTCTTGAAGGAATTTTTTTTTCCCCGTAATCAAAGAAATAATGTAGCAAGTATTATACCATTTTAGAATCCTTATTAAATGCGTCAACTTTTAGTGCTACTTGCCAACCTGGCGTAGTTCTTCTTTTTTCAGTACGGTCCGTTAAAGTTGGACGAAATATTAATTGTCTATTCATTGTACGGCATAATGTGACACTTTCTTCCAAGCTGGAGCAGTTGACTTGGAATTGTAAGTAATAGGTTAGATAAGCACTATTCGGAATTACATAAGAAAAATAAAATTGAAAAAAAGTTAAGATTTGTAGCAACAGGAGTTAAAAAACCATCACAGGGTGTACATTTTCTCGAAAAAAAAAGAAATGCCTATAATTAAAAAAATTCAAGACTTAGATTTTATTTTTTATTTTTCTAGTAACTATTATGATTTGGACTATCACCCGATTCCGGCTTGACGTCGACTTACGGGACACCCTGTATGTAATAATATTGCTGGCTCCGTTCCCCAGTTATTCCCAACGGTGGTGATGGTAACCCTGGTGGTGTGGATCGTATTCCACTTCATGCAGATCCTGGCGCTGGTGATAACTGTGGACTGGTTCATGCAACAAGCCAACTGTCTGAAGGCGCTGTGTACTTACGCACTGTCTATATATTTTGAAGGTACCTACTTGCTCTACCTGTCTGCCGAACAATATTTATCTCAGATTTTATCTTAGGAAATGATGAATACCTATCAAGTTGACATTACTAACAATGAATAAGGTCAGTGATACGCATTATGCTATAAAAATCAAGCTTGTATGTCAACATTTTTTCACTAATTCCAGGTCCAATATTCATAGGTGCGAAGGGCATTGTCAAGCTGCTGGAATACGATAAGCCATCTTTCACAGTGTACGGCATATTCAACCTAGACAAGATGTTTCCGCTCAAGATGTTAGGACTCATCACCAGTTATTGCTTAATTGTTCTTCAGTTCACATTTACATGAACATTTCATAAGATAATGTCATCTATTTTGTAGATATATTTTAAGCAGCTACCCGTTGATCACGTCACATTACTATTATGAAGGCAATACCTGTGCCATGTGTGCTGATGCAATTCAAATAAAAATAGAATCCATGTTTCTAAATCATGAATGAACCATGCAAATGGCCGTCGTTTAATGTGTGCGTGATTTAAGGGTTACTATAGGTACACATCATCCATTTTCCCTCTTTACGTATTTATGTATTAGGTTAGCAACACAACTTAACAATAATAAATAAATAAAAGTTCTTCATTTTAGACTTTTAATTATAATTAGTAAGTGGAACGATGCAGTCTAAACCTATCTCTACGGGAAAAAGGCGTGTAGTAATTCTTTATTTTAAAATTCTTGTGTAATGAATGTTGTACAATGCTCGTATCAGTAGGTATAAAAAATTAACTAACGGCGAGGACGCCTCAAAGTAGAAAATACGTTTTGCACCCTTTTGAAATGCGGTGCGATAAGTAATGCCTGCCAACTTCATGTCGCTTGATAAGTGGCATGACAATAATATACTTGACCCCGCCAATTTTAGACTTGATCAAGCCCATTGGCAATACGTCAGTTTGGCTCGACTAACTTATTTTTGTTATTTTTTTTGTTTGATGGTGGTAAAGCTGATAGCCACCAGCAAAAAAATTAATTAATGCATTTGCTAATGCATCAAGCAAAAAAGAATAAATAACTTAATAATAATTGTTGGATTTGATTTCGGTCTTCCGAAACCCGAAATCCGATTCGGTTATTTTCACAATCTTTGAGCAAAGTTTTCTGACAGGAGGTGGTATAATATCTTTGAATTATTTTAGTAAGAGCCCTTTTACACGGGGATAGTTGCTGGGACTGAGCTAATCCATATGAACATTTACAGGTATAAAAACATGGGGTTACGTAAATTATTATCTACTAATAAGGTGATCAAAGAGCGTCGGTAACCGGGCGGTCGAGTATCGAACTCGTAAGCGAGAGGTACCGGGTTCGAATCCCGCTTCGGCCATGTAACAATGACTCTTTTCTGAGTTATGTACATTAGTTGAATACTTACGGTGAGAGACCTGCATATTCAGGCAACTGAATTTGTAACCATGATCCAATCTGGTCAGGTTCCCCTGGTAGCAGGGTCACGGAGGTCAGATGGTAGTCGCTCCACTGTAATTACCTGATTGCCAAATCCTGGATCATGCTCAAGGCGGACCCCCGGCCCTCGTCCTCGAGAGCACAACCGGGACATTAATGCTAAAATGATTATTTTTATTATTTAATAAGGTGATCAAAGACATTTTAATACGTGGCTTATGAGTTGTGTCCCATTTTATTATGAAGAGGAAGATTCGGACAATTGGTAAAAATAAATATTGACGCCGATTATCCAGTGATGTTGCATCACTAGAAAATTGCCATTTCAACCGGTCGCGGACAGTACTAAGTTGTTGATAAAATTTTCCGTATAAATGTCTACTTAGTCTACCTATGTTGGTTACATACTACTATGATGTCCGAACCCGGAACCCACAATCCGATACGGAATCCGAAATCAAAAATCAAATCTACCACTACAAACAAAAACAATAGCAATTATGCTGATAAAAAACTGCAATTTGTAAAATTTATGTAAACCATTTTAACTACAATACTTAAGCGTATATGTAATTAGTTGTTATAATATTTTTATATTCTTGTACTATAGTAATAGTACAAGAATATAAAAATGTCAATAATAAGTAGGTATAAGTTATGCTTAGCAACGACAGGAGTAATATTTTTCTTGTCTTATTAACTCCACAATAAAAACAATCACATCGACTTATTAAATTGAAAGCATCCGCTGTAATTTCTGATGTTCTATCATTTTATAACTCCTTTTAGCAATTAACATATTTTATTGTGGTTAGGTTAAGTATTTTAAATATACATTGCGACGAAAGTTTGAGATCAAAGTTTATAATTCGATAAATGTTTTGATATTTCGTTCCTTAAGTTACCAGCCGAAAAGTGTCTTAAGTGACATTGAGACATTTTATTCTGCTCAAGTATAACAATATAAAATGTTAAGATCCGTGTATCTTTCCGAGGATATACTAGAGGAAGATTTTTTAAAAGTATTTTAGACTTTTCAGTGGATACAAATTATTCTGGGGTCATGTCAAGTGAAAGCAAATGATCGGTTCGTGACAGCACCCACGTTTTACCAGGAATATTATACTATAATTTGTATCTTACCTTTGTTATTAGAGATGACAGTAGGACTGTGGCACAATGTGAATTTCTATAGCTCCTACCCTAGTATAACTTCCCTAATGTTATGTGGAAGTATCACAGTAACCGTCATAAATGTGTCAAATGCAATACATCTGCGTTTCTTTAACAACAGTGCTAACGTTACTTTTATAATTAAAATGCAAAGAGTTGACAAAATCTTCGGATTTGGCAACAAAAATTACTTAAATAATTCTCTAAGCACAACAAACAACGCTACAATAGCCACAATATGTCTCATAATTGCCTTTATAATATCGCTCACTGGAGGAATAGTCTCAACTGCTTCATTTATTGGCTTTGTTTTGACTACCTTAGTTATGTTGGCAGAGATAACACACTGCGCAAACCTCTCAATATATTTCTATCTTAGAATAAAATTTATTAACAGTATAATTTTTAACTTGCTCGAACCTAAACAAATTCATAATGGAACAGATAGAAGGCAGTCATTTATAACAAACAACGATGAGATCGCTCACCGCAAAAACTCACAATTTCAACGATACTGTCAAATATTTAAACGTATTTGATTGTTTTAATGATTACCAAGAATTTTATAAGTTCGAGGTAAATATACCTAATACCTAATAGCATTGAATCAATACAGCACGGACAACATGTGAAGTGACACTTCATCATCATCGGCCTAGCGCTTATCCCGGCCACTGCCAGGGTCCTTTCCGCTGTTAAGTGTCACTTATTGCACTGATATTATCATAAACTTACAGGGTAAGTCTCTCGGAGTGTTAACATTACAAATGCTTCCTTTCGAACGGATAATAGCATCGAGTCTGACCTGAAAGATTCACTCGCTGCACGAATGCGGTCTGATGGTATTTTACCCGTTCTCGATATTGCTTAGCTGATAATTTGGCCTCACGAATTTGGAAAAATCCATTGGGTAATAATATGGCCATTGTTGCATTTCCGCGAAGACACAATTTTTCCAATTATCCTACAACATGTAAACATTAACCATACATTACCATCAGTTAGACATTAACCGTTGGCCGTGTGGTGTCCGGCTGAGTAGAATAGCACCAACCGCTTACACTCATGGGTGTCGTACAAGACGACTAATGTTTTCGAGGCAAAAGATCAAGAGTCTCCGTAGTCTGGAAAATGGGCAGCGGCCTTTTTTATCTTTATATTTAAACACTGCGATCTCCAACCCGCCTGCCAAGCGTGGAGATTATGGCAATAACCTCCCCTTTCGTGGGAGAGGCCCTAAGTACTGCAGTGGCCTGTTACGGGCTGTGATGATGAAACATTAACCGATGCTCTGATGGGGTTGAACATTGTGATAAAACCGGCATATTCAGGCGACTGAATGTGTAACTGTGATTCAATCTGGTCAGGTTCTCCTGTTAACAGAGTGACGGAGGTCAGATGGCAGTTGCTCCACTTTACCTGAGTACCTGATCTGCCAAATCCTGTATGGATAAAGCGAACCCCGGGCCCTCGCGCGGGGGAGCATACCGGGACATTAACGTTAAGATGATTATTTTTATTAATGCTACATTTGCATTCCCACAAGTATTTACGTTATTCCTAACATGTATGATAATGAATATCATTGGTATCGCGTATGTGATTGAAACTGTTAAAAACCACGTAAGTTCATAAAATACACTGCCACAATTTTACAATAGACACTACAATCGCGTTCATAAGTGCATCAACATTTAAAAGAAAAAAAAAACATGTTCTTGCTACTGCCACATACAGGATATTAGGTACATTGTTAAACGAATAGAACAATTAGCTGTCCCTTAGGCACCAATAACTCATTCTTTAACTGCAGATTTTAATAAATTTAATGAATGAAAATTTCTGTAATGAATTTCCATGCTTTGTCTTATAAATTAAAATTAAAATACTTTTTGATAATACAGCCTCAAAATTTAATTTTTAATACAGTGAGTATTAGTGTATGGTTACAATAAATTTAAAATATTTGCACAAAATTTTAACTTTTTTTGTCAAAAATTCATTGTGACTTTTAAAACGAAAACTGACAAAGTGATTTCGAATTGTACTAAAAAAATAACTACAAACGATCTTAATATTATTTTTATTTTAAAATATTTTCTATTTTATTCCCTTTCGAACACTTTACAACCTTTTAACAGCTGCACAGAAATATGAAGGTTAAGGTGGTCATGCACTTATGAACGCGATCGTGCATAACCTTGAGTGAGAGAGCTAATTAATTTTTAAAGCCCTAAGTTCCATTTCAGATATACTTTTTTTGAAGAAGTGGTTTGTGTTTTCGTTTTCGAACTCTTGATATTTATGAATTTGACGTTCCTTTGTTTGCGTTGCGAAACTATTTATGGGCAAGCAAAAGAAACAAAAAAATTGTGCGTCACTGTAATATCACAAAATGTCGAAGATAAAAGCTTAAAATCCTAAGTTGAAATTTTTTTATTAGACTAGAAATCGAATATTGACAGGAACACTGGTGTGCAACCCTAAACTATGTATATACCTACTTTCTAAACATACGCATAGCCTACATACTACAATGAACGACCATTAGGTATTTTAGACAACCATCCGGATTCGTCATCAAACACTGGGCACCACATAAAGTTATAGTTTTTGTCATGACAAACAAACGAGCTCAATCTTGATGACGATATATTATTTTATTTACGTCAAACTACTGCAATTGTTACATACGTAACTAATACTTAGCCTACCAAACAGCTGACGAAACACACGATGAAAGAGTTTATGCTTTCTTCTGCTTCTGACTCCATCATAATATTCTGGATACCTTCTACGACCCGAGTTCTCTTCAAAAGAAACCAAACGAGATCAAACTCAATCGGGTTTTATTATAAACAGTTATACTGTGTAGGTATTACTGACCTCCTCGTAAAGATGAATCAAACAAGCCCAAACTCCATAGGGATGAATAGGTTTATTGATAATAGGTTCCTATAGTTACATTCCGACTCCATAATCGGACTCAGTTACATTTACCAATAGAGTCTTCGTCAAGACAAATCTATGAAAAGGTTAAATTCCACTTTCAATAAAAACAAACCCAAACTCAATATTGGTATGCATGGTTTTCTTATGTAAATGCGTTCCTGTGTCCACCCCCGCACCAAACCCGAACTCAAACGTTATCATCACACCCTAGGTAGGTACTACATAGATCTAGAGTCCTCGTTTTGACGAGGATTATCAGATTTTACTTTGTATTGCTGGCCAAATTTCAGCTCAATCGAACGCCGGGCATCGGGTCAAATTTAAATTGCTAAGTTTGAAATTTTTACAAAAACTTACATAAATACGAACTTGCAAGGTGGTAGAAACAAATCAAAAGATATTTGGAGATTTATAAAAGTAACTAAACCAAAGACATTATCAAATCGGTTAATAATTGAACTAATTATTTGTATAATATCGCGCACATAGAAAAAAACTGTCATAACACAGCTTATGACAAAAATGAGTTAAGTATACCAAACGATCGACAATCGCGAACTTTACCTGCTGAAAAATTGACACATTTATAATGCAGTTCGTTGACGAAATATGGCGCAAGTGTCACTTTTGCACTAAGCGCGTTGGTGCGCATCGCCGGCATCAACAGTGTCACATCGCAGGTTAGTACAGAGCGTACGTAAAATATGTGGTAAAACATGAGTTATAACTCTATTGTGTTAAGTTATTTTCTAATATTACCATGAATTTTAGCAAAATAATGTCACATCATGTAGTGTGAGAGTTTTTCAGACGAATTCTTTTCAAGTATTGACTAGATAGGGAATTACAGTGTCATAACCTGAGATGTGACTTTTTACACGTTTAATTGGTTAGATAGAACAGTTTTATTTGAAGAATAAAAGTGACATAACCTACATTAATACTACGAACTACAATGTAATGTACCATTTCCCAGCTCAGCTTGTATATAGGTACGCTTCAGTGGTACACGGAGGTCTAAGACGGTTCACCAAAGCTATATAAGTTGAGAGTATTGAGTCATTATCATCATCTTTGCGGTAAATCCCGGTTGTGCTCACGCGGTGCCCGGGGCCGCCTTCAGACTCCTCTTGGTATACTTCGCTCGGTCTTCGGCATTCTAGGTAGTGAGTTTATTGGCACGCATGCCAGGCTTAACGTCGTCTTTGACCTGCTTCTTCTTCTGGTGCCTGGCGGGATATTCCCCGTTTATTTGTTCCCTAAGAAATTTGCTGGTCTGCGCAAGACGTGGCATGCCATCGAAGGCGGCACTCTTAGGGGTAGGATACCTGGAGTGGGAGTGGCTACCTATTACATGCAGCATGTCTAATGCACGCTCGCTTAAAAGTCTGTCTGGCGGTGGCGTGGGGGCCGGGTCGCTCTTTTCCCTCAAATATGGTTGAATTGGTCGATCGCTGGGCCCTGCGTTATACTTGTGAACGGGTGCTGCCTTGGTGGACTGGCTTATTCTTGCTGTAGTTTTAGGTGGTTTTTCTTAAGTATGCTAGTTATACCTATTTAATATGTCGGGCGCGGTCCAGCCGTAATTTGCGTGGGCTGGCTGTGCTTCGGTCGTGGGGCAGCCAACGTGTCACTGTGTGTGTCCTTCCTACTTCCATACCCCCCTCCTATTTGACGATTGAAAGATATATTTTATGTAATAATCAATAAAGAATTTTTGAGTTTGAGTTTGACTTGCAGCTTATTTGCGATATCATAGACGCTAAGGCTGCCTCGAATGTGAGTTTCGGACGCTATATTTGCGTAAAACTCCACACATCCAATGCAGCTTCATTTCCGTGACGTGCAGCTCCTGCTTGTGTCGCTCTAGGAGCCACGTCTTACTGCTATATAGGAGAGTCTTATAGACTTTTTCTTCAGTTTTACCACCATGTTGGGGTCACAAATAACACTCGTTCTTCCCGCCATTTGGCCCAAGCCGCTGATATTCGGGCTTTGACGTCGCTGTCAATGTCACTGGTTGCGCTAAGTGCCTGACCTGATCCATGAGCTTGACTTCATCTTCACCTATGTGAACGGGTACGAGATCTGCACTGTACGGAATCACGATACATATCAATATAGGCCTCAGACACCGACTTGGACCGCAATGCCCACCAGATCATCTCACGAGTGACACAGTCAAAGGCTGTCAGCATGGCTAGAAACAGGAAATACAGAGGCGTGACCTGTCACTCCATAAAAATTCTCAGGGCAAATATAGGGTCCATGGTCCAACAACCCGGCCTAAACTCATACTTACACTCCGAGATTATTCCTGTCGCATCCGAGAGTCCACAATATGTTCGAAGACTTTATGGTGCGAGACATCAGCTTTATACTGCGGTGGTTGGTTCACCGCATCGAGTCTTTGCCTTGAAGACTGGAGTTTTGTAGTCAGCCTCCACTAGTTGGGTATCCTTCCAGTGAGGAGGATTCAGTTAAGCTAAGATCGACTTGTGTCGCAGGCCCAGGGATTTACAAAAAACCAAGGTTCCAATAATTGTTCATTTTACCGCAGTTCAATCGTACACGCTTATGAGTCCACTTAAGAGTCGCCTAAGTGTAGTACATTAGGCATAACGCTGTTTAACTCGCGTTAAAATTTACTCTGACGCTATTGTTCATATTATTCAAAAATGACATAAAAACTAAATATGTACCTACAATAAAAAGCAAAAAGTAATTAACTAACTTAAAATTGGGGCCGTGTATAAGCGCACCTAAGATGCTGGCAGCATTAAATACCTCTCTGAATAGCAATGCTTATTCTTATCGACCAGGGCCTCACTATCCGCGACCACGTCCAAAAGACGGTCGTCGCCGCAAAGGTGGCGCGAAGTAAACTGCGTCCGATCCTCGCTAGCTCGCTACCACTGCGGGCCAAGTTGGGGATCTACAAAACCTACATCAGGTCCCGCCTCACGTACGCCGCGCCAGCGTGGCACGCCCTAGCCGCCAACAGGCAAGGGCAACGCCTCCGCGCGCAGGAGAACCTCTGCCTGCGCACCATCGTCGGCGCCGGTAAGTACGTGAGGAACGCCACCATCAGCCGCGACCTCCAGCACGAGGGCCTGGACGACTTCGTCGTGCGTCTGGCGCGGCGGATGTACGAGTCCGCCGACAACTCGGTGCACCCGCATATCCGCGGCATCGCGCCACTACACACACGCCCCCCCGATCGCAGCTCCAGAGCGCTCCCACGTGAGCTCCTGGAGCCCACGACGACCGCAGCACCTACTACGACACCCGCCACCGCGGGAGCCCCCGGCCCGGGGAGCTCGCGGTATCCCCACCACAAAAACATCATTGCCGCGGGAAATCCCCGCTCGGGTGAGTCCCGCGGCAACGCCACCGAACGAGACAGCTTCGCCGCAGTCGTTTTTGCAAAAAAACTAAATTGCCGCGAAAAGAATCGAACCCGAGACCTCTGCCGAGTGAAGCTCCACTGAGTTAGCACACGGCTGCGCCATTAGCGCTCAATAACGACGCGACACGAAATTTTATCCAACTACCCACAAAATTATTTTAATAATTTTTGTTTGTAAACAGACAGGGCTGCCAACTAAACCACATGACTGCCGCTGCCGTTGGGGCTCGGGAGAGTTCTAGCGGTAGCGGTACCGGTCTGACTCCTCGCCCCCCTCGCAGCAGGATGTCGCCTGCTCGCTGGTCGTTTGCCGGGCCTCCCCGAACGGGGTCCCACTCGGCAGGCTAGTACCGCGCCGAGGGCGACAAAGAAGAGCTAGCGAGGGGTGCGAACCCCCACAGACCGGACTGTCATCATCATGGCATCAACCGGCACCACACCACCACAAGCCGAGGCCCGCGATCCCGTGCGAGAAGAGCCGGGAGCGCCTAACCAAAAGACCGGCCCGTTGTAACGGACCGCGACCCTACATCACCGTCAGTGGGCACCCGCCCTTACACGGTCTCCCCGCACGTGCGCCCCGCGCACGTGCGAGAAGAAGAAATGATTGATTGATGCTTATTCTTTGCTTCGGTCACTTGTGATGTCGACCAATTTCATAAATTTATTGCTCGCTTAAGTTTTTTATAAATTATTTATTTTATAATCTATTAAATAGTTTATTCCTTCGCACATAGCCACATAATCGTGATAATTAACTAACTAACAGTGGTTTAATAAGTTTGAGACCAAAATTTGACCTACTCTATATGAAGAAATTACGAAATATATTAATTAGTATGCGTCCCATTAATTTGACAGTACGAACCGAAGTAATTACGATAAGTCTTTCATCTTAAATTAAAAAAATATACATATAATTCGAAAAGTGTGTACTCAGTATCATAATGTGTACATTTCGTATACTAGGATTTCATTAATTTGTTAGTAACGACAATAAAACTATGATTTTGTTAAACATTTATCAGATTTTTTAAGAACATTTGACTGATTATTAGGTACAAATGTGTTTTGCTTCAAGCAACAAACTCTATTTAATCTAAAAAAGTAACACATTATAGGTCCTTGTTAAAAAAATACGTAATTAAATAACTAGTGCATTAAAAATTTTATTTTTATTTTGAGATTAGGAAAATAAATAGTCTACTTGAATGTGTCATCAGGTTTTTATTAGCTCACTTGAATAATTTTTAAGGACGATTTTCATTTATAAAAATACTTCATAAGCGATTTCCCAAAAACCACATTTTAGTGCGCGATATGTTTTTTTTTTCTTAAAGCTTATTATCTCAATATTGAAATCATGATATAAAAATGTTTAGGTTATTGTGAATCAGTGTCGGAATAATTCGAATTTTATCCAAAATTATAAAAAAAAGTTAATGTGCAGAACAAAAGGGTTAAATATAAAACAAATCTGTTGATTCTCATTCCCCCTTGCACGCAGGGGGACACACCCATGATATAGTCGCCTAGAAGATTATAAGTCAATGAATTCTGCGTTGTTCTGTATTATATTGACGGGGATGACTACGGTATAGACATTGTACAAACTAGGACTAAGCTAAGGCATTTAACTGTGTTAGACATGAAATACTTATAACTAAACTTACGCGTTTAGGGGCAAAGCATTGTAACAAAAAAAGCCAAACTACAAGCGTTTTCGTCTGATTTTGAGGTTGTGTGCTATTGAGTTCCGCAAGGCAGTGTATTAGGGCCAATTAATTAATTTCCATTAATATAACTAGCATGAATACTGCGTACCTTACTTCTGACCCAGAAGACGAGCCGATAAACTAATTTTATTACATATACTTATTCTGTAAGTATGTATAATTGTCCCCAGGTCCCATATATTCAAAAGGCAAACACATGTTACAGCTGATCGAAGAAGCAGCGCCACGATTCTCGGTTTACGATATGTGGCGGATAGACGGCCGACTCATCATCATTGTGTTAAACATTATTTCGACTTTCGTTGTGATCATACTGCAATTCGCTTTTCTCTAGGTCAGATTTAATTACGAATAGCCTATAATAAAATAACACAAATGAATAAATTTATTGATTGAATAATCAAATTTTATTAAGATGTCAATCTTACAGTGAACAATTTCTTTGCTCTTTACCCGTTCGCTTTAAGTTTGCTAGTGATGCTGATAGGGTTAACAAGAAAGTAACTAAAATAAAAGATTATTTGTATCCCTATGAAGTATGTTGACATTAGGTATTAAAAGTACGCTTAGTTTGCCGGAATCCCGCGAACGGCAAACTTAGCGCGAACGGATAATTTGTTTCTGTGGGTTGCACAGTTAGGTTTTGACATAAGTAGGTACTACCTATGGTTATTACTAAAGCCTCATACAGAAAGTGATACAAATGTGGCTAACTTATTTGAATAAGCACATGCTTAAATATATATAAATATCTTATAAGCACAAATACTTAAAAAGCTTCGTATCCTACTAGTAAACACGAATGCCTGGGAGGCAATATAGATACTAACTAAACGATTTTGATGTAGCTTGATATGGTGGAAAGTGAAATTAGTTCCCACGCTATTAGACGCCATCCCCGTAAGTCAGTCAATCATATTTCTTTACCAGAGTTACAAATCGCTATAGATACCCAAACAGATTATTGTAAACAATTACTTAAGCTAATATATAGCTTTAATAATAATAATTTACGAATACTATTTGATAATACTGCATCATAGCGTTTGTTAAATTTGCTTTTCAGATTAAGGTCGATAAATATCATATTTTACATACTCATATACCTACCAAATCTTGTTTTTTTTCAAGGCATTAACATATTTCATAATGCAAAAGAGTTCCTAATTAAAATGTTTAAATACCAGAATATGGTGTTTTTAATTTACGTACCTTAAATGTAGAAGTCGAAAAATTCGTTATTTTTTAGTATTCGAATTATTCGAATACCAACAAAAAAAATCTTGGCGTTAATTTCCCGGTTTAGTCCTTGCGTACGAGGACCCGGGGTTCACCTTGACCATGATCCAGGTAATTACAGAGGAGCGATTAACTTCTTACTTCCACGACCCTGATATCAGGGGAACCTGACCAGATTGGATCATGGTTACTAATTTCAGTCGCCTGAACGTGCAGGTTTCATCACGATGTTTTCCCTCACCCTAAAAGGCGTCGGCTAGCATTAAAAAATACATAACTCAGTAAATCAGAAAATATAATCATTACATGGCTGCAGTGGGACTCGAACCCGGTACCTCACGCTTCCAAGTCAGATGCCTTGACCACTTTGCCACTGACGCTCCTAAATATTGAAATTCCAATATCGAGCGAATACTGCATGTCCTACTCATGATTTAGAGAAAGGGATTCTGTATACAAAATGTTATCTAATTCCGCTCCATCGTTCTTAGATGATGCGCATTCAAACAGACAAACAAAAATTTTATAAATTGTTGTAACGCAGTTACTCATTAAGTCAGGATATTTATTTTCGACGGTCTTCAATGCACAGACTTTTTGTCTTTACGATTTCAATATAATTGTGTATCTATACGTATGTGTGTCTTAATATAATGATATATGTCAATATCAATAATCTATACCTAATGATGGTGCCATACATCATTATCATCTGATACATTAGCTTTGCGAGCGGCTACTATTATACTAGAAGCTATAGGTAAGCTCCATAAAGGAAATTAAAGTTAATAACTAATGAGAACCTAGTACCTTCATCAGTGTGATGTAAATTAATCGCTACCTACGTATAGCTACTCATAACATGCAGAGTAAATTAAAGTATGTAGTAGGTAGTTGGGTACAGGAGGGCTGCACAACTATTAGTAGAGCTAAGTTTCTATCGTGACTATTATCAATCCACTGCAATTTTATTACAGATATGAAATATAAAATTGAATAAATAAAATACAAATAAAAACGTACAAATGGACGGGAATAAGAATAGATATTCTTCAAAAATAATACTGGATGAAAAGTTCGCGAAAGTAATAAAATCATTCCAATGGATGCAGTTAGTAATGGGAACAAGTCGCTACTACGTCCGTGACAGAGAAATCAAACCTCCAACGATATATCAAAAAGTATACACAGTTATTCTCTCACTCACAATACCTACTGTGGTTACGCTAACATTCCATAGCTATGTCACCAGATATCACCATACTCTCAAGGCCACAAAGCTCATGGCCGCTGGAACAGCGACATTTTTAATATCATATGTGTTCAACTTAATTAACGTACGTTTCGTCAACAACATGAGAAATGTAAATTTTATCGTTCAAATGCAAGAATTGGACCGGATTTTAGGCATTCAGAACAAAGATTTTTTCAACCGGAATTTAGGGAGATTGAATAAAATTGCTGTTACTGTTATTGGTTTAATATTCATTGCAATCATGTCAGTCGCTAGTATCGACGGAATAATGACAACATTGCTGTTCCTTGGACTAACAACGACTGTATTCGCTTCTGCACTTGAATATTATGCTTGCTCTAATCTAGCATTGCATTTTGGAATAAGAGTGCAATTTATTAATAGCATAATATGTAATCATTTGAAACCGAACTTAATTAAGACAAAACCCTCATACCGAATAATTCCGGTGGATTCTCAGATGAGATGGATAGCTATGCAGACGCACGATTTTGTTACCAGTGACACATGTCTCTACTTAGAAAAAATATTCACCTGTTTCAGTGATTATCAAGAGCAATTTAAATTTCAGGTACATAAAGCTAAATCAAATCATATGGTGTATTTTGCTTAGTTATTGCTTATTTGCAGTTAGTTAGCAGTATTATACATTGGTATAAAAAAATCAGCACTTTCCCAAGTTTTGGCTATTTAATAGCTTTGGCATGTAATAAAGATAATATTTTAATTTTATTTAGAGAATTGTACTTAATTTCGCGTGTTAAACTTTATATTTCAGATTTGCATCTTGTTCTTTCAATATATGTCGTTCATAATAATAATTTTCGGATACCTTTTGGAAGTATTGCGTGAAGGGGTTAGTTAAACTTTTATTTAAGGTTGATTAAATAACAGAATTAACTAAAAATTAATGTTAACTATACAATATTATTTTGGTTTTCAGATATTCGCAATACACGAGTGGATATTTGTACCTCTATTTTTGATTCTGGGATTCTGTGTCGTGTTGACACTATGCTTAGGCTGCGAATTGTTCTACAGGCAAGTCGCTGAAACCAAAAAGCTGTCCATAGCAGTAATGGCGGAATATACAGATGGTAAATGTTTGTTGCTATTGGGCTAGCAGGAGCATGAAAGAGACTTGAATTGTCAAATATTTAGGAAAGGTTCTCCAATACCTGAAAGAGGATATATCATAATAACTCCCACTATATATTTGTTTAGTATCACTTATAATTATATGAATGGTACTTATATACCAACAACCTAGGTACAACTAGAACTAAAAATATAGATCTAATCTTTGCGACATGCAGGTAACATCAAAACATAAAATCAAAATCGAGGATTTCCGCAGATTTATATTAGCCGAAAGACGACCGCTGCTAGGCACAGGCGTCCCCCAGAGATCTCCACAAAGCAAAGACCGGTTTTGTGCCTTCCGCATCCAGCTGGTACCCGCGATCTTTACCAGGTCGTCGGTCCACCTTGTGGAGGCCTACGTACACTGAGTCTTCCGATACCTATCGCCACTCGAGAATTTTAGTGCCCCTTCCGGCATCTGTTCTGCGAGCTATGTGCTCTGCCCACTGCCGCTTGAGCCTGGCAATTCTTCGAGCTATATCGGTAACCTAAGTTTACTTGCGGATCTCCTCATTTCTGATTCGATCGCGCAATGAGACTCTGAGCATAGCGCTTTCCATTGCCCTTTGAGTGACAATGAGCTTTCTTATAAGGCCCACAGTGAGCGGCTACGTCTCCATTCCGTAGGTCATCACTGGCAACATACACTAGTCAGAGCTTCGTCATATGACACTGCGGGAATTGGGACGAAAATATATGGCGTAGCATCCCGAACGCTGCCCAACCGAGTTGGAGTCGTCGATTGACCTCTTTCTCGAAATTGGACCCAATAATATGTAATCGTCAACAACTTTAAGTGAAGTGCCGCGAATTGTCACCGGTGTAGGCATTTTCGTCTTGTACTTGTTGCACTAGAGAGGTCGAGCACTTTACCCAAATCTTCCTGGCGTTCAGCATACCTATGTGTTCACTATTAAGGGATGATGTGTACATTCCAGGGCCGCTCCGCAGCAAGGCCAAGGGCATGGCGCGGCTGGTGGCGGAGGCGGCGCCGCGGTTCTCGGTGTACGGCATGTGGGGGCTGGACGCGCGCGTGGTCCTCAGCGTCTTCGCCGCCACCACCACCGTGCTCATCACCATATTGCAGTTCGCAGTTCTATAAACATGCTGCAATGCAATTGTAAAAAATTCCTATCGTGATAGGTATTATCTATTGTTACCCGCCTTATAAATTGCCGCAACTTTGTGAGTTAAGGGACATCTCGCCCACTCAATTGATTTGTCCACATAAAATTCAGTTCCTACGTTCCGGAGCCGTTCCCGTAGGAACTATCTACAATGAATTTCGGCAAAAACTATAGCCTATATAATCGCTGTAGCTTTCTATAGATGAAAGATATTTTAAAATCGGTTTAGTAGTTTTCGAATTTATGCATTACAAACAAATCTCTTCTCTTCCGACCCGAAAACTGATTAAATGAAGATGTCAATATACCTTTCATAAAAAACGAAGACAATTTTTTTAAATATCTGAGGGCACGAAAGTACTCCAAGACGAGGAAAAAGTAGGGGACACTACCAGAAAACTACATTTTTTAAGATGAGATCGCTGTAGCAGCGACTTATAAACACACAAAATTTCATTTATCTAGCTTTCATACTATGGATTTTATTATCGGCTTTGGCTGAACTGTAGTTGGTCATTGTCACTAATAGAACTGAATCTTTAAATCAGCCAAGCCATTTTTGTGACTAAAATGTGTGGTCGATATAATGGGCTTGGTAGGGTTATAGGCTTGCCTCTTCATAATATCTGATAACATTTTCACACTGAAACCGTTTCGAGTTTGGAAGACTTGGTGAAACAATTTTGCATGGAAATGTTTTTGAATAAGTACGTATACATGCACCGTCACGCCTTTTTCCCGTAGGGTGTTGCTTGTTTGGTGCGATCATAATAAATAGCATTTGCACTTATTTATGTGTACCTATTGACCTACCTAATATAAGTGTATTGTATATACCCACGTTAAATAAGAATTTTGAACTTTGAACTTGAACTATTTAAACTCGTTTTTTGTTAGATTGCGTTTTCTCTAGTTTAAACCAATTTTTACTAAGTGAGTTTGTTATAACTAGAATTTCTTATTGTTATTTACAATTCACGATATCCACAAACACTTCTCGCGTCACGAAATTTTTAGTATTCAAATGTAAGTAGTTAAAGGAAATGGAACTGCAGCAGCGTTATGAAGTTTGTAGTGATTATGCTGAATATTATCGTGAGCATTACATGCACGTCTAAACACCACATTGAATATACAGAAAAGTGCGCCGGCATCTCTGATATTTGGTTTAGCATGTTCTTCGCTTTGCGTCGCAGGGGACCTGAAATAACGATAAAACAATTACTTCTACACAATTTTATTCACAGATTGTACAGATACTGTTTGGAGCATCGGCAATCAGGTAAGCCAGAGGTACCAGGTTCGATCAACAGCTTTTTTTTGAGTCATGTTCATCAGTTGAACACTGACTTATATGCTCTTACGGTTAAACATTGTAAGAAAACCTGCACATTTAGGCGACTGAAGGTTGCACCATGATCCAATCTGGTCCGGTTCCTCGAAATACTCCTCTGAGTTCATGCCGGTCAGAATGGTAGCATGTCTTCTGTAAGTATCTAATCTACCAAATCCTGGATCATGTATTTAAGTAAACCCCGGGCCCGGTTGGTGATTATGAGGAGATGCTATTACGGATCGACTGGGATATCTCGGGCGTGGGCGGATCCAGGCCACAGCCGATCGCGGCATCAGCCAAAGTAACAAAAGAAAAAATGAAAAAAAGCGAGTCTAGCAATGTGAGGCGCGAGAAAGCCCGTGTCAAGACAAAAAAGGCTAGGGATCTCGAGGCGGATGGCAATAGGGCGCTTTCATCACTGGAGGCGACCCCAAGCCTAAGCGCGGTGCCGGCCGCAGCAGCCCCTGTGGTAGTAGCGAAGGCAAGTGCTAAGGCAATGCCAACAGCCGAAAGAGAACCGGAGCCTCATAAAGCCCGCTTGTATAGAGGCAAAAGAGCAGGGAAGCAAGTGGCGTCGCGTCAGTCGACCCCGGTCGTCGAGACGAAAGACGACAGCAGCAAGCTCGCTTAACGGAATCGCCCGGACGATTCGCTGACACTGAAGGACGTTGCAAAACGCCCGAAGACGAAACGCCATCCGGGGGGCACCGTGAAATACGCCGACGCGCTTTAGTCCAAGACCTTGTGCATAGCGATACTTACGGAGCCATTCCGCGAACTTAAGACTGAGACCGATGAGGCAAGTTTACTTATTTATCATGCCACTAAAATAAACAAGACAATTTGGGATCCATTATTTACGTCTATATCTCTATATATATATATATCTCTCTCTCTCTCTCTCTCTCTCCGGGCCCTCAAGTGACGCGCGGGAGCGCAAACGGGGTTTAAACGCGAAGATGCTGAAGATTATTAAAAACATCTAAAATAAAAAATCTCATCATCATCATCATCATCATATCAGCCAAAAGACGCCCACTGCTGAGCATAGGTCTCCCCCAGAGATCTCCACAAAGGCCGGGCTTGTAATTTTCGCATCCAGCTGATACCTGCGCTCCTTATCAGGTCGTCGGTCCACCTTGTGAAAAGCCTACCCTACCCACACTGCATCTTCCGGCACGTGGTCGCCACTCGAGAACTTTACTGCCTCATCGGCAATCTGTTCTTCGAGCTATGTGCTATGCCCACTGCCACTTCAGTCTGGCAATCCTTAGAGCTATGTCGGTGACCTTGGTTCGCTTGCGGATCTCCTCATTTCTGATTCGATCGCGCAAAGAGATTCCGAGCATAGCTCTATCCATTGCCCTTTTGGTAACAGTGAGCTTTCTTATAAAGCCCACAGTGAGCGGCCGCGTTTTAGTTCCGTAAGTCATCACTGGCAACACACATTGGTCAAAGACCTTCGTCTTGAGACACTGCGGTAATTGGGATGAAAATATATGGCGTAGCTTCCCGAATGCTGCCCAACCGAGTTGAATTCGTCGATTGACCTCTTTCTCGAAATTGGACCTACCTAGCTGGACTATTTGTCCTAGGTATGTATAGTCGTCAACAACTTCAATGAATGCCTCCAACTGTCACTGGAGTAGGCACAACATGGACATTCGACATAGTTTTCGTCTTGTCCATGTTCATTTTAAGACCTACTTGTTGAGAGGCACTACAGAGATCATCGAGCATTTTGCTCAAGTTTTCCAGGGTTTCAGCCATGACTACGGTATCGTCAGCAAATCTGAGGTGGGTGCGGTACTCGCCGTTAATATTGATGCCAAGTCCGTCCCAGTCCAGAAGCCTAAAGATATCCTCCAGTGCAGCGGTGAACAACTTCGGTGATATGACGTCACCTTGTCTAACATCTCGCTGCAGCTGAATAGGTTCTGTGGTCTTATCCTGGAGACGAACTGACATAGTGGCGTTTTCGTTCAAACACTTAACTTCGAAATATATCGATAGTCAAATTGGCACCGCTGTAGAATAAAATTATAATCTAAACATTCTAATTTTATTAAGTTAGGTAGGTATTTATGTACGTACCGTCACTAGTTTTTGCCAACAAAGAAACAGATAATTTCTTCGTTTTTGATACCTCGCTGTAAAAATATTGACTGCGAATACAGAGGACGAGCGCATTGCTCACCGCGATTATCATGAAGGTTATCATGATCGTTAATTCTTCAACTCTGGTAATCTGAAATTAATGAGTTTCTTTACTATTTTGGGAGTCTTCATTATGTTTCAATATGTCACACTACTTACGTTATATTTTGCAAGTAGAATTCCATACTCAAGACCCAAAAGCGACAGTATAACATAGTCAATGAAGAATAGAAGTACCTAAAATGATGTTTTAGATTATGGTGTGTTCTTGATAAAGCAGAGTTCTAAAAAATTAACAGATAGACATGAGTTACCTGAAATCTGTACAAATTTTGATAGTCGTTAAAACAATCAAATATCTGTTTCAAATATTTGTCCGTGTCACTTGTAGCAAAGTCGTGAGTTTCAGCCGCCACCCAGTAAAGAGAAGACATACATGTCCTAAGCGCGTTTTTCTTCATGGCCTTTGTTGGTTTTAAGTGATTCATGATAATGGAATTTATAAACTTAATTCTTATAGTGAAGTATATCATCATGTTAGCGCAGTAACTTATCTCGAACTCAAAGACGATGAATGTTCCAATGAAAATTAGGAATCCCATAGTGGTGAGTATGCCTCTGTTTCCGGACATAAAGAAAATCAGCAAGATTACTATTAAAACATGAAGTATGACTACAGTTTTATTGTTTGTTCTCCTCAAAATGTTGTTTAAGTGTATGTTACCATCAATCTTCATTATTCTGTCTGTTTCCTGCATTCTGATGTACAACTGCACGTTTTGGACGTGGTTCGTAAAGCGTACGTGGATCATATTGCACAAATAAGTCAATAGAATAACCGCGAAAGAAGCGTTACCAATGTAAATCAATTTTGTTCGAGATTCGTCTCCAGTTGAGATTAACATAAATGAATAAGCTATTCCAATGGCAGTAAGAGTCACCGAGCATAATATCGTATACAATTTCTGAAAAGACGTAGGAGGTGAGACGAATCTGTCGCGAGCATCCACTCGACATGACCCCATCAATATTTGAATGTAATGAAAAGCCTGAAACACTTTGATAAAGTCTTCATCAAATATGTCATTGGAAAGGTATTCGCTTGCAGGCATGATATATATCTGTTGGTTTATTTTAGCTATTTATACAGGTTCTTGTATTTTTTGTATCTTTTTGTACAAAAAAGTATTAAAGCAATGCGAACTGAATAGCACCACCGTATACGTGGTCGTAATTCCAAAGATGGTCATGGGCAGGCTGACGCTCAACTTGAAGATATTGAATATGACCAAATCGGCTTTCACGTCTAGTAACTTCCGTCAAATTCCGGTGTTTCCCTGACAAAATAATTAAGAAGTGGTATAATTTTTCAAAGGACGTGGCGTTCAAAGGTGATATAAATACCAAATGACTTAAATGAGTCCATTAGAGCAAGCCATGGAACATTTTAAAGAAACCTACTTGCTTATTTGAGTAAGATCTTAATATGATAAGGCCATTAAGATGATTAAGAATTTGGGTAATCGCCATTTATTAGAATCCATGAAAATGTGATAGATACTTTTGATAATAGAGTATGATTATAATCGCTATAATTTTCTTTTGATGGACTCGAACGTCGTCTGTTGGATTACTAGACGCCATAATACCTATTGATTAAAGTTTATACCTACTGACATTGCTTAACAAAACATAAGAGAGGTACCTACAACATATTTTCATAAAACTACCTGGACTTTGGTGGGAATAAATTAGTACCTATAATAAATAACACCTCTATCAATTAATAAAATAATGTATCTTTATGTACTTACCCGGTTCCAATGGAGTCATGACTCGCATGCAAGATTTCCTTATGTCTTTTAGATTGGAGTCCATCTGATCAGATGCAATGCAGTTGATTGTAAGTAAGATGAGCATCGAGATGTATGGGAAGCAAATGTATTCCAGCGTGAAAACTCGCGGAGGTCTACACAAAAGCAATAGTAGGTAAAAATAAACAAGATACGTCATATCATTATCATGAGGTAACATTTCAAAACACTGTACCTACTTAAGCCGGCAAATATCATACCTGATCTATAATTGAAGTCACAATACTTTGCATAATTAGTAAATCCCAAATCATCAGTTGGAGTACAAAGGATAAAACCTGTAAATTTGAATTTTAATAAATGATAGTGCGCAAAGAATTGTCCTTCCTTGAAACTTATTAAGTTTTATTATGATGTAGGTATTACTCTTTGCAACAAACAAATTGGTTACATACGTACTTCAAACAGACATTTATGAAGATTAGATTAAATGTCGACATGCATAAAATAAAGGTAATACTAGATTAAATGACGAAACAAATTTTTTTTAATAAGACTGGCCAGGCATTTGACCGCCAGATTTTAGTTATAAGTACATATGCGTAATACTTTGTCTAAACATACCCCACTCTTTGCCATGTTTGCTGTTTTTGCGTGACAACTATCAGCGTTGTCTGGCTGGCTGGCGCACACCCTCAGAAACTTGTGTTTCTTTGTGTCATGTGATTTACTCCTTCCCACATACGATGGTCCATATCCTTGACAAAAATATTCCCACCTCAAACATGTCGTTTCTTCTACGAGAGGGAAATATCAAGTGGCAATCTGCAGTATTTGTCCTGTCAATCCCACTCGCACCGCTCTAACGGTGGAACCAAAATGCGAAGCCTCATAAGGGCTGACGCAAGTATCGTCGCTCAACTTTGTCATATTTTATTGAAATAATTAGTTTATCAATGGTCGAGTGCGTAACGACTACATTCTTGGCAGCCTTGGTGTGAGAGATATCGCGGATAAAATCGATGAGTCACGGCTGTGCTGATTTAGTCACGTATTGCGTAAACCCCAGGGATACGTGGGAAATAGTTGCCTGAACCTGCTTGTATCAGGAAAGAGGTCCCGCCAAGAAACGATGTATTGACATCGCCGATTCGTACACAAGAGCCAACGGCTTGCGTCGTGAGGATACTGAATATCGGGCAAAGTGGAGAAAACAAAGCAGGAAAGCGGACCCTTACCCGGCAGCAGCCGGGATTGACCGCTCGAATAATGATGATGATGACTTAGTTTATCTAATTACAATTCAAATGCCCTATGGCGGATACACATACAGACCGACCATGAAGGCTTAGTTATAAACCACTAGGATAGCCGAAACCTTTTCGGGTGATGACTTCATTATCACATGATTGGGAAATTATCGGAATACTTATAGGTAATTCCGCTTCTTATTTGCAGTGAACTTGTCTATCCTATATCTAAGTGAATTAATCCATAATTTCACTAAAATGATGGATTAAAGTAGTAGCTATGTGATAGGCAAATTAATAACTGACGTTCTAGACGAGATGAAGGGCCGCGGTGAATTTCACTCTGATGATATATTGGACGCAAATTTCGTGAAATACTTTGCCACAACTCATACATTACAAGCGATCCTAGGAACAATCAGGGTCGAGATAAGAGATTATTTCGTAATGCCAACATCGGCGTTCCAGAGGATCTATAGCGTATTCTAGATTTTATGTACAATTATGTCCTTCATTAACAAAGAAGTGTTTTATTTCAGTACATTTTATCCCAGAAATATCGTCTTGTGTGCATTGTGCACATTTTGCGCATTGTTGCAATACATGTGCTATTTATTTAATTTGGTTCAAGTTAGATTTACTAACGGATATAAACAAACTAAGAGGATATAAACATTCGCAGCTCGGTCGCGCCGGCAGCGCTGCAGTCGCGCTACTAAAAGGTCTATGTGTGAGCGTTTGCTCTAAAAATTCTAGAGGCATTGTCAAACATTTGTTCCCTTTATAATTTGCCTTTCTGCGTAGACCAGGGGGTCCAAAAAGGCCGCATTAATGTTTCATATTATGATTCATATTCACAAACTTATCAGATCCGGTGGCCAATACTGGATACCCTAAGTACCGGAACCATATCACGAAATGCAACTCAGCGCGACGTGAACTACGCGATGTGTATATGTATAGCATCGATACCTATTAGGTACTTGGGACACTTGGAATGAGAATCATGTAAAAGGTTCATTCTCATTTAATCTGGAGGGCAGTCCATAGACTAGCATCGATATAAGACGTACCTCACTGGTTAGCCTAGTTGTAGGTTAGCTTTCAAGCGCTTTTACCGGGAACCCTTCGAATCTACGGACCAGCTGCAGATTAGAGGAGAATCCAGCCATCGATTCATGGGAGAACTAGAAATGGAGTAAATTGTGAGTACACAAGGACCGATCTAGTGTTGTCTACCCTTCTAGCTCCTAAACACTGGATCCATTTCACGAAATCTATCGAGCTATCACGAACTACGTGATAACGTGTTATAGCATCGATATCTATTAAGTACTTGGTACACTTGGGATGAGAATCATATAAAAGGTTCATTCTCATTTGATCTGGAGGGCAGTCCATAGACTAGCAGGTTAGCCTAGATGTAGGGTAGCCGTTATTATTATGTAGTAAAATTATTTTTGGAATTAAATTAGTTTTTAAATCTCCGTTCCTGGTTTCTCTCGATCCCTCGGTTTCAGATATCGACAGATAACGCAACAGACAAGTTTGTGACAAATCAATCTGAATCATACTATAAAACGTTTATGTGGACTTATTTGGGGTTGGATTGGGTGATTTGATTACTTACTTGAGCAAGTAAAACGCTATAGTAATAAAGGGACAACTCTAAATTTAGAAAAATAATAACAGTTTGTCCGATAAGGCATTGAGAATTATTGTAATAGACTCAAACTATTACTATTAAACGAGCAATTATTGCCCCGTACCTAATGTAAGTGGTTTCTGGAATCGAATGAAACTATTACAATGAACAATACCTAAAGGATGTTGCTAATCCATAATGGATTATGCAATTGATTATTCGTGTTGTCGTCCCCAAGCTAACGAATGAAAGTGTACCCACTTACAAAATTTTACGTTTTTAGGTTTTCAACACAGCGACACTCGTGTTCTTTTGGACATTTATTGTTATTGAAGCTATTATTATTGGCGCTGAAACAAAAGTAAGGGCCTGTTTATATGTCGCCGCTTACAAACCGGACAGAAAACACGTACGCGTCGTGCCCGCATAGTCAACGCGTAGCAACCGGATAGAAAAAATATAGCACAAAACACTAATTGTGCGTGTAATCTACCCACCCTATCGGCGCGCACACAACGCGGTGACTACGCGGGTACGACACGACGACTGTGCGGTTGCGACAAGGTGACTGTGCGACGGTATGCGTTTATTTACAAATAACAAAATAAGCTTTCTGTCATTAATACCATAGAAATGCATAATATTTAGGAAAAATCGTGCAGAAAACGTGTACCTACAATATCGCCTTAACATATCGCCATTTGAAACCGGCAGTAGTCAAACCGCGACTCTCTTTACACGCTGTAATTTTATGCGACGCCTGTCTAAAAGAAGATCCCTGCATGTAGCTCTATTAGGCATAAACTCAATTTAAAAGCGACCTATCTTGTTCAATAAAGCAAAACTTCTCAAATGAAATTTTGAATTCCCTACTCTTATTATCTTTTTCTTAATCGATTTGGGGGCCTATTATAATCTAAAGAGGGGCCGTCTTGACGAGAGTATCTCCCCGAGAGAAGGACCCAAAAGGCAGAGGATCGCGCAGTCACGTAGGCCCCAGCCCTGTAGCAGCTACGCGGACGCAGCGAAACCCGACTTGGCGGTGGGCATCACAAATAAGAAGAACCACCTTGGTCGAGAAAAAAGCAGCGGAAGTGGAACAACTGATCATCATGAAGATGATTGAGGGATCAGACAACGAGAAGGACGTAAGCGTCAACTTCAAAGGTAGACCCATCTACGCCGATGGAAGCCTAAAGCTTTGATGCCACGATGTAGCGACCAAGGACTGGCTGAAGAAGGTCCTGGATGGCAGCAAGCTCTCGGACGGCGAGGAGGTTTTCGTTAGGGAGGGAAAGGAGCTCATGCGACGAGTACATTGCGGCCTGCTCCTCCCTGGCGAATGGACAAGGTCGGTCGTCGTGGGAAAGCTGCTGCGATGGCAGAACACCTGGGATCGACTCGATGACTGGCTCATACACAAAATGACAGTTCAAGACAAAAACACGTTTGCGGTGGTGAGCATTCCGGAAGACCTGGTCCCAACGGTGATGGAAAGGGGACGGCAGCTCTTCTTTAACCTGGGGAATGTTTATCTGAAGTTCCAGGTTGGGAAAAGCAAATTCTCAGAACACCCCGCAAATGAACAGGAGGATCAACCGAGCGATCCGCCAGCAGGAACCTCGAGCAGCGAGACAACCCGTGATGCAAAAACAGCGGCGGCCACCCCAGGCCCCTTGATGGTGACTCAACCAGACCAGGCACCCCGGGAGGCGATGACATCGGCGCTGCCAATGGACACCACACCAGCATTGTCTACCAGCAGCGAAGATGATTGCACCCAGGGCTTCGACAACCTGGACCTCGGCGGCTAGGAGGAGGACGATGGGTTACTAGAGGATGATGGCGCCCTCTTCACCGTCGAATAACCTACCCACGAGCTGCATCCAAATAAACCTCCACCACAGCCAAACTGCAACGGCTCAACTTCGCAAGTGGCTGGAGGTTCACCACACCACCATCGCCCTAATACAAGAACCGTGGGTTAGGGCGGGCCGCATATGCGGTTTCCTGCATACAAGAGGTAAATTATACTATTCAACTTCACATGAATCACCAAGAACTTGTATTTACACTAGTAACAATATATGTGCACATCCACTATATGATTACATTTCCAGAGATCTCACAGCGATCCGAATAACCAACAAACAAGATACAAGTCTACCAAATCTGGTCGTCGCATCTGTCTACATGCCGGACGGCGACGACCCTCCACCACATGAGTTGCAACGACTCGTGCAAAATGTGCAGCGAGTCAGGTCTGGAGCTTATCGTGGGAACCGACGCAAATGCACATCACCCACTGTGGGATATGCAACAGGAAAACAGCAGGGGTAAGATGCTTGTAGATTATATATTCACCACTAACCTGGAAATAGTGAACGGTGGATCCGAACCGACTTTTGTAAACAAAAGAAGCAGAACAATTATTGACCTTACTCTGGCTACAGAAAAAGCAGCTGAACACATATCCAACTGGAAAGTCTCTTCAGAGGCATCCTGTTCGGATCACCGACGGATTCTCTTTGAACTAAATACAACTACAACCGAAACTGCGCCACCGCGCAGAAATCCTCGACTGACAAACAAAAATAAATACAGGGAACTAGTAGAGGAGGAGGTAAAACACATTAGTACAAACCAAACACTAACGGGAAAGGTACTAATAGAAAAGCAAGTAGAGTTACTAACAAACATAATGATTAACAGTTATCACAAGACCTGTCCCGAAAAAGCGGCTCCCAAAACAAATGCCAAACGCCAACCCTGGTGGGGGCCCTCACTAGACAAACTCAGGAAAAGGGTAAGACAGCTATTTAATCGAGTAATGAACACCGCAGACGAAGAGGACTGGGAACGATACAAACAAGAGAAATCGATATACAAAAAGGAAATACGATACAGGAAATACCACGACGTGATAGAGATAAGGCGCACACCCTATTCATAAAAACCAACATGCATACTGCAAGGGTAAGTCAACTGAATCGGCACTACACGCAGTTGTAAGTAAAATTGAGGGTGCCCTTCAAACCAAATCAATTTGTCTAGGAACCTTCATAGACATCGAGGGTGCCTTTGATAAAACTAACTTCACAAGCATTAGAAACGTACTAAACGAGCACAAGGTACCCGAAACTATCTCGGGATGGACAGAAAACATGCTCAGTAAAAGAGTCATACAGCTCGAAAGCAATCCTAATAGCAAGTATCAGTAACAAGGTCCTGCCCACAGGGAGGGGTACTCTCGCCTCTCCTGTGGAATCTGGTAGCTAACACTCTGATAACACAACTTAACGAAAAGTACTTTTATACAGTAGGGTACGCTGATGATTTAGCTATTCTCACAACGGGAAACAACGCCGACACCGTGATGGGAGTGACGCAGATGGCGCTGAGAGAGGTGTAGAAATGGTGTAAAGACTATGGCCTTTCAGTAAATCCAGCCAAAACTGAAATGGTAATGTTCACGAACAAAATGATACTAGGGAACTATAGACTACCTAACCTATTTAACAAACAGCTTATTTGTCATCTGAGGTAAAATATCTTGGCATAACTTTAGACAAAAAACTGAATTGGAACAGCCACATTGAAACGAGGCTCAAAAAACCAATACATTCTGGCAATGTCGTAGAATGGTAGGCAAATCTTGGGGACTAAACCCAAAAATAACAATGTGTAATAAGACCTATATTCTGCTATGGGGCCGTAGTATGGTGGACTAAAACTAAACAAACAACAACAGTAAGTAAGCTTTAAAAACTGCAAAGATTAGCGTGCTTGGCTACAACGGGCTGCATGAGGACGACACCAACTACAGCCACGGAGGCCATGCTAAATCTTACACCACTACATCTGCACATAAGGCAGGATACGGCTACAACTATGGTACGTCTAAAACACTCTAACTTATGGGGACAAAACCTTATCCCGCACGCTGAACTTCTGCAGAAAGTGGTAAAAGAAGCACTTATGCTAGAGGCAGTAAGTGACAAGATACTCAAACTAACAGTCTATGATAAAAAATACAAGATACAACTTCATGAGGACCCACAGGAAGGTCAGAACTTGCGTGAGTTAAGGATCTTCACGGACGGGTCAAAAACTGACTCAGGTACAGGTTTTGGAGTGTTTTCGGAAGAGCTAAACATTCATATAAGCACTCCACTTGATAATTATAACACGGTCTTCCAGACTGAATGTATGGGCATAATTTTGGCCTGTCACGCTATACGTGATAGGAAAGTAACAGACCAACCAATCCGCATACTAACGGATAGCAAAGCAGTACTGATGGCGCTGGAAAACCACAACCTCACTTCGGGACTCATTCTCGACTGCCGTCAGTGCCTAAACGAGGTATGTAAAAGCAATCCCATTACACTGCAATGGATAAAGGGACACAGCGGCTCTCGGGGAAATGACGCGGCTGACGAACTGGCTAGACGAGGATCCGACACAATACCGATCGGTCCGGAACCGATTGTGCCTATACCATTAGCGTGGACCCGTCAACACCTACGGGAGAAAACCAAGGTAATACACAATCAAACATGTTCTTCACAGAAGGACTGCAAACAATCAAGGGAGGCCCTTCCTATGATACTCCCCTCTCTATCCAACAAACTAATAAACCTAACAAAAAACAACTCCGAATGGTAACCGGGGCACTAACAGGACACGGCCCGTATAATAAACACCTTTTCACCATAGGTCTGACGGACAGCCCAGTATGCAGAGCATGCTTGGAGGAGAAGGAGACAGCTGCCCATGTACTGCTAAAATGCAGCGGCGTGGCTTTTTATAGGTCAAAGTATTTAGGACAACCAACCGCACTCTCGGAGATCTTCCGGAGACCGAAGGGTCTCCTGAGTTTTCTTGAGGAATTTGGTTGGCAGGAACATTAGTGTTACCCAAAAAAAAAATAACCACCCTCACGTAAAAAAGGCGCAAGGTCGTCGAGTTACGGTGAACGCCCGGGTATATCTATCTATCTATCTAAGCTTGTAATACACTTAATATATATGTAATAATATTTCCGGCTCCGTTCCCCAGTTATTCCCAACGGTAGTGATGGCAACGCTGGTGGTGTGGATCGTATTCCACTTCATGCAAATCCTGGCGCTGGTAATAACTGTGGACTGGTTCATGCAACAAGCCAACTGTCTGAATGCGCTGTGTACTTACGCACTGTCTATATAATGTCTGTGTATTTTGAAGGTACCTACTTGCTCTACCTGTCTGCCGAACAATATTTATCTCAGATTTTATCTCGTTGTAGATATATTTTAAAGAGCTACTCATTGACCATATCACATTAATATTATAAAGGCAGTACCTGTGCCATGTGTGCTTTTGCAATTCCAACAAAAGCAGAATCCCTGTTACTAAATAATGAATGAACCATGCAAATGGCCGCCGTTTAATGTGTGCGTGATTTGAGGGTTGCTTAGGTACATCATCCAATTTCCCTATTTATGAATTTATGTATTAGGTTAGCAACACAACTTTACAATAATAAATAAATAAAAGTTCTTCATTTTAGACTTTTAATTCTTTAAATATAATTAATAAGTGGAACGATGTAGTCTCAACCTATCTCTACGGGAAAAAGGCGTGTAGTAATTCTTTATTTTAAAATTTATGTGTAATGAATAAAAAATACATTTTGCATCTTCAGATCAAAGTGGAATGTGTTTCTCATATAATAAGGGCCATTTTTGTATCACGCCTTTTGAAATGCGGTGCGATAAGTAATGCCTGCCAACTTCATGTCGCTTGATAAGTGGCATGACAATAATATACTTGACCCCGCCAATTTTAGACTTGATCAAGCCCATTGGCAATACATCAGTTTGGCTCGACTAACTTATTTTTGTTATTTATTTGTTTGATTTGAATATTGTTTTAATTAATTCTGGAATTCGGATTTCGGTTTTCCCGAAACCCGAAATTCGATTCGGTTATTTTGACAATCTTTGAGCAAAGTTTTCTGACAGGAGGTGGTCCAATCTCTTTGAATTATTTCAGTAAGGGCCCTTTTACACGGGCATAGTTGCTGGGACCAAGATAATCCATATGAACATTTACAGGTATATAAACATGGGGTTACGTAAATTATTATCTACTAATAAAGTGACCAAATACATTTTAATACGTGGCTTATGAGTTGTGTCCCATATTATTACTATGACGAGGAAGATTCGGACAATTGGTAAAAATAAATATTGACGCCGATTATCCAGTGATGTTGCATCACTAGAAAATTGCCATTTCAACCGATCGCGGACAGTACTGAGTTGTTGACAAAAAATTTCGTATAAATGTCTGCCTAGTCTACCTATGTAGGTTACGTACTACTATGACGTCCGAACCCGGAACCCAGAATCCGAATCCGGAATCCGAAATCGGAAATCGAATCTACCGCCACAGTTACAAACAAAAACAATAGCAATTATGCTGATAAAAAACTGCAATTTGTAAAATTTATGTAAACCACTTTAACTACAATACTAATACAATTACATAAGCGTATACGCATATGTAATTAGTTGTTATAATATTTTTATATTCTTGTACTATTACTGCTGTCAATGAAAAGTTAGGAGTAATTTTTTTCTTGTTCTATTAACTCCACAATGATAACAATCACATCGGCTTATTAAAGTGAAAGCATCCGCTGTAATTTCTTATGTTCTATCATTATATAACTCCTGTTAGCTATCAACATATTTTACTGTGGTTAGGTTCAGTATTTTAAATATACATTGCGATGAAAGGTTAAGTTGGTACAAATTCGATCAAAGTTTTAATTTGTCGTTCCTTAAGTTACATGCCGAAAAGTGTAATAAGTGATATTCAGATATTTTATTCAGCTCAAGTGTAACAATATAAAATGTTAAGATCCGAGTATCTTTCCGAGGATATACTAGACGAAGAATTTTTAAAAGTATTTCAGACTTTCCGCTGGATACAAATTATTCTGGGGTCATGTCGAGTAAACGCATATGATCGGTTCGTGACAGCACCAACGTTTTACCAGAAATTATATACTATAATTTGTATCTTGCCTTTGTTATTAGGGATGACAGTAGGACTGTGGCACAACGTGAATTTCTATAGCTCCTACCCTAGTATAACTTCCCTAATGTTATGCGGAAGTATCACAGCAGCCGTCACAAATGTGGCTAATGCAATCCATCTGCGTTTCTTTAACAACAGTGCTAACGTTAATTTTATAATTAAAATGCAAAGAGTTGACAAAATCTTGGGCTTCGGCAACAAAAATTACTTAAATAATTCCTTAAGGACAGCAAACAACGTTACAATAGCCACAATAGGCATCATATTAATAATTGCCTTTATAATATCGCTCACTGGAGGAATAGTCTCAACTGCTTCATTTATTGGCTTTGTTTTGGCTACCTCAGTTATGATGGCAGAAATAACACACGGCGCAAACCTCTCAATATATTTCTATTTAAGAATAAAATTTGTCAACAGTATAATTTTTAACTTCCTCGAACCTAAACAAATTCATAATAAACCAGATAGAAGGCAAACATTTTTAACAAACACAACGATGAGATCGCTAACCGCAAAAACTCACAATTTCGCTGTCAATGATACTGTCAAATATTTAAACGTAATATTTGATTGCTTTAATGATTACCAAGAACTTTATAGGTTCGAGGTAAATATACCTAATACCTAACAGCATTGAAACAATACAGCACGAACAACATGTGAAGTGACACTTCATCATCATCGCTCTAGTGCTTATCCCAGCCACTGCCAGGGTCCTTTGCGCTGTTAAGTGACACTTCATCACATCATCATCACAGCCCGTAACAGTCCACTGCAGGACTTTGGGCCTCTCCCACGAAAGGGGAGGTTATTGCAATAATCTCCACGCTTGGCAGGCGGTTTGGAGATCGCAGTGTTTAAATATAACAATGGAAAATGCTGCTGCCCATTTTTCAGACTACGGAGACTCTTGATCTTTTGCCTCGAAAACATTAGTCGCCTTATACGACACCCACGAGTGTAAGGGGTTGGTGCTATTCTACTCTGCCGGACACCACACGGCTTAAGTGACACTTATTGCACTGATATTATCATAAATTTTCTGGGTGCGTCTCTCGAAGTGTTAACATTACAAATGCTACTTTCCGAACGGATAACAGCACCGAGTCTGTCCTGAAAAATTCACTCGCTGCACGAATACAGTCTGATGGTATTTTGACCCGTTCTCGTCAAACAGCGATATTGCTTAGCAGATAATTTGGCCTCACGAATTTGGGAAAATCCATTTTGTTTAGGTCTGGGTGGCCGTTGTTGGATTTTTCCAATTATCCTACGACTTATATAATTCATCAGTTATTTACTAACCGATGCTTTTATGGGCACATGAAACCGGCACATTCAGGCGACTATGATCCAATCTAGTCAGGTTCCCCTGTTAACACAGTGAAGCAAGTCATATGGCAGTCGCTCCACTTTACCTGAGCACCTGATCTGCCAAATCTTGTATCACGGATAAAGCGGACCCCGGGTCCTCGTGCGGGAGAGCAAACCGGGACATTAACGCCAAGATGTTTTTATTTATTAATGTTACATTTGCATTCCAACAGGTATTTATGTTATTCCTAACATTTTTGATAATGAATATCATTGGTATCACGTTTGTGATTGAAACTGCTAAAAATCACGTAAGTTAATCAAATACACCGTTACAATTTTACAATAGACACTACGGTCGCGTTCCTAAGTGCATGACCATTTATTGAAAAAATCATTTTAGTACTACTGCCACATAATTAAATGAATTAAAATGAAGTTTACTTTAGAAGTTGAAGAACAACGGAAGCTTGCGTTCTTGGATTTATTGATGATAGCTAAAGTGTAAAGTGCTCTGTCCACAGAAAAATAAAACACACAGACAAGTATTTACATGCGACTTCTCACCATCACCCACGTCATCTAGATTCTGTGGTGATATCACTGATAGACAGAGCTTATGTATGTGATGCCAACCATTTATCACAAGAGGTGACAGCCTTCAAACCAAAACGCACACCAAAAACGAGAAAGAAAGAGGCACAGTGACAGCCAGCGTTTTTGACGTACGTGGGAGGGGTAACTGACAAAATTGGCAGATTCTTAGGGAAATACTATAAAAAAAAAATTACCCCCTTCAGCAAAATAAGAAAGCTGCTTCGTTCGCCTTAGGACTGCCTACCTCTTAAAATTCCTGGCGTCTATAAAGTGAATTGCAGTTGTGACAGCATCGGTCAAACCAAACGAACAATCGTCGACCGCCATGAAGGAGCATATAAGAGCTGTAAAAAACAACGACGCACAGAAGTCAGCCATAGCACAACACCTGACTCAGAGCGAAACGAATCATTGGATCGAAATACATAACCCCCAAGCACTGTACTATATATCTTGCCTAGTGCGGAAGGCAATAGAAATAACGAAATACAAAAATTTTAATCGTGAAGATGGGTTGAAGCTGTCCAGTGCGTGGAATCCAGTGTTAAATGTATGCAATCGCAAAAGTGGTTCGACTTCAGTTTCGCGTAAAGGCGTAGTGAGTTTCGTGTTTTGCGAGATTCAAGCAAAACATTTAAAAGAAAAAAAAAACATGTTCTTGCTACTGCCACATACAGGATATTAGGTACATTGTTAAACGAATAGAATTGGCTAAAAGAAGTGCCTATTAGCTGTCCCATAGGCACCAATAACTCATTCTTAAACTGCAGGTTTTAATAAATTTGCACAAAATTTTACCTTTTTTTTGTCAAAAAAACCATTGTGACTTAATACGAAAACTGACAAAGTGATTTTGAACTGTAATAAAAAAATACCTACAAATGATCTTGATATTATTTTTATTTTAAAATATTATCTATTTTATTCCCTTTCAAACAGTATGTTACATGCTATACAACTTTTTAACAGCTACACAAAAATATGAATTTTAAGGTGGTCATGCACTATGAACGCGATCGTACATACATAACCTTGAGTAAGAGAGTTAATTAATTCTTAAAGCCCTAAATTCCATTTCAGATATTCTTTTTTGAAGAATTGGTTATCCTTGTCATTTTCGAACTCTTGGTATTTATGAATTTGACGTTGCTTTGTTTGCGTTGCGAAGCTATTTATGGAAAAATAAAGGAAACAAAAAAATTGTGCGTCATTGTAATATCACAAAATCTCGAAGGTAAATACCTATTATCCTGAGTTGTATTTTTGAAATTAGATAACAAATAGAATAATGACAGGTACACTGGTGTGCAACTCTAAACTACATATCTACTTTCTAAACTGATGAAGAAGAAGATGCTACATTAACAGGTGCTTTTATTTTAGTAGTTTCTAAGACAATCTTCCGGATTCGTCATCAAACACTGGGCACCGCATAAAGTTATAGTTTTGTCATGACAAACAAACGAGTTCAATCTTGATGGCGATGTATTATTGTATTTACGCAAAACCACTGTAATTGTTACAAAAAATAAAGAAATAGCATTACAAAGCCAATAGAGGTTTCCACTGATAAAAGTACTAAAGATAAATACGTAACTAATACTTAAGCCTACCAAACAGCAGACGAAACATAAGATGAAAGAGTTTATGGTTTCTTCCGCAACTGACTCCATAATAATAATAAAAGAAACCAAACGAAATCAAACTCAATTGGGTTTTATTATAAACAGTTATACTGTGTAGGTATTACTGAACTCACCATTAAGATAAATCAAACAAGTCCAAATTCTATAGATATGTATAGGTTTATTTATAACAGGTTCGCTTGTCATCGACATGGATTTCATCCTGTACGGATCCAAAGGAACTTTCTCCACACTAAGGTTGTGGAATGAACTACCTGGAAAGTTATTCCCTGGAGAGAACAACATGGAGTTCTTCAAGAAAGGGGTTAAAAGGTTTTTACGGGGTCGGCAACGCGTGGGTGATGCCCCTGGTATTGCAAACGTCCATAGGCTGCGGTGACTGCTAACCATCAGGCAGGCCGCAAGCTTGTTTGTCACCTAAGTGGTATAAAACAAAGTTCCTATGGTCACATTCCGACTCCATCATCAGATTCAGTTACATTTACTAATAGAGTACTTGTCAAGACAAATCAAATCGAAGAAGTAGCATTAGCATTGAGAAGCATAATAGTATTGCGGAATTTCAGTGTACATCTTCCGTTTCCATCATCAGACCCTGGGCACCATCTAGGAAAAGATTCAATTTCACTATCAATACAAACAAACCCAAACTCAATAACTATATGCATGGTTTTCTTGCAAATGCGTTCCTGTGTCTAACCCGAACTTAAACAATATCATCACACCCTAGGTAGGTACTATGTAGATCTAGAGTCCTCATCAAAACAAATCAAACTCGTCCAAAATCGCTAGCGATGTTTTGTTTTTAACAGAGACTCTATCAGTATATTCCGTCTCCATCATCAGATTTTACTTCACATTGTTTGCCAAAGTTTGAAATTTTTACACAAACTTATATAAATACGAACTTGCAAGGTTGTAGAAACAAATCGAAAGATATTTGGAGAATTATAAAAGTAACTAAACCGAAACAACCTAGATATGAAAAGACATGTGTAAAACTCAACAATGACATTATAACTAATTAATCAAATCGGTTAATAATTGAACGAATTATTTGTATAATATGTTTTATAAGCTTAATATCTCAATATTGAAATCATAATAAAAAAAATTAGGATAGTGTAGATCAGTCGATTCGAATTATATCTTAAATTATAAAAATGAACGTTAATGTGCAGAACAAAAGGGTTAAATATAAAACAAATCTGTTGATTCTGATTCCCCCTTGCACGCAGGGTACAACCAAGATATCGTCGCCTAGATGATTATAAGTCAATGGATTCTGCGTTGTAGAGTTTCTATATTATATTGACGGGGATGACTACGGTTTTGACTTTGGCTACTGCGGCTAGGTGTGAACTAGGCTAAGGCCAAGGCTAGGCTAACTGTGTTAGACATGACCTACTTTTAACTAAACTCAGTGTTAAGGGGCAATGCATTGTAACAAAAAAAAAGCCAATCTACAAGCGTTTTCGTCTGTTTTTAGGGTTGTGTGCTATGGAGTTACGCAAGGCAGTGTATTAGGGCCAATTTATTAATTTCCAATAATATTACTAGCATTAATACTGCGTACCTTACTTCTGACCCAGAAAACAAGCCGACGATTGTGTTTTAAAAAAAACTAATTTTAATACATTTACTTATTCTGTAAGTATGTATGTTTGTCCCCAGGTCCCATATATTCAAAAGGCAAACACATGTTACAGCTGATCGAACAAGCAGCGCCGCGATTCTCGGTTTACGATATGTGGCGGATAGACAGCAGACTCGTCATCAATGTGTTAAACATTATATCGACTTTCGTTGTGATCATACTACAATTCGCTTTTCTCTAGGCCAGATTTAATTACGAATACCCTATAATAAAATAATACAAATGAATAAATTTATTTATTGAATAACCCAATTTTATAAAGATGCCATCCTTAGATGTCAATCTTATAGTGAACAATTTCTTTGCTCTTTACCCGTTCGCTTTAAGTTTGCTACTGATGCTAATAAGGTTTACAAGAAAATAACCAAAATACGAGATTATTTGTATCCCTATGTATAATATGTTGAAGTTAGGCACTGAAAGTACGCTGAGTTTTCCGAAATCTCGCGAACGGCAAACTTAGCGCGAACGGATAATATTTGTTTCTGTGGGTTGCACAGTTAAGTTTTGACATAAGTAGGTACTACCTACGGTTATTACTAAAGCCTCATATAGAAAGCGATACAAATGTAGCTAACTTGTTTGAATAAGCACGTTTGATTATTGCAAACAATTAATTAAGCTAATTTGAAAATAGGATCCTTCGTCGATTTAAGGACATTTAGGGCGGCTTGTACCAAATTCAAATTGGGTTAGATAAATTTGAATTTCAGATTAAGGTCGATAAATATCATATTTTACATATTCATATACCTAAGTAATCTATAGTTTTTCAAGCCATTGACATATTTCATTATGCAAAAGGGTTCTTAATTAAAATGTTTAAATACTTACAATATGATGTTTATAATTTACTTACCTTAAATGAAGAAGTATTCGGAACATTCGTAATTTTTTAGTATTCGAAATATTCAAATACCAATAAAAAAATCTTGACGATATTTTCCCGTTTCAGTCCTCGCGTACGAGGACTCGGGGTTCGCCTTGACCATGAACCAGGGTTTGGCAGATAATTACAGTGCAGCGATTACCTTCTGACCCTGATATCAGGGAAACCTAACGAGATTGGATCATGGTTACAAATTTGTTTTCAATGTACAGATGTTTTATCTTTACGATTTCAATATAATTGTGTATCTATATGTATGTGTGTCTTAATATAATGATGTATGTCAACATCAATCATCTATACCTAATGATGGTGACATACATCATTATCATGTGATAGCTTTACGAGCGGATACTAGAAGCTATAGGTAAGCTCCATAAAGTAAATTAAAGTTAATAAGTAATGAGAGCGTAGTACCTACATCAGTGTGATGTTAAATAATCGCTACCCACGTGTATACGTGTATAGCTAATAATAAAATGCAGAGAAAATTAAAGTTTGTTGTAGGTGGTTGGGTACAGTGGGGCTGCACAACTATGAATAGAGCTAAGTTTCTATCGTGACTATTATCAATCGACTTCAATTTTATTACAGAAATTAAAAATAAAACTCATTAATTAAATACAAATAAAAACGTACAAATGGACGGTACTAAGAATAGAGATTCTTCAAAATAATGCTGGATGAAAAGTTCGCGAAAGTAATAAAATCAATCCAATCCAATGGATGCAGTTAGTAATGGGAACAAGTCGCTTCTACGTCCGTGACAGGGCAATCAAACCTTCGACGAGATATCAAAAAGTATACACAGTTATTCTCTCACTCACAATATCTACTGTGGTTGCGCTAACATTCCATAGTTATATTACCAGATATAACTTTTCTCTTAGGACCGGCATTAGCGACATTCTTAATATCATATGTGTCAAACTTAATTAACGTAGATACGTTTCGTCAACAATATGGGAAATGTAAATTTTATCGTTCAAATGCAAGAATTGTACGGGATTTTGGGCATTCAGGACAAAGTTTTGTTCAACCGTAATTTAGAGAGATTGAACAAAGTTTCGGTTACTGTTATTGGTTTAATGTTCATTGCAATCATGTCAGTCGCTAGTAATATCGAATGAATAATGACAACATTGCTGTTTCTTGGACTATCAACGACTGTATTCGCTTCTGTACTTGAATATTATGTTTGCTCTAATCGAGCATTGCATTTTGAATAAGAGTGCAATTTGTTTAAGAGCATAATATGTAATCATTTGGAACCGAACTTAATTAAGACAAAACCCTCATACCGAATTATTCCGATGGATTCTCAGATGAGATGGATAGCTATGCAGAAGCACGATTTTGAAAAAAATATCCATCTGTTTCAGTGATTATCAAGAGCAATTTAAATTTGAGGTACATAAAGCTAAACTATCATATGGTTTATTTTACTTATACCTATCAGCAGTTAATTAGCAGTATTATACATTGGTATAAAAAAAATTCAGCACATTCACAAGTTTTGGCTATTTTACAACTTTGGCACATATTCAAGACAATATTTTAATATTGGGGAAATAATAAATGCCTCTAAATAGAGGCAAAGAGAAGCGGTGCATACGCGCAATCTGTGGACTGCAAAGTACGGACTCCTGTGGACCACATTTTAAGGACCTAAAGATATTAACTTTACCCAGTATGTACATATACGAGATTGCTATATTTATAAGAAGTAACCCGAACCTGTTTACATTCTCTAATAGACAGCGTACATGCAACCAGCTTCGAAGGCCTAATTCAAATACGGCACTACATAAAAAGAGCATTTTTGGAATGGCATCAGCCTTCTCCAATTATAAACTGCACTGACATTCTGACATTCAAATATTATTTATTCAATAATTATTTGACTATCTTGTCAATTAATCATTTTACAGTATTACGGAATATTCACAACAATAACATAACTTAATTCATTAACAATTTGACATTTTATTTTATTTAAATTTGTATTTTAAAATGTATTTTAATTTAATTTGATTAATTTTCTATCCAATTTGATATTTTCAATATTTGTAAGAATTTGACATATTATTATTATCCAAACTAGTATTTTAAATAAGTTGAATAAATAATTATTATATTTCAATTAGATGTATTCAATATTTTTATGCCTAATGGCGGATCACAGCGGTATCTCTTAATTGTAATATCTCATTGTACCTGTGTTGCACAAATAAATTATTTGATTGATTTACTGATTGAAGAGACTTAATTTTGCGCGTTAAACTTTATGTTTCAGATTTGCATCTTTTTCTTTCCATATTTGTCGTTCATAATAATAACTTTTATCTACACTCAAAGCGTAATGTTCCAATTACATATTCGAAAACAGTTGTTTAAGGATACACTTTTTTCACGCCAGTCTATAAAATTTTTAAAAATTACTTTTCGATACAGCATTCCCTCATACTATTTCATTACAGCTGTATCGAAAAATAACTTTTTAATCATTATGCAACACTTTTCTTTTTTAATTTTTTGTCGGGCGCCAGGACACGGCTAAATGTAGGCTGAATACCTAAATGTCTTCAACAAATTCAAAATTCCTGTTTATATTTGTCATCAGTTCATAGTCTGTGGTTGTGATTGTGTACATTTGGAATTATTTTCCCGCTAAACAGAATATTTTTTCTAATTGTTGTAATTTATGTTTGTGAATGTTTTATCTTGTTTGAAGCAAATAAATAAATAAATGTGAAAGTAGTAAAATGAATTTCCCGCCGCTTGATATCCTCGACGCGTAGATACAACAGAACTGACTCGCAGTTACTTCCAGCAAAGTTGAAAAAATTATAGGTATGAAATTTTAACATGAAAATATGAGTGTAGATAAAGTAATGTATGCAACTGCATATAATTAGATATTAAAACACTCGTGTCAAACTATAAACAGACACTCATGTTTTAATACCCCCTTTTATATGACAGTTGCATAAACTACAATTGGATACGGTTTGGAAGTATTGTGTGAAGGGGTTAGTTAAATTTTGATTTAAAGTTGATTAAATATCACAGAATTAGCAAAACTTTCATGTTAACTAAAACAAAGTTATTCTGGTTTTCAGACATTCGCAATACACGAGTGGATATTTGTTGCTCTATTTGTGATCCTGGGATTCTGTAGCATGTTGACACTATGCTTACTCTGCGAATTGTTCTACAGGCAGGTCGCTGAAACCAAAAAGCTGTTTATAGCAGTTATGGCGGAATATACAGATGGTAATCGCTATTGAGCTAGCAGGAGCAGGAAAGAGACTTGAATTGCCAAATATTTAGGAAAGGTTCTACAATACCTGAAAGCCGATATATCATAATAACTCCTACTATATTTTTATTTAGTATCACTTATTATGATATTAATGGTACTTACCTATTGTTCGAACTACCTAGGTACAATTAGAACTAAAAATAGAGATCTAATCTTTGCGACATTCAGGTAACAAAAAACATCAAATCAAAATCGAGGATTTCCGCAGAATACCTCATCATATTAGCCGAAAGACGCCTACTACTGGGCATAGGCCTCCCCCAGAGATCTTCACAAAGCAAAGGCCAGTTTTGTGCCTTCCGCATCCAGCTGGTACCCGCGATCTTTACCAGGTCGTCGGTCCACCATGTGGAGGCCTACCCACACTGAGTCTTCCGGTACGTGTCGCCACTCGAGAATTTTAGTGCCCCTTCGGGCATCTGCTCTGCGAGCTATGTGCCGTGCCCACTGCCACTTAAGCCTGGCAATCCTTCGGGCTAAATCGGTGACCTTAGTTTACTTGCGGATCTCCTTATTTCTAATTTTATCGCCCAATAAGACTCTGAGAATAGCGCATTGAGTGACGATGAGCTTTCTTATAAGGCCCAAAGTAAGCGGCTACGTCTCTATCCGTAGGTCATCACTGGCAATACACACTACGAACGACGGAAATATATGGCGTAGGTTCCCGAACGATGCCCAACCGAGTTGGAATCGTCGATTGACTTCTTTGTCGAAATTGGACCTACCTAGCTGAACTATTTGTCCTAGATATGTATGTAATCGTCAACAACTTTAAGTGAAGTGCCGCGAATTGTCACCGGTGTAGGCATTTTCGTCTTGTACTTGTTGCACTACAGAGGTCGAGCACGTTTCCTAAATCTTTCATTTATATCTTTCTATTAAGGGATGATGTGTGCATTCCAGGGCCGCTCCGTAGCAAGGCCAAGGGCATGGCGCGGCTGGTGGCGGAGGCGGCGCCGCGGTTCTCGGTGTACGGCATGTGGGGGCTGGACGCGCGCGTCGTCCTCAGCGTCTTCGCCGCCACCACCACCGCGCTCATCACCATATTGCAATTCGCATTTTTATAAACATGCTGCATCTAATTCGGTTGAGTAGAACCAAAGATACAGCTAGACCTCTCCGTTGTACTAGCTTTCATACTAATACTCATAGGCAAAAGCTAAGATCGAAGAGGATCGCCTTTGCTGGTTTGGTCACGTGTTGCGTAAGCCCCAGGGGTGCGGGAAATAGGTTCCTTAACCTTCCGGTATCAGGGAATAGGTCCCGCGAAAGGCCCAAGAAGCGATGGATAGACATCGCCGAGTCTGATGCGAGAGCCAATGGTTTAGGACGCGAGGATGCCCAAGACCGGGCGAAATGGAGTAAAATGAGTCGGAAAGCAGACCCTAGCAGAAGCCGGGACTGACTGCTCGGATGATGATGATGATAGTTAGTTACTTAGATCTTCTAAATTAGATAAGCTAATATCACGAGTAAAGGGAAAAATCCAAAAAATTATTGAATTAGGATGTCTATACAGGGTGTTTCATAATATACATATGTATAAAGCCGTGAACTGGATGGAGTGCTAAACGTATTAAAACGATAGGTACAATTACTTTTTTCTTTCGTGGAATATTTAGCGAGAAAATGACTATCGAACTTTTTCTGTTTCAATGTCGATAATGACATTTTGAAAACGAAAGACCGCAGCTCTAGAAATCAGTTGTAATAGGTCATAATCAGGTCAATCAACCGAAGACTACATATTTACCAATTACAGATAGGATTTAGGTTTTGTCTCTTTAAATCTTTTCTGCCTACCGTTTCACATGAGTTTTAAAATTCAATCTAAAGATCACTACGATCAATACCTGAAGTGGCTGGTTAATAAAATTATTATCCAGCCACTTCAGGTAAACTCGTAAAGGAGTTTGCTTTCTCATGTCATGTCTGTCAGTAACGTTTCAGTGTCGCGTAGGTAATCGTACCTATCTGCCATGAGATTTTCCGATACCTACACACACATATTTTAGTATCAAGTAAAATAAATAAAATACCCTAGCGCCGCCGGCCGTAATGAATGTAACATAAATAAAACAAAGACTGTAGGTAGTGGAGCTTAAGACAGAGCCCTCTACTGATGTGGGGAAGGCTCAAACTCTCAGTAGATTGTTATCGGCTATTAATGATGATTAAAATGCGTAAGATTCCAGGAACATTTCTCATCAACTAAAATTAACTAAATCATTCTTAGTTGATGGAGCTATACCTGTAAATATCCCATGCTTCGCCCAGTGTTAGAACTTAGGTCACCTAGGTGGAGCACGGACACAAACACAATTTTAGAAATTACTGTGTAGGTTACTGTCATTGTACCAAATTACCCGATATAAAAGTGGTAAGCAAATGTAATCTATCAACGTCATCATAAGGATTATTATTATCCCACTATTGGATTCGCTTGAGCCTCATTTTATCAAATAAATAAAATCAACAATACGGTGCATCTACCAGGAGAACATAAAAGGCGAAATAAGTAAGACTCCTAAAACTCGGATCCCTAAATAGGAATCCTTTTGCGCGTCGCCGTCGCGCCGACAAACGCCGCGCCGCACAGTGGGCTGAAAATCGAGCTTCATAGACATAGGCAACTCAACTTTTAATGTGTCGTTTTTTTGGCGGGAATTGCTTCCATGAGCTATAACTATACATAAAAATGTTATCCGAGTTAACTCTGCGCAAAAACAAATGAATTATATTTTTTTTACGAAAAAAATGTATGGAGCCAATATGAAAAATCCAATTATCTCTGAAACCGCTAGGAAAACCGTAATATCCTTACAGATGGTTATAAAACTAATTATTCATGATTTTTTGACATACTCCATATAACGGTTACTGCTGCAGAATTTTTTTTAAAAATCGTCGAAATATTTTATTTATTTATTTATACACGGTTCCTTTCGGTGAGAATTTAGCAACACGTTAAATCATATAGTATTAGACTTGGTTCCTAGAAATAGTAGGTAGATGTAGGTAGGGTAAATTCTCACCGAAAGGAACCGTTTATAAATAAATAAATAAAATATTTCGAAGATTTTTAAAAAAAAATCTGCAGCAGTAACCGTTATATGGAGTATGTCAAAAAATCATGAATAATTAGTTTTATAACCATCTGTAAGAATATTACGAAAAAAATGTATGGAGCCAATATGAAAAATCAAATTATCTCTGAAACAGCAAGGAAAACCGTATACCCGTAACCTAAGCGAGACATAACTGCACCAAACAATACTTTATAGTCAAATGAAGTACTTTCACTTTTTAGAAGAACAAACAAGTCTAAATTAGTTATTAAACTTTCCATTCTAACACTTTTCAGTCGCAGGACAAATGTAATGTTAACGGTTACAAAGTTTTGTAAATACTAAATTATAACACAAAATTTTAGTCCTTATATTGTAGTGGTCGCTCATTAAGGGTAGTTAACTAATGATCATCATTAAGGGTAGTTAACTAATGATCATTAGGTAACTACCCTTAATGAGGGTAGTAATTAACTAATGAGCGACCACTACAAAGTGAAAGTACTTCATTTGACTATAAAGTATTGTTTGGTGCAGTTATGTCTCGCTTAGGCGATTGCATTGGTGCCGAAGATTGTGTGACTTTAAAAGAATTTTGTCGGAAATTCACACGAGCTGCATCACAGAGATGGCAGAGATCTCACCGAATTAAAGATACATTCAGAAAACAGTACGATAATTGGCTACAAGCAAATATCGATTGGCCAAGTTGCGTACAAACAATGTTAAACACTCAAGAAGCAACTGTTGATGAACGACCAGTCTCACCAGAGCCATCGACATCATCCTCTGTTGGAACAATGACCAAGATACTTCGAAAACCTTTTGAAGATCTAGGAAGCAAACAGAAAAAGAGAAGATCTGATGATCATAAAGACGAAGACCCAAGTGAATTGGCATATACAGCTGCACTACGTTTAAAAGAGAAAGGCCACGAGGATATCGCATCTGTCATCGAATATATATTAAAAAATCCTGAAGCAGCTGGTCAAATTAAGGAATCAATAAAAAAAACTGTGAAAACTGATATATTTACCCCAGAAAAAGCGCTTGGATTATTGCTCTCTTTAAAACTATCGAAGTGGCAATATATCACATTGCGAGAGACGGCCATTAGAGAAGGTGCTAAGGACATTTATCCATCGTACTATAAAGTGCAACAAGCGAAGCTTGAATGCTATCCGCCAAAGCAAGCAGTATCGGTGACGGATTCATCAGCCAGGATTACACTTCAAAGTTTACTTGACATCACAGTGAAGAGAATCCTCCACACTCTTTCTAACAATGTGCAAAATAAACATTTGAAACTGATATCAAAGTGGGGATTTGATGGTGCTTCAAACCAAAGCCGATACAAGCAGAAAATGGAGGGTGAGCAAGATGATTCCAGCATTTTTATGACGTCCTTAGTGCCACTTAAACTGACTGATGGAGACAACACTTTATGGACGCACCCGAAACCGTGCTCAGCGGTGTATTGTCGCCCAGTTCAGTTTACTTTTGTGAAGGAGAGCGAAGCAGTCGTCATTGATAATAAAAGACACATGGATGATGAAATCAAGGCTCTTATTCCCACAGAGTGCAATAATGGAAATAAGGTGAACCATCAACTGATGATGACAATGATCGATGCTAAAGTCTGCACGTACCTATCTGATGCCAGATCAAATTCATCATGCTATCTGTGTTTAGCAAAACCAACTGAAATGAACCGTTTGGATGCTGTGACGTCAAAGACCGTGTCCGCTGCCGTTTACGAATTTGGGTTGTCATCTCTACACGCCCGTATTAATTGTATGGAATGTTTGCTACATATTTCGTACAGACTTGATTTCAAAGAGTGGGCAGCGAGAGGAAATGAGCACAAAGAAATGTTAAAAAGAAGAAAAAAGATTATCCAGGATAAGTTCAAAAATGAACTCAATCTTTTGATTGACATCGTAAAACAAGGCTCGGGAACTACCAATGACGGAAATACAGCAAGAAGGTTCTTTGAATTCCCAAATAAAACTGCAGCCATTACCGGGTTGGATGAAGAACTTGTAAGAAGATTTGCTGTAATTTTGCAAACAATCACTTCGGGTGAGAACATCGATGTCAGTAAGTTCAAAGATTATGCTCGCCAAACCGCAGAAAAGTACGTGGAGTTATATGACTGGTATTATATGTCTTCAACCGTCCATAAAATACTTATACACGGGGCAGATATAATCCAAAATAATGATATTGTACCGATTGGAAGTCTCTCAGAAGAAGCATCAGAAGCTCGAAATAAAGATTTTAGAAGGTTTCGAGAACATCATTCGCGGAAAAAGAACAGGCAAGATAGTAATCAAGATATCCTTAATATGCTTATTATTTCTTCAGATCCTATAATAAGTGCACAAAGGCCCAAGTTAGATACCAAGAAAAGGCAGCAGTATTTTTCTGAAACTCTCGAGATAATTCAGTTTCGAGAAACTGACTTTGAGTTTCTAGATGTTTCCAATGTGCATTATGACTCAGAAATGGATACCCAAGACGACGAGAGTGATAAGGAAAATGAATAAACTGAATAATGTGTTTTAGATTAAGTCATATTTAATTATTTTTTGTTATTTTTTTTATTTCAATAATATTATTGCATGCTATTGTTATTCCTTATTTCTTATTACTTGTACATAATAATAAAAAGTGAAGAAGTTAAGTTTCTTCTTATCAATAGTTTGTAAGATATTATAAATTACTATCTTTTTATTATCAATACATATTATATTAATAAAAACCACATTTTTGTAACCCACCATTTTATATAAATGTAAATTATCAATATAAACAATTATCAATTTGATTAAACGGTTTTTATATACATATACCTATTATATATATACCTACTAAACATTTGAGCAAATATATTTGCCTACCATTTAAAATTTGAAAATACTTTTTTTCAATAATTTAAAAAAAAAATCTGCAGCTGTAACCGTTATATGGAGTATGTCAAAAAATCATGAATAATTAGTTTTATAACCAAGCAAAATATTTCAGAGATAATTTGATTTTTCATATTGGCTCCATACATTTTTTTCGTAATATTCTTATAGATGGTTATAAAACTAATTATTCATGATTTTTTGACATACTCCATATAACGGTTACTGCTGCAGATTTTTTTTTAAAAATCTTCTAAATATTTTATTTATTTATTTATAAACGGTTCCTTTCGGTGAGAATTTACCCTACCTACATCTACCTACTATTTCTAGGAACCAAGCCTAATACTATATGATTTAACGTGTTGCTAAATTCTCACCGAAAGGAACCGTGTATAAATAAATAAATAAAATATTTCGACGATTTTTAAAAAAAATTCTGCAGCAGTAACCGTTATATGGAGTATGTCAAAAAATCATGAATAATTAGTTTTATAACCATCTGTAAGGATATTACGGTTTTCCTAGCGGTTTCAGAGATAATTGGATTTTTCATATTGGCTCCATACATTTTTTTCGTAAAAAAAATATAATTCATTTGTTTTTGCGCAGAGTTAACTCGGATAACATTTTTATGTATAGTTATAGCTCATGGAAGCAATTCCCGCCAAAAAAACGACACATTAAAAGTTGAGTTGCCTATGTCTATGAAGCTCGATTTTCAGCCCACTGTGCGCCGCCACGGGTCGAGGCGCGCCGGCGCTGTGGCGGTGCGTTTGACCAACGGCGCGGCTTTCATTGACGAAATTTACCTACTTTCGTGTCGTGTTCGTTCATTCGGTTTTTAGCTTTTCGCGTAATGGGTGTGATTGTTTGTTGCGTTGTATGTGTAGGATACCTAAGTACTGTGAAGATAACTGTGATAAGACTGTTAACGATATGAATGAATGAATGATTTATTGCTTCAGGTACCAACATTAACGTAGTCGTGTTTGTGTACAATGTTCAACAGTTGGAGTATTGTGATAATCATTGTTCTATGCTCATGCACTCATGTGCAAGCTAGCAGTAGGCCAAACACCATGCTACCTACCTACTTATGTATTGCATAGCAACCAGAGCCTGCGTAGTGTTGTGTATCTGTGTGTATGGAGTGTACCTACCTACCTACGCTACGATACGAGTACAAGCTTACTTGATAGTTAATACCTATCAGTCATCTGAGCCACAAGAAAGCAAGAAAGTATGGTTTAACCGCACTGGCACCTGATGCTGTTTGTTTTCATAAAATAACTTTAAAAAGGTACGTACCTACATGCTTTAAAGGTCTATCTTCTAGGAGGGGCCCGTGTTAGTAGGGACCTAGTACTTACCTATCTGTGTAGAGCTATTTTGTCAATTGAACGAAAGCCGTTTCAGTTTAGTAGATATCTACTTGAGTAGGTAGGTAGGTAGCTGACTATGTTTATTTTTATTTAGTTTAAGTACCTAGGTACCTATCTGCGGCAGTCCACACCGCGGCTCCGGCTGTCTCCCAGACTGATTAACATTTTGTTTTGTTTTGTATTTACTTAGGTTCCTACCTACCTTACCTACATAGATACTGTTTTTAGGCCTTTAGTTAATAACTAAGTATTATGAATTTAATTCTTATTTAACCTTTGTTGTGCAGGGGTGGTTTGCCCTGTTAGGTACCTAGTAGAAATCATCTCGTTGTTATGACCTGGTTTTGCCATATCTATTATATGTAATGCTGGTCCGCCATGACCATGATCCAGGATTTCGTATTTCAGTACTTACAGTGGAGCGACTGCCATCTGACAGTCCTGAGTTCTGCCTGACCCCGCTACCAGAGGAACTTGATTACCTGACCAGATTGGATCATGATTAGACATTTATTCGCCTAAATGTGCAGGTTTCATCACGATGTTTTATGTCACCGTAAAAGCATCGGTTAGTATTCAACAAATGTAAGTACAGAAAAGAGTCACTGGTACGTGGCGGCAGTGGAATACGAACCCGGTACCTCTCGCGTACGATTCGGATACCGTAACCTTAGGCCACCGACGCTCCGACTATTTAAGCATAAGTACCTACCTATTGAAAATAATTTGTGTAGGTAAGTTCCTAGTTAATTTAGTAGAGCTTATTCATGTAGATAAGTAGGTAACATTTAGTTCGACGCCTGGTAGTAAGATGTAGGAGGTTCGTTTGTCTTGATATGGATGGCATGAGATTATTAAACTCCTCCTTATGGTATGTACACACGCAACGTACGCCAACGAAGTGCTGTCGGCCGAATTGGCCGTTGGCTACAGCACGTTCTTTGGACGTCTAAGGTCCAATACTTGTATTTCGTGGTCAAGCAAGTAGCTTTGCAAGCTTTGGGAGTTTTTACCGATTCGATACGTTTGTTCGTTGGCCTTCGGTATTCGCCGAAACTGCGTTTGATCGATTGCTTCTATCCGTTTAATGTTACCGCCACGCTGCGCTGCAGATCGTCGGCCGGCACACTCTAACACACAATCTTTGGCCGAAACCGGTGCGTGTGTACGTAGCATTAGGCTCCTGGTAGTAGGCTTAAGGAGGTTGCTTTATTTTCATAGGGGTCGCACGAGGTTATTAAACTGTACCTTGTAGGAGCATCAACTTGAAATAGAGCTGCGCTTTAACGTAGTCGATATGGTTATTTTTCTTTAAAAACGAAGACTTTTTTTTATGAAAATTAAAATTCATTGTCCGGATAATATGAAGTCGCCAGTGTACTCTTTACAAGCTATACTTTAACACTCTTTCGGCTTTATACATGTATTACGTAACACCCTGTATATCATACAAATAAGTCATAATCATTATACATATAGGGTGTAAAAAGATCGCTAGCATGAATTGAAACCTCATATTCTACCCATGAAACTGAACAACGTTCCCCAAAAAACATACCCGCGGAAACTCTTAGTTTAGGCAGAAATCTAGATTCATTAAAAAAAAAGTTGTATTTTTGTACTAAAAAATATCAAGTATACATAACTAAATCGATCACAATTAATTTAGACACCCAAAGTTCAAATTTAAGTTGAAATAAATGCACTGTAAGTAAAAGAACACAATGTAAAGCGTGCAGGTCGCCCGGCCCACACGTGTGCTCACTACCTACCTACTCGCTGCCGCGCTCGGAGGTAGGTACTACCTCCAGCGGCCGCGCCCGCGCCAATCCGCCGCCGGCCGCCCGTGGGCCCATGCCCATGAGACAGCAACATTGCCAAGCTACCACTTAGTAAAGTTCAACACGACAGAGGTACACATACCTTAATGCATTACCTAGACGTTTGCTTACGGTCATACACATTATACTAAAATCATACCCAGCACCTACCTACCGTCGATATCAGCAGTAAAGTTCACGATCGAAAGTCCTACCTACCTAGGTACATTTGGAGAGTTTGATTAGGAGAATTTGACGTAGTAGGTATTTACCGCGGCGCGCACTTGCATGATCAGGCACAGGATCAGCTGTCTAACTACCTAACTTACGTACACGTTTGCTTACGGACATTCACATCATACGAGAATCGAGCCCAGTACCTACCACCTACCTACTGTCGATATCTGCAGTAAAGTTCACGTTCAATAGTACAATACCTATTAGGAACATGAGAATTGAAAGTAGTTCCTGTGGTAGTACCTACCTACCGCCGCGCGAACCACTTGCCATCAGCTGAAAGGATGACCGGATACCAAACCAACATGTTTGTATTATGAACATTTCCAATTCCTATCACAAGACCGAACCGTGGAGACTAAAGCAAAAAAAAAGAAGATAGTTAGGTACTCAATAGTCAGACACGCACGATACGAGAACTGAACGCGGGATCGGACCAAAGGCGCAGTAAGTACCTACTTACCATATAGATAAACACTTTAAGAAGGAATAAGTATTAAACAAAGGTCATTAATCGATGACTTAGTACCTACCTTAATTGTAATTTCTGAAGAAGATGCACCAATCTGGTCAGGTTCCTCTGGTAGCAAGGTCACGGAGGTCAGATGGCAGTCGCTCCATTGTAATTACCTGATCTGCGAAATTCTTCATCATGGTCAACGTGGACCCGGCAGTTATGATCGCGAGCACAACTGGGACATAAAATGATTATTTAAGTGACCGATACCTAAGTTCCTAGTCTACCTACTTACATGTACGGATTCACATTTTCCTTCGCCATGCAACTGATATGAGGGGTCAATGACCGATACCTCTACCTACAACTACCTGACCTACCTACCTAGGTGGTACATGGACCAACGATCTAATAAAGGTCGCAGGGCCCCGGTGACCATTAACGGTGGAAAGGAATTCGATCGGTGAGGCTTATGTCCAGCACTGGACGTTTTACGTAGGTACGGCCAATAAGAAAAAAGAAGAAGAAGGGAAGTAAGTACCTAGAGAACACAACAAATAACAACCGAATACGACCCCAAACTCCCAACCCAGGACATATCAAGGGGCCATTCCGCACTTTAGGTTGTGCTTAGGTAGGTGCTTGACTGACCATCGGCACCGTCGGCCAACTGTTGCTGCGTCGTTTGAGTCACAGACAAAAAATCATAATTGCGTAGGAAAGTTGTAGTAGGTAGATACGTGCTTAAATATCTAGTTGCGACCTAGTCTTCCTAAACGCCGTTATTATTACGCAGTGAGTTCTCGCTGTACAGCGGTGTCGTCCTGTCTGGGTACCTACCTACTTCTTATTTACTGACTAGAGAAGCGAACCCACTACCTTTTCACAGTAAGTCGTTAAAAAGGTATTTCCTTAGAATATAGAACAAACCAGAAACCGCGAACGCGCCCTAAGCCGAAGCTACACAAACTACTCTCAAAGAGTGTAGTTTGACATTTGGATGACTAGTATCAGGGCTGTCCAACTTCCAATAAAAATATGTGTCTAATAAGAATCACTCTAGGATGTCCCCATCTCTACTCAATTTTGGGGATCAATGCTGTCCGCGTCCGTAGGCGAAGCCCACTTTGGGCTTCATGACTCTAGATACCCTACACGTGATCCCCGGGTAGTGCGAAATGGACAGCACTCTCTCCGGTGGTAGGCTTCGGCCGTGGCTGGTCACCACCCTCCAAGCGAACGCGGCGCCAAGCGGCCCAGCCGTGTTCCGTTGCGATGTCTGGAGTAGCCATCGAGGAGGATGGGTCTGGACAGTTGTAGACGCTCTGCGTAACATCTTTTCTTGATGCTCACCACTCCCGTACCGGGTGCCTGGCTTCGGAGGGCAGCGGGATCCGAAGCACGGTGCCGCCGCTGGCCGACTGTAGATGGTTGGGGGCCCAAGTAGCTGGTTAGCCACCAGTGAAAGGCTGCCCCGCCATCTTACGAAAAATCCCAGATTGCTCTACCATGCCGGTTGGCGACCGGATGGGAGGGCCAGGTAGCCAATCTGGGGGGGTTCGGGCGTCCCCGCGGTCTCCGCGTCAGACACCTTCCCGTGCGGTATTGGTGAGCATGTTTGCTGGTAGGCGAAGCGCTACCTCGTCCAACTGCTATCCTCCTACAGCAACCTCTTCACACTCAATCAAAATGAAAGACAAGAAAAAGAAAAACTGTAAACAGCGGCTGCACTCCCTCCCACTCAAAGTGCACCTCACTAACATCCGAGGCCTGCACTCAAATCTCGATGCAGTCCACTACCACCTTGAGACTGAAAAACCGCAGCTGCTGTTCCTCACTGAGACGCAGATCAGATGTCCGGCTGACGCGACGTACCTCAGCTACCCAGGGTATACTCTCGAGCACAGGTTTGTACCTCGTGCCGGAGTCTGTGTGTACGCTCGCGAAGACATCTGCATTCGGCGTCTAAGGAGCTTTGAGGGGTCTAGTTTTTCTATTTTATGGTTGCTGGTGGATACAGGTCAAGTGCAAATCCTGTATGCCTGCATTTACCGATCGCACAGCGGGGATCAGGAGACGACTCGCTTATGTGACCATCTCATAGAAGTGGCGGATGAGGCGAGGGAACGTTACCCCGCGGCGCAGTTTGTTATTCTGGGGGATTTCAATGCCCACCACCAAGAGTGGCTTTTCCCATACCAGGTGACGGATCATGCTGGGAGAGAGGCGCGTAAACTAGCTCTGTCGCTAGATCTCACCCAGCTGGTAGACTGTGCCACGAGGGTACCTGATGTTGACTCCCATACCGCCAATTGCTTAGACCTTCTGCTGACAACCGATCCGGACAGACACTCAGTATCGGTCTCTGCACCGCTGGGTACATCCGATCACTGTCTGGTGAAATCTGTATCCGTTTATTCCCCACCCGAGCAAACCCCATGCAACCCCCGACGGGTGTGGCGATACAAGTCAGCAGATTGGGATGAGATGCGCCACTTCTTTTCATCCTATCCTTGGCGGGAGGTATGCTTCTCTTCGGGCGATCCGTCGAATTGTGCTGAAGCCGTTACCGCGGTTATACTGCAGGGTATGGAGTACTTTATTCCGTATTCTCACGTAGCGATGAACGGCAGGTCTCGCCCATGGTTTGGTGCTGAGTGCAGACGTGCTGAAGTGCTGAAGCATTCGGCATACTCTGCCTGGGCTGAGGCTCGAGCGCACTTGTCTCCGGATACTCGCAAACTGAAGAGAGCCTTTAACTTCACCGCCAAGTATTACAAAAGGACGCTTCGCAGGGCTAGATTCGACCACATAAGCCGGATTGGCGCCAAACTGGCCTCTTATCCTCCTGGGAGTAAGGCGTTTTGGTCTCTGGCAAAAGCGGTCGAATCTAATTTTAGTCAATCTTCGTTGCCACCGTTGCTGAGGCCAGACGGAACATTGGCCCATGCTGCTGAAGAGAAAGCGAATTTGCTTGCTTCTCTTTTCGCGGCGAATTCACGTTTGGATACTGCAGGAAAAACACCACCTATCTCATCCCGTGCTGACTGCGCTATGGCAGAGGTGCGAATACATCAGAGAGAGATCTTAAAAATCCTGCAGATTCTGGACGTGAACAAGGCTAGTGGGCCTGATGGTATACCGGCAATAGTCCTGCGTAGTTGTGCCCCTGAGTTGTCTCCTGTTCTCACACGCCTGTATCGCCTCTCACTTGAGACTGGTATTGTACCTAAGTCGTGGAAGCTTGCCAATGTGCAGCCCGTGCCCAAAAAAGGCAGCCGCGCCGACCCTGCCAACTACCGCCCTATTTCGGTCACTTCCATACTCTGTAAGATTATGGAACGTGCACTAAACAACAAACTCCTTACGCATCTTGAAGGTAACGATCTCCTCAGCGATCACCAGTACGGGTTCCGCCGTGGTCGATCTACTGGGGACCTTCTGGTGTATGCCACACAATTGTGGAGTGAGGCCATTGAGAGACATGGCGAGGCCCTTGCTGTGTCTCTTGATATCTCCAAGGCCTTTGACAGGGTTTGGCATGCGGGCCTTCTAAGCAAGCTTCCTTCATTTGGTATTCCTGTTGGCTTTTGCACCTGGTTATCGGATTTTCTGAGTGAACGTTCAATCCGTGTAGTTATCGATGGCTACTCGTCTAATCTTGAGGCTATCGACGCGGGAGTTCCTCAGGGATCGGTACTGTCCGCGACTTTATTCCTGCTGCATATTAACGATCTGCTAACAGTACCAGGTACCTTTGGGTACGCAGACGACAGCACAGTGACGGATAGATATCTGGCAGATGCGAAAGCCAATAGGAACGATATTCAGTATTGTCGAGAGGTTATGGTTGATCGTTTGAACAACGCTCTCAAGGCAGTCTCTGATTGGGGTGAAGCCAATCTGGTGACGTTCAACGCAACCAAAACTCAGGCGTGTTTGTTTTCCGCCAAAAGGAGTCCATTCCATCTTACTCCAACTTTTCGAGATGTTCCTGTGGAAATTACCGGCAACCTACAGCTTCTAGGTGTTGAGCTTTCTACCAATCTCAACTTCGGTCAGTACATCGAATCCAAGGCAAAAATTGCAGCAAAAAAACTTGGTGTCCTCTCGAAGGTTAAGCGGTACTTCACTTCAAGGCAGTTGATTCAGTTATATCAAGCACAAGTCCGATCCTGCATGGAGTACTGCAGCCACCTCTGGGATGGATCAGCCAAATATCAACTGGCGGCTTTGGATTCGGTGGAAAAACGTGCAAAGAAGATAATAGGTGACCCACAGTTGATTGAAGCTAGGCTGCAGAGCCTCGAGCATCGGCGTAGGGTTGCGCGTCTGTCGGTCTTCTACAGGTTACATTTCGGTGAGTGTGCGAAGCAGTTGCACGACCTCATTCCGCCGTCCCCTTTCCGCCATCGGGAGACACGATCCGGGCGAGCGCTTCATCCTTATGTCGTGGACCTACCAACTATCCGCACGAGCCGCTTTGGCTTGACTTTTATAATGCGTACGGCTAAGGAGTGGAACGCGTTGCCTGCGAGTGTGTTCCCTGATCAATATAATCTGGATGCCTTCAAGGCTAGAGTGAATAGGCTGTTCCAAGACGAGCATGCTCCATCTTCGGCCGCATCGTCACTTACCAACAGGTGAGATGGCGGTCAAATGCTTGTCTTGTCTAATATAAAAAAAAAAAAAAAAAAAAAAAAAACTTACTCATATTAAAAGAATTTTGTCCCTTTCCCTCCATCCTATGCACAACTATAATGCGAAAAGCGACTTTATTATTTACTATGTAAGGATTAGAATCAACTGTAGTAGTTGTGTGTGAAGAAACAACCGACAACAGATGATTAAACGAAAAGCGACTTTATTGTACTTTTCCTCAGAAAGAGACAGTTTGCATCCCGTGACAACACGAACCACACTCAAACACTCACGTGTGTGCGTGCTCAGCTACTGTGCACTTTATGTGTATGAAGTCGGTCGTCTGTATATATAGTTTATAGTTTGTGGACAAAGTACACAAATTGGTTTGAACTAGTTTATAGTAGTTGGAATAATAACCGTCGATTTGCAAAGTTTGTTTTTTCACAAGAAACTACTACAGTTGATTCTTATCCTTACGTAATAAAGTCGCAAGTTCGCATATAGTCTGTTATGCATATGCACGGGATGGAGGGAAAGGGACAAAATTCTTTTAATATGAGTAAGTGGAGATGGAGACATCCCAGAGGTAACATTATTATTATTATTACTAGACATATTTAGGTATTGCCAGTTGGACAGCCCTGACTAGTATCTCTATGACAATCGTGTGACGTACTCGTATCTCAGTTTTTATTTAATTATGCCGTCTTGTGCGGTTCCCACCTGCAAGAATGCAGTTGGAAGAATAAAAAAACAAGATGGGATCACATTTCATGTGTAAGTATCGCAAATACATCTCATTTTATTTCAATAATGAATTATTTTTACTCATTCAAAATGTTGGCGAGTCCATTTTGATAATGTTGCCAGTTTTACTGAAACCTTTTCCCTACTTTCACTAGTTTATTTTCGAGAAGGTTGATAAAAATATAATAAATGCATGGAAAGTGATTTAACGTTTGATTTTATTATATAATAGATAAATACATATTCATTTATTTAGAGTCAAAGTATGATATGAACTTCTGGTTGAATTGAAACATTTTAGTATAATAAAAAGTGACTTAAATGAATAAAATAATTACCTGTTATTTGACAGATGTTCAATTGTATAAATAGTAGTGTTTTTATAAAAATGTTTTATGTTAAAACTATTCTAATTATTAAAAGTGGATTTCAGGTTCCCAAGAAATTATAAGAGCAAAGTGGACTCAAATTATAAGACAAACTCGGTTAGATGAAACATGGAAACCTAATAAAGGCAGTGTTATTTGTTCGAAACATTTTAAAGATGATTGTTTTTATGACACAAAATGTGGTTTTAAAAAATTACGAAAAGTATCTGTTCCAAATATGGTAGATAAGTATATAGATTTAATAGCATTTTAATATCTATAGAGAACGAATATTGCTGCCTAAGCTTGCTCACTAGTACGATGTCATCAGCGTATTTCATAAGCCAAGGAGGGTTCGACATTCAGGCCCCTGAATGTCGAACCATAATCCACTCTGGTCAGGTTAGGTTAGGTTAGCTGTTAACAGAGTCACGGTGGTCAGATGACCGTCGCTCCACTATAATCGCCTGATCTGCCAAATCATTGATCAAGACGGACCCCGGGCCCTTGCGCGCGAGGCCACAACCGGGACATTATCGCCAAGATGACCATCCGAGATGTATGGTTCATTTTAAATTGTCATTGAAGGATCGGTATTTCGTTTATGTTTAGAGGCCCACGCGGATGTAGTCGCAGGCAACAGGTAGTATACAGGGTGTAAAAAGACCGCTAGCATTAATTGAAACCCCATATTCTACCCATGAAACGGAACAACTTTCCCAAAGAAACATACCCGCGGAAATGACTTCATAATTTCGCTACCTTAAAAAAATAATTAATTGCGACGCGCGATGTGCGCGCCGCGGTAAATACCTACTATGTTAAATTCTCATGTAATGTGAATGGTCGTCATACAATCATTTACCTAGGTAGGTAGAACTTTCGATCGTGAACTTTACTGCTGATATCGACGATAGGTAGGTGCTGGGTAAGATTTTCGTATAATGTGAATGACCGTAAGCAAACGTCTAGGTAATGCATTAAGGTATGCGTACCCCTGTCGTGTTGAACTTTACCGAGTGGGAGCATGGCAGTGTTGCTGTCCCATGGGCATGGGCCCACGGGCTGCCGGTGGCGGTTGGCGCGGGCGCGGCCGCTGTAGGTAGTACCTACCTCCGGGCGCGCGGCCGTGAGTAGGTAGGTAGTAAGCGCACGTGTGCGGCCGAGCGGCGCTTTACATTGCGTTCTTTTACTTACAGTGCATTTATTTTAACTTAAATTTGAACTTTGAGAGTCTATATTAATTGTGAACGATTTAGTTATTGATACTTGATATTTTTTTGTACAAAAATACAACTTTTAATTTTATTTTTAATCTCGATTTCTGCCGAAACTAAGAGTTTCCGCGGGTGTGTTTCTTGGGGAAAGTTGTTCAGTTTCATGGGTAGAATATGAGGTTTCAATTAATGCTAGCGGTCTTTTTACATCCTGTATAATAATAATATGGATAATCGGCTGTCAATCGGCACGCTCATGGCCTATCATCGCCACAGAAACCATAACCACATAGCCGGTCCTCTGGTTTTATTCGTCATTGCTGGGAGGCAATTGGCTAACTCACTGGAAAACTGAATTTGTCATATAAAAATCTTAAAGTACCCTCTAATTTTGTATACGCTATGGCCAGTGGCCAACGTAGATGACGTCGTGTAGAATTATCTAATGTCAAATTCAGTTTGCAACTGAGTTAGACAATAGTCCCCCCGTCATGCTACTATATGAACTAGTGTTGGGACGAACTTTTGGGTTTTGGCTCTAAATTGGAGTTCATATAGAAAATGTATGCATTATTGAAGAAATATTTTATATAATAATAATAATGTGTCTCGGTACCCTGTCACGACTATTTTTGTCATTGTATCCATTAGTATGTAAAATTCTAATGTCGACTTTCCGCGTACCATTATCTCACGAACCGCTCAACCAAGCCCAGTAAACCAGGAGTCCAGTAATGCAGTCAGTCACTCGGCGCCCTTCCAACAACAGTAGGTACTAATAATTTTGATACCTAACTTACGTCAGTCGCCTCTGTTCTTTCTCTGCATGAGTGTGTTTTTGGGCCAAAAATTAATCCGGTCCATCGTTCAAGACTAAAATCAAAGAAATCGGCCAAGAACTCAGAAAATAACAATGTTTAGAAGATTAATGAAACCTCCAAAGCGACTCAAACCAAGCATACAGCTAGCTTCAAACTGTTATGACTAGGAAGCTATTAGTCCTAGAATACTACTTCCTAAAAAGAAATGATAGTACTCGTCGAGATCTACATTTCGGATGACAGCTGTCAAACTAAAACTGTTATAACTCGGAAACTATTGGACCTAGAATACTAGTTTCTATAGAGAAATGATAGTACTCGTCGAGATCTACATTTCGGATGACAGCTGTCAAACTTAAAACAGTTATAACTCGGAAACTAAATAAAAGTTCGCAAGGATGATGTGATGACTAGGATTCAAAGAGGTATGCTGAGATGGTTTTGACACGTGGAGAGGATGGCAGAAAAACAGCATACGAATGGTGTCTATCGTATGAATGTGAATGGAAGGGTCGAAAGAGCGCCCTAGAAGGACATTATACTGATCAAGTAAATGGCTAGCTCTAATAAGGGCAGGTCAGGAGTACCCTCAACCGGCGTAAATGCATGAAAATATGTATGAAGTGGAAGAAACCAAAGAGGTGTGTTAGGATCGTAGCTTGGGCACTCGATAGTCTCTGCCTACCGCTATGGGAAACGGGCTTGAGTGTTGGATGAATATAATTATAGTACCTATACATACAGGGTGACCCGTAAGTCGACGTCAAGCCGAAATCGGGTGATAGTCCAAATCATAATAGTTACTAGAAAAATAAAAAATAAAATCTAAGTCTTGAATTTTTTCAATTATAGGCATTTCTTTTTTTTTTCGAGAAAATGTACCCCCTGTGATGGTTTTTTAACTCCTGTTGCTACAAATCCTAACTTTTTTTCAATTTTATTTTTCTTATGTAATCCCGAATAGTGCTAATCTAACCTATTACTCAGAATTCCAAGTCAACTGCTCCAGCTTGGAAGAAAGTGTCACATTATACCGTACAATGAATAGACAATTAATATTTCGTCCAACTTCAACGGACCGTACTGAAGAAAAAGAACTACGCCAGGTTGGCAAGTAGCACTAAAAGTTGACGCATTTAATAAGGATTCTAAAATGGTATAATACTTGCTACATTATTTCTTTGATTACGGGGAAAAAAAAATTCCTTCAAGAAACCCAGTTTCGAAAATTTTTTCTTTACCTACTAAAAATCATTCTAGTGCGTTCAAAGCTTGCCTAAGACCGAGTGAGACGGAGAGTCATTAATGAAATGTGAGTGAGACAGGTAGTGATGCTTTCAAGTCAGAGATGCTAACTTTTTGTTAAATATAGGACAAATTTTCCTTAAGTTTAAAATTAAACACCAATTAGATGCAAAGATTTATTATTTACAAAAGATGCTCAAACTGATCAAACTGACTGAAATGAAAAAGATCGGATTATCACACGGGCACATCTTCCGTTGTTGACAAATTCAGCTGCTTCCGTAATTCTTTGCCGAAGCTCAGCTACATTTTCGATTGGCTTAAAATAAACTTTCTCTTTCACTGCTCCCCAGTAAAAAAAATCTAATGGATTTAAGTCCGGTGAACGGGCTGGCCACGAGATCGTACCAGACCGACCTATCCATCTGCCCGGATATTCTTCATTGAGAAATGCTCTAACTGAGCGGGCATAGTGCGCTGGGCAGCCATCTTGTTGATACCACATCTCTCTGTAAATACTGAGTGGCACGTCTTCCAGTAAACTAGGTAAACTGTTTTGTAAAAAATCTAAATAAACTTCAGCAGTCAAGATCTCTGGCAACTCATAAAGTCCTATGACTCTTTCATTTAAAATTCCAGTCCACATGTTTACTTTAAAACGATACTGAGATCTATCTTGTCTCATTAAATTCGGATTCTCTACGTGCCACTCGTGTAAGTTGTGTAGGTTCATGTAACCGTCTTTTTTAAATGTCGATTCATCCGACCACAAAATTTTCTCTAAGAATCGCGGATCTTCCCGGTGTCTTTGTAGCATCGTTTGACAAAACGCAACCCGAAGTTGATAATCCTGAGGATGCAGGGTTTGTACTCGCTGTACATGGTATGGGTGGAGCTCATGTTTTTGTAAAATTCGGTGAGCTATAGTTTTGGGCACTCCTGTGCTTTGCTGGATTGCACGTACCGAAATACTTGGATCTTCTTCAACTGCTTGAAGTACTACGTCCTCGTAAGGCAAGGAACTTCTTCCTTCACCATGTGGTCGGTTTGGAAGTATGCCTTCTGTGGAGAGTAGACGGTGCACATTTGTAAAAACTCGGTGATCTGGATAACGATCAGCATTTCGGTACCTCTCGCGATACAGTCTAGCCGCAGCACTAGCATTCCCTCTGCATTCGCCATAAATAAAGTACATGTTGGCATACTCCTGAGTGTTGTACACAGGCATGGTGGCACTACACAATCACACGATAGTCCAGGAGAAAGCAAAGGTCGTTGTAAAGAGATCAAAACTGTCCAAATCACAAGCAAACAAACAAGTCCAATAAACGAAGCAAAAAGTCGAAAGTACAAAATAACACGAACGAATACGGAAAGATGCCTAGTAAACGAAGGAGCGTAACGTACTGATCTGTATTGCGTGTGCCAATATTAAAAAAGTGGCGTCACTATCGATCTCGCTCACACTTCATAAAATGACTTTCTCTGTATCTGACTCATTAGCGTCACTATCTGTCTCACTCACCCATTAGAATATTTGACTCGAAAGCGTCACTACCTGTCTCACTCACACTTCATGAATGACTCTCCGTCTCACTCGGTCTTAGGCAAGCTTTGAACGAACTAGAATAATTTTTAGTAGGTAATGAAAAATTTTTCGAAACTGGGTTTCTTGAAGGATTTTTTTTCCCCCGTAATAAAAGAAATAATGTAGCAAGTATGATACCATTTTAGAATCCTTATTAAATGCGTCAACTTTTCGTGCTACTTGCCAACCTGGCGTAGTACTTTTTTCTTCAGTACAGTCCGTTAAAGTTGGACGAAATTTTAATTGTCTATTCATTGTACGTCATAATGTGACACTTTCTTCCAAGCTGGAGCAGTTGACTTAGAATTCTAAGTAATAGGTTAGATTAGCACTATTCGGGATTACATAAAAAAAATAAAATTGAAAAAAAATTAAGATTTGTAGAACAGGAGATAAAAAACCATCACCAAAAAAAAAAAATGCCAATAATTTAAAAAATTCAAGACTTAGATTTTATTTTTTATTTTTCTAGTAACTATTATGATTTGGACTATCACCCGATTCCGGCTTGACGTCGACTTACGGGACATCCTGTATATATTTAGGTTTACTTAATTAAAATTGAAAAGCATGCGGGACCAATTTTAATATCAGAAGTACCTTATTTCACACTACATAATATTTAATCGATGAGGGTCTTACATTTGTATACCGGGTCACAGCTTTCTAGTTTTTAGCTTCAATTAAACAAAAACTGGAACATCCCTAGGAGACACGTATGCAGTGAGTGTCATGTCAGTGTCAAGTTGCATGCCGTTACGATGTCGTTAGCGTGCGATGTGAGCAGACTAAATATATTATTTTTTTCTCACACGCGACATGCACATCCTACACGTCGGATGCATGTCGCGTCATGTGCGGAGTGCCTAAGCCCTCAGATAAGAAGTGGTTTACCTACTTCACTTTCAATTCAGTACCGAATGGATATTCGCCCCGAATGGCGGCGTCGTTGCCCATGTGCGATTTGGCTAAGTCTACATTGTAACATTTTGATGTAGCGGATTTTCGTCATGTGACGTAGCACCGATACCGACGTGTGTTCGTTATGATCATGACATTTTATTATCAGTCTGGTCGATTTTTGCCACGATACCGCAGACGGCTAGTAATACGGTCTAAATGAATGTCCGCAAATAAAATTTCCGATAAATTTCCAATTTGGGTGAACAACCGTCAGTTGCAGTTAAAACTGACGTAGTATAAAATAAAGTCGGACTCTGACGTGGTCGGAAATCCGATCAAAGTCGGCTCGCCCGCACATCCGAAAGCGACTTTATTTATAGCGAATACGTATACTTATTATTCACTGCAATTGACGGTTGATCGGCTCCAGCCAAATCGAAGCCTATGTTGACACTATTAGGAAATACCTGATATGATACGCCCATAAGTCGGAGTTGCACATGAAGGGTTCCGTAGAAGGCTTACTTACGAAAAATCACGCTGCTTGTGTGGATACCCTCTTTAATTTGTATTTTCATCATCATCATCATATCAGCCGGAAGACGTCCACTGCTGGGCGTAGGCCTCCCCCAGAGATCTTAAGCTTGGCAATCCTTCGGTGTATGTCGGTGACCTTAGTTCGCTTGCGGATCTCCTCATTCCTGATTCGAACGCACAATGAGACTCCGAGCATTGGGCTTTCTATTACCCTTTGGGTGACAGTAAGTTTTCTTATAAGGTCATCTTTATTTTATTTTTATTATTTGTCGGTATAGGCTTCTGTATATAAAATGTTTTCTCTATGGGTATAGGCTACAGTAATACTCAAGGAATTTGTAAAGTATGTACCCATAACGTTTCAAAAGAGACAGCCCTAAACACGAAAAATGATACTTGCATACAAGCCCTTAACAAGCTTATTAAAAAGATGGTACGGCGTGACCTTCGGAGCTCAAATACACGCCTGATTAAAGAGGCGATAGAGCGAAACCGGGTCCAAAGTATTCATGCGGCAGCTTGAAAGGAGCCACCTAACAAAGCTTATCACACATGACGGTAGAACCGTAATGTCAAAGCCTGAGATCTTTTCTGAGATTGAGGACTTTTACAACCACGATCCTAGAGCCACCCTGACACGGCACTATACAGACGAATTGCCGGACATCAGTTAAGAAGAGATCATGTTGGCTCTGAGGCAGCTTAAAAATGGAAAAGCCCCTGGTGAAGACGGTATTACATCCGAGCTTCTAAAGGCGGAAGGAGCTCCTGTAATGCAGGAGTTATATGTACAAACGCTTTTCAACTCCATCTTATACTGCGGGAGAACTCCTAAGGCGTGGAACAGGAGCTTAGTAATTCTCTTTTTTAAAAAGGAGATAAAAAAAAAATCGTGGACAAATTCACACAGCGCCATCTAGCCCCAAACTAAGCAAAGCTTGTGCTATGGGTACTAGATTACTGATATATTACTTAAATACGAACCACTACGAAAAATTACAGGCCCATCTCACTCCTGAGCCACGTCTATAAGCTGTTTTCCAGAATCATCACGAATCGCCTCGCTCGGAAACTCGACGAGTTTCAACCACCAGAGCAGCACCATAGACCACATTCACACAGTGAGGCAGGTTATACAGAAGTCCGAGGAGTATAATCAGTCCCTGTGTCTGGCTTTTGTGGACTATGAGAAAGCCTTTGCCTACGTCAAGACTTGGGCTGTTCTAGAATCCCTACAGCGATGCCAAGTGGACTATCGTTACATCGAAGTGCTGAAAAGCTTGTATGGAGGCGCCAACATGATTGTCCAAGTACAGGACCAGCAGTCTAAACCCATCCAATTGCACAGAAGAGTGGGGCAAGGGGATGTTATCTCCCCGAAACTGTTCACAAATGCATTCCAGGATATGTTTAAGATGCTGGACTGGAAAGGTATGGGCATCAACATAAACGGTGAACATCTAACGCACTTTAGATTTTCTGATGACATAGTCCAAGGTGGCAGAGTCGCTGGAGGAGCTGCAGCGGATGCTGACCTAGCATCAGCCTCGCAGCGGATATGTCTCGGCATGAATCTAGACAAAACGAAAGTCATGATTAATGCCCACATTAACCCGAGACATTTCGTCGTAAATGGCCTTCGCCTTTGAATTGTTTCTGAATATACGTATCTGGGGCAAACCTTGCAGTTAGGTAAAGGAAATTTTGAGAAAGAGGCCAAGAGGCGGATTCAGCTGGAAAACTTCGCCGAGTCTTCACGTCACCCATACCACAATGCTTAAAAACCAAGCTTTTCAACCAGTGCGTCCTACCCGTCATGACCTACGGTGCCGAGACGTGGACACTTACGGTACGGCTTATTCACCAGTTCAAGGTCGCTCAGCGTGCTATGGAACGTACTAATGCTCGGAGTTTCCCTGAAGGACAAAATTCGTAACGAAGTAATCCGACAGAGAACCAAAGTGACTGACATAGCGCACAGAATTAGCACGCTGAAGTGGCAGTGGGCTGGCCATATCTGCCGACGAACCGAAAACCGCTGGGGTAAACGAGTTCTTGAGTGGAGACAGCGACTCGGCAAGCGTAGTGTAGGACGCCCTCCGTCCAGATGGAGTGACGATTGGAAGTTAGCGGATGCCAATTTGAGCCGCATCAAAAGTTAGGAAGATAGCAGGTACCAATCGGAAACAGTCTGCGACTTATGATTTAGCAGTTATTTAGGTTTAAATAAGTGAATTTTGTGCCTTATTTGCTTTGGTTAACAGGTGTTAGGTACCAGGTGGTACCATTTTGACGAGAACTTCATTTGCTTTGTGCGACAACTACTGCACGATGGTTTTTCCCCGTAAGTGGCGCCTAGCCTAGGTATACCTATTAGTTAGGTAGAATACGCCAGAGCGGCCGCCGCGCGGGGTCAGAGGCCACTGGTCACGTGGGCGAGGCGAGAACCGTGCGCTGAACGATGTACATTGCGCGTCGCAATTAATTTTTTTTTAGGTAGCGAAATTATGAAGTCATTTCCGCGGGTATGTTTCTTGGGGAAAGTTGTTCAGTTTCATGGGTAGAATATAGGGTTTCAATTAATTGAAACATTAATGCTAGCGGTCTTTTTACACCCTGTCTATTTAAGAGTACGACTCTTGTCGGTGGAGCAATCGCCACTCTTCTCTCCTGTCTGCCAACCTCTTCATCTCTCTATAATCCCCGGCGCTCACTTTTTCCTTCACAAAATAAGTACACTTTATATTTGCAGTTGATAGGCACATTGTTAGTGGACGAACCGCAAATACGATTCCTGACTTTTCTTAGGAAGGAGTTAAAATATCAATCGAAATTAACATCGAATTAACACAGGCAGACACCCCAGAGAATATGTCTTTGCTGACCTCACAGTGTTCCAGAATACCCCCGGGTAATTACTCGGAAAATGAGAAAATTATTCAGAATTAAATTGTACTAACAAGAGTCCATATCAATGTATATAATTTAATTTATGTACTGTCTGAAATAAAATTTATTGTATTGTATTGTAATATCAAAATAAAAGGCTACTAACCTTATGTCGAGATTATTACTTAGAAGCTACTTTTGACGCCTGTTAAGTACTTACTTACCAAATGTAATTTATGTATGCATGAGGAAATAAATGGAAACATAATTAATGAAAGCCTAGTTCTAATTTGTATAATGCATCCAGTAGTGAATTCTTAATTAAGTAAGCGGTTTCTACGGAGTAAAAATTTCACAGTAACAGAGTGTTTAGTTGTATGAAAGACCTCAACAAATTATAGTTAATTAAACTAAAAACTTAACATAAATACTATATAAGTTCTGAAAAATAAATTTAAAAATGGACACTACAATGGATTCTGCAACAGACATACTGGAGGAAGAACTAGTGACATCGTTCCAAATAATCAACTGGATGCAATTAGTGATAGGATCCTGCCGGATCTACCTTCTAGGCAGAAGAGTCAGAGTTCTGACGATATACCAAAAACTGTACACTGTGGCTGCATCACTCACAATATCCATGATTTTCGCCATATCTTTCTTCTATTATATAAATAAATTCAATTATTCTCCCATTTTAAAATGGCTTACATTCGCTGCTATAGTGCCATTCTTAACATCATATCTGCTCAATTTAATCCACGTGCGATTCGTCAACAATAAGGCAAATGTGAATTTTTTCGTTCAAGTTCAAGAATTGGACCGAATTATGGGTATTCAGAACAATGTTTTTATGTATAGTAGTCTCAAGAGAATGAATAAACTAGTAGCGCTCTCTGTTATTTTGATGTTTATTGCAATAATTTTATTCGCTATTATGGACGGAGTAATTACTACATTATTGTTTATTGGACTAACAATATTTATTTTCGGGTTATCACTCGAATATTGTGTTTGCGCTAATCTAGCACTGCATTTTGCTACAAGAGTGCAATTCATTAACGGCATCATATCCAATTATTTGAAACCAAACTTAGTCAAGGCAGAACCCTCCTACAGACTCACTCTGAAGAATTCTGAGATAAGATGGATAGCTAGTCTGGCGCATGAATTTGCGTCCGTTGACACGCGTCTCTTATTGAACGAAATATTCACCTGTTTCAATAAATATCAAGATTTATTTAAGTTTCAGGTAAATATAGATGTAGGTTTAGATTTATTTTATTCTCATTACATATAAAAGCTGTATGTATGCACTACTTGAATATATCTGCTTTACTTTGCTTCTGTTACTTTTTCTACCGATAAACTTTAAGTTACTCGCCTTAAATACTCTTTACTTACACAATAATAATTGAGCATTGTTTAATTTTGTCTCGTCTAGCAACAGGATACTATTTAAATCTGCTATTATTATTGCAAATGTATTGTCTTCCAGATTTTCATATTTTTCTCTCAATATTTATCGTTTACAATAATAATTTTTGAATATGGATTGGAGGTATTACGTGAAAAGGTTAGTTAATTTTTTATTTATAATTATTGGAGGTAATAGTAGTCTTAATGTTAAAATTATTTAAATTGAAATTTTCAGACATTCGCGAAACACGAGTGGATATTGATTGCAACATTACTGATCCAGGGCTTCTTTATCATGTTGTCACTATGTCTACGGTGTGAGTCGTTCTATAAGGAGGTCGCCAAAACTAAAAGGCTGTCCGTAGCAGTAATGGCAAAACAGTCATATGGTACGTAATGTTTAGACTCATCACTAGCATTGATTGCCCACTGCTGAGCACAGCTCTCTTTTTAGAGAATATTATTTAAGATATGTAGGTACCTACCCACCTATTCCAGAACATAATGCGACGGGTTTTGGAATACGAAACTCTACTCTCAGGGACGTGCATACTTCTGATCCAAGTATGTACCTACCTCCCTAAAATAATGTTATATCACCACGAATTTTCTAACGTTAGAAAAATTCTTTGAAGTAGGTAGGTACCTACCTATCTACTTTGAAATCCATTTCACTCAAAGAATCACCTACTCGCCATAATAACCCGTTGGCCCAGCCTCGACGGAACTCATAAACTGTTCTCTTCGGACTTCCTTATAGGACCACACATAAAAAATTTGATTTTGTTGAATAAGTATGAAATACGAATATGAATATAATAACTGTGAAAATTATTTTTATAGACTCTAGAATACCTACATATTTTAAGCACGGACATAATCCCAGACGGAGTGTGTGACGGTGATGACAAGCGCGGATCCAGCGTTGTGGGCACGATGGGCATGCACAATCCTAATTGAGGGCCACGGCTAACGTTGTATAGAATAGTTAATTTTCTTATCATTAGTTATTAATTGCCAAAATGTCAAAAATTTCGAGCTCGCTCCGCTAGCTCATTGCTTGGTTTATATTATTTACAAGAGGTATTATTTGTACCAGCTTTTAAGTGCTAAAACTTCGGAGCGCGCTACACTTGCTTATTCATTATATTACCTTAGTTCCAGCGTCGAACGATTCGCATAAGAAGGCCGTAACAGAGCTTTTTCGTACAGAGCTGCCCTTGTATACTTAAAGTAGATAGAATTTATTAACGCTCATGATTGTGCGTTTTTTACCTGTATCCGTGAAGGTAAGTATAGCAAGACTCCCAAACATTTTGCTGCAAAATCAGACTCGCACTTGACCGATTTTCAGGTGATCATGCCTACAACCTTTTTATGGGCTGGATCCGCGCCTGGGTGATGATGTATTAAATATTCGGTTTGCCTTAGGCGACGAGAACTAGGTATTCATTTGAACCACTCAGCAGAAGTCTGTGCATTCCAGGGCCGCTCCGCAGCAAGGCGAAGGGCATGGCGCGGCTGGTGGCGGAGGCGGCGCCGCGGTTCTCGGTGTACGGCATGTGGCGGCTGGACGCGCGCGTCGTCCTCAGCGTCTTCGCCGCCACCACCACCGTGCTCATCACCATATTGCAGTTCGCAGTTCTATAAACATTATGGCTTAGGGCTCACTAACAGTGTCTTTTTGCTTTTTTCTTAATATTTAATGTAGGTAGGCAGGTATTTGACCCCACCGTCTGGTGATATGTATCTGAAGTGACGACGGAGCACAACGCACTATGGTATAATTAAGTATTGACCCTAGCGATAGAATATTATGTTCAAAGCTTCTCTAAAATTATGGGAGTAATTATTTTATAGCTGTAATAAACATCAGAAGCAATAACGTTAAAACATTTCCACTTAATTGTCAATCTACGTAGGTAGGTATTCGAAATGACGATGGAGCGCACTGCACATCGTCTTAAAGCTGCTTCTTCTTTTTAGAGTGTCAATGACAAACACTATGAAGCTGCTAACTGTTATAATTAAGTATTGACCCTAGCGATAGAATATTATGTTCAAAGCTTCTTTAAAATATTGGGAATAATTATTTTATAGGTGTAATAAACTTCAGAAGCAATAACGTTAAAACGTTTCCACTTAATTGTCGACCTACGTTGTTAACGAATCCAAGTTATTCAGTTGTTCCGAAAAACAGATTAGATAAACATTGTTTCAAAAGACATAAATATGTATTCCAGCGAGTATTTATCGGGTGATATCTTAGATTATGAGTTCCTCAAAGTGTCCACGAACTTCCGGCGATTGCAAATGGTGTTGGGGTCATGCCGCGTCGACGCGAGATCTCAATTCGTAACGCCACCGAGCTTGGCACAAAAGCTTTACACCGTTGTTATATCCGTGCCACTAATTACGTTCTACGTCAAATCTATGCAGACTGGCTTTCTCAACAGATTTCCTGACTCTAGAGAGTTGTTCAATTTGTGCGTTTCCGTGATGGTTATGAATATCACTGTTTTTGTAGTTAATATAACACATGTCCGCTTTATAAATAACGATGCAAATACATATTTCTATGTTACGATGCAGAAAATCGACAGAACTATGAAGATTGATAACTACATTGATGTTAATAAACGTTTGCAAAAAATTAATAATAACACTATGTTAGTAATGGCGACAATGTTCATTTTGACGTTAGTGTTGGCAATGATCGGCGGGCCAAATATGTTTTACACATACTTAGCAATCATTGCACTTAACTGTAATTGTATTACAGAAATTATGTTCTGTTCTAATATCATACCATATTTTTCCATGAAAATTAAACTGGTTAACACAATTATAGACAACTATTTGACTTCTATAAAGAGAAAACATTGTCAGCACTCTAAATACGTATCTTTATTGGAATACTCAAATTATTATAGCCATGGCTATATTGTTAACGAAATGGACATATATTTAAATAATATTTTTTATTGCTTTACCAAATTCCAGGAACTATACAGATTTCAAGTAAGTACCTACCTATTTAAGTTTAGGCGGGAAATATATCGGTAACATTCTAATAACTGGATACTGTTTCAGCCGAGGTAGTACCTACTAACTTTAAAATTATTTATTAATTTCATCGTCATCATCATCTCAGCCGCAGAACATCCGCTACTCAAGATAGGCCTCCCCGCACGCCTTCCACACCGCTGAGCTTTCTCTTGCATCCATCGGCTTCCTACGACCTATTCAATGCCGTCCGTCTATCTCTCGGAGGGTCGTCTTACATTGCGATTTCCGTTACCTACGTGATCGCCACTCGAGAACTTTTCCGCGTTATCGGCCATCTATGTAGCCTGCCCATTGTCACTTCAGTTTTGCGACTATGGAACCTATATCGGTGATCTTAGTTCTGCTACGGATATATTCATTTCTGATCCCATCACATAGAGAAACTCCGAGCAGTCTTTTCATCGCACGCTGATTGATCCTATTGATTGATATTTCAATCTTTTCCATTACCTACATGGAATGTAAGGGTTTCGATGGCAGGGCTGCGTTTTACGGTTTTGTCTATCCTTTCCAAACAAAGTATGTATTACGAATCCGCAGTCTTTATAATCGCTTTCTTTTGTAAATTTTTGCACGAAAATGCGTCATTTAAGCGCATTTTGCGAAGGGAGGCCTGTGCCTAGGGTTTTAATCTTTGGACGTCCTGTAGCTGAAATGATGAAGATAAATTGAGTTGAAGTTACGTAGATACCTAACGTAGGCATTGTACTAATTTTAGAGCGTGATTTATAAATAATAAGTTTACATGTACTTCTCATGTTGCAGATTTTTATATTTTTCTTCTACTTTGTGTCACACCTACTATTTGCTATTCAGTTTGGTATAATATCAATACAAACGAATGCAAGGGTAAGTTTCTGTTTGTAAAAAATATACTGAATTAATAAGTATTTTATTACACAAGGGTCCTTTAATAAAACACTAAATTTGGATCTTAATACCTATATCAACATTTGTTTTTGTATTTTCAGGTATTGACCACCCAAGAATGTTTTATAATGATAATAGTATTTACACTCGTGTCTATTCAAGCTATACTTCTATGTTATCGATTCGAAACATACTACAGAGAGGTGATGAAGACCAAACGATTATCAAACACAGTCCTGTCGTACCAATTTGAGGGTAAGTTGATTTGAGGACCTAAAATGAAACAAATTCTACCTAATAAAATTTATTGTTGGGTACACATTCAAATTACATTTTTGCATGCATTATTAACTATGCCGAAAAGGGTCCTATTAGGTAGACTGTCTGAAAGATAGGTAATTCACCTACCCAAATAAGATATGAAAGGATATATGTGCTAAAATTTTTGTTAAAATTGCATATGAACTTTCAATTTGTAATTGGGAACCTTTTGAGGAATAAAAAGTAGACTATTAGGTATGTAGAGTCGAAAGTCTTATTAGGTAAAATGGATTTAGCCATTCAGAAGGTTACCTAACCTGGATAAACAGTTTACCTAACGGTACCGTAAAATACTCCAAGAACACGACAACAACGATTTTTATTTGATTATTTTTGCTTAGGGGGCGTAGGTATCTACATAACACCAAAACTACCCAAGTACTTGCCCCTGGTAATAAAACAACTTTAAAGTTCGAACGAATATCAGAGCGTCGGTGGCCTAGTGGTAAAGGTATCTAACTCGCAAGCGAGAGGTACCGGGTTCGAATACCACTGCCGCAATGTCTCTTTTCTGATCAGGTCCTCCGGTGGGCCAGGGTAACTTGTGTTTGGGCAATCCGATAGTATGTGCCACATCGACTGAATTGGGGAACCGCACGGACACTGGGGGGATACACTCCATCCACAGCGGTGTTTGTAGGAGGCACAAAGGCCATGGCCCGTGCGTAGCCTATTTAAGTTGCGCCAATCTCGCCTAGATAGTTCAGATCCCTTTAGGTTGCTTTCCAGTAGTTTGCAGCAATTGCTTAGTAGAGCGATAGGGCGATAACTGGAAGGGTCCTCGTCGAGCCTGCCCGGTTTCAGCAGCGCTATCACCTTGGATTCCTTAAATTCTCGCGGTAAAGAGTTTGATTTCAGGATAACAGAAAAAAATGCAGATAGCCACCTAATAGTATTTGGACCTAGATTCATCAAGAACTCGATGTACACACCGTCATTTCCTGCCGCTTTACCAATCTTGATGCCCTTAATGGCTAGGCTGACTTCATCTACAGTAATGGGTCTTCCTAGGTCGGGTTTGATTTGAGGTTGGTTTTAAGTTGTAGTAGCTTCTTCTTTAGTATTCTCTGATCCTGTTTGTTTCCCTAAACTCTTGATACAGATACGATTCTGTTAGCTATTTGATTTGGGTGCAGAGAGACAACTGCATGAGGAGTAGAGTTTTTACCAGTGAGTTTGTTTAGTACCCTCCAGGCTTTACGACTAGATCGTTTGAAATCCATGGACTGCACAGTATCCTTCCACTTGTTGGTCCGGTTAGTCTTAGTCCGGTCCACTGCGCAGTGTCCAGTCTCCTGGTACTCCTTATATAGCCGCTCACTTTGTTCGTTCCAGCCCGGCACGTTCTCCTTTCTGTATCCTCAGCACACATGAGTTCTAGCAGCCCCCATAATCATGCCCACAAAGCGGCAGTAATTACTAGCAATTGGAGGAACAAAGCGAACCCCCGCATCCACCCTCTCTCCAAACCTATGCCAATCCGCACGCTTGAAGTTCCATCGAGGAAGGGGCATGGATTTAGTTAATGGAATTTCAAAGCCCAAATCCAGCACCACAGTGTTTGTAAATGTTCACCACAGTGAAATCCGCGACTCGAACAGCGATGATGAAATAATTCGATGAATCGTCGGAGAATACGACACTTGTATCAGGCCTGAAACAACGTACGTCGCAATGCCGTACTGTTTATGGTTAAGAGCCTTCAGGAGAGTATATCCTGGAATCGTTCCCCTGTCACGCATATCCTGATCATCCCCTGTATGCGTTTCCTGAATTTAGACAAATATTCACACTTAGATCTACTTATACCTTCTACATTAATTTGACAGATACGGACAGATCGTCCAATATCTCTGGTCGAAGAGCACTTAAAAGTGCTGTTTTCATGACTTGCGAGCATTCCGAAATATTTTTACTCTCAATAATAAGTTTCTTTGTATAGTAATAGCTGTGAGGCTCTTAGATCCAAATCGAGCAGTACAGCAGCCAAAGTTAGTTATCCTTTAGCACCACCCGGGGAACACGTGCAGGGTAGCGGTGGGTAATCTTTCTGCGGACGCGAATAACCTTTGTCCCCCTAGATCGTGATAAAACCTGTACATTCAGGCGACTGAATATGTAACCAAGATCCAATCTGGTCAAGTTCTCCTGGATCACGGACGTTAGATGGCAGTCGCTCCACTGTAGTAGCCTGATCTGCCAAACCCTGGAAAAGATCGTGATAAAACCTGTACATTCAAACGCCTGAATATGTAACCAAGATCCAATCTGGTCAGGTTCTCCTGGGTCACGGAGGTTAGATGTAGTAACCTGGTCTGCCAAACCCTGGATCATGATCAAGGCGGAGCCCGGGCCCCCGTGCGCGATAGCACAACCGGGACATTAACGCCAAGATGATGATTTTAAAGTTGGAACGAATATAAAATAAAATGTGCGGGCAGAAAATCCCTTATTTAGTTAGTATTGATCATTTTCAATTTCTTTTTCAGGGCCACTAAGAGAGAAAGCCAAAAATATAATGACGGTGATAGATAAATGTCAAATTGTATTTAACGTCTACGATATGTGGCATATGAATGGACGATTTTTACTCGTGATAGTAGAGATCGTAACATTTTTCTTAATCAATATGCTGCAGTTGGCTTATCTTTGAAGATTACTGATGAAGATTTTCTTATTATTTTCTCTTGCAAATACCCACGTTGCATGTACCTACCTACTTATAAATTTCGATAATTGGAAACGCTTTTACAAATATTAGAGCAATTAGAAAGGCATCAAATATAGCAATTATTTGTACGTTAATCTGTTTACAATTTGTGTTAGCTACCTACAACATACTAAATCATTAAACGTAGGTAACGGTTCAACACGATACGTATTTAAATGTAGTAAAAAGTTGTCATTGCTTCATTAATACAACAAAAAAATGCTCGCTATCAACGCTACATCAAATTCCAATATGGAAAATCTAGACGAAAGCTTCGTTAAAGATTTCCAAGCATACCGGCGAGTGCAAATGGTGATGGGCTCCTGTCGGGTCTACGTCAGCAACAAACAAGTTCGACCGCCAACTGTCTATCAAAAAACATACACAATGATCTGCTCCACTGTGACACTATACCTGACGGTAACGTCTCTAAAGCAATATATAAGCGAGGTCTACTATAACACCAGCATTTACGACATATGCCTATCTGCTTTGGTTGTCCACGGATCTACATACTACACTAACATAATACACGCAAGGTGCTTGAACAACGACCAAAATGTGAACCTCTACCTCAAGATGCAGGCTTTGGAGCGACTGATGAAGATTGAAAATAACAAGGAATTCACCTCGACGTTACGTAAAACCAACAACAGAACGGTCACCGCAATAATCACTACAGTTGCCGTGCTGTTCTGCCTGGCAACCACGGGCGGACCCCTCATGCTGTTCGCTTTCATTGGGCTGACTGGTACACACACAGTTTTCATATTAGAAACTAGCCTCTGTGCGGATTTAATGAAATATTTATATCTGCGTGTGCGCTTCGTTAATTCGATTTTGGCTAATCATATAAGAATGGCAAAGGGAAAAGTGTTAAGCACGATGAAAGAGAGCGGGGAGTCCGGATCGATCGCTAAGGTTACGAACGAGACGCTGATGAACGCGTTGGTCGCAAAATCACACGACTTTAAAACTAGTGAAACTGACAAATATTTAAAGCACATATTTGCTTGCTTTGACATTTATCACGATGTGTTTGCTTTTCAGGTACGTCCAATTTTCTTTTTTAAATAGTTATACTTAAGCTAAGTAACTGATGCCTCCATATTAGCATTATTAACATCATATCTTGGCAACCTTAGACATTAGCAACACCAGGCCTCATAAATTCCTCGCAAACGATTGTAAAATATAAAATCAAGTATCTCCTAAATACAATTCATCCCTTATAATCATCATATGAGTGGTCAATTCCGGTTTCTGAAAGAGTCCACTTTTTTTCTTCTCCACTTCGCCCTGTCTTTGGCATCCTCACGTCGTCAGCCGTTGGCTCTCGCATCCGACTCGATGTCAATCCATCGCTTCTTGGGTCTCCAGAAGGCCTCTTTCCTGATAGCAACTAAACCAGCGCAGGCGAGACTCCTCAAACTTATCCGCGAAGTCGCTAACGCCAAGGCTGCCAAGGATGTACTCCTTACGTACACCATCAGCGGGAGCATTTTTATTTCGTTGGAGTGGAATTCGCGGACGCATTTACGCAATATAAATACGTATTTATAATTATTGTAATAATTAACATTAAATCCCGCAGATGTTTCTGTTTTTCTTCAATTATGGAGTATTGATATTGATATCCTTCGAGTTCGCAATTCAGTCTCTAAAGACAAATGTAAGTATTTTAACATCATAAAAGATATTTTATGTTACTTGGCGAACTGTTAAGTGTATCTGAGTTTCGTAACAAGTTTCGGTAGAATTTATAATAGAGAGAGGCAAACGAGCAAACAGGTTAGTGGTTAGTGATCTGATTACCGCCGCCAGTCTGTAACAAAAGGAGAAACGTACCTATAAGTAGTACGTATCTTGAAGGCCCCAACGTTATACCGGCTCGGGAATACAGCTGTGGGAAAATTATTTCTATCTTGACTGCCACTCATCCAGATGGAACAGATGAAACTATAATTTGTGGCGGGTAATAAGCTTAGATACGTTGATGATACAACCCTTCTGGCGATACTAGAGAAGACATGGAGGAACTTCTGATTCGTCTAGAAACTATCAGCCTCAAATACGGACTTGACATCAACCGAGACAAAACGAAGATAATGATAGTAGACCTGACTATACTTACTGGAACTGGCGTACATAACATAGCTAATTGCGAAGTTGTACCGAGCTACATTTATCTCGGCTCGGTGGAGATACTCGTAGTAGTATCTCCAGTATTATAGGATGTGGTAACGAGATTAGATCGGGAAGACAGGAGGATTAAGAAGACGAAAGTCAGATTGATGAGATGCCCTATCTTCCTAATCTTCCTCTACGGCGCTAGGGACCGGGGCGATCGGGGATCACCCTGAGTCTGCAGGGTCACCGTAAAATCGACGCATTAGAGATGTGACGCTGGAAACGCCTCCTTTAAAGATCCCGTGGACGGCGTTTCGCACCAATATTTCCATCCTCTACAAATTAAACACAGGCTTTCGTCCATTGTCTAGCTACGAATATTCAAGTTTTTTGGTTGTAACCAAAGAACTTGGATTTTACATGGAACTTTGTGTACATCCAAAAATGAGATCTGGATGGAAACATTGGTCATTCACGCCAGGTCGAAGGCAAGAGAATACGCGGCCGATCAGCACCTCGATTGACTGATCTTATAAAGAAAGCTACAGAGTCGATTATGGTCCAATGTACTCGTAACGTCTCTAACCGACAGAAATGGAAGCAGAATCTCTAGAAAAACAATCCTCGGGAAAGTCTGCGACATATCGCCGTGTACCTCGTCTACGCAACCACGCCCACTCTGACGAATGTGCCCTTATAAGAAGAAATAATCACGTACAGTGGTACTGGCCTCAACAACCTCTCAGAATATTTCCCGTGATATCAGTTGGTCGAGGCGGCGGGTGAGAAACAGAACTTCGGCGTCGACGTTCCGGTAAAAAGGAAGAGGCGCCTGAGGTTTCACTTCTAAGGTTACGCGCCTCTTCGCCACGACTTACACTGTGAAATACCGCCTTGCTTCTACCAAAGACACTCAATTTTTAGATGCCAACTTGGCTTGATCTTCCAGTTGACCGCGAAATTGGACGTTACTCAATGTGTCGACGTAGCTGGATGGGTGTGGGTAACCAGCACCGTAAGCAGCAAAATGGGCAGCAGCATTTTCTTTTGTTTCCGGGGTCTGCAACCCACCTGCCAAGAGTAGACACTATGCCAAAACCCTTCGCTTATGTGGACTGTTATGGTCCGTCGATGATCATGATGAGGGTTAGATAACCAAATTATTTTTACAGGTCGTCACTATACAAGAATGGGTAATAGTAATGACTATGCTGCTTAACGGATTCCTTCAAGCTCTATTTATATGCATACGCTGTGAAAAGTTTTATAGGGCTGTCAAGCAGACGAAGAAATTGTCTGTTGACATTATGTCACGACATTTTGAAGGTAAGCATCTGATATACTCATGTCTTCAAAGTCCCGTAGTCTCGTCGTTCCAGTAGCAAAACGCGTAGAGCAAATCAAAGTGGAATGTACCTATTTATAGAATAAGCTCCATTTTTATATCATTAGGTATATTATTTTAGGTATATTATGTTGTGCGTCGCTCCGCTTTTCAAAAGCCGTGATACAAAAATTTACCTTATTTTATGAGCAATACATTCCACTTTTATTTGCTCTCAAGCTTTTTGCTTCTGAATTTAGGCTACTAAAGGGGGACCGGCAGAAATGTATGGACCCAGAATCAGAATCAGAATTGTCTTTATTGTTAAACCGTGTATACATACAGATATGCAGATGTTATTAAATATGTCCCAGCCTATATGACCAATAACGTTAAGCGATAGGTATGTCAAAAGAAATATCACATTTTTCATTTTCTACAACCTTTACTAAGGCGACAACTCTCGAATCGTTGTGAAAAAAGTTATGGACAGTTAAAATAAATTTAATTTTGTAGGTACTGGAAAATTCAGCCTATATGACCAATAACGTCGAGCGATGTCAGATGAAAGGATTTTTCATTTTCTACAACTTTTACACTACGGCGGAAAGTCTCGAATCGCTGCGAGGAAAAGATATGATCAATAAAAAAAACGAATTTTTTACTAATATGACTTAATCGATATATCATTAGAAAGCATTTTTCTTTTTCTACTACTTTTACTGCTGCGACAACTGTCGAATCGCTCTGGGAAAAAAGTTATGGTCATATTTTCGAGGTGCGCTTGTCCTATTAACTGTTATCCTCCATAACTTTTTTACCACAGCGATTCGAGAACTGTAGCCATAGTGAAAGTTGTAGAAAACGAAAAATCCTTCCTAACGACATATCGCTCAACGTTATTGGTCATATAGGCTGAGTTGTCTGGACCTCCTTTAAAATCAAATGCAATAAGCGAATTAGTACCAATGTGCTAAATGTTGAAACAGATTATATTTAGGTACACGTCCAGTCACTGAGGAAGTTGCAATATTTCCTAAACAACTCATGATTTGCTGTTAGATAAACTCAGTGTCTATGGAGTTAGGGGGAAATGTTTGCAAGTTATAAGTTCATACCTAAATGAAAGAAAGCAGCATCAAAGCAGCAATGAAAGAAAGCATACTAATCTAGATCGATACTAGTTTATGAGTATGAGCTTATGTGTTTACTTTGTAATATAAATATGTATCACCAAACATGAAACAAATGATATGAACTACATTGGTTCCTTTTTCATCAGGTCCACTAAGAAAAAAAGCCAGGAAAATGGTCAGAATGATAGAAGAAATCCCACCTCGTTTCTCCGTCTACGGCATGTGGCAGCTAAACGCTAACATTATGTTGAAGTTATTCAGCGCTGCAACCACTATGTTTGTCACGGTACTGCAGTTTGCCCTAGGAACATAAAGATGTACCTATATTCACAAACCAAAGCCCTAGGCCAAACACTCCACACTTAGACAGCTCTTAACAATTTGTTGGTTTTTCATTCTACGCAGTGACAAACGAGCAGACAGACAACCTGACGGCGTCGCCCATAACATCTAAGATTTATGCAATAAGGTTGCAGGCAACAAAAATGCAGAACCACAGGTGCGTTATCACTATGAGCTAAGATTGAAATGCCTTATGCCTGTAATTAATAAATAAATAAATGCTTGGACAATTCACACATCGCCATATAGCCCCAGTCAGCAGAGCTTGTGTTATGTGCTGGACAACTGATAAACTACTTATAAACTTTTGAATACATACTCATTATACATATAACACTCAGACCCATAACAGAAATTAAAATTCATCATTTCAATTTCTGCCCGGCCGGGAATCGAACCCGGGACCTCTGCGTGGCATACCGGATGTTAACCACTGAACCACTAATAATGTCTGTAATTGCGCTGGCTACCTACCTTAGCCTTCACACCGGATCACAACAATGCAAGCATTGTTGCTTGGCGGCAGAAATAGATAAAGCGGTGGTACTCACCCAGGCGGACTCCTCAGGCTTGACAGAGTCCTACCACCTGATAATGTTTCATTGGAACAGTACATTAATTTTCGGGACACCACTACTGTGAAACGCATATCTTTAACCCCGGCCGCAAAAGAAGGGTGTCATAAAAGTGTGATGTGTCTGTGTATCTGTATGTGGCATCGTAACTCCCCAACGAATAGTACAATTTCTATACGGTTTCTTTAGAAAACCAGTTTCATTGAGGTGGCCGAACGGTAGCCGTTTGACCGTCCCGATGAAACTGAATTCAGTAGCCTTATCATTGAAAGAACGTCGGCTGGTTTGATTCGACCAAGTCCTGTCAATGCGAGTTAGTCCATGATATTTTTATTTCTCTTTCATATGGGACGACTAATCATAGCCTCCATCGATGGAGAAATGGAGGCTATGGACTAATCCGTCGATCTGTCAAATGGACCCCATGTCGATGCACCGCGTTCATAGCCAATTAGGCCACAGTTGCTGAAGGCATGTATTGAACACATAAGATCAGGGGTGCCTTACTAGAGATGAAGGTCGCCATCTTTAAGCAATAGGATCTCAATGACGTTACATTATGTACTTAAATCATAATGTGTGACGTCATTGCGATCCTACTGGCGACATTAAATTGCAGGTAGACGGTCGCATCCTAGTGCTGTTATGGGCGGCAGTTACAGCTTTCTAGGCTTTCAGGCGGGCTATCTGCACATTTGTCGCTGATTAACATAAAACAATAACAACGACGTAGTTACATTTACTACGTCTGCGATGTTTCTTCTTTAATTTTATGTCCACCCATAGTTCTTACCTATTAGTCAATATAATTATGATCATATGTGACAAGCACAAGGTCTTCAATAAATATAATACAAAAACACAAATTTATATAAAATAATGTATTTTTTAAATTGAACAATGTGTATAATTCGAGATTCTGAAAGGTACTTAGATTTGTAATTTATTTTCACACAGACTTGTAATACCTTCTCTAAGATTTAAGTAAGTGATATTTAAATAATATCATTAAATAAAATATAATTAAATATTTACGTGAACATTGTGTATAAAATGAGATTCTAATACATTGTAAAATGTCGATTTTATAAATAATATTATATAAAATTGATACTTATATTTCTAATTTATTTTCACACAATTCATACTGTAAAGTATTGAAACTTGTAAATACATATAAAAGTAACATATTACTAATGATACGTGCAGTCTTAAGCTATTTTATAGAAGCACTTTTCCATAACAGCTAAGCTAATGTAAATGTAAATTAAGTAAACTATATGGACGAATTTGTATCACTAGTAAAATACATAACAATATATTCACAGAATGTCATCTCATTCAATAGGTCATTCATACAATGGTCGGATTTCTTTGCATTCATGACTTTTATGCACTACCTATACTAACATTATGGAGACCACTCCTTTTTAGGCTGCTCTCTTGTTATGTATCAATATTGTCCTACAGTTATTGTTGTCACTGTATTATTAAACTTGTTACACTTTCACACCAAAAAGGGTGTTGGTTGTGTATGGTATTTTAGAGTAATGGTCTATCTATTCACATGTTGTATTCTATAGTATGTATGTAAGTGAATTCAATGGCTTAGTTTCAACAATAGCATACCACTGGGCAGGATTAGTAACGCCATTGAGAATGACATCAGCGAGGCGCCGTTGCATCGGTGATCCAGGAAACAGAAACACCATGTCGTCTGGTCGTACCAATCTCTGCAAATAAAATATTGTAATGTTACAGGCCAATTTTATTTCATGTCTTTGATTTGTTGTCCAATGAACTGCTACTGCCTCTGCGAAATTGCGACATTGGCCACTGCAACTTTTTGTATGAATGAATTCGGTTGCAGGTTGTATAACAGCGCCGTGGTGGCAAGAGTATTGATGATAATAATAATAATAATAATTTAAAAAAAAAAAAAAACTCGATGTACGCGTCAAGTAGTACATTCAATCAGCTGTTTCTCGAGTTTGTATTATATGTAGTCGCGCGTCTGCAGAAGCGCATTGGAACAGCGACTAACACGTAAATGTACAACCGGCTCCCAAAACTGTTCAACCCGCCCCGGCCTCACATGGGCACCCATTAGGGGTGGGTTTTCTTAATTATAATATATATTATTATCTATATTATATATATTATTATGATAGTAATAATAGCATTATATCCATTGAGTGGATATACAGACAGGCAAACAGACATACATGGAAAGCAATATGATTTTATACTATGTAAGGATTCTCCAGTACTCAGAACTGAGTACATACATGAGTACATTGTTGAGACCTTAAAATTAGTTTAGTAAGATGAGCTTAACCAAGGGATTTCGTCCAGCCAACCTGAGGGGTGTGTTATCAAGATTAAGACAAATATCGTGTAAGATTGCATTACATACCTTTTTATATCAAGTTCCTTAATAGTATTGTTCACATAATTAGCCAAGTTAACATCCTTTGCGGATGCCCGACACCCTTCGTACTTATCAGCCGGTATATCAGTCCTGAATGCTCTAAAGTTACTCAAGCAATCCCTTGTAACTACTTCTTGAGCTGAAATCAAATTAATTAATAACAATTTTATTAATTTAAAGCAAAAGTTTGAATAAATGGTTAAGCTGTAGTACTAGAATAATAGATGTACAGTAAAATACCCTTATACCTAATGTCATGAGTAACATGGAAGGGAAATGAGCAACAGCAAAATACTAAATAGCGCCCTAAAGAGACTTCATACAAAACACAGGCATACAAAATTTTTTAAAAAAATCCTAGCTTATTACACTGTATTATTAGGAGTTTCGGTGGCCTAGTGGTAAAGGTATCCGACTCGCAAGCGGTACTAGGTTTAAATCCTACTGCAGCCATGTACCAATGACTTTTTTCTGAGTTATGTATGTTAATTGAACATTAACCTATGCTCTTATGGTGAGGGACAACATTGTGATGAATCCTACACACTGACTGGAGCAGCCATCCATTTTGGTCAAGTTCCCCTGGTAGAGTGGTCACGGAGGCCAGATGGCAGTCACTCCACTGTAATTACCTGATCTGCCTAATTCTGGATCATGGTCAACGCGGAACCCGGGCCCTTGTGCATGAGAACATAACCGGGACATTATTGCCAAGATGTTTTCTTTTTAATATGCTTTATTATAATAGAAATAAAACTTCAAATAAAAATATTGAAGCTGTTCTTGTTTCTTGAGATTTTAACCACTTAGTTAACTCTTGGACACCATTTTCCTGTCATTAATTTGGAAGCCACTTTGAATTCAAAACATCTATAATATTTCTTAATCAGGTTGGATTCTTGTTCAAAAACCACAAACAATGCATTGTTTTATCAATTTATCCCTGAGTATTAAAATAATACGGGAAGGAAATGAAGCCAAAAACCACAAAATGCATTAGAAATCATGCTGGTCACAATAATAAGATAAATATTGTCAATTTTAAGTCATAAGAACACTTTAAACATGCGAATATAAACAAAGTCAATATATCTGAACATTTTATAGAATTGAATAAGAAAAACAAACTTTGCACTGCAATTGAGTAATATAAAGCGGTTAGCCGAAAAGTGGTTGGGTAATATTACATTACTATTGTTTTAATCAATAAATAAATAAAAATAAATAAATAAATTCTATCTTATATACCTCCTTTCCTTTCTATCAGCTTGATGCAAATGTCTTCTGGATCTGGACAAGGGCTTCCAAGGTATCCCATAGCTCTCCAGTTAAAATCTATACAGCCTGGTGTAGCTGAGGTGCATTGGTAGCACCATATTGCATAACCTGGAAGAATATATCAACGTACGTACATTACATGGGTAGACAACTTTTTACTGCTGTGATTGAAACCAACTTATCAACCAGTCTCACGGTTCCCAGTGAAAAACATTGGTTAGTGAGTGGTAATCGAGCTTGATAAATACTAATAGTTGTAGAAATAACCTTCACGAAGGATAACTAACAACACAAATAGGAAAGTTTTTCAAGATTAATTTACAGTTCCATAGAATACAACACTAAAAAGCCATTCGCGTTGTATACCACACCCTAAATCGTAGTAACTCACTTTTATGGACAGCCGTTATAAGCATAATAACCATTACAATTTGCTTCATTGTGTACCACTATACTGGCCAATTTATTTTATTTAACGTTAGCTTACAAACAAACGAGAAATTAAGTTAAGCCAACAAACAAATACAAAATAACAAAGCAGCCAACTGCCCAAGCAACCGGCAGCTTGATTTTGTTTGCTAGTTTCGTTTGACAAGTGAAGTGATGTACCGCCGACGCCGGCACCGACCAAGTCCGAGTCGGCAATCGGAATCCGCCTCTGCCCATTGCCCATGATACGAGGAGGCTGTAAACTTACAGAATTATGGCTTTGCCTCAAAATAATTGTGAACATCATCATCGTCCTAGCGCCTCTGCCAGGGTCCGCTTTCCTGCCCATTCTTTTCCACTTCGTCCGGTCTTCGGCATCCTCGCGTTTTAAGCCGTTGGCTCTCGCATCCGACTCAGCGATGTCAATCCATCGCTTCTTGGGTCGCCCACGGGGCCTCTTTCCTGATACCGGCAGTTTCAGGCACCTATTTCCCACGTATCCCTGAGACTTACGCAACATGTGACCACCCTCCTCGATCTTGTCTACGATATCCCTCACGCCAAGACTGCCAAGGATGTATTCATTGCGTACTCGATCTAAATAATCTCAAACAAAATAATTGCACTTTTGTTTAAAAATCCTGTCCTTCGTATTAAATCAAAAAATTTAGTTTATTTAAAAAAAAAGTAATTAACGCAAATATTAGTTAAAAGGTTAAAAAAACTGTTTGAAAAAGCAAATAAATTGGATTCTGTACCAATCAACATTAAAAAACATTTTCTGTTTCCATACAAAAAAATCGTATTGCTTTGTCACAAAAAGTAAAATAGATCTGGTAGGTAATATTATGTTTTGATACAAAAATTTGGCTCTGCTGTGCTGCCAGTATTATTTTATATTGTAATCATTGCTGTTGGTGTTCCTCCAGTAAATAAAAAAAAAACTAATTTTATTGTGAAACCACTTTTATGACAACATAAATGTAACATTGTATATGTATGTAACAAAATGAGTTCGTAACATTTATTTTACATGTCCGTAACGGTACCAACCTTATGGGTACGTCTTAAAATAATTGGGTTTTGGTATAAACCAAAACCCAAGTTTCTTTGAATCTTGACCACAAATCATTGGATCATTATTATAATAATATATTTAAAAATTTGCATTTGCAATAGATGCGTTTGTGATAATACCTACTTCAAAACATGATTTGTCATTGTTAACTTTAACAATTAATAAAGGTAATTTTAACTTTTACTATTTGAAGATTCACACTAACGAGCTGGATTAATTTCTCGTCGTATCTTAATAAATTATGATGTCAAAATTGGTCTCATTTTGGGGCCACGCGAATATAACCGGTGGACGGCTACTCGCTACATCACTACAAATGTCAATATCTCTTCAAAACTAAAGTTTTTCATTTGAGGTTCTAAATCGAGGCAAAGGGGACTACAATGGTACAACCATATCTTCGCTAAATAATTTATTTTCTTGTCTGCTACGCTTCACCGCTACTCTATTTACAATATTCAGTTTAGTTGGGTCTTGATATCCTAATTACTTCTGATAATGCACATCTAATCCTTTTCCGATTACAGTAGGTGGGGTTGTATGCTCTTCCAGCCTTTATGAAAATTATGGTTAGCAAGTTGGACGGGATCTTGAGACCAGGGTAAACAAGTAGGAAGAAGTGCTAGAATACCGTGGCTTGAAGCTGAACATCGCCAAAACAGAGTAGGTACCTACAGAGCTGGCTGCAGTGCGCTGTCAATAGAGCAGCCATCTGATCTACGTGACTCTCTTAACTGGAAACCTGACCAGAATGGATCACAGTTACACATTCAGGTGACTGAATGTGCAGGTTTCCTCTCAAGTACCTACCTCAGATCTGTGCTGCACGAGACCGGTGATTATCTGCGATATATAGTTGCGTATCTCCGGCAGTCACCTGAGAGTCTGAGAACCCTAAATCCGTATTTATACATAAGTAATTGCTTGTTGATATGAAACCCTACTCCCAATATTCATTATAGATGCCTACGTAAACGCAAAATCGCGTTGTAAAGGAAATTGTGATCCGATAATTACGTGGCATTTTCAAACATTTGACAGTTTTGATTTTAGGCAATTACAGAACTACCTCTATGATAAAAATTGTCGCTTTTACTCAAGAATCATTTTAAGTGTGGGCAGATACTCTCCCGGTCTCCCCTACCTTCCTACGACCACAACGCTACGAACTGTTGATGATGACGTTAAGTGGTTAGAGCAGGGATGTTCATTAATATTTCTGATATATGTAGTCCTGGAAACGAATCTTCTTAATCCTCTAAACATAAAAATTACGTAAACATCGTGAATTGCCACAACATTTAATATTTAACCGTCACTATTAGTATTCTTATTATGTCACTATTATTAATATGTATTTCTTTATGTTAAAGCTCCTCTTCCTCCACCTCCTCTTCCTCTACTTGTTTTGGTGGGTTCAGCTGATTTCTCATATTTTCTATATCTTCCGGATTCAAATCGATCATGAATGTCCCTACGATCTCATCAATGCCTAAAGTGCCGTCGTTATTCAAATCAACTTCTTTGACTATCTCACTTGCTTGCTGAAAACCTATTTTAAAACCAAGTCGAGCAAGAGCTTCTCTAAAAAATTCTCTATCAATTAATCCAGTATTATCTGGATCATAGACTTCACATGCCATTCGCATCTCATCTTCAACGTTCAAATCACGCTGACGAATGGTCACCATTTTCAAAAACTGTTCAAAAGTGATGTGGCCATGTGGGTCTGGAGGTCTTACACAAAATTCTATAAGTTCATGCATTTGTTCTATAGTGTATGTCATCAATAAAAGATTTTTCAGCAGGTAAACTAATTCAACTTCGGTTACATAGCCGTCAATGTCGCTGTAGGCAGGTGTGTAGTTCTGATACAAGGCCCAAAGTTTTTCGCATTCTGCAACCTGGTCAGGTCTCAATTCGAAAGGAGGTTTTAAAGCTTCTGAAGAATCAGTTAAGTTATATGGATCAGCTGGATTCGGAGGTCGTTCCTCTTCTTCAACTGCTTCTTCCTCAACTATTTCCTCAACTATAGGTACCACTTCCTTTTTTTCTTCTTTAGCTTCCTCTTCTTCTCCTTCTTCTTCTTCTGCTAATACTTCTTCACCTTCAAGTTCACCGTATTCCGGTTCTATCTCCTGTTCCGATTTTATCTCCTCAGCAGATGCCTCTGATTCTTGCTCTTCTTCTATTTCTTGATAAGCTTCTTCACCAAACCAATCTTCTTCATTTATTTCATCCTCTATTTTATCAATACTTTCTTGTTCTGCGTTTGACGATGCTCCTTCAACAACATCTCCTGCTTCACCTGCTTCATCTGCGAGAGGTTCTGGAGTCTCTTCTTCCATTTTATTTTATTAGAGAAATAATTCACAAAAAATTTAATTAAAATTAAGTCCAAAAATTAAATCATACTAAAAATTTATCGCCGCATCTAGGCTTCCGAAAGTTTGTTCGTAGTGTTATAATTATGTTTTCTGTAATTTTGTCATATAAATCGAGGCTTTGAAGTGATAAAACATCTAAAATATTTACAAACTCTGAAAATAACTGATTGCGTACATTATCAATAAATTCTAACATCAGAAAACAGTGGGCAACTTATTTTCAATAATATAACACTTACATTAATATTACACCCTCATGGTGTAATATTATTTCAAATAAAATAACTTCATCTAAGAAAACATAGTATTATCCATTTACAAAATATATGTCACTAACAACTGACGTATTTACAAGTCCTAACGAAAGAGTTTGAATATCCTGGAGTTTGGATGACGTCTTTATACTTTATAGATGTTCTAGGCAAAATGAACCATTATGGTTGAAATCAAAGGACTGAAAGTGACCAGAAAAGAAGGTTTGAAGCCAGGACATAAATTGAGCATATAAATAAAAAAAATATGTAATTATAAATAACCATACCACATGACTTGCTCAGGACCTTACCATACTACCAAATAAATTTTCCTTTTAGCTTGTGGCACTCGATAGCCTCCAGACTGCCACCGACCGAGCACATACCCCAGTCTCTACCTACCCCTATGGGCAGCCAGCGTGAGAGTGTTTGTACTGTATATGGTATGCATGTATTTTAGGGAGTATGATGTCCGACAGAGTAGACTAAAGTGTATCGTACAAGGCGACTAAGTCTGTAGACTAGAAAATGGGCAATAGTTCTGTTAGAGAACAAGACTCTGGCGAACTGGCTTTTCCTGTAAGTGGTTTATTCAAGTTGGATGTTACTTTGTTACCGCATGTAATAAAAGAAAACACCTCATAATCAGAACGTCAACGGTTTGGATCCCTTATTAGTCCAGGTCGCCTCTCTGTGTGTTCTCTACCTGTACAAAGGGAATATTCCGAAGAATTGTTTATTTTAATGCCACCGTCACTCTTCCGCCACCGTACCCTCCGACGATGGGATAGATTTATTTATTTAATTTATTTACGTATCATTATTTTCTCAATACGTAATAACATATTAACATTTAATCCATATTATCTAGATGTCTGGCATTGAACTACCGTACGGGCCTCGCGAGACTTTTTAGTCTTTACCGCGGACGTGCTGGATGTAGAATGAGCACTATAACATGGGGTTCTTGGCATCTCCTTAAGGTACCTTTAAGGCCGGCACCGCATCTGCTCTCCATAGGTTTCAGATGTCCTGGACGACCGTAAACGCTTTTGGTTCTGCGTTGTGCTGGTTGTCCTCTTAGCCGAAAATTCTGATGACATTGATATATAAAAAGCCATTTTTATTAGTAGACTGCGTAAGATTATTACAAATGTTTATCTATGCAAAATTGCCTTTAGTTTTTTACAAAATTGGGGGGCCTAATAGTTAAGGGGTCCGAGACGTAAGCGAGAGGTATAACCGAATTCGATCCCCAGTGTCCAATGACGTTTTCTGAGTTATGAAAAACGAATGCGAAAGGTGGGCGAGGAAAAACATCGTAATATAACCTGCACATTCAGGCGACTGTATGTGTAACCATGATCCAATCTGGTCAGGTTCCCCTGTTTACAGGGTCACGGAGTTCAGAGTCGCTCTACTGTAATTACCAAATCCTGGACCCCCGGACCCTCGCGCAACATAGTAAACAGGGATATTGATGCCAAGATTAAGATAACTTACATATTTTTTTGTAATATTCCAAAGAATGAAGATCAGGGCTTGCAAGGGGCCAATCTTTAGAGGTGAAGAAATGCAGTAAATTCTAACCAGCGGTTAGATCTCTCTCTAGCAATCTTCTTAGAACAACAATATTATACCACAGTTATATGTGAGATAAAATGTAAACTCAGGTTAACATGTTTACTTTGCGCAGGTAAAGTGACTCGATTCTGACCGTTACCTGCAAGTTATTCTATGAAGATAACATCTTAACATAATGCAGTTAAGCTTTAATAGTCTTGATGAAATCTAGATCTTATGTGCGTCAACATTCTGCATACCTTATGAATAAAGTGTTCCGTAAATATGAAGCTTTGCTAACGCACTTTGAGCATTTCCTTGGCATAAAGTATTTTCAAAATCGTTAAATCGCCTCCCACAAGGTGGACCGACGACCTGATAAAGATCGCAGGTACCAGCTGGATGCGGAAGGCACAGGACCGGCCTTTGTGAAGATCTCTGGGGGAGGCCTATGCCCAGCAGTGGGCGTCTTTCGGCTGATATGAAGAAATACATGTATTACATTTTATAAACGAAAGTATTTCAAATAATATATTTCGACCCGCTATTTTCATGCATGAAAAATACACACATGGATGCTGTTTATTGATACTTACGAAAATGAAGAGAATTCAACGCGCTAATTATACTTTCAATAAAGCCTTTCATCATTATTTTTATCACAGTTGACACTCCAAAACTAGCTAGTTGTCTCACTGATGGACAGCGGTAACGAGGACACATTTAGGTTACCATCTAGTTGTGTGACAAAAATGCAATGCACAGGTATGTTCATTATAAGTTGCAGTATAAAAGAGTTCAACGCGCTGTATGCTCTACCTATCATACCTCAACCCGTTTTTATATAAGGTCAGCAAAAGTCTTGGCACAAAATCTGTAATATTTGCGGTTTTCACACACGTTATTTGATTAAACGCGAATCGTACATGCGTCGAGAGATACGTACGGTACATACCGATCACTCATCACGCGAATTCCGATTAGCCGCTACACAAAATCGTTCAACGCGCGATTTCTCTAGCTCCTCTACGCACACGTTACAGTACCTAATCGTTTTCATGGTAAACAAAGGGGGCTTTACGGAAAACCTCTTCCCACGGTCAATGCAATCGTACGAATCACGTGCTTCGTCGGGAGAAAGAATCCGGCGGTTGGTGAGCGGCCGGCGGCGGCGCCGGCGCGCGCTCGGCAGAAGATATCCCGCGCGGCATCCTCGCGCATGCCCCAAGCCCCGCCTCGCGCGTTCTGCCGGAACAAATACACGTTCGAAATTTGAATGTCCTTTTTACTCGAAATTTAAAAAGTGTACAGTGGTTGCCAGTTCTTTTACGGTTTTGGAATTATTGGATAGCGTATTATTAGTTTTTAATAAATTACGTTACCTGCTCCTGTTCAAAATGGTAAGTCGTGGTGCTACAATACTTTTATTCTATTGTACATACTTACATACACACTCACAGTAGGCAGGGACTATGGAGTGCCACAAGCAACAATAATTTTTTTTTTTTTTTTTATTCAACTAAATTTACAGTTTTACAGTTTAAGAACTAATACACTGTAAAATTAATATCATGACATACCTCTTTTGCCTCTTCCTTATTCGTGCATCTTCGGGAGCTACGGACCTGCCCTTTTACAGAAGGTCATCTATTTGATCAGTCACATCATATCAGGGGACATATTATGTCCTTCTCAGCTGTCCTATGCCGTCCCTTCCATTCACATTCGCACGATGTAGATACCTTTTATAAACTGTCTTAAATCCATCCTCTGCAGATGTCCAAACCATCCCAGCACACCTCTTTACCTCTTACAGCGTACGCTTATCACACTATTCTTTATTCTATCACCTAGGATGACCCCACACATACTCCGTAGAGGGTATGCTATTGTATTATTGCTTTTTATATTCACCAAAAAATTTAGTATGATTAGTACAGTTTATTTTCTAGTGCTCAAGTAGTACATTAAACATGAATAACAAAAAATATCTAAGTAGGTAATACCTATTATAGCAGGTAATCCCGAATTAGAATTTAGGAAAAATGAACAGAAAGCTAGAAAAGTTTTATTAACTTGATGTTGAAAAGTACAATAGCAATGAGCGAAAGCGACCGATAAATAAAAACGTGACAACCGTCACACTTTTATTGCCCTATTTATTATGAATACGAAATGAAATTGAACAATGTGAACGCCGGTGACCGTTGACAAAAGCGACTAGTTCGAGATTTCGTGAGAATCTATAGGTTTTGTCCAAGCCAGTAAGCAAGCTTACCTATGTAATGCAGGCTGGGGTGGTCCGTTCACACTGCACGTGACTGTACCTTTTTAAAGCTGAATTTCGGTCATAATTTTTTGCCCTTTTTAGGGCCTTTGTAAACCCTTATAGCAGCCGCAAACGGCAGCAACCGGCCCTCAAGCCATATTAATACGGCCCGCAGCCATAATACTCGTATACACAGTGAAGTTGCTTGATATGCTCGCTCCTCGATATTTTTTTCATTTTAATCACGACAAAGTTGTCCAATTAAATCTTTAAATAGTAGGAACCTTACAGCGAGGGTTAACTTATTCCCCTCTATTTATTGGTGTGTTGTGTCGTTGGATAGGTCTTTTAAAAACAAAACATTAAGGGTGAAGTATATTTTTATAGATACCCCTTACAGAAATATCGAAAATAATAAATTACGAGCTCGCTGCATTTATTCGTTTATTTACTTTTATAGATTTTACGTAAGCTAGAGCCAAGAATTTCGAACTTGCTATGCGCGCTCAATACCTAAATACAAAGTATTATTACAATAGCTAGGAAGACGAAGGAGGTGGGGTATGACTGTAATAGGCGCTACCACCGTACTTCAGGCCCAAGCCACCTGCTCGCGGTTCCCCTGCTGACAAACGGTGGAGTCTATGGCCAGAGAGTAGTTTAGAAGCGTACTCTGGCGAACCGGCTTTTCCCTAGCTGGTTGTAGGTACGGGTCAGATGGAAGTAGCTGCACGTAAAAAGCCAAAACACAAAAAATTTTTTAATCATGGATTCTGGTAGGAAATGAATGACGAAATGATTCTAAGTTGTTAAGTGTACAAGCACGAGTGCGGTAATGCAAAGAAAAAAAGCAAGCGTGTTTTAAAGTCTCCAATCTGAGCCAAAAATCGGTGAAAATATTGTCCACTTTACGAGCAAGTGTATTGAATAAAAGCAATACAATTTATGACCCGCAAAGTTCTAAATAGTGTCATGGCCGTGACTGTGAAGCTGACAATGAGTTGTGATTCCAGGAAGAAGTAACGGTTGACCTGTTAACCTTCACTATACGTGACGATGCCTAGATATTTAATACAAACTTTTACATTTACACAGGTACGTTAAAAATCCCACAATAACTTTAAAAAAGTAATTTATTTTATTTTATTTAAATTTTATGTGTCTTTCAAACAATTGTTTGCTGTCAATAAATAAGTAATGCATAAACATTATGCTTGACTTATTTATTGATAGCTTATTAAGCATAGCATAGAATGTTGCTACGCTCGCTCCTTCATTATTACTTTTATTATGTTCACAAATTTTAGACTAAGTTCGTTCGAAGTAAGTGTCGTTGAATAGGTCTTTTAAAAACCAAACATTTTTGAAAATAATATTTTTATAGATAGCTATTTATATAAATGTATGAGTCGCGGCAATTACACTAAATATGTCGTCCCCGATTGGACGAACGTTTCATCGCCTCTTGTAACTGCCATATGTAAGGGCATAAGCTGCAGTCGTGAAATTGGAAGTCGCTTAACCAATTAAAGAAACCCTGGCTAAATTGGGCTTCATCGATCAAGCACAGCAGAGATGCGATTGTGGAGCTCCATCCTAATCCATGGCGCATCTGACCTCTTGTCCTCTTTGCCCTCTTGCACTAGAGAGGAACTGCTCTTGGCGACTGATAATGCAGCAGCCGTAACCAGCAACTAGGCGAGCCAGATCTAAATTAAAATTTGTTTTTGTGAATTGACTCGATGAAGAAGAAGACGGCCGTACCCCTTTTCTAATAGGCAGATATGCTTCATCGTAGACTGCATTTATGATAGCAGATAAAACCTTGACTATCAATGCAACAAAAAGTTAATGACGACAACGCGTGAGTATGCGGCGCGTGCGTTACGGTAGAAAAAAAAACACTATTTGGCACTTGAACATCAAGCCAGCTGGGTTCCTTCTTTTCATATAAAGGTTAAGAGAGAAGTATAGGTAAATATTACTTAAGTTCGGCATAATTTTGATTTGAGAGAATTCCAATGTTGATATTAAACCTATACAATATGCGAACTGAACAACTTCTGTACATTAGAGCTCCAACCCATAAGGCGCTGTTCTAATTGGCAACGCTCGTGCGATGGGCGGTTTTGAGGTCTCCTATTGGTCGAGCGACGCCTGTCGTACGACCACGCTCGCCAAAATATTGGTGCCAATTTTTCGAAGTTCGAGCACATTGTTGTAACAGTAACAACTCAGCCATCGACGACCTGAGTGGTTCAGTGGTCAACATGCCGATTTTTTTATTTCAAAATGTTCAGTGATTGTTATGGTAACTTCAATATTTTCCTCAAGTTAGGTAATATGCGACAAAAGAAAGAAAGTCACATGATTCGAATACTGGCCTATCATTATGTAATGTAACGTGGTGAGGAGCGCGCTATCTAATCATTCGATCGATATTTTGCGCCTCTAGATGCCAGATCATGCCGCAATAGATGCCAGCAATTTGGTCTTTATGTCCAACGTAATTCGACGAGTAGAGTGAAAGAAAAGTGATTGTCCTGTTTTGGACACTGGACAACTTGAAACACTTTCACTGGAGTTATTTTAGTACAGTTCCGCAACAGCACAATATGTGGACGGGAAAGTTTGATATGGCCGTAAATTCCTTGCCTTTATAATATTTGTTTGTCTTATTGGGTTAAGGACTTGTGGAATTATAATAAATAATGTTGTCCGCTACATCGACTGTGTGGGAGGAGAATATGAAAATAAAATGTAGCATTCCTTGTTCCAAATACTACCAATGGTAAATCAGGTCTGTAGAATGCTCAGTGCTCCATTTTGACGAAAACCCAAGAACTCAAACTATCCCTTTAACAGTATTAAGCAGGAATACTTAATAACCCAAGCCCAGGCCCACCACGCGAGAGCACAACCGGAAATAATAATAATAAATATGCTTGCACAATTCACACAGCCCCATCTAGCCCCAAAGTAAGCAAATCTTGTGTTATGGGTGCCCGAAAACTAATACCTATCTACTAATATATTTTTAAATACATACTAATTATACATATAACACCCAGATCCGTAACAGAAATTAAAATTCATCATTTAAATTTCTGCCCGGCCGGGAAGCGAACCCAGGACCTCTGCGTGGCAGATCGCCGTGGTTAACCACTAAACCACTCAGGTGGTCGTCGTGGAATGACGCCAAGATGTTGAGATGAGACCTAATTACCCAACTCCGCAATACTGATTACGCTACGACAATGTTAACAAGAAATTTCGTAAGAAACTCATACCAAACGTCTAAATTTGACGTGAAAAATTAGCACCACGTTATCGCCCATCACAAACTTCATTGAATCTATTTACTGCATACATAAACGGCAATGATATAAAGGGAGCTAATTGATCGGTAAATATGAGACTGGTAGCGGATGAAAGCACCACAAAGTCAATAAAACACACGTAAGCCATTACCACCGGGCGTGATGCTTGCCTAACTAATAGGCAATTTAATGCAGATAATCAATAAAATACTTAAATCATTGTATAATATCTACTAGCTTTTCCCACGACTTCGTTCGACCGTTCCTTGTATTTCAAAGGAAACACCTTCGACTGATCAACCGCCCATGATATTGCTAACCCACAGAACATTTTGTTGAATTAGTTAGGGGTTCCGTTGCACGCAAAACACACTGGTGGGGTCTTGAGATCTAGCAAAGTGGCGGTCCATAGTCTTTGCCTACCCCACCTGTGGGACACAGGCGTGAGATCTAGCCATGTGATTGATTTATCGAAATCCATACAGGTAACAGGCCAACAATCTTCCAGTCTCTCTATAGGTATTGAAATTGGGTTGTTTTTTAATTTTATTTGTCTCCCGGGTCATTTGCCTAGGTATCATGATCATGTTCGCATTCCTTCTGTATATTTACATAGTTATATGCGTTCTTTGATTCAATTTGATTAATATTAGAAAAGCATTTATTGTAAACATTTATTTTAATTACAACTTTTATTTTAATTACAAGATTTTTTTGTCGCATACTTAAGTGGGTCAAGTTTCGGATAGACTTGCAAGACACTTATTACTGCCACGAGAGCAAAGCGAGTCGGGAGCGAGGATATGTTTATCAGCATCTTTGCGGCGTCTTATAACACATCTCATCCAATTAAAGAATATTTGATTCAGAAAATTTTAAAGACCTTCTCATAGGTTAAAAGGCGCTTGAAAAAACTGCTAAAATCTTGTATCTTTGCAAAAATAAATGTCTAAGAGATGTTCCGTACCGTAGAACAAAAGAAAGTAAAATATGCATCCAGCATCGCCGCCGTGATAAAGCCAATGATTGATTACATCACTATTTGTTCTATCACCGTACAACAACACTATTGACACACTCAATGACTTAGGGTCGTTTATTGATTGAATTTCAAATTCAATAAGCATCTGACAGCCGCAGACAGCCGCCGAGTATGCATTCATTTATTTAACAAAAGATTTCTATTTAGAGACGGAAGGCCGCACACTCTTCATCAAACTTCCTCGTACGAGCCATCGCATGAACATGAGAAACAACTGGTGCTGTATAAACAGATCCACACGTTGGGTATTGATATTCTTGACGACCTGAGTGGTTTAGTGGCCGGTCTGCCACGCAAGAGGTCTCGGGTTCGATTCCCAGCCGGACAGAAATTTAAAATGAGGGATTTTAATTTCTGTTACGGGTCTGGGTGTTCTATGTATAATAAGTATGTATTTAAAAGTATGTAAGTAGTATATCAGTTATCTAGCACCCATAGTACAAGCTTTGCTTAGTTTGGGGCTAGATGACGCTGTGTGAATTTGTCCACGATTATTTATTTATTATTTATTGTTCTGTGGCGTTTGGCAGACTTATGTCCCATGTAGTTAAAATCTGTTCTTACGGCTACTTAAAGTACTGTAGTCCAACGTTCCCGTAACGCTGATGAACGTAATAAGGGGCCGTATCGCAGGTGTTGCATTATACAGAAAGACGCATCGTCATGAAACCACGACCACTCCGTCAAGAGTGAACAACTGACAACTAGCAAGACTTCAAAATTGGTTGTTGAGAAGCCGACATGTTACCGCTACCGCTTTGGCCATGAACTATGTCACAGTTCAAAACCCAGTAGTAATTAAAATTCCGCATATCTGTAGCACGCATAACGTGATCATCCTTGATGTCTATGAAGTACACCATCCGACATCAATTAGTCGGCGGCCTTGTTGATTCTGCTATTTTTATTGATGAACCACCAACTTCATCGAGACCACACCATCGTATTTTTTTCTCATTACCTCGTAAGCAGACATACGGTTCAATCGTAATATATAGCCACTTCGAGCGTTTAACACTTCGTGAAACGGCATATCCGTAATAATTATCATGTTATACCTTATTGTGTAAAAAAATAATGCTTCGATTTGAATAGCATCCGCCAGTCTGGTGATTCATATACAATTCAACGGTTATTGAAATATGGGTGTAATAATAATAATAAAAAATAAATAGCCACTTTACTGATGAGGTCTTACTGATGACGGTAGATCCTGTATCGTAATGTTCTCGTTAATTGACGCAATTAATCTTGTTTTATAACAATTTAAGCGGTCAAGTACTCGTACGTACATTGTAATTCGGTAGTTTTTTTACAGATGTAGGTATGTTTTGTTGTAATATTTCATAGCAACCTTAAAGAAACTTTTTTAACTATGTAGTATTTCCTGTTAAAAGTAGAGCTAGGTTAGCATTTTCACAACTAACTAATTAGGTAATACAAAATAAGATTAAACTAAGGTAATCTAAATAAAATTCTCTACAACCTTTGCTTAATACACATATTCAAATTTCCAACCGTTTACGAACATAACAATGTCGATTGCAGCGGCAAGTAAAATACAAATTCCTAGGGTATATCTTTGTATGAAAAAATTTAGTATAACATTTTTATGTGATGTATAATTACCAGTATTGTTTTTTTTTCCTCGTTAATACGGAGGAGATCAAATGGCAGTCGCTCCACTGTGATTACCTGATCTGGCAAATCCTGGATCATGGTCAAGATGGACCCGAGCCCTTGAGCGCGAGAGTCAACCAGGATAAAAATAAATAAAATAAATCTTGGCGTGTCCCGGTTGCCCGAGGGACAGGGGTCCGCCTTGACCATGCTCCAGGATTTGGCAGATCAGGTAATTACAATGGAGCGACTGCCATCTGACCTCCATGACCCTACTAACAGGGAAACCTGACCAGTTTGGTACATGGTCACACATTCAGTCGCCTGAAAGTGCAAGTTTAATTACGATGTTTTCCCTCGCCGCAAGAGCATCTGTTAGCGTTCAACTCAGAAAAGAGTTATTAGTACATAGCTCTTGACCCCGGGATATTACCGCCAATGATCAAAGGAAAACGAGAAATCGCTGCACCACAAGTATCATAGCCCTATCCCAAATACCTACAAGCATTCCTCAGCCAGTATTTCCCCAAATCCCACGAAAAGCGCACCGTCACGCCAGGCGGTACCGCACCGAACTGTGCGAAGGTCGCACGCGCAGGTTTCGCAATGCGATCGAACGATCGCGCGGAATAGCTCCCATTGTGGAGCGTGATGTGGATCACGAACCATTACGACTCTCCAGTCCTCCTGACAAGTTTAATCGCTTTGGACAGAGTAATGGTATACGAACACACAGAGGGCTCCGTTGTAAACATACAAATAGTTGTCGATTATTTGGCTCCTACATCCCGTGAACTAAGACGACATACTTTGATCAGCAAATCAAATACTATGTTGAACAAGTCATATTTTAATATAATTTGTTCTGTTAAACTATTAGGGTACATATTTTTCTATGTATGTACTAATTGTACACATTCTATACAATTATGTTGTGTATTTAGAAACAGCAGAACAGACGATGGTGTTGCTAAGGAGTTCGACGTCGTTTTAAGGTCTATAATAGAAAGTTAGAATTTGGACATGCAACAATTTGTAACCGAAAAATATTGTCGGTAGGTACGTCCCTCCAGATAGAGTCACCGCTTTCATACCTATGTAAAATATAGGAACACAACTCGGTCGACCTCCGTGCTCTGAACAGACAAAACTGTATCTAATAGATACCTAAACATATTTTGGATCCTTCACTAACTCGATTTTTTGTTTAACAAATGTATTGCAGTTGCACTTTGGTATCTCATATTCGTAGGTAGGTAGTCAGGCGTAGAGAACTGTAGTTCAAAGAAAGTTTTAAATTCTTTTGAATAGATTTTCTTTGTACTTATGTGCTAAGTATGAATTTCTTAGGATAAATTAGTAAGAAAAAGCAATGAAATTTCCGGTACAATTACTCACTACTTTTTAATATTATTTGCGTATTTCTAACTAGCGGATTATGATTTACCTATAGGCACTTATTCTATTCTTGAAACTGTTCTCGTCATCGTCGTCAATATTATACATACTTAGTTCAATTAGAATTTTTATACTTACCACATACGAGAGCATACAACAAATAACACATACTTTCGCTGTCATAGGAGCTATTTGGCAACCATAATGAGACGGAACTATGCCCTAGTTAACAACTCCATTGTATTTGGTAAAAAATTGACAATCATGGATATAACATCAGTAAGTACTTTCCTATCTACAATCCTAATGTTACCTAATATTTCTGAACATTGACATTTATTATTTCTTATAGCAGATTAAAGCCAAAATGATATCTTCTCCTCCTCCTATACTCAGAATAATTCTTCATTGGATGCTCATATAGGGCCCAAAATTAAATAGGTATTTTCCAATAGACGCTCTTAAAGTACGGACATCGTTTTGTATGCCGAAGTACAAATTCATATAATTAAGTACTTAAGTAGTTAATAAAATTATCACACCTGATTTCATTTACTCCAAATCTTTTTTTTTTTTTTTTTTTTTTTATATGAATTTAAATATTGATACTAGTTTACCCGGCGGGACTTCTTTCGCGTACACCTACTTTATCCTTGCCTACCGTTTCTTTCTTACTTATAAACTTTCCGCTCGAATCTACGGTTGAAAACCCCATTAAAATCCATTGCGTCGTTTAAAAGATTTAAGCGTACAAAGATACATAGGGTCAGACGGCGGGAAGCGACTTTGTTTTGTACCATATATAGAAGACACAGACTGTTGATTCGAGCCTTAGAATAAATTTATTTATTACCTAAAGTTTTTAACATTGACATTTATTATTTCTGCAATAAGTATAGTAGGTTAAGGCCCAAAATGAAAGAGGTATGCACTGGATCCTCTTGAAACCCGGACATCGTTTTATACATCGAAGTACAAATTTATTAAATTTTTTACTTGTACTAAGTAGCTAATAAAATTATTACACGTGATTTAACTTTACTCCAGCTACATAAATTGAATAAAACACGTAAAGGCAAGAAACTAATTAGCATTAGATCGGATTTATTAACGAAGTTTATGATTCCATTGTAATGCGAGATTAACATGAGAAGCTGACTTTCCATAATAGTGATCAAAAAATCCTTTTTTTTATAATAGAAAGCCAGTGGCGGTGTGAAGGATATCAACCGTTCCCATTCGCAAGATAATTGGAGCGTAGCCTGTTACTCGATACCATCCACTTGAATGTCTTATGCTAAAATCTTATACCACCACTCACTCAATGACATGATGAAATAAAGGTTGGATTTAGTACTCTGAATTTTCTGTTAGTTTTCGTGTACGTGGGTAACTCTATACTGGTTTAAAACTTGATTTACTGTTTGAAACGTTTTATGTGCAAAGACAGACAATAAAATCACTTGCCTATAAAGCTATTTCATCGGATAGAGGTCCACATACCTAGCCACTGCTCTTGTTGAGTCTGCTGGTTCTACAGTCCGCGAATTTAGAAAAATACAATACATTTATAAATAGATTTACATGTAATTTATTATGCTACTTTACAATGGTAGAGCAAGTATCACTTCATTAAGTAATTACAATATTAAATCACAGAAACATGTGATTTTCTTAAAAGTTAGCTAACAAAAGTTAGCTCTAAATATGGTAATAACACCTACTTGGTACTGCCTTATATTTGATTGAGTCTACAATGTTTGCGTGGGAAAACAATGTGGCCACATAATCATGGAGCACGGGAAAATTAAATAACCGCAAACCAACCAGCATGAACTTTGTGCAAAGATGGCGAGTTTATTCAAATAGTCCAACCCACAGTGAAATATCCAATCATGGCTACACGCAAATGGAGTCTGTCAACACAAATCGTAAATTAGTACTACGTCTTCATCAATGCTTGTAGCTAAAAGTAAAGTCCTTCAGCTATATCCACGAAGACTCCACTCCAGGCGGTATCCCATTGTGGAATACCTGCCTTTACATTGTAAAAGGATATACTTTTTGTTACTACTATAATTATTATGCATATGGAGTTAACAAAAATGCATACGTCAAGGTCTAGTCCAGTTAAAATGTTTCTATGAAAAAAATCGCGATAAAACATTTCTATATAGGTACATATAAGAAGGACATACACTGACATTTATTGTTATTAATACTAAGGGTCGATCGTAAGAATCACAATAAAATCTAAACAATGATATATGGGCTATATCGGTTTTCATTCAATTTGAATACATCATTTTGGTTTGTAAATTATTTACACTTAACAGACACTTCAATGCCATACTAGAGGTAAACATAATCGTATGTTCTGCAATCCTGGTAATACAGAATTTGAATAGTGTTACACATTTCAAAGTTGGTACTTCAGAACGCACAGGTCTTGTACCTATCGTGCACCGATCTCATTACAAATTAATGTACAGCAGAGTTATTTCGCAAAGCCGTCTGGATATGGAGCATCGTGCCGACATGATTCACTGTGTACTCGGTGATACGCCATTTTATTCCAAATCTGCATACAGTGGGAATTTGTAACACATCAAGTACGGTGCTTGTATTTGTTCAGCCTGTTATTTTCCTGTTGTTAACTTTCCACATCGTTATGGATGCAGGCTACTTCACAGCGACGACACACTGTTTATTGACATTTATTAATTTTATATCTAAATTCATGTGTTTTGCAATAGGTTCTAATCTAGAGGTTATAGGTGCTAGTGCAGCCTATTACTTATGATTAGGAGTTACTCTGTGTATTTATTGTTAAACTTATTTTCTTAAACTTCACTTGTCTCATAAATTAGTACACAAAAAATTTTGAAAATTCGAGTAGAAATAAGTAGGTACGGATGTGAAAAGTATGCAAACGCATATTTATCACTTACACTAGAATCGTGATCAACACAAGAATTTGCATACAGTAAAAAATATACCTCTTTTTTACACAACTTTTTATTTTATTTACGTTGTACAGGGATGTAATTCATAATTTTGATATAGCTAAGTTACTTCGTCCATCTAGCAAATTTGCATACTGTAAAAAATGGGACACCTCAAACAGTCGCGTCCGTTCAGTCTATTTGGGACATCAACACAAACGGTACAGTGCAAAAAGAGGGCGAGAGCCAATGGCCTACGACGTGAGGATGTTGAAGTCCGGGCGAAGTGAAGGAAGAAAAGTCATAAAGCAGACCCTGGCATAATACGCCAGGATAGACGCCAAGATAATAATGAGGATGACGACTAATGCTGGTGTTGGTTTGCGATGCAAAATACTCCTTTTAACCTTGGACTAATAAGGTGTCAGGCTTTTTTAAATAACCGGATTAAGCAAGAAATGGACCCCATTTATTTATTTTGTCTTCGTCATATACATGCAATTGTTAGTTTGAGTTCATTAGAAATGTTGATGCCTCTTTAGGCACTGTACCCTTGTGTGTATCAATAACCTTGAATAGTAATATTCAACGAATTGGCGGTAAAACTGACCAGACAACTATACGTGCATATTACAAACACACCTAGAATTTCTACTTTCGCCTAGTCATGCCCTTTCTATATTGGTCACGTGGTGCTATCACTGTCACGTTGATAGCTACGCATCATGCCACACCCTCCTTCATTCAGTAAGGAAGTGGTGAATGTTTTATATGTCCATATTCATTTATTTAGTAAGTAATTTACACAGTGAATAATTATTAAATAATATATATTTAAAATAAATCACATTAATAGCATGTCAATATATAATAAATAAAAACTACCACCAATTAATAATAAGTTAGTACCAACCTAGACAACTAGATTATAAAACTATACCTACTGTGATTGGTTTTATGCTTTGATAGGTAGGGAAAGGTGGCCTAGAACGGGTAAGTTTCGCGCGAGGATAAAAGAACTAAAAATGTGGTGAATTTTTTAGCTTGATTTAATTCATAAGATAGGATGTTTATTAAACTTAAAAATAAAACACTATTTTAAAGCATCTTCTATCAAATATTTTATAAATAGATAAAATAAGAAACCTCTAAAAACCCGTTTTGCCCGCATATGAGCCTAAAACGGATATCTGATTTGGGCAAACGGGTAGACGGCATGATTTTTAGGATAGGTAAATCAAACTTAAAATCTAACAAGTAGGAAAAGATACTTTACCTACCGACTATAGTTCATCATTTTGGCTGTAAGCATTTAACATTTTGTTTACTGTTAAAATGCAAACTTAAAAACCTCAAGCACCTAACAAAATCAACCTTTCTATTGATGTAATATTAATAGCTACAGGAGTTGTAGATCAAATACCCATACTCCTTTGAGGTATTTTTACAATAAAGATTGAAATAACAAGTTCTTCATGTAATCCATTTTGTATTAAATTTTTCATACAAAACCATACCCGTTTTGCCCTACCCGTTTTACCCAATAGCACATATTTTTGTAAAGTAATTAAAGACTTCAAAATGAAAGGCAATCCGAGATCACTCTTTGTCTTAATATAAAGTTAGATAGCGCTGGAATATGAGCGCAATATTAACAATGTTCTAATTATAAAGGTTCTCGACTAATCAAGGAACACATACCATAATATTTTTTAAGAAAAGCACTAAAAAACTTTCGTTAAACATACATACGTAATATTAATTTCAGTTGATAGTTTTTATTCACTTACATTAGTAACCTAGGTACCAAGTAAGTTACACTAGGCAACAATTTCTTCGCACGTACTGATACTGCTAAAGTCTTGTAAGTTATTTAATTGTTAATTAGAAGTCGTACTTTACCACACCTTAGTAGTCTAAATATATAAGAAGTATTAGATAACGTAAGTGCTATCATAATACTGTAACATGTTGTAACGATGAAATAAAGGAACATCAACCTACACGCAGTATTGCACGTAAGTAGATTAACTCCAGATTTAAACCTACGCCAAGTTTCTAATTAAAGTTTAAGCCACCTTTTTCTTTTCTTTTCATACTGAATTATGTCACATAGTGCAACCACTGTTAACTAATCTACTCTCTAGTAAATTAAGGTAGGTAGTTAATTGCTTGTCTCTTTTATGACACGTGACAACTATAACAAATATGCTCTAAGTTATCAAAAACTTTTCTGCTAATCTGCTGATGTAATAAATTAGCTGCTTCGAAGGTATCAGTTGAGAATATGACCAAAAGTTTCCGAAACCAAAAAACCAATGACAACAATTTGTCACTATAAAATACGACCACTTTTCGTACCAACTTTACGACGAAGTAAAATAAAATTTATCACTTGTTTACTAAAGGTAAGGGGATGATTAAATCGTGATCGATGACCAGACATTTTTAGCAACTTTTAAACATCGAAGTTAAATTCAGCACTGCGCCTTTATCAGAACAGGAAGCATCCGCCAACATCAAAACCTTCGATGTAAATTTTCACGTGAACATGTTTTCGTGTGCACGCAACACCTGTTTAAAGTAGGTAGATATTCTGTTCCGTGTAAGCCACAATGTCCTCTAAATTTCCTTTTTGGAATTCCCAAAGTCAAGTTCAGTGAATTTTGAGGTTATTCTTTATGGGGTAACGTGACCTTCACGTATGAGAAGCTATGTATGACATGTGTTACTGTGGATGCCATTTTCGGACAATAAACCAAAAATGGTAGTGAGGAGCCAAGATTTATTATCGCAACATCTGACAAATTGTTCGTAAGAAATTATTAATGACGCGTAAATTATAAGCCGTGTAATTTACAAATGGCATTGTAAACGTTGATGAAAAATAATTTGTATGATAAATGGTTGGGCAGCACTCAATGGATTACAACAATATCCTTGTAATTATTATAAAAAAATTACGCTATTCTCCGCTCCAGTAAAGGTACTATATCCGTTGTAACAGCTCTAAAAGTGTCACCGCATAAATTTTTTGTCATTGTACGCTCAATGCATTGTGATACTAAACGCCTTCTTTATAATAAAGTAATTTGTTAGTGTCGTCGGCATGTAATAGCGCGTCCTTGATAGTCCCCTGGCTTGATTCGTGACCGTCGCACAACCCGGCCAGGGCTGGTAATTTTGAGTACTCGCATTGTATGCCGTGTTTCGAAATCGGTAACAAAATAAAACAAGTGGCACACATTAAAAGACATCAGATAAAAATCGTACATCGTGACTATAACACGTCGTAGCGGACCATTTCGCCAGTGTAACTGTACAATAAACAACTGTAGGTATATTCTTGCATAAAATACAGCGAAAATGTAAGATAATGGCCAAGGAGTCGGTGCCGCGAGTACGAAGTCATTGTCCCGGAAAATCCGTGACGGTGGCGCGAAGGCATCCTTGCATCTGTGATCGCACTCACGGGTCCCGCGCCCCGTCTCTCGCCATCGAGACCACAATTTCGCAACACTAGAACGATCGTAAAATCGCTGAATCGTTAATTAGTGCGCTTTGTCTCGAGTCACGTTTTAAAGGAGCCTTAACGCCGGATCACAAAGCCTTTTGACAACAGATCCGATGATTGTTTGTCCGACGAGCGGAGCGTTTTGGCACAATTAGTGCAATCACTCCGGGATCGCGTTTCGCGTCGTCGATCGTGATTGGTCCATTGATATTTTTTTTCTCGAATCGTTCCGTTTGGCGTGGTGTTATCCGCGTGCTTTGTCTTCAGGGTTGCGGTGCATTATTGCGGACGATGGCGGCGTCTCACCTTGGTGTAATGCGAGCTCGTATGACTCCATTAGCGTGGTCGGGATCGTTAAGATATCTATTTGTTACGCGTGCTAAGGTCACGGACGGATGCCCGGGTTTCTAGTTTCGACACATCCTCGTAGTTATCTGCTTGTGCCATTCCAAATAGGAGCATGTTAACAATGACAGTCAATTGTTGGCGAGGTGGGGAGTTATGCAAAGTAACGCGTGTGGGCTTTTTAGTGTTACAGGTGTCGTTTAAAAAAACCGGCTAAGGCGTGACGTGCAGTGTCAATAAGTATGCTTAAAAGAGGGCTTCTTGATACTATAAACACATTTCAAAGTTCAAGAAGGTGTCCTTGTTGAACTTTTTGGAAACATTGAAAACGTAGTATAACGTAAAGGGCTGCAATGCAATCCCAATTATGGGTCAATGTATTTTAATTATGTACCTGTCTCTAACCAGTATTAAATATAAGCAATATAAATTCCAAGTATAACGCTATTTTATTACAATTATATAAAAGCGCGCGTTGATGTCTTTTGTATGGGTGAATAGAAAACTATAAATTCTGAGATTTCATTGATTTTCTATTTCAATAAAGCTGTGTTTATTAATCAGAGTCTTTATACTGATATAAAAGCTTAAGTCAATTAAGCAAATAGTCACAGAAAGCTTATATTAAATAAGTTATTTTTTTCATAGTTAGGTACATTAGTTGAATACTAACCGGTGGTCTTAGGGTGAGGGACAACATCGCGATGTAACCATGATAAAATCTGGTCAGGTTCCTCTGGTAGCAGGGTCACGGAGGTCAGAAGGCAGTGGCTCCACTGTAATTACCTGATCAACCGAATCCTGGATCATGGTCAAGGCGGACCCCGAGCCCTCGTGCACAAGAACACAACCGGGACTTTAACGAAAAGATGATTATTTTTTGTTATGGAATTTCATTATAAGGTAGATGCCGTATCAGATACGCCAATATTATATAGGTTTCTTCTGAAAATTATCCCTTCGTAACATACAAACCTCACAACCTCAAAATTAACAATTATTTTGTTCAAAATTTTATCTGCTTATAATATAATAAAATTATCACTTCATAAATATAAACTTCAAAATAAACAACTGTTTTGTTCAAAATGTTATCTCCTCACAATAAGACATATCATTTACGTCATTGGACGCATTTTTTCGTCGAAACCAATGAGGAAGTTGCGCAAATGCAATCACCGTTAGTTGATCGTAACTGATTCATTGACGATCAGTAGTAATTCACTATTCGTTTAATTATAACCGCAGTCCCGTTCGGATCGCGATAAGATAAACGTCATCTACATTATAAGGTTAATTACAAGCCGACAAAGTTATAATGCAATCGCGTACAATTGAACAACAGATTAGCCCTCATCGACGAAAGCATATTCGATTAAAAAAAAGGACTTCGAAATTATGTAGAAAATTCATCGCAGGCTAATTTACAAGTATGGATGATTTGTAACTAGTGAAATGGGTAATCTCTATCATTGAACAAACCACTGGATTAGAAGATACAAGCGTTTGATAACGAGCGCTCGCTTTGAAGCGACCGGTTCAAAACTCGGGCCTTTGGTACAATGTTTGTCTACTACGCAAAAGTCTCGGATTCCGGAGCGCCAATGCAGCCTATCCTTGACACATCCCGCATCCACCTGCAGACTTTCGCAAATCGCCACTCTACCTGGTCGGAGGGCGTCCTCCACTACGCTTGCCATGTCGCTGTCTCCTCTCAAGGACTTACGCTTTCGGTTGTCGGTTCGGCCGATATGGCCAACCCACTGACACTTCGGCTTACTATATCTGTGCGCTGTAACTATAATTTTTTTTTTTTTTTTTTTTTTCCGGACAGCGTTAATCTTAGTAGGATACTAGATGAGTGCCACGGCCTGTGTCACTGTAGCCTGTGATCCGGTTTGAAAAGTGAGCCATTGAAATTACACATAGGCATTGTTGGTTAGAGGCAACGCACTGCAGCGTGTGCAGTTCTGCATTTTGGTTACGCATAAAGAAACTGTTTCGGTTTGAGGTTACGTAGTTCGAGCACGAAGCGTCAGGTTAGGTTAGTCTTTGATTAAGGTGATAATATTTTTTCTACGATTCTGCGTTTTTCTTGAGGAAACCAAAATGTACCTAGAATAGCTTTATATGTTATCTATACATAGTAGAAAACAAAGTCCCTTCCCGCCGTTTGTCCCTATGTATGTATACATATATGTATGTACGTCATACATCTTTTAAACTACGCAACGGATTTCAATATGGTTTTTCTCTTTTTTCTATTTCTTGAGGATCACTAACAATGCGGTTTTCAACAATGGATAGAATGATTCAAGAGTAAGGTTTATAAGCAAGAACGTGAACGAAGTCGCGCTGTGTCCACTAGTTTTGTTATTTGATGAGTACCTCTTGGTTGGGAGTGTTTTTCATGATGGAGACTTATTGTGAAAACCTTAAATTATGAAGTAGTCATTATTGACAATAGATATACGACATAGGAGCGACGGTGACCGAGTGGTTAGTGTATCCGACTCGTAAGCGAGAGGAATCGGGTTCGAATCCCACTGTGGCCATGTACCAATTACTTTCTTCTGAGTTATATACAATTATTTTACGTAACTCAGAATGCTAACCGATGCGACGGTGAGGTAAAACTTCGTGATGAAACCTGCACATTCAGGCAACTGAATGTGTAACCATGATATAATCTGATAACACCCTGGTAGCAGGGTCACGGAGGTCAGATGGCAGTCGCTGCACTGTAATTATCTGATCTGCCAAATCCTGGATCATGGTCAGGGCGGATCACGGGCCCCGTGAACACAACCGGGGCATTAACGCCAAGATGATGATGACGATGACTTTAAAACCCTAAATATTACTTTCGAGACTCAACGTGCAGTCATTAGCCGTTCGCAAATCGAGGTGGGCAGCGCCCGCGCACGTCCGCGCCGGCGCAGTTGCGAGACGCTGCGTGAGAGCGCACTTACTACTTGTCTACACTAAGCGCCCAGAGAAGCTCAATCTGTTACGCTAGAATGAGTACTTACAAACAATCACTAAACACATACTCACAACAAGATGGAGTTCTTCAAAAAAAGAGGTGAAAAGATTTTTAAGGGTCGTAACGTCCATAGGCTCCGGTATTTGCCACCTTAGTGGTATAAAAAAACTGAAGAGCTAATTAACAAGTCTTCCAAATCTGATCGATCTTACTTCAAAAAATTAAAGCTACAACCTATCTCGCTACATACAATAAAGCTACACACAATCCCGCTTCTACCAGGGCCAGTTTTCCTGCTCTTTCGCCTTCGCTTCGCATGGTCTTCGGCATTTCTCAGGTCAAGCCGTTGACCTCTCGCATCATCCGGTCGGGTCCCTCTTGAGTCTGCCATGGGATCGTATTTCCCCGACCTAAACCAATGCTTGTGCTAAAATATTGATTAAGAGTCTAACTATTATTTATATGTTACCCACGATCTATTCTGTGACCAAAGTAGTATTTGTCTTCTGAAAGTTCAACAAAGCCGACACAGTTCTTCGTCGCGGAAGTTTGAGAATCTCTAGGTCATCCTTTATAATGGAGGTAGTGTAATCTAGGTTATTCTAGGTTAGCTAGGACAGTACGTACACGTAGCCAGGCCCGTCAGCCTCATCTCAGGTAATAGCCGCTGTTGTTAATTACAACATTCATGTTGGAACAATAACGAGAAAATGCGTTCGCGGTTTATGCTGAACCGCTATTCTAAAGTACTTCGAGGAATTGACTAGGTAGGTACAGTACTGTTATAGTCATTTTGTTGGTTTTTGGGTTGTTGACCTACGAATTTTTAATGACTATCACATTCCTTATCGGTAGTTCAAGTTAGAGAATAAACTTCTTCGTTATTGTTATAGGGGCTAGCCTGTAATCTAAGCATATTTAAATTAACAATTCTTGCTTTAATGAAAACCGAAATGGGTGCGATTAGCCCAAAAAAACCTAAAATAACCCTTCCTCGGCCGTCGGGTAACAATGCAGTACCTTAACATTTTTCCATATGTAAATCTACAAGAGAAGAGAGATGTGTGAAAGTTTGTTGAATCATGGCGCAATCTTTAAATCTTTCGTAATCGTAAATATTGTGATTGGTTTCGTATTTAGGTACTTGTGATTTTTCTTCTTCTACTTCTTATCGAGTCGATAGACTAAAATCTGACTTACACTTTATTCCCCTAGTATTCGGCGACGTATACAGTGTTTGGACTGACCTCGAACAAGTCCTCCATTGTGCAAGTTTTAGGACACGCCGAGCATGAAACGAGGTGAACCATGGTTAAAACAACTGAAACTATTCCAAAACTTCTTGCATTAATAGGTGTCTAACAACTATTTCCGAAAACCTAATGTGATTTTCAAATTATTTTATTTTTTCCATAAGCCTCGAATTCCACGCGTGTGAAGACCGTCGCAAGAATTCATTAGAACGAAATGATGTGATACAGTGGGCAGTGAGCGTCGGTAGCCGGGCGGTTGAGTGTCCAACTCGTAAGCGAGAGGTACCGGGTTCGAATCCCGCTGCGGCCATGTACCAATGACTCTTTTCTGAGTTATATACATTAGTTGAATTCTAATCGATGCTCCTACGATAAGGGAAAACATCGTGATAAAACCTGCAAATTCAGGCAACTGAATTTGTAACCATGATCCAATCTGGTCAGGTTCCCCTGGTAGCAGGGTCACGGAGGTAAGAAGGTAGTCGCTCCACTGTAATTACCTGATCGCCAAATCCTGGATCATGGTCAAGGACCCCGGGTCTTCGTTCTCGAGAGCACAACCGGGACATTAACGCCAAGATGATGATGATGTGATGCAGTGGGTTTGATGGTGATCTATGGATTTAGTTCAGAGGCTCTATTTTCGAAACGCTCGCCTCGATTCGAACGGTTTTAAATTTTGATTTTCGTCATGAACAATTAAATATTTTTAAATCACATTGGCAATACCGAAAGATTACTGTTCAAAAGTAGGGAAAATCAGCACTATGCGTCAAAATATCGAGATTTACATGCCGAAAATCAAAGTTGAAAACCGTTCGAATCGAGGCAACGATTCAAAAAAAGGGCCCAAGAAGAAGTCTGCAGTCCACGCGAACAAAGACGTTTAGACGTTTTTGTAGAATATGGAGTGTTAGTCGGCCTTGTTGATATTTCAATAACAATTGCTTCTATAGGAACATTCAAGCATCACTTCAGTAGCGACATAAAGATAGATTATGTAATTCCCATCTGCTGTATCGCATTTTTCTCTTTTGACATCATCATGTTTAATATACGTACCTATTTACCAGCCTAGATGAAAATTAATACCGATAAAATGTTGATAAATCGCTTACAAAGTAAATGGTTAATTACAAAAATGCTCACGAATTTCCAGTTCATGGTATTCAGGATGTAATTTTAATTTCTGATTACTTACTTTATCCGGAGTTGTCGTCATAGTCATTATGGGCAATTTGTTGATTTTGATACACATCAAATCAAGTTATAAAACAACGTAATTTCGATAATAAACTTTTAAAACATTTTTGGATAACATTCGTCATCACGCGAAGTTCAGATTACCGACCGGTGTGAATTATTGCCTTTGGCCATAAACTCTACTAACTACATACATTTTGTTGGTTTCAAGGTTGTTTTATTAGAAAACTAATTAGCAGTAACAATCATATTTACATACTTACGTCTTACATAAATAAATAGTTAGGTACTTTACTACCTATGTAACTTAGAATACATATTATTGTATTCTTATGTAAGTGTATACCGGGTATATCATAATATGTAGACCCTGTTGTAAAAATAAAGGGCTGGAGCCATTCTCATACAATCAAGACAATTTGGAGACCTTGGATCTTCCCTTGGGAACTTTCTGGGTGTAATCTGACCATACACCTTAGAGCATAGATGGAGGAGGTCAAGAGTTCCTAAGGTACCTAACCGATTGAAATTGCCGTTTACGCCACAGCGAGAAAGTTTGTAAATTGCCCATGTGCCCGTTTTTTTTGCAACGGAGTGTATTGTATGTCTTAGACTAAAAATAATGAATAAAGAATAAAAAATACAGTCGACACTACCTACATCATTTCGCAATAAGATATCGATGTCGACGTGTCGGTGTCGACGAATAGACCGTTGAATAATATTGCACTAACAATTAAGACGGTACCCCAATACCAAGACAATACCGACGAACGACCTTGTGAAGGTTGTCGGTAGACGGTGGATGGAGGTGTAACTATGATCTAACCTGGTCAGGTTCCCCTATTAACAGAGTCACGGAGGTCAGATGGCAGTCTCTCCATTGTAATTCCCTGATCTACCAAATCGTGGATCACAGTCAAGGCGGACCCTGGGCCCTCGCGCGCGAGATCACAACCGGGACATTATCGCCAATCGTGGAAGTAACAAGTCATCCGTGTAGTGTACAGCTGAGATGAATATAGCATCAACCCATTCAACCCCATTCATTGAGTGTAATGTCATAAAAACATACCCTATTATTAGTGAAGTAGAAATAGTTTTAGAGGCTACTAACCAACATACTAAAAATATACACATTTGCTGCTTTTGGTTTGAGGGGGCCCGAAAAGTCCCATTTTTTCTTTTTTCGTAAATATCTCGAAAACAGTGCGTCCTACGGAAATATGGTTCATGACCAAATTACAGCCTAGAGAATTCCTGTTGCTATTGCCTTTTTCGAATTCTGAACTGTTTACGAGCAAAATACTTTTGACGTACAGCTACACTGTAGGCAAAATATCTGCCCGTTTCTTGGGGAATTCTTTGGAAAATATGGTATGAAATATACAGCAGTGAACTGTAATGAGCAGTTTATGTGATGTGATGTGTGTATAAGCAAGTAACAAAACACGTCTTTATTCCTACAGACACCAACCACAACGTTCAAGAGCTGGTGGAGTCTCCTGCTATTGCTCCAAACGGCTACACACGCATTGGCTGGTTCCCAGTTCACTTCGCACGTGAGCATCAACACGCCGGCGCGGAGTTTCAGCCATGGCGTCGGGGACCCGATACCGACGAGGCAACGACAACCCCAGCGGCAACCCCAGTTTGCGAGCATGAGGCGTGAGTTGGAAAATACGTTTTATACATACCTATCACCAATTTTACACATAACACCAGGGGCCTAATTCTCGCGCTGTGACATATCGATATCGACATATGTTCTAGCTAAATATCTCTATTAAAATTGTAATTCAAAACGATCTTCGACTATAAAGAATTAGCGAAAAATCATCGAGTATAAGTTTTTTGCTTATAATAGAGATTCAGTGACTTTTTAATAGATATTTGTGACTAGAAAAAATTTCGAATGCCTGAGAATCGCCCCCCTGTTTTAAGCTTAAACCCCCCACGGAAATAGAGTGGTGTTATTTTGACATGTACATCTCTGTGTCTGTCTGTGACGTCGTAGCTCCCGACTGGATACACGACTTCGACGCGGTTTTTCTACATTTGAGAACTAATTTCGTCTAGAATATAATCTAGATGGTTCTTAGCTTTGTGTCATTCAAACCGGTTTAGTAGTTTGGGACATATTTGGGCATAGTAGGTAGACTTTTCCGGGGGTTTACTTATGGCTTGATGGAAAATTGTCACCGCTGGCACTGGACATCAGCAACACGACATCTAACATACCTCTTGAGTGATTCCATAATCGGTTGTCTTTAATTTAACTACGGAGTATACAATTGAAATTCCAGAAAAAGGTATTAATATAAATTGAATGGTGATTTTAATTTAGAAATGAAAGGAGGGCCATGAAGCGTTTTTGCTGGTGTTACTAGAATTAGAGCAAGGCTTTCGAAAGTAGAAAAAACCTATCCAACTAATCTACCGCTATACTCTGCTAAAGACTTTTATTGTCTGTTGAACACGCTAATCTCGCTAAATGCGGGTCCCTAAAAACTGTATTTCACCATTGGTTATTTTTCTTACAGGTCCAATAACTCAAAGGCACGCCGGAGGAGGGTACCCGCGAGTAAAACCCACAATTCCATTTAATTACGAAGAAATTACACACGATAACACACTGAAGACAGGACATTGGCAACAGAATTCTTATAACTACAACAGTTTCAAAGGTAGGTAAACTTAGATAGGAAAGGTCAAGGTCTATCTACTCAGAAGATATATCTAAGAAGGTACTAAAATGCTGAATGTATGACCATGATCCAATTCCCCTATTAACAGGGTTAGATGATAGTCATCATCATCATCATCATCATCACAGCCCATATCAGTCCACTGCAGGACTTAGGGCCTCTCCCACGAAAGGGGAGGTTATAGCAATAATCTCCACGCTTTGTAGACGGGTTGGAGATCGCAGCATCACAAATACAACTGAAAACGCTGTTGAATATTTTTCAGCCTACGGAGTATCTTTTGCCTCGAAAACATCAGTCGCCTTGTACGACACCCACGAGTGTGAGGAGTTGGTAGCTATTCTACTCTGCCGGACTGGTGTCATCACTGGTGACATCTTGGCCGTGTGGTCACGGTCAAGATGGTAGTCACTCCACTGTAAATACCTGATCTGCCAAATTCTGGATCATGGTCATGGCGGACCCCGGGCCCTCGCACAACCGGGACATTAACGCCAGTAGTGCCTGTTGTGTCGTCTATATGTATGATGTTTCTCTATGTATTTTACAGTGTACAAATAGACTGTTAAATAAAAAAGGGTTATGTTTTTCCAGAAGTATCGATCCCTGTGCTCCCGCCATCGCCGTACAAGGTGGACTCTCCGGACCCCGAGTCGCTGTGGCCCGTGGGCTTGTTCCTACCGCCGCTGCAACAGCATCGCTTCGGCTACGATCGGCGTGCCGACAACGACCGAACAGCGGGTAAGGCCTAGATTTTGACAATTACAACCCGCAAGTCGAGACCCAATCGGAATGTGCTCTCATACGAGCAAAGTCTAAAGTTAACACCTGTGGGTTGTACGGGAAGGTGTACTATGACCGATTTTTACTTAAACCCTTATACTCGTATCTCTGTTATGAATAAAGTTAAAAATATTTTTATCATTTAATTACATGGATAAAAAACTTCGTATAATTTGAGTATAGGTAACAGGTACTTACTTACTAGACCAAATTATTATTTTATGCGCGGTATAATTAAAAAGTCTGATGGAGCGTCGGTGGCCGAGCGGTTACAGTACCCGACTCGTAAACAAGAGGTCCCGGGTTCGAATCTCGCTCCGGCCGTGTACCAATGACTGTTTTCTGAGTTATGTACATTAGTTGAATACTAACCAATGCTCTTACGGTTGAGGGAAAACATCGTGATGAAACCTGCACATTCAGGCGACCGGATGTGTAACCATAATCCAATCTGGTCAGGTTCCCCTGGTAGCAGGGTCATGGAGGTCAGATGGCAGTTGCTCCACTGTAATTACCTGACCTGCCAAATCCTAGATCATGGTCAAGGCGGACCCCGGGCCCTCGTTCCCGAGAGCACAACCGGGACATTAACGCTAAGATGATTATTTTTTTATTTTTATAATTAAAAAGTCTGACCGAGATACATCTCTGTCCAAGGTACAGCACCTTCCCCTAGGCACTCCACTTTGTGACGAAATTTTGGTTATGGGCCCAGCTGGTCGATAAACATACTTGACCGCAACAGATCGTGGCGAAGTTACCATAGCAATGGGGGAAGTACTATTAAAATAACAATCCCACCAAAAAAGCTCTCACTGTAAAAAATATATCAGATCTCATGAAGAGCCAAGCCCCCTCTCTGCAAGGCCTAAATGTACCTACAACCCCTACATTTTGGTCTGAAAATATGTCTTCGAGAAAACGTAAATGGTTGTAAAACGTTGCCTTCCTTGCCCCCAGATTCACATTCGATAGTATATCATACATTGCATCGTTTTAATTGATGTTGTTTCATGGATCGCAATGCTGGAGGTGGACGGTGGAACTGTTCTTTGTTTGGAGACATGAAGTCATGAAATTATCTCATTTCATTTCTTATAACAAGTCTTGTTTGTCACTCGTTTCGTCATAAAGTAACTCATTTCTAAATTAAGTACCTACGACACTTAGGGTTAGACGCTGTACCCACAAAGCACAGTCCATAGACATTATTACCTATGGTATAAAGTAAGTAGCACATACCTATGTACCATTGCCGAATACGTTAGGGCGGCCGTAACCCTCTGAAGAGGGATAAAATTAAAACATACTTTTGACGCTATTACGTTGCGAAATGTTGCAAGGTCCATGATATTCCTTGCTCAAACTGGTACAAAATTTATACTACCTGCGGTCTCTTTTGCCTCGAATAAAAGGGAGAAAACGAAAAAGAACTGCTCTCAGATATAAAAGATAGAAAATTAACTTGTTTCTTTGTTACAGAATCAGATCCTATGGACCCATACCTGCTCCAGGGATCAGAAGCTATAGCTGCAGTGCGAAGAGCCAACGCTCACGGGTTCCTGTACTTCCACGATATTCCACACATAGATTCCTTGTTGGCCAACCAGGAGCTCAGAGCTCAGAACCAGCTGAAGCCGCATCGAATCGGAAGCATACGTCACACTTGGCCCTACAATCGACCCTAACCTTGTCTAAAATGAAACTAAATAGCGTACAAATAAAAAATATATTTGTATATAAAAATAATTCTATGAAAATACTCATCATAGATTAAAAAGTCATTAGGTACAATTGTAATTCCGTTTTGGAAATTAAAATAGATGCTCGTATTCTTTTTGTTTTCTTTCCCATTTTTTTAACAGCAAGGTGAAAATAACAGATCACAATGGAGTTACAGACATAACTAAACTCAGAAGCACTGCTTCTTCACAGTGCTTCTGAGTTAAATGCTTGTCTCAGATCAATTTTCCATTGACGTAAACAAACACTGTGTTTCTATTCAATATAAACTAATTAGTTATGAGTTTTAAGTAGTTATTTGCTTACAAAACTAAAGTAAACTGCTAAATAGTGATCCATTTTTAAATTCACATCTCGTTTTGGTGGATTAACGAGGTAAAAATGGTTTCTTTACATCCATGGAAAATTTATCTGAGACAAGGTAAATATATACATAGGTACTTACATACCCTCTCGCCTTTTCCCGTAGGGGTAGGCAGAGACCACAATATAATAGGTATATCTAATATACCTATTCATTTACGTAAATATATAATCTTAAATGTATTTGTTCTAATTACATTACTATAAAAATACAAAATTGTATATCGAGATTCAAATTACAGATCAGACAGTGAAATATATTTTTAAAAACTTAACACTAAAATGATATTCACTCTTATTATAACATTTAAGTACTTACAATCTTATTTATGAAAGTTTTGAGACATTAACTCTCCTAGTAAAAATATAAATGGACGGAAAAAAATTTCGAATGCATGTTTATGGTCCTCACGCACATACATTGCGCTGCACGGCGCGGCGCGACGCTTGCACGTGAAATCCATACAAAATCCATCCAATTCATTGTCGCGTTGTGCAGTGCAGCGGCAGCCTAAATACATTTGGGTCAACTAGGAACAACCCAGCATTGCATTGCTTTTAATTTTTTTTATTTAATAGTTACATCACAAGGTTGACAAAGGTCTTCTGCTGGGGAGCCTGACACTAGTTGAACAATCTGGGCAGCTGGGCGTTGGGTCCGTGACAGTAGTTATTGTTATTAATTGCATCACAGTTAATTTGTTACAAGTAGTTATACATAACTCCTACAATCGTGAATACAATGGATATTGGGGCTATTGTATTTCTAAATGCTGAATTACACATGTCTCCAGAACAGAAACACATATAAACTTTCCTATAATTCACTGTAGTGTAAGCACATCTCTCTTCAAAGTCACTTGGTGGTCTTCTTAGGCAAGATCTTTCTGTTGCCGCACCAAAATCTAGAACAATTTAGAATATGTCAGAATTTGCACTGTATAAAGATAAAAAACGAGAATTTGTCATTGCAACACCCCTCAACACAAACAAATCCATAAAATGCTTTGTCCAAATTGTACTGTCCAAAGTAGACATTACAAACTAGACTAAAAAAAAAACTTTAAAAACCAGCAATGCTTATTACGCTTATGCTTATAAGGCAATTAAATAATTATTGAAACACCCCTCCCCAATTAAATAAATTATAATTTAATTATATACTTAGGTTAAAATGATGTATGTGCATTTTTTAATTTTTCTATTTCTTAGACTAATCAATGGCATAAGCAATTTTATATTTTTTTCCTCCCGTAATGAATATGTAAAAATAATTAAACCTATATCTATCATCACAGTTCGTAACAGTCCACTGCAGGACTTAGGGCCTCTCTCACGAAAGGGGAGGTTATTGCCATAATCTCCACGCTTGGCAGGCAGATTGGAGATTGCAGTGTTTAAATATAACAATGGAAAATGCTGCTGCCCATTTTCCAGACTATGGAGACTCTCGATCTCTTGATCTGCTTCGAAAACATTAATCGCCTTGTACGACACCAATGAGTGTAAGGGGTTGGTGCTATTCTACTCTGCCGGACACCACACGGCCTATACCTATACTTTAAGATATTTGTGGTTATTCACTACACAAAGAGCCTTACAACCACTTCTCAAAATTACCAAAACTGTGGTGAGAAAACTGATATCACCATTTATAACATCTACGTGCTTAAGAGGGTTGAGAAACTAAACAAGTGTTACTTAAACTAAACTTATTAGGAATAATATTGATTATTATTAAAATATTTTAATTACTTCTGTCAACTACTCCTAATTACAACTCTCTTCAACTATTCTTGATTTCATATTTAGAAAAAGTATAATAAATTAAAAAAAGACAAGACAAATGAGTTTGACAATGATAATAATATCTATTGCCATAAAAAGGAACTAATACACCTCCATATACTAAATTAACTATACTAAATAAAAGAGTCATTATTGTGATGTGCTCAATTGTCTTGTCTTTTTTCTATTTGAAAAGAGTCAACAAGTTAAAGTGATGTGACCTTAAAAAAAATTTATCCCATTACTTGAAAACAAATAAATGGTCTTACCATCTTGCCTGAGTGCGCCTGTAGATCCTTCAATAACTTTGGTACACCAGCCGGAGGGGCATGCCACAACATGTACCCCAGGTTCAGAGTCAGGGTCCGTGGCATTAAATGGAAAAGGATCACCACAGGAACCTAGCTCTCCACGAGACCTACATCTTATGCATCGCTTCTGAAGACCTGAAATTATCAGTATTTTATGCTGTCAGTTTTCTTGCAAACCTTATAGCCTTTAAGATATAATTAACTAGGTTTAAGTTTTACGCATTGTACAGACTATAGCATTTGTAGATACAGTAAACTCATTAACAATTAGGAATTTATTTCATCATAAACCTATTATGTAGAATAAAGCAATTTGTGTTTTGATATAGCTTCAAATGCAACATTTCTATGTTAAAATAATAGAAACTGCTTCATTTAAATAAATAAATCCGTGAAGTAAATCAAATGGCACAAAGAATCTACCTATTACAAAAGCGTGACACTCTCTCTTTACCTTGAAACTACACGTCCATGACAATAAGAAAAGAAACTTACAGTTTGCTTCTTTAACCAAAAGAAATGCAAGCAAGGAACACAAAAACAACTTATTACACTTCATCTTTGATTACTAATACAAACTAAATAGCTTGTACTAAGTTTTAAAAGTTTTCGCTATCTAATCTAATCAAAAACTCATAACCACACTCGTTTGAAAGTAATAAAATAAAGTAAGCAAGTATTCTCAACAAGTATCTGGAGGTTGTGACGCAAATCGAAACTAACAAGGCGCCATACAAATTCTGGTAGCAATAAAAGACACTAGCGCCCTTACTACACGAACACTTTGTTGCGCAGCCAGACAGTCAATGTGACATTTTGAACATAAAGATACCTCCACACGATTCAACTTGATACGGGAGTAAGTAAGTAACGAATAGTAGTTTTACTGTATCCGGAATTTATGTTGGTCGAGCCTAGGTCTAAACGAGCGAAGACCAGGGGTCGTACCGCCGATCTCTGATAGTATACCGCCATCTTGATCCCATCATGTTGACTGACGTCACAACTTGCAATTGTGACGTGACATCATTATCATCGTCCTAACGCTTATCCCAGCCTCTACCAGGGTCCGTTTTTCTACAAATTCTCTCCACTTCGCCCGGTCTTTGGCATGCTCGCGTCGTCGTAAGCCGTTGGCACTGGCATCCGATGGAGCGATGTCAATCCATCGCTTCTTGGGTCGCCCACGGAGCCTCTTTCCTGATACCGGCAGGTTCAGGCACCTATTTTCCTCGTATCCCTTACGGCTTACGCAACACGTGACCAAGCCAGCACAGGCGAGCCTTCTCGATCTTGTCCGCGATTTAACATTGCAAAATACTTAGGATATACTCAAAATAACAAAATATGAAAATAATCTGCAACTATTCTATTTTAAGTACATGAAACTAGCATTTTATTCAATTTGAAAGTACGATGTTTTAGAATAAAAATGCGAAGCGGATCGTTACTAGATACTCCCCAATGGCATTCATTTCGTTCATTCTGACCGATACTGAGTTCAGCGGTACGAATTCTATGACGATATTCTACAGAGTGGGATCCAGATGGCAGCATTCAATTGTAGTTAGGCAGTACCACCCCTGGTATACAAAATTAATATTTTCTTTTGTCTAAAAAATAAAATTTCAATGGACATTTGCGGTATGTATAACTTTTCGTAAGTGAAAATGACGGCGATATGTTATCGAAAATACAACGTCCTTGATTTGGTATAGAGTCGTTACCGATACGAAAACGACCGCGTTACAGCGCGTGAGATGACAAGTAAAGACAATGAGAGATTTTCAGACAGCTACTTTAAAATGTATAGTTCGGTCGTGCCACACTAGTTGGCGCTGCTTAGACAGGATTCTCAAGTATTGAATTTGGTAACCGAAATTTTTCAGAAAGGTGTTTTGTGAAAATATACTTAGTTAGTAAATTTTCAGAGAAGATTGCGCAAAATGTGTACATTTTATACATCTGATAGTCTCATTTTGAATTAGTTTTCAGGATCGTGTCTAATTACTATAACAATTATTAGAAAAAAAAATATTTTTAACCGGCTCTTGAAAAATCTCCCATTTTAAAAATAAATACGTTTAAATAATATATCATTATGTTGGCAGTACAGCGCCGCCATGAACGGGTCTGGCAAAATAATAATATTCTATTTCATTTTTAAAAGTATACATTGGCGTTTCAGACCAAATTCTTATTAGATCTTTTTCACGCTTTATTAGGCTTGCCACGATTGCTTGACCACACAAACGGATACTGAAAACCTTGCTTTCCTTATACTAGACAGATATAAGTTTAGGTAATTGCATCACAGTTTGTTGTTCTATTTCGCTACCTACTTCTGTTTTGAAAACAGTCATTCTGTTTCCATTTTGTTCTTGTATACATGAAGGTATTGCTTTTGTATACATATAGACAAAATTGGCAAAGTGTGAAGTTATACCCGGAGAGAGTCTCACTGTCCAGCACCTGGGCTTTTGTGGTATGAGCATCCTTACCGACTTCTATGACAAAATCCTCCTCACCAGATAGATACCCAAATAATGGAGGCTGAGTATTATTACTCCAATCTATAAGTGCAAGGGCTCGGTGCAGGAGTGCACCAACTACCGCGGCATAAACTGAAGGTGTGACTATGAAGCTCTGCAAACGTATTGATTCGTGAACCGACGGGAGTGTACAATCTCGGAATATCAGTATGGCTTTCGATCGGGTTGTGGGACCATGGACCTCGTATTTGACCTGAAAGATATAGATCAAAGAACACGCCCCTGTACTTCCTGTTTCTGGACAGATAGAAGGCCTTTAACTGTATCCCTCGGGAGATGATATGGTGGGCATTGCGGCCCTATATTTACATCATGCGAGATATGTACCACGAATCTGACTCCATAGTTAGGACTGCCGTTGGTGACTCCAATCCGTTCCCTATTACCGTTGGGGTACACCAGGGCATCAGCACACTTCTGTTCAACGTGATATTCTAATATCGTAGTGTCAGATAGCATCCGAGACTAACATGAAGTACTTACATGGCTGCTCATATATGCTGACGATATCGCGCTGACAGACTCTGACAAGGGGCAACTAATCCAACGTGTAAAAAATGGTAAGGAGGCACTTGAGAACAGCGGTCTGAAGATTAATGGAAACGAACACAGAGTACATGGCCTGCAACAATGCAGATACCCTACACCTGCATATAGGCGAAGTTGAAGTTAAGTGCACAGAACAGGTCAGATACATGGGATCTGTACCTAGCGCAACCGGGGACAACAATAGCGACGTCAAAGCCCGAATGTCCGCGGCCTGGGCTAAATGGCGGGAGGTGTCAGGTGTCATTTATAACACCAAAATGCCGATAAAACTGAAAGGACAAGTCTAAAATACTCTAATTAAACCTGTTCTCCTATACGGTAGTAAGATTTGGCCCCTACTAGAGCGACACAAGCAGGAGCTGCGCATCACGGAAATGAAGATGCTGCGGTGGATGTGTGGAGTTTCACGAAAGGATTGCGTTCGAAACGCCCACATTCAGGGTAGCCTTGGCGTCCGCGACATCGCAGATAAGCTGCAAGAATGCCGCCTTCGATGGTATGGCCACGTCTTGTACAGACCGGCAAATTACGATGGGAACAAGGGTCTGGCCATGCCGTCCCCGCTGGGCACGGACACGGGCACAGGCACGGTGTGGAGAGGCCGGCCCAAGAAGCCATGGCTTGACGTCGTCAAGAATGATACGCGCGCCAATAAGCTGACTACCAATGATGCCGAAGACCGAGTAATTGGGGACAGGTGTAGCAGAAAGGCAGACCCTAGGTAGGTAGGTAAAAGTGGTGTAATTAATGAAAAAACTTTATTTACGTTTATAAGACGTTAATACTTGTATTTCTAGTATTTAGGCTTAGGGGATCTATAAAAGATGATTTTTTATTCCATGCTACACAAATTCCAGCACAATAACAGGTTATTGTGAGTGATAACACAAATCCCAAGTACATGGAATAAAGTATAAAATCTGAAAAAAACATAAATTAGATTAGATTTTTTATATCCAGTATACAATCTATCGTGCCAAACTATTTCTTAAAAAATATGTGATGTACCAAATTAAATGAATATCCGAAATGTATAAAAACTAGAGGAATCACAGAAAATCATTCGTATTTTAGAGATATAGAGAGTTTAATGTTTAATATATTTAATATATTATTGACTGACTCAATAGCGAATCTTTAATATAAATCCATTGAGAAATAGGTAGGCAAATAAACAAAACTTACAGAATCACTACTCACCATGATGTAATAATTTAGATTTTGTAACAACTTTTAAGTCTAACAGTTGCATATTTTCTTCATCTACAATACAAGTATAAATGCCTTCATCTTTTTTCGTTACGTTAAATATATTTAATGCATTGAACTTTGTGGTCAAATGAGGTTCATTCTCATTTGTAGATTTCCTTCTGTTAAATGAAAGTAATAAGTATTAATAATTAAAATTAGACCCACGTGACATCTTTTACGACCACAATCTTAACAACTGCGAACTTATAGATATTACCGTAATTTTAAATTGAGTTTCTCTTTATCTTTGAACCACTCTACTCGTGATTTGATAGTAACTTCTGGACATATAATCGTATATCGACCATTTTCTGGAACCTCTTTAACGATTTTATGTTTGAAATCTTCAGTTTTCCTGACTTTTATATCTACAACAATAAATAAAATAAGTGATTGATGTAATTTATGGATTCGATAAAATTTAGGTACAAAATACAAAATAAATAAAAGCAAGTAAATACCTTGCCCACATGAGCTCACATTATAATATTCAATGGCTTCGTAATTAGGTATATATTTCATAACTTTGCTAAGCTGTGGAAAATCTTCTGACAGTTTTATTGAATGGCAGGATATGTCATAATTATCAATTAAATAATATTTTCTAAAATACGATACATTACTGCCGTTGTTATAATGAACCTACAATTAACAAACAGTCATTGCTGTAGGATACAAAAATACTTTTTGAAAATCAGGCTGGTTTAAGAGAACAGTGTTATTGCACCTTGTCACCAATGTACATTCAACATCATATCGACCACCCAGAACCAGTACAAAATGAGCTAGCGTATCTATAGCACAGCAATGTTAGCTCCTTTTATATTGGTTTTGGGTAGATTGATATGCTGTTTTCTGTACCATATCCGCGAAGTACCTACCTATAAAAAACGATAATAAAAAGATAATAATCTTTTGGTGTTAATGTCCAGGTAGTGCTCTCGAGCACGAAGGCCCGGGGTCCGCCTTAACCATGATCCAGGACTTGGCGATCAGGAAATTACAATGGAGCTATTACCATCTGACCTCCGTGACCTCCAGGGGAATCTGACCAGATTGGATCATGGTTACAAATTCAGTTGCCTGAATCTGCAGGTTTCATCACGGTGTTTTCTCTCACAAGGGGCATATTTCCAAGATGGCTAAACTACCTACCTACTGCTACCAATACCGTGTGTTACGGTATACCCGGCACGCGGGTTTTATTAAAACTGATAATAATATGTTCCATTTGCAATTGTGTGCATGTATTAGCGAATCATAATTTAATTATGTGAATTAACTGGACAATTAAATTTCTCAAATCCGCACTTTTAACGTATTAGGTGTGCTACGTAATTGTCCTTATTCCCATAGCTGACTGATGCACATGGTATAAGGCATGCCGTAATAATTACGGCGGTAAAAGGTTGTGGCAACCATCTGACAGTGAAAAGTTGTGACAATGTGGCATCTATCTTGATGACGTTGTAATAAACAAAGTTAAATAAACAAAAACAAAGCAATATTTTGAGAGAAAATGAATGAAGTCTTCGGAATGTTAGTTCATCAATCGAATTACGGTCAAGGTGAAATTAAAGAACTAGGTACGTTACTTAACCCTACATAAAATAAGCCCACTTGCCGATAACAGACCTTATAATTATTATTGTACCCTCGGGACTTTATTGTATTGTAAGAGCGGTTGAACATTGAAGTCGCGAGAGCCAATTGGCCATCCGTGACTATACCTATATATTATTAAATGAATTTGATACTCCACCGGTGACGTTACATTACGTAGAGGTATCGGATGTAATGTACATTTCCCAGTTTTTTTAAGTATGCACATTTGATCAATAATTGGACGTGCTTCCCATCTCGTCCATGATGTGTATGCACGAAATGAAAGTAAATATTTGTTTTTCAGTTCTGAAAATAATACATCGTTTCCTTGTAGAAATTTTTCATTTAAGGGGTCTAATTGTGTTGCTTTGTAGTCTTCCCATTGTTTAATCGTTCCGACTGTTGTAATTACATTACTAAAGATTACTGAAAAAATAAAATATTATTACAGAAACTAAATTAGTTCAAATAATTATAAGAAAACGAACTACATTTTAAAATGGTTAGCGTTAAATTATTCTTCACAATTCATGTTTAAATCTATTCAAATTAACCAACGTCGACAAAAAAATACTCAAAAGTAGGAGTGTAATGAATGAGCGGCAAACTTGTTGTAGTACGATCCCCCCAGTTGGAATAAAAGAAACATTATAAAATACAAATAGTATAAAACACTCACCATCTAAAATGAAGGTGTTTACGATTTCTTCGAGTTTTTTGTAGAGTTTGCAAGTGTATATTCCAGAATCATTTAGCTTAAAGTTATTTATTATTAGGGCATAATCAACAGTTATAAATATTTTCGACTTATTCAAACGCTCGCCACTGATATTTTCTGGATGATCACTGCCTCTCTTTTGATAGTACCATGCAAATCTTTGTATAATACTGTTTCTTTTACTATAATTTCAAACAAAATAATGATCCCTAAGACTTGTGGAATATTTTCGGGAGGCACCCCATGACGGTATTATTAAATGTAAAAAAAACATTGTTATTTTGAATCAAGTTTATATAATAAAGGTTGAACTTACCGTGAACAACAAGTAAGATATACTGTATACCCCAACGAAACATCAACAATTACTGCTTCATTTTTGTCTGATCCTATTTTTTTAAATGCGGATTGATTGCTTACAGTTAAAAGGTTAACCGTTGCAGCATTTTCAATTTCATTAAAAAAACAATACGCTGACAATAAAATCAAATAGGCTATTACCATACTTTTCTCGTTTAAGCTGCCTGTAATAAAAAGTACATTAATAGTAAATTCTTTGTTACAAGAGATTCGACCAAAATCCATTCACCGACTGCACAGGAAGGACTGCAGGCTGCAGAATGCATAAAGCGGACATAATTTTTGGCATCAGGGATGGTTTGGCGTCCTTAGCCGTAGAAGGTAAACCTTACTAAAAGTACTCGAGCCTGATAAGATATAAGCTGAAGGAGAGGAGACACACGGTAAACCTTAACGAACATTGAGTCAAAACGTCCCTAGTACTGTTTCTTAGACGATGGGCCTTATTACAATACTCTAATCAGTTTAATAAGCGATATTTCTACTCTAAGATTTCAGAAAAAAACCAAACTATTTTATTCTATGCACGTTAGAATAAACTAGATTGAAGTAGGAAAAACTTAAACTAATAAAAACATACCGAAACCACACAGAAATTAACCTTAGCGAGTTAATTTGCTCTTTTCGCGAGTTAAGTTGTTTCCATTGTCTCTATGACAAAAACGAGTTAAGTAGTAAGTTGTCAAATAAGTTGCATTGTATAGGCCGCCATGCTATTTTTGGGCAAGTTAAGTGTGAATTCTCCGCCCCCCAGTTTAGTACAATGCATAAGTTCACGCAACGCACGTGCTATTATTGTAAATAATTGGTCAGATAATACGCCCTTTACATTTGTTGAGAAAAAAGTAAAACACGAGTGTTTATTACAAAGTGTATTTATAAATAAATAAAATAAAATACAAGGAGATATACAAGAATTACCATTGCATAAATTCCAATAAGCTGTTGTGCAGCAGGTGTTTTATACGATCAAAGATGATACTCTATGGTTAAAATTACATTTATTATTTTTTAAAAGGCTACCCAAGAAGTACTAACATAAAAAAACTCTTTAATTAGGATCCAAATTAAATTACATCGAAACAATGATATACCAACCGCCATCTATGCAATTTTTAGGAAGCTAATTTTAAAAACAGTTGACTCGGACAATCGCAGTTGACCGTTTGCGGCACCCATTACATTAAAAATTATTTCCTCGAAGGCAAAAAGCTGTTCGTGCGTAGGAAGCTTAAAAATTTAATTTATCCGAAATATATGTAGCAAGTTCAAATACGTTCCAATTTACAAGAAAATTATAGTAGACGCATTGCTGCATAAAATATGATCTCTCTCTCTCTGTTTTTTCCTAATGATAATGAGAAATGCAAGATATTAACACTCACCTCTACATCGTGAAATGAAATCCAGTCTTGGCGCTATCTTTGCCTGCGAATGAAAATTATTATTTCAACATGGCGGATAAATCGGAAAGTAAGTTTGTTTAGATTTTGAATTTTACTAACTCTAAATATTCAATTTTTAATTCACCAAAATAATAGAGGTAGATTAATGGTTTGTCCGTGCCACCAGCAGACTAATTTATAATCACAACTTCGTTATTTTTATGACGAAGGTGATAAGCTTCGCAAGGTTCAAAATTTGAAAAAATTCAAATTTTCAAGCCGAAATGTCACAATATTGTTGTCCGAATTTCGAATTTCATTATTACTTTGCACTTTGTGTTCTACAGAGTCGAACGAAGTCAATGTTTTCTTTTTTATTTATCTGTTTTTGAGGTAATACTTAATACTGGATTTGGAGTATTAATAAATTACGGCAGTGATTAACACTTAAGAACTCCTTATTTTTTATAGGAAATGATGGAGAAACATCGTCAAGATCACATTTCAGAGTCAAAGACGAGCCTATGGACATGGATTTACCAGATGAGGAAGATGAGCCACAAGCCTTTGGACCGGCTGCTTTGGGCTTACATAGAGTTGGTACCAAATTACCTCCAAAACCAACTCCAAGTGAACCAGTACAAAAACTCAATGCTAGAGGAATGCCTGCTAGGATACGAAAGAAGAACAGATTTATATTCGTGGATGATTTTGTAAATACTTCTCCACCACGACAGTCACCAAAAAGAACACCGAAAATATTATCCAAAACTCCGAGTAAACCACCTAGTGCCAAGAAACAGAAATCACCAACAAAGGTTCAGAGAAATGTTTTGAAATATGATGAGAAGATTGAACATACTTCTAATCAATCTCCGGACCGTAAGTCAGGACAACGAATAGGTATGCGATTAAGAAATCTTCTTAAATTACCAAAGGCACATAAATGGGTATGCTTTGAATACTTTTACAGTAATATTGATAAAGCACTTTTTGATGGAGAAAATGATTTTATGATATGTCTTCGAGAATCTTTCCCACAGCTAGCTAATCATAAGCTAACCCAAGTACAGTGGGCTAAAATTCGCAGGATGATGGGTAAACCTAGAAGATGTTCTCAGGCATTTTTTGCTGAGGAACGGAGAGAACTTGAGAGAAAAAGAAAATTAATAAGATATATCCAACAGAGAAAAACAGCTGATATATGCATAAAGGATTTGCCAAATGAGATTCCAATGCAATTAGTGGTTGGGACAAAAGTGACAGCCAGACTACGTAAACCTCAAGATGGTTTATTTACAGGATGTATTGATGCTGTTGATACATCCAATAATACTTACAGAATTACTTTTGAAAGGCCAAAGCTGGGCACCCATTCTGTTCCAGATTATGAGGTTTTATCCAATGATCCTCCTGACACAATATGTCTTTCAAGTATAGCCCAAAAGTTTAGACCACGCTATGTTATGCAGGAAATATTCAATTTATATCAGCAACCAGGTACTGCAAATAATAGTCAGGGTGACCCTATGATCGGTTGTTCTGATATTGGAAAACAGATGGATTCAAATGTTGGCGCGTATCCAATACAATTTTTAGAATTAATTGTAAAAGTAAAAAAGATTTTACGCACTAAACGTGGCAAAATTAACAGATTAAAAGAGTATAATAGTGAAGTTGAAAAAATAAAATCATACAGACAAAAAATGCCTGAAGATTTTGAACGGAAATATGCTGCAGTTGTAATTGACCTTGAAAGAATGAACATGGATTTGCAGGAATACTTAAATGAAGTACAATTGTATTGTCAAAAGATAGCACCAGGGCCTAGTCTAGCAGCAATGCTGGCTCCATCGCATCTCAGAGAGAAATGCCGTGAAGAGGCAACAATGTTGGTAGAAAAAAATAATAATGGATCTGTTAAAGATGCTCAAGTTCTGGACATTGTAACAGATCTTACAGCATTGATGTTACATGTCAAAAGTCTCTCAGATTCTGATCAAAATGCTTATGAATTGACTGTTTTACAAGGCACAATGGACCAAATTAAGATGAAATTGGAACCACAACATCAGATATTGTTCCAAAATAATGTGGAAATCCACATGCAAAGAATACAAATGGGTCTTGGACAAACAACAAGTACTTTTGTTGCTGGAAGTTAATCAATCATTCACAAAAATGTATAACTACTGTATAATTCAATAATCAAATGATATGTATTAGTGTACATAGGTATGTGTAATATGGAATCTTATTTTAATAAATGTAGTACTTTATAAATTATTTCTTATATCTAACTTACCTAGGATGTTAGAAAAAAACATCCCAAATTTTAATCCCAACTATGAATCTATAAGTAAGTATCTGTAATGTATGAGTTGTGTGTACATGGAGTACCAAAGAAATGCTTTTCTATTATACTCAACCCATTAAATTATGGAACATTACGCTGAAGCTGAGCAGATTTGGAAGGAAGTTAGATGATAGTTACCTATGCAGGCCTTACATCAAGACTTAGTGCAGTGCTGTAGTAGTAAGAACTTAGTACTCTGCTAATAAGTTGCTAAGATGCCCATGGGCTTATTATCCTATGTTGTTTTGATGTGTGGCGTCTTCTCTTAATCATTGGCATCAGTATTTTCCTATGTTGAAAGCTCTTAGTTACCTACCACGCTTTGTACACCTTTGAGACCACCTGGATAGTTGGTAGGTAGGTATTGACTACGCTACACAACTACAACAAAAAAATATGCTTCTCCGAGCTTCCACTATGGGTGCTGCAAAATTTATATATTAGGTACCTTACCTACGTTGCCTTTTGCCAAGGAAGACCTACCTATTAATCCATCAATTTCCCATTCAAACGTCCATAGTCAAACCAAATTAACACTAGACTAGTGACTACATAGTATAATAATAAAACAGTAAAAAGAGTGTCTATACTTTGAATATATTTATAAAAAAACAATTAGCGATGAAGAAACGATAATAGAATAAGAATTTTTGTCTGTTTGTATCTACACGTTAATCTCCGGAACTTATCGACGGATTAGAATTAAACTTTTTGTTGTGTAGCTACGGTTTGATTTTGGAGAATCCAACTCCTGATGTAGAACCAAAATAGACCAGCTTAACTATAAGAAATATGGAAATAGTGCTGAATTCATGTTAATGGGGTTTTTACAGTTTTGTAGTTTGGAGTCCAACTTAAATCTAGGCCATGTTACACTTATTCGGTTGTGTAGAACCAGAGATACAACTTCACTTCTCGGTAGTACTTGCTTTCATACATTAGGGAGGTCATTTAAAATGATCGCTCGGGAAAAAGATAAACTAACTAAAAATAAAAGCGATTTCCACGCGGACGAAGTCGCGGGAAAAAGCTTTCTTAGTATAATGAATAATCACATACCGTAAGTAGGTAATGTAATACGCTCCCAACGATGTGTTGGGACACCCTGTCTGATGGCTGAGCAATGAGTGTGACAAGAAGGATGATAGCCCTATTGGCTATCTCAGTAGATAAGAGCGTCGGTGGCCGAGCGGTTAGGGTATGCGACTCGTAAGGGATAGGTACCGGGTTCGAATGCCGCTGCGGCCATGTACCAATAATTCTTCTCTGAGTTACGTACATTAGTTGAATACTAACCAATGCTCTTACGGTGAGGGAAAACACCGTGATGAAACCTGCACATTCAGGCGACTGAATGTGGTATAATGACCCAATCTGGTCAGGTTCTCTCGGTAGCAGGGTCACGGAGGTCAGATGGCTCCACTGATCTACCAAACCCTGGATCATGGTCAAGGCGGGCGCCGGGTCCTCGTGCGCGAGACCACAACCGGGACATTGACGCCAAGATGATTCTAATTTGATAGATGCCAATGCCAGATGTCTCAGGTAGCCAATGGCTAACGTAGATGACGTAATGTAGAATTATCTAATGTCAAAAGTTGCTCACAATTTTGCTTCGGCACGATGTCCCATTTGAGTAATTTTAGACGTAGGTAAAAGACATCGTAATAGTCGTTATATTGACGTACTAAATGACAGCCCAATACTTATAGGAAGGCAAATGAGCAACCCGATCACCTGATGGTAAGTGATCACTGATCACGGCTACATATATAGATACACATCCGGTCACAAGGGACAGGAATGCGTTGCCAACCTTCGAGACAGGCGTAAGCAGGCTCGTTACTTGAAGAATCTATAGTGTCGGATCGGCTCAGGAATACCGCTGCACGAATAGTAGTACCAAGCCAACCTACAGTAGCTTCTTTTTTAGTTGACTGCCATGCTATCACTCATCCATCCAGGTGGTACGGATGGAACTTTAATTTTTTGCGAGCCGGATAGTAAGTACCTACGGTGGTGAAACTCGGGGGCAGGTTCTAGCCGAAACAACTTCCTCAGGGACGTCTTACCTACGACCTACTTATATATCTACCTATAGGCAGGTAGGTATGTTAACGTGCGAAGGTTTATACATAGACCGCCCAAGGGCCCCGAGGACGATTCTACGTACAAAATACCTCCGAGAAAGGCGAGTTAGGGAGGTAAGTAGGTAGGTACCTACACACACGACCAGTCTCGGGCACAGATGCTTAGTTTCGTGTAGGTATCTAGATACCCATGCCGACAACCTGGCACTCGCTGCACAAACGGATTCTTTCCAAGAGGCGGAAAACATAATCTTGAAATATTTTTTAATGTGTCGCCGCCTATGGACATCAACAACACCAGGGGCACTACCAATGCATTGCCCGCCTCTAGTATAGGTAGCTACCCCTTGAACGATCCCATATCATAGTCTAACACTGTAACTGGGAGATCATTTCATATCCGAATCGTACGAGCGAGAAACATTCTTTCGAGCCTTCGCGTGGACACCACCAGAGGGTCTACGTAATGGGGATGAGTACCCAGCCCGCGGCGGGTGGTGCCATAATGGTAAACCTAAATCCCACTAAACTTTATTAAAAATTAACGCTATATGAGCGCTGCTTTACAATTTTGTGTGTTGCCGGCCTTACCCATCAGCGAACTGCACATTAATACTGGGTAGGTATATCATGTCTGGGAATTACAATAGCCCATTGTAGCTCACCAAAATATGTTGACGTCACCTTCGACCGCTCGATAACCTAAAGAAAATCTGTGAGAACGTACAAAATTTAACTGCCAGGAAAAACTTGCTCTCACGCGTCACTTCTTCAAAATGGGGTACGCTTCAGGTTTTACGCAATACAGGTTTAGCACTGTTTCTCAGCCGGAGAATACGTCTCCCGTATGGCATGGATCAATCAGCTTAAGACATACATATATAGAGCCTAAACCACACATGCCGGAAAATAACAGGCTTACGGCTACAGACTAGTCTTAAACCGACTGGGGTTAATAGGCTCCTACCTAAGCTATATCCACTGGCTGAGATTGCCAGTACAGTTGAAAAACGTAAATAGGATACGGAATCCCATCGCGCGCTCTAGGGTCAGCAACCTGCAAAAAGGTTGAAGAGCCGATCCAGTTTCCTGACGTCTACAACTGTCAGTAAAAGCGACGACCCTACAGCAAACACCTGTGGCTATCCATAAACATCCCTTCTATAACCGTCCTGCTAAGCAGAGGCTTCCACCCAGAAACTAAACTTCCGTGGCGTACCTGGAAGGCGCTTAATAGGCTGCGAAACCAGGTGCGTCGATGCAAAGAAGTGTTCGATTCAAAGAATCGTCTCTTCAAGTGGGGATATATAGGTGAAAATTCTCTGAGACTGTGGCATGACTCCGCAAACCATGGACTTTCTCGTATCAGCGTGTCCTAAACTTGCACATTGGAGGACTTGTTCGAGGTTAGTCCAAATTCTGTACGCGTCGCCGAATACAGGGCGACCAAAGTGTAAGTGGGAGATTAGTCCATCAACTTGATAAGAATGAAATATGAAGATACAACATAACAATAAAGTATCAAAAACACAAGTAAAATTTCATTAGATGATTTAATGAAAAAGTAATTAATAAATTACTGAGTTAGACCTAAGATAATGTAGAGGTACCTATAATGAAATCTGCAATTAGAATGGCAATTCTGATCTGAAGTCTATGAACTATTGCATACATTGGAGTTAACAAAAAAAAATAGTATATACCAAATCTGAACTATCATGAATAACACTAATTTCTCGTAGATACCTAAGGTACATGTATTTATCATTTTATATTGATTATGTACAAAATCATCTGAAAAGTATCTTTTAATGTACAAACTTTTTTAAACTTTCTAATAATTCATCTGCTTCCTCTGCTGTTTTGACCCTGATTAAAACCGGAGTTGGTGGTGGTTTAGCATCTGGGGTTGGAATACAAACAAGCATCACATTATTTTTACCAAGACGTTGCAGTGGAATGCTCGAAGTTAATATTAAGTTAAGCAAAACATTTCCCAAACTTGTGTTAGCACGAACCAACAATTGATGCTTTTTAGAATCCTCAATTTGCTTAACGTATAAAGTGCCAACTCCCTTGTCAGCAAAGTTACCATCTTTCTTTACAAAAATTTTGCAACGTTTATCAAATACACTGTTCTCCTCTACCACAGGTGTGAATTCTACCTTAGGTGGTTCATCATCTTCATTGTCCTTTGTTTCTGCCTGTTCTGCAGGCTTCTGTTCCACATTTGAATTGAAACTGAATGGCTTACCAATACCAAATGAAAATGGTGCATTGCCATTAGTGGTTGTGGTTGTATTTGTATTTGTAGGCAAAGTGAACAGGGATGATGTGGTTGTAGTGGTTTTTTCAAATGGTTTAATGCCAAATGAAAAGCCAGATGTTTGACTGGTTGTTGTTGGGGCACTACTATTCTGATTACCAAACTTTAAGTTTGGGGAGGTGGTACTAGCAAAAGGGGTTGTCATGGCACTTCCACCCAATTGTGTTGCATTACCTGCAGAATTTGGTTTTTTTTCTTGTTTATTTTCAGTGACTACATCTACAGTAGTTGTCTTTGGAACTTCTTCACTGGGACCATGGTACTCATCTTGTATTTCATTCAAATACTTTTCATAGTCCTTGAATATAGGACTAAGTATGCAAAGTGGAGTTTCATCAACATGTTTTCGAATCCATTCTGATACTGATTCATTTAATCCCTTCAATTTAGCATAATATTTCAATTTCTTGTCATCTTTGTCAGGCTCATTAGTTGGTTTTGTTGATAATCCAGATGTAGTGCTGGGTTGAATTTTGAACGGAGATGTATTGCTTGAAGCTGATCCAGACAATAAAGGCTTGTTGCTCTGACCTGAAGCTGGTGGAATTCCAAACATGTTTGCTGTTACTTTGAAATTACTGTTTGGAGTTTTTGAACTCTCGTCAGTTTTATTACTGCCCAAAGGATTTGAAGTAGATTGTATTTTGAATGGTGAGGCAGCTCCACTTGTATCAGTTTTAGTGGCTGTAAATGGGGACTGCACTGTGGGTGTTAAGGATCCCCCAAACAATGTGGTTGACTGTGAAGTTGGTGAACCAAATGTTGGTTTTGGTGTAGATGAAACAGGGATATTGAATATATTTCCTGTAGCACTAGTAGTTTTATTACCAAACAGACTTGACGTAGGTGCAGAATCGTTTTTAGTATCTGGGGATCCATTGGGCTTAGTGCCATTAGTCAAAGTTGCCAGAAAATCAAATGATGACGGAGGTAGTTTGTTGAATCCTCCGAATCCACTAAAAACACTTTTTTTAGCCTGTAAAACAAAAAAGTAAAATTAAACAAAAGTTGAAAGTTTTATTAGGTATGTACTTGCTTGGGTTTGATAGAGCATTGGTGGCCGAGAGGTTACGGTATTCGACTCACAAGCAAGAAATACCGTATTCGTATCCCACTGCAGCCATGTACCAATGCTTCTTTTCTGAGTTGTGTACATTAGTTGAATATGAATCGATGCTCTTACAGAGAAAGAAAACATTGTGATGAAACCTGCACATCCAGGCGACTGAATATGTTACCATCATCCAATCTGGTCAGGCTCCCCTGATAGCAGGGTCACAGAGGTCAGATGGTAGTCACTCAACTGTAATTACCTGATCTACCAAATCCTGGATCATGGTCAAGGCTGTCCTCAGGCCCTCATGAGCGAGAGCATAACCGGGACATTAACGCCAAGATGATTTTTTTATTTACTTGCTTAGGTTTCATGGTCAAAAAGACTAACTGTGCACACACATGTACTTAACTAAGATCCATCGTTTTACAAATCAATACACGGTACATACGACCTTTATGCGTCTAAAATAAAATTAAAAAAAAATTCTTACTTCTTCGTTTTGAGTAGGTGCACGTCGCTTAGCAGTTCTAATAACACGTTTTTCAAGTATCTCTTTTGGCGCTGCACTAAATGTGCCCATTTCTTCAGACTCTGAAGGATCCTCTTGATCCCAGTTATCGTGGTTCAGTTCTGTAGTTGCTTGCCTTTTTACAGACATTATTCTATATTACATGTAACCTTTTAAAGCCTGAAAGTAACAATAGCGGAATTTTGTCGTTTCACACAATCATTGTTTCGTTCACAGTCTACGAAGATTGTTAAAGATAAGGTATTATTAATTTTGTTCAATAGCAAGGAAATTCTTAAAAATTGCGTTATCGGCACTTTTCACGTCAGAAACGATATGATAAAATTAAAACACACATCCACAAATTAGCACGCATCCTCCCTTTTGATTTTGCAACTGACAAGTAGAGTGAAAGTGACAATGACAGTTCGCATGTGCATGACACAGACTATATAGTGCAAGTCCATGGTAATGCAAGAACTTAAAAGATGATTGACCTGCGGCGGTACCATAGAGAAGAAATATTGTATACAGAAGGGCGGTACGGCCCTCAGGATCAAAACGGCATGTATGGCGCGGGCATAATCCGCCGCTCACCTGGTATACAGGACAAATAAAATAAAGAAGCTTATAAAAAAAAGTAAAAAACCCGCTCGCATAGCACGGATACAGACGGATTTTTGTTTGAATTTCTTGAATTCATTGGTCAATTTCTTAGTGAATTACATTTATATTGATGTTTTATATTTTAAAACTATGATTATTGTAGTGCGTGATATTTTGTATTACGGAGTTATTAAAACTAAAAGCGAAGACGAAGTTTTTGCAAAGTGATAGCTTGTCTTCGCGAGTTGTGTTGATCTATACCTACTCCTAATACCTTTCGGTACTTACCTAGTTATTGTTTGCTATTGTTTTTAAATAATCACAATGGAAGTCTCAAATGAAATAAAAGAAGATATACGTAAAACGCAGACAGACTTGAAAAATGCGATACGCGTTCATCAGGTGAGGTTCATACATTAATACAAATGTACTATTGTATGTACTACTTTTACCGAATTATTATTACAATGTTTTGTTATTGAACCGACTAAATTATGAAGACAATAGTTAATACCAACATCTTTTACAGGTTTGGATAGCGCGCTTGCAAGAAGATGAACATGTAAGTAATGTTACAAAAAATAAAATGTAGCTTATGGTATTATTTTGTATTAGGTATAATTTAATAAATTTTTGTGTATTGTTTCAGAACCTTCATATCAAGTCTAAGGTGAAAGAAGCTGAAAGAGACATTATTACCATTGGACAAACACAGGTATTAATTATTTACATTATCTATTTATTAATTTTTTTGTAAATTTTCAATTTACATGCTAAGACATTAATGTTTCATTATTAAAATTCAAACAAGTTATGTTAACACAGCATTGATACTTAATGCAATGTTTCAGTTGCTGTTGATTAAAACAACCATCACTACTAACCTATTTGTTTCCCCATTTTGTCTGAAACTATTTGTATACCTTCCCTGAATAAAAATAACTTCAATAAGTTACTATTTCTGTTCTGTTTAAATACCTTTTCGAGTTATAAGTAGTTTCAGAGACTATCATCATCATAAACTTAATAGCTTACATTTACCATTTTTATCAGCAAACAGCTGATAAACAAGACATTCACACATACATAATACTCGTAATACAGTCTCAAAGTACATCCAATATAAATTGTGAAACTAATTTTAAACATTTATTTTACTTATATCAATATTTTTTATATTTTTTGTATAACATTAAAAGTTTAAGAGTGACATAATAGTCAATATGTATTATTTTACTCTTTGCAATGATGTCATACGTAAAATAATAATTTTCATACAATTTAGATGTCATAAATAATTGATGTTTTCTTTGACTGTTAGTCCAAACCGTATTGCTTATAATATAATTTGGAATGTTTTTTAGAAATTGGTGGTAGATAGATTACGACAGGAACTGGAACTTTATCAGCAACGTTTGAAAGCTAGAAACAAACAGGTTAACATTGAGAATGACAATTGTTATGTCGCTCAACAACTGAGGGACCATCAAGTACAATACCGGAACAGAAACCGATCCATCTCCCTTCTCAAGCCTTCTGTACTCAATGAAATTCATATAAAGTCAGAGAATAACAATGATGATGCTAAAGAAAGTGTGTCAGATTCAGAGAATGAATTGAAATCATCCAATGAAAAGGAGAACTCGAATCACAGTGATCTCGATGATAAAGATAAATACCCGAGGAATTATAATCAACTCTCGAATACTGTGCATGACAGCAGGAACAATTTCACAAATGCCCTTAATAAAGTAAAGGAGTCCTTAATGTGAGTATAAATTGAAAAAGGTAACTTAAACTAAACTCTGACCCTTACATAGTTTAAAATATAGTCACTTTCTACATCTATCTATACCTATAAACTCACTGACACAATTATTCACCCACCCCATATTTTTCCATATGTGCTCATAAAATAATCAGTCTTTAACTTTGTAAATACTTAATCCCCTAAGGTTTTCGCTGTTTGATAGCTAATAAGACTGACTATTTGTGTAACACTATAGCTGTTTTCCGTAGAAGAGATTTATGAGGCAGGTTTCATACTAACAGCTATCAGGACAGCCTATAAAAATCAATCTACGAAAAAAGCTATCACATTGAAGAAATCAAGTAAATACAAAGGTAATCACTGCCTTATTAGTTATCATACAGCGAAAACCTCATTAAAATCGATTAAGGATTTATGAAGTTAATTAAACACTAACTCGTAAAGCAATATTTGTACGAGTGTATAGAAAAAATATTTATATATATATTTTTAACTTGTAAATGAAAGGAATAAAAGACTTTTAATTATGTAGGATAATATAGGGTGGGAGTTTAATTATACCGGTGAATGTATATCCACTATATTTATTCTTAGTTTGACCCAACTTAGCATGAGTATGTAAACCTTTCTCATGAACCACTCCGTTTATTGGGGAAAATCTCATGAAAATCCGACTTTATTTTATAATGTGTAGTGTAGTGATAAATTCATATTATAATAGAGAAGCCCTAAGAACACCATTGATTCATGATCCTACTTTTGACAACATCATAATTTAGAGCATCCGACTGCCACCTGTTCAGATTATCGACTCTAGACACCAGGCACCTAGGCACAAGGTCAATTAAGTGCAAATCTATTGTCTTTAAATAAAAATACCGCCCGTTGGCCGTGTGGTATCTGGCAGAGTAGAATAGCACCAACCCCTTACACTCGTGGGTGTCGTACAAGGCGACTAATGTTTCCGAGGCCAAACTTCTAGAGTCTCCGTAGGCTGGAAAATGAGCAGCAGTGTTTCACATTGTTATAATGATTTATAATACTGCGATCTCCAACCCGCATGCTAAGCGTAGATATTATGGCACTAACCTCTACTCTCGTGGCCCTGAGTCCTGCAGTGGACTGTTATGGGCTGTGATGATGAAAAATAAGAATATAAAAAAAAAAAATATTTCTAGTACCGCCAAACTCCAGCAAAGCAATGACTGGCATCACGAGCCAAGGTCAGACTCTGACTGCTCGGCGGGCTCGCTGCATTCGCCGACGCCGTCACCGCCGCCGCTGCCGGCGCCCGGGGAACCCGTCACTCAGGAGTTATTCATGAGGTGACTAACTTTTTTATAAGTACTGTTGTTTGTTTCTCCTAACGTAGATGCACCTTTTGATGTCTCGAAGTCTTGGGGGACGATTCTCGCGCTGTGACATCTGAAATTCGACTTTTCTCTAGCCAAAAAACTGTATTAAAAGGTCACTGAAATTGATCTTCGACAGTATACGATTGCCGAAGATAGTTGAGAAAATAATTTTTTACTTCAATAGATATTTCAATGTCATTATTAATGGAGATATGTGGCTTGAATAAATGTCGAATTCGAAATGTCAGCGCGAGAATTAGGCCCTTGTACTCTTACTATCTCTCCCTCAACTCTGCCAAAGAGGGTTACTTACTTTATTTTCAATCTTCGTACTTCGCTAAAATTTACACAATTGGTAATACGCCACTTGCTTTTAAAAAAGTAATTATGTAACCCAAACAAAAATATTACGCTATTCGTATTCAATCGTATGCAACTCCATTTTAAGACAAATAAGTGTAGATCAGCGCCGAATAAAGGCACGTTTTGTCTGATTAATAAAACGTGACAATATGCAATGATAAGTACATACAAAATATAATCTAACTGGAGATAAGTTTTACGCATAAAATTAGGCCATATCTTTGAATTTGTAGATAAATTTTAAATTATAGAAAATTTTTATATTGGTCCTATTGGGCCTTTTTATTGACCTCATCTCAAATAATGGAAAGTGATGACGAGGTCAAAGATGTAGCATGATTGTCAAGCTAGAAGATACTTAATCACTCTTGACTCGAAGAACCCAAAGTTATATTTTTCGGGTAACACTAACGCAGCAGAAGGTCCAGTCCTTAGCATGACATCTTAAATGACATCATTTGTAAAGTTTCATCAGAGATCCAAAATGCGTTCAGAGATTTTGCCTGAAAGACCACCACCACCCATCCATTTATTTCTCAAAACTTTCGCATATACCATATTACTAGGATTAATATTTATTTCAATTCAACCCAAATCAGGCTCATTGGATTGGTCACCCCGGCGCAAAAGGAAATCCTGGATAAGAAGCGACGCGAGCGCCGCAAGCGATCCACCACCAGCACCAACAGAACCGACTTCCTCTATGGAAGCTATGATATGACTGTGAGTATTTATCTGAAACGAACGTGGTGGAGTGAAAAGTGAAAGATGTAGTGACTAAGATAGAGAAAGGAATGCTGAGTTGGTTTTGTCATGTAGAGAGGATGATTGAGAGGAGATTAACGAAATATCATATGTGATAAGAGTGAATGGAATTGTTGAAATTGGAAGACCGGGACGTATATAACACGATCAAATCTGAGATACTCTAAGGAAAGTCAGGTCAAGAGTACCTTAAACTGAAAAGATTGATTAATGTGAAAGAAGCTAGAGAGATTTGACCGTAGCAAGTGGAAAATGTGGTCTCTGACTATCACTACTGGAAGGTGTGGCGTTATGTTTTATGTATATGTATTAGCCTTTTATGCCTTGCAACCAAATGATTTTACGGGGTCGGTCGGCAGCGCGTGGGAACATCCACGGCATCAGCCCCTGGTATTGAATAGGCTGCGGTGACTGCTTACCATCAGGCAGGCCATAAACATGTTTGCCACCTTAGTAGTATTAAAAAAGATAAAAAATCTTGTACAGTAGAATACAGCATAGTAGGTAAGATAGTTTTATTTATCAGTTTATTTATGTAATTATTGTTCAAACCTGGTGCCACATGCTCTGAACCTTTCAATTTCAGGTTTAGCAAGCGTGAAAGTGGTGTGGTGAATATTTCATAGACTGTAATGCTATAAATTACGTAATGCTACTACGTGGTTTTTCCATAAGCAGTGATGACCACTTTCCATCAGATGGCCCGCTGGCGTATTTTTCTGCCGGTCGATATAAAATAAAAAAATTTACAATGTTAAACTGTGTGCTCGTCAGAAACGCAAGAAGTTGAACCAGTTCCCGTACCTGCAGTCCCACAGCGACCCGCCGCAGACGCGCTCCGCCAAGCTACGGAAACAGCAGCTCACCACTGTGAGTACCTTAGTTTTAGAAATCCATTTCGCTCAACCAAACACATTAAAAACGTCAAACCGTCAAAGGTTACATTATATTTGCATGAAAATCGTACCACCGTAAGGAAATAAAATAAAATAATAAATAAAAGGTAACGTTAACACCGTCGCTGCGGTAGACGCAACCGTTGCGTCCGCAATCAGCGCTCTGCGTGTGCGCACGACGCACCGCAGCCGCTCCATTTCATACGCGCGCTACGATACTGAACACTGCTGTAGCATCTCTGATATTTGAGTTAGCAGGAGAAGTGTAAACAACATGATGTTAATCAAACTTCCACTTGATGGCGCCACTAGCTATTGGTCAGAATTCAACACTCAAAATTTACAGCTGGATTTTAGCCAATGAAACGATATTAAACAAAACAAAGATACATTGGTTTGAGACCTTACAAAGTATTATTAAAATAACCTTACGCGACAGTGGTACCGACCAGTGAGCAAAAATACGTCAGTCTTCAATACAATTAATGTTTTTTTTTAATGTAGGAGAGAATTAGTGTTGTCGCAGTCTTTTGGAGAACTTTATATAAAAATCTTATCAATCTACAGCATCAGCACAAATCGTCGCGCGAGGGTTCGCCGTCGGGATCGTCTTCCGAAAATCAAAGAGAAAACAAAGGTAACTGTAATATTTTTTTTTCATTTTATTCCATGACTACAAATAGTTCAGGTGCTGCCATCGTTTGTTTTCTTATGCAGTCGAGGACGTTGATGGTTCACTAATAATAAATGGCGATAATATTGCCCTTTGTATAAAAAATCCAATGTAAAAATAAACCGTAGTGCCTCACATCCTCTCGGCAGTTTCGCTTTTTAGCCACATTAAAGTCTCTTTTCTCTTTTGTGACTGTATTGATGGTGATGTATTACTTTTAAAATGTGTGATAGCGACCCCGACTGTTTAAAACTATAATATTATACTATTGTACTTAACGTTGTTATCAGTCGCAACAGTTAGCTTATTAACTATCAAAGTTTGTAAATGAAATAGGAAACTTTAAGTCTAATTAATTGTCTAGTGCAATGTACTATTTGAATAAACGACTGTTTGTTTCTAAATAAAGAAAAATAAATTAATGGCGACGCTGGCGGCCATGTACCAATGACTGTTTTCTGAGTTACGTACATTTGTTGAATTCTAACCGATGCTCTTACGGTGAGAGAAAACATCGTGATGACACCTGCAAATTCAGGCAATTGAATTTGTAACCATGATCGAATCTCGCCTGGTTCCCCTGGTAGCAGGGTCACGGAGGTCAGATGGTAGTTTCTCCAATGTAATTATCTGATCGCCAAATCCTGGATCATGGTCAAGGCGGACCCCGGGCGCTCGTTCTCGAGAGCACAACCGGGACATTAACGCCAAGATGATTATTATATTAATGGTGATGTGTGTCTGTCAGGGTTCAGCAAGCCGCCGTGGCTGCCCGCGCTACCGGCCGGGCTGTCCGTGGAGCCCGTGCCGGGGAAGAAGGCCTGCCATGTTTGCGGCAGGAGTGGTGAGTATAACGTGTACTTAATTTTTTAAAGACTAGTCCCTTGTGGAACGATTTTCAATATCTGGTTAGTAGTTTTGGAGATTAGCTTTAACAAATATACAAACATACAAACTTTCCTTCTTATAATTATTATGATTAATTGAAGAACTCGCTTCGCTCTCACGTCTCCCGACACCGACGATACCATTGAGGGTCGTCTATTTATGTAAATTTAATTCCATAAATTGACATAATCGTGGTGTTAGATTGGTGTACTGTTTTTATCTCGATTGTCGACAAAATTATTTTTTGTATTGTGTCGGGTCATGGCGTCATCGTCATCCGAGCAGCTAATCCAAGCTCCTGCCAGGGTTCGCTTTCTTGCTCTTTCTTCACCACTTTGTCCGGTGTACGGCATCCTAACATCTAAAGCCGTTGGCTCTCGCACCTTTTTTTATGTGCTACTCAGTGACTAACGAGCACACGGCACACCTGATGGTAAGTGGTAACTGTCGCCCATAATAACTACAATTCCAACATTTAGGTTGCAGCTAACAAAAATACAGAACCGCAGGTGCATTGTCACTGTGAGGACTAAGATGAAATGCCTCGTGCCTGTATTTCGCTGGCTACCTTATCCTTTAAACCGTACAACAATGCCAGCATTGTTGCTTGGCGGCACAAATATATTAATTCATTCGTCCCCCGCCAGACGTATCCTCCCTACTGGTGTGGTGCGGCGTGTGCGGCGTGTGTGCGCACACGGGCTGCGCGGGCGTCCTCGGGCGCTGCCCCGCCTGCCGCGCGCCGCTGCCCGACCCCGCGCCCGCCAGCCCCGTCGCGCACCACCACTATCGGGGTGAGTATCGATATACAAGACGTGACTGCTACACACCACATAAAACAGACTGACTACACAACGCATGACAGCAACACGAAACACAACAGACTGACTACACAACACATGACATCTACATACCACATAAAACAGACTGACTACACAACGCGTGACAGCTACAAACCGCATAAAACAGAAATCTGCTAAGGCACCTACACCCGCCACCTGGCGACTAATAATGCCACCACTATAGCGGTGTCTATGACTACACACCACATCACAACCGCCCACCACTCAACACAGACAAAGACAGGCAGCTAAGGCGTCTGCACCCGCCACCTGACGACTAATAATGCCACCACTACCGAGTCACAACACAGACATTTGCTAAGGCGCCTCCACCTGTCCTCTCGTGACCAGTAACACCACCACTATCGAAGTGACTATAGCTACACACCACATCACAGCTGGCCACCACTCAACACAGACAAAGACAGACTGCTAAGGCGCCTGCACCCGTTCCCTGACGACTAATAATGCCACCACTATCGAGGTGACTATGACTACACACCACATAACAATTGCCCACCCCTTAAAGCAGACAACTGCCCACCACTCAACACGACAACTGCCCATCATTCAACACGACAACTGCCCATCATTCAACACAGACAACTGCCCACCACTCAACGCAGACAACTGTCCACCACTCAACGCAGACAACTGCCCACCACTCAACGAAGACGACTGCTAAAATGCCTCCACCCATCCCCTCGTGAACAGTAACATCACCACTATTGAGGTGACTATGGTTACACACCACATCACAATTAATAACACCAGCACTACCGAGTCACAACACAGACATCTGCTGAGGCGCCTGCAACCGACCCCTCCACCACTGTCGTGATGACTATACACATTCATTGCCACACTCACGACCGTTTCCCACAGGGAAGGCAGAGACTATCGCCTCTTCCACCCATCCATCTTTTGCCTCTTCCACATTCATACATCTTATACATTTACACCGCTCTTTCCATTATACTGCCCCTTACACACCAACAACAACACGACACATACAAAAAATACTTGAAAATGTCACATTCTCCTATAATTCCAGATAATACATCCACAGACAAAATGGCGGAACGCAAACGGCTGCAAGAGCGCAATATGGAGCTGTGCCTTGAGCTGCGGAAACTGGAGACTCGCGCGGCCACCCTCAAGGAGAACATGGATGAACACAACGCGGAGAAGAGACAACTGCTGGCCGACCAGATCAAGACCCAGAGGAACCTGCAGAAACTCCTGGACTTCATCAGCCAATTCAAGGAGACGTCCATCAGTATACGTTCCACGTCGTCGGTCAGCGAAACGGGCAGTGACGTCAGTAAAAGCAACGAGGAATGATGTGAGTTGGTCTCTGTATTAGCATAGTAACAGCAGTGTTATAATAAATGGTCAAATCGATCAGTATTGCTATCTTCAGATGACTTCAGGGGGCTTATCATGCAGGACCGTGTCATATCAGCTGTGTCTTGCGTATCCTAGCTTCAGCTGGCCTCATTTATCTCTAACAAACACTAATATTAACTAAATATTGAATTACAAGGCTGAAAAAATATTTAGACCATTCCATTCGTTCCGATCGAATAAAATAAAATAAATGGCAATGAATGAGATGAACGATGACAAAATAGCAATCGCCTAATATAATACTGTGTTCTTTGTTCCAGATTTTGCACGTGAATGTTGTCATATCTAAGGTATTTGTTGATGTTGAGTGTCGGTTGGTAGCCTATAGGGCCGTAGGAGCCTCCTGAGGTAGTGCAAACTTGTTAATCAATTTTATGCCGCTAGTATATAAGTGAAAATGAATTTTTCATATTTTATATCATATGTCGTAAGGAATATTTCAAATGAGTTTTACAGTAGCAATTTTTGTTATTATTATGTTTGCATGATATTGATTTGCTATCGATATTGAAGCAAAAGTTGAATGAACGGACTGCAGTAGCAAAAATATATTGGTTTACTTTGGTAATTTCATTCTTTTGAATTTTTTTCGCTAATGGTAAATTTTTCTTGCTTTCGTGTCAAGTGGAGTTTATTATGAATTGTATATTGATACAGACAAAGCTCCTTATTTTAATGTATGTATATGTAATCAAATACTTTCAATCACATATCTCAAGTTCGTCCATACTGGATTCGTGAACGAAAGCTTTCTTTGGTCTGAGAAGGCAATGCGTACGCCTATAGATAGCCACATGGTACGAAGCACAAAACAACCGATTGTTTAACACATTTTGACATGACTTTTGTTATTCAGAAAAACCACGGAACTACAAACAAATTGAATAACTTAGCTTCAGACAGATGTAAACTAACTACAGTGGCACACTTATCTGACCCAGCGACCGGCGGTACTGTTTTTGGCATTGACATTAAGTTCTTCACTTCCAGTTTTGGCCACCGGTTCTGATAAGTTTGTGGCACTGTACTAGTCGTAGAACTCTCGGACTAAGATAAATTAAAAATAATGAGAATGACAATACATAAACGTGTTGAAACCACGTACTTGCAGCAATTGAAAGTTTCGAAAAATAATGGATCAAACCTAAACACAGGACACATTTGGTCTAACCCATTTCAACACATGTTCTAAAAAATCAAAGAGTTAAGTCCAAATCCTTTTAAATTCCGTGGGTGTCATTCTGATTATCTATCATTGTACACTCTAGTATGCTCCTAGTATGACCATTGACAACAAATATGGTCAAAGTTCTTTGAATAAAGTCATCCTACTATCTCTTTGCATCCCACCAAGGAGCTTTGAATGTCTGTATGTTAAAAACCAAGCCAAAATATAATAGGAGAAGTGTTCAGTATTGATTCCTAGCTTAGATAATCTTAGATAGTTTTCTCGTGTTAAGTGGATCTTTTCTATTAATATTGAAATTTTGTCTTAGTGGAAAAGTAAATGAATTGATTGTATACTGTGATATGGTTATGTTGTCCTTGGTTGTTTGTTATTCTCGCATAGGATATTATGTTGTGTAAATGAACCAGGGTTGAGATGTAAATAAAAATCCGTAAATTCGTAATTTTTAGTTTTTTTTTTGTATTTAATAATACAGAAAATATATAATGTAAAAATGTAAATACAGCTTAAAAGTCTGAGCATGTAACCGTTATTTCAAACTACGGTTATCCTGACCACCTTGTCGTACAACCTGTTTCGAAGACTCGCTCCACACGGAGAATCCAAGCACTTTTAATTTTAGCAGCAAATCGCCTTACAAAGTGCTTCTAATTTTGAGGCTGAGACTGAACTTTGCATCACTATGATATTTCGAGTATCCGTTTGCCCTCGTTGATCTCTCGTCGGAGTTCGATGATAGCGAATTCGAGTAGTTGGAACTCGTATTGGGAGAGGTTGGTATAGCGTATCATTTCTATGACGCCTCGTTCGTCGAGTTCTAGAAGTCCAGCGAAGAATCCGGTTCCAAAGTCGTTGTTCTCTACGAAGGCTTGCACTCTGGCGGGCTCGCCAGCCAGAGCTGAGAGGACCTCGTGGGCGAATAGGAGCACGCTGCATGCTGGTGATAGCGTTGGCCAGTACCCGCGACGCGCTTCTATGATTAGCTGTGCTGCCTGCAATGCAAAGGACGTGTGGTATAAAACGACAAAAACTGTGAGTAGTAAGGGTATAGGGCTGTAACCGAATATTAGGAGTGACAAATGACGGATCGAAACTAGTTTATAAAACGAATGTTTTGGATAACAACAAAAACATTGCAGTATTACCCCATTCATTTGGTAATAGTTTTTTCTGAATAATTCAGTAGTTTCCTTATCGGCGGCATGTTAGGACAATAATTAATGTAGCATAAAAAGGCACTTACATGCTCAACATCATCATTTACCTAGCGGCTATTCCGGCTTACGCCAGGGCCCGCATGCCGCCGTATATACTAGCGACGTTCTTTATTATCACCCATCTCTAGCACTTATTCGACTGAAGAGAGTCAATAGCTCGTCCTATTACCAAATTAATGTGGTAGTACAATAGGTTTCTACTAACTATAGTTATTAGCAAACTTCGTGAATATTTTTTATGTAGTTCAAGCTTTTCGCACGCACACTGTGCTGTCCTGTACTGTGCCACCACGTCATAATCACTGTACACATAGTTTGCAGGGAAATGCAGGTACAACCGAGTGCATTTCTATGGCGGTTGTGTGTAAGGACGCTTACCTGGCGTACTGCGGTCGTGTACTCGTCCACACGTTTCACGTCCATAGCACGGTACGGCGTGCTCTTCGATGTAAGCGGAATGAGGGTCTTCTCCGAATGTCCCCCAATCACTGGCACGTAGCACTCGCAGGCTCGTAGCCCGTGCTCCGAAGCGTACATGGACTGCGCTCGCAACGAGTCGATGCCTGTTATCCCGAATAGCTTCCGCGGGTCGTGCGTGCTTTGACCGCGGAGGATCTCAGCCGCCATTGGTATAATAGAGTTAATCGGCTCGGCGAGGATCCCTACAAATGGCAGGGCATTATTGGCGCGAAGTAGCGACTGGCATAGCGCCGTCACGTACTCTGCGTTGGCTGCCAAAAGGGATGTGCGGCTCGAGACCGAGGAGCCGACTTCGCCGATGCCGATGACAAGGTCTGCGTCCTCCACGGCCTCTTCCAAATGCCCTGACGTGTAGCACTTGGTCACGGTCTCGGTGGGGATGTGCGACAAGTCCAGCGCTACACACGGCGTACAGGGTAGCCGATCGTACACGGCCAGCTTGGTTATGGAGGGCTGAGTCTTCAGCAGCATGCACACTGTCTGCCCGATCTCGGACGCGCCACCTACCACAGTCACATTGTAGTTCCGAGAGCTCACAGCGCCGCTCAACACATCCGCGCTGCCCAACACGTGCGTCAGTAATTTCTTGGCAAAGAACATTTTGGTTTATAATGCAGGAGGTGATGGCTACTCGCAACAATTTTGAACGATTTGGTCCTGAACATTAGACACGAAAATTGGCTGTAAACTACGGCATCTAAGGCAACGATATTTAATTTAGACGTTACTCTTGAGAAAATAGGGTAATTTAGTATTTTACAATAAAACACAATAGCATCATGATCGCAGTAGACTGTCACTGATAGACATAACGTAGAGAGAAAATAATCAATATGACGTGTAGGTCGTAGACAAGAATGCCTGTCCTCTGTAATCTGTGCTGTATTGAACCAAATCATCAGAACATGTTGATAGGGCTTGATGGCTTGATTTATTTTTGAGAAATAATTTGGAATTCATTACAGTAACCATGGACAGTAACGATGTAAAATTGTGCAAGTAGTTATTTCACATATTGTAGGAAAATGTATGAACGAACAGGACTATTGTTTGCCAAAATTCTAAAGGATATTACGTACGTTCAGCAGAGGACGATCCAGATGACTATAATCGGTGCGTGCAATCAAGTGGGTTCGAAATTAGCATTGATCTTCAAACAGCATCCTAAGATGGAAAAATTGATTTTGTACGACGAGGACAACCGAGTGCATGGTATTGCACTGGAGCTGCGGTTGCTGCCGGGCGAGCCCGAGCTGTATTCGTACGCCGGCACGAGGAAGCTCGTCAAAGCCGTGGCCGACTCCCAGATCGTGGTAGTAGTGGCCGACAAGGCGCGCAGACCCGGAATCTCTTCAGAACAAATGCTCGTTATCAACGCCCCCGCCATACAAGACGTGTGCAAAGCCATAGCCGATGCAAACCCCCAAGCTTTCCTGGCCATCTCGACGAGCCCTCTAAATTCAATAGTACCCTATGCTTGTTGTATCCTAAACTCGTTTCAGTGCTACAATCCTTTCAAGATTTTGGGGATTACTCAAATCGATGCAGATAGGTGCAAGGCCTATACAGGGTTTACGTTGAAGATGAGTCCACGCGACATAAATGTGCCCGTCATAGGAGGGCATTCCGAAGATACAATTGTGCCTTTATTTTCTAATATGTCTCCACCGAGTGATTTGACCGAGAATCAAGTGGATATTATTACGCGGCTTCTGAAGAGGGCTGGGGCTGAAGAGGTGGTCAACCAAGCCGACGGCGGGTGTTCCACCATTGCGGTGGCGTGGTCCGTGAACGATTTCCTGAACGGGTTGATCGAGGCTGCTCTAGGAAATCAAACCCAGTTAAACTGTTACACTGCCAACCCTAATTTTGGGTCTCGTTATTTTTCCGGGCCAAACGTTATTGGTCCAGATGGTATTCGTGAGTCGTGTGCATATAGTAGTTTCAGTATGAACAGTTACGAGAGTGCTCTCGTTGAGGAAGCCGTAAAAGCTATTACCAGGGACGTCGATCAGGGCGAAGATTATGCCCGGATATTTGCATGAGCGGCGACCAACGGTCTTGTGGCGATCCTGTAACAAGTGTGAGTAAAGTAAATCACAAGGTAGTATTGTCTAAAGGTAGATACCTAACAGTACACAACCGTATTTTATTATAACTGTAAGCGTCTTTTATTTTAGTAAGTCAGAAGGTAAGAGCATCCCTATTCCATGAAAGTTTCAATCCTCGGAGTCTTATCCAAGCAGCTGAATTAAATTTGGTTACAACACACAAATTCGTACTAGACTGCTGCTATTGGGTCCTATTGATTCTCACTAAACTTTTGGGTTCGACTTTCTGTCGACATAATCGGAACGCGACGTCTATAACGGCCCAATAGCAGCGGAACGACGAGGCGCAGGGCGACCATCATGTGGCTCATTTCGATTTATTCCACTGTAATTTTGTCTCGTGCCACTAACGTTTTTAATGTGACTTGGCTTAGGTAGATACGTGTCTACAATAAGAAAAATTTAGACATTTTCTCCCCTTACATTCGTCGTTATCGTACAAGGCGGTTAATGTTTTTGAGGCAAAAGATCTAGTCTCCGTAGGCTGGAAAATGGGCAGCAGCGTTTCCTTTTGTTACACTTATAACACTGCGATCTCCAACCCGCCTGCCAACCGTGGAGATTATGGCAATAACCTTTCGTGGGAGAGGCCTTAAGTCCTGCAATGGACTGTTATGAGCTGTGATGATGTTAATGTAGCGACCAACGAAGAATATGAGCCGTTTCACGCACCTTAAGTTTCTTCAAGTATTTGATTGCGTTTCTTGCTATTACGAGTTGAAGCCCTGCAATAACAATTGAAACGCCCATTAAACAAATCGCGTCTCGTATGACGTCCACATTAATCCCCGCTTATCATCCCGTTGGACATTCGCAGCTCGGTAGAGGCCGCAAATAAGACCGGTAACGAGGGGGTTAACTCTTAAGATAATCGCGGTGGAGCCAAAGGGCCGCAAGAGCCTAATGTGTTGAGGTCTCCGGGCGTTAACTTCGCACGGCTAAGGGTCGACAATGGTGATTACGACAGTGGAGGGATCATTTTATTGCACCCAAAACTGTTTGTGATTGCAATTTAGTAGTGCGAAGGTTATGTAGGGACGTGTGTCTCCTATGTAACTGGTTTAAAAGTGAAATGAGACAACTTTTGAAAAATATGGTGGTGCTCAGAAAAAAACGACGCCGAGGCGAAGTGGTGGGGATATTTTATGTTAGGGATGTGTCGTCATCATCATGAATAGCCTAAAGCTATCCATTGCGTTGTTCTTTTTGTCCCATTTCGTAGCTGGAATTCGTAGCTAGCTACGTAATGAGAAAAATTACCCATTCGGAAGCCAGCTACCAAACAGGAAATTTCAATGGGGTTTCATTTCGTAGCTTTTACTTTACATTTTGAATTAGGTAAAACACACACATATAGGGGTACCACGACTTCAGGTTACTTTGACACATTGCGGAAAAACTAGTACACTAAATTTATTTAACTGGCAATAATAAAATATATGGAGGAAATATAACTCGACGCTATTGGGTATTCTATAACCTTAATAAGCCGCCTTAATAATTGTACACCATTTAAAATTAGTTGGTTTATACTGTCTAACTTAGGTGTCAACGTCAACTACGTCAAATGTTGACACATATAACAAGAATCATAATTCCATGAAGGAGGGCGCTAGGTCTTTTTCTGAAACGTCATTATTCTAATTTTACAATTGATCCATGTTAGTTTCTTTTTCCGTCACGTTCCTTATTATCCATGTCGCATTGTTGGTGGCATTTGAATTGTGTCATAGAATGCACACACATACATGCACATGCTACATGGTACATGCTTCCGGTGTTGCTACATAAAGCGTAGAACTAGCGCCACCATTGACAGGTCACCTCTGTCGCCGGTCAAGCTTTACATACGATTAAAATATCAATTGATGATACAAACCACCCATTGGTAATATACAGTTCACACACCTAAGTTACATAATAACAAAAATGCAGATGTGTTGTCGCTGTGAGGACTACTGCTGGTTATTGCGCTGGCTACCTGAATCTCTAAAGAATCTATGATTACAACAAGGTAAACAAAATAATAGCTACTCATACAGGTAATAGGAGGTTCGATAGGCACCGTGAGACGAGCGGGGCCGCGAGTGCTCCCGCGGGTGTCGTCTGCTGGCTCCAGCGGAGGCTGCGTTCCGGAACCCGCGTACCGATAGGTAGCGTGGGTTAAAGTTATTTAATCTAATGGTAAAATAACGCAGCCAAACAATACTATTTTAAATAGTAAGTAGTAGGTACGTATTAATTTGTAGCAATCTGCAGGTGAGTAAGGTATGGGGAACCGTGGCTTTGTCAGTGGTGGAGCCAAGCATTTGATAATTTTCTGCCATAACTCAGAAAAGAGTCATTGGTACATGGCGGCAATGGGGTTCGAACTCGGTACCTCTCGCTTACCAGTTGGACCCCTTAACCATTAGGCCAACGACACTGGTCTCTATTCGTATTTCCCATTTCATAGTTTGGGTGTAATCATCTTGGCATTAATGTTCCGGTTGTGCTCTCGAGCAAGAGTGCCAGGGGTCCGCCTTGACCATGATCCAGGATTTGGCAAATTAGATAATTACAGTGGAGCGACTGCCATCTGACCTCCGTGACCCTGTTACCAGGGGAACCTGACTAGGTTGGATCATGATTACAAATTCAGTTGCCTGAATTTGCAGGTTTTACCACGATGTTTTCCCTCACCGTAAGAGCATCGATTAGGATTCAACGAATGTACATAACTCAGCCGGCCGGCTAACATACATGGCCGCAGCGGGATTCAAATCCTAGGTTGGGTGTCATTCACACAAATAGTTAAAACTTATTTGATACCTAACAGGTATTACATACCGTTTACATTAAATTTAGAAGAATCGTGGAGTTTCTTACTTACCTGAGCATATTTTGTGTTAATTATAGGTACATAAGTGAAATCCCAAAATGTTGAATTTCCCAGACTGTTGAATTTTTATTGTTTAGCAATATAGGTATTACCATAAACCGTAATAATGGTACTACTTAGATTTGAGGGAACCGCTAAATCCGCCCGCCCGTTCCTGAACGCGCCGCCAGCAAGTCGTTACCCGCAACTTGTTTGCCGAGCCCGCCGCGGCAAGAATTGCAAATGGCGATAATTCCAACTGCGCTGATAAATCACCGGAACAGCCGTTCAACTTTTTTCCTCGCGGGGCACCTTCCCCATTGTTGGATACTTGGAGATTGATCGCGTTGAACGGAACTTCCGCCAACATGTGTCCCAGAAGGAGTTGCTAGGGCTGACGTATGCGCGCGTTCAAGTTTTATCGCCATTTAATTTGTCTACACCCGGGGGTGTTGTAAGAAAAATTTAATTCCGTGATTTACGAGTGTGTTTGGCGAACAATCGATTTGGGTAATGTTCGGGAGTCTGAAATTTACTTATACGTTACATACAAGGGTTTTAAAAGTTGACATACCCAGAGGTATTCCGAAGGCATACATGAACGATTTTCATTATCACACAGCCAGTAACATCCAGTGTTGGACTTGAGCCCTAAATATACCCAGCCAGGGAGCTATTGTCCTAAGCATTTGATGTATAATCAAAGATATAAAATTCAATTTTTGAACTAGCTGGCTCGTTTCTCGGGCAGATAACACCTAAGCATTGCTACACATGTGGTAACGCAGCCGGATTCCGGGGGGCAACGGAGTGGACGACTTATTAAATTTTTAATGCTTATGTATATTGCTTTTTTATGGTATTTTTTCCTTCTTATCTTCGATCGATATCTTCTTCTTATCTTTTTTATGAATAAATATTTCTTTTAATCTGTTATAAAAAAATATTGATTAATAAAAATTATGAACGGTAAATTGAGAGGTAACATACAGTTGTAGGTATACAATATTTACTAATACAATCCCACCTACTTAGGCACAAATTAAAATTCAAAATTATCCCTAACCTCTTAGGTACAATTTGAATTTAATATCCCCTCAACTCCGAGCCTTTACAGTTGTAGTAAGCCGAGGACAGTACCCTTCCTTCGTTAACCCTCAAGACGTCGTTAAACCGGCCACGGGCGTAAGAAAGCGATAAATTAGCGTTCGATGACGCCCCGGGTCGCTGTTGTGGCGATTTATGGCTGCTCTAATTGCCCTCAATTTGCCCACAATACGTTACGCAATTAGCTTTATCATTGATAAGACGCCGCGCTGCCGGAGGCCTTCGCCAGTGAGAGGGCTGTGGCGGTTGCTTTTAAGTTTGTTACACTTTGTCAAGTCAAGAGTGCGGGATAGATAAATCATTATTCAAACCAGACGTAACGTTTGCCTTGTGGTGTCCGAATAGCACTAATCCCTTCCAGTTACGGGCGTAACAATTCAGAAAGCGCCATCTAGCCCCAAAGTAAGCAAAGCTTGTGTAATGGGTGCTTGATAACTGATAAACTATATATATACTTTTAAATACATACTTATTATACATATAACACCCAGAACCGAGTAGTAGAATAGTAGAATATCAGAAATTAAAATTCATCATTTTTATTTCTGCCCGGCCTTGAGCCTCTTCCAAATTAGTAGGGATTTAGTAGGGAAACACAGCTGCCCATTTATGGGTCTGCGGAGGTCCTAGCTGTAGCTTGTTTCTATCCAAGTGTGAAAAGTAAGGGATCAATACGTACATACTTACGCCTTTTTTCTGTAGGGATACGCAGAGACCACATTGTTCCACTTGCTACGATTCTGGCGAATCTCTCGCTTCTTCCACATTCATATATCTCTTCTCTACACTTTCATACATTCTCGTCGGTTTATGGAACTCTTGACCCGACCTTTATTCAAAATATCTTCGATTTGATCATGATTACACCTGTATTGTCCCGGGCTTCCATTTACTGCTTTAACGGGCTTTGCCCCACTACTCATTGTCACCGCTGCAACTCCTGTGTAGCCACGAGCTACAGCGGCGATCACACACAGGTCCTTAGTTTTGACGCTCAGGCGCACCCGAGGACAAGCTAAAACTACTGTCTTGGAACCCGCAACAAATTGAATTAAGAAGTAACAGATAGGAGTAGGAAACGCACCACAGATACTTAAGTTAGATACTTACACTAGATAATTAAGTTATGTCTAACATACACTAGTTAATTAAATTATGACAAATAAAGGCTTTAAAGTTACCTATTGACGCCATAAGGTCCGAATAGTAAACTACACCCGAGTTACTGGAAATATAATCCAACATTAAGCATCTCTCATGTTGCCACAGTTCGGATTCCCATAAAATATGATGAGCAGAGTGCTCAAATAAAGTATCACGCGAAGAACACTCGCAGTAGGTGCATTTACTGCTGCCACATAATATATATTTTTCGTCAATCTCCTCTCAATCGTCCTCTACATGAATAAACCAACTCAGCATTCCTATCTCTATCCTAGTCACTACGTCTTCTTTCCCTCCAGCACATTGCCTTATTGCACTAACTAACATGTGATAAATAACCCTACAAATTCAACTACCCCAATCTACCATAAGTACTTGATTTTTCCAAACAATAAAACAAGTCAATCTCAATGCTGTAACAAAGACAACATCACAGTTGTCGGTCCCTATTACGTATAATATTAAAATGAATCAGCCTAGAAAACCTAATAACGATAGAGTAAACTTGCTACAAATATGTAGCTAGGTAGGTAGCTCTAGGTCTAGACAATAACTCGATAGATAGTAAAGACGGTTTGCGGAGCCTGGCAGCGCATTTACATTTTGTTAGCATCTCTTTTATGCTTCCGTAGACTAGGTAATGTGATTCATTTTGTGCCCTAAGTGCATGGAACCTAACATAGTTTGAGGTGCATAAAATTGAACTGCCAAGGAAATTGAGGCAGCCATACCGGGTACGGGCCTGTGTCTTGCACCTTGACGTTCTAAATAAATACGTTTGTGTGCCTCTACCGTTGGTGAAGCGAGGTTGACCAAGGTCTTCCTCTTGAAATCCTATTACTAGTTGAACAGTCTCAGAAGCCGATAGGCACCCTGTGACGGTATATTATTGTTATTAAAATGAGTTATAAAATTTCATTCAACTTCCTTCCCCAACCCACTTTCAACATTTAAAGACAAATATCTCTTCTACATTACAGATAGACTGTACGACTGTATCTGCGAAGTTCACCTACCCAAGTATATTTCCGAGCGAATACTCGCGTATCATTCGATACGAGCCAGCCCGGCGCCCCAGCCGAGTCGGGTTTAATAATCGATTTAATTGAGCCAATGAACAATTTAATTAAAATTCTGAAGACACAGCCGCGGAGCCCGTGGGATGCGGGACGCGCTGTGTGGCTGCTGCGTGGCGTTTCGGCCGTTTCGCGGGGCGACTGGCTGTGGGTGGTGAATGTAAGCGGTGTTGTGGCAGAAAAGCTATGTATTGTGGATGAGGTATTTGAGTTACAATGCCGATTGGCACCCCGTGATTGTAGGTATATTATTATGGTTGAGTTATAATGAATTAACATTCAGACCCCATATTTGAAACCGCTCGCATTCACGCGACCGCTCGTATGCTCTACCTATCTCTTTCACACTCGTGGTAAGTTGCTAGGAGACAGAACAAGCATCAGAAGGCGAGCGATTGCGTGATTGCGAGAGGTTTCAAAAATAGGGCCCCAGACGTAACGTTTGCCGTGTGGTGTCCGAATACTACCAATAAATACCCTTCAGTTACGGGCGTCGTATTAGGTGACTAATTGCGTAGAGCAAAACCATATTCTACGACCTCCGTGAACCAGAAAGTGGAAAGTAGCGTTTTCTGTTGTATTATGTTCAACACTGTCGTGCGTGGAGATTATAGGTAAAATACCCTCCACAAATCAGAAAATTTATGAATGTTCAAAACGTTTATGAGTTAAGAATAAGATTACCTAATGGTTTCCATTTTTTCCTGAATTTAAGAGGTTAAATAGAATAATCAGTACTTATTTTTTACTTTAATTATTACATGCTCTCATCCGCTACGTGGTAAATATAGTTAATAAATTTTCAAAGTTAAATTAATTATTTCCTTTGCTAGTCCTTCCATAACACTCCTAAGCTAAGACCACCATGAAAATCAAATACTCCTGTCGAATCTCCGTTTTCGCACGATGACTGCGACACGTGTAAAAATATGCGATTATTAAAATATCGCAGTACAAATGAGCGGTGCGGCGCGCGCGCTATGCAGGTATTTACGGCGCGGGTTATTGGAGCGGCCGGTGTCGCTGCGCTCGCCTGTTTGTATTATTACATTCGGTTTGTAGGCCTAGGCTGGTTAGCTGGCAGGGGTTGTGGCTGATGGTAGGGTCCAATTGCAATATTCAACTAAAGGGTCAACTAGTCTAGGCTGTTCCTAGACTGGCATGCTCCATCATTTACCACCAGGTGAGATGGCGGTCAAATGCCGGGCTAATCTACTTAAAAAAAACTACTTGACTGGAGAATCAGGGCCGACAGTTGTTACGGGTTGCTCTATTTTCCTCCTACGGCTTTCAATTTTAAGTTTAATTAAAAAAATATTTCTTCATCAACATCGAAAGCGAACGGTTCAAAAATCAGCGTCATCCAAAAATCTAAATGGAAAACCTTTCGACTAAAGGCGAGCTGTTTAAAAATACAGACAGACATATAATAGGGAACAAGTGAATGGAGCGTGAGAAGTTTTTTTAGAATAACATTGTTTTGTACCGATCGTCCGTCCACCAGGGGGCAGGGACCACCAGTGCTCCGCAGACCACCTGTTAAGTTAAGACAACTTTGTGCACAGACAGGTGCGTGTTTAAATTTCCTAGTTTCAGGGGTTAATTGCAACAATTGCAAATCAATCATTATAGATGCAGATAATTAATTATAAAAGCAGTTCTAAGAGCATTTTAAATTAAAAGAAATCGATCGCGCTCATAAAGTCCCCACAAATTATTGCAAGTTGCGATAATAACGCTCCAATACCCTACGCCTGTTTGTCTAGTCCGTTACAATAAACATAGCGAACCAAAACAAAAAAATCTGAAATGCGTGCAAAAATAAATAGATTAAGTACTCTTAAACAGACCAGTAAGAGAGTACTTGAGCACGTTCGCTACATTAGAGTGCACATTATGGTCCACAAATGGCCCTCTATCCCGTGCCCTCCCACAATGCGTGTAGCAGTCACGCGCAGGCGCGGCGACGATAGATAAAGCGTGGGTCGCGTGGCCGGCGCGTGCGACTCTCGTAGAGCCTGATGTAGAGATTTTTTTTTAGGACTAGAGACTGGCAGAGTGATAGAGCATTTTTGCTGTGATAATACTTGGGAGTCAGTGACAGTGACGTGGCAAGAGTGTTAGTGGTAGCATTGTGTGCGGTTTATGATTTTCACATAGGGGTTTAAGCTGTGTCTTAGGGGTTGTGTGAGGCAATCGGATCAGTTGTAAGCTTACCGATTACGGAAGGCGCCAAAACAAAACCGGATTGCCATTTATAGTTGAGTCATCATTAATTATAGGGTTTTTCTAACAGGCTTATTATTTTTTGCAGCAAAACGTATATTCTCACCTTTTCAGATAAAAAATACAGTCATTTGAAACCAGTCTTTTTAGTGATAAGCTGCCGCTCCAGCATGCATGGGTGGCATGGGAGGCTACTCATTGTTTTAAATGTTTTAATTAGTAATGTTTCCTTTGTCAATCACTGTGTATCGTGGAGTGCTATAAGTGTATCTTTCTTCTCCTTTCTTTCTTCGCACGGGATGTAATGTGATTTTTTACACCTTGCGTTATTTTAATGTAATTTCAATAGGGATCTCGTATTTAAAAAAAAATACAGGTCATATTCCTCGTTAAAATCGCTGATAATGTAGTTTCTATAGTATTTTTTTGGTTTGTCCAGCTAAGTTCATCAATTACAAACAAACATACATAAAAATCTTTTCTCTTTATTTATACTTTATTTTAGTTTAACGAAAACCTTGTCAAACTCCACACGGCATCCAAACTCAAACTCCCTACAGTCGTCGGCGGTCGCGTACGTCATAGCGCGATCAATTAGCACGCGTCACGTTATCTGCCATCTGCGGGTTTGCGGGACAAACGGCCCTGCGCGGGACAGCCCCGCGTAATGGCCCTAATGACGAGTGGGACCGCGGGACATTTTGCGGAGCGATGCACCGACACGGGTCCAAATATTGATTTTGTTTGCTTTCGAGCGGGACGGGATTGTAGAGTTCGTAGAGTCCCGCATTAGTTTGTAGAGTACCACTGAAATGAATTAGAAGACCGGTTTGTTTATTCGTTTTTGGTTGTTTGTATGTTTTCCCGTTGCGTCGAGAAGAATTTGAATGTGGAATAGTAGGACGAGAGTGCTTTTTGTCTTTTATGCACATGCGGAAGTGCCTATTAAAACAGCATCTCTGCCGCAATTACTTCCTATTTCAAAAACGCTCCGGACGACTTTATAATTTTCTTAAACGTGACCTTTTTCAAACTTGACACTATCCTAACTCGTTATCTTTTTTAATCTTTGAGAAAGTGGTGATATGTTTAAGATTGCCATAGCGATCCGCCATTACTGTTCATAGTTGCCACCATATTGTTCGTTCAATCGCACCAGTCGCCGGCGGTTACGTGTTAACAGAGCTCCGTTGACCCCGCCACTGCATTCACACAATAAACACCACTAAATCACAGGCTGTTAATACGATATGACGATGCGGTTTCCAGCCCCTAATCTCGATACGCAGCGGAATCGGGATCACACACCATTAAGTGCGCAGTGTGGGCCGACCGCGGAATAAATGAGGATTATGGTAACTGGCGTTTAAAGCGATGCGCAGAATAAATAAAGATTAATTTCTGTGACGGCTAAGTGCCGTGAGAAGGTTTGCGTGTACGCAGACTTGGAGTTGTGGTCGCTCAGATGCCCTTATGTTAGTTTTATGTAGCTTGTGCATTTTATTCAATGTATGAGAATGAAGTATGTGGTTTAACCGGTCTAAGGGTCCCTGGCGGAAGACCTTGGCCCCCAGACATCTACACAAGGCCGGTCCTGTGCTTTCCGCATCCAGCTGGTACTTGCGATCTTTAGCAGGTCGGCGGTCTAACTTGTGGGAGGCGTTCCTACGCTGCATCGATTCTAAAGTTCGATTAGCTTCAAAGAACGAACCGCTCACCCACCCATCAGTTACTGGCTATATCGGTTTTCAAAGCCTGCTGCCACTAGACTGGGGCTGTTCTTTTTATTAGTTAAAGAGTTTTAAGGTTTTACCTGATTCAGTATGAACGCCCCAAGATTCACCTGTAGAATGTAGGTCGAAAGGTCGAAGGCTGTTGTACACAGACTTCTTATCTATTCAATTATTTTTTCCTTCAGCACAAGCAAAATTAATTTCCCCGTAAGGGATTCATTAAAGTGCCTAAGGGAGACCGGCACATTACTACTTAGCTCTCTTTTTAGTGAGCATATTAATCTTAAATCGTACTTATCATTTAATTAGATCCGTGGCAGGCGTTTGTGGCTTCAATTTTGTTTAACAACGTCATACACACGTCCCCTCTTGCGAAATGCTTGAAACAAGACATTTATTCGGATAGAATAACCTAATAAACAAACCTAAAACTCTTATTATAGGGCGATACGGTGCATATTAGAATTTGATATTATGCGGGGCAGTAGAATGATTCATATCGTGGTTTGCGTGCATCCCCACTGTTAGTACTGTTACGGTGGTTGCACTGTTCGAAATTGCTAGTGGCTAGTTGATACGCTGAATTGTAAGGGCTGTCACAACATTCGGTAAGGGCAGCTTTTAAAATTTAGTTTTACTTTAAACATGTAAGTAAAATATTTTTCACCTCTCTCTACAGTTAAGACCGTTTACTAGAGGATAATATAAAAAAGAAAATAAAAAAAATGGGCTTGGACAAATGTACACCTCGCCATCTTGCCCCAAAGTAAGCAAAGCTTGTGTTATGGGTGATAGATAACTGATTAATTACTCATATACTTTTTTTTAAATACATACCTATTATACATACTATATCCAGACCCGTAGCAGAGTGATGTTCATTAAGTAGGTATTTCCTAAAAAAGAAAACGTTTCGATGCGTGGCAACCCTGCGCTAGTGGCAAATGGCAATGTCTTGCGCATCCCTGATTCGCTGCCGGATATTAATCCCCAAAACTTAATCACGTCCCTCTGTAAACCGAATGTAAACGTTTTTTTGAACACATCTCATTACACAATGTAATTCCCACGACGTTTTTTCGTACACTTTTATTATTTTCACCGCAGTTAAATTAGTTCGGTGAAGTAATGCGTTCACGCTGCATAATTTTAAAGGCATTCGGCACATTATAATTTTTTTTTTTTAGAATTCAATGCAAGTCCTTTTTTATTTCTATTCGTAATGGGCATTAGTGAATATTTAGATCCCCGATCATGCGTTAGGTATAATTTCTTTTGGTGAAGCCCAAAAAGATTGCGTTGCATTTGCAAATTGCAATGTGTTTGATGCCTAAACATTTTTTACGTCCATATAGGTACGTATTTATTTATATTTTGAACGTATCTACTTATTCATTTAGAACGTCAATATTGTACTCATTATAAATACATAGGTAGAGGTACCTAATTTAATCTTCGGTTCGTTTTTGTTTCTTTTAATTTTGATGTTTAGTCCACACATGCTACATAGGTACCTAAACCGTCCTTAAAATACCCACTTACATATTCTACCTACAGTAACGCAATATCAGCCACCAAAATGCGAGACCAACTGACGCTTGGAGCGTAAAAAATATTTTTTTCCCACAAAAAGGCGGCAGTTTAAACTGCGTTTAAATTTGCGTCAGCGCGGGATGCAGATGAGTGACGTCACGTGTACAGCCCCCGTACCCCCCGTACCCCCCTCCCCCCACGCTCGCTTCCTACCCGTGTCTAATTGACACCCCTGGCCAGTTTGGGATTTTGGAAAATGAGTTTTCTGTAGACCGCATACATAATTCTATGGCATTCGGACATAGAGTAGCTTTTTATATTGAATTAGTGGACCCGGCGCGACTTTGTTCGCGTACACCTACTTTACCGACCCTTATTTTCTTGCTTATGAACCTTCCTCTTTAATTACTGTATCTATTGTTGAAAACCGTATTAAAATCCGTTGCGTAATGTAAAAGATCTAAGCGTACATAGATACATAGGGACAGAAGGCGCTAAGCGACTATGTCTTATACTATGTACCTATAAAATATTCATAATATACATTGTGGCTTCACAGTTTGATTTTATAATAGAGCGAGGCAACCGAGAAGAGTAAGAAACATTATAGTTGCCTATATATTAAACCCTAATCAACAGATGCCGGAAAACCCTGACAAATTTCTCAAACTACTGAATCAATTTTAATGAAGCAAGCAATAACCTATCTTTATGTATACTCATAGCGTAATGTTCTAATTACATATTCGAAAACAGTTGTTTAAGGATACACTTTTTTCACGCCAATCAATAAAATTTTAAAAAATTACTATTTGATACAGCATTTCCCATACTATTTTCATTACAGCTGTATCGAAAAATAACTTTTTAATAATTATGCAACACTTTTCTTTTTAAATTTTTGTCGGACGCCGGGACACGGCTAAATGTAGGCTGAATACCTAAATGTCTTCAACAAATTCAAAATTCCTGTTTATATTTGTGATCAGTTCATAGTCTGTGGTTGTGATTGTGTACATTTGGAATTATTTTCCCGCTAAACAGAATATTTTTTTCTAATTGTTTTTTCTTGTTTGAAACAAATAAATAGATAAATGTGAAAGTGAAGTGAATTTCCCGCCGCTTGATATTTTCGACGCGTAGATACAACAGAACTGACTCGCAGCTTACTTCCAGCATAGTTGAGAAAATTATAGGTACAAAAATGAACATGAAAATATGAGTGTAGATAAAGTAGTGTATGCAACTGCATATAATTAGGTATTATACCCCCTTTTATATGACAGTTGCATAAACTACTATAATTAAACTGGCTTCCAAATAAAGTAATCCTCATCGAAACAAGATACTCGTAGATAGATAAATGCACTCTTTACTGCACACAAAATTATAGTGTATCCGTTCGGGGGCTACAATACCACAGACAGATACACAGATACAATACAAAATTGTAAAACACACACGTATGTATAGGGGGTAAGTAATTGATTTACCGCTTATATAAAAATGTTGTATACTACCCGAGCAGACAAGCCAATGGTAAATGGTAGCTATCGTCCATCACCAACTTAGATTTTATTTAACAAAAAACAACGCAGAATGCAAAGAGGTGCGTTGCCTCTACCCTATCATAAGGGTTAAATCCTTCGGGTCAATGCAAAAAAAAATATTATACACATTTAGGGTTAACCTTACTAACCGTCTAGCTAGAGTTGTATCTTGCTTGTGATGTCTTGTACTGATTCTAAATGCGAACAAAGCTACGTGCTAGCGCTAACGAGATGAACCTATCCAAAAACAAAACAAAAACAATGGCAAAGTAAGTAAACCAGTAAATACGTGCGCGAGCCAATGTTATTTGTCAAAAGGCCGCGGGGAGCCGCAATGTTAAAATCAATTTTCATTTATTCGCGGCTTATCCTCGCTAGTGCCAGTGCGTGCTTAGGGCGGTAGACCTGTGAATTTATAGAGTCGACGTTCATTTAATATCATAAGAAGGGTTCATTCTAGTTGTTCCCCATTCGGGGGATTTTAGTTTTTAGTTTCGGAACTGGCATATTGAGCTTGACCTCAGAAAGGATTCCATTAATTTTGAGAGCTGAACTCGAAAATTAGGGAAAATGAATTCCTTGTTAATCGCCGGCAAAAAGAGTTTACCCCGTCTATCGCATAATATGGTTACGCATAGGCAACGTGAACGCCAGGATTGTGGGTTAAGATTCTCAACTTATCCTACTAATATTATTAATGCAAAAGTTTGTAATATATGTTTTGTTACTCCTTCACGCAAAAACTACTGAATGGACTTTTATGAAATTTGGCAGTTACCTTTATAGCTTACCCAAAGAATGCTCCTTTAATAACTTTCCTGTTGCGCTATGGATCTAACTTATAGATAGCTCTGCCTATTCTGGGTATTTACGATATATATGGTAATTGAATACCTACGAAAAAATAATTTACGTCAGCACAAATATTGTAAAATAAACACTCAGCAGCGGCTTTCGGGATCCTTTTTCTGAACATTCGAGAGACTTCTAGGCTAGACACTGTGCAGACTTACCATGATTTTCACCATGATTAACTCACTTTGAATGTGCAATCCTTTCACGGTGAGGTGTAAATTCACAGGATCTGTGCTTTGTTATAACTCGACATAAATTGCTATTACAGCATAAATATGAGCCTTTAAGTCGACAGTCGAATCGTAAACGCTCGATTTTAGAATTTACCGCACTTTCAAGTCAAGCTTACCCTTCCTGCGAATAAACGGCATCGAAATTTTCAAATTATCAAAAATTTGGCCATTAACGGTGACAGCCCTTTTAAAGCCTCTCCAATAGTATCAACAATCCACAGCTTCCATACTTAAAAAAACTACCACCACCCATGTCTACGCACCCATAGCTCTACGCAAACGTATGGCCACTACGCCAGCGAGTAGGCACAGTGGCGCTGCCGGCCGTCCAGCAAAATCTTTACAAATGCCGGCCGTTATCGCGGCGGCCGATTGACCGGCGCGCCTTCGTCTCTCAGCCTGAAAAATAACGGATTTATTTAATTTTATGGCCTAGCCGCGTGCTGAATGGACGATTGCCCGCCGAGGAGGGTCGACTTCATTCCGGTCTCCTTGATAGAGCTCCTGTGTTTTATTATTGTACATTTATTCGGGATTAGAGGATCGACGTTTGTTACGTGAACGGTTGTAACTGGGTGGAATTGAATGTAAACTGTGTGGGGCGAGGTACAGATTGCGTTTCTGAGGATCCGTAGCAGTGCCCTGTTATGCAGAGGGTCACGGTCTCAATTCAGAAATTAGGAATTCGTATTTCTGTTGTTCGTGATTGAGTGCGCGCCTTTGTGATGCCTTATGTGTCGCCAGGGCTGTCAATGTCAATGAATGAATAATTCCCGGAATGAATCTAAATTATCGGATATTTTATTTATTTGGGATTAACTTTACTGACTATATGGTGTGATCGAGTATCACATAGCAAACTAGTAGACAACTTATCAATACATGGCGTGGCAGGTGCATTGTTGAACTGGCTAAGTTCTTACCTAAAAGGTCATTCATTTTATGTTGTTGTTGGTGGATTTCAATCAAAGCTATATACCATTTCTTCCGGTGTTCCACAAGGGTCCCAATTAGGGCCTGTTTTATTCAATATATTTGTGAATGATATACCTGCCTGTTTTACAGCTTCAAAAGCTTTCTTGAACGCAGATGACTTGAAATTTTTCCGAATTACTGACACGATTAGTGACGAAGTTCTATTGCAGAAGGATATTAAATAGAAGTTTTGTTCGACAACATTTTGTTTATACATTTTTAAATTGTTTAAGCCTAGTTAGTTTTGGAAAGTGACGTTTACCTTTAAGTGGTTGTTACAATTAGATTTATTACTATGTTACAAGATAAGTATGTATACAATATTGTCAATAGTCGTTGGTGAACTTTAATAAATAAATAAATATATACCTACCAGCATTCACAAATAATGTGTCTCCCTATATAAAACGTAGGGACTAATAGAATTAGGCAATTCCTTAAAAACAGATTATAAATTTAAATAACAACAGCTCTTTCATCAGTTATCACTACGCAGCTATCACTAACTTATTATATCGACGCAATGCTTAATACTTTTTATGTGATATTTATGCGAGCGTAGCTGCGGGCGGTCACCCATCACGTGGCGGCAAACCGGGTCTTCATGACCGTCTGTTTATCGGCTAATTTGAGGATTAGCGTGGTGCCCCGTCTTTGCCTGTTTACGTTTCCCATGCGATTGTGGCCGTGCGGACAAACCGATCTCGTTATTTTAATCCCTATAGATAATTTCACAATTAGTCACGTTTTGGCAACATCGATTCGTTTCGCACGAATTTGAGGAATGAATGAAATGCTTTTTATTGGTGGGTCGCGACTTTTTGTGGGATGTTAAATACAGTCTAAAAATTGTCGGTTAGAAAACAGCTTAGAGTCATTTGTTTTGAATTAGGTTACTGAGGGTTGTAGTGGGTACTCAGTCTGATAATAATCTAAGTTGGCATTTTAATGGCAACCCCCCCTAGGTATAAACCTAGGAAATAGTTTGCCGTATACGAAAGAAGGAAATACAGTAAGTATTTGCTCACAAAATTAGTATCCACGGTTATTGCTCCTAAAGAAAATAGTCAACACATTACAACAGGCATATCTACAGGTACCTCAAAGGCCGGCACCGCATCCGCTCCCCTTAAATTGCAAATGTCCTGGACGACGGTAGCCACTTTCCATCAGGTGGACCGACCATCTGTGTCAGTCAGAGTGAAATCTATAGGTAAATATGTATTTTTGTAATGATTATCGATTATTGACATAACAGGTTACATTTGGTATTTGTATCAAAGAAATTGTAAGTACCTACAGTAACTGAATTATTTTTATTTATCCTTCTATTTATTTATTCATTCATTTATTGCGATATCACTATTAATAGGTAAGTACAGTGCGTTACATTGTGTACTATTTACATAGGTATAGATCTTACATCAATAGTGACACCCCGCTGGGGTGCAGCAACTTACAATTTACAAGAGGGCAACTGATCCTTTTTTGCTTTCTGTTTATAAACTAATTAAGAACTATGACAGGTAAATCTAAAACTAGTTCATGGTTACCCACCGAATAATAAGAGCATTTTTTGTTTCGATTGCAATAACTTGAAAATTAAAGATTTTTTACTACTACGCTAATGATCAATTTTACTTTATCGCTGACTTTAATCGATTTTTACCACCTTATTTTTTGCTACTAAGTGTTCGTTGTCATGGTCTAAAAGGTAACTTTAATTTCATAAAATAAATTAACTTCTCATAGCTGTTGGTAAAAATCATAATAATTCAGGTGGTAGGACTCTATCTAGCCGGAGGAGTCCGCCTGGGTAGGTACGACCGCCTTATATATTTCTCCTGCCAAGCAACAATGCTTGTTTTGTTATGTACTGGTTTGAAGGATAATGTAGCCAGTGCAATTACAGGCATGAGGCATTTCTTCTTAATCCTCACGGTGATTGCGATCCTGCATTTTTGATACTACTGCAAACTAAATTCATGACTCGTAGATGTAATGGACGACAGTTACCGCATACCATCAGGTGGGCTGTCTGCTCCTTTGTCATTGCGTCCTAAAAAAAAAAATCTGGCGCCATTCCCGCTTGCGAGTGGCAAAAGGGCTTGGGGTACATCTTCCGACTTGTACTTGTCCACTTCGCCCGGTCTTTGGAATTCCCCGTGTAATTTGTCGGTCTGCGCGAGACGTGGCCATACCATCGAAGGCAGCACTTTTGCAGCTTATCTGCGACTAGTAGGCCCGGCGCGACTTCGTTCGCGTGACGTTCTACCCGTACCCTACCCTACACCCACCCTACACTCACCCTACACGTGAGAGAATTTTTAAAATCGGTCAAGTAGTTTTTGAGTTTATCCATTACAAATAAACAAACATACAAACAAACAAACCGACAAACAATCAAATCTTTCCTCTTCATAATATTAGTACAGATATTTATGTCATACACGTGAAGAATACAGTGAACGAGGGCGTTTCGGTCGCGGTCTTTGCGTGACACTCCACACATCCATCGTATCATTTTCATCTCCGTGAGGCGCACCCCCTACTTGTGCCGCTCTTGTAATTATGGTCCCTTAGCTCTATCGGCATTTTTTGGTCACAAATGACACCCGTCACTTCAGTTTTTCCCTCGACCATGTCTTTCGACTCGGTATTGACATTGCTGTCAATGTATGCACTAAGCTTGACCACATGTTCGCCTATCCAGTATTTATTTATGCGTATGGAATTTTAAGTAGTATAACAAAATACATGATATTTAAAAACATCACAAAGTAATTTACCCTTACATTATTGTATGGATATTGGTATGTCAATTCGGCAGAAAGGCCGGCATCGCTTCCGCTCCCCTTAGGTTGCAGATGTCCTTGACGACGGTGGCCACTTTCCATCAGGTTGACCATCCGTCCGTGTCCATCCGGACGGACAGGCAACACTACAATACAATATACTTTTTATTGAAGCCTGTCTCAGCGAAGTCGCAAAAGCTATGGGATAATAAAATCAACATAATAATATCCGACAGTTGCAGCTCTAGTCTGCTGAATAGCGAAGCAATTAGACGCTTCAAGGGTGTATAATTTCTTAAACTGCTTACAAACAAACTTTAAAGACAATTGGGGCGGTGAATTAAAATGAGCTTAAAATCTCTTGACGAAGGCGTATTATGGCAACAGCTGGGGTAAACAAAATTCAAATAAGTAGGAGTTGACGCCCTGCCCTATTTACTATGCCATCATTTTCGTATTAACTGAGTGTTGTACCTGAGCCAGTCTTGAGTCAGTCGTGTTGTCTAATTCCTCGTTTGGCGGAAAATAGTTTACCAATATTTGGAGACTAAAGGTCAAGGTTTCAATAGAAACAACTAAAAGACAAAAGTAAGGTACGATAATGATAAGTATTATCTATTGAAATAAAAGAAATAAATACGGCACCAAACAAACTCACACAAAACCAAACAAATCAAAAATTTTACAAAAGCTTGTACGGGTGCTGGATAACTGATGTACTGCTTATAAAACTCATTAAAAGTCATTGTTATATGGCGATATTGGGGATTGAACTCGACACGCTCCACCTTTACAATTATTGTACAATTGATAGGTACATCGAATACCTGACTATCAATTTACTTACTATAAAAAAAACTCTTTCGAGTCCGTTCTTATTAAAAACTTACCTAGCCCTGGTACACCAAACTTATTGGTCCTTCTTTTGACGAGTCGAAGCCTTATTGGAGGACAACCCGGTGCCGTCACGTGACGCGCGTCGCGTGAGAGCCTCCGAGGCGTCATTAGCACACTTTGCTAACTGCCGAACGGTGCCTCCGGGTAGCTCCCGTTTTTAAGGCCTCGTTGGAGAATACTGCCAAGTGCCATGCCTTTTGCAATGTTCATCTTCACAACCCATAACAGTTGGCTGCAGGACTTACGCGCCTCTCCCACGAAAGGGGAGGTTATTGCCATAATTTCCTCGCTTGGCAGGCGGGTTGGAGATCGCAGTGATATAAATATAGCTCTAGATCTTTTGCCTCGAAAACATTAGTCGCCTTGTACGACACCTACGAATATGAAGGGTTGGTACTATTCTACTCTACCGGACACCACACAGCGTTGCAATGTTCACAGGAGATAATCAATGGTGCACCTTTAATAAAGAAACACAATATTTGTTTATTCTACACTGTGACAAACGAGCAGACAGCCCACATGATGGTAAGCGGTAACTATCGCCCATGACATCTACGGTTCCGTTGCAGGCAATAAAAATGCCAAACCGCAGATGCGTTGTCACTGTGAGGACTAAGACGAAATGCCTGTTAATGCGCTGGCTACCTTATCCTTCAAACTGAAACATAACATAATTGTTGGTTGGCAGTAGAAATAGATAAGGCGGTGGTACTCACCCAGGCGGACTCCTCAAGTTTGACAGGGTCCTACCATCTGACATAATGTGATGTTGGGGAACCATGGCCTTCAGTGCTCCATGGGGTGAGAATTTGGGAAACCGTAATTTTGGCAGTGGAGGGCATTGGTCTTTTTGGTGTCCTAAGGTTTTAGAGGTAAGCTCTGGCTATATCTAGTCCTGGTGTTGACTGTTGCTTATGTCCATAGGCGGCCGTGACCATTTTTCCATCAGGTGTCCGGCTTCCCTGTTTTAATTACGAACGAAGCTCTACACAGAGTCGTATGAAAACTTGATAATTGCTTGCTTACGCCACTTATTCCGCTATTAAGATTGCGTGCGCACTACGTACTGAAACACTAAGCTGGGGGAAACGGAAAATAACTGAGTGGGAACGCGTTGCTTTGTTTAATTTATGCAAATTCCAGTTTCGTTGTTTTCTTTAAGGGCTTAGCGAGTGGGCGCGAGTCTCGAGGGCGAGTAAGCCGTGCGAAGGCTTAGCCCCATTATACTTGGGCTTGTTACTCAATTTAGATAGTAGGTAACTTTACATCAAATCCGTTATTAGGGAAGCTAAGGGTGTTATTATTGTAATTTGTAATTTCTATCTTAATTGGACAACTCTATAAAATTCGTTTGCTTTTGGTTAATAAGAGCTACAGTTACGTACTTATAAAGGCAAGTCACACGTTTTAAACAAGACATTTTCGCGTATTTTCTATATGATAAGATATGTTGGAGCATGACTGCCTAGAAACTAGGTATATTTAGCTTCGCAATCTCATAAAATAATTAAAGACGCATAAAATTATCGGAATCATGACAAATCGGCCGTACGACATTGAACTGATCAACCAATACAATACATTTCACACCCCAAACGAAGGCGTGTCAAATTCTGTCGGAAAGACGCTTTCAACGTCTCAATAGTTGCACCGATTGGTTGACATCTGCCGTCCACTGTCCTCACCGTATCGTCACCGAGAGGAGACTAATCGTCAGCTTACTAAGCCAGGTCCCGGGCACCATCGCTCACAGCACAATGGGACCCTGCAATCGGGCGAAACGGCCTAGAGCGGCGCACAATGGGCCGTTTACCCCACAACAAAGGATCAATGGTCAGCTACCCGGCAGCTACCCGGCAGCTACCCCAGCTGCCCCCAAAAACCTCAAGGAAACAACCTGATAACGTTGATTAATAGCCCCAAGTCGATTTCAATGAAAGCGCACTCGGAAACGCCGGGCGATTTTTTCGCGCGATATAATCTGATTTTAATCGCCGACTTAGAAGTTTTACGCGTCATGATAAATGAGGTTTCGGGTGCTTTATTTAATTACTTATTTCACCAGAAATTTAGTCAATATGTATGTTTTTTTTTTTTTTTTTTTTTCACCTGGTAAAAGGCAGTAACTGTCGCCCATAACATTCATGTGATTCATGCGATTTCGTTTTGTGTGTACCTAGGTACAAAAATGCAAAACCGAAGGTTGGTGTCACTGTTAATCTCAATTATCGCGTTGTCACCGTTAAGAATATTATTTTGTAAATAATATATTCCTGAAACCGGAAAAATATAATACAAACAATGTTGCTTGGCCCAAGATATAGATGAGGGGGTGGTAAGACTACCAAGCGGACTTCTCAGGCAGGACATGGTCCTGGTGAAAATCTAAACTTTTTAAAGGAAAATCATATTTTTAGGTTTGATTAATGAATGATTTCTATAATATTCAAAAGAAGTGATTAATAGGTAGACTTTAGACGAATAACGTGACAGACCTATCGTAAGATCCTATCATTGTATTGCAGGAAGACTCCCCCTTTAAAGATAAAACTTTATTGAGAGAAGGGAAGATCCATAAACAATATATTGTATTATGATCATTCAAGGGTGTAATTCTTCTATTAAAATATACTAAAATAGGCAGTGTACTCGAACGAAATTTAATAAAGAGCGCAATTAAATAGAAACAGGTTTTATTTGTTCATTTTGCACCGACACACTAGACGGAAATGAGAATTATGAGCTATTCAAACAGAATCAGGTTGACTGCGTGTAGGGTTACTCGGAAACGTGGTGGCGGAACGTCAAGCGATTTTGAACTTTAACCTTTAGAAAATTAGCACGAAAAGCGATAGCAACTTAATTTCCGCAACGGCATGCGTACGTTTGTGCGTTCATAAAGGTCTTTTGATATTAACCCTTCGAAGACGGCTAGAGCGAGGGGCTTCCGAGTGAGTAGCTAACAAAATGTCGCTGAAAATGTGTAAAAGCCGAGTTGATTTGTGAGCGCGCATGTTCCGAGTTACACGACAATAAATTATAGGCGTATGGAAAAGAAATAAGTAGGTATAAATACGGCGCACGTCGATCGCGCGACTTGTAGGGATGTCCGAAGTGATTTATCGACCAGTTATCGATAGACGGACAAGACTCATTGCATGGGACGTGTCGTGTTCTTGTTCTTGTACGACATGTGACGTGGTTACGGTATAAATTACAACGCTCTATGAGAGGTCTTTGTGTGTCGCAAGTGAGGGATTAGTGGGCTTGATTTGCTATATTAAGGGCGGCTTACACCAAATTCTTAAACTCATTTAAGTTGATACTTAAACAAAAAAGTTCATACAAAAAATCGTTTAACGTTATTCTCAAACGCGTTTAAGAATTTGGTGCAAGCCGTCCTAAATCTAAGTTTGATTGTAAAATGAAGAATATTTGTAACCCTTATATAATATATTTATCGAGTAAAATTTCATAAACATAGTCTGTACGTGTATGTACTAGTCAAGGATATGAAGGCGCGGCAGAGGCAAGTCAAGTTGTCATTCATTATACAAATATCTAAGTATCTATCTTACTTCATAATTGATTTGTAATTTATTCGATAATTAAGTATAAAATAGATATTAGAGTAGACCTAATAATTACTAAGTATCACAGTAAGAAGTAGGTACCGTCAAGCAAACAAATAAGCATACACGGCTTGTAAGCACTAATTACATTCCAAATACAATCAATCACAGCCACTGGAATGACCAAGGGAAGTTTATTGGCGTGTTTGTCGAGTGTAACAGAGACGGAATCAGAGAGCTGAGTCTAAGTTTTGCTTCGATTTTACCTTACTATCGCGTTTGCGTATACATCAAAAGTATAAAGAAAAAACTTAATTTACGTAGCACTAGATGGCGCTATACATTTTTTCATACAAATTTTCCCGTAAACGCAAACGAGATAGTAAAGTAAAACTGAAGCAAAACTTACACTCAGCTCTCAGTAAGAGGCGCGTAAACGGATATTAAGTATAAATAATTTCGCGTGCCGTGACGCGTGTTCGTTCATTAAGATAACCCGAACGAGCCAAATGGCTGGCGTGCTCAGTGACAGTATAGCCAGATTGTGCGGGTTACGTTACAGTATCATTTATTTTGTAATTTCAGAACGGACGTTTGTTATGTTTAGATTATTTAGTCACTTTGATTTAGTTAAGTATTCGCTAATGCAGTTCAAGAGCGTAATTACATTATCACCATTAAGCGCGGTTTGCACAAAATGTTTTTGTATGTCATTTTTTGTTTAAGCATCGACTTAAATGCGTTTAAGAATTTGGCGCAAGGAATCATATTTCTGTGCTGTTGTTATAATGGCATCATCAGAAAAAAGATAAAATGCAGAACTTTTTAAAATAAAACTGTATCAAAATTGTTGTTAAAATTTTTTTTAACGAATTAAATATCTTCTTTTCTTCTTCTTTTCAGCCGTTTTCAACCTCTAGGGTGTAGGCCTCCTTCAATATATTCCATCGTTTTCAGTCCTCTGCTGTTTTCAACCATTCCATTCAATTCCATTGCAATGGCATGGAATTAAAAATAAAAGAAAGGCATCATTTAACTTACGTTTCTCATACAAATTTTACCTATGTAACCGTTTATGTAAATTCTTTCAAGGTTTTGACATTTGTAATGAATGTTTGTGCAATTGGCCGTTAGTAAATGTATCCAATTAAGCGTAAAATACACTATACACTTAAACGAATGCAAAAAAGGTAAGAAAACTTTTAATATGGGTGACTAACCACCTTATATTATTGCAGAGCAAATTTTCAATAAAAAATCCTGGTGCACAAGGATGAGTTTCTGGCGTCTAAGGGGCAGTAATGATTTTAGCCATTTAATTTTAGCTAACGATGCACCAAAAACACATATAGTATAGCAGTAGCTACAAAGGTAGGGTATAGCAGTAGCTACAAAGGAAATTATTATTAAATGCAATGCCATGCACTTATAATCTTGAACTGTACAATACTAATTACATTAGGCCCGATTACTGGGTAATATGATTTGTAACCAGCACGTACTAATTTTGACATGAAAAACGAGAGAAAGATTGTTATGGCTAGCAAAAAGCTTTAGACACAACTACTGTATTAATTTCATTATATCGATATCAAAGCTATCGATTACGTCCCTTTCGCGAGGTTAGAATTGAATGAATATCAAATTGACACATATTGTGAGAATACATATGTATCTGTTTAAGAGTTTTTGATGAGTCATTCAAGTCTATTTATAGCCGGATTTCCGAATATAATCCGAAACAAAATATATTATCAAAGATTGTGTTATATTTTGTTTGTAAGATCGTTGGATTCGCACATGTTACGCACTACAGAATATTTATTTACTTCAGTTGTTACGAGTAGGTACCTACTTTGTATAGTTGTTACGCAGTCTGTGTATTTTAAAAGTTGCAGGTAAGTTCTAAGTTTCCAATTATATCTAAGCGTCGTCCCACCCACACACTTGCTGGACACAGGCACGTAGGGTTGTAAAAAAATTTCAAAAATATCGGAGATTTCCATTGAGGGAGTCAATAAAATAGTATCCATATACAAATATACAAAAGGCATTTTTTACAATTTGTATGACTCCCTTGTTGGTTATTTTATTTAAATTACGTGTGTAGGTATTTTTTATTTAAAGAAAAAGTGTAATTTTGGCCAAAGTATCTTAACCCGAAATAAAGTTTGATACTAAAGTAGATTTGGCAACCCTACATGCATGTGCCATGAAGAGATGTGTTTTAATATGATGTCGCGTTGGATAACTTTATGCCATAACAATAGCCTATGTGACCATTCAATGGTGGATTGTCTGTTATTTTTACTTACAACCAAAATAATAGATGTCGGAAAACTCCCGAAAAATATCACAAATATACCTTAAACTGAATAAAATAAACTGCTAAACCAATTTATATACACCAAAGCAGAATACAACATAATACAACAAAGCAGAACCACCGAGATTAAATTTAATTAAACTATATTCTCACTTACGTATAGAAAACATTGCAGTACCCATTTGATCCTCTTTCGTGACTACAGGCTTATGACATGCCTTAACCACCACTCTTAGACGGTTTGAAATTCGCAGGTGTTACCTATTTTCTCTCTTAAATATTGTTACATTCGTTTGCGTGTTTTTCTCCCCTACCAAACGTCTATGCTCAAATAAATGAAAATTTGCAGTCTTCCCAACGTGAAGCAGAATTCTACAGCTACATTAAATTTGTACAGCTGGACATAATGTCGTACTCATTTTTCCGTACTTACTCGTACATTCATCAAACCCGATTAACCTTCACAAAGAAAGGACTGCTTTAATATCGTTGTACGCACTACATCACAGTGTCCCTACTTGAAAAATATTAATTAAAACCATTATAGTGGTGCGTAATAAATCATCTTTTATTACGACCCCTTTTACGGTAGCTTAATTGATTCAATACATCCTTGGGTGCATAGAAATGGGGCAAGACGGATAACAAGACGGCTAGAGAAAGAATATGTGTAGGTAAGTGCTTTTGAATACAGCTGTGATTGTTTCCACTGTGCTACGTTACTCTTTTATGTTTGCTGAATTTGGCATCTACGTTTTTGTGTAATTTTAACATTGGTGAAAATGTCAGATGGACTCGCTTGTCACTGAGTGAGTTGTATAAAAATATAAATATATAAAATATAGTTCAGTAATTCACTACCTACTCAAGTATTTACTTTAAACATTAAACCAAGGTCCACTGAGGACCTAGTTGTTGAACAGTTTCGGGAGTCGATTATTCATATGTTGATCTGCGTTGAACGCCAGTATAAATATTTTTGATATAAGCCTCATTGGGTCAGATAAGTTTGTAGCAGGCCGTGTAACTAGACACGCTTATCTAACCAGGTGATCAAACCTGGAACTACCTAAGTGTTGCCAATTGAAATATAATTTGACGGTATTACTAAATTGAAGATATGATAGTAGGCCAGATAAGTTTATAGTACTATACACGCCCTGTAAACTACCCACACCAGCGTTAAACGGATGATCAACGACTTTATTGGAGAGACAGCATGTATTTGTATATTTTAAAGTAAACTAATTTTGCCTTTTGGTATACATTGGCACCTTTTTTTATTTATATACTCATAATAACCTAAACTTTTTTAAATTGTAAAATTGAAATATATATGTATATAGCAAACATATAACAGAAAGTTTATACATAAAAGGACTAGCTCAATATCGGATCATTCTCATTCCAGAAAGTAATAAAGTAAGCTTAAGTTTTAGCCGTATTAAAAAAAAAACGGTAACGCTACAAGTCGTATCGTCCGTAACCATGTCAACGTGCATAATAGGGTTGGCAGTGTTTGCAGTGAGTCAGTGTGGTCCACTAGGGATGCCCCTCGGCTCGGCGGCGATAGCCACAATACAATGAATGAGGTGTCGGCAACTAGTTTTATCAATGATGAATGGGCAGCCCTTGCATCCGCGACACTATTGCACAATGTTAACTCCCATTAAACGCAACCCTGGCGTGGGATCAGGGGATTATATTTTCCATTTTAATTTTAATTCCACTGCTGTTTAATTCTAAGATAATTATTTATTTATTTAACACTTTATTGCACACAATAAAATACACAGAGAAATATCATACATATAAACGACACAGCGGGCACTAGTTATTTCTAAAAATAAACAAATTAGATGTTTTTCTGGTTCTTCAGTTCTTTTAAGAGTTGGGACCTTTCATGAATTATGACTCGGTAGTTAGGGACCAATATTTTTATCACATAATACGTTTTTAGTAGGACAAACATTTGAATTAGATTCATGTTTCATAAATTTTTGGACCAAACATCTAATATTTGGCCGGCACCCAGATGAAAAAAATATTATTTTCTGATAGAGCAAACAGTTCCCCACATTTTTTACTATGACGTCAAGTGCCCAGTGGTTTGGTTGTTATAGGCTATTAGAGTAACGATATTTAGTACTGTACACGCCCAGTGGTGCATAGTGGTGGATATTACCACAGTTAAAAAAAAATTAGGATTTGCATATTTCTCATAGCTAAACGCTGAAAGTCAGCGTTTAGGTCCAAGTTTCCAAAATGAATGATATCTTTCGATTGTGTAAATAACTAATCTTATATGGATATCTACTAATTTACTTATTCCGTGAGTTCGGATCATTCGATCAAATGTACTAAAATAGAGAACTATAAAACACTATAAAATAATTTCTTATATAACAATTTTTTTATGTAATACTGCAGACAAACTGGCAAGCGGGTAACATGATGGGAAGTGGTCACCGCCGCCTATGGACATAGCAGTTGCCCGCCTCTGAAGCGACCTCTAATATACCTCTTGAAGGATTCCATGTCATAGTCCAACGGAATAAAAGCGTAAGTTAAAAATATTCGAGTAGCGTTACATTACATGCTATTACAACGCATTGGCGATTCCCCTGCCTAGTGTTGATAAAGTCTATACGAAGCGGTGGTGACCACTTTAAATCGGATACCCGCTTACCTGTTTGTCTCAATGACATAAAACCTATAACAATATGACGTACTTTCTTAGGTTTTCCGCAGAAACCGACCAGACCTTACACAACCACCACGACGCCGGAACCCGCCACCGCAGTCCTACTTAGAAACCAATTGTTCGTGCGTAATTCGAATCCGTATCGCTTTTATTTAGATCCAAGCGCAGTACCGCACAAAATCTGCCCACTTACGGCGTTAAGCGGCGCCTTGCCGGCAAAAGGGTGTAAGTACCGATTCGGTGTGGGCGAAAAGCTCCGCTAGCGCCGCAGGCGAGCTTTCAGGGTAGGGAGGAGAAGCTCGCTCTCAGTTCGCACGCGGCCCACTCGCTCTGTGCCGGTGGAGCAGTGAGGACGTCCGTACGCGCGGGAGCAACCGCTGCGCAAGTCCGCGCGCGATCGCGAAAAACTTTTGTGCCGTGACGAATTGTAGTCTTATTTTCCGAACATTATTTCTGTGCAGTGAATAGAGAGACTGGTCGCAAAGAGTGAAGAAGGCTAATTACCAGCTAGGCTAATTGGCGGCCGGCGTTTCATGAAGGTGAGCCGTTTTTATTTCCGTTCGGCAATCCCTCTAATTGACTCAATTAGTGTAATGCGGCGACAGCTTTGAAGAGCCGCGTAATGATCTCGAGGCAACGCTGCGTACTATGATATCGATGCGATACGGATACGTACTAGGCAAATAGGTGGAGCGCCAAAATAAATATACTCTGTATGCGGTCTCGTTTTGCAAAGGACGAAAAAGTTTTTTAGCCGGTTGAAGAATTATATTTGCAGCAGCATAAAAGAATTTTTAACTGGAAATTTAGGGATTTTTTTTATAAGTTAAGTTATTTTTTATTATTTACCAAAAATTACTTTACTCTTACGATAAATAATATTAGGCTACACGTTCTTTACTCTACAATTTTTTAATTACATATCGCTAAGTAGCAGAAATTGAAAATACCCATTCTTGATTGTATATGAATATTTTCAAATTGTTATGTAATTATCACCTTTGTTTATATTACACACTTATAGGACGGACGCTATATTAGTAAATAATAATACGGGAAAAAAACAATGTCCAGGGAAAAAAGCGTATCTGAATAAAGGAGGAAAATTAATGATTTAATTAACCTAGGTACGCAAAAACAAAAATAAATATAATCGTAACATGATATTGTTTCAGTTTAGTTTAATTAATAGACATAGTACTTGTAAACTTTATAATCAAGAACGTTTACTTTTTTGTTTTGATGTCTCACAGCGTGAAACGAAGAAAATATACAATAGCATAACATTTATTAGGTGTCAGTGGCATAATATTTTCAACAGCGCTTTAGGTAATTTATGAAGCAGAATAATATTATGCTTAGGTACGAATATTCTTCTTCTTCCACCATCATGTCAATTACTTTTAATATTCGTGGTAAAAAAAATATATAGTTTATAAAACAGCTGTAGGTAATCTTGTTTTGCACTACAAGTGTAACGTAATAAATATCGGACAACGCCGCGGTTTAGCACTAGTCCCGCAGTCTCGGCGGGGCGCATTTGTCCCGAAAGCCAATTAGAATCCAGTACTTACCTTGTTTATTCACTAATTAGCGAGGAGCTCATTAGAGCTACATCACTATGGGGGCGATGCTTCATTCGTTTTAATTATATACGTTGCCCAGTTCTGTTCTGCCCTGTTCCTATCTTATAATTACCGAGGGAACAATTTAAAACGAATACTTTCCTTGTGTTATTCGTAATTGGGGTTGGTGACTTTTATTCGCGTTATAAAATAATAAATTTACGACTTACACGGTTTTGGCTTACGGCCGTGTAGTGGCTAGTGGCTATAATGTGATATTTGGTTACTTGTGACAAATAATTCTTAAAAGTCGTAATAATACTTCCTCAATTATCCAAGTTTGCCTTAAACGGTAAAAGTTGTTTTATTTATGTAAATCCAATCAATTATAATCATTAAATGCTTACTGGGTTTTGAGGAAGTTTTTATAACATAAACCGTTAATTGGCATTCTGTATAGATAAATAAATGCGACTAACATTGTCGCTTACACAGAAACAACTGTTGCTACCTAATTACTACAGATTTTAACAATTAGGAACACTTGAAAAGGACGATAAGGTATCTCTTTTAAACGACATATACCAAAATTGGGAAAAAAATGAAATAAATCTTAAACGGTAGACTGATAACAATAGTATTGGACTAAAAATACGTCTCTAGCTGTGTTGCCTGACCTTTGAAACAAATAACTCTTTTCAGCTTAAATAATATTTTACAAAACAAAAAGTCATATTTTTTACGCATGTGTAAGATGTAAAATGAGCTCACTCCCGAAGTCTTTCCTCTGTACTACAACACGGGGTTCTTCAAAAGGCATGTCTACAGATACCTAAAAGGCCAGCACCGCATCCGCTCCCCTTTGGTTGCACATGTCCTGGACGACGGTGGCCGCTTTCCATCAGGTGGACCGTCCATCTATATGCCTCCCTAGGGAATAAATAAATATTTAATATAAATTGAGTTATTTTTCCAAAAGTGGGGCATCAAACCTACGAGTAGAGTCGATTGTTTAGTCCACCAGCGAATATGATATAAATTATTATTCATTCATAGCCACGCTACCGCATCCATTCGTAACGCTGGAAATACAGGTCAAATCATAACGTATTTAAGTTAATTAATTTCAGCTAATTAATCAATATGCCGAAACTAATTATGTAACTATGATGCAGTTGTTAATGGATAAATAATGTTTGTTTAACCATTAGTGTGATTAGATTAATTAGATCAACTAATCAAGCCACTACTGTTATATTGTAGGTACCTACTGGCCGCAAAAAATAATAAAATTTATTTTTAATTGGGTTTTCCTAAAAAGTGCGTCGTCTCTTGTCTGATAATCTAAATAAATAATAAACCTAAGTGATAGCGAGAAAAACATACACGCAATTTCATGAGAAAAAAAATTCTTCACAGATTAGCAGTTATGTGACCATGGTTATCTCCAGGGAACAAGGGGAATACATCTGTTGTTACAAACATAAAACATAAAATAATCTATACGCCATTTACCGCGTCTGTCTGTTTTTCTGGATTTTAATGCGGCTTTCACCATCAGTTAGAGAATTTCTTCCGGTTTATTAGATAAAGTAAAGCCGAGAAAACCCGTGCGAAGCCGGGGCGAGTCGCTAGTTACCTAAAAAGCCTACTAAAATAGTGTTATTATAAACCTAAATTGAAGACTAACGCATACCCAAACATACATCAGTTATAAATAGTTTAGAGAGACAAAAGGACGTTCTACTTTATTTGTCTAATTTGCGGAAGATTGTATGGCCGCTAGTAGTATGCCTAGGTATTTACATAGGTCTTCAACTTCTTCGTATCGTGTTTTACTTAGGAGTTACATAGTAACTCGGTAGGCGTGCCTCCTAAAATATCGTTGGCGCAGCGAGGTCGACCAAGGTCTTCTGCTCCTCTGAGGCTGGCTGAACAGTTTCGATAGCCATTTTCACTCCGTAACGGACCTAATATTATTTCAAAACCTTTGATATACCGAATATGACGGATATTTCATCCGCTATGCTACCGTACGTGAAATCGGCGTGGCTTAATTTAAAAATTCAATTTTGTTCCATGTAACAGAGCTGTCATTGGATTCTGATCGGGCCGCGTTTGGTGCGGATAGCAAAAAACAACACAATCCAATTTGGCTGCGATTTGCAACAATATCATAAAACTGAAACGGATTTTTACGTTTTACTAATAGCAGCTACTGGTTATTATCACAAAGGCAGTATGTTATTTTCAACGAACGGTAGATAGTTATTGTCGAATTAAGCTCTAATTAGCTATTCAATGAATTAAAATACGCTGTACTGATATAATTATGCTGATACAATTATCATTGGGTTTCCCATTGGGGTATTTGTATTCGATATATTCGGACAATATGGTTCATTAATTTTAGATAAGTTATGCCCACTGCATGAGCTGATTTCTGTAGCATACTTACATTTATAAATACTTCAAAATGGAGAGTAGGTACATGAGAATATGTGTTACGCTCAAATCATTTAAAAAAGTAGGGTAACCTTTCCACCTAAACCTTCGTCTCTCTATCTATTGGTGAAAACCGCATAACAATCCGTAGTTTAAAAGATCAAAGTGTTCCAGTTTTTGAGTTCATCACAGACAGCCGCGGCGCAGCACTTTGTTTTATAATATTTTGTGTTCCTTGCCATATATAATAACAATGAACCAATACTTCCATGAAAAAATAAAACCTGCACTAACGTAAAACCTATACAATATATGAGATAAATATGTATCATTTACATTTCCGTATTTTCTTTTTCTTTTTTGGTAATTGGTTCGGGGAAAGGAGTATTTTCGCTAATGGTTCAATGATGAAGTGTATTATGCAACCAAGCTTTTATTATGAAATTCGGTGCCAATCCAGACTTGTTTCGACTTCAATAAGAAGATTAGTTACCAAAGAAGCACGCTTTATTGACGTCACACGCCGTTGTTAGCTCGAAAATAGTCTTAACTAAAAACAATATTTAATTAAGGCAGATAAACTAAGAGCTACCTCATTACATTGATTAATTAGCTATGTGCCTAGAATGCAAGTAATTTTATATTCTATTTCAGTGTAGGGAAGGTAATTAATACTAATTGTCTAATATGAGCTTGGGTTAGTATGGATAAAGCACTTGGTAACCCTGCTCATTTAAAAGCAACAATTAGTTGCAAACAAACAGCTTCCTCCGCCCACATCACTGATAGGACACGCAATAAAACAAAATGACACAATCGTCGGACGCATTGACGCAGATTGGCATGTAACAAATATTTGTTCAGCAATAAATGCGTACAATAATTAGAAAGCAATGTTATCGGCGGCTCATTAGGACATCCTGTGTGTCATACGCTCGCTGGGGCACAGATAACCCCACTGGTGCGTGTGACATTGGGCCCGATGACTGATGGCACCCGCTTTACTTGGGCGGCGTGTTGTTTCTAAATACACAAAATACACTGCTCACTACATTTGTAGTGCACAAATATATCAATGTGCTGCAAATTACATTTTGGTGTGGGTTATGTCAGTTCTTTTGTGAGTAAATTTTAATTCTTCTATGAAGCGGACCTCGTTAGTATAAAACGGGGTTAGGCAATAGTGTATGGACAATTAGCCCAATAGGTCAGAAGATGTTACAATTTTAAGGAGTAGGTTTAATTCTTCTCCGTGTCTCAATAAATGAATGAATGAAGATGAATATTATTGTCAAGATGTATGAATGTGAAAGAGGCAAAAGAGGTGTGATAGGATCGTCGCTTGTGGTACTCGATTGTCCTCTGCCGACGGGTAATGGGCGTGATTTTGTAAGTGTCAAAAAATCTAGCCAATCTAGTCTTTTCGGATACACCCCGTATGCAAACTAAATTGAAGAAATACCAGCATATCGTTCCGCCTTATACGTCGAGCGTAATTGGCAGTACACAGCACCGCAACACATGCCCAGTTATTAGGCAGGTTAATTAAAGATTATCGGCCGCCGTTAGGCTAGCTGGCACACGACCGCGATAAAGATTTTATCCACTATTTGTCCTTGTCTTCAGTTACGGGGCTGAGGGAGATGTTAGCCATATCGCACGCGATAAGCGAAAGGCTTCGACACTGCGACTCTATCGATACATAGGCAATAATTAAGAAAGTCCTCCTTCATTACGTCTAATTAGAGTTTATTCATGTCGATGTTACCGCGAGGCCTCCATCAAAATGTGTTTATGGGCGTTTTAATTATGGGGCAATTAACTTTATCGATAATGGATTACAAAGTAACTTGTTTGTGAATAACAAAACTGTTGAAAATATAATTGCAAGACCTTTGGTAACAAACACCAACCCTGCAAAGGAAATCTCCATTATATTAGCATTAATTGATTCACAATAACAATGTCCAGTCAGCCAGCATACTCTATGAAAGTCAACTTCTAACACGCAGCTTCTATCAATGAATTCGGCGGTCGTGGCGGGAGGAAACGACGACCTGCGCGCGCGCGGGTTATCTCATCTTGTGGTCCGATGTATGCTATCCCTCTCACACATAGGGCGTAGCGTACTCACACGTTGCACCCGATTAGTTGTTCCCGTCACAAAAATGACAAAACAGAAATGTAAACATATACTTATGTCACTTTGTACGTAACGAATTTTTCAAACGACTTTCAACACTCGGCCGCATGCGTAGGTAATCATAAATATAGAAATGGATTGTACGTAGCCAATTATTTCTTATTAGAATGTTTGGATGACCATCCAGTTTTATGTCGACACGCTGTCGTATTTTATCAGTAAACCTAAACAATAATACACAGTAATTATACCGCGGCTGCATAATTAATTAATTTTGATTAAAGTTCTTGTGTTTGTTTTCTTTATCAGAAATAATGAACATGTTACCATAAACTAAATAAAAGTTATTGTTGATTCTGTGGCTATCACTATGCCAGTGTATTTTCCCTGAGGGTTGGGTGAAGTAATAATAGTACCTATCTTATCATATACATGTAGGCCTTTTATCATTGTTTTGGAATAGCGGTTTAATAAACTTATTGAGTACCTTGCTTACTTTCGTATTAATTTATCTTTGTCGAGAAGATCTTATGACCTTTCGTCGAAAATAAGTACTTTTACTCGTAAGTCAAAATATTAAATGTTATTATTATTTATCATCAGCTGATTCAATAATTGCTAAATTAATTAGTTTTCGTTTATGCCTAACCGCCGAGGAAAATGGTGTCATATATATCATTAAAGTGTTTACCAATGTGAACTTATCATTCCATATATTATTCGTATAATTACTCCTACTATGACGCATTTCACTTGTGACGCTAGATGTTGAACTTGGTAATAAGATTATTATAATAAAATTATTATTATCGTTATTTACTGAAATAATGATATTTATGTACCAATAGAGACTTTGGGTACCTAATCAAGATAATTATCAGATTTTAGAGTTCAGCCGAACCAGCAGTAAATAAATCTTGGTCTTCCGATCGATCCCACAAGGCAGTAGGTTTCAATTTTGTTTTACGGCTTGAAAAACTTAATAATTAAAAAAAGAAATTTTATTGGACTAGCCAGTCATTTGACCGCCATCTCACCTGGTGGTAAGTGACGATGCGGCCCATGATGGAGCATGCCTGTCTAGGAACAGGCGAGGGGTTCAAAGTAGGGCCCCAAATGGAGTGGTTGGTAGGAGTCCACCAGATGGGACCAAAGATAGCTTGTGACGTTTTTAGTAGATTCTGGGTTTTAATAACATAACCTAACCCACAGAAGTCGAAAACCGACAAAAACGATGCCTAAATACCTATTTACCAAATTGCTGAACCGAATTTAGTAAAACAGACCTTAGAACCATCTCGATTAAACAATTTTCAAATAAAGGAAACCACATCCGATATCGGTCCATCCGTTCGGGAGCCATAATGCTCCAGACAGACACACAAATACAGGTAACACGTCAAACTTACAGCAACCCTCTTGTGCTTCGGGGATTAAAAATGTAGAATCCATTCTGTTATCTTCCAGTCTGTATCTTTCTATACTTTATCTCTCTACACTTATCTTTGAAAATGTATTCAACTTGACCCGAAGATGAGTATTTTTCAAGTGGCCAAATCTCAAGAAGTTTTTTTTTAATTTAGGCGAAGACAACAAGCCCTTCGTAAGATATGAAAAAAGTTAACTTGTATTGGGACTTTCGTAATGCTTTTTAGATATGAAATATGAGAGTCTTACGTGTTCCTAAGGGATCCAATTTAATAACGTATGAGAATCACAACATTTTTATGCTTGATTTTACGTTTTGTTGGGGTATATTACTTAAATTTTGAACGGTGTCCTTTTTTGTTTTCAAATAAGGAATATACTTAATAAAGGCAAAAGCGAACGAGAAAAAAATGGGGTCGCACATTTATTGGTCGTTACCGTTTTAGTGCTTTTAAAGTACAGTCAAAAGTTTGCTGCGATGACTTTCTCGCCAGATTTTATGCAAATTCTGTCAAGGAACATTAACTGAAGGGACAAAACTGTCCATGTTTTACTACTTCGGCTTTGGGGGGCCTGTTTTACAGACGCCGCTAAGTATTTTATGGCTGGCGACATTCTGCATTAAACCGATCGCGCCTTAAGTATTTATTTTCGAAGATAAATATCATTTAATCGCCTACAAAATCGGACATCAATATAAAATTACGTTAAGAGTATTTTTCTTTATGTAGCAGGTAAGGACCTACTTGCCTCTGTACGTGTAAGAACTAAAGTATGAAAAAGTTAACACACTCTGACTAATGAGTGCATGTCCCATTACTGCCATTTCGCTGGCCATCTGGATGTATCAACACGGGTGGCTTCAAAGGGATAACGGGTGCCAGCGAGCAGGAGCCCCGTTAGTAGACCATTTCAAAGGGCTCAGTGAGGGTCCTTCCGATCGAATGGAGGTCTAGTTTGTTGGTCCGAGCGGTGAAGACATAAGTGGCCAATTAGGCAGTTTTGTTAGTCCAACGTACGAGGACAGCGGGCTGTTTAAAAATAAAGTCCGGCACTAATTTACAGCCCGCAGTAGCGGCAAAGCTTCAAACTGGGTCTCAAGTCTGCTAATTTACTAGGGTCGATTGAATTGTAATTGAGTCGCAATTGCAGCTCAATGGTATTTTGACACGTTGTAGGTATTCTGCTACTGTTGCGATTGGCTCAATTAAATTGTAATTGAATCGCAATGGCAGCTCAATGGCAGTTTTTTTAATCTGCTACAATTAAACTGCCGTTGAGCTGCTATTGCGATCCAATTACAATTCAATCACGGCAAGTAAATTAGCGGACTCGTGGCCCAGAGCTGGCCCCGTATTCTAAGCACTTTTATGCTTATTCATCCGAATTACCTTACAAACGTCGCACTAATTTGAATTTTTTTCATTAGGTGTATGCAATAAATAATTATTGTATTAAGCTAGGTATTGTTCGCGTATCATACATTCACTTGAAAATTAGGTATGCTAACATAATTAAAAACTCATATATTCCAGTAAGTAGCCAGTCAGTAATCTCAATATGAACAATTTCGAGTCGGCCACTTTACATATTGTTCCGGATAACAACTCAATAATTGATTTGCAAAGGTTTTGTTACGGTCGTTGCACCGTCCATAGAAAACGATTATTGGCATTGATGGTGCACTCCATCGCGAGTGCAACTAGCAAACATCGGCCCCCGTAATGAACGGGATTGGATGGTAGAGTCTCCAACGTAACAGCTTCGGTTTCGGTCTCAGAACGCGTGCTGGAAATTGTACCAGAAAATCGAATGTTCTCAGAACGCGTGGTGATAAATTGTAATCGAAAATGTACTAGAAAGCATTTGAAAACTATTTTTGAACATTCAATTATCAAATCAGTAATGTTCTCAAAAAGGGAGATGTACGAAAAGAGTTGTGGATAAAATATGCGAGCTAAGGGGTTGTGTGAGGACGGAGCAAAGTGGCGGTATAGACCTGCCTGTATGGTGTCTGCCTGACACCACCAGGGAACACAGACGTGAGCTTTATGTATGATGTATGTATGTTTTGAACACTCATTTGGACTCTCGCCGAAGTCCAGTTTTAGACGGGACGGGTTCTTTCACTGTTTATTTTAATCTTATTATATTTGTACTTATTATAGTACCTACTATGATGAAAAAAGTCACTGTGGAAGACTTCTCGAAATAAATTGCCTCAACTCAGACTTTCCAGTTATCCCTACCAGTAGGGATACCTTGGTAGGTAAAGTGTACCAGATGCAAAAGCTACTTATAGAGCTCTCCTTCGGTCTCGGCCTCGGTTTTGGTCCAGCCGGCGTCGGGAGCGCAACCGGCCTTTGCCACGGCAATTTGAGCGTTCAGTGGGCCGGTGCACACCAACAGTCCTCGAAATTACCACTCAACAGTGTTTGCTTTGGCGACAAACTTCTTACATTGAACAGGAAATTAAGTTTTCTGCCTCAATTACATCAGACTGATTAAAAATTTGTTTCAGCGGCACCCGCCACGTATGAACGTAACGAGGTTTGTGTTTTTTCCTGTTTGGTTTGTCGTCTATAATGGCGATCGTGAATAGATACGATAGGGCTGGAAATATGAGTAGGTACAATAGAATTACTACGGGAGTTAGTTCCCTTTACATTACTTTGTCTAAGTACGTGAATTTTCTTAAAAATCTAAATACTTAAGCTCTTTGAAAAAGCATATACCTACTACTTTATTACGTGTACCCATTTAAAATCTCTTTTAAACCTACATACGAGTATATACTCTGCCCACTTTGGACTCGAGTTATTACGAGCAATGGGTCTGATCGTCAACTACATTATTTTTATGGGTATAAAGCCATTCACTAACACTTTGGGGGAGTATAAGACTGAGAACATACTATGCAAGTTAAAAGTGATGTAATTTCATCTCGAATTATAGTTTAATGTCTGGGGTCTTAGCAGAGACCTGCTTAGAAAAGCTCATGGTAAGACCCTGATAAAAGAAGAACAATTTCTCCCGGGGCCCGGGCGGGATTTGAACCCGGGTCGCCTGTTTACAAGGCAGACCATCGCGAATTCTGGTTGCAGGTACACTCGTTGTACACTTAATTAGCTCAGCGATCGGCCCACGGCTCCCAGGAAGAGCGTAACGAACGCGGAGTGCCCGCGCCCTCCCCTCCACGCACGCCAATCAATGAACTCTCGGAAGCACAAATTGTGCAGGTTTTATGATCTCCGTGGAAAATGCAGTTTAATAAACGTTAGTTACGGCCTTTGCGTGGTGAAACAATTTCTTTAATTGCTCACCCGATACGGCGCAGATGGGTATATGGGGCTTGGGACGGTTTCTGCTTTCATTATTGGTTGCTGAAATATGACGTTTGAGACGGATTTTTCTATGGTCACTTGGAAAGGGCCAGAGTGAGTGTGTAGCTCCAATAGTAATTGGACTTTTATCGAGCTTTTCCTAAAAATCAATGGAAATCCATTTCGAGTCAAGTTTATGTTGGCGTTTCAATGGCAGCATTTTCTACATTTAAACTAAACACTTCGTAGGCCACCTCTTACAGCATTTTCTTCGATTCGCATTAGATTTAGTTTTTAGCAGTTTAGTAAGCGATGTTAGTGTGCCACTTAATACAATAGTGGGAAATGCGGCCACGTGTCGCGTGCTTTGATTCCGACGCGGCAACGGAGACACAATGCTATTCGTTAGTGAGTAACCGAACCCGCACATCCGCCGCGCAACCCCCAAGCATACCAGGCTACCAGCAAACCTTTTTTTTCTTTATGCGGCTTACCAGCCAGGCGTTAGACCGCCATCTTGTATGTGTTACTGCCCACCATCAGGCGGGCATTATTTGCCACATTTATAGTAGGTACTTACAAAAATGAGCGGTCGAAGATGGATCATACTTGTCTATATAGACTATTTCTTCTGATCTTTAATGGAGCTCTGTGTACGAATCTAGGGGAACCTTGTTTAAAAGGGGATTTTTAACGGGTTTGTCTAGTTCTTAGGCTTTGTCGTAATTCCACATTGGCCATGTCACCAGACCATCATGAATACCAGACGACCCAACCGGGCACCCAATCAACGCGAAATGGTTTTTCTAAGAATTCGTGTATCGTGTTCTTTGTAAATGGGAATTCCTAGTATTTACAGGGCGCATTGGTTTAGCTGAATGCATAATGGGCGGAAAAATGTCAGGCGTATTAAAGCCGGGGCCGCTGCGTGCCGCCGCTGATGTATGGTGGACGCCGACAAATTGAAAACAGTAGCAAATGGCCCGATCGCGACCCGCGGACGCCGCCACAGTGGCCGCACTTTCTCGTCTTCAGCGTTTTCACTCACTCACTGCCTTTTGCCTTTTTTCTTGCCTACATCGTAGACCGGATTTGTTCGTTCGATATTTTTGCAAAATGGTGAAACTTGTGATTTTGTATTCGCGCGGTCCATTATCCTTCTCCGAAAAATTATGTTAACTGTGTATTGCATTTTTTCTTATCTCCATAGATGGGTAGTAACAGTAACAGAACTTTGTGAATTTACTTTTGGACTTCATATTTTGTGACTACATATTTTCTAAAGACACACTATACATGCTAGGTACTTGTTACACACATGTTGCGAACACTTCTTCTTTGAGCCAACAAAATGTTTAAAACTTATTTTCTGTTTAGCTACACTGTGGAGAGCGTTTTCTACTAGAATTGTATTCAATATAGAGTTTCGTTCGCGCAGAAAATGGTTGCGGGCCGCGTGCGGCGCCCCTGCCGGCAGCCGCGGGCCGCGAGTCGCGCCCCCTGCCCCCCACCGAATCACAGCCGAAGGCCCGACAAACTGTTATTGAATTATGACATACACAGAACTAAACAGCTTCTTTGTAGCTTTATATAAAATAAGTCACATGTGGGACCTGAATTGATACTGTGACACACTGTGTGATAATGGATTATTTGCAATTACCTACAATTTCCTAAAAATTGAAAGTGCAATGCCAATTTGAATATTACAGGTACGCGTAGTGCACAGCCTACATTACCATTAACGAGTAACTCAACACTAATTAATACCCGCTGGCTAATAATACGCGTAAAATGTGCACAGAAAAGCCTGTTAGCGATAATTAATCTTCAAAATAATGATGACACGTTGTAACGCGAACTTTCATGCTCGTCAGGTTTTGTGTTTCTGCAGTGTTTTATGCAACTGGGAATTCGACACGCCGCGATTCAGTTACCTGGGAAATGTTACAATTAAGCGCTGAGGTAAAAACAGTGCATTCGCCCAAATTAGTTGTTCGCGTAATCCCGTTGAATTGGAGACGCAAACCTAATAGACGGTTACCCTAAAATGTGAACAAAAAGCCCCCAAATGCATGCAATTTGTGTAAAACCAGCCGACAGTTGGAACCTCGCGCAAATTCCTCACTGAGTCCGAGAAAAAAGGGAATAACATCATAAGGGGTGTTTGTCCCTCGCAAATAGTAAGATTATATAAATAAGGCGGTCGGGCCCGATAGCGATCTGCGGCCGCCGTCCGCCCAATTGAGTTGGGTTTACGCAGATTTTTTCGTCTCCACACTGTTTTACTAGCCTCAATACTGGTGTATTTTACGCAGACAGAATTTGCTACTGCGCCAAACAGGCGGTAACAATTTCACTGAAATCGCAATTTGATATCAATGTTTTATTAATTTAGACCGGTGTGTTTGCGATTCTGCATGTTGTAACTTTAGTATTGCTGTTTCTCCAATCCGTATTGTAACTTGAAGACGTATCCACATTGTCTGTATCGGAGAGATAAGTTTACTAAGGTATTCTTGGTAATTGTAATGTATATTTTGCGGGTAATGTGATAGAGGACCGAGACGCCCCACCGCCCACGGGTTAACTGACTCCAGTTACTAGCACTACCTCAGACTCGATACTGAGTAAAGCCGTACACATTCGATGTTTACGCTATGTTTACCAATGCAAATTCGATATGAATTACTTAACCACTGCCACAAGCAATAATTGAACAATGTAAACATCAGACGCACGCGCATGCATTTCCAATTAAAACTTCCATCGCCGAACAAACGACGCCGATAAAAACTCTGTTCAGAAAATAAGAAACACAATCTGGCAGTGGAATCAAACAAATAGCGGAATATCTGCCGCGGCCAATCCGGGCGCGCGGCCTGGGTTGGACCCAATCAGCGGAACTAGTTCCACTGATGCCTATCACTAAAGTTTCACATTCAAAGATTTGTTTCTCGAGATTAAATCAAAGGCGAATTACAGTAGCGGCGAAAAAGAAATATGGCGAGTCCGGCCCCGCGCCGGCCGGGGGTGTCCTGCTGAAATTGCTTTTCAATCCCTCGGACTTTGGACTTGTAAAGAAGTTATTACCTTCCGAGGAGATAGCGGCGGGTCCGGCGATACGGATATATGTCTTTTTCATATGTAATATTCCTTTTTCGCGTTTTATTAATGGAAAATGTTTCGTGGGACAGTGCGGCCGGCTCTCGCCTCCGATATTAAAAAAAGCCACTGTCGACTTACTGGGGCTTCTTTTATGAGATTGCCGTAAAGTAGTTTATGTCGCCGGCGTGTTTTGCGTTGTATTGGATTATTGGCGATGTGGCTGCGCGCGGGGACGGCCTATTTCGCTGGGACGGTACCGCGGGCTGGGAACTAAATAGTGTTTTACGGCAGGGGACTTCATTCATCGTAGGATCTTTATTACAAAAATGCTTGCAGTATGTTCGTGTTTAATTTTATACCTAATTGCCTGGGCATAAGGCAGATAATTGATATTAAACATGACCTTTTCAGGCGTCCGCCGCGCGCCGGGCGTCCCGTAATGCTGCCCGGTCTAATTAAGTCCACTACACCGATGTTTGGAATTAATTAGCGTATTGTTTAATTGGCATCTCTTGTTATCTGTTTGTTTGGATTATTATTTATTCAATAGTTGTGTACGTGATTATACCTATCGAGGTGGACGCCGACCTGTGTTGTTTCCTAATTAATGCTGGTATCGACTTTCATAGATACGCGCTGTGTTTACATTTACAACTACTTTTTTTGTATACAATCCGTAGGTAATCGTTAATATAGGTACTGTTACTATGTAATACATTGACGAAATAACTATTAATATGTTATCTTAGCGTTCAATTAATTTTCTTAGATAATTATAATTATCAAACCCTGCAACAGTTGAACAAAGCGATTTTCAAACTACATTGTAACATGGTTGCAAGCACAACTCGCAACCCATCTTAATTTATTTTATTTTATCAATGCACGTACTATCTCTCCTATTTACAAAAGTCGCCGCAAGGGCCATATTAGTCGCAACAGGGCCCTTGTTACGGCCCTGTACCGAGCGAGGCCGTGCGGCCCGCTCCCGCCAGTTGATCACACCTGTCCGTCACTATTAATACACATTGTGTGCTACAGATTGAATTAGGCGTCCATTGTCGAGTAACCCGTGTATGTATCGCACGGACTATTGGTTTTGAATATTGATTAGCCAATTTAGATCCTATTGCTATCGGCATTGCGGTCGCGAGGGCCCGGGCGTTTTTGTTGTTACAGTGTACATTAACGTTAATGATTTACTTACTAGGAAACTGACTTGGTTGGGTAGTGTAGCACTATTAGGTTATTTTGTGGTTAATTAATTATGCTATTCTATGGTTGAATTAATCAATTATTTATTTATACAAAATATCGCGGTTTTTTAGAAATTAATAACTTGAAGCTAATAGGCTGTTTCTAGGTAGGCATACTAAACCTTAGGCCGGTCATTGCATTCCTACAGGGAAGCAATTATTATTTTAGTATTTTTCAAACCGCTTACATCCACTCGAGCGCTCGCGTGCACTACCTATCTCTTTCACCCTTGTGGCAACTTGCTAGATATAGAAAAGACAAGAGACAGCATTAGAAGGCGAGCGCTCGAGTGAATGCTAGCCGTATCAAAAATAGGGCGCCAGGTCATAATTTATTGCATGCCAAGTATGTAGTAAAAAAATTAAACCAAACTGAAATGACAATCAATGCGTTCAGCCGAATCCAAATCCACGTAAATACGATATTAATGGAATTTAATTAATATCGCTGTTATTGCTAATGGACAGGATTCGATGACACTAGAAAATGCATGAAACAGAAGTTTGGGGTATACCTTGCAAAAAATAACTAGAATAACTAGTAGAATGATTTTTGTAGCTATACTACATAGCTACAAATATCAAATGCACTTCGTCCGCGTAAAATTTTAGAGACAAAATGAAGCCTTTGTCCTTCTCCAAGATTCCAGCTGTCCTTGCCAACTTATCCAAATCTGGTTTAGGCGTGAGAACGTAACAGACGAGAGTTACCAATTTTCGTATTCACTAGTGGACCCGGCGCGACTTCGTTCCCGTGCCGTTCTACCACAACACTATCCTACCCCTACCCATCATTACCCTACCCCTGCTCATACCCTACATCTAGTTTACCTCTATCTAACCCTTTTTTCTTTGTTATAAATCTTCCTCTTTGAATCACTCGATCTATTGCTGAAAACCGCATTAAAATCCGTAGCGTAGTTTAAAAGATTTTATGTACATGTATATGTATATGTTATGTATATGTATACATATATGTATACATAGATAGAGACTGACGGCGGGAAGCGACTTTGTGTTATACTATACTAGTGAACCTGGCGCGACTTCATTCGCGAACACTTACTTTACCCGTACCTACCCTTTTTTTCTTGCTTATAAACCTTTCTCTTCTCTTCTTCCTATCTATTGCTGAAAACCTCATTAAAATCCGTTGCGTAGTTTAAAAGCTTTAAGCGTACACAGATACATAGGGACAGACGGCGGGAAACGACTTTGTTTTATACTATGTTTAGATAACATTAGTTTGGATTTTATAGCTATAGTTTTAAGATAATATAGATACTACGCCTTCACTTCTATTAAATATTCTACTCAGGTCTATTAGTATCAATATTCTGTGATCCAGGTGAACCGTTACCAACACACGCCCTACCGGATTCCCACCAATCGCCGCCGAGTTTGCTATTCGGCCAATATTTGCTTCCAATATTAAAGAGCACGCCATGCGCAAGAGTGTTTGACCAGCTGTCTGTCTGTATGTTTGCTCTGCCACAGTGTTTGTACTTGTAATTTTTCGGTAGATTAATTACCGTCCGTTGGAGCAAACATTGGGTTAATTTATGCGTTCTATTGAATAGACTATCTCCATACTATAGTCCTTGTAGATTATTGGTATTGTACTAATAAATGTTAATGTTGCGTGTCTGTTGTTACAGGTGAGTCGAACTACCATGGTCACACCTGGAGAGCCGTCAATTTATTTTTTTAAGGTAACGTAAGTAACTAAGTATACGAATAAATTGGCATGAAGGTCCTTCAAATCCACAACACACATATATTTAATATGAATATGATGATATTTCTGATATGAATTGCCCAAGAACATTTTCATATTTTCGTAACAGGTTATCAAAGAACAATATTTAATCCACGAACGTAACTGTTTTTCGTAACCAGCTACGAAAGAACAGTATTTCATATTTTCGTAATTGTTAATCAAACAAGAATATTTAATCCACACACAAAAAATAAATGTTAAAAGTTTGACGTGCGTATTTCTGTGACCGATTTCGATGCGGTCTTCTATATTCGAAAACCAGGTATTTAGTTCATGCTTTTGTTTCATTCAAATCGAGTAAAATATGTCGGAGGTATTCTACCATCTCAGTTAGCTATACATACTAAGGACTGTAGTTCTATAACACCTGTAATCACGATACCCGCGCCCCATCGCATACTTAGCCCAGCACCAAGAGGCCATCGAAGCACCAAAGCTCTCGAGCGAGCTTCCAGTTTCAAAGCTCGTCGGCGGGTTCTTGCTAAGTGGATTAATTATGCGGATCATTTTCGGCCAAAATTGGCCTAACAACCGTATTGCGTTACAGCGAGAGACCCGAGCCAGGCGATGCCACGACTACACTAGAATAGGAAGATAGTGATTATTTACGTGTAGAGTTTAATTATGCTTATTTATGTGTACGGGTAAAATAAAACACAATCCAATTCGACGCATAAGGACCTAATTCAGCCATGTGAAATGTCCTCAACGCATTATGTTGTAAATGTATAATGTCCTAAAAGCTAGAATATTATGTGAGATCGCGGTCAAATGCCTAGCTAGTCTAATTATATATAAAAAGAAATAAAATAAACAATGTTATTCTTCATCATCACAGCCCGTAACAGTCCACTGCAGGATTTAGGGCCTCTCCCACGAAAGAGGAGGTTATTGCCATAATCTCCACGCTTGGCAGGCGGGTTGGAGATCGCATTGTTTAAATATAACAATGGAAAATACTGCTGCCCATTTTCCAGACTACGGAGACTCTTGATCTTTTGCCTCGAAAACATTAGTCGCCTTGTACGACACTCATGAGTGTAAGGGGTTGGTGCTATTCTACTCTGCCGGACACCACACTTTGTTCAATGTTGTTCTTACTAAGTTTTTAATTGACTTTATTTCTAAAAAACACCTACCTACAGTCACAGTGTCGGTAGTGCTGTCGCAAGGCAAGAATACTATATTTTTCAAGTCATGATAAGGCAATAGGTATATTTATGATGTTGATAACCCGTACAAAAAGGCTTGAGGTATGTACCTCAAGCCTTTTTGAGTGTACATTGGAGTGATGTGATGCGCCATACGTGATGCATCAGCTCTCATATTAACTGTCTTATGCGACGTCGCTGATGCGATCAAATTCTACGGCGTGTGCGTTAGAGTGCGTGTGTGACATGTAATTATGCGATCTGACGCCTCACGCATCATTCGGCCCGCAGACATATACACAGACAGGCCAGTATACGCGAGTATGTCGTTACTCGCGTCACATGACATCACGTGGCGTAAGTCCATTGTGCCTCTAATTTACCGTCGTGGAACATCACATTAAATACGGTAAATATTCACTACCACGACGATCCACGAAGCCGAACTGCATTATGTACCGCCGAGCAGTGTAATAAACATTTTATAAGACAACATGGGTAAAACCCGGCTTTACTGAGTAACGATTCGCTAATAATAAGTATATTTTGAATCTAATATGCACAAAACACCCGTCACTTTCCACTTCCAGTCGAACGGCGCGGCCAACATTTCCTAACACTAATTACACCGCGTTAAATTTAGAAGGTATTTAGTTAAGCATTTTAATTAGACCAAATTAGTAGCGATTCTAGCGATTCCGGCGAATCGATCGGATCAAATGGAAACGGCCAGCATACCGTGCGATATCTCATTGATTTAATCAAATGATCCAATAGTGAATGCAAATCGCGTTTATGTGTAATTGAGTGGTCGTACAATGTATTTGTTACATTTGGCAATGCTTCCGCTGATGGATGTCTGATTGGGTGACAGCGTTTGTAAGGCTCTGTGAAGGACTTGTTTCTGGTCGGACCCTTGCTAGTTATTATCTTTACGGACCATACAGTTGAATTCTGAAAATGTTGAGTTTGCAAAAAGTTGAATTTGCAGAATGCTGTATCCCAAACTTGAGATCACTGAAGGATTTTATAAAAAACTTGGGTCTTTATAGGCAAATTCGTTGTTTTAGTTTATTTCTTATATTGTATTTTTTTTTCCAACAAATAAACTTCTTCCACTTCGACTTTGAAAAACTTTAGCCGTGTATAAGTATCTACTTTCATTTATTGTAATTACCTATTGTAAGTAAAGCTCTGAGCAAAAGCAATCAGCTGATCCTATGAATTGTGTTGAAGGTCGGAAACATTTCTTAAGAAAACTTTTACAAACGTCACAAGATTTAGTAAAATCCCACCTACATTTTCTTCTTCCCCTTCGCGTGCAGATCAATTCTGATGTCGCAGTGGTGGTGGCAGTAAAGAATAACTTCGTTTAAAGTTACTACTACTGCAATATACTACAGTTACTAATAGTTCCTACCGATCCCTGTGCGTACTCCCACACCATGCGGGCGGGCACCTGATCAATATTGAGTGCAGCAGCGGACTAATTGGGCATAGCGGTCAGTTTCGCCTAATCGCGCCCTAATGTAATGCGATAGTGTGCGCTGGGGCTAACCTGACGCTTATTGATTGCTGATTGTTTATTGAAACTGCGATCTGAAAGCGGTCGCTCGGTCGTGCACTGGTTGCGTCGACTGTGTAGGTAGCCGTTTCAAATGTTGAATTGGTGAGGTTTATTGTATGAATGTTAGTAAAATAGGTGTACGGCAGTACGAGATTTTCACGCTAAAGTCCTGCTTTAGTCTACTAAGTAGGATATGGCACCGATAAATATAAAACGTTTACAACCACAGTACCATTGTAATAATATGAACCTCCTCGTGCTCATACCTAAGTATATGGCGCTGTCTTAGTTGACAACAGTCGTGCGACCTCGTCGGTCATCTCCTATTGGTCGGGCGACGTCCGTCGTACGACCATGGTTGCACGATCGTTGCCAATTAGGACAGCACCCAAAACGTGAAGCTCTACTTGACTAAAAAGTTTTGACAGAATCTTCCACACGACAGAAGGTTGAAGAAGGCTGTGAAAGTGCTGCTGTAAATTTTTTACGCAAGTCAAAAAGTAATATCTTCACCTATCATCATACTTGAATCCGATGGCTCAATAAAACCCTTTAACATCCAATCGTTCAACATCGTTCATTGCAACGTCATTCGTCATCATTAAGAGAGCACGTCGGCTGCACCAATGACACGGGCACTTAATTAGGGCGTCACTACGTCACGCACTTACCTCATTAATGCGCCAGAACTGAGCCAGCGGTGCGAGTCTAATGCCACCATTACCAGTGCTTAGTCGGTCGTCTTAGCCCGTAGCAGTGCCGAGATGTCCTTTATGCACCCTTTATAGGAGCTAGCAGTTTCCTAGAGCAACAGTAACGTTCCTAGAATTGACTTGTGCAAGTTGGATTGCCATTAGGGATACGTTCTTGCAATGCCAAAGCGTGTCCTAGCTCTATAGAAGCTGCTACTTAGACTTTTATCTTGTATAAGAAATCGCTGGAATCTGCAAGTTAGTGTAATGGTGATTCGCATGCGTATTCAATAAAGGCTCGTACTGTTGTTTCAGGCCTTTCGGCGAGGCAAGCCATTTTCTTGAAAAGTCAATTTTGACGAAGTTTAATCATCTTTTTGTATTGCGACAGCTTTTTCAAGTTGTTCTTCTAAACCGATTCTTATGATACAGAATTCCTGTGATAGTACAATAAAGTATGGTTATCAAAATAGAACATTGTACGTGAAACTTGCCGATACAATTGTGCAATACTCGCGCCACAAATCCCGAATGCCACACTCACAATGGAAGATTAACACGTCATTACTAAAGTCAACATGCAGTTTGATCGATCACGCCACGCCGCCTTTGTCGACACTCGCATAGAAATATTGAATTATTTAATTCATTTCGGGCGGCGTTACAATGGCGAATTAATATTATTACGGTCACAATACACCGTCAATAAGTCTTCGAAACCGAGGGGCGAGGGGAGCAATTTAGCAGCAATTTTAATAATAAGTCCCTGGTATTTCTATTATAGGCCACGATCAGGTGGGCCCGCGCTCGAGGGGTTTAATAACTTGCGATTAGCCTATTGGAATCGCTGTGAATGTTTGCTATTTTTTCACCATACTATATTGCGTCTACGCGCCCCGTTTAAGTGGGGCGGAAATTAAAAATAGTTTGTTTGACGACGTGGAGGGGGAATTTTGAAATTGAGCGGCGGGGTGGTCGCGACTGGCGAATATTTGGAATGTTGCAGCGCATTGAGATAGTAACCTAGAGAGCAAATAGTTGCGGCATTCATAACGCATCTAAAAAGTAGGGGACAAAGCCTGAAGGCAACCATTCCAACTTTCCTTTTTTCTGCATAAAATAGAGTCTGCGAAAAATATATAAGTAGGCAATGAAAGTATCAGCAATTACAGTTAATAAAAAGTTTATTGCAGAAACGTCTGTAGTCCTCTTTTTTTTTTTTAAAACCGTGAAAAGCTCCACCACTCCCTCGTCTCCCATTGACGAAGCTATCTTGCAGGGAGCTTTGCGCGTTTCATACTTAATATTAATTCACAACCTTCCAAACTTAAGGGCAAGTAATCTTTCGAAACAGACTCGATATTGAAATAATACTCTACTGCCTCTACCACAAAACTGTCGCGCGGGTGTCGCGAAAAAGCTGGTATTAATCTGGCACGCAGATAACCGTTCAAATTACCGTGTGTAACATCCAATCCACTTTATGAAATAGTTGCCGGCGGCAATGAGGTTTTTTAATTAAAACTGATAACGCGTAAAGTGCAGTGTGTAGCCCCTTCATGGATGGGGTGTTTTTTAATTATTAAAATTTCTACGCCGCCGGCGCGGTCGCCGCCATATTAAGTGCTTTGATGCGGCCCTGTATCGACATATTAGAGTTTCAAAACAGAGCTATGTGTACACGTCAGTCGAACGAATTAATTAAATTCGTGGACGCTGTCTGTTTATTTATAGACATACAAATATGCTTTTTAGGGTTTTCGTATCCGAAGGGCAGAAAAGGAAATCTATTACTAAGTCTCTACTATCTGTCCGTTTGTCTGTCTTTGTAATCGTGACAGACAGGTACTTGAAATTATCACAGAATATATGTTTTTATGGCCGCCATAATAACAAATAATAAAAATTAAAAATGAAAAAATTAAGGGAATACAAGAAACATGCTTTTTTCGCCGTTTTTTAGAGATTTATTATTATTTCCTTATCCTAATAACGACAATACATAAAAGCACCAAACTGTGTATGAACCCTTTTATGCGAGTTTGACTCGCACTAAGCCGGTTTTACGCTAAGAAATGAGCAAACATTCAACTAATTCTAGCCATATAATGAGCTATTTAGTGCATGACTAAATAAATCTCAAGAAGTTTTTTACGTAAAATCTTATAAGCGGACGCAAAGGAAATAGTGCCATATCACAAAAACATTAAGCTGAATCACTTCATTTAATTATCTTATACATAGTAACTAACTTATTATTTATAAGTTTGGATTTCACTGGTTGGATACGAAGTATCAATGGGCACAGCAGTGCCCCGCGCCAAGTCGAGCCGACAAGCACTGGTGTACACCCTTTTTTCGAAGTTACTCAAAGCATTTTCGAGCTCTTTATATATTTGTTATAAAGTGCTAGTGTATAGTAACTGCCTAATGTTATATTACATTGTAACGTAATTACATTATTTATTCGTATTGAATTATAAGACTACGTTAACCACGGTGAACACTTTCCATCAGGTGGCGCTTGCCTGTTTGTCTGCCGTATAACATAAAAAAAAAGTTTCGACAAGTCTCTCTTTTCTACCTTAAACGGTTTTTAAAATATCGTTTATCGAAGTTTTAATTTTTCCTAACTCACTCACCCACTGACTGACTGACAGACTCATGGATCATCAAAAAGAAAGACCACTTCCAGGTAACTTTGCAGAAAATTTAAAAGTACTATCCGACTTGTCTCCACCTTAGATCTTATATTTCAACGGGAGACTCACGCGACTTAGCGAATTTTCCCAAAAAATCTTTTTGTTGGGTTTCATTATTACGACATGAAGCTTGTTATTAAATTCCCATAAAACAAATAATGCCGTTGAAGCACTCTTATTACAGTCGACGTATGTAGGTTCGCAGAAAGAACTCGCGATATCAGAAATTTAATTAATCCCTGTTCTCGCAGTTCCCGGGAAGGAATTCAGATTAAAACAATAACAATGCAATTACGGGTGACCCCTCGCGCCTTCCTCGTACCGTGCACTCGTGAGCGCCAATGTAGCGATGCACGGATCGCCTACACCTCGACTTTATTTATGAACTAGTGGACACGGCGCGACTTCGTTCGTGTACATCTACTTTACAACTACCTACCGTTTTCTCTTACTTCTAAACCTTCCTCTTGATTCATTGTATGTGTTGTTGAAAACTGTATTAAAATCCGTTGCGTAGTTTAAAAGATCTAAGCGTACATAGATACATAGGGACAGATGGCGGGAAGCGACTTTGTTTTATACCATGTATATATAGCATAGGTAGTTTGTAACGGCAAAATAAAAACCACGAAAACCCATTTTTTTATACGTGTATCGTATAAAGCGACCAATCTTAAAGGAAGACCAGCTAGGACTTTCTTCGACCAGAAAATGTACATCACTATTTAATTAATTTATTGCCAGCTCTAATGGCTTATTACACATGACTAAATTCAGAAGCAACTAGCTTCTAAATTTAGAAGCTTCTGATTACACTGTTCTAAATTCATTTACTGGTTGGAACGTCACGAAGTCGGACGTGTCGTGTACGAGAATGGCTGCAGTACTTTTGAATTCCCGCCAATCTGTTTTACTTTTTATTTAGATGTTGCGTTCGAAAACTGCACTGCTTGACATTTATATGAAAACTAAACATGATTCTCATAAGTAAGTGATCATCTTGTTAATGACGCTCTCGAATAATGTTTAGTAATATGTATACATATATTTTTAATATGATATCTCTAAAAAGGCAGTTATATGATTTTTATACTTAATTTCATTAATAAACATACAAAATCGTGTGCTTAATGATACAAGATTAAACTCACACAGTTAAATTACCAGGCGAAAATGAGTTTCTGAACGTCCATCTGAATTAAGTCAGTTACTAAATGCTATTACACCTACCTAAATGCGCTTCTAATCAGGCTTCTAAATTCAGAAATCATATGTTCTTCTAAATTTAGCATCCTAACTTGCTAAATGCGATTACATTTGACTGAATTCAGTAACTGAATCATTTAGTCTACTGAATTTAGGCATGTGTAAAAAGCGCATAACGCAATTCCGTACGAGCTAATTCTGATGCAGTGTCATCTAAAAGTGGGTCATAAAGTCTTAAAGAGTTTTGATATGAAAGCGCACACGCATCTACAAGTATAGGCACAGTGCAGTACTGACAGTTGGGGACAAGTTACACCGACTAATGTTGTGTATACCTCTAATAAGCTTATGTATTAGAAAATAACTTATTTTATATGTTACTTAAGCTGTTGGTGTACCTTATAAAATAAAATAAAATAGACGCTATTCAGCCCTTGCCCTACTACCGTTGCGCTGGCTGCCCCCCTCCAGCGCCCCCGTTCTGCGTGAAAATAATAACGGAATGTTTTAATTTCGCTGCGAGTGACGGGTCACGTGGCCGCGGACTGTCATCGCCAGTGGCGGGACAATTAGCCCGGCTCATGTGATTATGAGCCAGTGGAATAGATACGAGGGGGTTTTGCATTCATGGGAAGCGCTTCACTTGTCTGCGATTTGTGTGTTGTTGGCTGTGATGATACCGGCACAGTTTGATTGTTTATGAATATTATATTCATTGGATTCGTAATCTTCATATGGCATGGGGTTTTTATTTTTAAATAATAAAAACACCATGTATACAATAACTTAGACGTTCGTTACAAACAGAGAAGGATATGAGTTTCAAATAAATTATGAAACATAAAGTAAAGTATTTGTTTTAAAAATATAAGTATCAGGAAAGAGGTCAAGAAGCGATGGATTGACATCGCTGAGTCGGATGCTAGAGCCAACGACCTATGACCCGAGGATGCTAAAGACCGGGCGAAATGAAGAAGAATGAGTAGGCAAAAGCCGGCTTCGCGCTATAACGATGATGATGATGACTTATTCTAAAAATGTTAAACAGTAAATTATGGTGTTATTTCATAAATAATGAGTTGAAACGTCTATAACACATAATCCTAAATCCATATTCCGCAACATATCATGCGCGCACGCACACGACAGCACCGTTAGTGCCATCCGAGACACAATGGGCGGTCCCGGCCGTCCCACCGTCACTACTGTTCGCATGACAGCTCAAGTAATGTCTACTAACATTGTCTGCATGATTTAAACAGCCCTCTGGGCATGAATGAACTGGAAACTATAGGGAAACCCCGTCGCTTGCAATTGTCTTCCAGCGCACATGTCTGTTGCTTGTAATACACCACGATGGTATCGTGCTTATTGCGTCGTATGGTTGGGACAGATTATTGAATTTTCAGTCATTTAGATTCATTTTGTTTTCGAAAATATTATAGCCCGGAAGAGCCTGGCTGTTATAAAAGTTTGGGAGCTGTGAAACGAAATGTGAATTTGTGTGATATTTTTATTGGTGTAAGTACAGTTCTTAGGTACATTAATATGTGTAGGTAGGTACTGTTAGATGGGAAATCGAGGACATGAGGATCATGACTGATTTGACGTTAAACGATATATGAAGGCACGATCCTAGTGGGCGCTTTTATGTGTAGCTGAAATAAAATGCAGTTATTGTTAAAAATATACATTTTTTACTTACTCATGTAAGCTTCTTTTGTAGTAGAGGCTTATGGGTCAACAATAATAACGTTTACAAAAGAATTTAATGTAACCCTACTATTTTCTGCGCTTCGTAATTAAATGAAAAGTCAATATGGCGGCGATATATTTCCACTCATAAGGTGATTTAATCCGCGAGCTGGCAATTCCTGTGACTTACGATTCAATTGAAAGCCAGAAATGTGCGCACGCGCGGAAAATTAAATGCGATTGTTGCAAGTGCGAGTTAATTTGTGATTGGCAACCCTGATACAATAAGCGAATGGAGTTTGAGTGGCAACCCTAATGTAATAGTGCTGGGATTACGCGTGGGATTCGAATATGCTGTAGGATAGAATGTTATTGATCTCGTTTTTATTGAGTCGCGACATGTTTGAAATTAGGGGGATTTGAAACTTCATAATCTTGGCGTCAGTCCCGGGTTATAATGCTCTCGTGCGCGATGGCCCGGATTTTCTTTATGTACTTGAATTACAAAATTAACATAGTCAAAGGTATATAAGTATGCATAGTATAAAATAAAGTCGCTTACCGCCGTCTGTCCCTATGTATCTATGTTCGCTTAGAACTTTTAAACTACGCAACGTATTTTAAAGCGGTTTTCAACAAGATAAAGTGATTCAAGAGGACCGTTTATACACAAGAAAAAGGGGTACCCCGTAGGGTTAAAAAAGGTGTACGCGAACGAAGTCGCGTCGTGTCCACTAGTAGATAATATATCTATGCTTACATTATATTCCACGGGAAATACCCAAAAATAAAAATACTCGTGCGATCCCGATTCGTCACAATTATAAGAAGATTAAAGAACTTGTGTTCTGCGACTAATGGTAGCCACGTACAGGCGGGAAGAGTTATACAAATACATGAAGTCCAATTAAAATTAATTAGCTTCCGAACACACCGCAAAACGAAACAAGGAATCACAAGATATGCCATTACGACTCTTGGCAGCGCTGGCGACGGTCAAAAATATGTTCTATTCCATCTCCCATAGCAACGTAATTTGTCTGAACCGTCTAACCATAATTTGGACGTTATCGACGCGTTTTTGTTTACACAAAATTGTTTTTACTTAATTTAATTGCATTACACGGATCTTACATTAGCTAATGCTTTTTGGTACCTTTTTTGGTGGTTGTTTAATTATGTTTTCTGTTGGTTAAGTACCTTCGGTTCTAATTGGCGTGTCTTGTCGTGGCAATAGTTCGGAGACTAATTAGGTATTCATGTTCCTTTTCGCCCTTTTCAAATAGACTGTTCTATCTCATGTAGGATGTATTGATTGGATTCGATTTTCTGTAAACAGCCTCGATTTTAGACAGTATCTAGCTGTTTCCCCCTCAGTTTTATCCATGGATAAACTACTTATTACGTAGTAAGTAGTTGTCGTAGTTACGTAGTATATAGTTAGGTATACATTAAACATATTTACTTTTTTATTTGTAGGAAACAATAAACTAAATCATTTCAGCCATAGAACGTCATCTCGACTTCGCGCCTCTTGCACCTTGTTAAGAAAATAATATACTCAATCAAAGGTTCTGAATGAATCATCATCTCAGCCCGTAACAGTCCACTGCAGGACTTAGGGCCTCTCCCACGAAATGGGAGGTTATTGCCATAGTCTCCACGCTTGGCAGGCGGGTTGGAGATCGCAGTGTTTAAATATAATAATGGAAAATGCTGCTGCCCATTTTCCAGACTACGGAGACTCTTGATCTTTTGCCTCGAAAACATTAGTCGCCTTGTACGACACCCATGAATGTAAGGGGTTGGTGCTATTCTACTCTGCCGGACACCACACGGCCAATTTGTTTGGCCAATTCTAAATGAATGTTACAAGTAAAACCAGTCTTGACGTCTACTAAAATTAAATCTGAGCTATTTTGGTTGTCATTTATCACGGGACGTTAATCATACGGATTGCCAAAATAACTTGTTCGTAGTCAACGAAATTATTTATATCTACGGGCTACCATTAGAACTATAATCGTTAGTTCAGAATTTTTCTGTTCTTGGCGTGCGTAACAATGCTTAGTTGTAGCTGGGCTAAGTTACATACATTTTAATAGCGGAATACACAATACGGGGCACAATATGCCCGAGCAGTTAGGATATCCAACTCGTAAGCGAGAGGTACCGGGTTCGAATCCCGCTGAGGCCAAATTCTGAGGCTCTTTTCTGAGTTATGTACATTAGTTGAATGCTAACCGATGCTCTTACGGCGAGGGACTATATTGTGATGAACCTACACATTCAGGCGATGTGTAACCATGATCCAATCTGGTCAGGTTCCCCTGGTAGCAAGGTCACGGAGGTTAGATGACAGTCACTCAACTGTAATTACCTGATCTGCTAAATTCTGGATCATGGTTGAGGCGGACCCCGAGCCTTCGTGTGCGATACCACACGGATATTAACGCATAGATATTTTTTTATCAGACAAAGGAATGTTGTACGCGGTTGTACCTACTGCAATAAATAATAATTATGACTTGATCACATTACAAACACAATAGAATATAGAAACAAAATTATTAAAATTCATATACAGGACGAATCAGAATCAGAATCAGAATCAGAAAATTTTATTGTTAAGACTGTGCTAACAAATAAATGTTTACATGTTTACATCAGTTACCCTTTCGGGTGTACAATAATTATAAAAAATTACAAAAATAACAATTATTAAATTCTAAAAGCTAAAACCGAGAAACATATAATTTAGAAATGAAAACAACAACAAGATAAACTAAGTTAATATTTAACATAGATACTATTATCATTATAATATTCCTGTAAATTGTAGAAAACTTTATTTGACAACATATTTTTTAAATTATGTTTTCAATAAAACAGACTACAATAAAACAGAACGTGTTTTACAAATAATAGCGCAAATTTGTGGTATATAAAAATTAATTGGTATTTTTTATTTATTAATTTGTTTTTGAAGTGAATTTTCCTTTATCGTCTACTTAAAGCATTTAATTAAACAACACCAGATATGTTGGTATGCTATTAAATAACTAAACCTGTTCTAATATACTTCCATCATTAGTCAAGTAACCATCTAGCATAATGTTTTTACAGCAGGCTAGATTTGCATATCGCGCTATCATTTGATCTAGGAACTACAAACTAATATGATAATGAGATGCTTTACTGTACGTTGCTACTGGCTACTATAAAGAGTTACTCGGACTAGCCCTATTTGCTAATTACTTAGTACTTAGTCATGTTAGGCAATTTTATTACCCCCTATTTATTGCACTCTATGGCATTAGTTGCTATTATGGGTAGATCATTTTACTTACTTACTACTTTACTTATTGCCGTTGTAAAACAAAGTGTTTCCTGGTAGGGACTTCCTTTCGACTGTACAGCGACTTCACCACACTTCACAGCGACCACAACTCCACAAGGAGTTAAAAATATTTTACGACACCCTAGAAAGGTATTGGCGTGAAAGATAACAGTAAGTCAAAGAAAAATAAAATATCAAATCCTAATAATATTTCTAAATATGTATGTAAGGATAGATGGAGGTTCGTAAGTCTTTCACGCAAAACTACTGGTTTAAAGTAACAAAAAATGGAAGGACTAAGAGAATCTACTTATAGATGACACGGCAGGACCGGCAAGCGTGCGATTGATACCAATCCATACGAAGTATCAAATAAAGTCGCTTTCAGACGCGAGGGACGTGGACGGACGTCCGACCAAGGTCGCCTCGCCCGAAAATCTAAAAGCGACTATATTTTATACTACATAAGGATAAGTATCAACTGCATGCTTGCCTCCTAGGTCGACTATACCGCAGTGTCGTTAGTAGACGCTTCAAATGGTATTGTATGCCTCATGCATGTAATTATGTTCATCCTTCAAACCGGAACATAACAATACAATGTTGCATAGTAAGAAATAAATAAAGGGGTACCCAGGTTTGACAGACCTACTAACGACAACGGTAACCTCGCAGGGCTACCACAAGAAGTCATCACCGAAACCATAAAACAGGTGTAGCTGTTAGTGTAGAGTATGAAAAATCCCGGCAATTCAATTAGCGGGAAAGCGTGCGGGGCGCGGGCGGGCGGGGCCTAATAAACGTAATATAAATAATCTGCGGCGATAAATCTGCAGCGCTTTATGGCGGAGTGGGTTGTCACTCCGCCTAATTAGCACTAGTGCTGCTGTGACCTGGGCGTTGCGGGGACAGCGCTTGAGGCGCTGGAATGCTGCGCTCGTACAAGGTTACTGCATCCGCATTAGGTTGGTATGCGCTCCCGGGCCCTCGCGACTTCCTTATCAAGTGTAGCGGGTCGTTTATCGGATTGAAAACAAACGGACGTATACTTTTTTATATAAATACACTATTTCATGATACTAGAAAATACCTATAATATGAACACTTATAATTTATTTAAGTACTTACGCACTATTTCAAAATTATCTTGATTTTATTATTCCAGGCCTAGTGCCGTTGGTGTTGTTAGTAAACATTTAAAGTTTAAAAAAATCAGTTTCGTAGTTTTTGAGTTTATCCAAACAAATAAACAACAAATATTTTCTCTTCATGTGTTACATTTAGCTTCATTCAACCCGCCCGAAAAGCGCTGCAGCGGCCGCGCTCCGCGGGCACTCGTCAAAGCACTCTTCATCAACTTAGTTAATTATTATTATGAGCACATATCAGCTTTATTATAATTACTCATTTTAATGTCCCCGCGCCTACCCGCATGCGATGCCATCGCTACCTGACAATGTAATGTGGCTAATGAACAGGGCTTCTAATTACAAACCACCAATTAACGAGTTGCGTTTTTTCTTTATACACGGCAATTACACACGAGATGCTCGCGAATTATAAAGGATGGAAAATGCATAGAGGCATAAAGGCGGGAAATGTTCGTAAAGCACAGGTGCATATTGACGATTTTGCTAAAGGAATCATTCTTAGCGGACGACTGTCTATGAAAGGATCGCAAGACTCCCAAGCGTAAATAAAACGCCTACAAAAAAGGAGAGGTGTTATAATTTGACGTGTGTATCTGTTGGTTCTGTGTATGTGTGTGTCTGTCTACGACATCACATCTCCCGAAGGGACACGCCGATTTCGATGCGGTTTTCAATTAAATGTAGCCTATGTTAGACTCTAATCTAGCAACCTACCAATATTTATCCATATCCGTTCATCCGTTTAGGCAAAAAGAGGTAACAAACATACACACACATTTTCTCATTTATATTTGGAATATGTAAACTTGATCGGGCTTTTCGACGTTTCCCTATGGGTTAGGTTATTTAAAACGTGTTAAAAATATAAGATATGGGTGGTATGAAGAGTCCCTTGTCGCTCAGCGTTCTTATTCCGAGACGGTACCTATGTGTATTTCGCGGAATTCCGCGCATTCCGTTCCACAACCAAACAGCGAATAGCGATAATTGGGCGCGGATAGCCGCGAGTCCCGCGCAGCTCCCGATATCACTCGCACGCACCATTACCTCCGTAATTTAATTAGTTTGGAGTGATCATTTCGTTAATAGAGGCGATGTTTCGAGTGGCCGATATTTGGCATCGCTCGCGGCGTTGTCAATTTTAATTAAAAGCCCATAATGGCGGCTCGAAATGTTGGAATTCTTCGTTAATTAGTCCCGGGGGCTTCTAATAATTCTGTATTGATTAAATTGTTAACTGTCTATTAGGAGTTAATAAGCCGGATATGTCGGTATTCGGCGACGCGTGCCGGCGCAGGGCAGGCTGGCTCGGCGAGTGCCTTGCCACGAACGTGTTTGTTTCACACCTATATCTGTGTATCTGAATTATAAGGAAGAGGTATCAACTTAATAACTAGTGTATCCACGCCTCAAGCCACTGGACATATCAAACCTTAAAGTGCATGTGCAATCAGGCATTTTCTAAGTAAGGATTTCGAGCAAAAATTTATTTAACAAGACGTTCGAGCAAAAGCTTCTTACTCTATAATGGTAAAACAGGCAATGTATTGTAATTAAGTCAGCTGTTCCATTAACAGAGCAACTCTTTTATACGCAATTAATTTTGTAGACAAAACGTTTACAAGTGATCCAAAAATAAAGGAATTTAATGGCACCCATCCAAAGGGTAAATTGTAACAAGATATACAATTTTGCCGGTCCCTTTGATTATACCGCAGGCAATTATGTGTCATGTTTCTTTTTTAAATTACGTAGTGTATGTAGGTTCTACTTCCTGAATGCTGATATTAGTTAGACTTATATAGGCTGCTAAAATATTTTTGGACAGACTAATTGTGTATTTGCATGGGCCATTTCACATGTATCAACTTAATAGCATCAAGATCGATCGAGTTAAAAATACGAAGTGAAATAAAAGTCTGATGTTGACAGTAGGAGTAAATTGCCGGGGCTATTACGGGCCGGGCTACATTGCCCAGTGTTTATAATACAAGCCAGCCTTTTCCTTGTAAGCCAAATGACATGCAATTGTCGAGCCCTTTTCTGAATGTCAGGAAAATTGCCGTTTGTTGCATAACGTCCGCAAACATAGCAATGATAGCCGCCCACCGTACGATGCCATCAAAGTGCTTTCTGAATAAACAATGTTCACCGTTGATCGATTACGTTTATAAGGATATTAATTCGAAATATATGATCACGCGATTGAATTTTTCGCAAAGGAAATTAGCCCACTTTTTTGGATGATGAATAACGGAGTTTTAATCTAAACTTTAATTTGTTTTCAGGTAATTTTGCGGCGCAAGCTGGGTCGAGTCTGCAATTTGGGCCGGCCTACTCAAGTTGCCTTAAATGTGAGTTTTTAACTGGAGACGTGACGTCCCTTTTCGGTAATGCATTGCAACAAGGACGTGTGTCAGCAAAGAATGGATTCGACTCACGAATTTCATACCAGAAAACAATAACTCAACAGCAAATGGTCAGTAGGTATTAATACTTTATGTTACGATATCAACACGATATTTGATGATGATACTAACAAGAGTTGTTTATACCACCAAGGTGGTAATGCGAAAAAGCGTACCCGACTGACGGTAAGCAGTTACTTCCTATGGCCGTTTGCAAAACCAGGGGCATCACTATCGTGATGATCACGTTTTGTAACTTAAGTTCTCACTTACTTTTTCGGGACTTGACTAGATTCAATATAAATTATGAAACCGGGTTATCATTAAAGAGCTTCAAGTAGAACCAGCATTCCGTACAAGAAAATACTTGAAATAGTAATAATTTTAAATAAGCAAAACGACAGTAAGGTGTACATTTGACGCATTTGTACAATGACGTCACAGTTCAAAGTCTCATACAAATTTCATAGAAGTGATCAGTTTTGACAGATCATAAAGAGTTGCTGATATGACATTTACTCAACTCACGGTTGTTCGAAACTTCATTTTTTAAACCATGTGACGGTAAAGGGTTAAAAAGGACACAATTTATAACCTGTTGTAGCACGTCGTAGTGTATAGTGAGTCTTTATCGGCCCGGCGGCGGGCCCCGGGCGTTCAAAGGAAGCTTCAAGCAAACACTGGCGATAAAACCTGCAAATATTTAAGTTCCCGCCAACATGGGTGCTTTGAACCCTCAATTGACTCTTTAAAATGTTGACTCGTTGTCAGCTCCGCAGTTGCACTTCAAAATTAACAGGTGTACCCAATAAAAATGTTTGGTTATAAAACGAACCAATGAATTCTGTTGAACCAATGCTCCTTAATAAATATTTTGCTGCTATGGTAGGGTATTTTTTTATCTAAGAAAGTTTGTTGTTGATAAAAAAAATACTTTCTAAAATGTCTAACTTGACCTATGCCAATCTAGAACTTAGCATCAGTAAAAGCCCCTTTTTATGTAGAACGCGTTTCACTCTAACAAAAAATAGTTTTTACTATTTAAGTACATATTTAAGGCACGTAGTTCTAGAGATGACACCTATAATATATACAATAAATACCTACATGGACATAATCTAATAACAATTTCACCTCGAATTACCTCCTACTACAATTCTTCATTACCCACCGAGATATAATATCCAACATTTCATAATCCATATTATACAACGATTATAGCCGGCTGACAGATCTGGATGTAATTATGTGCGAGAGCTTATAGGTCTTGGGCATAAGCACCTCTAGCCGTCGACTGCTTTCCGGAGCGATTAAAACGCGATACCCGCAGCCAATCGCACTGTCCATTGAAAATCGGGCGGTGGAATGGTACCGCGGTGTGCAGCCTGTGCGGTGATCTTGTAACTGTGCGGTGATCAAGAAACATTTTCGATTCCTTGTGTCCAGGGGCACTATTTTTAAATCTCTCGTCTCGGTTCGAACGGGTTTCAATTTTGATTTTCGGCATGAAAACTTCAATAATTTTTAAATCACATTGGCAACACTGGAAGTGTATGGTTCAAAAATAGGGGAAATCAGCAACATTTGAAACTATTGAATGTGATTCAAAAATAGGGGCCCAAACCACATACCAAGCCATAAGCAGAAAATAACATCTTGGCTCAAAACTCTTAGGAGATTGGTTCGGAAGGTTCAGAACAGCAGTGGGTAGAGTACGATAGCCGGGAGGGAAATGGCACGATTAGATAAAAGAATAAGACGAATATGACGATATCGATGATTTACAAGATTAAATCTTATGGTCATATAAGTAACAACCACTGTAGTCGAGAACGAAAACGGTCCGATTCTCATAGAGCTAGGTAATATAGCCCCACAGACTGCGTCGTCGCTACACTGAGTGGCGTAGTGCACGTTTTCAATTCGCAACCTGCGATCCGAACGCGACTTTTAACCTGGCGTGTTTCCGAACGCTATTTCTCTAGTAGAGCATTATAAAACTCAATATTAAGTTTAACGACTTGATAACACATCATGGAACAATTATTATTATAATTAATTCGGTAAACAGTTTAAGGTCCCGTGACGGAATTTTTGTTTGGCAATTCATCATTAACAACCGACATTCTTAGCTCCTAGTTAGGCAAAGGCTTCCTCAAAAACTTCACAAAATGGGCGCCAGCACGGGGAAAAAAGACATAAATGCAATGCAGTGGCAATACGTAGAGTCCGTTGCAAGGTAGACTGGCGCTAATACCTTCAGATTATTTAGAGCTTAGAATTATTATTTTTAATCAGCAGCAGGACGTCCAATGTTCGATATAGAGTTTAAAACGCTTAAGCATCGCATTAGATCCAAGTTCGTAAATCAAGTTAAGGCTGGCTTCCAATGACGGTGCCTCCTACTTACCTGTACATAAGTGGGAAACAGTGCGAATACAAAATACAGCACCTGTCGGGGCTTTTTTCGTAAAACGGACTCTGGTATATTGTATAGTTTTCTAAACCTAAAACTATCGCTTGCAGGTCCGTTTCGCGCCTAATCCAGCAGGCGCGGCCGCGGCGGGAACGTAGGAAATTGAAAATAAACATTCAGTCTGCGCGCCGGCACGCACTGCCCAAATTGACAATACAACCAATTTGCGGCGTGCGCCGACCACCTTTGTATGGGAATTGAAAAATAATATTACTCTTTTTTCCGTACATTGCACGTGGGCAATCTCGAAAATAAACTATGCTCCTCGATTCTCATTTCGTTTTACAAGTCAATATTTTTGGCGGGAAATTGCGCGTGATGCAGTCCTTTTTGGGGATTTACTTGCTCGAAAATTGTTTATTGATAATAACCAACACAACAACCGTTGGTGCGACTTGTTTTGGATAAATAAAAGTACCTACGTACTTAGTAATATTTAACAAGCACTATCTAAGTTTTATGTTTTATCTTCTTGATTTTCCTCTTTCCGTTTCTTTCTATTTAGGCAAGTAGGTACCAGAGATCTTGGAAAATACCCATTCATTTTCCTCAGGTAGGTAGGTCCCATTTATTTTAAAATAAGAGAAAGAAAAACACCGTTCTGTTTTCAAATGAAGAACCATTGTGAATGACGTAACGTAATACAAAAACGAGTAGGTAACTATCGTGTTCGATAAAGGAAACTGAGATGTTCATTGTGACACTTCAGGGTACATGTCGGTTTATAAACAAGTTCCTGTAATGAATGAACCGTGGGATTTATGCCACCACGTATCGACCGATATTTTACATAAAAGGGAGATATCATATTTTTTTTATTGTATTTATGTGCCTACAAACTGACATATTAATTTCTTAAAAGGGAAGTTGTGGTCTCTGCTATCTGCCACATTTCCGCAACGACATAAGTAGGTACCTATTTATTTATTCCTATTTTATGTCGAAACTGTATCTAGCTATTAGTGCACAGTGGGAAACATCACACGATTTATTTTATAGTTCAATCATTTTCATCAAGTAGCAAGAAGATACAAAAGCAAATGTCCAATTGTCAATTTATGGAACTATAAGTATACATTACACATTAAATTACAGCATTCATCCTATCATGAACAACAATAAAAGAAATGTTATGAAACAGACGGCGGCGCGGCGTTATCAGCAGCGATGGAGCGCCGCCGATACACACCATTCATTTCATTCATTCAGTTCAAAACACGCGGTCGCATTGTAAACACGCGAGCGACGACCATCGCCGTTCCGAATTTGAAGTTTGAACAGAGTGCGGTAATTGGAGATTTCGACCGGTGCAGTTTCTTTTTTTATTTGTGGCGCCAAAATACTAGCCAGATAAAGATTATGAGTACTTTATCGATATTTTTTTATTAATCAAGTGTTCCTGCTTAGTTAAATTGAAAGTGAAGTGGATTTGTTGCAAATTGATCAACAGATATAGGTAGGTTTTACTTGGTAAGTTTATTTTTTATAATTATGATCACACAATGTGATATTGTAATGTAGGGACCTAACCTACTTAGCTAAAGTCGGTCTAAAACTAATATTATTGTAATATTTTAATACGTTAGCTTATACAAGTCTAATTTAAAGTAACGTACAGTTTTATTTAGTTATTTAAATCGCTCTTTAACATTTACTAGTAATTATTGTGGGTAATGTTAAATAATGAAATACAAAAACTAACAGAACATGATTATTAAATAAAATAATATAGTTATTAAAACAAGACTGTTTTATTTCTACTAAATGACGTGTTCTTATTATATTTGCATATAAAAATCTAACATCCATCATTGTCCGATTTAATAAGGCCAGGTATCATTACACTAATTAAACTGTATGTAGACATCATTAGTGATCCAACAAATATAATTAGGCATCAAATAAATAAGCATTTAGAGTTTGGAATAAATGAATAATTACATATAATACATTATAACCAAAATTAATCAATGTTTTTATGAATTTAGATTATCGTAGTCGTAGCAGGTATTACTGAAATACTAATTACATTTTTATTTAGATCAGTATAATAAATTGGATTGGTCCTCACGGTGACTATGCACCTGCGGTTCTGCATTTTGTTGCCTGTAATCTAAAAATCTTGCCGTTTGGACACCACTGGACTAATACATAACTAATTAAAAACATTTATGAAATAATATCCAATCACTTTATAGCTAAAACAATGGCTCTCGATAATAGTAGATTATATACCAAGGGGATAAGGTAGTGTCTTCCGTCATGGGCGGCATATTGGATCCTGAGCGTAGCGAAGGACTCTACAGTTAAACTCCTGAGCAAAGCAAGGGAGTTATGTAAAGTCCTGAGTGAGGTGGGGGATTCAAGCCGCCCAATATTTAGACAGCCCTATCCCAGAGCTGAATACTCAACTTTTTACACCATCTGTGAGACAATAAATAAAGCAATAATAGCGTTTGATTTAGCAAACTCCGGAGTTAAATCAGTATCACTTCACGACATTTTCGTGATGGCAATTGTACCTTTATTAACACGAAATATTTTTCTTATTTCACACTTTTTCCATCTGCTCGTCTAAAGTCCTGCTAAGGGTTGGGTTGCACAAACTTACTTTAACAATAGCAGGTCAGTCAAGGTTTCGGTTATGCAAAAAATGTGTTGCAATAGTGCCTTTTACATCTTTTTTTTTAGAAAAAGAAAAGAAATATAGTGCGATATTCGAATTAAGTATTTTTACAAAGCCCGTACGCTAAGAGTTTTTGCATTTTAACATTCCATATTCAAATCACTTTACTCTCTAGGGAGTTTCATACAATATCATCTCCCTACGAGTAACTATGTTATGCTTTACGTTGACATATAATAATTATTTAACTACATATTTAAAAAGATAATTGGGCATTGTCAATAATATTTTTTTTTTTGCACATTATAGCACCTGTGTATTAGGGTTAAACGTATATCCTAAGATTAAATAGATCATCAACATCGTCCGAACGGTCAATCTCAGCTTCTGCCAGGGTCCACTTTCCTCCATTTCGCCCGGACTATCCTCACATTGTAGGCCATAAAAATACATACACAGTAGCGATACAGTTGCGTTTTCACAAACCGTGCCGCATAAGTCAGAAGTGTGCTATCTCACCCTACGTATATCTTAGGTATAACTAATAGCACACAACGAAAGTTGTTTTGGCTTGACTATTTTTAGGTACTGTACTTTTGAAGGGACCAATAAGGACTTTGTCCACTTTTTTCGTAGCCTGTGCGGAGGAAGTCGTAAGTAAAAGCTATTTAATTTTTTTTTTTGCATTTTGTAATCCATTTCCTTGGCATTTAGTGGCAAATAACGCCATCACTTAGCTAATAAGAGTCGAATAATTATTGGGAAGGCCCTTCTAAATTATAATCAAACGTAATGGACGCCACTCGATGGCCCGCAAATGAATGAATGTATAATTGAATGACTCCCCACAAATAAAAGCAATTTTCTTATAGCCCAGCCCCTGACAAACGTATAATTTAATTAATGGACCACGTAACTCAGATTAAACTATTGGTATCGGAAGACTGGAGGTAGTAGGCCTTGATCTCGGATCATTCAATTCACGTTGAAAAGACTGGAATACTTTATTATCATCATTCATTCTTCTTTCGTTAATATTGTTCGTTAGTATTTTGGTAGGACATAATACAATTTTTAGATTCGAGGAAGGGATAACGTTCGGAAACCCAAGCTACGGTAGGTTATCAAAATTACGCAAAATGAATCAAAATAAATGAAATGAATTATGATGAATGAATGAATTAATTAATCTTTTTGAATGAAAAAACCCTTTTTTATTTTTGTGGCACCGTACAACCAAAATTTAAAGCATCTAATTCTCAAATTACTACACCCTTATTCATTATTTACATATTTACCTTACAATATATTTCAATAGAAAAAGACAAAAGTAGAGCATGACAACGTTAAGTATTATCCACAGAACTCTAAATATTGACTTATTTATTTAATTAAGTCAATTTATTTAGGTAATTTCTGTAGATAATATAAGTTCTGTGTAACGATAAGTCGTGGTCGTGCTCTAGTTTCGTCCTTTCCATTGAAACGGACTTTAGTCCTGCAGATATTCCGTAAGAGTCAAATAAATACACCTTAAAGCACTCATGAGATTGCATTCTATTTTAACGAGAACTCAAGATAATACGCTGGGAATGTCTAATAGGTACTTCTTAAAATATTTTCGAGAGATACTTCAAGTCTACTAAAGTCAATAGTAGATATCGGCTATTCTTTCCAATTTTGTGTGTTGTAACTTCCCCTTACATTGGCTGGCAATCTTTTAGAAGACTGCGTCTTATTTCGATAAAAGCAAAATAAAGCAGCAATCCAATCTGATCATAAATAAAACATTGGGTCGGACACCTCCGAATAGCTTTTGTTTAATCTAATAATGCTGATTAAGAATTGGGCAGAGGCGAGGGCCCCTGCACTGTTTCAGAATTGACACACGACTTTTGGACACCATCATAATAATTTCCATTTACGTAATTGAGTACGTAATATGTTTATTGAGAACTAAATTTCCTTATTAATGTATGCAAACAATACGCACGCTAATACACCGGTTACCCCATTTAATAATGCTGGATGTTTTCCGTAATTGATGCGTAGTAGTAAGTTACGTTTTTTAACTAATAATTGGCCCCTGTCAAAGTATGTAAGCAATTCTTGCAAATACACGAATCAACAACTCCAATTAATTATATCCACCGGACGTTTTTTCCGAGAAAACACAATTATGGACCAAATCCGAAATTTCATTGTAAAGTTAAATTATGAACGTTAATACCTAAATTTATTTAAATAACAACCCACACAGCTTTAATCAATTAAGTCACGATAGGCATATCATAAGTGGGTGAGACCCCGGCTCAGTACCGAGTCGATAGGGCAATCATCGATGCAATTAAGAACAAAATGTGCGGGTAGATATCGACTTTTAACGTGGGCGGCGGTATCTCCGCCAATTTATTTGATTACACACTTCAACTTACCATGAAAACCTCGTCTACAACACATAGATTTACATCTCGATTGAATTTTAATTGATCCAACGAGCTACTGCACTCCAATAAGGGAGTAAGTTAATTATAAAAAGCAATTGATTTAAAAGGAGCAGTGTCGTGGCCGCGGGTATGAGTAACAGAAAAAGTTTTCAATTTCACTAAAAGGGACTGGTTTGTGTCTCAGAAGTCTTGTCTGGTTATCGGCTTGTAATGTATGAAGTTGCCGCGGCGTTATTTTATAACTCACTTCACGTAATAGGCCCCAAGTTCCTTTAATTCACTTTGCCCGTTGTCGCACGGCGGGTACACTAATTTGGTTCTGCACTCGCCTTGTAAGGCGCTAACTTGATGATTCTGCTTTATTTATAGCAAGCCTATTCCGCTGCTCAAGTTTCTATTCCCGAGTTCATGCGGGGAATAAATTGCACACAAACAAATGTATTGTTTCGAGCGCATTTCTTACAATCGCGTTGTTAGCGATGCGCAATGAAAACTTTTTTGTGGCAGCAATTATTTGGTTACGACTAAGTTCGTATGGTGCATAATAAAGGCATGACAGACGGAATATGGGCATAAATCCGTCCATAAACACGCCTCATAAATTATCACGACAACGATTTGGACATTTTACAACTGCTATCAAAGATTCTTTACGATCAATGGGGACTGGCTGCATGGCGACTCATAATTAATACGAGACGTTTGCTTTACAATGTCATAAAGAATCAGCAGAATCAGTTAACGGTAATGATGTGTTTTCGACGCGAGCTAACGATCACGAGCATTCTATCGTATATTTTAACATCGATATAATTTTTTAATATTCCATTACGTCTGAGTCAATGCTGCTAAAATGTATCGCTGCAGCATTGACTCAGGTTCTGTGTAATGACTCAAATGTACCTGCTTGAGGCTAATAGAAATGGGCGGCTAATTTGTAACTGTACTTGGGCCAAAGCAATTAGAAACAACTTTTAATGAACCGTCACAGCATGTTATACTAATTACTTGGCGCTACTAATTCTACCAGTTTTAATTAATACGACCTATGGCTAATTAGAAGGAGTTTTAAACTGATGTCTTAACGAAGGCGACGCTCGAAATATCTACGTCCCAATTACAATATATTAGACTTTTGGAGACAATATATTAGTCTATTGGAGAAAGATATAGGTACTTATTTAACAGACGAGATGCGATCTCCGATATAGAGCTTGTTAAACTTAAAAGAAGAGCTCACGGATCCAAATTGAGTCGGACGTTTCAAATAGATAAAGCGATATCTAGATCCGTTATAAAGCAAACTTTATAGTTTTGTTTTTGGCAGTTTTGACACTGCTTCTATCTACTTATTTGTTCCTTCAGTTGCATCTAACGGGCGGTGGAACTTTTAACTTCGACGTATATCCCAGCTGAGTATCACTTCCTTTGGCTTCCGTCTGGGTTTGTTTATGGTCTGCTAGTGTGCTGTTTGTCATTCTACTGTTGGCCGGTCGATTTGTTGAGTCATATGTTTTATTGCAGACTAAAACAACGTATCGAAGAGTTGATGCGAGTGTGAGTTTATCGGGGCATTATTTTGCCTTTTGTTTAGATACCTGGCAATGATCACTTGTATGCATTGTCCCGTGTAAGCAAATCCGTGCTGAATAAGAGGATGTGGTTGGTGTTATGCGCAATTAACAGTCACAGTAACATTTTACGAGACATCGTCTGTCCTTAGATAAGGGCCGGGGCATTGTAGGCTCCTTCTGGACGTCGGCGGGAGACACCTGAAAACAATAAACACGAAATTGCCACAATAATCGGCCCCCATGATCAGCGCAACGACTGAACAGACAATGGGCCAGATTACGTGATAGGGGTTTAACCGAATCGCAGCTAACTCGATTATGCGGCCATCCGTGATTGTGTTTCGGCCTATTAATGTTTGAATTTCGCTATATTACCGCGGGACGGGCGCTGCCGGTAATCCAATGCGGGGCGGCATTAACCGAATTCCGCGCGGCGCTTGCGGACGCCGGCGACGGCCAGCAATGGACGCGATTACGGCGTCTGTGGCCACTCCGTACTAATTACGGACACTGCTACCCGAACCCTGATGCTGATATCTTCTTTGAATATAGGTAGTTGTCAGTTTCCAACGGAGTTTATAGGAAGATGAAAACCGAAACATATGTATCACGATAAAATAGATGATATTTCAAAAAAGGTCAGGTCAAGAGTACCCTAACCAACGTTCATGTATGAAAAGGTTGATGAAGTTGAAAGAAGCGAGAAACATTTATCAGGACCGTAGCAACGTAGGTCGCAGCCTACCCATACGGACAAAAGCCGTGATACATTTTCCAACGCAATACATTCAAATAAACATTGCGTCTGGGTTCAGAGAATAATAACGATAACTACTCATCACTATAACCCATCACTTCACAAGTCTGCCGTGACAATCCTTTGAGTCCCGCGAAAAGAGAGTAGCGGTGGAAGAATCCAGAGTCATTACCGGACCGTAGCAACGTAGATCGCCGCCTACCCCTACGGACAAAACCATCATACATTCTCCAACGCAATACCCGTAGATACAACACAAATTGGTCGCACACACATCGCGTCTGGGCTCAGAGACTAATAACGATAACTACTCATCACTACAACCCATCACTTCACAAGTCTGCCGTGACAATCCTTTGAGTCCCGCGACAAGAGAGTAGCGAGGGGAAGCGCGAAGCGGCGCCGGCCATCGCTAGATTAAAGAACAACTTAAAGGAAAGCAATCTGCTAAATAAGTGCCGCCGTGTGGCGACGACGCGAATGGTGCTCTACTTCGGGGTTTGATCTCGGTTAATTGTAAACCTAAAGCTAATAAGCTTGTTTGGTGGCTTAGTGGCACAAAAACAGGTGTAAGATACCCATTTCAGAGATTAGGTACCTACATCAAACATATTATGTTATTTGTTTGACATTGCATTTCAGGGTCTCTTAATGAAACGGAAGTGTTGAAATAATTCGAAAATATCGCGTTATTTATAAGAATTAATGTCACGCAAAAATGAAAAAAAACTCAAGGCATACATTACTAAATTGTCATGTCAGATATGTAAATATGAAGAATATAATTGTATCACAGTAGTAACTCTTAAAACTTTATCAACAATAATTCTAACAGTATTATGTAAAAGTGTGACCATAGGATCATAGTACTTAATTATGGTTATGGCATGGAGTAAGGTGAATGTAAGAAGAATCAGAACATAGTGTTATATGTGGCAATAAAGTCCGTAATTACAAATATTAACAATTTCGTAATTACGAAAGTTTATAGCTAGTTAAGTCGACTGCAGAGTAATAAAAAGTAATAGGTATTTATTAAATTTAATTACATAACTAATTAAAATAGAGCACCAATTTGTATTTATTTAACTTTTTATAGTGATGATAAATAATATCTCTAATAGTAAAAATATACTATTTTAAATGACGATGTATGATTATTACCTACTACGAATAAATGAATATGAATGTATTTGGTTTTCAGAGATTATACTAGCTAACACTAATAATATCTACAAGTACCTATTAAATTATTTTTGTTAATACATACATAAAAATAAAATTTGAACTTACTTAGGATCACTATGACTATGTTTCGGCGGCACCGGAAATCCTGGCACGCCCACGGAATCGGAATTGGTTATTTATTGGCGTTTAGCATTTATCTATCATGTAGGCAATATCGCATTAGGAGCGTCGGTGGCCGAGCGGTTACAGATCCGACTCGTAAGCCAGAGGTCCCGGGTTCGAATCCCGCTCCGGCCATGTACCAATGACTGTTTTCTGAGTTATGTACGTTAGTTGAATACTAACCGATGCTCTTACGGTGAGACAAAACATCGTGATGAAACCTGCATATTCAGGCGACTGGATGTGTAACCATGATCCAATCTGGTCAGGTTCCCCTGGTAGCAGGGTCATGGAGGTCAGATGGCAGTCGTTCCACTGTAATTACCTGACCTGCCAAATATTGGATCATGGTCAAGGCGGAGCCCGGGCCCTCGTTCTCGAGAGCACAACCGGGACATGAACGCCAAGATGATTATTATTTTTAGGCAATATCGCAATAGTTTGTCTCTATTATATAATATTTCAATTAAAAAATTTACAAAGTGAACGGTTCTACCCATAACGATGCGATTATTAATTATTAAATGCAAAATAAAATGTTATTATTTATTGTCAATGTTTCACAGACACTGAAACATTGACAAACGATGGCAATCGCAGCAAAGCGTAGTAGAAGTGGAGCAACATCGCAGCCGGCGGTAGTTGTTTGAATTATTTAGCTTCTCGTCTCGTTACTTTAGCCGGCGTTTCCGCAGGTGTGGCAATCATATTGTCTCTCCCACACGCGGGGCCCTCGGCTCGTCGCTTATTCTTTAATCTCGCTGATGAATTATGATTAGCGTAGTGCACTCAATCCTATTAGTCTGCCTGCCGCGGAGTGTTCTCCCAAGATTTGATTTGCTTTTGCGGCTCATTATCCGAGGACGTTCGCCAGTTGATGGTGATTGTTTCGGGTAATTACTGAAATTGATTTGGGGAAAACCTTTGTTGTTGGCGGCGGCAAGGCGGCAGACACATCAAAAGGAATTAAGGATTTTTTTGAGCTGTCCGTTTCGTCCATTCCCCAGATGCATAACACCAAACTGCATCCGCGACATTAAAAATTCGGCGGCCAACTAGAGCCGTTATGGCGGCTGGAAGCCCGTAATGGCTCGCCGTGGGACCACAAACTCCGATTATCCAAACAGGGAGGCCACCAGAACGGCGCGCTCTGTGAAATTTTAACGTGTAATTGATTATGAAGTTGCCCACTAATGGGCGAAAATAGTTTCTAATTTGGAGTGCGGCGCTGCACGTAATTGGTCTCGGCCACGGCGGGTTAATCATTAACGTGGCGCGGGACGGGCACACGGGTCCCCGGGGCCGGACGTGCATCCTTCAATTTAGCGCGTAGCAGTGCAGCCCAGCACCGCGCCAGCTAGCGGCGGCGACGCATTACGCGTTTTGCATTTTTCACGTCCTTTCCCGTTACTTGGGTGTCGCTCATGGCTGTACTCGCTGCCGTAGAATACTCGATACACGTGAATAGAGGACAATTTGTTGTTGGAGCCTATTGGTGCGCAGCGACGCACCGCGCCGGCTAGAGGCGGCGATGCCAAATGCTTGTCGCTGCGCTCGTTGCCGTTCAGTTCGTCATATACTCGATAGACTTAAACGACAAACAAATTGTTCGGTACTTGACGATGCCCAACTTTTAGGCAGACACTTGGAGTCCAGGTTTGGCAGCCTTGGCGTGAAAGACGTCACGTCACATGCTGCATAATCCCAAGGATATGTGGGTGCCCAAACCTGCCAGTACTAGGAAAGAGGTCCCGCGGGAGGACCGATGCGAAGAAGCGATGAATTGACATCGCTGGGACGTATGCGAGAGCCGACAGCGTACGATACGAGGATGCTCAAGACCGGGCAACATGGAGGAGGCAGAGTAGCAAAGCGGACCTGACAGAAGCCGGGCTTGACCGCTTGGATGATGATGACTTGGATTCGGGAAAGGTGTAGATATAGACTAAGATCACCAGTACGAAGCACGAGATCGATATAACTTTAATATTAATAACATAAAAAGTTTCCTCAAGTCTTCCCCGAACAGTTCAATTTGCAGCATAAGTAAAGCTCAGCCACGACCGTTCCGCGGCCAACAAAGTGGTCACGAAATCGGTGCCCGCCATTGCATAGTTCACCGTCTCGACACCACGATTGACGTTCGTTAAATCCTAATTCGTGCGTATTGACATTTCGAAAGTCGCCGCTAATGGAAGCCGTGGGCTTTTTTGCTTCCGCTGTGTCTAATCTCGGTTGGTTGCATTCGTTACGGGTTGTTTTGTAAGGGCCGGATTTGTGGCCGGTATTATTGCCAATTATTATCCGGTACTGGCCGGATGACAGTTATTTATCTCGCTTGCTCGGTTTGCGTTTATCATTAGTCTCTATTTATCGAGTTTTGCAGATAGGTATACATAATGACGTAATTCTTTTATTATAAATACTGCAAACCTATCTTTGCATATCCTTACTAACTACAAACTTTTTTTTTATTATACTACTAAGGTGGCAAACAAGCTTACGGCCTGCCTGATGGTAAGCAGTTATCGTAGTCTATGGACGTTTGCAATACCAGTGTTATCATCATCACCCACGCGGTGCTGACCGCATAAAAACTTTTTCACCCCTTTCCTAAAGAACTCCATGTTGTACTACTGAAAATCTATAGCAATCGTTTCCGATCCTTTTGCAGACGCTAATCATACTTGCTATAACACAGATAGGTATATGGATAGATAGACCCCCCGTCTTGCAGTCAGTTCTTCTAATGTTCTAAGACTACCACTCGCCACTACTCCATCCGGTTGGATGGGGGTAATTACCCCTGCCACAGCCGAGTCCGTGTCTGTCGCCCAGTTGTTTCCCGAGTGCCGTGGCGTGTTGCTGTCACCGATCGGTAATTATTCACGAAGGCGTCATTGTGCCGATGCCAGCGAAAAAAGTAGGAAAGCGCGAGCGTGCCGCGCCGCCCTGCTGCCCGCCGAAATCGCGGTTTTGGTCTCTTTACGCAATGACCACTCGAATTAGAGACCTTCAACTGAACTTCTATTACTTCACTAATTAAATTTGAGTCGTTTATTGCTTTTGATTGAGTTGACTACAATTTCTCGGTTTCGGGCTTCAGTTTGGACTAGGGTTTTGTGTTTTATACAGAGTCGTATGTCCGTGGCCAAGTGGTTACGGTAATTACCTGAACTGCCAAATCCTGGATCATGGTCAAGGCGGACCCTGGGCCCTCGTGCGCGATATAATAACCGGGACATTAACGTCAAGATTATAATTTTTTTACATCGTGCGGATTCGATTCGTTATCATTAATTATTTTCAGTATTTAATTTAATATGTTGCGTACCGAATTTTAATGGAATACTAATTTAACCGGCTATGTATATAGGTAAATTGAATCGTAATTAAATTTGTGTAATGAATGAATTACTAGCCTAATTAACGAAAGGGCTGCACTGCAATGATTTATCCGCACTCGTTCAAGCATTATTATACTAATTAGCAGTTCCATGCACGCGGCGCGATGAAACACGGGCTCGATTGTAGGCGAGTTTTTGCTGAAGCGCATAAACGGGAAATAAATAATACGGACTTCCGTTGCTGCATTTCAGGACGTTATGGATGTACTTATGGCGTTCTTGCCTTCATGTTCTTTATTGTACATCCACAAGACCTTATAATTAGACCATAGGCCGCCAGTGTGGGGTCTGACAGAGCAGATTTCCAAGGAGGGTTGACATCAGGCATGCATGACCCCGACCCTATATACCTGATGGGATAAGGGCATGTGGTTTTTATGAAATACATCTAGAGTATAAATACTCTAATAATAAGCTTATCGTCAAATAAATGGAAAGAGAATTGTAGAGTAGTGCATTCGATTAAAATGTTTCAGTGTCGTTATTACAAAAATTCCGATCCGCTGGGCGTTGCGACCGTGAAGGCTAGTCGATATGTCTCTGCCTATATTCAAACCCGGCTCAGTCTCAACTTCAATACAACAACGCAAGCAATGAAATGTATAAATCGTAGATGTTATGGGCGACCATTACCGCTTACGATCAGGTGGGCCGCCTAGTGCGTAGTATAAAAAAACTGTGCATCATAAATATCCTTCCAAATGAACTCCTGGCCACGTTCCGATGAAGAGCTTAACAGCCGTAAGATTGATTCCCAAATGCCGTAAGCGGAACTATTTAGACAAAAGTGAAGTAAAAGTATCACTGGTGCAGTTGATTAGCTATTGTTTATTCAACAATTGGGGCCGGGGTTCGGGTGACAGTGCGCATGTTTCCGGTATCCGTGCCACGGCGCGTTATTGGCTTATTGGAGGACAGCGGTGCGACGGCACACTCCAAAACACACAAAAACTGGAGTCCCATTCGTCATGGCTCCACAAAGCCTGATTGTTTTGGACACTGTCTGGGTATCTGCTCTTTGCTTACTCTGTCTACAAAACTTTTTATAAATGGAATACCACCTTTTTCACATTGGGTTTATTTGTAGATGTTTGGACTGATTAAATTCTTACGCCACTTCCCGCCGTCTGTCCCTAATGTATCTATGTACGCTTAGATATTTTAAAGTACGAAACGGATTTTATTGCGGTTTTAAACAACAGATATAGCAATTCAAGAGGAAGTTTTATAAGCAAGAAAAAAAGGGTAGGTAGGGGTAAAGTTGGCGTAGAACGAAGTCGCGCCGGGTCCACTAGTAAATATATATGTTATTTATGCTCTATACTCAATTGCCGTCAAATTAAATTTAAACAATGGTTGGATGAGCTTGGTCGGGGGCACAAGAAAAACTAAGGTCGGCTTAAAGGGACCACTCACAAGTTCTACGTGGAGCATGCAATGAAGTCACAAAATGTAATTGAAAATGTTCGTATTTAGCCCGGTAATGGAGCGTGAATGCGGCGGTCGCGCGGTGTCGTTGCTTAGCCCACGTTTTTTACCACCTCGCTCTGAATTACCAGCTTTTTTATTTATACCTTATTCGATATTTTAAGGCACATAATTTGCCATAGTTCGGAAACGGCGAATCGAGTTTCACGTTCTCATTAATCGGTTGACTAGTTGTGCTAATTTTTTTGAGAAATATTACAGCCGTTTAAATTTCATGGTTGTGGATTTTATGCTGTAACATAAAACTCACTCTAATATCCGCGGCGTACCGCTCGCGCTCAATTTCGCTTACACATGTTGCAAGGGTTGCGGAATATATATTTTAATCTCTTTAAACAAAGCATCGGTTCCAATTTGTCGGTTGTATGCAGCTTTCGACAGAGTTCAATTTAACAGGGATTGATTTTGACGAGCAGTCTTGCTGTATACTTGTCTCATTTCAACTTAAAAGCTTAATATTCATGCGTTTTGGGTTTCTTTCCTGTTATGGACGCTTATGTTTTTTAATAGTCTTTGGAGTTTATTTGACGGTATATTATTATTTTTAAACTAAACTGATCTCGGTTTCGTTATAGCAAAATAGGCGAAAGATTTAATTAAAACAACTAATCGTGTAATATATAACGTAATGTAAATTTAAAATCGTTGCCAGTCTTTATTAGTTGCCGTAAAATTTTTGCCCAACTAGTTTAGGAGATTTTACAGAAGTTTACTTAAATATTTAATAGTTTTTTTACTTAGGACTCCATTTCGAAAGTAAGAGGCTATATTTAAAGTGTAAGAAGTGATCATTAAAATTTAGATGCCTTCAAGGCTAGAGTAAATATGCTGTAAAAAGGCAAGCTCCATCATCGGCGGCATCGTCACTTACCATCAGGTGAGATGGCCATGCTAGTCCAATTATAAAAAAAATGAATCTCGTGCTGGTGACCCCGTAAAAACCTTTTAACCCCTTAAAGAACTCCATGTTGTAATACAGTCTATGCCCCTATCCCTACTGTTGTGCCTATGAAGCCCCTAACATCAGCTCTCCGTTGCAGAGCGAGCGTCGCACGCCCTCCAGCGGCGGCAGCTCCCCCCGCGCGATGCTGGCCATGGAGGTGAGCAAGGAGGCGCGCGCGTCGCCGCTGCCGGCGCCCGCGCAGTCCTCCGGCCCGCCGCAGCCGCAGGTGAGAACTAAGGATTTCTTTTAATTTCCGACAAACAAATATGGGTGTTATGAGTTTTACGTGTGTATCTGTAGCTTGTGTAACAAAGGCACCGATTTGGATGCGGGTTTCTTTATTTAAAAGCCAGTTTTATCGAGATGGTTCTTAGCTTTGTTTCATTAAAATCGGTTTAGTAAAAATAAAAATAATCATCTTGGCGTTAATGTCCCGGTTATGCTGTTGCGCACGAGGGCCCGGGGTCCGCCTTGACCATGATCCAGAATTTGGCAGGCCAGGTAATTACAGTGGAGCGACTGCCATCTGACCTCCATGACCCTGCTACCAGGGGAACCTGACCAGATTGGATCATGGTTACACATCCAGTCGCCTGAATGTGCAGGTTTCATCACGATGTTTTCCCTAACCGTAAGAGCATCGGTTAGTATTCAACTAATGTACATGACTCAGAAAACAGTCATTGGTACATGGCCGGACCGGGGTTTAGTAGTAGTTTAGAAAATATTTGGGTTTAAGTAAAGTTAGTCGGGGGTTGTCCGACTTTTTCTGACGGTTAAGTTATACCTATAAAACGACTAGAAGTCCCCCGCGGTTTTTACCGGCGTACAGTTAGAATCTCTTAAAACATTTAACTATCCAGCGCGATCCTATTGTTTTTCCGGACGGGAATAACGTCGCATACTATTAATGAAATTATTTTCTATGTCAGTTCAGTAGTTTCGGAGATTTCCCCCAATATACAATCAAACTTACACGTTTTTCCTTTTTGTAATATTAAATTAGATAGATTAATATAGATTAGCCAGGCATTTGACCGCCGACTCATTTGTGACGATGCGGCCGAAGATGAAACATACCCATCTATTGAAATAGCCTATTTACCTAGCCTGAAGGTTTGAGGGAACACTCTCATTCAACGTGTTCTATTCATTAGCCGTTCGTATTGTAAATGTTGTACCATAACGGTTTGTGCGGATAGCTGGTTATCCAACCCCTAGGTTGGATAGCTATGTGTGATCATCATTATCATCATTACGCCTCAGGATATCTAACCTACACGTAAAATGTTACACGAATATTTGACTTAAAAAGCCCACTAGGAAAGAAGGTTTTCCGCTGGGAACCCTGAGACTGGTTGTTTCTCAGGGGCCTAATTCTCGCATTGTGACATCTCGAATTCGACATTTTTGCTAGCCACATAACTCAATTAACAATGACATTTAAATGTCTTGCAACCAAAAAATATTTTCTCAACTATCTTTGACAGTCGTTGACGAACATCATTTTCAGTGACATTTTATTACAGTTTTTAACTATGTTCTATGTCGAATTTGAGATGTCACAGCGCAAGAATCGCCTTCTAGGGGCCAATTATCACCACGTGACGGTATACCCATTATTATTGTCAACGTAGCTTCATAAGTAACAACCACCACCTCCCACCCAGATCTGCGCTGGCTGCAACAAGGTGATCACCGAGCGGTACCTGCTGAAGGCCCTCGACCAGCTCTGGCACGAGGACTGCCTGAAGTGCGGCTGCTGCGACTGCCGGCTCGGCGAGGTCGGCCACACCCTGTACACTAGGGCGAACCTGATACTGTGCAAGCGGGATTATTTGAGGTTAGTTCGTAGAGGTTAAAGATATGTAGGCAATCTTCGTGGTTTCTGACCGTTACTTATGAGGGGGGTTTTATAAGTATGAAGTGTCTGTCTATGACATCGTAGCTCCCAAACGGATGCACTGATTTTGTCCTAATAGTCCTCATTCAGTAATATCAGAAAAAAAAATTTCGCTGTGTAAATCTCTAAGTTGAGTAAACTGTAAGAGACTTTTTTTTAATTTGGACAGGGAACTTTTATTGCGTCAGGTAGTAAACAAAAAATATATTAAAAATAAATGTGAGAACAAACTTCGAACCATAATACGAACTTAGTAAAGTCGTTCACTCTTGACAGAGATATCGTGGTTTCATGACGATGCGTCTTCTCTTGATAACGCAGCAGTTTTCAGCGTTACGGGAACATTGAATTATAGTACTTTGTGTAGCAGCGTTTATTAAGTCGGTCCAACGCGTAGGCGATCAACCTCGTTACCGCTTGCCTTCCACCTACCCCAACAATGAGTCGTTCCATGTAGTTTTCTTATCCAGTGGTAAGACTTTATCTGTACACAACCAGCAATAACAGTATTCACTTTCGCGCAGGTTGTTCGGCAACACCGGCTACTGCGCGGCGTGCAACAAGGTGATTCCCGCGTTCGAGATGGTGATGCGCGCGCGCAGCAACGTCTACCACCTCGAGTGCTTCGCTTGCCAGCAGTGCAACCATAGGTATGTGGCATAACTTACCTAAATATATTTTAAAGGACATGTTCAGGGTTTCCTGCAGCGTACCCTTGTTGATGAGTAGCTGATATTTCATACCCTTAAAATGTGTGATAATAACCACGATTGTTTAAAACATTATGTTACCTAAAAATAGTTACACAAAGTATTAGCTGTTTAAATATCGTTTTTTTATGAAACATCTACTGACAAAACCGACGGTAACGGTAAGACTGATGTAAACATATCTCTTTCTTTTTTAACCTCAGATGATAAAAGATGGGTGTTAGAAGTTTGACGTGTGTATCAGTCTGTAGCTCCGGAACGGATAGACCGATTTCGATGCAGTTCTCTTTAGTTTGAAGGCAGTTTTTAGAGGTTCTTACCTTTGTTTGATTAAAATCGGTTAAGTAGTTTAGGGAATATTTGTGTATAAGTAAACTTTGTCTGTCGGTTAGGTTATTATCAAATTAGGGCCAAAGGTTGTGACTTTTCTAGAATTTGTCTTTGTTACCACAAAATAAACTTGTGTGTGATATTGTTGAAACAAAAACGCCCTTTTCTATTATAAATAGTTACGCAAATATAATAATTATACTGTTATATTAAACTGTTTATATTTAGAGGTCTATTGATAAACTTATTTTCTAAACGTACCTAATTATCGCGCCTATTTATGAAGAGAGAGAAAGGGTAAATGATATGCTGGTATCAATGTAGTTTCTAATAACTAAGTTCATTAGTACCTATCTAAAAAAAAAAATGAAATTTTGTTATGGCACCAAGATCAAGTCGCCCAGCTTAGTTATTTAATAGTCGGTATGAATGAAGTCTGTCAACCTCTGCACCTCCTTATATTCCCCGGCGCTCACTTTTTCCTTCACGTCCTCATTCAAATCAGTGGCGATTGCTCCACCGACAAGAGTTATACTCTTAAATATATGACGATGATGATGAATGAACTCTGTAATCTGCAAGTCGTACGTGCTCGTCTGAGTCCACGAGTGGCAAGCGAGTAATTTCGCCCCACAGTCATTGTTAAACTTCACTTGTCAAGAGTTGTGGGACGGCGAAAATTGAGAGGGGACCAACTAGCTATATTGAATCCGGCACTTTTCTGAGAGAGAAAACGGTAATGCGACAATCACAGGTAGGAAAGGGACGCCGATACCATGTGGCGAGAAGTGTGGATGGTTTATTCATCTCACGGAGGGCAAACAAAGAGCGCGATTAAATTTTCCGCTACATAATAAACGTACATGCACGAAAGAAAACGTATTACGGTTTAAATTCTGTTTTGGCCGACTCATTTCAAGGGTCATTTCCACAGCTCTGGTAATGAAAAATGTTCTTGCGCCTGTAGTTCTCGATTGAAATTGCTTTTTGTAATACTTGTTTTCTTCTGACTTAAAGAATCTCCGTCGTTTACCATAGGTAACGAATGTTCGACGAATGTTCAGGCGTTGCGGCCAGGCCTGGTTTTGGCCCTTTAGCCCGCGGACCGAAATGGCTGATGCATTAAAATTAATATTTTTCTTTAGGCGTTTGGGCGCGCAGTTAAAAATGACCTTATAAATGGTTTTAATGCATCTTATAAGTCGAGGAAAAAACCTTCTTTTAATCTAATTTTTAACTGCGAACCCCAAACATCTGAGGCAAATAATAATTTTAAATAATCAGGCGGTTCGGCCCGCGAGCCAAAACCAGACCGGGCCGATACTCCAAACACTAACAGAATATTTATGTAAATTTTGTAGTGAAAACTTCTTCAGATGCACTTTTTATATCAGTTATCGAAACTAAACCATCACACTCAGGTCGGTGACGCTGAATTGAGTTCTCTGTTTCAATCGGAACACACACAACCTCCAGTAGAGTAGTGGTAGAATAAGGTTGTAGAGTAGGGTAGGGCCTACTTTACCTACTCTACACCTACTCCTCTACCCTAGGTAGTGTATGGTAATGGTAGGACAACACGCGAACGATGTGGCGCCGAGCCAACTAGTTTTTAGATATCATCATAATAAAAATTATCATTTTTCATTCTTCAGAAGTTTTCATAAGCTTGATGAATTATGTGCGTAACATATTCAGCAATCTATGGTAAACTCCTAACCTTCTTACTCAGACACAACTTCCGTACACTTACTACATAAGCAGAGACTACTTAGACATAACAATCCCGTAAAAGTGTGAACAGTACAAAGTGTACAGACATTAATGTCGCAATTTCTGTCGTAGCCTAAACTTAGCTTCACTCTAAAAAGCTCGGTCTCACATCCAATATCCAAACTAAGTAAGTATGATTGAGAGTACCTATAGCCAACAAAATAAGTATTTCATTCGCAATGTCCGTTTTGCATTCCGATAAAAGAGCGCCGTGGTAAACGATGTTTAAGGTGACTTGATTTCCCCAGCGCACACCTGGAATTCGTCTGTGTTATATTTCTATTCGCTATTATTGTGGCAATAATGCAGTTGTCTTTTATGGCACATGAACCCTATTGTCCACAAAGGCAAAAATAGTGTAATTAAGAAATATAAAGGAACATAGAACTTTCTCCTTTATTGAGGTCTTTTAAGAAAATTGTACCTCTACTAGAGACTTGCAAATTGCGGATCTACATGTAAATGAGAATCATGTCGGTAATGGCATGTAAAAAGATTGTCTCAACCGTATTAATAACTAAAACCTTTTTAAATAATTAATATAACTGAAAAAATTGTAAGTGGCACCAGTCAATAATATGGTCTAAACGTGATTCGTTGGCCAAACATCACCGTATTATAAAATGTATACCTAGTTCCCAATTCGGGAGAAGCGATCGACCGAACAGCCGGCGACGCAGACGAAGACAATTTCACCTACTCACGCCTGCTTCAATAATAAAGAGGTGATCAATGTCTAATTTGATTTACGGGAAAAATACTTACATGTGAAGTGAAGCTTTACTTGACCTTATCTTAATGCGGACATGTTAGAAAATTTCGTACACTGACCCCTACCTGTCTCCGACCCCTCTGACTTTTCCTTAATCGACTCTCCTTATTGTTTTAGTTGAACGGAACATCATAGGCTACAACAGTTTATAATAGGTCCGAATGAGGAATCGAGACTCATTGTTGAAGACTTCTGAGCGAGAGCGTATTAAAAAATGAATCGCTTCCAATTCGAGAGCTCCAGGCGGAGCGATCAGGCTCGCAGGCGGCGACCGACGCGCGAAAACAATCTCACCTGCCCGCTTTCGCTTAAATAATAGAGAGGTCGCGAAGATTGGACCCACTCCGAATGGTTTATATGTCACTAGTGGACCTTTGCGCTCTGTGATCTCGCGCGACGTTTCTGCCGGATTATGTATTCATTCGGCCGCTTTCCGGAACAGGATTCAACAGTTGAATAGCCGATTTCGAGTGGGGTAACTTTTCAGTTTTTCACTTTGCGACTGGCTTTCGGTGCATTGTGGTGCAGTGCCTTTCAAAAACCGTCCGTACGGGGAATTAAAATAGAAAAGTTTATTATAGATTTAAACCTTTCAAGAAAGTTGTTACCTTAAAAACGTTATATTATTCATATGTCAGGAGTAATCTAGAATTTGGAAGTGTAGTTTGGAGTCCACAGTACATAGTTCATATATCAAGATTGGAAAAAGTTCAAAATAAGTTTATAAAATCGCTGGACTATCGGACTGGTCAGCAGTTCATTGATTACGAAATAAGTGCATCGAGACATAAAATCAATTCACTGGAAGTTAGGCGTACTTACCTGGATGCATTATTCCTGTATAAAATAATTAATAATCATGTTGACTCGGGACCACTTCTAGGCAAGATTACGTTTAAGGTACCTCGACCATCTTCACGTTCTCATGATACTTTTTACTTAGCACCATTTAGAACAAATTATGCCAAAAATACCTTCTTCAGACGATCCTTTTACTATCACAATAATAATCTAAGCAGTGTTGACGTATTTTTCTTAAGTATCTCGCAGTTTAAAAAGAAATTAAAAGAACTGATATAGTTCACAATACCTTTTAGTGGAAATTTAGTAAAATATCTACCTTCATATTGTATTCCGTTGTTTAACTTTAAGTGTTGCTAGCAATGTTATGTCGTATTCGTGCAATAGTCTCTTTCTGCTCGACTAGTTATAAAACTTGCTTAATTTTACATGGAACTGTAGGTCTGTTTGTGAATTGAAATTGCATGTAATATTGTTAAAAGACTGTTTGTTTCCTGAAGAAATAAATAAATAAATAAATAAATAGATTGTAAAACAAAAATGTATGCAGAGCTAAATGGTTCTCGAATTTCCGACTTAGCTACATACACATAGGAGAGGCTAACGATACGGGTGTGCGCGTGCGTTCGCTAAACAATATGGAGCGCGAACTACTAAATATCACGTACAAATCAATTTCCATGCCGGCAGAAATCTGAATCCAATTTGCTGGCTGTCGGGCGGACGGACGGCGGCGGGCGGCGGGCGCGGTATCACGGGCGAATATCGCTAAACGGCTAAATAATTTAGTGGCAATCTGGCGGCGCCCGCGGTGGCCCGGAAGCCGCGTGCGGGCGGCGGCTGCCCGCTGCCCGCGCCCGACCATGCCGCGATAGCGATGCGCTCCGACTAATAGCCGACAGAGCGACTAATAGCTCTCACTTTACTCTGTGTGAAAAAGTGGAAGAAGGTCAACACACTGGCAAATGGAAAACACTCTTAATTAAGCAGATTTATCTTTCTCGTAAAAAACAAATGAGTAGAATATCGACCGCTACAAATGATGTATCATGATTTGATCGCCACTCGGCAGCCCAATCAAATGCCTCACTGACATTGGGTTTAACCAAAACGAAGACTATCCACGACTGTATTCGGAGCCCTTCTGCGGCTGACATTTACAGATAATTCGTCTGACACTTTCCCGTTTCGGTACTCCAAAGGCGAGTTATAATGCAATTGTTTTACGGTTGAGGGAGAATCGTCAATAGAAGAGTCCTTTTTACGCAAAACGTCAAACTCGGCGACTGACGCCGCGACACAATGGCGCGACGCACAAAGCTTAACTTGCGCTCAGTCATTAAAAATTTCGTTCTACATTTTTTCCATTACGCGGCTGCAGACAAAAAATAGGAAAACAAAAAGACAACCCAAAAACAAAAGTCGGGAACGGGGAGAACAGGAAATAAAGTTAATTAAGAGCGACGAAATCGACTGAGTTGCGGTGGAAATTGGCCCCTTAAAAAAGAGACATTTGTAGCCGAGCTATTGCGCTTAATTTTTGTGACAAGTGAAACAAAAGAGTTGGCAGGCGTCCGGGCGGCGGGATGCGCGGGGGCGGGGGAGATAAGGCGCTATCGTCGTTCCGGCGGCCACTGGCGACTCAAGGCGATACCTTTGTTTCGCCGGGCGACGGCGGGCGGCCGACGCATTGAGGGATGCGCGCTCGCGTGACGTTATCGCGCCTCCGCGCCTCCGCGCTCCGAGCTGACCTTTCTCCTTATGATAGTAAATTTTATTCCTCAGACGTTTTATGGTGGTTTCCTTAGGGCTGTCTCATCAAAATAATGACATTCACGATTGGATCTTAACGCCTTTTAGCTTGCGTCCCAGATTGATTACCGGAAGCTTGTCGCGTAAATACATTGTTTTTCTTTACAAGAATATTCCTGGAAAACGCTCCTATAGTGGAGTATCTAATTAGTTTGATAGAGTGGAGCCTCAGTAAAGCGTGGGCAGAGAACATCCGTGTATTACTCGGAACTTGCTAATTGGATCTCCCTGTGATCGCACCCTCTAGTGCACCCGACGTAATTTCCGATAGCTACTGGTGCACTGTTTAGTTAGCACAAATTAGATATATTTTTGTTTCCCATCTATACCTACTTCTACCATAAAATTAAACACACTTGCCTCTTCTTGTCATTGTTCTTGAGTATTGAAATATGTATTTACCGCGATTACACAAAACGGGTCTGTTTTTTTGTTATTACAGCGTCTCAACGATTTTAAAGACACGGTTTAGGAGTTTACTAATACACACGTTCTACTGAAAATAAAACGAGTTCAGTAATGTCTAAGTGTACCTAATATGAATAAAAACACGCGCCTGTGTTGAAAATATTTTTCTTTGTTATCTTACGATCGATCGTTGGCAGGTTCTGCGTGGGCGACCGCTTCTACCTTTGCGAGAACAAGATCCTCTGTGAATACGACTACGAGGAACGGCTGGTGTTCGCCAACATGGCGTACAACCCGCCGCCGCTGGCCCACCTCAAGCGGCAAACCACGCATCTGCCACCGCCACCGGTAAGTACCTGTCAACCAACCACTAGATTTCACCCTTTCAGTCTTTCACGAGACGGACTAATGACCTTATGAAAATGCATAACGCCATCGAAGGCTCGGGGAAGCTGGGCTGCTGCTGATATAATTGGATAATTTCAGCTGCAGGACGTCAGCCCGTGGATCGAGGCTCAGAACATGCACCAGCCTCTATCGCTAGTTAGTGTCTAATATAATTATTCTTACACATTATTCATTTGACTGGCACATCTCTCCTCTTAACAAGAAGCCGCTCGGATCGATGAGATTGGTCGACCACCTGACGTGTGCCTTCACTTACAGACGAGCAACGCAATGGGCGCCCTGATGAACGGCTCGAGCCGCGCTGGAGATCTCAACAACAACATGGCCGGGTCCTCCCCCGCGGCCTACGCTGCTCCCCCGCACCTCAAGCCCCTCGGGCTGTCTGCGACCAGCTGAGTAGACTACCGCGCCTGAGACGCGGCCCACCCGTACGCCAAGTATCAAAACTAACTGCGCGAACTACAGTGCCGTGCGTGCGAGTGGGTGTGATGTGGATGTGACGTACTTGTACACTATTCGTGCGAATTTTTAAAGTGTCAAAATATATGACTTCGAGTTGATCTCGCTGCGGAACTATGTGTTTTTGGACTCGAAATCTCTTTTCTATTAGGTAGTTGTAAATTGTACTAAAAGCAAAGTAAATGCCAAACTGTAGTTAGATCCCTCGCTCTCCCGGGAAAATGTGAAATAACTATGTAATCGTTTCGAAAGGATTTAAAAAATTTAATAACTAGATATTATGTACGTGTTGCACAGAATGTTCGTTTAGTTATTGTAATCTCATAATTTGATCTCATGCCGGCAATTTCGCTGAGTTTAGGGTAATGTCTATGAAAATATTGTTATTCCTAGTTTCATTATGTGGCTGGAAGCAATTCAAGGGCGCGGGTTTTAAGACTGCCGTATTAGCCGAGACGAAGAAATTGTAAGTAATTAGATTCTAAGCTAATCGATGTTATTATGTAAAGTAATATGGCGTATTTCTTTTAACGAAGTAGGTCATTATAGTACAAGACTTCATTTGTAACTTGATCAAATGTATTTGTCGTAGTAATTTATATTTGAATCTTTCATAGGATATATTAATTTGGCAAAGCCTCATATTCCGTAAAATTTCCATTCAGTTATAATGTCGCTTTGTTATTTCTTTTTGACCTATATTGTATATTACTGTTAAGTTTACTACTCGTAGAAACATTGTTATAATGTTTGTATTATTTATGTAAATAAAATAATTAGTGTAAGTAGAATTATTGTATCTAACTGGCAATTATGTAATAAATTAACTAGTACAATGTAAAAATACGTGTAATGATCATATTTGGAGGAATAGATTTCAATTACCTTGGTGAGGGTGACTGGGTAAGACCACGCTGCGCGACCGGCTGCATGGCACTGATGCTGCGGCTATGATATTGAGGTATTTCTCATACGATTTTACAAAGGATGGTTCAGCTATTTTGCGACTTTTGGAGTTAACAAATGTTTTTCGACGTATACCTAGTCAATTTTACATTAGTTCCGCGGAATTCAATATATTACTTATTTCGTAGTTATGTAGAACTTCCTAATAGGAAGTCTTTTGTATATATTTTCTGATCTCCAGATAGAATCAAGTACCGAAACAAATAAAAATCTTTAACCGTCAAAATGTATTAGTGGAACTGTTGAAATGCACTTAGTCACTGAACTGAGTCATCCTGTATAAGCAATATTTAGTCAGCTGCAACGTAATTTCGCTTAGCGTGTTCTTTACATACAATGAATAAATAATTATTCTATTGTCACATCGGTACGAATCTCTATATGGGAAACCGACCACACCCTCGCCAAATTGTAATATTAACAGTGAATGTACATTGAATTAATGATCCACGTATTTATTTCCTGCATTTATTTAGAAGAGCATTCCTAATACTGTGCACTATATGGATAATACGCATAGCTTGATATCTATGTGTCCGACTCTCCTAACCAATGATACGACCAAAGATGTAGTTCATTAAAGTCTTGTTCGATGAAACATGTGTTTAATTTAATTTTACATACATCCTCACAACTTGGAGCCAAATTGGTCACGAACTGTGCGGTTCCAAAGGAACTTTCTTCCATGCACACTAAGGTTGTGGAATGAGCTGGAGAACCTGGAGAGGTTTTCCCTGGAGAGTACAACACGGAGTTCATCAAGAAAACGGTTTTTACGGTGTCGGCAACGAGTAGGTGATGCCCCTGGTATTGTAAACGTCCATAGGCTGCGGTGACTGCTTACCATCAGGAAGGCCGTAAGTTTGTTTGCCACCATTGTAGTATAAAAAAAAACATAAAGCTCACGCCTGTGTCCCACAGGTGGGGTAGGCAGAGACCAAATTCAATAATTATCGTCATCATCATTTTCAGATAGTTACAAAGTAAATACTGCTGAATATGGGAAGTTTTCTTCAGCTTCTACATTAAGTAGATCAATATGTATGAAAAATGTATGCCCTGAGCTTCTGGAGTTAAAAGTGAGGGTCTGAGATCATCATCATCATTTTAATACTCCTAGAAGCAGGAAGTCCACAGCTCGACGCACCTTGAGACCGTATGTATGTATGTATGTATGTAAACTCTTTATTGCAACAACATAGTACAATTCAATAGGAAACAGTTACAAAGCAAAGGCGAACTTATCCCACAACGGGATCTCTATTTAAATAAACGATAGCTTTGTAACACTAAGGTGGCAGGCAAATAAGCCACCCTAGAGTCTAAGCCGAGCTACTCAACATTTTTTTAACTACCTACTTAAACTTTTGACTTTTTGTAGCGATAGTACTTACTTATAGAAATAATAGAAGTCTGCCTTACATCCTCTTGGCAGCTTTGCTAGTCAGCCACCTTAAATTCACCAAAAAGTGACTTTCATGATTAATCGCTACGAAAAGTCAAAAGTTTGGGACGCTAAAAACTGATTTTTCGTGTCAGGTTGTGCACGGGCTGACTAACTTTTTGTGAGTATCCTTAACGTCTACTAAACGCTACAATGTTAATTTTATCTTGTACTTGATGACGTAGGGTAACCAACAGTGCCCTCACCTAGTACAAGTCATAAAATCGCTCTACCGCCCACCGCTCTTTTGGTGCCGAGAAGGGAAACTCCCGATGAAAGAACGCCCAGCGCCACCACACATTTCACGTGACCGAACAATAATAACAGTAAAACGCCGAATGAAAGGCGAAATGGCGTTATCAGTGGCGAAGGTGAGCGGAAATTTGAAAGAGACCTCCAGGAGGCCGCGGCTCGTATCGGCCGCATAAAAATGCCAACGCATTGTGCGCGCTATCGGGCAGAGCACTTGCTTCCTCACTTACTGGAGGGATAGCAAAACTGATTGGGGGTAGGAATATATGACAGTATCAAGAAGGACGAAGTAATGTCTCATGTCGTATGGACACAAAGAAACAAATAGTACGAGTAGGGCTCGAGCAATGAAGGTTTCGAACTAACAAATATAAAACATTTCGTTGAAACCAGTTCAGGTCTTGAAACACCTACCTATTCAAAGTAAATTTATTAGTTAGACAGTTAAAACGTTAAAGGTATTCAAAATGCAGGTTACCAATCGCAAATACATTTTTTTTATTGGTTTTCTACTTGGTATAGTTCTGTGGATATTTCAGCGATAAAGCTTTTGAATCTCTCAAGTCCTGCCATTTAAAGTTTTTAAAACTGCCCACATTCGCATGGCAACATATTAACATTTAGATAGTATCCAGACCACCTGTTTAGCGACTGATCCACTGACGCTACAATTTTGACGGCGGACGTGCGAAGCGGAGAAAAATCACCCCAATATCCCGCGCAGCGCCTCCGCCGCCCTCAACGGCGGATCCCCGATACAACTTATCGATGCCATCTTTAATTTAGCCGCACAAACAACGGCTGATGCCCATGCCGGTATTGGCGCTCAGATTGGGCGTCCAGATGCCACGAGTGGTGAAGATCGGCGGTGGATGGCGTGTGACTTTTAAAGTCCTACGCAAATGATTTGGAACGGCATTTTCTTTCGTACATCTTCGTCAGTTACCTTCTCCTAATCTTGATGTCTCTTATTGCTGAAGCCCGGCGACTTCATTGTATCTAAGTAATTGTTCATTTATGAAACCGTGCCCTCAACAAATTACAGAAGTTTCAGCATTTGATGTATGTTTAGGGGAGCGTAGGTATGACTTACAAAATATACTTTTTTTGAATGTGCTGATCAGGTAAAGCATAAAATACCAAACGCCCATTGCACAACTAAATCAAATCCAGATGATAGGCACGAGTAGAATTTGAACGTAAACTAGTGAACCGTATGAACTCGCCAAATTGCGGCGGAGAGATCGAAACAAAGCGAGCGTATCGCGCTCGCATATTCACACCGTCGGCGTCGGCGCAAATAAAGGTGTGACGGCGAACAAACCGGCGCGAGGAGGCGCGCAACAATGAGCCGCGTGAAAAATGGCACTTTGGCGCCCGACGCGGCGGCCCACAAATCAAAACTGCGAAATCGCCCCACAAAAAATCGAAGAGGAAAAAACAACGCAGGAACCCCCGCACCCGCCGCACACCACTCTGATGGCTTCTTGCAATAATTTCCGTTTTCAATGAACGCGTTTTTCTTTTTCTTATCACCGCACGAACTAGGATGGTTGGGAATAAATTGAAATACAAAATTGATTGTTGACTTTTCCCGGCCGCTTTATTACTGTCACAAATAGGAAAGAGATTGAAAATTGCCTCCAGACGACTGTGTCGCCCGATTCCGTTATTCTTTGACACGGCCGTCGTTGTGTGCTTTATCTATTTCCTGTCGGTGATGATGCCGAGAGATCAAAACATTTAGGCGGCAAAGGTTAAGGGTGGGCAAGGCGTTATTGAAGTTAATTGAAACTCGTATTCACACTGTTCTTGCGCAGCTATCCAAGTGAACAATAAATCTAATCCGTGTCACGTCTTATCTGTTCACGTAACAGAAAACACGAGTTGGGCAAAAAACTTTAAAAGTAAATGGATTTGTGAGAGTTGAGTCCGTCCAGATAGCCTTCGTCTTGGAGATTTATCACCATGTTAAGCTTGATGCGCTCGCGATTCCTACAAAACACTGTAGAGTATAATAATTTAGTTAGGAATACTAACTATAAAGTTGAAAATTACACGTCCTACAATAGGTACACAATGAGCTGAATAAAGTATTAATGTAAGTGTTAAAAATAACTTCTTTAGCTTAGAATATTAAATAGCCAAGCTATTATTTTTATGTGCAATTCCCTGTTTACACTCGTTAATGCCCGGTCAGGACGAGTTAACGGCAGTTGTCAGTTCTTTTACCCTCTGGGCAGGGAAGCAACCCCATTGCGCTCCACCAACGAAACAAGATCCATGAAAAAAGTCAGCCCTCTAACTAAAGTCAGCTAAGATTCTAAACTAAGCAGTTCAATTACGAGTGGCCCAAAATCGCCCTGGAGGCTCGTGTTTTTATTCGACTTTTAATTATTAAAAGTTTTGTTTTATGAACTGCTTATTTCTTTTTATGAGATTGTTGAATTAATTTTGTTTTGTTTTGCTGCATACACTCCCTTCGTCGCCTTTTATTTTGTTTTTATTGCAGTATTTCATTGTTTAATTTATTTTATTTAAACGCAATAATAATTATCACAACTTATTTTTGAATAATATTTTGCCTCTAATAAACATCTAGGCGTTTCTAGAAACCACATGTGACATATTCTGTAGCTCGATCGTTTGCCAGTAGCAAAGCACTAGGCGTTAATAATATAAATTGCCATCCGCCGCCAGCGACAAATCAAATTCTGATCCCGAACGGTTATAAACTTCTGTATGAACCCCAATACACAGTCATTTCACTAAATGGAGTTGTTCTACTTCGCTATTATCACGTCGACGGAATACCATAAAACATTTTAAAGTTCCGAAGAAGATATTCCGGTTGAATTCTCATTCGGTCGCGAGAGTCTGCTGTAAGTAAATTTAACTTTAAAATATGCATAACAGTTTTCCAATACGATCCCCTTTCGGAATTTAAACACATCGAGGCGTATTAAGATACATTTCAATTCCGTGCACTTCAGAAGTAAGGAAAGAAATTGATATTCTACTCGGAGAAGCGGGAAGTGCTGCCGGTTTACACATTTAGGGTGATCATATTAAATGATAAACTAAGTAGAAACCTGAGCATCAGACTGTAATTATGTAAGTATGTAGTTAGAGTAGACACACTGTTTTTGTAAATAATTTGAGGCTTCCTTTAATCTTTCGTAGGGTTAGTTTTTTCTTTTGAGGTACGGAACATTAAATATTATTCAAATCGGTCTGCATCGGTTTTCAAGTTATGGCGTGACTAAGAGAAATAGGGATTCATTTTCATATATAAATAATCAACTTGGCTTTAATGTCGCGGTTGTACTCTCGCCCGTTTAGGGCCCGGGGTCCGCCTTGGCCATGATCCAGGATTTGGTATATCAGGTAATTACAGTGGACCGACTATTTTCTCTCACCGTTAGAGCATCGGTTGGCATTCAACTAATGCACATAACTCAGAAAAGAGTCATTGGTACATGGCCACAGTGGGATTCGAACCTGGTACCTCTCGTTTACAAGTCGAATACCTTAACCACTCGGCCACCGATGCTCAATTTTTTACATATAAGTACATATTCTGCTATAGGTAACAATGCTTCAGTAACTACAATGAGAGCTTTATAGACGAAAATTATAATGAAAATTCACAAGATAAACACTAGGTACTGGTTTAATATACCTACCTAGATGATAGACTTGGTATCTTGAAATACCCATAGGCATTCGGTAACTTTATCCGGACAATACTGCGACGCAGAAGTGTCTGCTGTTGGCAAACTTCTCCCGCCGCAAACTTGTAAATTTGCTTAAGTATTTACTGACAGGTCTTTTGTACGGCTTACGTTCGGAGCTCCACTTGGGTGCCTTTAAAATTGGCAGTATTTGTTTGGCCTGTTATCGTGGTAGTGTATCGTAGCATCAAGTGGCTATCTATTCTATAGTATGGATTGTGGATTGATATGCAATTATAATAGAGCGATTGATAGTTGTAGAGTAGTACCTTCTGTACTTTCTTTAAGTTTCCTACCTTATAGGTAATGCATACAAATAGGACTAAGGCGCTGTCCTACTTTGTAACGGTCGTGCGACCATGGTCGTATGACGGGCTCGCCCGACCAATTTGTAGGAGACTTCGACACCGTCTGTCGCCCGACGGCCGCATGTCCGTTGTCAATTAGGACAGCACCTTACGCTGAGCGAAATCAATATTACGTCCCATTAACATTTTTAAACCTGATCCTTCTCCAAACTAAAGGAGGCTTGGCACGGGTTTGAAATCATGACTACTGTTGAAATCACGTATAGAAAGCAGCGTGCGCTCGGTGTGCCGAACCCGACTTTGAAGCAAATTGCGGTGAGACTTGTAGACTTTGGTGTACTTAACCGCGGCTTGTGGAAATGCAAATTGTGCGCAACTAGGATTAGGCTTCGCCCGCCATGCTAATTACGGCCCCAACGCGAATTAGTAAATGATATCTTAACGACACGAAAATTCGCGAGTGTCGCCCTTACATAAGCCACTTTTGTTTTCGAGATTGAAAACCAAAAAAACAGTTAATTTATAAATTTCATCAAAATAGCTACAAATGCTAATAAATGATAAGAGGAAGAAAGTAAGTGTTAGTGGTTGTTATTGGAAGTAAACATTAGGTATATCACCATCTTAATTGTCTTCGCAACTGTTGGCCTAAATTTGGTCAAGCCGCGTTTCCGCAGGAGCTACAGTGAATTTTGAGATAAAATGTGTTACTCTATGGTAAAATTATCAATGTGCCCAAATTCTTCCGTACCCATTTTTACGTGTTTGGATAATATCCAAGCATAAAACGTTTACATTTATAATCATAGACTTATTTGATTCCATTATCTTATACGTTGCGTCTATACTTAGGTATCTTTAAATTATTGTCATAATTTCACACATATAGCTGCATCGCAACGTTATTCACAAACGCCTACCTATTCTTCGAATATGGTCTGAAAACTTGTTAATGCTATTAGGGGAAACAGCGGAGGCGTTAAGCTGCAACCTTAATTCTACTTATGAAACTTTGGCGCGGAGCTTCGTCTGCGCCGGCATGGTTTTAAAACTATCATACTTGAACATCCCCTTCCCATAACGTAGGTAAATCTATTCAAGATTGTCGCAAAACGAAGTGATCTTATAGATGTGCAGTTTCAAGGTGGTAGGACTCTGTCAAGCCTGAGGAGTCCGCCTGGGTGAGTCATCATTATCATATCAGCCGAAAGACGCTCACTGCTGGGCATAGGCATCCTCCAGAGATCTCCACAAAAGCCGGTCCTGTGCTTTCCGCATCCAGCTGGTACCTGCGATCTTTACCAGGTCGTCGGTCCACCTTGCGTGGGTAGGCATCCCGCCTACCCACGCTGCATCTTCCGGTACGTGGCCGCCACTCGAGAACTTTACTGCCTCATCGGCCATCTTTGAGCTATGTGCCCTGCCCATTGCCACTTCAGCCTGGCAATCCTTAAATCTACGTCGGTGACCTTGGTAGCACCGCCTTATCTGTCTGCCACCAAGACTAAAAAAACTTTAAAAAAATAGTAAAGAATGTATAAGGTCCATAAATCTGATATTGCGCTGAAGTGGAGGTTGGCTAGGCATATCTCCAGGCGAATAAAGAAGGTAAGGAACGGAAGCAGTCCAGTAGGACTATGGGGAAGGCTAGACTCGGCGAACTACAATTCAAAGTAGGCTGTTTGATTGTTATCACTTATGTAATGATTGAACCTTCCTTCATTGGCCTTGATTTCATGCCATGCAAAGGATCTTCTTGCAAGAAAAGTGTCAGGACGACGAAGATAATCATAAATGAAATAAAAGTCAAAGAGCCGACCTAGTATTATGACAAGTTTTATGAATTACACTGACAAACCCAGTCTTAGGAAAGATCAAACCTAACATTTTATTTATAACTATTAATCGAAACGACAAAAAATAAAGCTCACCGCTTATAAGAAAATTAATCCTTTATTGGTTAAGTTGATGCAGTTAATTTATCACAAACAATTGGCCGTAACACATGCACCCACGACTTTCACCTACCAATGCGACTGGTGCAACACCTAAGGCGGTCGGACAATAATTATTTCTTTCCTACTACACTAGTAGGTACTTAAATATTTAAATTCTTCCCAAAAATACGTTCAATAAATTTTTTGAATAAAAAATATATCAAGGCCCAGCATATACTACTACAAAATCCATGTCCCAATACCCCCAAAGGTAAATGACAGTGGTTGGCACACAAGTCGCAACCAATCTAAAAACGCAGATAATGTCAAAAGTACAAATTAAAGGACGCAAAATAATGCTATGGCACTGGCCCACCATTGGTAGACCGAGCAATGCGCAGTGGCGGCGCTGCGCGAGTACCGCGACCGAGCGCGGTCTTGACGCGCCTCCAAGCTGGGTCGCCGCAAATCTGTCTCATCGTCACTCGAAGCCAGCGGCTTGGCATCTGGCTTCAACTTCCTTACCCATATGTCGGTCTCCAGCGCCGACTTCCCCTCCGTTGACGTAGATACCGACGAATCCATCGCCACGAAAATAGTTGTGGTCGTCGTCGCCTTTGTCGTTGTGAACTCACTGGTTGTGCTAGGAGGTAGTCCGGTCGACGACTCCTCTACATCCTCCATTAAGGCGATAGCAGGCGATGATTCCTCAACGGTAGACAGTAGGGATAGAAGCGACTCAGATTCGGTTGAGACGCTGCTAGATTCAGTGTTTTCGGCATCAGTTGTGGTGACATCATCAGATAATTCTCCAGATTCGTTTGCCCTTTCGTTCGCTGTATCCGTTGTCTCGCTCGGCGTATCGGTTGATATTTCGGTCGGTTCCTGGGTTGTATCGAGCGATTGTTGTGATGATGACAAATTCTCAATGGAGACCGACACTGTTACAGCTTCAGGCACTGTAGACCCTGCTGCGACTGTTGTAACTGCTGGATCTTTATTGGTAACGGAACAGGTATTTGTACAATAATCTGAATCACAACCGTCTTTAGTGGCACAAGATATTAGGGTTTCCCAAGGGACCAGAAGTTGATAGAGGTGAGGGGTCTTGCATTGATTCTCGACATAAGTCTGGATGCCGACGACTTCATTGTCGCAAATTAGAGGTCCACCGCTGTTACCCTGAAACGCAAATACGAAAAGTAAATTAAATGTATAAAAAAACAAATAAAAAAGCAAAGAAAAGAGCTCATAGTCTTACTTCACAATATTTGGGATCGTAACTGATCTTGGTCTCCTCACTGTCGATAGCGCACATCATTGTAGATTCACTGAATTTCTGGCCGCAGGATTCCATCTTGGCTGGTAACAGTTCTACATTCATCTCCATCAGCACCTTATCTTCAGTGAAGTTTCCGAATCGTTTCTAAAAACAAGAGTTAAACCCTGAATCCCTCAATGTTGTACGGCGGTTATGGGGCCTTCAAATACTCTGTCTAGTGTAAATTTCACAACGTTATAGTTCACGATGAGATGACTTGCTTTGATTTAAGCATGTACGAGTTGTTTGTGACCGGTTACATGGTATTTAAATGTAATTGCGAGAAATATAGTAAACACTTACAGCAAAGAGAAGAATTTTGCAGGTTTTTTCGCCGGGTGGCGGTTTTGGGCCAGGGCTGGTGATCCCCACCGCTGACGTCATGTTGAATGGCAGCAAGGTCTTCAGTAGTGTGATGTCAGTGAAATAATAAACGCCCACGTTATGGACTGATGGACGTACTATTTGAATAACCTGGGCAAAAATCAAGGGTTAAATAACTGTCTACGTCTAGACCGGAGGTAAAACTCTTTTAAGCCTGAGAAGTCCGCCTGGACTGATACCACCGCCTTTCAATTTCTCTCGCTAAACAACAATGTTTGCATTGTTGTTTGTCTTTTGCTTTGCAGGTACGTGGTAAACCATTTTATCCCCATAATAACAAAGCACCTACGGTTCTGCATTTTCGTTAGTTACATGAAAACTAAGTGCATGAATCGTCGATGTAATGGGCGACAGTTACCGCTTACCATCAGGTGGGCTGTCTGCTCGTTGGTCACTGCGTTCAATAATAAAAAGACAAGCTGACTATACAAAACACTTATCACACTTGCAAATATAGCACAGATGGTAGCTCTAACTATATCACTAAAATCGTTCACGTTTACCCGCATTGCATGATTTACTATGTCAAATATTTTTGTTTAATTATACTTCTTGTTTTAAATGACAATGGCATTCACCTCTCTCTCTTGTTCGTCCTCATCTTCATTCAGCGTGAAGTTGGGATCGATGGAGATTGCGCCTAATCTAGCCAACAGGGTTTTGCGTGGGAAACCAAGCGATGTATGGTCGTGGTGTGTACTGTGATCCATTGCGGCGCTGACCAGCCAGTTCGTACGGATCAAAACTGCGCCATGAAGAAACCTCGCACCAGTAGAGTCCATTACGGATTCATCGGGGTAATATAAGAAGGCCTGCAAATTGAAAACTTTCAGGCACAAGATGTAAACAAATGGGAAATAATTGACTAATGATGGTCCAAATCGACAGTGAACTAACTGAGATAGAGATGATGTAAAATATCCAACTCACCATATAGTTGTATATGCCTCGTTTGACTTCATTCTCTCCTTCAGCAAAAACTTCCTTATTCAAAAATATAACTGAAACAACGGTTGGTTTTCAAAAGAAACTAAAGTTTGCTATTTCTCGTCATCAGATGACAGTATCAGGAACGACACTTGGTTTTTGGTCAAGTTTTGTCACAAATCAAACTATATTTTTTAATTTCAACATGGAAACGTTTTATCACCTTAATAATATATTTATAGCTTACCACAGAAAAGTGTTATCAAAGAATGTATTTGCATATTTTTAAAAATACATATATTTCTATAAAATTTGATATTTGGTAGACGAACCATCAGTATTTGACAACATAGGTTTCAAAAGAAGAATACGAATTCATACGCAATGTTTTTTTAATTCTCCTGCCAGGTAAGAAGGAGATCGGTAATGAAATCAAAGAGGACAAACGACACGGGCCTTCTTGAACCCTCAGGGTGAATTTAAAAGAACCATCGCTCTTTTAAGTAAACGCTGTCGTAAAAAGCGAATTAGTCTAGTCACGTCCCTTTATTTTTCTCCGCTATCTGTAACAAAGTTGAGCGCCGAGTCGAGTTAAAGGCATTAATCAGAATCGTATCCAAGCTGAGATGTATTATCCCCAATAAACAGGAAAGAATGAGTTTGCCAATTTAGAACGCGTGTTTTACAGATAGCGCGGAGGGATGACTCCGGGAAACACCTAATTATTCATGTAAGGGGTGTTTAAGAGGCCGTATTAATACGCTCGGGGCGACGCCGCCGCAGTCGGTCGACTTTTAAAAAATATGCTTAGAATAAAAAGCCGTTTATTTTAAAATAGCGGGACGCGAACACGGCTTGGGCGGGAGCGGCATCGAGTCAGGCTCCGCGTCTTTGCTGTTTTAAACCGGAGCGATGCATAAAACATTTGGCCGTTTCTAACAAAGGCATAAATACCACCAAGAATATGAAAATGTTTGCTAATTAAGTACTGTTGGCGGTCGGGGTTTACTATTTTGCGAATTAACTGGCCTAGACGACGTAAAATCTCGTGGTATAGTGACAAAGTCGTTTGCATTTTACCTGGCAGAATGAAAGGGTAAGGAGGGACACTAACGCCACGATATCGCCCATAAATGAGTGGTAAGATTGCGCTCGGACCGCTGCTGATGCGGCGACGTCAGAACGACTTGCTCACACTGCGATTAACCGACCAATTTAAGATGACCCCGCATAATATTGGCGATCCGCTCGGTGCGGTTTTATCCCCGTAGCGATTGTAAAACGGCGGGTGTCCGCGGACAATGGCGCTGCCGTAACGACCGGAATGAACGAGCTACGTGTTTTGGCGGCTCCCCGCAATTGCTTTACAGTTCCTCAAGTAGCTTTAAAGTGAACAATTACTTGTTTCTTTTACACAGATTGGAGCACAATGTTGCTTATAGTACTAGATTTAGATAACTGAACAAGATCAGGTGTTAACATTTGGATTACAGATCAGTTTGAAGGATAGGGCAGCCAGCGCAATTACAGGCATGAGGTATTTCATCTTAGTACTCACAGTGACCAACGCACCTGTGGTATTTGATTTTTAGTTATCTGCAACTATAATGAATGAATCGTATATGTTATGGGCGCCAGTTACCGCTTATAATCAGATAGGCTGTCTAATTGTTTGTCACGGATAAGAAAAACTCAAAAGAAGTGAGGTCTTAGGTCTCACTACAAGTAATAGAAAAAAAGTTATTTTGCGGTTTTATTTCTTATTATATTTCTTACAATTTTGAAAACTTGTTCGAACATCTGCAAATAAAACTTTGAATATTCATTTGAGCACCATATAAAAAAATGTGGAAATGTTAGTTAGTTCGGAACCTTCAAGGGCTGAGTTTTAGTTGCACTTCGGCTATTTTTCTTTCCTTGTGATTAAAAAAAATAGTAAAATCGTGTTGCGCTTACCAAAACACTGTAAGCATGTATTGTTTGACTATTTGTGTCGTAGCAAATCGACAATCGTCTTTTAGTATGTAGAGGAGACTGGGGCTTGTGGTAACGATGGTAATAGCAACAATGGGTTTTCTCCGTAATTATGAATTCTATTGTTTCAAATCAGGTAGTAACCAGGTTTCAGCTAGGTAGCATATATAATTACAAACTAACATCGCTTTTTTCCGTTGGGGTAGGTAGAGAGACTACATTATTCCACTTGCTACAGTTTTGACAAACCTCTCTCGCTTCCTTCACATTCATCAACGTTTTTATAAATGCTTGTCGGTTTAGGGTACTTTTGACCTTTCTACAAAATATCTCCGAATTTACTAAAATTACATTTCTGGACGACGGCTCATTAGGCAATGACAATGACTCCATACTAAATTAACTTATAAAAGCTAATATATACTTTATTTTTAACAACAAGGACATTTCAGAAAAATATTCTAACTAGCCCAAATCTCCCCTAAGCCTGTAACAGACAGGAGTTCCTCGCGAGCGGCAAAGTTCGCGAGAGAATTCCGCCGTTTAACAGTCGCGGAGTTCGCCGGCTTACCGCCTCGCCTAGACGGCACACAACCGAGTGATATGAATATTAAACGGTCCAAGAATTACAAGATTTATTCGACGATTCGAAACTTTGCTTCCCGTCCCGCGCACTTAAATGAATGTTTAACATTATCAGCGCACTTTTAGGGAGTCGACGAGTCCCCTGAACAACTCGGAAAGTTTGATAGAGACGGCTCTCCGGCGATTAATACTGGCGCGTGGGAAGGTGGACTGAATGCTTAATGGGAAGGGGTGCAAGGAATAGGCTTGTATAAATTAGTCTAGATAAGTATATGTGCCTGGGTAAGTAATAATTGTAACGTTACCAAGTGTGGGGATATTGTTGTAATTTTGTTTTGTGATTAAACTATTTTCTCGCACATAGGTGGTGGGGTAGAATCTTAAGATCTTATTGTCTCTAGAATTGCTCCAGTTGGATAAAATTCAATAAAAAATTGTATATGACTACATTAGGATATGCCTAATGAAGCTAAATCAATTAATTTAGCAAAAGCAACTGGATGTACAGAAATAATTTAAAAAAAATGGCATTTGCCGTTTTTGTCTGAAAGTAGGGTAACATTTCAAGGATTTAAATAAAAATCTAAGATCAGTAAAACGAATCTTCCGCGCAAAATACCTGATACAAACGGCCATGCCATCAGGAGGTACGCAATTTACTATATGAGCGATAGATACCAATAATATGTTCCGAAATAATGATATGCCCGGTTTGACCCGCATACCCGGTTTTATACAACTCTCCCCTACAATCGCACCTTCCAATATCATGTAGATAGGTACACTTCTCGTCAATCTTTATGGCGGCTTGAAAGTTAGCTGCAGACACATTATTTGTGTAATGATTATGCATTATTTGAATTAATGTTTTATTGTTAGTATGAAGTTATTAACCACCAAAAAGTACCACAATTTGACTAATCCTGCAAATGACTGCAGCTAACTTCCGAGCTTTAAGTACCTACCTACTATTATCATTTGTTTCCCAGGATTCAGCATCGAACACTGAAAGTAGTAATAAACACTCCGATTTGGCTGAAACTGACCAACCGTCAGTTGCATTCGATACTAATCCTTACAAAGTTCATTCGGATGCGCGGGCGAGCCGACCTTGGTCGGACGTCCGACCACTTCCCCCGCACCCGAAAGCGACTTTATTTTATACTGCGCAAGGATTAGTGTAAACTGCATTTGACGGTTGGTCGGCTTCAGCTAAAACGGAACGTCTGTTACTAGTTTGAGTAACTTCGCAGCTTTGGAGCGGTGTGCTGAGCTGCAACGGCACCGCCGATCTCCAATCGCATGATATCATCCCTCTGGAATGACGTCACAACATGCATTCTGTAACGTCATTCTGGCGTGTGGCGGTACCGTGCCTGACCTGCGTGGCGTGGCGCAATGTCCGCGACGCCATTTCCCGCGTAGCATTGAGGCTCACTTTATTGAATTTGATTTACGCGCCAATTTTTGTACGCTTCGGTTTTTATTAACTGACCTCGGTGCCGATGTAAACTTAATTGAATCCGCCGACAAAAGGCATCAAATGAAAAGAGCGTCCGCCGGTGTGCGATGCAGATTATAATAGGTTTCACGAATTTGCATCGGCTTTAAGTTACCCAATATTGGATTTTTGCATAGTGGTCGTTCGGCCTATTGGTTTCGATGCGTATGAAATGCGATATCTAGTTCAGATGTTTGCTTTTACCGTTGCCCTGGAGTTTTAAATATAAATGTAAATGTATTACCCAATACTAGGTGCGGAGTTACGCGACTCGATCGAGTACGCAATGAATACATGCGTGGCAGTCTTGGCGTGAGGGATATCGCAGACAAGATCGGGGAGGCTCGCGCTGCGCTGGTTTGGTCACGTGTTGCGTAAGCCTTAGGTATACGTAGGAAATAGGTCCCTGAACCTGCCTGTATCAGGAAAGAGGCCACCCAAGTGGGCGACCCAAGAAGCGATGGATTGACTTCGCTGAGTCGGATGCGAGAGCCAACGGCTTACGACGCGAGAATGCCGAAGACCGGGCGAAGTGAAGAAGAATGGGCAGGAAGGCGGACCCTGGTAGAGGCCAGGATAAGCGCTAGGACGATGATGATAATTAGTCGTCCACAACGACCACCCACAAGTCGAAGTGTTTGGGTAAAATACTCTACTCTATGGGACACCATACACAGCCGGCAGAAGTAGAACAAAATTTAGATCCCGCTTCATTATTTAGGACCCCAAATATATATTTTTCTATTTAAAATTAACCTACGCCTTTACCTCTCCCTTCGGCACTCGTTATTCCAAGCCTTTATAAAGAGATACAGAATCAAATCAGACGGAACAATGGCCGTGCAATTAAACCGCGAAGCCCCGTCCCCTCGCGAAATCTTCTCATTAATAGCTATAAGTGTAGCCGAAGATCATACTTTATTGCACTGGGAGCCGACTGTGTGTATTCAGACTAGGTTTGGCAAGCCAGTGCGTTTGCGCAGACATCGTTTAAGTAGGTGTACTTGATAACTTCTTTCCCGTGTAGAGTCTTGTGAAGTGAAAGTTATCCAACAATCGATAGATCCATGACTTGTTCTTCAATAGAGCAGTTAGCCAGTCAATGTTTCACTCATGAATGCATACTTTTGACTAATAATTTTTAGCCCACAGAATATTTTCTTTTCGCCAAACTTTTTTTTGATACTTGAGAATAGCAGCGTTTTACCTGAAAATAAAACGCTTATTAAAATACTTACCTTATTCAAAGCATAATAAATTGAGATAGGCTCTTCCGCTTCCCTGCTCTCCTGCTTCCTCTTGCGGCTCCCTCCTACATCGCTCTCACGTGACGCGCGCCTGACCACCACCACGGCAGCGCCAAGCTTTTTTGAAAGCTGCGGCGGTTCGTCATTGTCGAAATATCACCAGGCAGGGATTACACTTATGCTTTGAATAAGGTAAGTATTTTAATAAGCGTTTTATTTTCAGGTAAAACGCTGCTATTAAATAACTGTACCGTTATTCAAAGCATAATAAATTGAGACGTGTTTGTTATCGCCTGGTGGTGGTCAAAATGCCAATGTGAAGTAAGAAAATGCTTGCAACATGGACTTATTATATCCTATGATGATTGATAGGTTTTATTGAAATAAAAGCGATATGTTCGTCACAAAAATTGTTTTAATGTAGTAAAAAATATTTATGAAAATTTAAACAGAATAGGAATTTTCTACCTTGTGCAGGTAAGGGAACTTTAACTTATAAAGGAAATCGTATAACAACATTTAGTCATAGTGAGCAATTTTAGTTATATAACCATCGAATGAACTGGTATGGTAATTTGCCTAGCTGGTACATTTAACCATAGGCCAATATAAGTTGGTTATTTATAATAACCATTAATGAATTGGTTCAAATAATCTTGGAACATTACTATTAGAAGAAACTGGCATAACTTGTCTTTGATAGAATTTTTGGAAAGTTTTGTTCGATTTCCAGTTACCCCGAGCCATAATTTCCTCCAGTGGGAAATTATCGAGCCAACTCCTAGATGAAACTGCGGAACGAAAACTGCCAGGGGTAGCTGTTATGCCAACTTCTTGTAAAAGAGACTTGACCCAACCAGCAATAACTGTACGTGATGCGGGCTTAGCCTCGCCTCTCAAATTTATGAACAAATGATCACATGTCGCAAGGTTTCGCTTATCTTTCAAGATATTTATAGTGCGTTTTATCCAATAAACGGGGTCCAGATTTTTGTTTTGCTTATTCTCTAACAATTTCCATCCGGATTGTCTATGATCCGTGGAATCCGTTTTGGATCCAAATATAGGCCAAAAAATTAGGCAATCCTTATTATTTACAAAATGATTAGAATCAATGCAAAGCAAGGTCAGGTCATGAACTCGCCTACCAGAATATAAAAGCAACAAGGTGGCTGCCTGCCTACAGATTTCAAAGATACTGTTATGGTCAATAACTTTAGTCTCTAGCGCCGAAATCAAACTGTCAACGTTCCAGATAGGAGGTTTGCTCGACACTGGCTTTTTTAAAGCAATCGATTTCATTACGTGTTTTACAAGGGAGTGTGAAGATAATGCGCCAGAATGATCAGCGTTACATAGGGTGGAAATAACAGACTTATGAAGAAGAATAGTAGCATATGCCAGCCCCTCTTTTAAGTATAAATCGGCTAAGAATCTTGCTAAACTATTTCCCGAAGGATTACGAGCATCGACTTCGTTTTCTGAAGACCATTTGAGCCAACGATTCCACGCGATTTGGTAAGTTCTACGAGTCGAGGGCCGCCATGAAGCTTGTAATAAATTAAGCTGCTCTGGTGACCAGTCGCTTACGTTCTGCGACCACCCCCACACATCCAAACCTCCAGAGTCATTTCCTCTACCTGAGCGGGTGGAAAGCCCGTCGCTGTATCGACTAACACCTGGGGTAGGTGTCGTAGACAAAACGGGGCCCGTAGCGCCCGAGTTTTGAGGTCTGCGCGCCAGAAAACTTTGTCCCAACGCGGTACTACAAGGAGGTACTTACCCACTGCCTTGTTCAGATGCATCAGCACCTTGGGCACGAGGTAAGGTGGAGGAAACACCCATGCAAGGTGATATGTCCATGTTACTGAGAAGGCATCGTGAAATAAGGCTTTCGTGTCGTTCTGGTCTAGCGACACGTAATTTTCCACAACATGTGCCGTTTCTGACGCAAATAAATCGATTACAGGAATTCCCATCGTCTTAAACACCATGTCTGTCCCCTGAGGGGTAATGTGCCATTCTGGAGGGGTTCGAAGTCGCGATAGATGATCGGCGTGGGTGTTGTAACGACCCGGAATGTATCTCACGTCTACGTGAATCTGGTGTAAGTCCAAGACGTCGTATATCCTGTAGGTTATGTTCATCAGATTCAGCGATTTGGTCCCGCCTTCGTTGCGCAGAAAGGCAATAGCTGTCTTGTTGTCGCTCTGTACCAGCACAGTGCTTTGGCGTAAGAAGTGGCCTCGTTTCAATAAAACTTTCAGTACCGTCAATAACTCTTTCTGGTTGCAATGTAGTGTTTTTTCCCCTTCCGTCCACAGTCCAGACAATGGGACACCGTCCAACTGGGCTCCCCAGGCTAGGTTCGACGCATCTGTGCTCAGGAAGTGAGATGGAGGAGCAACGTGAATTTTCGAGCCGACACTGTAATTTTGTTTCCACCATCTCAAATCGTTTTTGCATTCCTCTGCCAAGACGTAATTTTTTGACAGATTTGTCTTGGGAAGTGTGTTTAGAAAGCTTAAGAGGTTGCGATAATTGAGGCGGCCCCTTGGAACTATAAAACTTGCAAAATTCAGCATTCCTACTAAGCTTTGCAAGTTTTTTAGCTTTGTCGTGCCTCTCTCTAGCATCACGTGAATTTTCGCAGCTAAACACTGCTGTTTGTCCTTTGGTAGCGACTTTAAATTCATCCACGTGTCCCAGAGGACACCTAAGAAGGTCAAGGCTTTGCGTGGCTCGAGAATCGACTTCTCGAAATTGATCTGCCAACCCAGAAGTTGAAGGCACGTTATGGCTTGGCTCACATGGGCGCGGAGTATTCGGGGATCCTGATGGACGATAAGAAAATCGTCCAAATATACAATCAATCGAATGCCCTGTGCTCTTAACGTCTCGGCAACCCAGTTGGTCAAAGCGGCAAATACCTTTGGGGCGGTACTGAGCCCGAACGGGAGGCAAGTCATTTGCAGTAAGCGGCCTCCAAAAATCAATCTTAAGAAGATTCTGTGGGAACTGGCTACTCTTAAGTGGTAATAAGCCTGGGAAATGTCTAGCTTGCATAACCAATCGCGGGGTTGTAAGAAGCTTGGAACCCTCTGCACATTTATCAACCGAAAAGGATCGGTCAGCACGTAATGATTCAGCGCTTTCAAATTGAAAATAGGGCGCGCAGAGCCGTCGCTCTTGGGGACTAAGAACATGGTCGAGACGAAGCTCGGTGCGGGGTCCACCTGTTCCAGAACTTCTTGTTGCTCCATTTGAGCTATGACAGTGCGCATAGTTTCTGAATAAGGGATATGTAATGCACCGTTTTGTAAATTGGGTACTATCAGTGGAGGTTTTTGACCAAAAGGTATGCGATACCCTTTTATGAGTTTCAAAATAGTTTCTGGAGCCCCGAGTCTCTTCCAGTGATTGTATGATTGTATTAGCTGGCCGGCCTTGAATTTCGAGTCAGAATCTACGCTTCTTGGCGTTATAGTTTGTGGGAGACCCGTCGCGCTTACGGCTGTTTCGTCCCTGTTCATTCCTGTTGTTTCGTACTCCTTGGTGACGAAAATTATGTCTCGAGGTGGAGCCTCCTCGGTAGTTATTGCCCTGATAACCTCGCTGCGCGCGATACGGGGGCTGCTGCCCACCCTGCGGGGGTGGGAAATGCGGATGGGCTGCGAGCACACATCCTGAGGAGCAATGTCCATGTCTTGCAGTCTGCGGGAGCGCATGATGCTGACCAAACCCCTGCGAGGGGTGGTGAACAGGTTTGCTTGGCCCTGCTTGCGAAGCAGGGTTGTTGTTACCTTGTTTGCGGAGGGGCCAGAACGCCTTCCTCACGCCTCCGGCCTTCTCCAGGGACGCTGTTAGCCTGTCAGTTTCAAATAAGTTCTCGCAAGATGGCGGAACTTTATTAATAGCTTTACCAGCGGATCGCGTACATTCTTTAGAACAGCATCGCGACGCATTTGGATCACCTCGGCCCTGTGGCCGCAGATCAGTTGCAATAGATCAGACGATACCTGCGCGTGTTCGCCGGCTAAGAACAAGTCGTTAATTTTTTGGGTCACGACAGCAGTATCGAGGACCTCAGCGCTTTTAAACCACATCATAAAATCATTTACGCATTTCTGAAGCACCTCAGCCTGTCTCAAAGCACAAAAACTCAACGCCGCATAGGACCTATCAGTATAAGCCAAATTTCGATTTGTATCGTAAGCTTTAAGTACATCATTCGCGTCTAGTTCGACAAACCCTGGCGTGTGGCTGTAAAGCTTTTGGGCGTCAGCGTAACGGACTTCCGACCACGTGCGGTCGTTGAAATGCTGAATAGCTTTTAAAATATCTAAGTATCGATCGGGCGTCTTAGGAACAGAAGGTTCCTTTATTTTAGTTGTTATAGAACTAGCAAAGTCTTTGTCAACTTGTGCAATGGAAGCATCTGGAATGAATTCGATCGAACTCGGACAAAGAGACAAAACGTCGTCGTTATACTCGGACGGTTTGTTTGAAAAACCATTATTTTCACCGTGATTGCAAGAACAATTAGCTTGACGCTGTTGTGTCAGCTGGGTCACCTGTTTGGTCAGATCCTCCAGCGCCTTGGAGCGTCGACTTCGTTTGCCCTTCTTCTTTTCGCGGCGGCGGCGTTTGCTGCGAGGTGGACTCGGCGGCGCGCTCGAAGAATCCGAGCTGGGGTCGCTGCTGCTGTCGCCCGACGAACTTGCCGGTGTCTTGCGTCGTTAAGTATTTACCAAACAAAATTTTCAGTAGAACAACTTATTTATAAATTAAACTTACTCTGGGTGCAATGTAGGACACAACACACGATACAACAGTGATACAATGATTAACCAAAATATAATTTGTAAAAATCAGTAACAAAAATCTTTCGATTTAAAAGTTTTGTAAAACTACCTTTACAAAAAAAACAAAATATAAAAATTGAAACTCGAAAAGCAATACGAGTACACACGGTTTAAAAGGTTTTGTAAAACTACCTTCGCAAAATAAATTAAAAATTAAAAATAGAATCTCGAACGGCAATGCCGTTTAGAAATCGGGAGCTAGAATCAGCAAAAAGAATACTCACATTTTACGGAAACAAGTTAACTTACTCAAACGTTGTAACCAAAATGTTTCGTTCAGTAGTTCAACATAAAATTTTTGGACGGAGCTAGGAGACGTGGTGTCTCCGCGGGAAGCAAAATGCCAATGACGAACCGCCGCAGCTTTCAAAAAAGCTTGGCGCTGCCGTGGTGGTGGTCAGGCGCGCGTCACGTGAGAGCGATGTAGGAGGGAGCCGCAAGAGGAAGCAGGAGAGCAGGGAAGCGGAAGAGCCTATCTCAATTTATTATGCTTTGAATAACGGTACAGTTATTTAATGTGGAACATTTTCTCTCGCTCTAGATACTTACCCAGTTAGATGCCAACTTAACTAAGTTAAAAGTTAAGAAGAAGTACTTGGAAAAGTTGTAGCAATATAAAAATATGACTAAATGAGAAAATTACGTCCCTCGAAATAGACATACTGATAAGATGACTTACCTACCCAGAAAATGACTTGGAACGAAAATAACGTTCTTTTAAATTGACTTTTCAGGAAAACGACCTGCCTTTCAGCAGATTCTTCCAAGAATCTTTCCATTTCAAACGTTCATATCCCGCTTAGATACCTATTATTTGCTCTGCTGATCGTTATACAAAGATCAAGTCTACCTGTCTTATTATCAGAAAAAATGCTTTATGGTAATGTGTTTTTGTATTAATTTCAATGTTAGTGTGATAGGTACCTAACTACCTACTTATTGTCTAATCGTTCATAGAATTCCGGTGTAAGCGCTCAGCAGCACAGTCAATTCGGCATTCACGGGTACAATTCAATAACAAATCAGCCGGAACGAATTGAAACGGATTTAAACTCAAACTCTTCCACCCATTGTGAGTGCTCTAATGCAAATTCTTGCTTGAATACGGTCTGTTTACTTCGTTGCGCCTTTGTTTCATTCGTAACGAGCATAAAAAGGGGCCATTCATACCATCCGAACCTAATTACCCCACCCCTTGGGCACAAAGCGGGTTTCTAATTAACGATATTATGTCAAATAATTTGCTCGAGACGTCTTACCCGAGCCGCAGATTGGATTAAGTTTGTTTTCGGCCGGGAACGGTTCGTTTGTTTGCGGAGCGTTGGCGCGGCGATCGGCGCTTGGCGAGGGAACGCGTTGCAATCCCGGTCTTGTTGAGTTCGGGGTTGCTTAAGTTTATGTTGGAGTAATTTTCATAATAAGTGCAGAAAATTATAGTGGCACTTACCATCATGCGGCTTGATACAGTGGCATGATAAAAATTAATAATAGACTTGATTACCCCACACACGGGGAGAATATTTCGTCAAGTGCCATGTCCTTCCAAAATATTTCCCCACATACGGTCTTTCTTGATCAAGCCATCAAACCTAATTTTGCTACCATAGTAGCGACCATCAAGAGAGAAATGTAGCCAGAAGAGTTATATTATAAATACAAATAACCCTTGTCATGTCAAAAATATTTACATTTAAAAGTAGAACCTAAACTAATACGTTCGATTTATTCATATATATATTTTTTTTATATAGTTTAATGCCTTAAACGTACCTTAAAATAGTGAAATATCAGAAAGCAACGAGGTATCGCCCAATAGGGGAGAGCTTCACATCACCTAGTTTTTTATTTTATACCCTAAAAGTCTACAAAGCAGACGTATCGGACGGTATTATTCTGCTGTTATACCTAGATTGTCACCATTATCTGAGCCACCACCTGTGTTCTACACCCATACTCCCTAATAACCCTGATACGGAGGAGTATGATGGATGCGTGACGTCACCCAGGCGCCTCGTCAGCCATACCGGTGATATGTCACCGCGAACAATGCATTTGTCATTACGATTGGCACAAATTAATTGGATTAACGCAATTAGGCAGCCAAATTTAATGCCCACTACGTGTTTGTGACATGTAAATGTCGCTGTAATGTTTCCGTAGACCAAGGGTGGCGAAATTTTGAGCTGTGAGGTCTGCTAGTGGTCAAAAATATTTCTTACGGTCGACTGCAGTTTACAAGAGAGACATTAAGCATTTTAATGATAAGTTTATCAGTATTTTTAACAGAGGATAAGGTTGACGAGGCTTCCGCGTTTGATTGGTCACATGGTACTTATGCCCCAGGGATACGTGAGAAATAGGTACTTAAACCTGCCGGTATCAGGAAAGATGTAGACGATAAGTAGGCGACGGCACAACTGAATGCGTTTAAGGTCTAAAAAGACTACAGTCACGTCAGCTGTCTGTGGCTATGCCTACGATCACTGAAATCAGTTTTAGCACCTCACCATTTATCAGAATCTGATTTAGTGTAACAATACGATTAAATATTTTCAACATTGAATAAAATATATATTTAATAGACAGGAAAAAAATCCCAGAACCTGCACGAATTTATAATTTTATTTTCCAAATTGACGACCTTAACCGAAAAATTATCGATAGCAATTTAAAAAGTACGCTACAGAAAAAGGTGCTCGCCGTTTTTAGATCTACTTGTAAGAATGTACGATATCCGGAAAGTGAACCGTACTGTCGCCAGTCTCGCCTTGTAGGTATGTACCTATCCAGAAATAGGTTCCGGAATATGTTATCATCCGGGCACAACAGATCATTTCACTATAGACATAGACTTAAACAAACCTTTATTTGGCCCAAATATACATCCAAAAGAATTAAAAATAATGAATTTACAAAAAAGGAAAGTAGGGCAATGTGACATCGGGCCAAACCAATCATCATCATTATCGGTACCTATTGTCAAAGTACGCCCATTGCTGGGCGGAGTTCTACACAAAGTCCGGTCCTGTATCATCTGCATTCAGCTGCGACCTTTACCAGGTCTTCTGTGCACCTTGTGGGCGGCCAACCCACGCTATGTCTTTTGATACGTGGTTGCCACTCGAGGACTACTGCCCTATTTTTCCGCGAGCTATGTGGCCTGCCAACTGCTACTAAGCGAAGCACATAATTTTCAATAGTACTTCTTATTACAATCGACAGAAATTACAATTATGGCAAATCTAAAGTATCTAAATAAAGTAGGAGTAGTAATCGAAAAAAGTATAAGTAGAGCACGACGACGGCGCATAAGTTTATTTTTTCCTTAAGAAGACCTACCTATATAATAAACAGGTAGAGCATTGCAATTACAATCTAGCCTAAGGCCTAATTAGTAATTTAAATTTAACATAATTTGCTAAGTAACAATGCGCCTAAGTGTCCTAATTAATTGTCGTAATTAATTTATTATCCACAGAAATGTAAAGAAGACTCTATATTTATTTAAATAAGTAAATTTATTTAGATTTCTGTGGACAATACTTATCACTCTACTGTGTCTTTGTCCATTGAAACGTACTTCACGCCAAAATAACACTTCACCAACCGAAAAGCCGGGCAATTGTTACAAAATTTAGATAGCACCAGACGGTCCACCAGCCCGGGATTAGCAGACATTCGGCGGCGCAGTCTCCGCACTAATTGAGTTAATATTTGGTTATCGGCGAGGCGCACGCGCCGCTCGCGACTAATCCGCGGGAATTAATGACGGGAATTTATCATTATTAATGCCCTGCGGAGCCGCACCTGCAGTGACACACGGGGCGCGAAGGGTTAAAGGGCTTCGAGGATGCGAGGAGCTATTAGAATAGGAAGCCGTGTTTTGTGATGTGAATGGTATTTTTTAATATCTTGTCTCTTAATTGTTTACCTGGGTACGAGCGTCAGTTGCCGAGTGTTTAAGGTGTCCGGCTCGTGAGCGAGGGGTACCGGGTTTGGATCCCATAGCCGCCATGTACAAATGACTCTTTTCTGAGTTATGTACATTAGTTGAATACTAACCGATGCTCTAACTGTAAGGGAAAACATGGTGATGAAAGCTGCACTCAGGCAACTGATAGTGTAACCATGATCTAATCTGGTGGTCAGGTTCCCCTGGCAGCCCTCCACTGTAAATACCTAATCTGCCACAAACCTGGATCATGGTCAAGGCGGAACCCGGGCCCTCGCTAGAGCATAACCGGGACATCAACGCCAGACGATTATTTTTTTTATTTACCTAGGTGTTTGTGCCGTAGAAAATACGATGGAGCATGGGTGGCCTTGGGTGGTAGGTATGTTGCCTGACCCGAATAGTTCCCGAAATATAACCTAAATTATTTTATCCATTACGATTGAAAACCGAATAAAAATATGTACAAAATTGTTAGGGTTCCGTACCCACAGGGTAAGAAAACGGACTCCGCTATCTGTCTGTCCGTCCGTCCGTCCGTCCAGCTATCTGTCAAAGTCCTGTATATCATAGAATATGTGTTTTTATGCCCGCTACAATAACAAATTTGAAAATTAAGGGGGATGGGTGACATACAAGAAACATGCTTAAGGCCAATAATAAAAAAAAAATTAAAACGGAATAAAAAATGCCGACAAACAAGAATTATATCAAAACAAATATCGCAGTCGGTGCTACACGCTCGCAGGTGGCGGGTCATTCGATTGGACAGTTTTACAGCGGGCGTCGTTTATTCGCGCGTTCCGCTCAGTTACGGCTTTACGACATTTTTTATGGCCCCCACTAGTTCATATTTCGAACGGACGGGATTAACGGATTTAGGAACGCAATAGTTTATGCAATAAATTATAGGTGAAATATGATATAGGAATTCGGAATGCACCGTTTGGAACTGAGGATTTTATGAAATTCTAATCTGAAAATCATCATCTTTGATCTCATCATCATCTCAGGCTTTGGATGTGCACTGGTGAATTACACTAGTAGGTACTACAGTAGGTTACTTCCCACGCTATCCACATCGATCGAATCTATGCCTCTGGCGTCCATCGACTCCCTACGACCTTTACGAGGTTATCCGTCTAGCCGTCCATCCGGCCCACGCAGCGAGTCTGTTCGAGCAAGCACCTGAACGCCACTCGAGAATCTGATGAACGGACTGAGAAATGAACCAACTTATTTTGAAACGAAGCGTTATAAATTCCAATTTCTTTTCCCATCAAAATTAGCAGAGTGGATAGTGAATACTTTCCGCCATAATTTCGAAATTAACCGATGTGTGCACCGTCCCCAGTGACTTCACTGCGCATTCGATATGACAGCCGCGCAACGGCAGGCCGTCAATTGCAGCGGTTAGGGCTGTGATTGCGTATTAATAGCCAGTGGACTGTTATCAGCTACTACGTACGTTACGTTGCGTTATTCTATTAGGATACCGATCCACAGCCTTATTTATATTATTTTCAAATGCGAGTCAGAGGGAACTGCTGTCAAGTTGAGTTAGAGAGGAGCAGCTCCGAATCAAGAATGGGAGGGGGTCAAAAGGGAACACCGCCCCAGTAACTTCAGCGGTGCCAAAACCATCAATGTGTTTGAAGTAATAAGATGATTGCAGGATTTGTATGGACATTTCAATAGCTACGAGTAATACGTCGTTGGCTAGCTATTTTCAAGCAGAAAATTGTTACTTTTTTTTTATACCACCAAGGTGGTAACAAGCTTACGGCCTGCCTGATGGTAAGCAGTTACTATGCCGTCAGTTCCAAATGTTAGTCTGTTCCGAGACTACAAAACATGGCTATGTATACGTCATAATACGTCATTGGGTAGCTAGTTTTATAGCCTAGATCCAAATATAAGTCCGTTCCTAGTTATATTGCACTATACATATCATATTAACAATAACTAAGCAGTGTTTTTTTCTGTTCTGCCCACCTTTAATGGACATGTAGGTAAACAGAAAATACACTGTTAATTAATTCAGCATCACTTCACATCTTGTTTCATTTCTGTGTTTACATCATCATCATAGCCCATAACAGTCCACCGCACTATTAGATTACAGTGTTATAAATATAAAAATTAAAAACGCTGCTTTCGAAGCCGGCCTACGAAGACTCCAGAATCGTTGTCTAAAAACAATAGTCGCACTGTACGACACCCACGAGTGAGGGGTCGGTGCTATGCTAGGCTGCCGAACACCATACGGCCGAATAATACACATATTTATAAAACTCAATATTTATTTATTTATTGATTGGAGTACCAGCTATATAAAACATAATAAATATTATCTTAGAGTCAATAAGCCAATTACAGGTCCTCGCTAGTAACCATATATTTTGTATGTTCTGCACTATTTCCAATAATTTTTTACTCCCACTACCAGTTTTTACCCCCTTCGTAGAAATCGTAGATCTCTCGGTCGGGAGGTCGGATTTTGTTTACAATAATTTTTCCGACGTTATATTGTGAAAACATAAAACGTGTCCGTCCACGTTTTAGGAATACACTGACGTCCATGCGACTGAGTATAGAATGTTTCATTAAATTACAAAAAGGATACTCGTTTATGATAAAGAATCATCATCATAATCTTCGCGTTAATGTCCCGGTTGTACTCTAGCGCACGAGGGCCCGGGGTCCGCCTTAGATCCAGGATTTGCAGAATCAAGTAATTATGATAAAGAATACATAGTCAAAATATTAATTAAATGAGCCTGGATTTAAATTGGTTTCACCCCTCTGTAATCCGTCTATTGTCTTGTCGAGTAATTTAGATTAATTTTACCTGACGTTATGCGATTGTTATGCTCATTTTTATTGTTTGATTAATTTTATTTTTGTTATAACGATTGTTTTGAAAATCGATTGGGCAAAGCTACAATACAGGAACATTAATATACATCAGGATTCATATTCCTATGTGGAGTTGTTAAAAGTTTTTTTTTAAGTAAGTATACCTACCTTAGAGGCATAATTGTTGAAAACATATGAATAATATACCATAGATATTTGACGGAGTTCAAAAACAACCGCGCTCGATTGTACTCAGACTTGTCCATAACGGTAAGGACTGTTCCTGCCAACAGGGTGATGTCGTGTGTTCTCTTAGTGGACGTCACTATCCCTTTCGATGAACACTTATTTAAAGCCAAAAATATTGAGTACCCACTTATCTGAACCTGGCACACGAGGTTACGTCCACTGAGATTATCTATCTATCTCTCGTAGTAGGAAAGAGAGGAAGAGGACAGCCAAGATTTGAATATTGGTAGGACGTGAAGGAAAAAATGTGAGCGCCGTGGATTATATTATTAGAGAGATGAAGAGGTTGACAAACAGCAGAGAGAAGTGGCGATTGCTCCACCGACGAGAGTTAGTATATGATTACTCTTAAACATATGATGATGATGCTGAGTCGTCGTTTCAATCAACGACCTCCTCCAAAATTGTCTTTGCGGCCACCTGAAGGGGTTGGGCCTGCCCTGCCACCAGTGATAGCGAGGCTCCATTGAGCGGTCTTGCTGGTTAATGCCAGGATTGTCTGCTGATTCCTTTCTCTCCCTGGCCGTTTGGCCACTTCTGACAAGGGGTTTCCTCCCTTAAAGGGGAAGAATAAATGATCTGAATCTCCTACATAATAATAATTTGAACTCGTTTATTTTCTATGGCATTAATTTACTACTCTTTTCTTCTTCCTTAAAATGTAGGACCACAGAATACCTATACATACCAACGTAAGTAGGCCTTATTAAGCTGTTTACTGACTTTGATTTTAATTTTTCTTCTTTGTACTGTTACTTGCCTACTTCAACATATCAGATTATTTGGTTCCTGATTGGCATACTTCTAGGAATTCCCCAAATAAATCCACCAATCACTGCTCATTAATGCGGCAAACTAGCGCCTAATGCGTCTCCTGTGTCCACGCGAGAATAACAGATAGGCCCCATATTGATTTTCCAAATGCGTCCGTCCACGTCACGACAATTAACTGGCAACGGCTGGCTGATTTACGGGCTAAGCTAATCCGATCCGACACTGAACCCGGGCACCCGGATAACCGGTCCGCCATTTTTGCTTCGAGCACGTTGGCTACATTCGCTGGTTTTCATAGACATTATTATTACCTATCGGTTTCGTTGTTTTATCAAAGCCAAAGGGTTACTAAGGGTCATATAATAATTACCAATTACGTCTGATAACAAGTTCATTTGTTGATGCTTCTTAGAAGTCACTGTGACTGGTAATTAGGTATGAGTGTTACTCCACCAATCGGCTATGAGTATTTCACGAACATGCTCGAACATGTTTAGGAAAATACCCAATACATGTGGGATACGAATTTCTTAAATAATGTGCTTATTACACCTAGCTCAATTTAATCTCTAAATTCAGAAGTATAAAGCGTGAGCGCAAATCAAAATGGAATGTAGTGCTTATGTAAGGAACATTTTTATATTACGCCTTTTGAAAAGGAGAGAGACGCGAATAATATAAGTGATACCAAAATGGACCTTATAATGTGAGCTATACATTCTAATTTGACATGCTCTCACGCCTTTTGCTTCTGAATTTAGCTAGGTGTAATAAGCGCATAAGACGAGAAAACTGACCTCTTGGCTACCATGACTTCAAGTACTCATCTACCCACTCATCATCATCACATCACAGTCCATAACAGTCCCCTGCAGGACTTAGGGCCTCTCCCACGAAAGGGGAGGTTGTTGCCATAATCTCCACGCTTGGCAGACGGATTGGAGATTGCAGATGTAAGTGTGTGATTTATTTGCCTGGCGTTGGATGGATGTGTGCATGGAATGCCTGAAATACTGCGAGAGGATTGATAAATGAGAAGAAACTGATATATCTATACCTTTCAATGAATTGGTCATTACTGTAATAGGAATGTGAAGTTGTTTGAAGTAAATAATACAATAATGGAAAACGCTGCTGCCCATTTTCCAGCCTACGGAGGCTCTTAGATTTTGTGCCTCGAAATCATTAGTCTCCTTGTATGACACCCACGAGTGTAAGGGGTTGGTGCTATTCCACTATGCCGGACACCACACGGCTCAATATCCCTCTACCCACTCAATCGCCACAAGGCAATTCAATCACTGCACCACAACCAGTGCAGACGATCATGAACCATAGGCATGCCTAGATTACGCGTTAAGACTACGTAACACAGTATGGACTCGACAGAAATCAATCGATTGAAACTGGCTTTGTTCACCTAATCTATGATTATGAAACAAACGCCATTCAATCACTACACCTCAACCAGTGCAGTGACAAATCGAATCAGCTAGCTCCGGTTATTGATTACCGTCACGGGCCTGCATAATGCCGTCACGTCGGCCCACCGTAATTAGTCTGATTAGACCACAATTAGTCGGTAATCACTGATAACAGAAGCCGCTGCCCTCCAATTGTGTACGCCGTGACATATGATCGCCTAATGACGACTGTGGTGGTGCCTACATAATTGTTAATACGTAAGAGATGAAGGTGTGCCGTGTGGTGTCCGGCAGAGTAGAATAGCACCAACCCCTTACACTCATGGGTGTCGTACAAGGCGACTGATGATTCCGAGGCAAAAGATCAAGTCTCCGTAGTCTGGAAAATGGGTTGCAGCATTTTCCATTGTTATATTTAAACACTGCGATCTTCAACCCGCCTGCCAAGCGTGGAGATTATGGCAATAGCCTCCCCTTTCGTGGGAGAGGCCCTAAGTCCTGCAGCGGACTGTTACGGGTTGTGATGATGAAGAGACGGAGGTTTTTTTTAATAATTTGACTAGCCAGACATTTGACCGCCACCTCACTAGGTTCATTAGAAAAAAGTGCGGGAAAGCAGTACTGAACATATTGCAAATATTAACTTTTTCAACCTTTGAATTTGCTTTCCCGCCCTTTTAGCTGACTGCGCGACGCAAATGATGGTAATGTGTTCATCAGTACTATGTTTGTAGGGATCAAAGCGTCGGTGGCCGAGCGGTTATAGTATCCGACACGTAAGCCAGAGGTCCCGGGTTCGAATCCCGCTCCGGCCATGTACCACTGCTTTCTGAGTTTTGTACATTAGCTGAATACTAACCGATGCTCTTACGGTGAGGGAAAACACCGTGATGAAACCTGCACATTCAGGCAACTGGATGTGTAACGATGATCCAATCTGGTCAGGTTCCCCTGGTAGCAGGGTCATGGAGGTCAGATGGCAGTCTCTCCACTGTAATTACCTGACCTGTCAAAATCATGGATCATGATCAAGGCGGACCCCGGGCCTTCGTGCGCGAGAGCACAACCGGGACAGTAACGCCAAGATGATGAGTTTTAAGTGATTGCATTCCCGGAAGATAATTTCAATCCAGGTATTTGCGGGACTGAACCATCTTAGTCCTGATGGATCCAGGTATTCGCGGGATCCAGCAGGGTGGACTTAGAACACAGAAATCAATTGTAATAAAAACCCTAAAGACCTCGATTTCGTGGTTTCAACTTTACCCAAATTGAACAAGCTTTTTGGACATTTTCAATAAAAATAAATAAATATTTGTGGACAAATTCACACAGCGCCATCTAGCCCCAAACTAAGCAAAGCTTGTGCTATGGGTGCTAGATAACTGATAAACTACTTAAATGCTTTTTTAAATACATACTTATTATACATAGAACACCCAGACCCGTAACAGAAATTAAAATCCATCATTTCAATTTCTGCCCGGCCGGGAATCGAACCCGGGACCTCTTGCGTGGCAGACCGGCATGTTAACCACTGAACCACTCAGGTCGTCAAATGGTTTATTAGTACTTTTAGACATAATGATTAAGACAAATTGACGTACAACATCAACATAAATTGAAATAATTACGTACACCCCACAAACCACAAACACGTATCTAATGGCATATATCTTTAATTCTCATAAACATCTTAAGAAAATTAATAGTAGTTTATGCAACTGTCATATAAAAGGGGGTATTAAAACATGAGTGTCTGTTTATCACTCATATTTTTATGTTAAAATATCGTACCTATAATTTTCTCAACTTTGCTAGAAGTAAGCTGCGAGTCAGTTCTGTTGTATCTACGCGTCGAGGATATCAAGCGGCGTTAAATTCACTTTACATTTATCTATTTATTTGTTTCAAATAAGAAAAAACATTTCTGGCGTTACAAATCAGTCTTTAACTTTATAAATACTTAATTAATTTTAATTAGATTTATGCGGTTTAATAGCCAACAAGATTGTGATTACCTCTGTATTTAAATTAATGCGATTGCTTTACGCGAGACAATATTATTACAAAAGACGGCAAATCTACCTACAAAGGACCAGTTTAAACGGAGCTAACATTGTTATGAGCATCTATAGAGACGTTAGCTCATCTATTACTGGTTATCGTAGGTCGATACGACAGCGCCCAGTCAGCCAGTCTCACGGCCCACGCGCCGCCGCGCGCAGAGTAACACGTATGAACCACGCTTAAGCAGGATTCCACAAAAATTTCGACCGAGTCTCGCAAAATATATGCGAGATCCCGGTACCCCGGTATTGCATTCCCTATATGTATGTATGTATACGTGTGTTTGCTCCTTTGTGGCACGCTAGTGACCAAACGCTATTTTTAATAACGCTAACCCTAGATTTTATTGGTTCTTACGTCTATCGCTGTATCTTAATCTTGGAAGTGTCACTGATGATATAATATTGATCAAAATTCAATATGGAAACAACTAGCCGCCATTTTGTGAAAAATAAAAAATGAAAGTTGACAAACCATGTCATGTCCCGATATCTCGTTAAATGACCGTTTAAGAATAAGTGAAGTGAAAAAGGTGAAAATGGTGGAAAAACTAACTTTAATTAACCATTATGAATTAAAGTTAATTTTTTCCACCATTTTCACCTTTTTTACTTGACTCACACTTTCATGGTACCGACAATTAATATTAAAAGCGGAAAATGAAAAAGTAGTACAAAAACTAAAAACCTCGACTGCTATTAAAAAACTGAAAAGTTTGAAACACGTCGAATGGGTAAAGTAATTAGGTGTATTAGGTGCAAACGTTACTTTAATTTAATAAAAACTTGAAAGCAGGCGGGGACCGTATTTGTATCCACCAAGGATTTTACTCGTATATGAAAATGGGGCCGCGCCTGCTTTCAAGTTTAAATTAAACTAATGTTTACCCTTGAGTTTCGCTAGGCAGATACATAAAAGTCACCAAAAAGAAAAGCGACATTAAAGTGAAACTACCAAGTGGATATGAGGCACCCCGATAGGCAACCCACGCAAGAGGAAAAGTAACTATCGCTATGGAAAGTCGAAGATTGGGAAAATAAAAAAAAATGGTGCCAAGTTGTGCACAGGCAGACCGGTTTGTGGGTCTTCTATAGTTACAAAATGGATTTTTTTTGTTATCGATGACGTAACATATCGTACGGCGCCCTCACAGTCTGTTAGGGCCGGAACACATAAACACGATACGACGTCGTGTCGTACTACGATGCGGCGTCGTTTCACGATGCGACGTCGCGTCGTGGAAATCTACGACGAGCATCGTAAAAAACTACGTCGCGACATCGTAACGTGCCACGATACACGGCACGACGCCGTCGATACAATGCAGGGTGAATTGTCGCAGTTAATTTCGAGAAATGGACCGCACTAGACGCGTCCTGCTCCTGCTGTTGTTAAGAAGACGGATAAAGAAAAGACAGAAACGCAGAAGATACTGGATCCACCCATTTCTTTTTTGTAAGAGGGGAAATCTTCTGAAGATATCACTTCACCCGGATACCGTTGGTAAAGCGAGGTTGACCAAGATCTTTCGCTGGGGACACTGTGACTGGTTGAATAATCTCAGGAGTCGATCAATCCGTCACAGAATATAATAAATACCACGATAATATTATGATAAGAAAATAGCTTACGAGTAAATATTATTTGGAGACATCTCATGTACATCAAAGGCGGGGCCTCGATTGTTAGTCTTGCTGAGGGCCGCCACGCTCAGGTATGCGACACCGGGTTGCGGGGAGGTAAGTAGCTGTGTGGCCTCTGAACTATTGTTTGATCTTAATATCGTTAATTTTAAAAGCAAAACTATACTACAATACTGTTCTTTGTCTGGATGAAAAGTCTTTTAATTTGCATCTTTTAGAATGTATAATACAGACGATTGAGTATGTGAGACATTGCAATATGTGCTGCCCTGGGGTAGTATCACTTGGATCTGTTATACGCTCCAAGCTTGTTCGAGGCTAATTTGACCTTATCTTCCAGGTGACTCCGGAACCGCACTCCAGCCGTAATGTCGACTACAAAGATCCGAATACTGTATGGGGATGTCGAGTGTGTTCCTTGGAATTGTGGACAATTTTTAGCAGAAACTGCGCGGATCTGTATCTGAGAGGGGTTGAATTCTACCAGGTTAACCTAGATGTACATTAAGAAAATAACTTCAAGAAGTTTCTAGATATTGATGATGTTCTGAGCATGAGGGATATTCGCTCAGAAAGTATCTCCAATGCTGTCATAATAACATGAATGCTGAGAACATTCAGCATATAATTGATATGCAGACGGATTAGCATGAGAGATAGCAGTGAATAGTGCGTGGCAATGACTTGGATACTCTGTCTGGATAGAAAACTGAATACTCAATTTTATAGCCCATCGGGGAGACCGTACTTCGGAAGTTTTTGAGCAGTGCCTTGTGTCAGACCCTTGGCTAAGGCTGACAGCCAGAGACTCCCCTTTGCTCTCAACAGCCTCTTCCCACCGGTATGTTAGGTGCACAAGAGTGACTATGACGAAAGCTATATTTTAACGGTCACTGATTGCCTGACGGTCGAAAACCAAAGAGGTAAATATTGATATCTCGCTTCATAAATTTAGAGAGCAAGAAGGTTATCGCTATAGGCCTGTAATTTGATGAGCCTAAATTATCACCCTTCTTGTGTGTGGAAAAGCTCGAACAAGCGCTTTAACATGGGAGACAACTCGGAAGCCAGTTTATTAGGCCAATAGCCAATAGCCGGGATGTCATCAGGGGTACTTTATCTCCGGATGTCAATAGAGAATCAGAGAAGGGCCCACGTCTTGTTTTTTGGATTAGACGAACTTCAGGCTTGGTACCCCCACAGCAGATATAGCTCTCCCATCATCCGGAGTTGAGTTTTGGACAAAGCGATTACGTAGAAGATCGGGGTTCTCCTTTGTCGTGTGCGCTGGTAGATTACCCGACAAGAGTTGGAAGATAGTCCGACAAAAGTTCTCAGTTTCAGCTTTAGAGATTTTGCCTTGGCTATTATTTTATTCCAGGTTTATTGAGTGGCATACATGGAGTATCGACCACCATCACCATCATAATCATGGCGTCAATGTCCCGGTTGTGCTCTCGTGTACGAGAGCCCGGAGTCCACCTTGACCATGATCCAGGATTTGGCAGGTCAGGTAATTACAGTGGAGCGACTGCCATCTGACCTCCATGACCCTGCTACCAGGGGAACCTGACCAGATTGGATCATGGTTACACATCCAGTCGCCTGAATGTGCAGGTTTCATCACGATGTTTTCTCTCACCGTAAGAGCATCGGTTAGTGTTCAACTAATGTACATAACTCAGAAAACAGTCATTGGTACATGGCAGGAGCAGGATTCGAACCCGGGACCTCTGGCTTACGAGTCGGTTACTGTAACCGCTCGGCCACCGACGCTCTTGGAGTATCGACCACGTACCGAAAATCGCTGCGTGGGACGAGCGCCCATGAAATGAGAGGACGACATCCAAGGTCGTAGTCGATCGATGTTAGGACGTGGGCGGAGTCCTATGTTCGGCAGTGGACGTTCGGCGGCTGAGATGATAGTGATAACATGTTAACGAGAGCGTCACAGAAAATATGATAGTTCCCAAGTACTGGTAGCTCTCAGCTTTCACACCAGCACGTGATTTGGTGAAGCGAGTCGAGTTACTCGAGTTTGGTTTTAGTAACACACAATCAATGAACAAACCAAGGTACTAACCAACATGTTGATTAAACTGGTTTTGTCATACATTACCACTTCGGTTTACTTATTTTTTTATCTAAAGATGTCTATACATAGTATAAAACAAAGTCACTTCCCGCCGTCTGTCCCTATGTATGTAGTTATATGGACGCTTAGATCTTTTAAACTACGCAACGGATTTTAATGCGGTTGTCCACAAAGGTAGATTCGAGTGATTCAAGAAGGTTTATGAATAAGAAAAAAAGGGTAGGTAGGGGTTAAGTCGCGCCGGGTCCAGCCAGTACTTGGCTTTAGGTAACACAACTAAAACTAACACGATCAGTTTTATGTTTCTTAAATGATCGACTTTTATTAGTTTTAGAAACTTTGGTCATGACTAACCCAATTATGTTTAAAAGACAAAGAACCTGAAGTGCGTTTGTTGTTTCGTTTTATCATTGTGAAGCGAGGGAAGTTACTGTCTCCTGTCTATTTATAGTAGCTCGTACTGTGTGTGGGTAACCTCGGCTTATACAGTATGAAAATAACATGTAATCGTAAATTTATTTTCTTTTTTGTATTCTTGACATTTGATTGTGTAATTTAATTTAATTTAATTTAATTTAACAGTTTATTGTGCACAAAAACAAGTATACAATATTGACATAAAGAAAACAACAAAACAGGTACAGCTTATTTATTATTTTATTGAATTACAACATTCCTCCTGGGTAACTTATTAATGTGACATGGAGGAAATTCTTATCTTTATTTTTATACAAATCTCCGTTTAAATTTATTTTAACATTTATAGATATTTAGATCAGTTTTACCATTGTGAAAATTTGAATAAAATTTTGTATTTATTTTGACGATCTTTTTCATATTATGAACAATGTAACATTCTCATGTAAACTGTAAAAGAGTAATAAATAAATCTAAATCTAAATTGTGCCGTTTAAGGTAACTTCCCAGCTTATGCCAGTAACTTACCATGAGCCAACAGCATTGTTGCTCAAGTATGCAAGGTGGCGTTAATGCTAACAATTCTCTCAAAAGGATTCTTGCCATGCCCCCCACCTCACCCCTCCCTGGGAGCCCCTCCCAGCGAACACTTTGATAACCCTTTAAGATGACTCGGAATTTTTCCTCTAAATAATTTGCTTGGAAGAATTTTAAGAGCATTTCAGATCTAAGAGGGCGTTTTAAGTGGCAGAGATTTGTTTTTAGAATATTATATACCTACCTACAATCAAGTAAATTGCGTAGGTATTCAATGTGTACCTAGTATAAAAAATATTCTTGTTCCTATTAAAATAGGTCTTTGCCTAGATACAAAATTGCCGTTTTCTGTGGCGAAAATGACGGAAACTGTAATTTCTTGGAAGTTTACAATAAAACTTTTTAGACATAATCAGACTACATTAAGTTAGCTAGTGTTGTTCATATAGTTACATCTGTTTAAATAAACGAAACGACAACAAATGAACAGGGGAACAAATGAACATGTTCATACCCTTAAAAACCAAAGACAAAATTGTTTTTAAATGCCACTCAGTGAGTGACTAACTAGCTAGCAGACTGCCCATCTGCTGGCAAACGGTAAGTGTCGCCCATATCATCTACTAATGTTATTTAGGTACACATTTTCATTTCTTATAAAAAGGTACATGTAGTTACTTTTGCATTTAGACAAACCATTATGAGACACACTTACAGCCAGGGATTTACACATCAGTAAACAGAATAATTCATTTGACTGCTCTGGCGATTAAATAAAAATTAAGTATCCATTCAGCGAACGAAATTGCCGAGACGAATAAATTTTAAATTGAAGCCAACTTGATGAAGTGTTCTTGGCGACGATACTTTAGTTGTAGCCCGCCCACCTGTCAAGCGTTTTTGGTTGCGATGGGCGAGGCTTGTGATGGGCGGGGCGTCAGGCTCCGCCCACTCGCAGGACACGCCCCCTCGGCTGAAGGCTCAGTGTCCAGCTGCGCCTCGGCGAGGTGACGCGGCTTGGCACTCACTCTGGCTCTGAAAGCTTGAGCCTCGGCCTATACTAAGTCCTAGCATAGGACTACTCTGCTTTGCAAAAGGACTCTACAAATCGTTTACGTACAGCTTTTGCATAATTTAAAATAATATATTACAGTAAATTAAATAGATGTAGTATGGGTAGAGGGTAACCGAAAAAATATATAGGTATTTATAGTCGATACAATGTACCTTTTTTGAATGTCTAGTCTAGGCCTAGTTGAAATCCCGCAAATGGAATAGGTGCTACCCCTTTTGATTAGTTATCAGTTTTGCCTATTTAAAAAGACACAATTTTATAACATATGCATTATAAAAAAAATAGATACATTTCATTAAGTTAGCTTAATGTTTTCTGAGTTTCATAGTTAAGCCGGATAAGCCGTTTCCAAGAAATTGAAAATTATGCTTGTACGATTCGGCTATTTTCTTCATAAAAAATCACATCATTTTTTAAAATAATAATAATAATAATAAATATTCGTGGACAAATTCACACAGGGCCATCTAGCCCCAAACTAAGCAATGCAATGGGAATCGAACCCGGGACCTCTTGCTGGGCATGTTGACCACTGAACCACTCAGGAGGACCACTGAACCACTCAGGTCGTCTGCGTCAGGTCGTCAAATCTAAATGGATCTTCAATACAATATATTTTTAACCAACCATATTGAATTTCACAGAACGCTTAACATAATCACCGAAATAGAAACACAAAACCACCCACCGTAGCGTGCAAAAAGCCCACGCACCCACAGTACCTCGCTTAGAAACTTTTGAGATGCAATGAAATTCTCGACTTATCTCCCAAGGCGGTTATTTCACGAGTCTTTATTCCTATAATGTACTTCAGTTTAATTTTACTGCGCGAGCCGCCCCGGCGTTATCGTGGCGCTACGCTCGGAATATTCTAGAACATTCGCGAACTTCGGAGGTAACATTGTGATATTTAAATAATATTTGGCTGAATGTATGGCTATTAAAAGCTTGGGGTGTTGTTTTATTGTAATGTTTTTGTTGCTACATGGCGTCTATGTAGACATATATGGACATATTCTTGAATAATATCCAATCTGACATAACTTAATATTGTATTGTAAATAGGTAACTAGTAGGGTAAGGTAAGGTAATTAATAGTATTGTATAAATCATGACAAATGAAAATTAATTAAGTTTGACGTCAACATTATCGCATTGGATTAGCTGTAATGATAATGCTTGTAAAAATAAATAAATGTAATGTCAAAATCTTTGTTATAGAGTTCCTTCCTTCCATAAAAATAACTATGGGAACATATTCTTCATTCATCGCAAATAGTGTGCTACGCCAAACCTGGTGTGTGTTGTCCGGCAGAGTAGAATAGCACCAACCCCTTACACTCATGGATGTCGTACAAGGCGACCAATATTTTCGAGGCAAAATATCAAGAGTCTCCGTAGTCTGGAAAATGGGCAGCAGCATTTTCCATTGTTATATTTTAACACTGCGATTTCCAACACGCCTGCCAAGCGTGGAGATTATGGCAATAACCTCCCCTTTCTTGGGAGAGGCCCTAAGTCCTGTAAAAACCCACGACGGCCTCAATTATTGTATAGAAAAAAGGATTCAATAACTTTTTAAGCCCCCGACTAGCAGATCGCTCGAGAAATCCGTCGGGGGCTGCCATTGCCATATTCAATTCCCAAAGTAGTTTCAATTAATGTTAAACTTAAGAAAATCCAAAATTTTATTTAGTTCTAAGGCCATATTAATTTCACGGAATTGGGAATGGCAACTCCCGACGGATTTTTGGCGCGATCTGTTCAGGGGGTTTAAAAATTATTTAATCCTTTTTCACCTACAACAAGCCGTCGCAAGTCGTGGGTATTACCATTTTTTTTTTAATTTGATTATTTTTATTAAAGGCAGTTTAATAATGGTCCAATTTCAAAATAGTGCACTATACAGAGACAGCCATACAAATGTAGAGGCTTCACACAACCTCACTCTCAAAGTGAATTCTCCCGACTACAATGTTTACACAATAATAATAAATAGATAGGTATGGCGCTATAGACAGGGTCCTTATTAATGTTACTTATGTATACGTTATTGTATCTACTTATTCTTCGTCTGTATTGGTCTGTATATTTGAAACATTTACAAACATTAACGTTCTTACCCAATTATTACCAAATAGAATACTATTGTAACAGCCTTGAAAGTTTGGACATAATTAACCAATAAAAATGTATTCTGTTGAAATGTTGTCTGAAAATGGTGAAAAATGTCGTGCCATAAAAGACACAGTAGGAAAATGTACAATTTACAGTTTCTGTAGGTGTGTCATTTACGACACAGTAGGCGTAAGTGGGTTGATATATGCAATAGCACGTCTTAAAAAATTCTTACTTTTGGACTAAAGATTCCCTTAGATATGCAAATCTACCTAGACACTGAATTAAATACCTCATTTGCCTTTCCAATTTAAATTACTGAAGGCTATTATTTTATTATTTTTAAAGAAGCCAGTCTGTTATCTGCGGCGGTGCGCGCAAATCTCTGATGATTAATTAGGAGTGTGGCGGAGGGCGCGCGGCCGGCGCTGTGTCATGATTGTCTTGGCCACTTTATTTACGGACGGGATTGTAGTCAGGTCGCATCGTAGAGCCCACAGAGCGGAAAAACAATAGGAACTAACTTTCCAACTTTTGGGTAGGAGTTATTTACGGACAGGATTGTAGTCAGGTAGCATCGTAGAACTCACAGAGCAGAAAAAACATTTAGCAGCTAACTTTCCAATATTTTTGGTAGAGCCGTAGGTACACTAAAGTCACTGTAGTTCATTTTATTATGCTTTATTAGTGGTCATAACTGTTTTGTGAGATTAGCCTGTGGAACACAATGTAGATAATATTATATGTCGAAGATGTTATGTGTCATGATTGTCTTGGCCACTTTATTTACGGACAGGATTGTAGTCAGGTCGCATCGTAGAGCTCACAGAGGAGAAAACAAAATTTAAGCTTATGTTCCAATATTTTTGTAAGAGCCGTAGATACACTAAATAGTCACTGTAGTTCGTTTTTTATTTTTTAGTAATGGCCACAATTGTTTTTGTTAGATTAATAGCCAGTGAACTAAAATACCATATTATATGTAGAAAATGCTATCTGTTGTTATTTCTGGGCTCTATTATTTTTTTAACCCCCGTTACAGAAAGAGGGGTGTTACATGGTTTGCCTTGTGTCTATACTAGTATATATGTCTGTGACGTAGGCATCGTAGCTCCCGGTCGTTCGGACCGATTTCGATGCGGGATTTTTTTTTATTTGGTAACTACTATAATCTAAATGGTTACCTTGAAATTGATTCAGCAGTTTTTAACATATTTGAGTATGCAGACTTTACCGGGAGTTTTCCGATATATGTAGGTTAAGTTTTTGCATATAAATATAATATCTGGTCCCAGGGAGTTGATGGATGCAGGAGACTGAACGATATGGTAGGTTTTGACTGAGCAGACCTATGGTTTGATGACATTATATGACATGTTTTTTAAACAATTCTCACTAAATTGTTTTAAAAAATTGAGCAGACAAATAAAATTTTATGAAACAAAAAGCAGAATCGTCGATACTTTCTCACTATGAGGACTAGACCACCTATGACTCATGCCTGTAATTATGCTGGCTACTTATTAGCAATTATTATAAGACAATGGTAGGTACCCATTCAGGCGGAAGCATCTGCCACTGGTCACCGATACTGACGATGACGATGATGATGTGGAATTTCTTCTTGTAAAATACAGTCGTCAGTACATAAACCACATTGGCAAGTTCGGTTTCGTAGAGCGTCGGCTCTACCGAACGCATGTGAGGAAATTTGATCCGATAGCTTTGTATTAAGTATTTACCGCTGATATCCATCTGCTTTACCCAAACAAAATCACAACGATCCAAATTTTAATCAAATCCAAGCATGATATCACCCCAGTACAGCCTTCTAAAAGAAAAATTAGCAAAAGTAATTCATTAACCACCACAGAGAGTGCGCAAAGTCCTTTATTTCTGCGGAGTGTATTTTTTTAATCCCCCGCCTTACATTGTCCCGTTTGATTTATACCTACGCGCCGACAGTGAGAGATAATGGGCCTTTTTTAACACCTTAATTAAAATAAGCTACGGTTAATTGATGGGAAAATATACTTGGAGTTGTCTTTAGGCCTTTCTAAGAGGGTGGGGTGGTATAAAATATTGCCCGCTTGAGTTGTAAGGGACCACAAATGTTAAATTGGAGTCACTTCTACGATTTATTTTAATAATATAGATTATTATTATTATTTAAATTATTATTCTACCTACTAGAAGGTAATTGAAAAACAGTTCAAGGAAACACTGCGTCATCGATTAGTCAACCAGTTTTGGTACTTTATATAAAAATAAAAATAAATGTGCACGAGTTGTTCGAATAGGTAGACGAAATGAGTAAGTAGTTTTATTTATTCAGGCCTATTAGTGAATGGTACATTGCTGCTGCTGGCTGCTATTGAATGGGAGTCGAGTTTCTGGCTTCACGCAATTCCTTCTAAAATATCAGCACTCTACTCGGCCGACATTTAGGCTCGCCACGGCCCTGCGCCTTGGCGCGATATGCAGTGCTCCGCAAAAGTGCTGTTAAGTGCCATTTTAGCCACAATTGCCTGTCATGCACCAGGCAGATTTCGTAGATACGTACATCTGAATGTCACCCTTTACCTCCACTGGAACACTCGCGGTGCTGTAGCCGAGCGGTTTGGTCCGTGATGATAGTAAAAGGCCCGACGGAATGTCATGTCTGGGATGCGACGTGCATCGACAGGCTCGCGTCGTCTCATCTTCCTGTTACCGCGTGTCTACCTAAGCTGAAAACACCAAGCGGCACAGCCAGCCTCCTTTAAAGCATATTTCCTAATACTCGGGACCTGATAAAATTTTGCTTCTAATAAATACGTGTGACAAAATTCAGGAATGGAGAAACACATATAGGGTAAAAGCCGGATACTTGCCCCAGTGGGATGGTTGCCCCAGTTTTGAATTCACTATGTTAGGGATGTTGGTGGCGCTTAGTTAGTGCTTTACTATAATTGAAAGTGCCTCTCCCGAAGGCCTCAGTGCCATGTAATCCATCAGCGTAGGCGCATGCGTTTTGTCCTTGTACACCCTATTTACTTTTGCGGATAGTTGCCCATAGGGGCTCCTAGGGGCAACTACCCGCACCTATATTTAACAAGCTATGACTTTTTTATAAGGACGTATGCTACCCTCTGAACAGATCGTGGTTGGTGTGGAACTCAATACCCACATGGTCCAGAAGATACCCAAGATGAAATGAAGAAGAAATCGATGGTGGTGATTTTATGGTTTAAATAATTGAAACTTAATACTATGTTTTTCCAATAATTATTAATATTTTGATTAGTGCATAATAAAGGATCTAAGTAAATAATAAATATTGATTATATCCAACAAAATCACAGTGAGGCTATCCCCGCACGAGGCAACTATCCTCCAAAGCGTTTTTACCGTTGGGCAACTATCCGCCACAGTAGGCAACTATCTCTCTTTTGAGAGATCTAGTAAAACACGATTTACTCAAAACTAATAATAATTACGTTTACAAAAATAGGCGATTATAGAAGATCAAAGACCTGTGTTTTGATATACATGTGGCATAGTTCTTAGTAAGTACATATTTCTTCATAATAGAGCTTTTTTGAAAGGTGGGGCAAGTATCCGGCTTTTACCCTACCTATGGAAATTACGCTACAGTAATAACGTACTAACCACTGGGTAGTGAGCGCTCTTGCCTTGTACAGGCATACCTATCAGCTTAGTTCTCAAAGTGGCAACGCAGGCAAAATGAAATTAAAAATAGAAATATAAACATTTATTTACACACAATAACACCACAAAGACATAACATAATGGCTCAAAAGGAATGAATGAAATTATATTTTTGAGGTCAGCGGCTCGACTCCAGAGCCGTAAAATAAACAATTAAAAAAAAAAAGGACCTAAGACCTGGAGGTTATAAGACCTGCCAGCACAGAAATCTTAGGTATATATTAACTTAGGTATATATTTCGATTTCTGTGCATGCGAGTAAAGTCGTGTACTTACAAGGGTAACATTAAAGAGAGCAGATAGAATGTGAGCATTCGGTCTACGTAATTTGGATTGGCAGCCACTTGAGTTGAAATCGATAATATGAAATACTTAAAACAAAAATAAAGCACTTGCATAAAATTTTAAAGTCGATCTAGTAAACTTAAAAGCTCCGCAGGTTAGGTTTAGTTTTTTTTTGTATGAAGTTATTTTTTGGTGGACCCGCTTGTCACACAGAATAGCAACTATAAAAAAACCATATATTCTGCAAGTCCGTAACTCCTACAAAGCATTCAGAATAGCTTCTCTATGTTATACCCCGTGCGGTTACCACCGTAGTTTATTGGGCTCCGATAACCTGGCCACATAAAATGGGGAGAGTTAGAGCGACCGATATAAGGTCAGCCGGGACGCTTTTGCGTTACGTTTATCTCGTAACAAGTACGAATCTATTTTAAACCGAATAGCGGGTAAAGTATCGTTATTTTATGATAAATTTATTATAACTTTAATCTGCCATCCTTATTTTTATTATTACATAGTATAAAATAAAGTCACTTCCCACGTCTGTCTGTATATATTTCCGCTAATTTCTCCTAAACTACTCAACGGATTTTGATGCGGTTTTCACCATTCCTTAGAGAATTTCTTCATGGAAAACCTTAATAGATTATAAATAGTCGAAAACAGTACAGTAGCTATAGTTTTGTTTATAAATTAGTATTATTTAAAACTAGCTTTAGTCTATGACATCGTCCGCGTGGAAATAATTTTAACCATTTGTTACCATAGTTACGTCCCAGAATCTTATCTCGACAACTTTTTCGATAATATCTTCTTTGTACGGACAAGGATTTTTAACGTTTTATATAGTATAGATAGATATTAAAATTGGAAATAATATATCCCTAGTTTTTTTAAGTTTTTAATATTATAGTGCCCGTCACGGTCATAATTGTACAAATTACTTTTATGAAGCAATAAATATTTGAGTATTGAGATAGATAGATATAGATGAGCGACTCCCGGTGAGTCCGTGTGCCATGAAAGATTTTAAAATGATAATATCTTACGAGAAACTGAAATCTAACAATTTCATTGTTATTTTTTTAATTTGTAGTCATCGAATACCATCGATTTGCAGAGATTACTCAGTCCGTTGAACCGATGCAGCTGTCTAAACTCAGAATCAAGCTGGGCAGTGTAACCGAGCGCTGATTGGGACTGTCATCAATCAGTATGCCGGGTGTGCACCCTGCAGTGATTAGCATGGCTGGGCTGTGCGCTCGCGGTGGGCACTGTAGCATGTAGACTCGGTACAGAGTTTGATACTATGAGCAAGGTGGCTTTGAGGTGAGCTTTACTAATGTTGAGTGACGCTCCTAATCTAATACCTGTTGTTTTTAAAGATCCATGCGGTTTTTAAGGATCCATCTATTATAATAATGAGTAGATAATCAACCGAGCCATTAAAGTAATCTGTTTGTTTGCTTAATTTATTCTCGGTAACATCACATCAACAACCCATAACAGTTTACTTGCCTCGTCTACGCCAATGGAAGGCTTTGCCATAATTTTCACGCTTGTCAAGCGAGTTGGAGATTGCAGTGTTTAAATAACACCCAGAAAACTCTGCTGCACATTTTTTGGTCTAAGATATTAGTCGCCTTACAACATCCAGTCCAAGGGGTGGATGCAATTCTACTCTGCCATACACTACACGGTCTCATCATCATCACTTTTAGGTACAGGACACAAATGTCTCCTCACTCCTCACATTCAATACAAATACATCATCATACCACAGCCCTTTCCCAACCCAATCCCATCCCACCCCGCAAAGACACGCCGAGAGCAGCGAAAACCGCAAACTGAAGTGGGCGATTACACGCGCCGCGGCGCCCTCTGCCGCTTTGATTCGCAACCACGAGTGTTATTTTAATTATTAAAAAAAACAACATTATTTACCTTAATTAGCGTTCTCGTTATCGCCAGAGGGCGCTCGCGGCGCCAAAAGGCGGTAAATTGGCAGCCTACTTTGTATGCGCCATAATTAGGATGCAGTTTTAAAGGTGGAGAGCTCGCGTGTTTGCCAACCGCGCTGATGGCTCCATGAAAGCGCCGCAATTACGTATGTGGCTGAATGGGAGCGGGATCAAGGACCGAATTAGCCAACTCGGGTGCGGATGGGAGCGTGCTGTGGGATGGCTCGGCGCGGGTTGCGAGTTTTGTTTTTGTCTAAGTGTTCTGCTTTTGGATCTGTTTTTGCTTGTTCGGGTTATAATGGTTAAGATTCACGGGCAAATGACTACATTAAAGTCCAAGTGCGAAAAAAGGTAGCTAATATACTTTGTGGGTTTATGCTTTTCAATGTAGTTGCGTCTAAACAAGCTACCAACGCATTAATCTATCTCCTGAGAAGTAATTACAATTATAACTACATAGATATTTATATATATTTTTTTATTATAAACATACTAATTTTACACCCTTACGGCCCTAGCGGTGGACTGTTATGGGCTGTGATGATGATGATGATGATGATATAAAAAATGTTACTTGATACTATACCAACAAAGCTGCGACTCGGTTGCTAACGCAGGACAAATAATGACTTGCAATGAACACAGCCATTCCGTCAGCCCGGCTACGCGAAATCTGCTCTTATTTGCTAATTAATTGGTGCTAAATGAGCATTTCATCAATTATTTAATGAAATTACGCTGACGTAGGTGCGTCAGTTCGGCCGGCCGGTAATTAAACTATATTTTAAAATGTGCCACATTCATTGGGTTTCAATTTACTTTGCCAAAAAACATACAGATGATTATGATTTATTTTATGTGAAGCCTTTTTGAGCACTTGTGAACAAAGTAGCTCTATGAAAATCACGAAAACGTAAGCTAGCATTAAATACCTCTTAACTTAACATTTATCTGCGTTAGATTTTTTTTAGAACTAGACAAATATTTTATAGGCAATTTTTATTTCGTATACGGAGAAACAGAGTCGCCAGTAGACGGTTTTTTTTTCATGTAAACAGACTTATTTGCATTCTAAGTTATGGACAGCGGTAATTCGTAGAGTAAACAGTAGTTTTGCTAAGTAAAGCTTACAGTGGAATATATTATGGCAGGTTCCGACTGGAATCACTTAGCCAGCAATAATTAACTTTATTTACATTCCCGTAACTGTAAGGGATGCCGCAGATCTTTAACAGAGTAAGGTAATGTTGCAATAAGGAAAAATCATCATCAGAAAACTCAATCATAAGCTTTATTGTTTATCAGTTGATCTCATTTTTCTACATATAAACGCCTCCCATTATATTAATGAATATTTTAATGTAACAGGATAAGGTAGTCAGAGGAATTATAAGCATGAGGCATTTCCATACTAATTCAATTCTTAATTTTAGTTCTCAGTTCTACATTAGTTACGTTTCTAACGTTCAATTTGTATAAAATATATATTTCTACTGATAAAACGTTTATTATTTTATTGGTTCCAGCTTTAGTGATTACTCTAACAATACTAAAGGGTTGCAGTGTGTAAAACCACCTATGATTCAAATTCAAATGATGTAACTAACGATTGCAAAGGTTTTCACATTATACAGAATATGACTAACGATTGTAAATGGTATAAAATGGTAAAAGAAATAGCTTATGAATTACTAGCCACATTCCGAAACAACCGTGTTCAACCCTAGACTTCTTTGAGGGAGTAATTAAAACCATGCTTTACTGATTTATTGCGTCCACAATTTATTCCTTTATCTTTGTTCGGACCACTAATATATCTTTATTCAGTGGCTTGGCGGATAGTGTTGTAATTCTACGCCGAATAAAACCACATCCAAATATTATTTCGGTTTCGTGTCTATTATGGAGAGTTTGGTGATTTTACACCAGACGAACTAAGTAGAGTACGATGGTGAGTTTACACAAGAAGTAGAAGAGTAAGAGCACTAGTGTTCTTTTGATGGAAACATGCGTTAACATGTGCGAACATACTATAAAAATTACAAACAACAAGAGACTGATCTACCTTTATTTGGATCAAACGAATGAACATCCTTAGAGCATTCACTCGCTTAGTCTAAACTCACTCTAAAAATACAGGGCAAGAGCATTCGCTCATGTTCTTTTGATGTAAACGTTGCGTATACACAGGTATACAGCACACCGTATTTAGAAACGTTATTATGAGGTCTTACAGAGCACACGAGGCTCAGGGTTTCAACTGACAATACTTGAGTGGCGATCAGCACTATGCGGTTGTCAAAATGAGCGAAATTAACCGATCACAGAGATGTACTTAAGTGGCAGTGGGCAGGGTAATTAGCTCGCAGAACAGAGGGCTTACAGATGGTATACAGTACTTTGACAAGTGTTATTTATGGTTGCGGGTGTTAGAATGCTCGGAACAATGACAGAACAACGAGCGACTGCTCTACTTCTGTTTACACCAAACGAGTATTCGCTCGCTAGAAATATCTACAAAAATATTACGGTTAACAAATGACAGTGTGACCCACCTATTATCTTAAATATGCATTTTTATCTATCTTATTTCGTTAAACATGTATTGTATTTTGACTTTAACTTGACTTTATTTTTAACAATAACTATTACAACAAATATTTCAGTAAGTATGATGCTGATAATACGTTAAATGCATTCTATTTTACTACTTCATTAAATAACAAAGAAAAATCTCAACCAATATTCCAGCCACAACACCCACATTGGCCCATCCCTACAGAAATGCGGTACTCCGGTTTGGTTTCTCGATAAAATTAGCGAATTTGCTCACCGCGCCCTCCTAACCACCTAAAGGGGTAGCCGGGAAATATTTTTCACTTTTTCACTTTGATTTACAACCTTTGCATTCGGATGTGCCCATTGTTGTTTAAGATTTGGAGGGTCGTTCTTTAATTTGGTTAAGAGATCTTTTTTTAAATTACTGAAGTCGTAGAGAAGTAAGGGCCATTCTGACAGGTCTCATTATTTTGTTGTATCCACGAGTTCATTTTCTATTACGCGCGACAGAAAATATATGTGATTGACACCTATCCAAATCGGATTTTTATTTCTCAACAACTTAAAGTATTACACTTACGAGGATCGTACAAGGTGACGACTTGGAGTCTAACCATTTACCTCTAACAGCTTACACCAGAAAACGGCCAGCAGCATTATTCGAGTGAGGCAAATCCCTCCACTAACGTGGAGGAGGCTCAAATCCAGCAGTGGACTGTTTAAAGTAACGGTTGATGTGATGTTAATCTTATATCTCCTATATTTCATCATCACGACCTATAACAGTCCTCTGCAGGACTTAGAGCCTCTCCCACGAAACGGGAGGTTATTGCCTTAATCTCCACGCTTGGCAGGCGGGTTGGAGATCGCAGTGTTACAAATTTAGCAATGGAAAACGCTGCTGCCCAATTTCCAGCCTACGGAGACTCTAGATCGTTTGCCTATAAAACATTAGTGGCCTTGTACGACACCCTTGAGTGTAAGGGGTTGGGGTTCTACTCTGCCGGACACCACACGGCCATCTCCTATATTTATTAAAGCTAATAACAATTACATACGCGACAGACAGACATCCAACAAAAAGCTTTCAGGCCACCTACAATTTCAGTTCAAAGAACGCATTACATTAACCTGAATAGCCTTACACCTGCATGTCACCGTAGCCAATTTGAATACGAATATTTCAAAGTGTTGCCATTACAAACTTACAAATAAAACCCATTCATCGTAATTACAATTCCGGTATGGCTGAACAGCGTTTTCGCATCGCAAGCAATTCATGAACCGCCCATTAGTGGCTATAATGGCTGGCGGCCTAATAAATCTAGGGGTGATTTATTTAATTTTTCATGGATCTGGCTGGGTAGCTCGATAAGGCGATTAATAATTCACAAGTTTACGGTGTTTAGCCACCGGTGGCATGCCGGCGCCCGCGCCGCTATCGACGGATCTCGGTAATGCCGCCCAGTATGGAATAGAACGTTATGTTACACGGTCGTGCTTTAGATTTTTTAGATAGGTGTCAGATATAAGCAATTGCTGTTTATGTTGTCTGAAAACTGTGCGGTTTATAGTACTTTAGTATGCGATTAGAAACATAAACTGTGATTTTGTCGATTAAATGTTTTTTCGCCTACTGTCAAAAGAATAGACATTATGTCTAATCCCGCACACCGCTTCACAAAGCGATAATTCAACAGTGAGGATAAACCCTAAAGACGATACAGATTTCTATAATTAAGATTTTAAAAAAAAATACCACCAATACACTCCAATCATGACACTATACAACCATCGACTATTAATACACAGCCGTCACGCAACAGTAGCCCGACCGTGCGCCGTGGATGCGTCTCCGTGCGAATGATACGGTCTTTATGGCCGGATAAACCCAGTGAGGAAATGACTGAACGGTAGTCGGACCGTGTTTTCATTTTATTATGCAAGGTGAATAGCTTCATGCATTTAATTAATGGGAAACTTTGTGTATTGTGTAGGAAGCAGTTGTTTAATCGTCGAATCATCAATAACAAATTGGGGTCCACTGCTGGACAAAGACCTCCCCCAATGCACGCAGTTCAGCCTCAGTCCCACGTCGCTCCAACAAGCCACAAAACGTCCTACATCACGTTTATCGATCGCGGTCTCCAGAACAAGTGTACCTAAACAGTTTGGTAATTTAATTGTAATTTCTTGCGTATTCCAAGAATCAGAAAAGAACTCTCTTCATATGTAGTAACTGCTATAATAATGGTTCTAATCTGCACCATAGGCTGCGGTGACTGCTTACCATCAGGCAGGGCGTAAGCTTGTTTGTCACCTTAGTGGTATAAAAAACCTTTGAGAGCTACGAAGCTCCAGACAAACACACAAAAAGCGCAGATTACAAAACGCCTCTGTCATTTTGTGCATAATTTCTTTCACTTAAAATAACTTTCATTTGGTTCAAAATTACTTTAAATTGAAATTAGAGTTGTAAAGGTGCCGACTGGAGCGTGGACAGGTCGCGGCCGCAATGAGTCATACTTATTAAGTACATATTTGCTCGACAACGGGCCATTAATCAATTTTTGCATTTTTAATTCACCCCTCATTATTTGCCTGCGAATTTCATTTCCACTGCTCCAACGTTTTAAAATTTAAACTCGGCCCGAGCGCCAAAACGCACATTTCCAAGTAATTTACAATTTATCATGGCCGCCGCCAAATGAGCAAATATTTTTCGTTTGTTAAGCCACTTGTAATTAATATTGTATTAACGTTTCATGCTAGTGCGGTTGCCAATGTTCTACCTACAACTTGAACACTGAAATAATGAATTCGAAAATTTAAAGGATTATTTAAACACGATATCACTGGTGAATGAAACACTCGCGGCTCTATCTCATAGGGTGTACAGTTACAGTGGAACCTAAAATTCAAAACTAATTATAAATGCAGTTTCAAGCTGAATATTACTAAAAAGCGACATTAAACATGCAGTAGATTAAGCTATAAACTAAAGCTGGCAATCTCGCTTCTATCAGGATCCATTCTACTACTTTAGGAAAGCACTTATCTACAAGAACCTTTAATTAACAGTTTCTTGTCTCTTCGATTTCTGTTATCTGACGTGTACAACCTGTTAGGACAATCAGATTTATTCAACAGGGATACCATGAGCAGGTGAGGTTGACTGGCCCAGGCATGATGGAAGGCCCACCACAACCCCCCGCACGTCTAGAAACATGGTATATATTCACGCCGGAAAGAGTCCAGAAACAATGTGAAATGTGAATGTGGAATGAGCTCTAAATCAGTGTCTCCTTCGGACTTTAAATTTCTAGGGGGCAGATGGACAGATACACACATCAAACTATAATACCCCTCTTTTTTGAATGTGAAATGAGCTCTACATCAGTGTCTGCTTCGAACTTTCGATTGCCAGATGACAGATAGACAGATACACACATCAAACTTATAACACCCCTCTTTTTTTGCTAGGGTTTAAAAATATCACATACTATTGGACTAGATTAGACCTAAACAGAGCTATAAAACATCTGTTTGCGGTGGCAAAGCACGTCGCGTCGCTCGGCCTTCCCGTTTCACGGTTAGATTCGCACGTAAATATTAAACGATCGTCCATGCGTCTCGTCCGCGTATATTTTTGACGTGGGTCCCCGTTGTAATTGATAAGGGCGGGCGCCATGACATGTTGTATTTATGCGAATTTAAAAGCTTCCGACTCGCGCAGTTTAAATCTGAATTAATCCCGCGTTTTTCTGGACGCAACGGCGGCCTGTCGAAAATTTGATGCTCGTTATTTAATAATAAATTCGGGACAGCGCGACGCTGTGTATGTGGAGAACTATATGTGCATTTTTCTGGCCTTTGTAACGTCTTTGTCTTTACATAGTATAAAACAGAGTCGCTTTCTGCCGTCTGTCCCTATGTATATATGTATGTATCTATGTACGCTTAGGTCTCTTAAACTACGTAACGATTTTAGTGCGGTTTTTAACAATAGATAGAGTAATTCTAGAGTAAGGTTCTAATAAGCAAGAAAATATAAATAAAATAAAATAAATATAAATATTCGTGGACAAATTCACACAGCGCCATCTAGCCCCAAACTAAGCAAAGCTTGTGCTATGGGTGCTAGATAACTGATAAACTACTAAAATACTTTTAAATACATACTTATTATACATAGAACATCCAGACCCGTAACAGAAATTAAAATTCATCATTTCAATTTCTGCCCGGCCGGGAATCGAACCCGGGACCTCTTGCGTAGCAGACGGCATGTTGACCACTGAACCACTCAGGTCGTCAGAAAAAAGGGGTAGGTAGCGGTAAAGTAGGTGTACAGGAACGAAGTCGCGCCGAGCCCACTAGTTATAAATAAAATAGAAATGAGACTTGGCCACAACTTATAACAACCACAATTCTACTTCACGCTCGATTTGAAGAAACAGCAAAGTTCCCAGATATAATTGAAACGAGCAACTTCACTAATCTCTACTTTGCTACGGCTACTTTGCTAAACTATATACGTACGGGCAAAACCAAATCCTCGACTAAACATCTAAATTTGCTGCGGGGTTAAATTTGAAATAATTAGCCGGAGTCAGCCGCCGCGAAGTTAACTCTCCCCGTGTGAATTTAGTATTCTATGCAAATGTCGGAAACTTAAATCTTATCTCGAGTTTCTGTTCGCGAATAATCTCTCCTGTGAGTCGGTCGCAGGTGGGTCGCGACTCGGGAGCACGACTTGAAATGTTTCAATTACATTTATAATTTACTCCTCAGGGCGTAGATTGCGAAGGTGAAGAGACAGGGTGATCGGCATAGCTTGAATTTGGCAGCCATGTGATTTAGTCTCATGGTTCTAGGATCGGCATAGAATTAAAGTTAAAATTTATAAAAAGCCATCTTACCCCAAACTAATAAAGCTAGTTGTTATAATTATTATATAATTATAACAACTAGCTTTATTAGTTAAAATAATTATATAGTCGGACCATTTACACTGTTGGTACAGAAATACTGCCTGAGAGAATTAAAATCAACTAATTTGTAAGGTTGTTGTCAAAAATCTACATAATAAATTTGTTAAGTATTTTAGACAGATAAACATAAACAAGTAAATATATTATTGTAGACAGTTAACTCACAAGAAAATCGTAACTAACCGCCTATATTGCGACCAAGGTCAACTAACCTAATCTGCCATTCTATAAAGTCGTCGTTTCAAGAAGTCCCCGAAAAGACATTTATTAAACCCCTTGTTGCCAACGTCAATTACGAACGCACACACGAACTAAACACCTTAATAATCATGACAGTTTACTCCAACATAGGCATAATGCTAACTAGTCAACACATAACTTTAATACCTTATGCCATCTGAGTTTCACCCTAAATAACTCAAATCCAATCGATATTGAACCTTACAGCTATAGTCTTAAGGCATGTGTAGCCCTTAGGCTTGCGTGGTTGCTAAGTTTGTATGAAGTTTAGCCTAAGTTAGGGCTGTCAAATTTGTTTAGAGGTGAGGCCTGGCGGGAGCTCCAGGCGCTTACTCTTGCAACTAAATTGTTATATTTGAGTTGCGCTAAAGCTCAGATTTATGCGTAGTGGTTGGGGCTTATGTTAGTATTTATCGCGGTATAGGAAGTTATATTATTGTTCTGTAAAGGTGGTAATGCGAATTTAAAGCAAATTCTTCAGCTTTCTTTCGCAGTGGATACCTAAACCATTTCTATATACGACTAAAAATTCAACTTGGTCCCACAATAACAATAACAATTTGAAGTAACACACTGTTTTACTTTATTTACTGCAAAGTGAATTGTTCGTAGGTTAGACTAATTAGGAATTATGAACGCACTTATAATAACGAACTGTTTCCTCTCATTTATCAATATTTTCTCTAAGAATACTCCCTGACTGTTTAATTATTAATTAATATATAATTTACTACCTGTGCAGTGTCTTCCAAATAAGTATAATATAGAAAATATTTAAATATACAATCACCTGTTCTTGTATCTATATTCCTTTCAATTAAAACTATGTTATTGTACACTTACGTTTATCTTTTTTTTGGTTCATCTAAGTCGCTAATAAACAAAATGAAAATATTCGGTCATATAACCTCTCAAACAAAACAAGGTAACATTCGTGTCCTTCCCCCTGCGAACCTTGGATTGGGTTATTTCTGTATTCTATTCCTATATTTACTGCGAAACCTCTCACAAATAGTTAAGTAAGTAACTTGCCTGGAGCTGGGGTTCACGTTACGCACCGTGCAGGCTTCCCGGAAACCTAATAGGTGTGATCAGAACTAATTAGAAGGAAAAATGCTTGTTTTCTAACTTGGTGTTTAAGAAACGTGAGTTTTTTAAAGTTAATTTCGAGTAAAATAGACTGGGCGGTGTTTGATTGCTGAGTGGCTTCGATTTCAGGTTTAATTATGTGAAAATTAAACGCAAATGAAGAAAACATAAAAAAGAACATGAAGAACAATGTTCTAGAAAAACATTTTCACCTTGTGCCTGTACACAGTCAGTATCAATCTAATTAAAAATGACTGCCATGCCAATGGTCGCAAAAACTGGCAAAATTAAAAAAATTGTGTATCATGAGGAGGCCCAATAATAATTTCATATTACTGGCTAAATATTGGACCCAAACCCATTACAATAATGATCCAAACCCATTACTAGATGGAACAGCTTAAAGAATTCGACCGTACCCCTAAGTTTCAGCTATCAACAATATGGGGTATAAAAGCATTACGGCGTCTGTAACACGCTGGCAACACTGAAGCGAGTGTTGCCTGCATGTAAACGGTTACGATCGTCGCCGATGCGATGGTTATGGGCTAACTTTTTTCCTATCGAACCCCTTTGGATATAAAATTTGAGATATATTGCCCTCCTTTGCTCTTTGCTACACCTGTTTTGTTAAGGCATTGAAGGAATGTGTAACACAAAGTACAATACCCGGAACACATGTTATACAGTAGGTACGTTATGTGTATGAATACGTACGCAATGATGTCCTTTCAGGGTTGACTCAGCTAACATCCAATTGAGCCCGCGGGCTCAAAGGACCAATATCATCACCCCCACTCCCTCTGTCATCGCTCCAAATTATATTGTATTTTTCTGTTGCGATTTGCGATTTTACGATTAACTACAGTTCACAACTTGATCGATAAGTAGATTATATGCTATTTATACCTCTTCACAGTTGCTTATAAATACACCTAGACTAAAAACTTTCGACACAAAACAATTCCAACCTATTCTTCCACATGAATTCCTAAAAAGTCCACCCACTATAAAAACGTAAAACAATATCAGCTTGGCGTTAAGGGCCGTCGCACACTGCGCCATATTTCACGTAGCGCCCTAAGTTGGGCAGTTAACTCACACGGTTATGGCGATGTTAACACGTGCTCCGCCCTATATTGTTTGCTGTACTCTCGCTAAAGAGTAAATCATGGATACTGGAAGATATACTGCCTATAAAAAGTTTTTGCAGCGTAAATGGTTAAAACACTGAATGGGATATTTTCTTCGTTAGAATTTATGAGCGCGTATAGTTTCGTAGGCCTCGTGTTGACCAGTCTAATAATGTTAACCGTGCTAATCTAGAGTTAACCAGTTACGAGTTTACAAGGTTAGTAATGTGTTAAACGCCAAGTATTTATTTATTAAAACTTTATGCTAAAATTGAAAGAGATAGGTAGCGCTAGCGTTCGCAAGCGAGCGCTCGCGAGGATCTGAGCGGTGTCAAAAATAGGACCCATGACCAGAAAATAAGCAACAGTCTTATAATAGCTCTATGGTTTTTTTTTCAATGTAGCAGTCTCCATGCAGATGCCAAGCGTGCTGATTGTGTCAAAACGCTCCTCAAAATATCTATGGGGCAGTAAAGGTGGCAGTTTAAAATTTTTTGTTGCGTATTTTTGCGACTTAGGTATTCCATCCAACACATCCAATTTCATTGCGTCCGCACTATTGCAGCCACGTATACAAATATTTGAACTCTAACCAAGAGGAGCAGACGGCAATCGAGTCAGGTATAATGTCGCAGATCCCTGATCCCAACAACAAAAGCGTTCGCTTCGCAAATTGAATTATTTTAAGGCTCCTCGTCTGTAGTTTCGCTTTGGTCACTACAAAGAGTAGCGAGTGAGGTGGCTCTTGACTAAATTTTCATAAGAGCCGGGTACGTTGCCGCGGGCGACGGGAGATCGCTTTGTAGCGTTAAGCCGGCCTTTATCGAGACCGCGACATCGCTGTGAGGAGTACAGAACAGACGTATGTAAGTTGAATGGTATAGTAACATAATGTGATACAGTAGGAAACTAAGGATACAGTAACGTAGAAAAAATGTGACAGAGGCTGCTGTTAGTAGTTTGTCTGGCCACCACGTAAAAATACCAATAATTCCAACTGTATTACCCGCTATGCACTACCTCTCTCAAAAGAGCCGTCAGCTCAGCCCTTCTGTGACGCTCCTTTCAGAAACCTACTTATTTAAACACCCTCCCGGTACCCGGTACCTAGAGATCCAATATTTTCGTTATAACCGAATTATTATCACTCACTTATTTCGACTTTATAACTGATAAAAACAATTGACATAAAGCTACAAACACACGATCGATCTGTCGCTATTTTTCCGCAACAGCTCTTTAAAGGAGTCCGAGTTCGGGCTCAATAAATCTCTATATAATGCCTTTTCTTAAAGTGATATCTATATTTCTTTGGAAACGTACGAGGGTCTGTCCAGCGACGTCCACTTGAATGAGCGCCGTGGAGCGTGAGCGGAGTGGACGCAAATGAAACTTTATTGGGCGGCTTTCATCTGTGAACATTCCAGAGTGCGTTCCCTGATTCAGTTCAGATACGTTTTATGTTGTACGGAAAAATACCTTTCCGTACATACGGGTTTAATATGACGGAAATACACTTTTCCGTCTCTATGATTTATGTATTGGAATGTTTTATGTATGTTTCTACTTTAGATTTAGTTTCCATGCTTTTGAAAGATGAAATCTGTTGAGGATTTCATATAAATAAATTTGTGTAAATGATTTGATATTAATTATAATTTCATATAAATAATTTGTGTCAAAATCATACCCGCCTGTTGGTTTCTCTGTTGCTACCGATATGTACCGACTGTATACTATATTTCCGTAATGTATGTGAAGTATTCACTCATTAATTCGTAACCCATTCCTAAGTAACGGAAATTACAAATAGTTACCAAACTATGTGATTTAAATTTAATTAGGTTACTAACTGTCATCATTTCTTTTATCATCCTGGACCATGTGAACTTAAAGCTTTAATTAATAATACTAAAACCGAACGTTACATCTACAATGTTACGCATAGAACAAATGTTACCCCTCCAATCCTTCATAACAAAAACGCCTCAGTCCATCACAATGAGTCCCTTATAAGGGAGCTATGGGGCCGACAACAAAAAATATGTCCCATTTCTGAAACAAAATTACTAGAACGTGTACGATTCGCGAAATGTGTTTACGATGGAGAGCGGACACATTTCATCATCACGGCCCTCGGACTGCTGGACGGGGACTGGCTACAGGCATGATCGTTATATTATTTAAGTTAAAAGATATTTAGCCATAGTATGGTACAGTATGTTAGGGTAATAATAATAATCGACAAGGATGCATACTGCTTGGGTCGGAGACGTTGGACCAGGTAAAAATTGTACATTTTTGAAATAAAATTTAGATTAACAATATGATTCCATGGTCCGTGTATGAATCTTGGTATTCTTATTTTTAACCTCTGACGAAAAAGAGGGGTGTTATAATAATTTTGACGTGTGTATCTTTCGATCTGTGTGTCTGCCTGTGGCGTCATAGCTTCCGAACGGATGGACCTATTCGGATGCGGTTTTCTCTATCTATCTCTACCTAACCATCTCAATGAAAGGCTCTACCTAACCATCTCAATGAAAGGCTCTATCTAACTATCTCAATGAAAGGCAGTTTATTCGTGATGGTTCCTAGATTTGTTGCTAAGTTCCTAACCTAAAAATATTTTTTAGTAGATTAAAAAATATTTGAGTACATGTAAAGTTAGTCGGGGGATATTCGACTTTATCTGTCGGTTAGGTTATTAATCATATTGGCGTTAATGTCCCGGTTGTGCTCTCGAGACCGAGAGCCCGGGGTGCGCCTTGACCATGATCCAGGATTTGGCAGGTCAAGTAATTACAGTGGAGCGACTGCCATCTGACCTCCATGACTATGCTACCAAGGGAACCAGACCAGAATGGATCATGGTTACACATCCAGTCGCCTGAATGTGCAGGTTTCATCAAGCAATTCTTCAAAAATATACATATACAATGTTTTTCGCATTGGCAACGCCAGTATATGTAAATTCGGTCGGGGGATAACCGAATTTATCTGTCAGTTAGATATTAACGTTACATTAATTATGAATTATATTCTTGGAGTTAATCAAAAATACAAAAAATATTTTGTTCATCATTCCAATATCTTGTCCAATCGATTTTACCTCTACCTAGAAGCCTTCACTTCCGAACCACTTTCGCTATTGAGCGTCCACAGCAAGACGGTCGCTTCCGGCCAGTCCATAATAAAGTTATCCCTGTCCACGCAAAGAGCCGCTACGATAAATTACCCGGAACTTCCCGCCAAATATTGGCTTAACTCTGAGCGACGACAGCGATACAAATAACTTTTATTTGTAATACCGGACAAATATAAATGGGATAGTTTGAATTAGGAAATGTTGCTGGCAGCTTTTGTTGGGAAAAAATTGGACGTGAACTCGCTTTGGTTGGCGGTTGTTTTCCGGGTTGGCCGTTTGTTTTGGCATAGTAAATTATATAGTCTGAGTTATTTAATAGTTGCGTAACTTTTTGCAACATTTATTTACAATAGCAAACACCAGTTAGGTTAGCTTAGGTTCAGTTACTTGAATACTAACCGATGCTCTTACGGTGAGGGAAAACAACGAGATGAAACCTGCACATTCTGGCGACTGGATGTGTAACCAGGATCCAATCTGGCCAAGTTCCCCTGGTAGCAGGGTCATGGAGGTCAGATGGCAGTCGCTCCACTGTAATTATTTTCCAATTCCTGGATCATGGTCAAGGCGGATCCCGGGCCCTCGTACGCGAGAGCACAGCCGGGACATTAACGCTAAGATTATTATTTTATATTTATTTACAATGGCAAACACCCATTCTCATACATAACACAAGTTTCACATAGCTTGAGAAACATAAATAATTTGCAAGTATTTAAAATAGTAGATATGAGTATTATTCATAAAATCTCTTCATTGTACTGGTTTATCAAATTTATTTTTTATTTTTTTTATTACTAAGAAAATAAACAAAAAGTTACTCATCTAAAGTAAGTGCGTACTAACTGGCAAGTAAAAGTGAAATAAAGAAACACTGTCGTGGTATCTTTGTGACCGCGGCTAAATTGTGGATAGCGGAAACGTAGCGGTCGGACGGGCGTAGACACCGCTACGGTACCGCGCGTAGTAGAGCTACGAAATGTCTACAACAAACCCATTTTTATATTTTAACGAAGTTCTCAAATATCACACCACCACCACCACCACCAATAAATAAATTGATTGATTATAGTACCACAAATAAATAAATTGATTGATTGATTGATTGATTGAAAAATTAGGTATGGCAGAATCATTTTGTCATTTAGCTGTGAAATTATAATACCAAGGCAGCCTTTAGTAATAAGAGGAAATTACAATAAAGTGAGATTTAAGTACGTAGTCAGAGCATACTTTATTTTACTATTACAATAATATTAATATTTATCATTATCATGTTAATATATAATATTTAATCATTTATAAATTAAACACTCTTGAAATTATTTGTATTTAAGCAGTTATATAATTAAGTCATTTGTCTTGTTTTTATGCACCTACCTACTCACTTTCTGCATGGTGTACAGGTTGACTGGAAGATAACGCCTTAATATAGGTATACAATAAAGTTACATAAATAAAAAATTAAATAAAAAGAATAAGAATTACAAAACGTTCAAATTAAAAATAAAATACACCAATATGATCCAAACAGTAGACAGACAATCAACAAAACCATTGTTCAACAATATCTCGCTGCCAATTCTATCGTCCGCTAACCTCGGATGTTTGCGAGATATCCCTGTATCTGATGGCGCGGCACTAATGCCGTATGAATGAAATTTACTGTCAATATCTGAGGCCCGCATGCGGCTTTGTGACGCAAACTGTCCTTTTATACTCCCCGCCCCCCGCGCCCCGCGGCTACCCCTCGCGGGAGCCCCCCGCGGACGGTTTGACTCTTTCCCCTTTGCATTTTTCAACGTATTTATGAGACGTATTTATTTGTGAGACGTTGTTTTGTTGTTGTTTCGTAGAGGATAATCGATAGATTAGTGTTAAGGGGGGCATTGTTAGCATAATTAGAACGGTGCAGAGATTGTGGGAGTCCTCTGCGATTGGAGAGTTTTGTCATGTGTTCAGTCTGTAAATTTTCTTGTCTGTGGAGAAACAAGATGCTCAGACGGCTTCTGGGATAACCGTTTCTGATAGTATAAGGGTTCCGAATTTGAGTTCAGCGTCTAAAAGTTGTAACGGTAGTGCAAATAACAATGTTTCGTTCGACAAACGTGTTCGTAAATGAAATTAATGTTACAATGTTTCGAAATGTGTACTTAATTTATTATTATTCAAATATTTACCTTATGACAAACAATATTATTCGCACTAACATTCCATCGTACAAGTCAAACATCGAAACCATAAAATACGGATAATCGATACACCGGTTTCCACATAATGAAAATCGAACTACCAATTAACCAAAAGCTGTAATCTGTAGTCGGGCTCCGTATGATAAAATTTAAGCAGTAAAATGATACTAAAAATTGCACACATGCTGACAAAATCGTACAATTTCATGCATGCATTTAAATTTTTGACATGTAAATAAAGCCTACCTTTTTTTTGTGCCCCATTCACATATTTTAAAATGCAGTTTTGTCGTTGGTATTTCTGTAAGACTGTGAAATGAACTAATACATAAATAAATATCTGCGAATGAACACCAAATGTAAATCAAAGTCGTAAAGGTAAAACAACCTCACCTCAACTGGCTGTTAAACAATGAACCAGCACGCAGTTACGGCCCCCTATAATTTGTCCGGGATTATCGCGAGACGCGGCGAATCCCGGCGATTAGTCACAAGTATCCCGGGATTCCGGGATCCCGGAGCTCGGGAGACGGGATCCGAAGCTTATCTCAAAGTCGAATGAACTCTTATAGAATACTGATAGCCTGGTACCACTTAAGTATGCAGGTAAAGGTGTGCCGTTATCAGGATTGGCTTAATGTATCTGTGAGGATTATGATTCGAGTCTTCGCATGCGAAATCGGTAGTACATGCTGTGATTGCTAATTTGTAGCTCGGATTGCGTTATTGCTTGGTTATGTGTGGTTTTAAGGTTACAATCAATGTAAAATAAGTAAATCCTATTATTAATAGACAAGTAGACTTACTACGTTGCTACGGATACGGAACCACACTGAATTTGAGGAAAAACTATAGCTTATGTTAGTCAGTGATAAATGATAATGAAGCATTCTATTAGTTTAATAAATATAATAAAACAAAAATACAAATCTTTTCTTATTATAATATTAGTACCTGTACATATTTGTATGGTAATTGTGTAAGAACAGAACTCGAAATAAGATCCGGAATCGCATCCGTGGTCCTTACAACAGCATCATCGAAGCTGCGCATTAAAGGTATCTATAACAAATCTCCAGCAATTAAATTATTCTGCGTCACCCCCATCAAAATTATACCTACGATTCTTAATTGTATCTGCCCTAACTAGTGCGTAACCCTACTTTGATTTATCGGAGCAGTAAAATAAAACTTATTAGTAAATTACTAGATATTTTCAAAAGAACGCATCCAAACCCACTTTCAAACAAAAAATAATTTATACCTCTAACACCCATACCTACCCTGATACCCAGCCATTCCAGCATTAACACCCTAGAAGAAAACAAGTAGGAGTCCTCCGCTGGCCAGTGTCCGGCCCGCATATTAATCACTGCGGCATCTGCGTCCGCGCATTAAAACATTCGGGACGGCGACACTTGCCGCCAATGCGACCTAGCAGAGCTGGTAGGGTTACACGTCGCTGTTTTTAACAGCGGACGAAAAATTGCGTATTCAATTTACTTACATTTTTTGGTTAATTACTAGATCTTTTGCAAGGAACGCATCAAAGCCATATTTTTCAAACAAAAAAACAACACACCTAAAAACCCATGATCATCAACGAATCAGCGCATTAGAGGCATCTATAACAAATCTCCAGCAATTAAATTATTCAGCGTCACCCCCATTAAAATCATAACTACGATTCTAACTTTATCTATCCCAATAATTGCGAATTCACCTAACTTAGATTTTTTGGTACAGTAAAATAAAGTTTTGATGCAAATTACTAGATTTTTTAAAAGTTATTTTCAAATAAAGAACAACCATGAAACCCCAGCGATTCCAGCATTAACGCCTCCGAAGAAAATAAGTAGGAGTCCTCCGCTGGCCAGTGTCCGGCCCCGCATATTAATCACTGCGGCATCTGCTTCCGTGCGATTAAAACATTCGGGACGGCGACACTTGCCGCCAATGCGACCTAGCAGAGCTGGTAAGGTTAGATGTCGCTGTTTTTAACAGCCGACGAAAAATTGCGTATTCAACTTACTTAGATTTTTTGGTAAATTACTAGATCCTTTGCAAGGAACGCATACAAACCCATTTTCAACCAAAAATATGACGCACCTATAAAACCCATACCTACCATGATATCCAGCGTTACACGGTTACACGTCGCTGGTTTTAACATTCGACGAAAAAGAGGGGTATTGTGATATAATAAGTTAGACGTGCGTATCTGTGGTACGATGAATGGGTGTATGTTTTTTTTAATTCATTTATTGTATGAAAAGCCATTCCAGCATAACACCCTCGAAGAAAACAAATAAGAGTCCTCCGCTGGCCAGTGTCCGGCCCCGCATATTAATCACTGCGGCATCTGCGTCCGCGCATTAAAACATTCGGGACGGCGACACTTGCCGCCAATGCGACCTAGCAGAGCTTGTAGGGTTACACGTCGCTTTTTTAACAGCCGACGAAAAATAGGGGTGTTGTAAGTTTAACGCGTGTATCTGTGGCACGGTGTTTGGGTGTAAGTTCATTTATTGTATGAAAAACGAAAATTACAAGATACAATATGAATAACATATGAAAACTATCAAGGTTTATACAATGTGTGTGCCTGCTTGTGACCATATTAAATCGTGTTTAATATCAAATAAAGTAAGTTTTATTTCAGAATTCGATATGTTTGCTTTACATAAACCTCTGCCCTCACATGGCGTCCCTGGCTGAGCGGCAAGCGCGGTGTTTATACATTCTGTTGACCAATTAAGGACTCCACTACGACATCATCGTAAAAAAATGTACTAGTTGCATCAGTTGTCGAGCCAGTGCACCTCTGCCCTTACACCTGTATCTAACGGTTTGTGCTGTGTGGATACTAATTTCTTCGACTTATAGGTGGTCCGTCGTACATGCGACTAACGTCCAAGAGCCAGCTAGGACCTTGACAATTTGACGACATTGTCAATATCGACAGTGAACGGTTCAAAAATAAGCAAAATCAGTGTCATGTATCAATATATTGAAACTTTCATACCGAAAACATTTAAAACCGTTCGACACGGGGCGAGCAGTTCAAAAATAGAGCACTAGAAATATTTATAATTATATTAATTTTGTTATATCTATAAAATGTTGTCGTTCACGATAAATTAAAGAGACAAAATCCAGATAAAGTAATTTAAAACACAGTGCATTGCTGAAAACGTTTGTAATGAATGCGACTTCTACAAGCTGACCTATCTGTAAAGAAGCGGTCCTAATTTTAATATTAAACTGTTAATTTTAGGATTGCGGTTGTCCCACGTTGACGTCCAAGGATACCGTTGTGTCGTTTGGGGACAACAGGCCTGCGGTCGGCGCCCACAATTCGTTACGCGAACCCAAATTATACGGTTGTCTGTTGTTCAATTTAATATAACATTTGGAAGTCAACATTTTACCATTTATATCTGAATTAGGTATTATAATGTCATGGGAGGAGCGTCGGTGGTCGAGTGGTAAAGGTTTTCGACTCATAAGCGAGAGGTACTGAGTTCTAATCCCACTGCCGCCATGTACCTATGATTGTTTTCTGAGTAAAGTCAATTAGTTGAATGCTAACTGATGCTCTTACGGTGATACCTGTCCATTCATGCTACTGAATGTGTAACCATGATCCAATCTGGTCATGTTTCCCTGATAGCAATCGCACGCGTTGACTACCTAAAGAGGCGTTTTTTATGGTCCTTCTATTTCTATTAGAAAAGGCCTTGTATTCTCGACGAATTCAATACCAAAGCATACACTTACTTTGCCATCAACGAATACGATACCACACATATTCATTGCAAGCTATGCAAGCTTTACTCTGGACCGCGCCGCGGTCCCCAACGGATAGTTAGGTGAAGCTCGGCGCGTGATAAATTCATTTTTGGGCAAGGTTTAATTGCTAACCCCTCGCGCCCCGCCCCCGCCGCCATTCCTCATTGAACAGATTACGGAGATTACGAATTCATTAGGGAGGCGATATCTTTTGTTTTGCTCAGGGGACGCGACTAATTGATACCGCGGACGCACGTGTGGTGTGGAGATCCCGAAAATTTTGGGCGAGATTTAATATCGGGCCGGACACCGGCAAGGTATTAATTTGGAGCGCTCTTAATCATGTTTGGATAGGCAAATGGTTGTGCAGGCATTGTTGTTTTATCCTTATTATTGGACTTTTAGATAAATGCAATCGCAAAAAATTACTCCTAATAAGATTTGTTAGAGGCTCTCTCTGAAATGCGGAATCTTCGACCGACACTTAGGATTATTACAATTAGACAGAGATACTTGCTGGTTAGTCTGAATGATAGCCACCTAAGAAAATACCTTGTATATAAGATATATACCATGTACGGCACCCGTAAATCAAGTGGTTAGTGCTACTCTACCGGGCAAACTGATAGATTATAAGCATAGATTGCCTGTTTGTTGAAATAAGTACTGCATGTTAAGCACTAACGATGATAAGACAACAAGCTTAAGTCACCTCTTACTCTGTGTAGGTCAAAGAGACTAATCTCTTTGGTGTATGTATGTGTCTGACTATATTGTGCTATTCTCGTAATAATGAATATGACTATGTCTAAACAAAAATAGTAACAATGCCACCGTCGGGTTATTCAAGTGACCGTTATTCTCGCTGTCGGAATCAATACGATGATTGCCTTAACCCTGTGCCTGCTGCGACAGGCTCACCGCACACCGCAGCGGCGCGAGGTAATTACCGGGTCTGCGGCCAGGCCTGAGGGCACTGTGCCGATCGCGCTGAGACGGTTCAATTGTCCATAATCACGATTCGATACTGATGTTTTATCATAGGTTAAGAAGAGTGGAAAAGAGCATGAGATTCCCCCTTAATGAAAATATACAAAGAAATGCGAAATTATGCATTCGTGTAATTAAAAAGCAAATTAAGAGCAAAATTAAACAGCACCATCTTGTTATCTGCTGATGCATTGTATAACAAAATGTGAGTTAAGACTCAAGTTGGTACAATAAATAATTGTTTCCCGAGACGTAATTGCCGTAATTTCATGAATAATTACCACCGCAGAGCAATTAAATAAATTACACGAGGAATAACGGCCTCCTTTCGGCGTTTTAGTTTAAAGTTGGGGCGCCGGATGTTGCACCGAATTAAACTTCTAAAATTGCAAACAACCGAGGCATAATTTAAGTTTTCCACACAAATAAATAGCGTCGGGTTTCCGCACAAATTGGTCGGCCTTTACCAAATGGGTGGTAAATTGGCGGCGCGGCGCGCACGTGAGACACGTCGCCGCAAATCGGGTACGGCGTGGCCGGCTGGAAATTTCAAAAAGAGAATCGCCGCTGTCATACGCGATACGGCGGGCCGGCGGCGGGGGCGGTGGGGAGGGGCGGGCGCCCCGCGCGGGCAGTTAGTTACGCCGCGAATTATAGGGGCCATTACGATTCATTAAGGCCAGTTAGGCTTAAACCGGTGTTTACCCACGCACACCAGCCCGCGCACACACGCTCTCGCAACAGTTGGCATTGTTTTAGGCGCGCGCGAAAGGGACACAGCGAAAGGGTTACGTTTTGAGATTTTAAGCCGCCGAAATTGTGGGGTGTAATTAGTGGCGGTCGTAACGAGCTTAGGGTCTTGGCTAGTGAGGTGTGAATTTTTGATTTTGGCAACTTACTCGGTTGCCAACGACATTGTTACAGACGTGTATAAAGGTTTTCTGAGAATCAACGGGCCGACAAAGCACTTGATGGGTACCAGAAACTTTTAACACTACCTCAGAATACTGCTAAATGCCACACTACGAAACAAAAAATGCATTTCGTTCTTTACGCATTAATGAATGCAACTATATCTCGGAAGCACTATTCAAGCAGCATCATAGGTACGCGATAAAAATTGCGAACACAAAAAATAATAGGCGCAAATACCGATATGTTTGCGAAACGCTACGGGCTGTCAAAAGCATCGGTAAACGATCGCGTCGGTTATTTACCTGCTACACAGAGCCAGCTACAAATTGCCAGATGCCGACTCGGCCAATGTAACTTTTCGCTCACAATAGCTCTTATGTCAGAGCCGAAAGGTTCATTATTGAATGAATTGACTGTTATTTATAATATTGCAAACCGTAAATGGTCGATTTTACGTCGCCATGATCGGGTTATAGCCGTAGTTGGATATTTTGACAAAACAGATTTCATAAAATGGAGAGGAATTTGAAGAAGACTTTCGTTTATAATGTTTATAAAATATTTAAATATACTGACGGGGGTTATCGGGCCCTGCTACCATCTCATGAGCCCAAGCCAATACCTGCTCATAGTCCCCCTGCTGCCCCTGCTGACAGTCAGAGGAGCATATGATAAGTAGTCGTCGCACGCTAAAAGCCAAATAACAGCAATCAATAGGTTTGGCGGAATTTCATCCAGAGATTAGGACGTATACGACTGCAGTGCACCCTGGCAGAAACATGATGGCATAAAAGACAATCATCAACTTGTGCGTGCCAGATTTTGAAAATAATCTTAGCAAATAAATTAGCATACCTACTACAGACACATATACACGTTTTTGGGGGCTTAAGCCTACAGCACGTGCTTTATTAGTGTGAAAACTATGAATACTTCTTCTACCCGGGCCCTTCTAGCACGGGCTACCGTAATCAAAACGGAGCACAACCACATTTGCCTTTTTTAACGGTGTTTATAGACCGGGCGGATATGACAGTTTGAGGTGTCCCCTTTTTTACAATTTGCTCAAATTTGCCATTTTGACATTGCTTACTAACCTCGTCGTCTAATACGTTCTCGCAAAGCATACTGTAAGTAAAAAATGTGTCACCTCCAACTGTCATATCCGCCACGTCTAACACCAAATGGCCATGCGATATACCAGAACAGTTTACATACTCCGTATTGTATATAATACTAAGCCGCTGCGGGTCGTCATTGGCAGTTTATTATATTTTATATGACCATTGTTTTCCATTGCCCCGTAACATATCGGTGCACCACCGATATGAGGAGTTTCGCATGTAAATAGCGCTCGTTGCCAGTTGGAAGCCTGCCAGTATTGACACTATCGGCTATCGACTCGCCGGAGGCGGCGGCTGGGCCATTACGGACAGGGTTGCCGACCAACGGTTGCTTCAACATGTCCTTCAATATCACAACCCATACCAGTCCAGGACTAAGGGCCTCCTCTCCCACGAAAAAGGAGCTTATTGCTATATCCATGCTTGGCCGACGGGTTGGTGATCGCAGTGTTATAAATGTAACAATGGAAAACGCTGCTGCTGGAATTTTCCAGCCTACGGGTACTAGATCTTTTGCCTCGAAAACATTAGTCGTCTTGTACAACACCCACGAGTGTAAGGGGTTGGTGCTATTCTACTCAGCCGGACACCACACGGCCAGTCCTTATCTTGGGGTAAGTTAGTTGCATAGTCTGACAACTCACCATAGATAAGGATGGCGAATTTTAATTGATGATTAACAATGGATTAACGTATGAGAAATTTGGTCTTATAACTCTAACGCCCGATTGTACTAAACATAATGCGATTCCTACTATTTATTTACTTATTATTTATTTACTTAGCAAGAGCATCTTTTATCTTCTCTTGATTAGCATTATAGAATATTTATAATATATATTTATATAGTATATTATATATTATTAAAGGTATTTATGTATAATAGGTAAGTACATATATAACGTAGTTTATTTAGAAATGTAGTGCACATTTTCTGCTGCTTCCCCGTTTATTGCTTTTCTCCACACCCGGTAGGGTTGGCTAGAAGAGATCTCTTACAGAGATAAGCCCACCTTTATAAACAACCTCTTGTAATATATGTATTAACTTGTTTCATGTGCAATAAAGTATATAATAATAATACTTAAACTGGCCAGGCATTTGACGACCATCTCACCTCGTTGTAAGTGACGATGCGGCCGTTGATGGAGCATCCTGTCAGGGAACACACTCGCAGGCAACGCGTTAAATTTAAGTCAATTTGATTTAAATACTCATAACGAGAAAAAGCATTGTACCAACTCCAATCTAATGTGAAAACTTAACTTGCTATGACACTCTTTAATTTGTGACACAGATTTTGTGACACCTAAATACTTATTATGACATCATTTAAGTTTAGTGCAATCAGGCATAGGTAATAGCCGCTCCCTAAACTTAGGAATCGCCTTTCTTAAAATAGGAATAATTACTTTCTTAGCTCTTTGACATTACTGATTGGCTAAAAAGTAGTTAAGACGGAACTTAAGATATTTTTACCCGAATGCGACAGGAGGAGAGTTATGTTTTTGAGGGTAGCTATGTGTATTTATATTTGTTTGACACGGGCTACAGCCCTAAACGGCTCAATAATACATTTTAACATATGAGGTGTTGTATCGCGTCTTGGTCGCGCGAGTTACGCATTTTGTTTGGCATATTGTGACTTTCGAAAATCTTTTTTGATCTAAAACCAGTCGAGTGGGGTCTATCAAAATAAAAGTCCTATTTCAAAAATATTTAAAACTGTAAAGTTGGTGCCACAGTAAAAGTATACACATTATATATACGAACTTTACATGTAAGTACTAAACATTAAAAGACGACGACGATTTTTTTTATTTGGTGTCCAGAAAGCTGGCTGTGTTACAATAACGCATACTTAAAAGAATTTATTGCATTTGATTAATAGGTAGCAGGATTTTTTAGTTTTTGTACTAATTAGTCGTCCAATGCTTAGTGAAAACGGCAATTAGATTTTATATTAATAACATTATCACTTTCTCATTTACGACAAAATCTTGTCGAGTAGAAAAGGACGCACTAGGTTACATTAGAGTGCAGCTAAAACAACAATAGAAAAAATGATGCAGTAAAAATGTCGGCCGTATATAGAAACAAAGAAACAAATATTTCAATTCAAGATTTTTGTTGTGGTTGCAACGGAGACTTAAATATAATCATCATCTTAGGGTGGCAGGGTCTGCTTTCCTATTCTTCACTCTTCTTCAGTCCTCCCGTCCTGAGTCTCTATGGTCCCATCACATCCGACTCAGCGGTGTCAATCCACCGCTTCTTGGATATCCCGCGGCACCTCTTTCCTGATACCGTCAGGTTTAGGCACCTATTTCTCAAGTATGACTTATTTACGCCGCAGGTGACCGATACAACGCCGTCACGCCATGGCTACAAATGGATCGTTGATCGAAGTTGTAAATAATCATCATGGCGTCAATATCCTGGTTGTCCTCTCGAACCCCTGACTGGGCGCTGACCATGAACCAGGATTTGATAGATCAAGTAATTACAGTAGCGCGACTGCCATTTGACTTCCGTGACCTGTTACCAGGAGTACCTGACTTGATTGGATCATGGTACACATTCAGTCGCCTGAATATGCTGGTTTCCTCACGATGAGGTAAAGAGCCTCGAAGATGTATGTATATGTTGAAATACCTGAGTATAAATATAAAAAAGACTATAGTTATCCAGCCACATAAACGGTAAACCACTGTATTACAATTCAAACAAAAGCCCCGACTTAACCCTTAACTGCCGCACATTTTAAATCGTCCCGACCAATTTATATCCGGGACCAGACGCATTAACAAAAACCCGTGCTGGGAAGAATGCCGTGGCAAAAAAATCCCGGTATAATCCCGGGGCAACTAAGCCCAGGGGCTATCTAATAACATTTATTACCGGCCTGCAGTCCCCAGCGTCCACTTCCGGTTCCTGATAAACTGGCGCCATTTTTACCGCCATATTTATTTATAGGTGGCGATTCGGTGATCGTGCGTGAGTGCGAACGGTTCATTACGCGAAGCGGTGCCACGGGTGACTGAGTCCACACTTTTAGTTGGCGTCTGACGTTTTTATGGTGCTGATATAAATAACGAAAACATTGAACATTGCAATTATTAGTGTCTTAAATGATACATATTGTCTTAAATTAGGATTTACACCTTTTGGCCAAACACAAATCTACACCTATACACTAGTTGAGAACACAACTATCACAACTCAAAAAAGAGTTGACGCTTTGATCGAGCCAGCAGAAATCACCAGAAGTTATCGTCTGATAAAAACCTGACAGCGATAACAAAAATCAAATATCTCCCTAAGCCCCCCCCCCCCCCCCCCCCCCTCATCTTGGGGTTAATTGTCCCGGTTTGTGCCGTTGCGCACGTGGGCCCGGGGTATGCCTTGACCATGATCCAGGATTTTGGCAGATCAGGTAATTACAGTGGAGCGACTGCCATCTGACCTCTGCACAATCGCTTGAATGTGCAGGTTCCATCACCATATTTTCAGTAGTAACTAGGGTTCAACTACACATTAGTTGCACAATTGTTGACAACGCAACAATCATGACTCAAAAGAGTAATTGATACAAGGCGCTAGGGTTTGAACCCGGTACCTCTCGCGTACCAGTCGGACACGTTAATCATTTACATCGACACATCGACGCTCTTAAATAAAAATATCTAAACAGAATTTTTTACACCAGATCACCAGAAGTAATCGCCAAAAACCCTGACAGCTATACCAAAAATCAACGATCTCCACCATTACCTCATTATTACTTCACCCCGCATAAATAACCTCACACATTCTCTTGCTATATCTTAATCTCGCATGAGCGATGGCCGCGCCCAACTCTCGATGGTCTATTAATCAAGTCGATGGGAAGCGGGCGGCTGTGCGATTTATTCCTACGCAAGTTTTGTGCGGACGCCGCATTATCGACTAATGATTGCGATCACGCTATGAGTGATCTGTTTGCTTGCGGACGCTTTGTTTGTTAGAATGTGTAGATTTGTGTATGGTGTGGATAGTTGCTGTTGCTAATCAATGTGCAGCTTAATTGGTTTAAGAATGGCAAGTAAAAAAAAATAAAGATAAATCCTCTGGACTAAAAAGATTAAAAGAGATTTAGGATGGTTGTCAACTTGCAAGTGATTATCCCATACAGGTGGGACAGGTGGAAACTTTGCAAATTTTTAGAGTAGAAGGAGACAACGACCTGATGGGTAATAGATACCCAACATCGTCCTTGGAGATACGTTAAGGCTCTTTTCATGAAGGTTTTAATGTCCTAACATATACTGATGCAGGGAGCTCGTTTAGTATTTTTTAAGAAATGTAATAAGTTCAAATGTACTAAACAGCGAACAAATATTGCCGCCTGTAAAACTATAAAAAACATCACTATATTCCATCGCAAATTCCTTAGTTTATCCACCATCACATCCTAACTTGAATTTATAGGGTCTATTTCGAGTTGATGTTATAATTTAAGACGTTGTTTGTTTGAAGTGGACAGTGGAATCCCGGGCATAAATCCCGGGGTTCGTGTGGCGAATCCCGGGGAAGACGCCCCGGGGAGGTCGCGCCGCGCACTATTAATTCGCTAGCAGAGAAACAAACACAGCTTGTCTTGGGCAACGTTGTTGTAACAGGATCATATTGTACGTAGAGTACACAATATATGCTCAAAATTATATTTTATCGTATAACCTATTCAGTGTTCTACATTATGATGTCTATAATTAATCTCAGACCCGACACAACTCCCTAGCCTCGGATATAACCACAACTCTTTTCATACATCTCCTTTGCAAAGCAAAGCAAAGTGGCGGTCCATAGTCACTGTCTACCCCACCTGTAAGACACAGGCGTAGGTATATGTATGCTTTTTTATTTTGTATAATAAGCACTTAAGTAACAATATTGCTTTTTCAATATTTTAAAATGAAATTATGACTTTTCACAACTAAATTACCTTTTGTGTAAGGGATGTGTTTCCAATGCCATTACTTTGTTTCATATTCATTTCCGATCACTTCATTTGTACTAATATCGCATTAAAGATAACTACGAACTTCAACATAAGCATTTTCTGTGACCCTATCCATCGCAGTCAGCTGATCAGTGGCCCCGAGCGGCCTCTCTATGGCCCTCTTGTGGCCCTACCGGATATTATCCGGCCCTTGTCCTTCCCAGTGATTTAGTGTGGGCCACGCAGAGATCAATCGCTCCCGGCCTGGTTTACCTGGGTACTGCCTGGCTTTGATTTGAAATTGTTGTAGATATATTGGCACATGACTTGGCCATTCAAAATACTCACACAAATAAGCTTAAATTAGATTTATTTATTGATAAGGTTAGTTACATGTCAGTAAGAAAGTCTGCCCCAAAGAGACTTGTAGAACATCCTATGCCGGAAGACAGCACAACTACATAAACGAGAAAATTTATAACAAAATCGACAGAATCATTAAAACTCACTTCACAACGCTTAACCTTAAACAAAATTTAAAAAAATGGCTTAAACTTCGAGACTATAGGAGTACTGATGAACCACTCAAACAAATATTAGCTCAATGGTAATATGATGATGTGTTGTATTGATGCAGACAATCGTGACAAACATACAAACATACACACTCACACACGCATACACATTCACACACAACCAAGTACTTCTTTTTCTCATGTATTTAAGCACAAGCATAATGTCAGTTTGCAAATTATTGTGGCAGACACAGTGTGGAACCATTGATTCTCCTAACATAAGTTACACTTAGCTTGTGAATCGGGGGACATAAATAATTTGTAAGTATTTAAAATACAGATCTTAATGTACTTAGTAATAAGGTCTATTATTAAGATATCTTTATTGTACCGGCTTATCAAATAATAAAATTATTATTGTGAGTAAATTAAGTAGATACCTAAAATTCAAATTGTATAACAATACTTTTAATATATTTGTACATTTTATACAATTTCCACATAGAATAAAATTATAATTACTAAAAATAATTACAATGTTCAGCACAAAATTAATTAAACATGTTAAAATAATAGTCAGTAATATTGAAGCAATAACTGTTGAAAGAAACTTTCTAGTTTACTGGGTTTTGTTTGACTTCGATTATTATAATTATTACACTAAATGAAATACTCTAACCTAAAGAAATTGAACTAAGTATAGCAATTGGGCTCTATAATCCAAATTCTTTGGTCTCGCCCAACGGTGCTTTAACAATATTATAACCGAGTGATAACAATAACAATGTGATCTCTGCAACATCACTAAATGTGCCAATACCATGACTTTGACGAAGGATAACGACTATAAACTTTCTTTTTAAAAAGTGATTATAGAAATTAATCTCCTAGGTCCTACAAAAACGTAGACACCTAATGGTCGCATCGCCCTGACCCGTTGTCTCCCACAATTTATAACCGTCACATCGCTGGCCGGGTGAAGCGCGATTCATAATTAATGATAATATCCGGCAGACGCGGATTTTTCATCCGTGCGACGGAAAAAACGGCGCGCCGGAAAAATAATCGCGGAAAGCCCTTAGTCATTTATGACGGGCCGGTTGGGACGTGCGCCACCCGTGGAGGCTTGCTTTCGGTTTAAAAGGTTAGTAATGTGCCGTTTAGGTTAGTAATGGATGTTTGTTTTACAGTGCCACGTTGCATTTTGTGTTTATTAGGCTTAGGCCCAAAGCAGGGTGAAGTAGAGGCGAAAGAGAATGAAAGGGAATATGTAGAAGCCGGGATTGACCGCCCGGATAATGATTTTGGTTATGCAAAATAAATTGTTATTATTTTCATTTTTAATATTTGTAAAGAAGGGTTAATGTGAGGTGACCTCCACCTATGTAATATTTAAAGTTCGCCTTAGAATTTGAATATATAAAAATAAAATAGATTAATAAATAAATTAAATAATCTTCCAAACAACATACCTAGAAACTTTCGCATTTAAAACATAACAATAATGAAAAAGCTTAGTAATGTTTATCTGTGTGTCTGTCTGTACTCGTAGCTCCCAAACTGATCAACCGATGTCGATGCGATTTTTTTTACTAAAAAGTCAATTTTATCGAGATGGTTCTTAGCTTTGTTCCATTAAAATCGGTTCAGTAGTGTAGGAAATATTAACTATAATGTATACTTGATCGCGGGTCACCCGACGTTTTGCCGCCGGTTAGGTTATATTTGTTACTAGTTGACCCGGCGCGACATCGTTTGCGTGGTGTCCTACCCCTACTCCTACCCTTCTCCTACACTGCAACTACCCTACACCTACCCTACAAGTACCCTACACGTATCCTATACCTACCCTACTATGTACATTAGATGTTCATAAAACAAGATGCACATTTTTACGGGCTTTCGATTTGACTCCTGTCCAGTCACCGTGACATCGGCTTCTGCGCCAGACCGGAAATACAGATTTTAAAAAAGGAACGCGCACGGCCGGGAACCGCGGGGCAGGAAGATGGCGACGGCAGCGCCGCGTCGCCGGCTCGGTGAATTAAAAATTAAACGAGTATCCGTTTCCGGGCACCGCGACTGTTTTGTTTATTTTCAAGGGTTATCGTTGACGTACAAACATTTGTTGTGACAAAGTTGTTTATGTTACTGTTTGTTACAGAATCGACGCTTTTAATTGTAATACGTGCTTTTTCTACCTGTTTACATTTTGTCGTACGTCAGTTTTTACGCAAAGACTAACCTAGACCTAGAAATAAGAAATGTTGCCACAACACATTTATATATTATTTAGATAAGACTCATTGCTATGTTACGGGCACAAACCTCTTTGGTTTTTCACGTAATTTTAGTAGTATAAGTTTTTTTGAAAAATGTGAAAATAATAAATGATATAAAAAAAAAAAAAAAAAAAAATCGCTGTAACAGGTAAAGAATAATCTGGACTGACAGATGGACGCTTTGCAATAGGCTTTTTACAAGAAAAACTATATTTAAATAAGTTACAGAAATAGATTTTTAGGTCTCAACAATATGCGTCTACACTTGACGACAACTGTCTTTGTCATATTACATCTGGTCTAAGCAGCCATACTTTTAACAAATAAATAACTTTATAGTATTTTTTAAATCGATGCAGACTTTTCGTTGCCCAATTCTAATACTCTATATTCTGACCTTTGGTGTGCAAATAAAGAGTTTTGTATTGTATTGTATATTTGAAGTTATGGTAATATATGGTACTAGTAAACATATAGGTAGGAATATTGTAGCTGTTATGTTTCCGCTGTACATATTTTCAAACACAGCAATCTCCGACCCTCCAAGCTTGGCGATTATGACAAACCCCATCACTTATGTGGAGAAGGCTTAAGTCCAGCAGTAAACAGTTAGGGGCTATAAATGTACGTACTTACTTACCTGCTCACTCTGGATTTGCCCCTTATTTTGAACAGTCTCTAGATATCGCCAATAGATGGCATTTAGATGTGATATATGTCATATCATCATGCTTTTTTTTTAATGTTAAGGCAGACAAACAGGCCAGCGGGCAACCTGATGGAAAGTGGACACTGTCGCCTATGGACATCAGCAACACCAGGGGACTTGTGTGCTCCATTTATGTGCACCAATGCGTGGCCTGCTTCTGAAGAGACCTCTAAGAGATGTAAACAAAAAAAAACAAAAACGATGGTACTGGATAATGTGGCAGTGAATGAAATGTTACAGTGCTTTCATGTTATGTAATGTATATGAAGGTTTGGTTCATAATTTTACAACAAAGACCTATGACATCTACCGGAACCTTCGACCTTGGGTCTCTCTCCGTCTCTCCGTCATCCTGATTTCTAATATGTGGTCTCCTCTCAAGAACCTTTCTGGCCCCACAATTGCCACGTCGGTGTAACTGTTTAAAATCTTTTATCGATGTAGGTCCTTAGTTCTGCTAAAATACATTATAGGTATCTAAATTTATGACCCTATCACCTAGAGAAACAAAGATATTTGGTACAACTAATGTACATAAAAGTACTTAGATCGTTTGTAGTCACTGATGCGTACTCATAGCAACTTCAATAGATATGATAACATATATTGGTTTGTGGACTACGGGTACTAGATATATCTCATCGAATATTATACTCCATTAGATACTCTTAAACTACGTTTACCTGGGTACACACAACCATTGCTTACTTAGCAACTTCGTAGACTACGTCGCTTAGCAATCCGCACACATAGACCGCTGCTATATACCTGGCACACATACGATCAAACTCGCTTACACTGTACGGAATCTGAAGAAGTCTCTCGGTCCTTTCTACCAAGGTCTTGTGGGCGTGCCGCGGTGAGGGCGGAGCCTAAGTCGGACACTCCTTCGGTCCTCTTTTTTGCCTCAGCGAGTATCTACGTACGACCACCAGATTATAGAGAGCCTTCACACCTCAGTCAGCAACATCGTCTCCTCCAATCCACTGGAGGTCTTAGCTAACTGGTCGCTTTTATGTAAGCGGAGAAACAAAGCCCCGAACAACTTCAGTCGTTATCGCGTTTATAAAGTTCTGGAGACGATTCCGTTTTATGGGGTGTTTTGCTTGAGATAAATTTTTATTTCTCTTTTGTCTGTTAGTTGATGCTGCTTTGTTTTCCGGCTGCGAGTTCATATTTTATTTGTCGTTATTTTTTTATTTATCGTTGAATGTAGGTACTGTCAACTGTTCTTCAATATTTGTATTATTATGCAACAAATTCGTCGGACGTCCCGGTTTCATGCTTTATGAACGGTATGAGTAGATATCTATAGGTATAGTTAGGTTAGGTTACTAATAGAATGTCCAATATTCTGGCGAAACGTAATTCATGAGTAAATTGTCGAGATTTTTTTATGTTATACGGTAGCAAACAGGCAAACGTGCCTCCTGGTGGAAAGTGGTCACCACCGCCCATGGACAACAGCAACACCAGGGAAGTATCCAGTGCGATTCCCTCCTCTAAGGAGACTTCTAATATAGGTACCTCTTGAAGGATTCGTGGCTGGGAGATCGTTTCACATGCGTATAGTACTAGCGAGAAAAAGTTCTATCGAACCGTCGAAATCTAAACGAAAACCAACGAAATGATATTTTGACTTTATCCATGAAAATAAAATATCAAATACGTTTCCGTCGGATTGCTTGCAAAAGTAATGAAAAAAAGCTTAATTTCGGCAACTTCAAATCTATTACGAAATTAAGTAAAAGTAGATGTGCAAGATCAAAATTAAAAATATCTAAATTCAATTTATTGCATGTTATTGAGCAGATTGTTGCAATATTGAGCGGATGTGACTCATAAAGCGGCGTCATTATCTGCTTGGCGTCCTTTGGCGCTCAATTGAGCGGGCATCGGAAACGGGTCGACAACCGCTAACGGACATGTGGAACGGACGTGTTCATGTCCCTATTAATTTTAAAGAGACTAATGTACCTACACTCGACTATTTGTTGGCTTGGCCTTTTTGAGCTGTGATAAAAAATTACAGGTGGTATGTACATTGTGCGTAGAGCGTCGGTAGCCGGGCGGTTGAGTATCCAACTGGTAAGCGAGAGGTACCGGGTTCGAATCCCGCTGCGGCCATGTAACAGTGACTCTTTCCTGAGTTATGTACATTAGTTAAATACTAACCGATGCTCTTATGGTGAGGAAAAACATCGTGATGAAACCTGCAAATTCAGGCAACTGAATTTGTAACCATGATCCAATCTTGTCAGGTTCCCCTGGTAGCAGGATCACGAAGGTCAGATGGCTGTCGTTCCACTGTAATTACCTGATCGCCAAATCCTTCCGCCTAACACTTTTTACAACACATTAACATTATTATTTTTATTATTTACTTACATTGTCACCACTAAGGTGGCAAACAAACTTGCGGCCTGCCTGATGGTAAGCAGTCACCGCAGCCTATGGACGTTTGCAATACCAGGGGCATCACCCACGCGTTGCCGACCCCGTAAAAACCTTTTAACCCCTTTCTTGAAGAACTCCATGACAACATGGATTTCTTCAAGAAAGGGGTTAAAAGGATTTTACGAGTACAAACTCTCCAGGGAAACCCTCTCCAGGTAGTTCATGCCACAACCTTAGTGTGCGTGGGAGAAAGTACCCGTGGGGAATTTATACCTGTCATGTAAATAATTCTTTTTATTAAATATAATTATTGATAATATCCATAATATTGTGATTTTATTAAAAGTATGGTCATCTTGGCGTTAATGTCTCTGCTGTGCTGTCGTGCGTGATGGCCCGGGGTCCGCTTTGACTATGGTCCAAGATTTGGATGATCAGGTAATTATAGTGGAGCGGCGGCCATCCGACAGACCTTGGGAACCTGACCAGAATGGATCTAGGTTACAGATTCAGTCTTCTGAATGTGCAATGTCATCGCGATGCTTTCTTTCCCTTTGCAACGGCTCTGTTATTAATTTTTCCTGTATTCTTGTATACTTGTTTAGTTGTTGTTTTACTTTTCATGTTGTTTAAAACACAGACTATGCACTATGTTTAAAAATTGTTATGTTTTTTTATTTGTTTCACGGCTCTGGATTCGACTCGCTGACCTCTAATAATACTTTTTTTTTTTTTTTTTTTTTTACAATAAAAAGGATTTTTAATAAATTAATCGTACACATAAATTATTTACAGTTATAATAAAAAATACACTAATACCTACATCTAAAATACCAAAAATATGCAATGTTAAAAAAGATGTAAAAAACCAGGGCCCCGCGGTAAGGTGCCCATCATGGCGGCGGCATTCCCGCGCTGGATGGCGATACTTATCCGCTGCGCGAGAAAGCCGCCGGCACGTGGGTCACCCGTCGCCTCCCTGAGCCGCTTACTAAGCTCCCTGAAGAGCGAGTGTGCGCCCGGGCCCCACGGACCCAGTGTCTCGACACCAAATGCGACAAAGTCGTATTGGGCGCCGAGACAGCTGTACTTGCCCATCTTCGAGGGCTCACGCATCTCAGCCGCCGCGCCAGCCAGTTTGGCGGTTGCCGGAAGATAGGTCGCAGCTAGTGTGTCGGCGCACGTGGCGTCCCACACCAGCGGGCGACCCATCCTCCACGGTATCATAGACATCCCGTCAGGTCTCTTGCCATCGTCCCGTGCAATGTGTTGAGGTTCCAGGATTGCGGGGACGTTGGCGCTGACGAGAGACCGTCGCAGAATGTCATTGATCGCGGCGTGACGGGAGAGGCGGCCAGCGCTCGAAGAACAGGCAAGCCCATGGTGACCGAGGCGGTCAACACTCGCTCCACAGGAAGCACAACCATGGTCGATACAAACCTCGGCTCCCAGCCGGAGACCGATGGCGAGACGGAGAGTGGTCGGGTCGATAAAAGTGCCGGTGTTGGGGGATGGGTAGGCGTTGAGCCAGTGCCCGGATTCCCGTCTGGCAACTGCTTCCAGCCTGGCGCGGTCTTTTAAAGTTTATGAGTTATTGTACAGGTCAGTGATTCAAGCATTTTTGAGCCATTGAAATATGTTATATCTTTGTTATGTGTTGTTGTATGTGAATAAAAACGTATTCTATTCTATTCTTTTCTACAGTGGTACATTGGCACTGGGGTTCGAACCCGGTACCTCGGGGTAAGACTCTGACCCTTAACCATTTAGTCAACCAACGCTCGTGACATTATAGGTACACCCATACTTAATGACACAACACGCAACCCAGTGCACATACCCGCGTCCCGGATGCGTCCCGGCGCGGTTATCGCGCCGCTTCCTTTGGCGCCCAATTGAGCGGACAACGGAAATGGGATGAGCGCCGCTAATGAAGACGCACCCTTACCAACCCTTACACAGCCACACACTCGGGAAGGCTCCTACTTCATACTCTCTCTTAGTTCATACTTCATTCGCGTACTCCACACACTCATTCATAGGCGCAACACGATGTCATTGAAACACATAGCATAATTGTTTTAATTGTAACTTTTTTACAGTTTTACAGCTCTAAGATGACTGACTCAGAAAATGTTTCTCGAAACAGATATACTTAGAAGATGACAAGTCGGTGACCTTAGTACTGCAAATAAAAAGAATGGAAAATACTTAATATCATGTTTGTATAGAAGTACGCTCTGTAATCACAACCACAGATCACAGCATTGAAGTTAGATTGACTATTTTGAAATAACTTAATCCCTTGAACTTATAATATCCCAATCTCTTGCTAGAAAAAGCACTTGACGAACAAAACAAAAACACCGGGCAAAACTTACTGGAACGAAACCACAAATTCCAGGCTAGTATCTAGAAAACACACATTCACTGCATGCCAACATTGTGTTACTCGAATTTACATCACAAGAGGCCCTTTCTAGGTCATGTCGCAATGAATTTTCCCTCTATTTAGCAAATACACATTGAATTTGGCACTTACACGCCATTATAGCAAATTATCGGTGTCACCTACATTACAATACCACCAACTTACCTGACACGGTGGCCAATGCTGGAACTAACTGTCGCCATTTTGAAACATCATGTCAATGCGAACAACAGCGATGCCGTTAGCGGGTCAAATAAGTTTGTGATACTGTACATTGTATGGGCTCTCCCTCCCGCTATTTATAAAGCTGTCGGGGCGTGCATGTGTCTGTGGAGTCACTGTGTGTGTGTGTATGTGTGCGTTATCTGAAAGATTCCACTTCATTTCCCTCGACCCGTGTAACGTCATGTGTTATATGCCCGCCTTTGTGCGGTAAACGTGCTTAATATAGTGTCATAATCAACGTAAATTGAACTTCAAAGTGCTAAAACGTTATCCTTTTGTCTGCCTGTTGTGTGCTTTTCTGGTTTTAAAGGAACTGTCGTAGTTATTTCTGAGGCGCACTTCCATAAAAAATAGTTTTTGGCTATTTAAACTGTAATCCTGCCCAGTGGAACATTAAATATGTATCAACTTAGGACCATAACTACATCGGTCAAATAAAAGCACTTCAAGACATTGCAAAGAATATATCTAATATTACATGATATTAAAATGTATACAAGTACATACTATTTGCTGCTGACTGTACAATAATTACCTCGTTACCTCGTGAATAACAAACATACCAACATTCCTACGACATGTGTAAAATTTTAATATCACTTACAAGCCATCACCAAAAATACGTAAACGTCGTTTAGGAAATGAACGTCAGCTCTTTTATCTAAATGGCTGTGTGGGGACATAAAAATGACGTAAAATGGCTTTTGTGCAGTAAATATAACAAATAAAATGGTACTTTTTATGTTCACTGCTGCTAATGCGACTGAAGCTTCAGAGCAGTTGCCGATGAGAATAAATTCAACATTCGCCTTGTTGCCTTTAATAGGTAGGTACAATAGAGTATCGCCATATCACCATCACTAGAAAAAAATACCACCATTATCGTTCAAAGTCATGAGGACCGTCGGTGGCCGATTGGTTAAGGTATCAGATGCATTATGTACCGGGTCCGAATCCCACTGCGGCCGTGACTCTTTTCTAAGTGATGTACATTAGTGAGGGAAAACATCGTGATGAAATCTGCACATTCAAGCGACTGAATGTGTAACCATGATTTAATCTGGTCAGATTCCCCTGGTAGCAGGGTCATGGAGGTCAGATAGCAGTCGCTCCACTGTATTTATTTGATCTGCCAAATCCTGGATCGTGATCAAGGCGGACCTCGGGCCCTCGTGCACAAGATCACAACCGGGACACTAACACCAAGATAATTATTTTTTATCATTCAAAAATACAACAGCTTTTACGACAACACAATAAACAAACCACAAATTGAAACAGGCTTAGAACACTGGCCGTAATTTACTCGAAAAAGCGAAAAAAAAACGAAACAATCGCAAACAAAACACGGTCTACACAAAAGCGTGTAGCCTCGTGCAGGGCAACCTTTTCGCGGCGCGATGTAATGAAGCCGTATCTTTAATAGCCACGATAAGGGCGCTAAATGTTTGCGCGCACGCCAAATAATAAGCGCCCCGATCATTTACCGGGGGCGCTTGACGAGAAAAAAGAATACTCGTATACCGCTGGGGTTTGATGGTGGTCGCTTATCGCCCACCGAGATGGCTCATGGCAGACATCCAAACTGGGAATTGAATACGCGCTGCTCGATTTTCCGCGGCGTAATGACGCGCCTATCACGGCATCTATGGAATAACGACCTTTCATATACGGTTCCCTGCACTCGTGACACGCCTCTCTTGCCCTATTATCATTTATAAGTAGTTTTTGTCATTTATAGATTTTTGGCTAAGCGACGTTGATCAAGGTCTTCCGGGGGAACCCTGAGACTGTATATAGCGAGAGGCTGTATATTGTTAGGATATTAGATTTTTGGAAGCAACTTAATTAGGTGACAATCTTATGCAATATTGTACCTACCTAAATCATGGATTTCTAGTAAATTAAACAAAAAAGGTGATGAATTATAGAAACATATACTTGCCATACAAAAAACATCTAAACCACCAGATTGCTTGGCAAATTTGTTGTTGCTCGACGACAGTCAGCTAGTTTTAACAGCCAACATAAACAAAGTTATCCAGCCAGCTGATCACCATCCCATCGTTGTCGTTACGATATCGTTCGACAAACTCTTTACGATTATCGGCTGTAAAAGGGACTCTAAGTAAAAGCGGCTTTACAGCCAACGTTTACGCCATTTACGCGACATTTTACAACCGCACGGTATTTTTACGGCTCCGAACGGCTCATCGTTAAGTTATTGTCGTAATTGTTTTATCGGCCGTATTGTGGACATCACATTGGGTTATTCAATTAGGCGTAGTTAAGTCATCATTTATGAAATATACTTACTTTAGTACGAACAAATTGTATCAAAAATTTTGTTTGGCTAACAAAATTATTAGATTAGCATTTTTTTTTCTTTATGTTATATGACAGACAAACAGGCAAGCGGGCCACCTGATGAAAAGTGGTCACCGCTGCCTATGGACATCAGCAACACCAGAAGAGTTAACAATGCGTTGCCCGCCTCTGAAGAGACATCTAATATACCTCTTGAACGATCCCATGTTATAGTACAAATAAAAAGAACTATCTCAATTTAAGCCCCAATATTCAAACATTTATTACAAAGCGATCCATTACACATTATTATTAGCTCAGTTAAGCAAACTTGAGCGACTGCAGAATGTCTGCATCAGATTTATATTTGGGCTCCGAAAGTATGACCATGTCTCCGAGTATCGAACCAGGCTTTGTTGGCTCCCAATCCGACTTCGCCGGAATGCACGTCTCGTCTCTTTCCTATACTGTGTGCTGTTTGGGAAATCATCACCGGAGTATCTCAGCGGTCTCTTTGCGTTCAAATCCGACACGCAGAGCCGCTCTTTGCGCTCATGTCGTGATAGGATGCTGGAGATGCCTGCCCATGCAACGGACTTTTACCATAAATCGTTTGCGGTGCAGGCGGCTAGACTCTGGAACGCGTTGCCCCGCGACATTAGATGTGCGAAATCACTGCACACATTTAAAAATAAAGTAAAGCAGCATTATTTAATGTCTGTAGTAGGGTCATTGTGAGTGCTGTGATTCTGGGATTTTCTCTGATTTTTATAGATCTGTGGGTATTTTATTGTGGAAGTGTGGGTATTTTTTAATTTATTTTTTATTATTGTTGTTGTTGTAAGTGTTGCTTTTGTGTGCACTACCAGTCTGTTGTCATAATCCTGTGTTTCTCTCCATACCAAGGTTGTCTGGAAGAGATCACATTAGTGATAAGACCGCCCTTTGTACTACCTAGCATATTTTTTTGTATCTGTACTTGTGTCCTCTGGTGTGCAATAAAGAGTTTTGTATTGTATTGTATTGTATTGTACACGTACAATTTTTATTAATAACTGTTACTCTTATACGCTGTATTTAATTACCTACTGAGAACCAAAAGCCCTACCCCAAAATCAATACATCTCTATCTCGCCTCTTACAACCCTTAAAGTCCGTCTAGTCTAGGTAGGCAATAGTCTCACGTCCGTATCCCAAACCGTAGATTAGCAATAGAAAGAAATTCTGGAACTGGCGGCAGTCTAATCCAGCCAGCATTATCACGCCTGTTGTCTAGGGCGTCATCAAAACTAGTGGACATCACATTGAGTTATTCAATCAATCGTAATTAGGTCATAATTTGTGAAATATAGTTCAGTAAGAAGGAGGTACCACAATTTAAAATTCAATTTATCAAAAAAATTGTTAGACCTATAAACTAGTATCTACTCAATCAGTAAATAAAAGAAAATTCTAGCTCAATTAAATGCTCAATATTCAAACATTTATTACAAAGCGATCCATTACATGTACCTACTTTTATTGACCACTATTACTGTAGTACAGTGTACTTAATTACCTACCAAGACCCAAAAGCCCTACCCCAAAATCAACACATCTCTACCTCGTCTAGTCTAGGTAGGCAATAGTCTCACGTCCGCGTCCCAAAGCGTAGATTAGCGATAGAAAGTAATTCGGGAGTCTAATCCAGCCAGCATTATCGCGCCCGTTGTCTGGGGCGTCATCAAAACTAAATTTGGGAACGAGACGCAATCCCACGTCAAATAGCGGGAGGAAATGACGAACAAAACAAACTCTGCGTATCCCACTAGTGAGGGATACACACGGGTACTACGGTTGGGTATTTACGAATATTTGATTGTGTTTTACTCTAGCTTTATGTTTGAAATAATAGATATGACATTTGTGGTTTTCATGATGTCTATATATTTATTTATTTTATGTATAAAACTTTATTGCACATAAAGTGGACAGTTGGAAAGATTTGTCATGATGTGGCAACTGGGAAGAAAATTTAACATTTCCCATTGTCACCCCGAAGAACTGACTGACGACAGCATTCGGCTGGGTACCTCCTTCATCTATCGGGTCAACGTCAGCGTCCATATCATGGTAGCCGTTCTATGCTGCAAGTGTCCGCCACTCGAGAAACTTCCATCCCATCGGCCATCGGTCGCCTGCCCTGCTCATGGTCATTCCAGTTTCACTATTAAAAGCATGGATGGTTAGTTCTAAGGATAATTATTTTTATCAGCATGGGGAGGCTTCGACTCTGGGATAGAGTGCGCTGTGTGAATTATCCAAGCATATTTATTTATTTATTTAATTTTAAAGGTCAATGAACAGTAGAAAAGAAATAAGTAGCGCCTGTAGTGTCATCTATAACTATGTATTTTTCCTCAAACTTTCATGTTTACAATAAACTGTAAAAAAAAAAAAAAAAAAAAGCAGTCCGACAAATTGCTCTACCGTCACCCGAGCCGTGAGTCGCCCGAGTAAATCGCCAGATGAATATTGTTTCAAACGGAATTAAGCACGCGCGGGCGGGGCGGGATCACTTATAATTGTTATTTTATTCATAGGAACGGCCTCCCCGGGGACAGTGGATAGGTGAGCAAATATTTTGCTCCGCCGAGCACCTTTTAGTGTATGATTGGTGCGAAGGGCCCTCGAGCAAATTATTGCGTCACATGTGGATCGCGCGACGCGCTGGAGTGTTGCTTTTGTTTGGAGCTAATGATGAATGGTAAAGTAAATGATACTTGGGTACTTCGTATTCGTACTTCAATACTTCATTCGTGTTTGCGGTTTTAACATACATACATAATTGAGCTATATAAATCGGAGCGTCGGTGGCCTAGGGGTAAAGGTATCCGACTCGCAAGCGAGAGGTACCGCGTTCGAATCCCACTGCCGTAATTTACCAATGACTCTTTCCTAAGTAGGTACATTACTTGAACACTAACCGATGCTCTTACGGTGTGGGAAAACACCGTGATGAAACCTGCACATTCAGGCGATTGAATGTGTAACCATGATTCAATGTGGTCAGGTTCCCCTGGTAGCAGGGTGACGGACTAACCAACCTAACCTAACTTGATCTACCAAATCCTGGATCATGGTCAAGGCGAACCCCGGGCCCTGGTGCGCGAGAGCACAACCAGGACATTAACGCCAAGATGATGATGATGATGATTTAGATATCGTGGCTTTACTCTATGAGCGAGTGGACCGTGTGATTGTTACACACACAATTAGTATTTGTTCAATATTGATTAATCATAGGTGTTAGGTGTTAATTCGTGAGACTCCCTAATTCATTATTTGTATTAAATGAATATTCATTCTCACCTGTGAACACGACACAAACACACCCACAAAACAGGCGGCAGGTGTTGACAGATGACCCAGACAAAGCTAAATATTCATTTAGTAACAACTACTTAATACAATACCACTAAAATACTTATGTAAAGAAACCTTCAAAACCAACAGCCTTTTCATAAACAAGCTCACCCACAAAGTTAAAACACTTCTAATTTGAATATACAACCCGAAAGCGTGTAATGCAAGTCAACTCGCGGGCAACTAGAGCTCTCACCTGGCCACCGACAGATAACGGTAATCCCGCGAAGCTACCATCCCGCAAATCCCACACCATTAAGTATCGCTAAGAAAGCGATTCGCGGACCATTACCATGTTAATAACTTGGGGGAAGCGGCGATTAATCAACTTGACGTTAGGTGGAGCCGTGACTATCGAAATTTATGCATTGGACGCAAAGGTCTCCGAGTCACTCAGGGCTGAAGACTTAGGTGGCGCCCCCACTCGAATTAGATATGGAAATGGCAGATGAGAGCCATCTGCTGTGGATGAGTAGTCAACGAAAATTTAATACTATTTTAATGTGTTTGTAAATGAGAATAACCATTAATCCCGCTGAAATATTAGTAAAGCAAGCATGTACAATGGAAAAACCAAGCCAACATTTTTAAATCCGCTCATTTTAAATTATAAATCGCGGGAAATACAAAAACACAACAATATAATGTGGGTAATCGGGCGCGCCGCGACGCTCAAAAGCTGATATTTCTCCTTTTAATCCCTGTCAGATTATTTAAATTCCCACCTGGGAGAGGCACCACCATATCCCGGGGCTTTTTTTGTTTAACAAAAAATAAAATATAAAAAATATTCCCGTATTTGTTTTGGACGGGTGGAATCCTTTAATTTTCAGCGCCGCCGCGTGACGGTTTTGCCGACTGGCCGCCTGCAGTTTTGGGTCACACGCTTTGACGCAAACATTCCGCTCGGATCATTCTATTCCGCGAATTTAGAGATACAGATGCCGCAGACCGCGAGTGAAATACGCCTAGGTAATTTGTTGTGTCTGACTGTTGTACTACGCAGCATTACTTAGATGAGGAATACACTAGACTATGCAAATTAATTTACTGTACTCACCTTAGGTTAAGGATGCAATGTTTTAACTGAATAAAGTGCTGTCTATGTCTATGTCAAATGTTTAAACCCAAAGCTTCAACTGCTGAGTGTAATAAAATGCTGCATAATTCGTGTCCGAGTGGGACAATAACGCAATTTATTAGCATTATAACATTGGGACAAAGCACACGTTTGCGCGGACCGTCCCAGAGGCGACACGCTGCCGCGAAAAAGGAGAACTAGTAGTTGTTCGAAGCTTTGCCAACCCTAGCGGACGTTCCACAATGACCACAGTATCATTATTGTATTAATCCATATTGGCCGCATTGATACAAATTATTTATTTACTAGCTTTGGTAATGGATTTACACGCTTGGACTACAGTAAGGTAGCAATGTCCTACTCTGTTCAATGAATTAATATATCTGTGTGTGCCAAATATCAAGGAAGGTTTTAATAAATTGAGATTTACTGGTCAGTATTAACCTGAGATAATATTACCAAAGTAACCGATAAAACCAAAAATATTAGTAATAAATTAGCCTGTCGCCAAAATGCAAAGTAGTATTTATTAACCTTGTTAGCTCTGGTCTCTAGAACGGAGCCACTGTGGCGCGGCGGGAGCGAGGACACGAGAGCGCTCGCAAACCGCTCCGAGCCTGGAATGTAGCAATTGTTGCCACTGGCTTTATCCCGCGACTATACACTTTTATTTGCTACTCTACTTTAAATTCTTTCCCTCACTCGTATGCTTTATGTGACTTTTCCGCGCACCGTACCGCGCCCCGCCGCGACGCGAGAACGATTCATAATGAAAACAACTTTTTGAATTAACGTCGCTGTAAGGACTCGATGGAGTTTTTGCCCGTAAAGCTTTGTATTGAAGCTGGAATCGCAACTTCCAGTTTTAAAAAATTCAATTCCAGCCCGTGAAAAGGTTACATTCCCGTAATATGAGCGAGCATGTGTTTTAAATCCGATGCGTTAAATTGCGACGTGGAACTTTTGTGTGTTGTATTCTGCATGTTTAGCAGGAGCAGCAGAGTATTAGGGGTAAAACTTTCACGCGAAAGCCATCGATCTTTTAAAATTGGAACCGGCGGCCGAACGGGTTGCGCCGCAACAGGGCAGCCGATAAATCACCGACAACTTCAAATAGAAATGTCATATTATTCCAACAAAAGATTTAACTCGAAAATAAATTATATTCCCCCCTTCCGCGGGCATTGTTCAGCGACGTGTGGAAGCCGCACTCTCCGCGATATTTAAAAAACCATTAAGTGCACGCTTTTATGGTAAAATACTGTAGAACTGTAATGGGCTAATGTCACGGGCTCAATTGTTCGAGTGGCTGATTCAATATTGGAACAGACGTCTGCCGGCTTTTAATTGAATTTTTCGATTCGATTCCACCAACTGTTGGATGTTGAGGGTATTTTATGAACTGGCTTTACGGTGCAGGTACAATTCTTGTAATAATTAATTGTTTGATCTGATACACAATATGTCCATGTATCTATAAATAGTTGTGAATATGGTATTTGTCCACCACCAACTGAACATGATCTTAGTTCCCTTGGAAGTAACAATGGAGACCACATAGTTATAAAACAAAGAAATTAATAAATAAAAGTATTTCTTTTTAACACTTGTTTTTGCAAAGCTAATAGCGTGCCTTCTCTTAGGCTAAGTCAGTGTTAGAGGACACAAGTTGAAAATTCCCAATAAAATCTCTACCTAGAGGTATTTTCGAGTCGATATGTGTGTTGCAAACTTCACGGCCAAACCTTGAGCAGGTTTTGTAAGAAATTCAATTATGTAAAAGAAATCACGATTATCATTAGATAAATATACCGATGAACTTAAAGCCGGCCTCACGGTGACATACGCTAACAGTGGTTACAGTAAGACCTACAATAGGTACGAATTCACATTTCCCAAAAAGTAATTTGATAGTCTCTCACTATAAAGTAGGTAATAGGTAAAATAGGTAGGAAATATAAAAAAAGACAAAACCACTATTATTATAGTAACACCAACAGATAATTGCATCCCCAATAGACCCACCCACCTACAAAAGAAAACAGGCGGCGGTAACTCGCGCCTCCGGACATATTCCCGGGCGTGTTTAGCGACAAAAGTGCGAATGCGCAATAAATTGTTCCTATCCGTGATTTACAGCGGCACTAAATGTTTGATTTGTGCCCGTAAATCGAGATGAGCGTTTGGACCAGCTGATCCACGGATCCGGATCCGGACCGCCAACGTTTACAGTTACCTTGAGTTACGAATTATGTTGTTTTTTTGGTTTCGTTATTTCGACACAGATGAAATGTTGTACAAATATTTAAAAGTTGAACGGGTTTCGGTTTAATGCTCAAATTGAAACTGTGATTGGTTACACTAGTTATCTGAGTTGAATTTTTTTTATACCACTATGGTGGCAAAGAAACTTAGGGCCTGCCTGATGGAAAGCAGTCACCGTAGCCTATGGACGTTTGCAATACCAGGGTCATCACCCACGCGTTTCCGATTCCGTAAAAACGTTTTCACGAAAAAAATATTGGTCTTTATATAATACTTTACTAGGTAGGTATATTAGTTAGGCATTAGGTAGGTACATCAGAGTAAATAAGTATTATCTTCCTATATCTAAATTTATTTCTGTATCCGTGTACATCGCTGCCAGTATAAAAAGCATTTTATTTCCATCACTAGTTACGCAGGTGGCGATGGCGGCGAATAAATACGGTAAACAGCCATTGCAGCCGTTAATGCCGCGATTTAAATCAGGAACACGCGATGCGCCCGCCACTTACCGCTGTTGAATTCAAATATCGAACACCTGACGTAATAGAGTAGGTACGTTTCGGTAGATAACAAAAAATATTGGAATGAAATTTTGAATATGTGCTTGTTATTTAGGTAATTTATCACTTAGTGAAAGTAACATTACATGCAAACGCCATATTGAAGAAGAAAGGAGTTTTTTCCGAGACACAAACAGAAAAAGACAAAACAATTGAGCGCGACAACGATATTAATGACGGGGAGGCGTTAGCGTATATGTACAGGAGGTGTGGAACATGGTTGGAATTGGAAGTGCTACGAACACTGCTACGAGGGCCTACGAAAGGTAGTCTCTGTATTCCAAAGTGTAGCTTCATACTTTTCAATAAAGGTTTGCTTATAAAATCCATGAAAGTCCACGAAAACACTTAATACAAATACTATAGTAATACTAAATACAGTTGGAACGTAACTCGGCTATTATTCGTTTATCAGCCTTTTGTGAACAGGCGGCCGCGGCAACAAATAGCGGCCACAAACGCGCAGTCGTTAAACACCGCGATTTAAATCGGATCCAAAAATATAATTATCTTTGCGTTAATGCCCCGGTTGTGCTCTCGTGCACGAGGGCCCGGGATCCGCCATGACCATGATCCAGGATTCGGCAGATCAGATGATTACAGTGGAGATCGATTACCATCCGAACTCCGTGACCCGGCTACTTTACTACAGTACCTTTCAAAAATTTCGTTTTCAAAATTAAAGGTTGGCAATAGAAAATCCATAAGAATCCACGAAAACATTTAATACAAATACTATAGTAATACCAAATACAGTTGGAACGTGACTCGGCTATTATTTGTTTATCAGCCTATTGTGAACAGGCGGCCGCGGCAACAAATAACGGCCACAAACGCGCAGTCGTTAAACACCGCGATTTAAATCGGAACCGCCATGAATTCGCCGCTTAGCGCGTTTGAATTCAAATGTCGAACGCCAAATTGTAACTTGATAGCGCGTTGGAATTGGGGTACAATAACCGTTGTAATTGGTTGTACAAAATTTGTGACGATTTATAATTCGTAAGCAATGAGAAAGGAGTGGTGCCTTGTTGGAGTAATAATAAGGGTTGTTTTATTTTTTATTAGGAAAACAAACAGCATCTATGGCAGTAAATTAATAACTAAGTGCCAAATCTAATATGCCAATGATATATTTTCACATTTATCAACTGCTAGTGGACTCGGCGCGACTTCGTACGCCTTCTACTTCACCCCTAACTACCCTTTTCTTCTTGCTTATAAACCTTCCTCTTGAATCACTCTATCTATTGTTAAAAATCGCATTAAATCCGTTGCGTAGTTTAAAAGATCTAAGCGTACATAAATACATTCATAGGGACAGACGGCAGCAAGCGATTTATTTTATACCGTCTATAGAAGATGAGATGCGACTTGCCTTCCACAAACTTGTAGGTTTATACGTAACAAAGTACCCGCAGAAAATTTAAACGATAAATGAAATTCAATATCGACTAGGTATAGGTACAGAATGCCTACGGCAGAATACCCGCAGGCCAACATCTGCTATATTAACATATCAAATCGAGACCGAAATCAGTTGGGCACAAAGCAAGCAAACGCCTCAATGGAACAGACCTAATATTATATTGATGGGTTCGATTCGGCGGGAGGCGACGCCCTAGAGCGCGTTTTTGCCTGATATTTATGGCTTTGCAGATAGTGGGCCGGCGTCATGAAATATTAAACGCGTTACAAGTGGCATATAGGCAGGAAGATGAGGTAAGAAAAAAGTCTGATTCATTTGGGTTTTGTGGTAAGTGTTGTGTGGATGTGCTTTGATTGTGTATGTTTTATGTTGGTGATGGTTGTGATGTTCCTAGTAAGTGCAGTGTTTGTGCAAGGAAATTGGAAAATTGTGGTATCTACTTTCTGGGTACACTTAAGAATCTAATTATTTGAATATATAAAATATTGTATCGATTGATTGTAAAATATGTAACTCTGAAATGGGCATCACGTTTTCACATTTGTGAAGTGACATGATTTTCCGGCCTTAATATAATAACATCAAAACACTATTAACAACTTACTTATTGTAGAAGATACAGAATACGAGTATTGTCCTAAGTAAGTAAGTATTTCAAAGTAATACTTTGAAATGTACTTTGAAACTTGTAGTATATCAGTTACCTAGCACCAATAGTACAAGTTTTGCTTAGTTTATATCTAAATGGCGCTGTGTGAATTTGTTCACGATAATGTATTTATTCCTAAACCCAGAATCGTATCCACACTAGTGCTGCCCACAAAAAGAGCAGCGGCAAAAGTTGGCTCGGTTCCGCATCAGTATCTCGTTTGCGGATCACACAGAAGTTTATTCGCCACTTTTATCGCGGCAGTCGGGGAGCGAGCGTTAGCCAAAATGATTTATACCATTTATCATAAATAACTTAGTCCTTTTGATTCCATTCGGTGAACTATTCGGTGTACTGATTCACCCTGTACGCGGTTGGAGGAAATTAGATTTTTTTCCGTTTTGACTTTTGCCGGTGTTGCGGTTGTACATACAATGTAGAGTAAACAATGGAATTTTCACGATTATCAGTTTAAACTTTTCACAATTTTCACTAGTTACGACGAATCCATTCGACGTCCAAATAACTGTTTAATCCATATAAAATTTTAAATGTAATATTAAAAACGGGCTTTAAAAGAGTCCCTAACATGATAGAAACTGATCAACTTGCGAAATATTCCTAAAAGTGGAACACTTCGCTTTTTTGTATCCAATGCAACCTATTAAAACTTTTGGATTGGATACAGTAAACACAACATATACCTAAAAAAAAGAATTTGCATTACCTGCCGATGTCCCTACTTTTTTTCAATAACTGCACCCCGTAGTGGACTCGTTAATAAACAGCCGGCCGATATTGGCGGAAGAGTTATCGGCACGAGTGCGTAATAAAGTATCGACAGGTCCGCAGCAAGTTCTAATATTGTTCAATCTACATATTATTCCAATAAGTGGGTTTTCCGCGGCCCTATATTGCGCTCAGGGGCGGACCCTCGCGGTAAGTTTTTACCTTTTATTGTTTTATTTATAACTTTGTGATTGATGACGCCGAGTCGGAGTTGCTTCATAAATATTGAGGCGGGAACTCACGCTGCGAAATAGTTTTGAGCGGAATCTTTTTGCGGGCTGAATAGGTGCGTTGCTCTATTATTTAGCAACTATTCGTTTGTGAAGTGATGTGTTACTTTTTTGTTTGGATAGTAGTCTTTTTATTTTAAGATTAGGAATTTAGAATTTTTATCCAAAAAGAAACCCAATCGAATCAGAAATATTTAACAAACGTAATGGAATTGAGTTTGCAAAGGCGAAATGTGTAAAAGTTTACTTCCATGCATTGCGATATTGAAAGTGACGCAGCCACTCTGACTATAAAGACCCGACCCGACCACATAAACATGCATCAAAGCCCGGCAGGTACACCGAAAGGCCATCAACACACAATAGCGAATCATATCTGCCGAATACCGTCCATAAACTCCGGACCGGCATAGACGTCCGCGCGGGTCGGCGGCCGCTATCACAATGCGGTGCGCGGGGACAACGGCGCTTCCTGTTCCGGCCGCGGCGCCACCATCGCGAGATTTATGCGCGGTACTTCCTCCTTGCGCCATATGCGACTACCCTCCGCCTCATTTGCACAAAACTCGGGTTTTTCAAGCACCTGCGTGCCGGATGTGCGCTCTTTGCCGTCTCGTGTGTCAGCTTTGTTAGCTCTGATTGCTTATTTATTTATTTTATTTGTTTAACCATTTATTGTACACAAGATTGGTACAAATTTATATGACATAATATATCAGACACAACAGGCCAACTTATTTCTATAAAGAAATAATCTTCCAAAGTAATCTTCCAGCAGCTTGCTTAATTAGGTATGGCTATTTTTGGCTAGAACTGAAATGTGTATTGTTATTAGTAATTATTTGTTGGCATCGACGTCCCAGGGCTGATAGGATGATGATATTTTCTATCGTTTAATTACGGTGAGGGAAAACATCGTGATGAAACTTGCACATTCAGGCGACTGAATGTGTAAGCATGATCCAAACTGGTCAGGTTCCCCTGGTAGCAGGGTCACCTGTAATTATCTGATCTTCCAAATCCTGGATCATGGTCAAGACGATCCCCTGGCCTTCATGAGCGAGACCACAACCTGGACATTAATCGTTAAAATAACCGACCGACCGATCTCTATCGTTTAATACGATCTGAAGCAATATAATGACTTTTAAACAATCATTTTGAAGGTTTGCTGTAGCACTGCCAAAGGTAATGATAAATAAAGGGAGTTTCTTTTTTAACTTCCGACAGCAAGGCACCCCTGTCCACTGAGTTAAACGCAATTTTCACGTAAACTTTCAGCAACACTTCGCCTCCGATTTGCTCCAGTAAGGTGAGGGTTGCGTGAATAAGCAGCTTCGCAGCCACCTCTGCTGCCGAAACCTTTGAACTTTACTAAAATAATATGTTAGGGAAAGTGAAGCATATCGGCAGCAGATTTTGGATGTTACACGACGCCAAGTACACCCACAGCGATGGGTCTTATACCGCCATTTTTTTTTTGAGGGCGCATTTATTGGCGCTGTATGTATACGATCTTGTAATAAGTGTTAGTAAGGCTACTTTGCACGACTAAAATCGTACCTCTCGTCTAGCTTTTTTATAAATATCTACGTAGAAACAAACATACCACGGACTTATTTCAAAAACGTTTCACTTTAAACTTCGAAAATTTCCCCACACATTTCCCGCCTACCTTGTAAATTCAGACGAGGTTAATACGTAATTACTTTAAAAACCGTAAGCAAAACACGAGTAAAGCGTATGAAAATTGAATCTCGTCGGCTCACGAGCTAACGAAGTTGGTGTAACGCGTTTATGTTTATAAAATATTCGTGAGCTGGCGAAGAGTGAGATGCCGATGGGAAGATTTAATCCCTACGAACATGATCATGAGTAGCTGTTGCAGGTACGTATAAACAAGTGTTTGAAATTGAAATGAAATGAAGTTTCAATTAAAATCAACAGCAAATGACAACCAGAAATAAACAAAACAGGTTTTACAAACAAACTGTTACGCCTTCACTTGTATTTTTTACGTTTATGCCCAATGCTCAATGCTCAAGATATTATTTATTGCTAACGCCACACGATATAAATAATAAAATAATCCACTTGACGTTAATATCCCGGTAGTGCTCTCGCACACGAGGAGTCCGCCTTCACCATGATCCAGGATTTGGCAGATCAGATCATAGAGTGAGTGGAGCGACTGCCATCTGACCTCTGTGACCCTGCTACCAGGGGAACCTGACCAGATTGGATCATGGTTACATATTCAGTCGTCTAAATATGCAGGTTTTATCACGATGTTTTCCTTCACCGTAAAAGCATCGTAGTAACGCCGAAATAGGCACGGTATGCTGGTATAGCCATGCCGTCATGACGGTAGCGACCGAAATACAGCGGAGAATGACGTCACAGAAACCTCTGTAAATGGAAAACCGCCGCGGATATGAATTCATTTTTTTCTCGATCCAAGGCTATATAAAAAACATGTGCTTGCTTGGGGCACAAAAATAATGGTATCAAAATTGAGATACTCTACATATCCACTTAGTTTCAGATTTTTTGGAACCTCCAGGTTGCCAGACCTTGTGAGATATAACCGAATACAACAGTCACGTATATTACTTAGACATAACTCCACAATCGAGTCAAATTAACTTCGACACACGGCTAACGTGAGACGTAGGTACAGGCAGGAACAAAACGCGGCCCCTGCATAATGGAGCGGCGGCCGCGAACGCTCGCGGCGCCTCGGAATATCTTAGCAGTTGTACCGCTATCACGTCACTCTTGGCGAGGCGGGCTTGCTGAGGCGAATTTTGGTAGTTTTGAGATGAAAGTTTTCAATAGGCGCTGTTCTAATTGGCGACGGTCGTGCGACGCACGACCGTTGTCAATTAGGACAGTGCCTTAACGTCTTTACTTTATTTAAAAGTGGACCTCGGGCCCGGATATCCTGAGATGTTGGCAATGGATTGTGGAGGCGATAGGTGCACTAGAATCGTCCAGACTGACTTGCCTTATTTGGTAAACAAGCAATACTCGTAGCAAAATCACGAATAGCTGTGTGACCGTGTAGGCACACAGCTAGTGTGTATATATGTCTTGAATTAAATAAGAAACACATAGAATATGAATTTCTACGAATACTGCCGCAAATTATCCATTTAAATACACAATTTCACTTTTCACTTTCACAGTATTTTGTCAAAACAAATTGTCTTTGGTCGCTAGTACGCCATATTTACCTTTATCATAATATTTATGTTTACCAAATAAAACAAATCAGTCTGGACAGATTTTACATTCTACATTAACGTAATCCAACAGAAAAGTTATGAAGAGTGTAATGACAATTTTATGCTATCATACCTAAAATTGACTATTATTGTAAAATGCGAAAATTTATACTCCGAAACTCCAAACTAGCTAATCATTCCTATTCGTCGCAACCAACCCGCACGCCTAGCAATTCTCGAGCAAAGTTTCATATAAATTTTGTACAACAAACCTTAGCTGACGTTAACTTGGTATCTTTGTCTGATGCTCACGTGAGGGGTGGGGGTTGAAGGGGTGCGGGAGGGGCGGAATTCCAACTAGCTTTGTGAATCAATCAGGAATTAATTGCGGGCCCTCGGAGTTGAGTGGAGTAGGCACTCCTGAACTCGATGCAAAGCATATCACTTTTCAGTTTGCGTATTGCCTACTCGTAACGTTTCGAATGCACTTGCTTTGCTTTTGAAGCGCATTGCTGGTGGAAAAATTGCCGCTAACGTTTTGGAGCTGATAGTACCACTAAGACTTCACAGTTCCTGTGGGCTTTGTTGCAATGTAACCAAATACGTTTTCCGTAGCGTTTCAATGAGGGCATTGTTCAGCAGTTGACGTCAATTAATAGTGAGTTACGGGTGAAATACCAACAAAAGTATGATTCAAATGACGTTAAACGTGATTTTTAGATATTTTTAAGATCTTTGTGCATACCCGACTAAGTTTATTTATTTATAAATAATACGTCATGTAACGTAACGTTTAGTCACGTTTAACGTCATTTTGTATTAAAAGTTTGTTGATATTAAATGCGATAAAGAATTTGGTGCAAGCCACCCTTAATTATGAAACTAACACAAGATGAGCTTGTCATTCTAATTAGTTGAACGAGTAACTTATCTTGTGTCAGTTCTTTAAATCTACTGTCTAATAAAAACTTACATTCCACTTTTAACGTTTCGAAACAGTTCAATTAATCATCTTATCAGCCGCAAAGGCCTGTCCCATGCCTTCCGCATCCACCTGGAACCTGGTTTGAATTAATACATACCCTATTAATATTTCTGGATTTATTGTCGGTTTACCACATCTAAAAATAAAATTAATAGAAAACCAATTAAAAGAAACAACGCAATTGAGCCTGTGAAAGCTATACCCAGTACTTACTCATATAGAACCCCATGCGTCCGTACGTAGCAGTAAACAGTCTCACAACTCGGGGAAGTTACCGAGCGGTAACTTCATAACAGTACCTACAATTGTTTAGATCCCAAAGTTAGGTACGGCGTCAAAGGAAAAGTTACAAGTGGTTCGCAATAGAAGCATTTCTATGGACGTTTGCGGTGATTTTGTAAGGCAATTAATAAAACTTTCTTTCTATTATAGCCAGTTGATGCGACAAAAAGGGAAATGGCTGAGTAATTAAGGGAAACCTAATTAAAGATTCGACGCAAAATATTGTTGGCAGCGGGTCACAAAACTTAATTACTGAACTTGAGACTCCTCCACGTCAGTGGAGGATATACGTCATCGCTTGGCAGGCAGCTTCAAAACACTACTTGCCATTTTCCGAGTTACGGAGGCGCTGGCTGCTCTACCTCTGTCGCATACAAAAGGAGGGTTGGTACCATATTCTACTTTGCCGGACACAACACTGCTTAACAATAAATAAATATGTTTTGGACAAATTCACACGCTATCTAGCCCCAAACTAAGCAAAGCTTGTGTTATGGGTGTTACTTAACTGAAAAACTACTTCTATACTTTTTTTTTAATACATACTTATACTACACTGTACTTACTGTACTATACTGTAAATTCATCATTTCAATTTCTGCTCGGCCGGGAATCGAACCCGAGACCTCCGGGTAACAGACGCATATTAAGCAACTAAACCACTCGAATTGTCAAAAATATTTTATTTACTCTAACTTAACTCACTTTAAATTTCAGGCAGCCATTTTCAAGTTTTCATGTCATTATGATCGCACTCGTACCACAAGCCTATTTACTACAAATCCACCACCTCGAAGACCACAAAATTACCTAAAGCACTTAAACCTGAACTACCTAAAACAATTTACCTGTTCTACCTCGTGACCGCACAGTCATCAGACAGACGGTAGTATTTCACAGAGTATCAACCCGTCTGCTGGCTACCTGAGCGCTGTCTAAGTTGCCGCATTCCGGTGCCGAGTGGCTCTTTGCAACCCTCGCACGGAAGGATAACTTGATACAAAGGCATGCCTTGCGTCTAGCTTTACCTATCAGCAAACTAAGGCATTTAAATTGACTAAATCCATCATGGTACAGCGGGGAAAGGTATGCTCACTTACTTTTTTCTGCCCATAGTGGTTTACTTATTTTCTATGTTACAGAAATTAACAATTTTTTTCGACTTTGGCTTCCATATCCATGTAAATCGTTGTCTGGAAGAGATCTCGTACTTTTGTAATCTTACTGTGTCTATTTTTAGTTATCCTGTACAATAAAGAGTTTATAAAGAAATAATTCATTAGACAGTCTTCTGCAGTCTTCTTAAGCTGAGTGATGATATCCCTCATTCGCGGTCTCTGATTGGCTATAAACATATATCCGTCTATTCGCAGGGTGTCCCGTTGTAACTCCTAAACGGTAAACAAACTTTGTTGTTCGAGACTAAAATCGTCGAAAGCCTAAGATAACACACAAGTTAGTATCTGAGCTTAAGTGGGACACACTCATACTTGCGACTTGACTGCTTCTTGTTGCCTTTATCTTCCCAAATTGTTTCCATTCAATGTTGGCGACACACACTTCCTTCTCGACGTTGAGGCTTCAAGAATTTACACCATTCTATAAAATTCATTTTTGTAACTTCGGTATTTATCAATGCCTTTTTCGCCAAATCCTTATTCATATATCATACGTTATATTTTATCTTAAAAAAAAATAGAGACACTATAAAAATTGCAATAATATAACCCAAGGTATAAAATGTCCATAGGTACTTAATATTAAAAAGGGAAAAGATTTGATTGTTTGTAATGGATAAACTCAAAACTTGATCCGATTTTGAAAATAGAAAGCTACATTATCACTAAGTAACATAGGCTACTTTTCATCCCGGGAGAAGATTAGCCTGCGAGAAAATTAATTGCGCGTAGGTGAAAGCCACTGAGAACGGCTAATACCTAAATAATATTTTGCGTAAACAACAACTTGCGTAAGTACATATTCGGATCCACGTCTTCGCCCTGTTAGCGAAGAATTACCCGTGTGAATATTTTATCAGTTGCTAATTGCTCTAATTATTTACGAGTTTAAACACACGGTGAAGAATCTCAAAAGGGTCCGCACGTGTGATGTACTAATGCATTACGAGTAAGTGAATAATGGAGAAGCGTTCATATGGATTTGTGCGTAGTGTGTAGGTATTCCAAGTTTTGTGTAGCTATCTTTCTCGGTCGTAAATTAAATGAGTTAGAAATTTTTTTAAAACGACTGTGCTGGTCACAGACTTGAGCCTCGTCCACATTATTAGAGGGATTTAAATATACATGATTTTGGGTTGTAGTACCTAAAAGCCCCAAGATATTAGTAGTTTGTGTTTAACAATACAAAGTTAGATAATTAGGACAATTACGCTTTTAAAAATTAATGGGTCCATTTACTTATTCTTTACGTTCTCACGCACGCAACGTCAAAACAAATCCCTTTTAAAAATACAATGTTGCTGGTGTTATTGCAAGTTGCAACGTACCTACAGGTGACTAATATTGTAGGTACTGAAGGCAGCACATCAACTTTCCCCGTTTAGAGTATAGTCTATACTAGTCAATCACTCCACGAATTAAAATTAACAAAGACCACATTAGACATTTATTTATTTACCTTAAAAAAATTAACATCGTGATATCAATATCCCTGTTGTGCTGTCGCGCGCCAAGGCACGGGTTTCGCCTTGACCATGATCCAGGATTTTGTAGAACAGGTAAATTACTTATTTGCCTATACATACCTACACAGATTGTGATATTCACAGGCCCACCAGGCCCGCAAGGCCGACACGAAGCCAATCCGCAATAACTCCACTCAAATCTGACATAAACATGACCGATATTCACCAACCAATTTGCATGTCCGTTTCGTGGGCTCTTGAATAAATTAGAGTTACCTCAAGCTACCTGCCGGCCCTATGAATATGTAAGACAATGCCTTCCAAATCTTAGATCCCAATTAGGGGGGGTCATTAAACCCATGGTTGATTACATCTGGCTGCGAGACGAATTGCTAATGGTTGTGCATAATTGTCGCAGGTAATTCTGTGGGGTGCGTGCTGTCAATTATACGTTGGCTTGTTGGGTGGGATAAGGCCGGATGATGGCCGGCGGCATCGAGGATAGAGCATAGGGAAAGTAGTTACTTATTATGTAGTAAGTAGGGTAAAGTAATAGGACGGACGGGATGTTTAGGTAACGGGTTACGTAGAAAAGCGCGATTTTTGGATTTTTGTATGAAAAGCTTTCGTAAACGAGCTCTAAAAGCACAAAAAACCTAGCTTTGTCCGAAGACAATGTCACTCCATTATATAATTCAACAAGTACAACATACTATAAAATATAAGACATAAAATATGCAAAAATTATCTATCATCCCTAGCCTATCAATCCTATTTAATGCTTTTGGCCTCTCTAGAAAAAGGCCAACTGTTATACCTACCACCCCACCAAAAAGACACCCAGATGTAACTGATTCATGACTGGCAATGTACGAGTAACAATCCAATTATCAGTATATAGTATGTAACATATAGTCGCTTCCCGCCGTCTGCCCCTATATATCTATGTAGGTATCTATGTACGCTTAGATCTTTTAAACTATGCAACGTATTTTAATGCGGTTTTCAACAATAGATAGAGCGATTCAAGAAGAATAAAGAAAAAAGAGGGGTAGGGTTAACGTTAGTGTAAGCGAACGAAGTCGCGCCGGGTCCACTAGTCTATACATAAATGTAACAAATTGTCGCTTCCCGCCGTCTGTCCCTCTGTATGTACATACTTAGATCTTTGAGACTACGCAACGGATTGCAATGCGGTTTTCAACAATATCTATACAGAGTGATTAACGATCGAAGTCGCTAGGGCAGCTAGTTCATAAGTTCTAAATTACAGATACCCAACTACAGCAAACCGTATCACCGTTGACGAGTACAGGCATATCGGATAGCAGCTCGTCGGCGAGCGGTCAGTTAGCCGCCACTTACCCGCCGGTCACCGTAATCTTGTTAGCCGTTAATCGATTTACCGCTCGTCCGAAAGTCGATATCGGTCTACACGGTCTACGAGTACGTTAATATTGCAGGTATTGGGTGCAGGGTGAGGTGGTGTTGCGTTATTGCCTCTTGGTGGTGGAATTATTAAATTATGAATTACTAGTGGACCTGTAGCGACTTCATTCGCGTATCTACGTTGCGTATTTTAAAAGATCTAAGCGTACATAGATACCTACATAGGGACATACAGCGGGAAGCGACATTGCTTTATACTGTATATAGATGTGTAGGTACCTAAAACTAATGGTTTGGTTTGTAAAGCGATGATGATGTTTTTCCGAAATAGTAATAGGTCCTCTGTGGAAATAAATAGAGGATCGCTTGATGATAACACTTTCCATTTGCGATCTTTGTGACAAACCCCCGTTTGCACCGCATTCTTAAACACGTTTAAGAATTACGTTTAACGTTGAAATGCTTTTAAGAGTTTGGTACAAGCTGCCTAAACTAAAACAAAACTATTTTTAGAAGTCAAGTTCTTGACGCGAGGTGAACTTTTTTGCAAATTTAATCAAATAGGTCTTAACTATTAACTCGAAACAATGCACGCTGCAAATACCTACGCGCCTGTACAGACATTAAATACCTCCAAATTAAAACTAAACCGTACCGACCATTAATCATTTGTCAAACACATCGCTTGACCAATGTTGATACTCGCCAATTAGGGCGATATCTGGAAGTACAGTCGCAAACAAAAGCACCCAAACAGACGGGGCCCGGCGTCATGTGTTTTATAACGAGCTAATTATTCCGGTGTGAGCGCGAGTGTGGGACGCGCCATAAATATGGCGGACAAACACGGTATTAGCACCGGTCACGCTGCACAGTGTTTGTGCACGGCCTAAAACAACACGTGTCTGCGGCCACTGACTAAATTTGTAGCCAGCGGTCATTCGTCGAGTCAGCGTGCCCCTGGAGGTACAACCGACACCGGAATCCTAAGCTTTGATGTGGAGGACAGGAATACGCAAACATGGCTCACGTGTATCAGGCTCCTGTTTGTCCAGGAACTCATGCCTTGAGCATTGTCTAATTGTAAGGTGAAAGCACAAGTATAAGAGAAAAAGAGAATTTTCATTAATAAGTATAATATACCGTCACGGTATACTCGTATTATGCTTATTAATAGCAATCTGCTCCCGAGACTGTCAACCCTAGGGATCTAAAATTTTCATGAAGATAAAATATAGTTCATATTATGCCGCATAGTGTCCGGCAGAGTAGAATAGCACCAACCCCTTACACTCGTGGGTGTCGTACAAGGCGACTAACGTTTTCGAGGCAAAATATCTAAAAGTTAAAGAATTTTATAATCGTAACTAAGTACTTTTTGAGATTATCCATTACAAACAACCAAACCGACAAAACTACAAACAATCAAATCTTTTGTTTTATAATATTAGTTTAATAAATAGTACCTATTAACTAAAAAAAATATTTGAAGCAAAAATCTACGTTCACCCACCTGAAAAAAAATGTAACACTTTTGTACGCGACAGTCGAAATACGTGCTCGCGCCTAAACAGAATCCACAGGAAAAATATCTTTTATTTGTAATAATATTTTATTTGGCAATTAAAAGTAACGAAATAATTTTATTCGTATAAAGATATTATTTTAGGAGATGTTAATCTGTAATAGAATTAATTCAAACTTTGTAATTTTATTCATAGAACCCCTTTTGAAAAGCGGATATATTTGTAGACTTTTGTGGGAGCACATTGAATTTGTGGCAGCAGGTACCAGGTGGCAAGTAGGTGTTGTAGGTAGGTATTTATATCTACCTTGGATACTGATAATAAAAAAAAACAAAAGGTAAGTAAACGAGTAACCGTGATTCAATCTAGTCAGGTTTCCCTGTTAATAAGGTCACGGAGGTCAGATGGCAGTTGCTCCTCTGTAATTACCTGATCCGCCAAATCCTGGATCATGGTCAAGGCGGACCCCGGGCCCCAGAACTTCTCATTGAATTCATTACACAAACCTCTTTTATTTCAATGTACAATTTTCAAGTCAAGCAAATCTAAAAGCGTATAATTTTAAATGTTCACATCATATCCTACCAAAATACTAAAGGGTGATTAAAACCCTAAGCCACGCTAATCATTCAAATCACGGTGTAATGGCGCCAATGTCAACCCGCGGGCCACGTATGGCGCTCACAAACATTCATTATAACACACTAGGGCTGAATATAAAATATTTGAAAGCAATCCTCTATCCTACTAATAATATTATAAATTCGAAATTTGGTGTGTGTGTGTGTTTGTTACCTCTTCACGCCTAAGCGGATGAAATTTGGTAGGTAGCCAGGTTAGGGTTTGGAATAAGACATATGCTTGATATAACGTGTTGTCATAAATAGTATAAAAAAAAGTAGGTTCCCGCCATCTGTCCCTATGTGTCGGGCCGGGTCCACGAGTCATAATATAAATGCGAAAGTTTGTAAGGAAGGATGAATCGATGTTTGCGTCATTTTCACGCAAAAACTACTGAACGGATTTCGGTGACATTTAGCAGTAATATAGCCTATAGCCCAGATTAGGAAACAGTTTCAGTATGGAAATTCAATGTAGTTCCCACTAACTTGTTTACAAATTCAATATGGTAACATAATTCTTTTTCACTAGCACAGAAACTTACGAAATCGTACCTAACCGTACCCCACCTAATTTAAATCTATTACGATAACCTACGGACATTCTCAATGCCAGGGCCGCATTATACACCAGAAAGGCGGCGTAATACGTGCACGCGGCGCGGGCGGTGCACGCGACGCGCGCCGCATGAGCAATGGCCGCTACGTGCCCGTGCCGGCGGCGGCCGAGCGGACTTTAGGAGGCTGGGTTGGTCAGGAACGTTCTTTCTGATCTGTGATCAGTTAGCGAAGAAAAATGCGGCTGGGTGGGTCAGGAAACTGTTTTCTGATATGTGATCAGCGGTTAGCGATGAAAATTGACACTATAGATGTCATTTTATGTCATTAATAAGGGATTGCTTATACGTATAACCTAACAATGGGGGGACAGAAAAAGTCGGATAACCGTCGGATAACCCTATCTAAAACAAACTTGTTATCTAACAGCGTCATAATCCATCAGACATTTAATTTCACGACATATCTGCATACTTCTCTCAAGTCGTCTCACGAAATCTAAAAGTAATATACTACACAAAAGTGGACAACTTTTGTAAGAAAGAACAAGTAAAACTACACTTACAGCCAGTTAACCCCTATCACAAACACGCTGCCCGGGAGACAGCCCCAACTGCCCCGACTGACCCCAAAACTTAACCAGTAAATACTGAAGCCGCTCCAACTATCAAAAACTTGGGGCCCACTCGGCCCACTCGGCCCCAAGGAGCCTCAGTGGTCATTAATTAAATGTATTTTCCATGTAAGTAATACGGGTGCAAATTAATTAATCATATTCGGTAACGTATGCGGTTTCAGTTGCCGTGTTTGTGCTGGGAAACAATCGGGTGGCTAAGTCGCAAATTGACTCCCATTTTCGATTGATTTGTCAATTCATTATTTTATTGTTAGGACGTTTCCCACATTTAAACGTTATTGATTTGAATTCGTATTTAATATGTCGCAATCCATGATGTTTAGTTTTTGTTTTAATTTTGATAAAATATAATTCTTGATGCAGTTGTAATGTACGATGAACCTTGACGTTTAAAATAGTCGTCATAATATATCATTCTACGTTTACCTTTGATTTGATTATTGTTATTACCATTAAAAAAATTCTAACTCAACTCTTACATGTATATTGGAACGACAAATTTAGTTTAATTTTGTTATATTAACGTAAAGTTAGATGACCAAGGCACCTCCTAAATGTCGGGACTTAGAAGTTAACGTCAAACACAATTCACTAACTCCATTGCATCAATGCCTTAGCTTAGCGAGTGTAGCTAGTGTCAGTCTAGCCAGAGTTCTCTTCGGACTAACCGACACTGGACATTAAAATTTCAGACTACTATGACAAAACCATGTACATAATTTATAAGTGGCACCGTAAACATGTTCATTACATTTGTATAATCAATCAAACAGCTTCTGCCTCTTTTCCTTCTCCATTTCGCCCGCTCTCCAGCATATAAGTATCCATAACTAACGCTCCGTAGTAAACTCTACCCACAGCCTGAATAAACGGTCTCAGTCCCAGCAGCGCGCCAAACACACGCGCCCTGCCCGTCAAGGTGGAACTTGGAAGTTCAACAGATTTCCAAGTTACACTTAGCCTGTATCAGGGCTGCAGTAACAGATTGGCCGCCTTGCCATTGCTCGAGCCACTCCCGAATTCAATTAATCATAGTTCGGATTAGTTCCCTCTTTGACGCTCGTCGGCTGCGGCCAGACGTGACTGTCTTCACTAATCGCGTTCCGGATATTATTAATTCGTATTTCATTATTATAGGTAACTCCTAAGCGGTAAGTATGTATGTACTCGAGCGAACGAACCAAGGTTCATTGTTCAATTCGTTCAAGGTTTCATGTTGTTACATCACAAAGTACGACTAGCGGCTGCGCGCACCGTTTTTTCCTTGTAATGTGGTTGGTGACGTCTCACATCTTACGTTGTGCACAGCAAAAAAATTTGGATTGCCTCATACAAGAAACAAGAAAGCTATAAACGGCGGGGAAACTATCTCGACGAGCTAACACTATAGGTACAAGCACATCACACATTACAGGCAAATGCACAGGAAGTATATCGTCTAGGTGGACAATAGTACCAGGAGGGTATAAGCTAGCTAGACAGTTTGTCTGGACGCGGTTACATCGCGAAGGAAGTCGTTTCGAGTTCCGGCGCGCCCCCGCGTCTAGGAAGTCGGGTTTCCCGCGAGATGAAAGAAATACTTCGGAAACTTCTACATTTACCAACCTTTCGATTTGTACAGAGTTTTTGTGAGACAAATTAAAAGAGTTCTGTTATGTTTTCCGGGCTGTTTATGAGGGTTTTTGTTAATTTGAAATATATAATTTTTGCTTGAAAAAGTTTCTTAATTTTGCCAGGAAAGTTTATTTTTGTTTGGTATAAAGAACGCTGTTTTACCAAAGGCCAAGGTAAAACAAGGTAAGGTTGGGTAATTTATTTATTCATAGTGTACCTAAGCATCGTTAGCTACAAACGGCTAAATGTTAATACCTCTCAGAATCCCCTAGCAGACTATCTCACCCACACAAAGTGCGGTCCGAAGGCTTAGTTGTAAACTAAAGCGTGATTTAATTTTAAGTCAAGTTCTTCCCGCCGGCATTTAGGAGTGGCTCTTAATAAATCTGCTACTTACCGGGCCCGGGTTCGATTCCCGGCGGGCTCCGGTCCGAATTAACTTGTTAGCCTCCAGTACTGACCAGCGGAAGTTACCGTAACTTTGTAATTGGCGAGATACTGATATCTTGAGAATACTCTACAGACCAGTTTAATGTTTAGACCCTTCTGTGTATAATCTTCTTCTAAATATACTATACTAAAATGAAAGTACCTATTAGAAATGGACATATTTCTTTGACTCAATCATTCTTCAAGAGGTATATTAGAGGTCTTTGTAAAGGCTTGGCCTTGATGTTACTGATGTCTAAAGGCGGCGGTGACCACATTTCATCAGGTGGCCGACTTGCTTATTTGTGTGCCGTGTAATAATAAAAAAAATCTCGACGATTCCGTCTTACTTTCTTTAGATAATAGTGGAAAAATCCATGCTGATTACAGTCCATGACGGACATCTTTTTACCTACATTTTTCTAACCAAACTACAAAACTGCCTTTCATGTAGCTGGATACCAATTTAAACAGCTGTGTATAATTTGTAACTATTTGTGGCAACACCGCAGCCATACTAGCCATTAATTCGGCTCCGCTTGACGGAAGTTGAGACAAATTAGGGTTGATTATATTGTTGGTTAAACTGAAATCAATATTGCCCCGGGATTGTTTATTTAATGTTGCGTTGTTACAAGTTGCTGTGTTTTAGTTTCGCCGCTTCGTTTGCACTGGACCGGGGTATTTCGTAAGCTGTTTAGTTTACTGTTTGCCGACTAGTTTAAATTGGTACCTTTGTGCTTACAACGTATAAGACTTACTTTAATTAATGGTTGATAGAAATTAATATTGGCTATGTGGTGTCCGGCAAAGTAGAATAGCACAAACCCTTTACACTAAAGTAAACTTTTCGAGACAAAAGATGTAGAGTCTCCATAGGCTGGAAAATGGGCAGCAGCTTTTTCCATTGTTATATTTATAACACTGCGATCTCTAACCCGCCTGCCAAGCGTGGAGATTATGGTAATAACCTACCCTTTCATTGAAAGGCCCTAAGTCCTGCAGTGAACTGTTACGGGCTTTAATGATGATGATGAGAAATCAGTGTGAATAAGTAATCCTTGATAACTAGGTGGCTCAACAATAAATGTAAAGTAATATAACTTTATTTATTCTGTCTCATAATAAATCACAATTTACAAAATATAACAAAACTTAACTAATTAAAACTCATCATCATCATCATCATATCAGCCAGAAGACGCCCACTGCTGGGCATAGGCCTCCCCCAGAGATCTCCACAAAGGCCGGTCCTGTGCTTTTCGCATCCAGCTGGTACCTGCGATCCTTACCAGGTCGTCAGTCCACCTTGTAGAAGGCCTACCCACGCTGCGTCTTCCGGCACGTGGCCGCCACTCGAGAACTTTACTGCCCCATCGGCCATCTGTTCTTCGAGCTATGTGCCCTGCCCACTGCCACTTCAGTCTGGCAATCTTTAGAGCTATGTCGGTGACCTTGGTTCGCTTGCGGATCTCCTCATTTCTGATTCGATCGCGCAAAGAGACTCCGAGCATAGCTCTTTCCATTGCCCTTTGGGTAACAGTGAGCTTTCTCATGAGGCACATTGAATATTAATCCACAGCTGGAAAGATCGAGATTGATGAGGTCCACGCTCCGGCCTGTACCCACCCACATCCAAAACCCCGAGAGCTTTCAACTCGAATTACAAAATCGCTTCGAGTGCCTAGGAGATTGCGTCGACGTGGACGACTACAATAACAGGTTCGTGGAAACTGTCTATACGGTTGGGTCAAAGTTTTACAAAACCTGCCGTACAAAAAGAACAAGCAAAATCTCTGACAATACCCTCAAACTCATGGAAGAAAGACGCGCAATGACTCTGCAATCCCCTGATGATGTCTCTCAATTTAGGCGACTTAATCGACAGATCTCCAAGTCTCTGACTCGCGATATACGCGGCTTCAATACTATCAACATTGAGGCGGCGATCGAGCGGAATAAAGGCTCTAAAGTCTTTGCGAGAGATCTGTCGATTGGACAGAGCCAGTTGACAAGACTGAAAACGGATGACGGCAGAGTTGTTTCGACCAAGTCCGAGGTTTTGAGGGAAGTCGAGAGGTTCTATGGACAGTTATACACGACAACACGGGAACCTGTTACCAGTATGGCAAAAGACCCCAGAGCCAAGTTGACCCGACACTACACCGAAGATATCCCGGACATCAGCCTGTACGAGATTAGTATGGCTCTCAAACAGCTCAAGAACAACAAGGCGCCGGGTGATGATGGAATTACGGCTGAGCTTCTGAAAGCTGGTGGCAAACCTGTGCTTAAGACCCTTCAGAAGCTGTTCAATTCCGTCATCCTCGAGGGAAAAACGCCGGAAACATGGCACAGAAGTATAGTGATATTGTTCTTCAAGAAAGGTGATAAGGCTCTCTTGAAGAACTTCAGACCAATATCGCTGCTGACCCATGTGTATAAGCTGTTTTCGAGAGTCATTACGAATCGTCTCGCACGCAGGTTTGATGACTTCCAGCCTCCCGAACAAGCCGGATTCCGAAAAGGTTTTAGTACCATAGACCACATTCATACGCTGCGGCAGGTTATACAGAAGACCGAAGAGTATAACCGGCCATTATGCTTGGCGTTTGTGGACTATGAGAAAGCCTTCGATTCGATCGAAACTTGGGCGGTGCTCCAGTCTCTACAGCGGTGCCAAATTGACTATCGATATATCGAAGCACTGAAGGGTTTGTACGAAAACGCCACTATGTCAGTTCGTCTCCAGGATAAGACCACAGAACCTATCCAGCTGCAGCGGGGTGTTAGACAAGGTGATGTCATATCACCGAAGTTGTTCACTGCTGCACTGGAGGATATCTTTAGGCTTATGGACTGGGACGGACTTGGCATCAATATTAACGGCGAGTACCTTACTCACCTCAGATTTGCTGACGATATCGTAGTCATGGCTGAAACCCTGGAAGACTTGGGCAAAATGCTCGATGACCTCTGTAGTGCCTCTCAACAAGTAGGTCTTAAAATGAACATGGACAAGACGAAAATTATGTCGAATGTCCATGTTGTGCCTACTCCAGTGACCGTTGGAGGCATTCCACTTGAAGTTGTTGACGACTATTCATACCTAGGACAAATAGTTCAGTTAGGTAGGTCCAACTTCGAGAAAGAGGTCAATCGACGAATCCGACTCGGTTGGGCAGCATTCGGGAAGCTACGCCATATATTTTCGTCCCAATTACCGCAGTGTCTCAAAACGAAGGTCTTTGACCAATGTGTGTTGCCAGTGATGACATACGGAACCGAAACGTGGCCGCTCACTGTGGGCCTTATGAGAATTAAAACTAGGTTAATCTAAAACTAAATTTAACTAAAACTAAAAATAATAATAATACTAATAATAATTAATAAACTAATCTAATAAACCGCTGCCATTAGGCAAGGTGCCCAAAATGCTGGCGGCATTGCCACGTTGAATGGCAATGCTTAAACGCTGTGCTAAATAAAGACCTGCATTTTGGTCACAACTTGCCTCGACGAGACGTGCTGAGACATCTTTTAAAATTCGATGGGCTCCCGGTCCCCACGGACCCAGTGTCTCTACCCCAAAAGGCTCAAATAAATAACCACTGTCGAGATTACCATATTTGAGCCTTTTGAGGGCTTCAGCGGATTCCGCCGCCGCTCCAGCCCTACCCTGTGTTCTAGAAAGATGTAAAGGCGCAAGGGTGTCGACGCAAGTAGCGTCCCACACCAAAGGCCTTCCCAACTTCCACGGAACCAGGGTCATTCCATCAGGCCTTTTACCATCGTCACGCATGAGGCCGCCAGGTTCTAATGTTCAGGCCCGACGAATGATATCGTTGAGACTAGAGTGGCGAGAAAATCGTCCAGCACTCTTGACACATGATAAGCCGTGGTGACCGAGCCGATCAACAGCAACGCCGCACTGGCAGCGATGTGGAGCACAGCAGGAAGCACCCAAACGGAGTGACGCAGCAATTCTAAAGGAGGAGTTATCTATTAAAGTTCCAGTGTTCGCCGAAGGAAGGACTTGTAGCCACAAACCGGATTCCCACTCAGCAACGGCTAAGAGACGGGCACGATCCGCGGAGCTTACGCACGTATGAAGGAGATTATTCCGTACTTGCTCGCAGAGCGGCCCATCCCATTGCCTCTGCGAAAAGGGAGTTATGGGCGGGTCCGAGTTTGGGCAGGCTGACAGCCATGCATTTCTGGCATCATCCAAATAACTTATTTTTTTATCCCAAGTGGAATTTGTTAGGATTTTATTAATTAAACTTGCAGTGCCATGGATCGACGACAGGAACGCTGGCAGGGCAACACCGGAAATCGATCTTATGCCCAGGCCTCCCAAACGTACTGGAAGTGAAGCCTGTAACCACCCTCGCTCTTCTAAATTTATATTCAAATTTACAGCCAAAGTATTCTTCAAAATGTTGTCAATTCTTTGGAAAATATCCGGGTGTTTCCAGAGTTGACAGCACCGAATATTGTATGTAAATTTTGGGACAAATAGGCAAAAACGAATAATAGTAAATGCCATATGAATGTTAATTTTAGTCAAACGATCCGAAATTTGCAAAAAATTTTGAATTTTCTCTTCAAAGAAAAGGGGAAGCGACTCATCTAAGACAGGGGAACCCAACAAACGAAGCGAATATTTATCAACAATTGTAATATTAGGCGCCAAATCGTTAAATTTCTGTATAGCCAAATCTTTTGCAGGGCATGTGTTCGAAATATAAAGTTAACATTTGGATAAATTTAGGTCTAGGCCGATTGCTCGAAACTCGTCGATTAAAAAGACAAGATCCTTACACAAAGTGTCTACATCACCACCCAACGTCCCGTCATCTATGTACCAAATATTCAACTTGGATTGAAGTCGTTGAATAATTGGGTGGATGGCGAGACTAAAAATGGCGGGCCCTAGGGGATCTCCCTGTTGACAGCCAACTGCAGATGTAATTTCATTGCCACTATAAGTCAATTTTGAGGAGTAACCATAACATTGCCAAAGAAAATTGTATAAATTTGGAATTTTATCTTTTGCTTGCGTAAGTAGTGCACCTCTGTCTACCGAATTGAAAGCGTTCCTTACATCCAACTTCAGCAATGCTTGTCCGCAATCTTGTTTTAAGTATGTTCGCAATGAATGAACGGCAGCTTCACACCTCCCTCGCGACCCAAAACCAAGCTGTATCGGTTGAAAAAGATCACACAGCTTAGGCGCAGTCTTCTTGCAGCAGATTTTAGCCGCGATACGTCGATACGTCATACCGACGGCAATGGGTCTGCTGCCGCCGTCCTTCTTTTTCAGGGCACATAAGTTAGCACCGTATAAGATTTCAATGATATCACCATTGACTCGCCCTGAAAGCATCAAGTTCATTAAAGACGTTAAGTCTCGAAGAAGACTTTCACCAGACTCTAGACCACCCGCAGAACCGCTGTTGAATGATGCGACGGCTGCAGACACGTCTTGGGCACTCGCTTCAATGGAGTCATTGAAATCTTGTGGTGCTTCCGGAAGTTTTGAGCCGACTGCTGAAGATGGATGTTTTAGTTTTAAAGCCGAGAGGGTTTCAGGCGTTGTAGGCGCTATGGTGACGCAAGAAAATAGGATTCGTGCAGCACCTTTAACATCGCCATCGCTGAGTTTCTTTTCCACAAGTCTGTAGGTAGAAGACTCAGCGATGTGTTTTACAGAAAATTTAGAATTTTTAATTGCTACAGAGGCATTATTTGGGTAGGTCGGGTCTAAAAGAGTGCTGTATTTTACGCAGTTCTCCTTTATTCTTGCCGTTAACGACTTATTATTACCAGCCTCTGGAACTATATAAAATACAGCATATGGGAAGAGAAGTAAATGTTCCCAGGCTTGTTTAGAATTTTGTGAAATAACTGTTTTAATTGCCTGTGATAGTGCTGCTGCTACTGTGATGCGGGCACCTCGGGGAATGCGTTTTACAACGGGTATTGTAATTTTGTGATGTGAAAGAGTTTGCCAAAAGGGTTTAACAGAGCTGTTATGGCTTGTGCTTGTTGTTGGGGCTGAAAGGGGTATTAATCGTTTATGGCATTTTGTTTGATGTATTTTTAAACCTCTCTGTCCCTTGAAGAAACGGGTTTGGGAGCATTCACTGCACTGCACGAGATTTTCCAGCGACACAATGCGTTCATTTTCAGCGACATCCATTCGAGTGTTCAGCTGTACTTTTGTAAAAAAAGAGTTATACCTAAAAATATAGCAAACAAAAATACAAATAACATCAAAATTCAGTACATAATATTTTGTCAATTTTGCATTTGACATATATGACATGTTGGAATCACTTTGACTTCTTGACATTTGCGCGCACAAGTTTGGACTGATTTGCCTTTATCTTAGGCTGCGCGCGCAGTGACGTAACGGGGTCACTTAGCAACCCGGCGGCGTTGCTTGGTTGTTGCTAGTGGCGTCCTGTCAACTACCTTTTTGATATTCAATGTAGAATTTACTGCGCTTTTGCCTCAAACGCGCATGCCTAGTGAGACCCACACACACACCGTCGCACTAGCACATGGGGCAACCGGGGCGAAACTCAAAGGCGGCCTGGATGCCGCGCACGTATTTTTAAAATTTACTTTATTATGAACTCTACCTACCCCGTGAGTGTGTTTGAAATAAAATAGTAATTATCTTGGTGACAGTTGAGTTACTGCCATCTGACCACCGTGACCCTGCCACCAAGGGAACCTGACCAGATTGGATCGTGGTTACACATTCAGTCGACTGAATCTTTGTGTCTATGTATTTATGTATGTACATTTCAACGTCAGCTACGTTGTATTTCATAAATAGCTACGAAACAAACGTTTTAGTGTAACGTCAAGCAACATTATTGACGTGAATGGCGGTTAAAGACAATGCAAGGTACAGAGGGTAGTCGCTATCTCAACTTAATTTCCTGGAGGGAACAAATCAATACACGAGTAGTTCTTGACATCGTGAAGGGACATCTTACGCCATTTCCCATTGTCAGTGTAAGTATAACTCAATATAGGTCGTTTTAGGGAAAGTTATGTTTAGCTCTGCCAAACTAGATCTATTTCTGCCAAAATTTGACTACCCAGTACATGGTCAACGCGGACCTCGGGCCTATATGTTATTTGTCTTGTAAATGAGAAACTGTAACTGTTTTTTTAACAAACTTGTTCGCAAGAGAACAGAAAATAAAAACAAAGCCTCAATGGCTTTAAGTCCGCCAATTGTTGTAATTTGTGCAATAAAGTTTTAAATAAATAAATAAATAAAAACAGAAAATACAAATCAATTTTATTTATTTGTAACCTAACCGACAGAAAAACGTTGGATAACCCCCGACCTATATAATAATATATTGGTACCTACTTCAATATTTCATAAACTGCTGAATATAACTTTCAAACCAAAAACACACACCGCAATCAGTCCATCCATTCGGGAGCTACGATGGCACAGACAAACACACAGAGCCACAGATACAGACGTTAAACTTATAATAACTCTCGTTTTTCTATGGGGTTCAAAATAACTTCATAGTACACTTTCATCTAGTATGATTCAATGCATTGGAGCTTTTCCTGCAACTAAGGATATAACATCAAGAATTACTGCTCTACTTACAAACATTAAATATATACTAAAAAAGGTACAATTAGGTACGTGATGTGTCTCATCACTAGAAAGTTGCCACATCGATCCGTTGCGGACTTGAGCTACGTCATAATATTATTTTTGTATTTTTATTTCCTGTGATGTTATTAATTGATGCAATAAAGAGATTACATACATACATACATACATACATACATTTTTAGGAGGAAGACAAGTGGTAAAAATAAATATCGACATCGATAACCAAAATTGCCACGTCGACCTGTCGCGGCCAGTAGGTCTATCTATTAAAATTACTTTCGCCCAACCAACTCCCCAACTCCAACTATTGGTACACGGAGCCTGGCAGCCACTGTATTAATACTGTACGCTATCTAGACGCGGCAGGCCGGCTGGATCAGCGGACTAACTCCAGACAGATCTGCGCCTGAAATATGAACTTGACGGACTTCTACGCCTAGCGTGAGCCAGCTGTGACACGTAACAGAAATTAAAATTATTCATTTCAATTTCTGCGCGGCCGGGAATCAAACCCGGGACCTGTGCGTGGCGGCCAGTTCACCAACTGAACTCAGGTTCAAAATAAAGAAAAAAATTACAAACTTGAGTACATACTAAAAAAAGATACGATTACATATATATATACGTGATATGTCCCATCACTATAAAATTGCCACGTCGGCCTGTCGCCGACAATATTAAAACTACTTTCGCCCAACCAATCGCCCCAACTCTAGCAAATCGTTCTAAATAACCCTCAAACTATTGGTACACGGAGCTCGGCAGCCACTGTATTAATACTGCACACTATCTAGACGCGGCAGGCCGGCTGGATCAGCGGACTAACTCCAGACAGATCTGCGCCTGAAATACGGACTTGATGGACGTCTACGCCTGGCGTGGGCCAGCTGTGGGCTGGATCAACTGTTTGTTACTTGAGAGTACGTAAAACGTGATAACTGTTGTGGCTTAGATAAATGATGGACATTAAGTGTTGTGCAACACTGTACAACTATGTAGACATCCCAAATTTTCAGAAGTATTTAAATTATATTTAAATATGCTTGGACAAAGTCACACAGCGCCTTCTAGCCCCAAAGTAAGCAAAGCTTATGTTTTAGGTATAAGATTACTGATAAACTACTTATATACTTATTTTTAAATATATACTTATTAAACATACTACACCCACACCCGTAACTGAAATTAAAATGCATCTTTTCAATTTCTACTCGGACGGGAATTGAACCCGGGACCTCTGCGTGGCGACCGGCATGTTAACCAACTGAACCACTCAGGTCGTCAATTAAACTGACAGAAGTACCTAGGTACTTATCTAGTTAATATCTAGATATAGTCTAGGAATAACGTAATGTAATCTTACTTCAGGTTTATACGTATCCGTAGAATAATGGTACAAAATATTGAATACTTATTCCTGTTAATATTTGAAGTTGTGGACACATCATCGAACTTTAATGTAATTTACTTTACATAAAAAATCGCCTTACTTTGCATTCCAACAAGCCCGATTAAAACATTGAAGTTAAAGTTTAATCAACGTCCCTTTGACCCCGCCGGACCGAAGCCCACTAAAATTTTAACAGCACTCAATATTTCAATATCGCATGTAAATCCAATCGTAAAAAACTCTCCAATGCCGTTCAGTTTATAACACTGTAAAGGGAATACAGTCGTATAATCAAATACAGCCAGCGTGAGAGATGAAATGGAATTTTTTCGCCCTCAAAAATGGCGCTCACGTTTCTAATATAGTGAAAACAATATTCTAGTGACCGGGTGATTTCAGCGCAGATGCTTCTTGCCCTTCCAATATTATGTACGGAGGTGGGGCAAACTTTTTCATAGTGTCACATAAAACATTGCCGCCGGTGCGCGATGCTCTATTGTTTTACTAATGCCGGGGCCAATGGCGTTGGGCTCTGGGATTTCTTATTGAGTTTATTTTGACTTCTTGTCAATTAATGCGCCTTAGAACTTTATATGTGTATCAATATAATAACGTTCCTTGCAATTGTCTTAAAACGAAAATGATCTGTCTCGCGAAATTACGTGTTATGTTTACAAATAAACCGCGGCTTATTTTTACGTTTGGTAGATAAGTATAGACTTTGGGCACTCAAGCAAGGACTTAGTCTATTCACTGTTTAAGAAAAATAGTTTCGCATTTACTATTAGTACTGTGCGTACATCTATTAGTTCCGCTGAACCAATTCCGATAAAATAAACATTACATAATTGAACCCCTCGGAAGTAGAGGTACTTTTAATAAACTTTACGCAGACGAATTCGCAATATAATAATATCGCCATTACCTACATCAGCTATATGTGACTGATCCCATTCGTCTATTATGAACAGTTTTAAACTATTTTATTACATTATCCAGCTCCACACTCGCACGCGTTAGCCGAACGCTGTTCGCCGCTATCTTTCTCCTCGATTACACCCCGGTATCGTGGTTTCGGATCGCATACATCGCTCGATTTCGCGTTTTTAATGCGCGGGGTGCGTTCGAAACCGCGCATCGATCGGCCGATATAAAAAACACATTAATCTGCACTTATCTCGACCGTATTATTTAATGTCGCGTCATTTCGCGGTTATTTGTAACATTTATGGCGCGAATAGAACGACGTTCGATGATGCTGTTTCGGATAAGGCAGTTTTACGGGGCACCAGATAAGAGCGTTGTGCGTACGAGTAAGTGATATTGAAAGTGTTGTGGGAAATTAGAATATCGCTGGCTCATCAAAAACTTTTTTATGTAAAAATTCGCCAACTCTCATGACTCTACTGTATGATAGATGGAACCAAGTCTGACAGTACTTTTTTTAATAAATATTCTGGTAAGTGTACCGTAGTTCTCATTTAAACATACTAAGTAAATATAAAATTTTAACTTAAGATCAATATATTTTATGCATCTTTGTTGTCTAGAACTTTATTCGATTTTATTTGAATTTTACTTTATTGTTATTTATAAAGATATTCGTGTACTTTGGCTCAAAAATTTCTTAAAACCTTACTTCAAGTATATTATTCAGATGAAAATATTTTTTATAAAACAGTCTGAGAAAAATCAAGTTATCTTTAGCAGTTACTGAACTCTGAGCTCTGTGGCATTCACCGTGTCCTACACAGAGGGGAGTTGAATTCCAGAGCTCCGGTTTCGTGCCAATTGCCGGGCAGAAATTGAAGTGAGGAATTATCCGGCTTATTATTATTTATTTTTAGATATTTTTGTAGAATAGCAAGTGTCTATTACCCAAAGCGCTTTCCAAGCTACAACACCAACACCATAGTTTCTTAGACTCGAAAATCGCTATACTTTTGTATTAAATTTTTAATTTCATTAAGTTACACATAAAATATTTACAGTTATAATAAAAAAAATATACTAATACCTACATCTAAAATACCAAATATATACACTAATACATATAAAATTGTCTAAACTTCATTTTTATAAAGCTACAATCACACCGATGATATGTCGGTGAACTGTTTGTTTCGCCACAAGCCAGTAAGGCTGCCTCACTCCGCATTTGCATGAAATATAAAGGTGACCACACATAGTTGCCGTTGTTTACGGCCCAGCGGTTGTTTTGTGCCCCTTCGCATTCCAGTCTTCGCTCCTATATTGTCTTACTTCCCGCTTATGACATCCGCGAAATTTATATTTTGTTGCTATGTCCGAACAAAGAGTCTGTCCAGAATAGTTTCGGAATACCGCGCCGGGCCGCGCTAAATCATACGGCTTGCGCCTCAATGTTTTGGGGATGCGTTTGTTTTGTTTTCCGTTATTTGTTTTTAATATAACTTGTTTGGGTAGCTCAAATATGTTATATTATGTTCCAGTATTAAATGTGTGTACGTACCTATAATGAACGTACTAGTACCTACATATAATATGTTCGTACAAAAGTTGGCTCTTTAGGTACCGGAGCACATAAATCGTTATTTATCATACTAAACGTACTTACACTAAACTTTATTACTTTGACTGTATCTTGTATACTTTGAAGTACTTTTGTCTTGTATCCAACAGATATAGTTCCAAAATAACAACCGACAAAAATTAAAACAAATCAATCGACTAAAACAATATTGTCTATACAATGATAAGTCGGCATCTATTCTTTGATAAAACGTCCGAGAAAATCATTTACGATGAATCACAATGGCGTGACTCTTTTTCTTTTTATTTCCGTGTCACTTATCGGTTCACACCTCGCGTATCCACTCGATGTCTCGCCATTATTCGGTTCTATTCGATTATATCGGGAGCTGTCAATTGGCTGTCATATCGGGGCCGAGAAGCTTCTAATGAGGGGACTCGCTCGAAGGACCAAAATGGAATTATTAAAAAACCATTATACGGACGACAGGGGTGTAGTTAGGGGCTAATTTTTGTCTTTTTTTATTATATTGTGTTGTGAGGGGGTGTCATTTCTAATTTTTTAACCTCGATTTAGAGTGAAACCAGACTTCTAGACATGAATATACTCGGCTATCAACCTAAATATAGGGATATCCATAAGTCCATGTGTTATTCTGGGATGCAAGCTATAACAATGAAAAATTTAAAATCATTAAAATTCGCTCAGTAGTTTTTGCATGAAAGAGAAACAAACATACAAACATTCATTCTTGCAAATATTCGCTTTTGTGTAATTCACATTAGTAGGAAGTTGGATGGAATTTATTCTTTTCATACATTTTTCTGCCTATTACAATTAAATTTCTATGACTACAGTTCCACGTTGCACTGGCCACTGCTAGCCGGACCGCGCACGCTTCTTTTTAATTTTTTTATCTCACTCCGTCACCATTAAGTAAGGGCCATGATCGATGGACTCTTGAATCCGATCCATTTCAATTTAGCCGTTGTCTCCGCATAAAGGGTGAGTAGCCCGCCCTGTCCCTTGTGAACGGTAATATGTTTTAAGTCAATCACTTTGTTTAGGCAAATGGGGTATTTTGTTATTCGTTTTTTTTTTATTTTATTGTTGGCGGTATTTTTTTATTTTATTTTATTAAGGGGGAATTTGGACTTGGTCTATTTATATAGTAATAGTAATAGACGTAGTAACTATGATTTATTTTTACATCACAATACTTATACATTCTAGTTTATGTTACGAAAATTAATAAATTACCATACAATCTATTTATGTCCTAATTAAAGCGAACACTAATGTAACCATGAAGTAATCAGTATCCCCCTATCCTTATCCATCCCACTGGATGGGGTCAGCACAACAATACGTGTAATAATGCGATGCAAAAAGGGTCAACTTATGATGCAACACTGAAACTGCACCTAAAATGTCCGTAGAGTCCAATACGTCAATAGAGTCTGTTAAATATGCCAATTAATATAGGTAATTTTAGATTTCGCTCGCGATTTGAAAAATCGATATCAGGAAACTCCATTTTCTTGCTGTCAAATCAAGTGTAACTCACAGTGCGTGTGTGGAAAACTAAAACCACTCTGTCTATAAAGTAACGCGACTCGGGAAATTAGAAGATTGATTGAAATCAACAACCTAATTTTGAATAATTAAGACGTCCTTCTTTTAGCTACTATCTTGTTGTATACAGACGTACGTCTTCATGATTCTATAAGTTTTACTTACTTGTTGATTTCTATGAATCTTATTATATCCAAATTTTAGACAGAGATAGATTAAACTGTTATCAGGAAACCGGTCGTAGTACGCCGCGTATGAAGACAGATGGCAGCACACCTGCATTACGTGTGAGCGTTTATATTGTAACAGTAATAACCACCGTTACTCACCGCTAAGCAGGAGTGATGCGCTGATAAATCACATTCCGCCGATTTATACCGCAATAAAGATGAACAGACACCGTAAATATACATTGTTAACCTGTTATTATGTTTCATTGCAAATAACAGTGGGTTAACGTCTGTTTTCGTGTGGAAATTGTGGTTTAACTCGTACTTACAAAACATAAGGGTGTCATTTTAATGTATGTGTGACAGTGAAGTAATACAATGCAAATCATCTGTCACGTGGGCACGCGATAGTGAAGTAATTTGATATATGTGTAGGTACTCTTCGTCCAAAAAGGTAACAAAAATCCGTAGTCTGTAACATCCATTTGAGTAAAATAAAAATGCATGATATTTTACGCGGCAAACAGCGCGCGTTCACGTAGCCCGTAGCCGCGTAGAGGCTCTACGGCGTAAGCTACGAACGCTAAACACCGCCCGTTAGAAGCGCTCTGCTGTATAAAATAACCATCTGTGGGAACCGGCGCTTATCCCGGAAAAACTCTTTGTGGGGATACCTCCGGCCCTCTTATGATATGTTTATGTACTCTAGCATTTTATGTGGACGTTCTAACGCAAAGCACGATTTTTATTGGGTTTATAGAATTTTATGACGCCATATTGTTCGCGTTGTCCGCTGTTCCTCATTGTTTATTGAATGCGACGCGGGCCGCGTTAAACTGCCGATAGGCGCGGCGGGATTATGAATACGACCGCGTTTCGCAGTTTTATCGCTTTTATATTGACAGTTGGTGGCTATCAACTAGAAGTTAAAACGTTGAGAATCAAGTGTCGAAACTTCGAACACTTCCCATACAAAGTAGACACAATATTTCCCAATAAAATCTACACTCGCCCCTATACTCGTAGGAGAAAGTACCAGGCACCAATGAAGCAAAGGAGCCAGCGGCAAACTATCGTTTGAGGCGAGCTTAAACAGTTTGACGGCGCGCTTAATGTATTTATACCGGGCACCGGACGGCATCTGTGGCTAATGATACCGCTGGACCGGGCCCCCCCAGCCCCCCTCCCTTACCTCCCCCCTAGCCCCCATCACTCGGTCATTAGTTAAACACGCAGCCGCCCGCATGTCGCGAGTTTATCTTCGGCTAAACTGTAGGTATGTGGACTCGATTAGCCCTTTGATCAAATAATCCGGCGATAAAACAGGGTAGGAGGAAATTAAATTACATTACAGTGTCATTGTCGGCGCGTTTGATGGGACGACTGTTGGTGGGTAGACTTGAGATTAGAGTATTGTGGGCCAGAATATTGTTTTCGAGGTTGAAATTTGAGCGTCCGTTAATATTAGTTTATACGTATTGGTACAGCATATTCCAACAACAGCAATAATATTGCGCATAGTATCCGATACACTCTAAATATTGCGGTTCAGTAGATAACAAGTACTTTGCTTTGTGTTAATAATTCGAATATATAAATTTCAGGATTGTCTACGGAACTTTGTACCCATTTAATCTCAATTATTTTGTCGGTAAAGTCGATAACTACAGCATAATTAAAATAATATTGTACATGGCTCCCATAATCACATTTATTGTTTTGTGGGATAACAAAATACGTTAGTAAAGAGTTTACTAATATTATTTTGTAGAATCTATTCACGAGCAATATTTTATAACAAAAAATAAAAACAGATAATTTTGCCAATAACAAACAAACAAACTCCCAAGTCCCCAAGTACAGACGCGCACACAAGCTTAACGCATGAATTATCCAGCGCCGTTCGGCCTCTGAATTTTCAGCGTGTATTTGTGTATTTAAGGGCGCAGACGTAGTTACCGTCCGGAAGACACGCTCGTTACTCGCAGGTGGCGTGCAAGATAAACCGCTGGCCAGTTTAATTGGCGGTCACCTACGAGACTGCTCCCGTTGGGCCTGTTCGCCATTGCTACAAATGGATTTAGAATACTATTGCACTAGTGATATGTGTAATCGGTTGCTTGGAAGCAATAAATACAGTAGATTTATGTAAATTATTATGTCAAGAGATGGAGCTGATTGCAATAAGTGATTGCACGTTTAAGGCAAAAGAGCACCACAGAAATGTAAATAAATTGAATTATACTTTGGATTTTTGTGGAGACAATGTACTCAGGTTTTGGTGGATAATGTTATCGTTGTCGTGCCTTACTTTTAGCTTTATCTATAAAACGCACTTTAAAGAACGTTTCGCAAAAAGTCGTCAATAGAAAAGACCACTGATGCCCCCTCACTCTTCTATTTTTTTTAAATGCACTCATTATTTTCCATAAGCGACGAGGGTACGAGTCGAACCCACGTGTACATTCTGCTAACAAATTATATTATTTTTAAATTAAATCACTTTATTTTATGTTGTGATTTTTAGATCACTGCATCAAACACACCACTTAATCCTATGTTTAACATTAAATATAACATGATTAGACACCACGTGAGAAAAGTAATCACTATCTGCACTAACCTCTTAAATATATAAAGCAGTGTTACACTAATCAAAATGTTTATGTACATTACTAATAATAATGAAATATGCTTGGACAAATTCACACAGCGTCATCTAGCCCCAAAGTAAGCTAAGCTTGTGTTATTGGTATTAGGTAACTGATAAACTACTTACATACCTCTTTTTTATATACATACTACATGGGTGTTACTGAACATTCTTACGACAACATAGCTCAAACTTACGCTATTTCACTGAATGTAGCAAATATTTCTCTGATATGTAGCAAATATTTCTCTGATATGTAGCAAATATTTCACTGAATGTAGCAAATATTTCTCTGATATGTAGCAAATATTTCACTGAATGTAGCAAATATTTCTCTGATATGTAGCAAATATTTCACTGAATGTAGCAAATATTTCACTGAATGTAGCAAATATTTCACTGAATGTAGCAAATATTTCACTGAATGTAGCAAATATTGCACTGAATGTAGCAAATATTGCACTGAATGTAGCAAATACAATTTGCACGAACCGCGACCCCGCCGGTAGGTAGCCGCTGCAGCGGTCACTCGATTAATACTAACATTAATCTCGGCCGGCCGGGGGGGCTCTAATTTATGCCGTCGTTTTCACGATTGATGGGTGAGGACCGCTGAAGATTAAGTTTTACAGTTCCAATGACGGTTTTTGTTGAACTTATCACGTTTTACGGTTCGAATGACGGTTTTTGTGGCATTTGTTGATAATATGTGTTTGCGTGTGTCAGATTTCGTTTTAGGTCAAATGGCACTGATAGGATTGGCTATTGATAGTGGAGTTGTAGATCTATGTGGGTTTGGAGTGTCTTGTGTGGATCTCGATTTTCCGCTATCCTCTAACATTGTTGGTCCGACTCAAAGTGGGTGTGCCCATACCGCGTTCGCGTTCTGGTCAGTGGCTAATCATCACAGCTCCTAACAGTCAACTGCAGGACTTAAAACCTCTCCCACGAAAGGGGAGGTTATTGTCATAATCTCCACGCTTGGCAGGCGGGTTGGAGATCGCAGTGTTATAAATATGATAATGTAAAAAGCTGCTGCCTATTTTCCAGCCTACGGAGACTGTGGATCTTTGGCTCTAAAGCATTAGTCGCCGCGTACGACACCCACGAATGACCACACGTCCAACGGTAGTTAGTATTCCAGGCCAAATATGAAACTATAATCAGTCAACCACAGCCCACTAATCAAAATTTGTCTAACCCGATAGGTATCACCTAAATCGGACCGCAGATCTACCGAACCACCGCAAACAACATAACCACAAAATACTTTCCCAATAACATCCCAATCGAACCCACATTTAATGTGACAAAGTTCCCCCTCCCATCCAAATCTGCGTTATCAGCAATAGGCAACGTCGATTGCATAATGAACAAAATAATTTCGCAGGCAGTCGGTTTGCGTCCCGGATTAATATGGCCGCCGTGTCCCGGGCAGCCGCTTCACGCATGCCTTGCCTTGCGTCCGACGAGCTGCCGTCTACAAACATTTATGTTCATTAAACAAATTTGTGCACGCCTGTACCTAGCGGTTCTTCTGGTGGGAGAGGGATTTTAGGAGGGTTTGTTTCCGCTTGTTGGAATTTGTTTTTAAAAAATATGTTAAATAGTGGTAGTGTTTCATTACAAAATCTACAAATAACTGATCTGATACTTTAATTAAATTAAGGGTTAAGGGTAAGTAAATTTCGAACTAAATCGGGCTAAACTACTTTAGTAAGTAAATAAATTTTGATAATCGGTTCCATATCACATATTTATACCTACGAGTATGTAACTATATATGGTAGGTATAGATGTATTGGAAAGTTCTAAAAATGAAAGTCTACAATAAATATCATAAAGTGTATCAACCCAAGTAGAAGACTGAAGCAAACCTATCTCGAAAATATTAAATCACACCGCACACACAACCGGTAACAAACTATTATCATCAAAAGCTCATTAATTCCTTCCCGATATTAGTTTTGGCCCTTAAAATTATAAATTCGACGTTGACATAAAGGGCCCCGACTGATACGGAATAAATTTTCAACTTAATTTAACTGAACTAACACAAAGGGACGAACTAAAGGGCCCGACTTCATTCCAGTATTGAGGTGGAAACTAATGATAAGGTAGTTTGTGACGCGTTCGGAACCCGGATGGTGGTATAGCTGATGTGTGGATGTGGTATTGTGTTTGTAGACGTGTGGTATTGTGGTTCTTCAGTTGGTGGTCATCGGTCTGCCACGCAGAGGTCCCGGGTTTGATTCTTGGTCGGGTAGATTTTGAAATGATGAATTTATATTTATGTTAAGGCTCTGGGTAAGTATGTATATATTTAAAGGTATATAAGTAGTTTACAAGTTATCTAGCAGCAATAACACAAAAATATTAAATAGAAAATTTATTCATTTCGTCTGTACAACGCAAGTGTCCTACTGTGAATAATGCACACCGGCTTACTTACTCACTCGAGAGCGACAGAGATGTTGTCCTAATTGGCAAGGATCATGGGAGCATAGTCCTGCGACAAGCGGTTTTGAGGTATCCTATTGGTCGAGCGACGTCCGTCGTACGACCATGATCACACGATCGTTTAGCAATTTACGCGCCAATTAGCACAGCGTCAGAGACGACGCTCTACGAAACCGAGCATAATTTATGGTTGACTCCTTTACTAAGTTTATGTGTGTAATCGGTTTGCAGGAAATAAAGAGAAAGTTTCTAAGAAACAAGAGAATCACACTTCCACCAAACATCTAAGTATGGTTACTAAAGTATGAGGTCAAATTAAAGATAAAAAATGTAAACAAATGGGTTGCAACTATAAAAAAAAATACTGAAAATAGTAGATTATTTAAAATTAATTAAATTTATTACATTCAAAATTAAATAAAAGCATATGCTAAGGTTTTCTGCTGACAGGGGCGACCCTAAACTAGTTCAGCAGTCTCCCGAGCCAATTGTCACGCCGTGGCGGTATACATAGTATTCAACAAAGTCGCTTCTCTCCTTCTGTATGTATGTACGCTTAGATATTTTAAACATTTTACGCAACGCATTATAATGCGGTTTTCTTCAATCATTACAGCGGCTTAAGAGGAAGGACAACAGAACAAAGTCACGGCAGGCCAGCTAGTTATTATTAAAATGCCGCATCCGTCCCGTTGAACTCTCGTTCGGCGCCCGCCGCCGCCCGTCCCGATTTCGCGCGTCGCTGTGTCCCGCATCTGTCGCCGCTAGCCCGCGCGTCGCCTACGAAATATAAAATTATTTGTAAGCCCCGTTTTAAACTTGCTGAATGTTTGTATGAGAATGGAACGTGGACGATTGCGGACGTTTGTTTGTTGAGCGTTTTAATGGGACGCCGATTTGTTATACAAGATGATTTTATTATACAAAACGGCCTAAAAATGTTGCGGTGGATGTGCGGCGCTACCATGGCGTTATGCGACTTGACCGACTACATCCGAGGCAGTCTTGGCCTTGGCGTAAAATCATCGCGGATAAAATTAGCAATTTTTTTTTATACCACTAAGGTAGCAAAGAAGCTTACGGCCTGCCGGATGGTAAGCAGTCACCGCAGCCTATGGACGATTGCAATACCAGGGGCATCACCCACGCGTTGCTGACCCCATAAAAACCTTTTCACCCCTTTCTTAACGAACTCTCCAGGTTGGGAATCTCGCCTGCTCTGGTTTGGTGACGTGCTGGCTTCGTAAACCCCATAGATATATACGTGGTAAATAATAATATAATGCCTAAAGCTGCTGGTATCAAGAAAAATTTATCTTGGGAGACTGAAGAAGATATCTTATGGATTAACATCGGATGTGAGATTCGACGGATTGCGACGTGAGAATGCCGAAGACCAGGTGAAGTGGAGAAGAAAGAGCAGGAAAATAGCCCTGGCAGAAGCTGGGATTGACCGCTCTGATAATGTGGTGATCAGACAGACACAACTACAGGCACATTCCCAGGCAAAACCATATTAAAATTCGCAAGTGTTTGAGATTCTCGCTTTCAATTACTTGTGTTCTTATTGTAATTATTTTATATAGAGACGAATTTGCTTTTTCAGAGTAACTTCTTCTCTGAACTTAAGCCTCTACAACACACACATAACGAATACAACATCGCACCACAAACAGCATAAATAGTCACCAAACCGACTCTCGATAATCTTTTATTGGACCCGGAATCGAACAGGTAGCCATTCGAGCCATAATTTAATCAGCGTACTCACAGTGGTTACATGCGTACGTCCGATAGTCGCAGTTATGAAACCGCAGACTGCGCCGTTCAATTTACAATCCTACCGGGCTAATATTGTTATTCCGCTGCCCTTTGACGCGTTAAACGTGTGACAAATTTAATTAGTGCACGGCTTTTCGGTAGGCGAGTGGTAGTAGCGACGATGTATCTAGATTGGACGAATCAACTACGAGTATAAAGGCGTGTTTTAGAATCATCATTTCAGCCCATAACAGTCCACTGCAGGACTTAGGACCTCTCTCAGGAAAGGGGAGGTTATTTCCATAATCTTCGCGCTTGACAGGCGGGTTGGAAATCGCAATGTTATAAATATAACAATAGAGAAAGCTGCTGTCTTTATAACATTAGTCGCCTTGTACGACACCCACGAGTGTAAGGGTTGGTGCTATTCTACTCTGACGGATATGGTGTTCAATTTTCAATCCTACCGGGGTAATATTGTTATTCGGCTGCCCTTTGACGCTATAAATGTGTTACAAATTTAATTAGTGCACGGCTTTTCGGTAGACAAGTGGTAGTAGCAACGATGTATCCAGATTGGACGTTAACTACGAGTACACAGGCGAGTTTTAGAATCATTATTATCAAGCCCATAACAGTCCACTGTAGGACCTTTTTCCATATCACTCAGTGACAAACGAGTAGACAACCCACAGCTGATGGTAAGTGGTAATTGTCGCCGATAACATCTACAATTCATATTCGGGTTGCAGATAACAAAATGCAGAACCAGTGCATGTGCGTTGTCAGTGTGAGGACCTCTTAGGGCCTCTCCCACGAAAGGGGAGGTTGTTGCCATAATCTCCACGCTTGGCGGGTTGCAGATCGCAATATTATAAATATAACAATGGAAAAAGCTGATGCCCATTTTCCAACCTACGAAAACTCTAGACTTGAATACATTAGTCGGCTTGTACGACGCCCACGAGTGCAAGGGGTTGGTGCTTTTCTTACTTTGCAGGACACTCTCACTCTGTTTTAGAATTATATCAGCTAATTAGCTGTCCTCTGCCGAATTCAAAACCCGTACTAATGACAACTATTTAGTCACCAGTAACAAAATCTCTATTCAGCTGCATCTACCCTGCAACAGTATTACGGTTCATTAGCTCCCAGCGCGCCGCAAACTTTAGTTCCTGCCATACATTTTCATTCGGCAATAACAACGCGCCCGTAATTAATAAGGCTAATATGATTAGTAGTTGTTCTCTTCGGAGTTCGCTGTCTCGGTGCGAATGTTTGAGAAGCGCTGCCTCGGCAAATATTGTTCCGCTATAGTTGGAATACGCGGAGAATAGTTAATACGTGTGGGTGCAATCGAGTTGCCTGTGTTTACAATTTTCTTTTTACATTTAATCTTCTTGGGGACTCTTGACATAGTGCCGAAAGATTTGCACAGACATATTGGTGCACAGTCACGTGATTACAACAATATTTCTGGGATTTATAAATATAACATCACGGCAGTATTCCTAAACGGAATGGCCAGAAATTTCCGCAAAAGCATACTTATTTTAACACAATGAAATTGTTAAAATTGTGTTCGTATCCGGTAGTCTAGTGTGCAGTATTCTGGAGCTCCAGTTATTAAAAACTTTACAAACAAATTTTTTGTAAATGCAAATCCACTGCCTGCGATGACAAGAACCACTTGTTTGTTAGTGTCTTACATTATTTATTGTCTTTAATTGAAATACATTTAACTATAGGCTTCGACAATAAAGCTACGAGATTGTTTACCTTACGAACAATTCAGCAGACAACTACAACAACAAAACTAAATCAAACCTCCGCGGCGGACTATATTTCACTGACTAAGACTAGTTGGAATTAAGGTACAATTAAACGGTCGTAAATTCCAAGTTTGGGCCGGAGTGAGGTCACTGGGGGTCCGCGCTGGGGGGTCCGGGGGCCATTTGTCAATTATTTACGCCACTTGGGCCGCGCTCTGCCGTCACCTGCTCGGATTGATTCTGAGACTGCGCGGAGACACTCGCGGGACTCGAACCTGCTACAGGCTCGATGAGTGTGCGAATTTAACCGCTGTAAGTATTTTTGTTGTATTGGACATAGGTACAGTGCTACAGCATAAGGGCATGACCACCTTAAGAACCATATTCGTTTGCATTACTGTGCAGTTGTTTAACGGTTTTTGTAGCATTCATGTATATTTTTTTAATAATTAAAAAATAGCCAAGGGGTAAAGGGCAAGTCCTTTGGACATTAGGGACAGCTAATTCTCCCTTCTTTTAGGAAAATGATTTTAGCTAATGATGCACCAAATCGGTAAAGCTATAGCAGCAAAGAAAAATTTTCTTGAAAGGCACTTATGCTCTTGGACTGTACATCTGTCGGCAATCTTCTTGGTCACTCTTGACATAGTGGGGAAAGATTTGCACAGACATTGAAGCACAGTCACATGCTTACAAAAAGATTGCCAGGATTTATAAGTAAACCATCACGGCACTATTACTAAACGGAATGGCCAGAAATCCGTAAAAGCATACTATTATAGAAGATAGGCATACACTGTCCTAATTGGCGGTCGTGCGACCATGACCATGTACGTACGAAGGACCACGTACGAAGGACGTCGCCGAACAATAGGAGACCTCAAAACCGCCAGTCGCACGATCAGGGTCGTACAATGTTGCCAATTAGGACAGCGCCTAACAATTTACTGAAAACCTAACTTAAGCTCTGGAGATATTCCTATCTTACTCAATATTTCGGTATAAGTGACAGAACAAAAGTCATCAAAACAACATCAATATTTAGATAATGTCGCCCTAAAGCCCAAACGAATCAAACAATAACGTCGCAGGGGCCACAGCTACGCTATCCGTCTTATTCCCAAGAAGCATCTGCGGCCCGGCCGGACCGCAAACCGCTGCCGACAAAGATCGATGCCCACGCCCACGCCCACCCGTGGGACACGCAGCTAAGTGACTGATGTCGGCGCTTGGAACTTGGAGTCTTTGGGGTTGTGTGGACGTAGGTAAGTAGTGTATGTGTAAAGGAGTTTAGTGTAACGTATGCATAAAGTTTTAATATAACTTATAAAAATTGGACCTCTGTGGACATATTTTACCAACTAGCAGATCTGTACGAGTTATTAAAAGGATTTTGATTCTATTTTTAATGTTTGTACGTTACTTATAAGTACATTTTTCTACGAGAAAGCCGAGGCGGCCTGTTATTTTTGGTTAATATTTCCAGAACAATTTTTGACTGAAATATTGAATCCCCATTGAAATATTTACATTACCAATTCATACAAAACATCAAAGTAAATAAAATTTATTAAATCTATAATTGTAAAAGCAGTCCAACGACTGCTTCCGTTTCCGTTTAAATTGTAAAAATTCAATATCGCTGCAGTTTCGAGCTGGAAAAATAAATAGAAAATTGAATCAACTTTATTTAATAGTACACTCTCTCCTTTATTTTAACTTTACCATTCTTTTTCATTTTTATCTCCACTACATTTGTGGAGGGATTCGCAATAATCTCAACGTGGGTCACGTTGAGGTGGCTTAAATAATGTAGTCTTGAAAGCACACAAAAAATATTTTAAAAACCATTTATAGCACTTTCTTTAACAATCGGTCCCTCAGTGCTGAGGATCGTGACTCTGCCGCCGTAGCAAGGAGGCTCTTATCTTCCCCGATTATTTGCTTGCTCATTAAAAATTGTCAAACCCCTTTATCATGTTTATATTAAGCATTTCCCTACAAAGTAGGCAACGCTGATCCCAACTAAGACGTTCCAATGGGTAAGAAATATCTTCATACCAATCCTCAACTCCTACTTCCCTACTTAAGGAAAGCAACACTGTATTTCTGTCTGTTACGTTGTTATGGCTGCATCGATTTTGATAAAATTCGGTATGGAGATAGTTTAACACGCGAGGTTGGGCATATGCTACTTTTATTCCTCTCCACTCGCAAGCTCGCAAGATACCATAGTCCACGCTGGCGAAACGCTAGGATATAATACTCCAAAGACATAGTGAACAACAATGGGGTAATTAAAGACGTAACTCGAATGAGCAATGTCTCCTTAGCAGCAAGTGTTGCCAGATTTATGGTGTCCATTCATAATCCGGTAGTTTATCGCGCTGGCAACTTTGTGTGACTACATTATTACAATGCGGCGCGAACGTAGACTATTACAACTTTAGACGCTGTTACAAACAAAGATGTTACTCGTATGACTGTACTTAAACTGGGAGATGAAATTCAAGATCAGAAGTGTAAACATTGCCCCTATAAAAAGAAACTCAAGGCTTGATTTTTTTAAATAGTTATATTAATATTTCAATGATTTTAAGTAATCCACCTCTTGGGTTTAATTTTAATAGTGATAATTTATTTACACTTTTGATCTTGAATTTCATCTCTGAGTTTAGATATTTTTCAGCGAAAACAGCCTTACACAATACTTCTACCTAAATATGTTATAATCGACTCTTCCATAAAGTTGTTGTTTGAAGACCTGATTAAATTTTTGAGAGACTTTTGGACTTGAGCATCTTCGAAGAATTGACGGTTGTTGTTCCAAACTCCATAGACGACAATTACAAAAACAGGCGGTCTACAGGGCCTTTAGACAAGAATCCGGTGAGAAATCCCGAAGATTAGGACCTCTAGGTCAAGAACGGGCTTGGACGCGAGACACTATAGACATTAATTGCCTTGATTAGACACAGAATATCGATACTAACTTAAGCTTAGATTAGGTTACAACGCTGCCGAACATAATTGTTATTATCGAAACTTGAAGTTCATTTGTATATTGAAGTTGTAAACTGTAACTGACTATACTAGATACAGTAGGAGTGTGTTATCTTGGCGTTACGTTAACGGTTGTGCTCTCGCGCGCGGATCCCGGGACCACGTTCCAGAATTTGGCAGAACAAGTAATTACAGTGGAACGACTGCCATCTGACCTCCCTGACTCTGATAATAGGGAAACCTGACCAGATTGGATCATGGATCATTCAGTCGCCTGAACGTGCAAGTTTCATCACGATGTCTTCCCTCACCGTAAAAGCATCGGTTATTATTCAACTAATGCATATAACTCGGAAAAGAATCATGTGTGTTCTAACCCCAGGGTGCATGGCGGCACCATGGGTTAGAATGAATGAATGAATGAATGAATGAATGAATGAATGAATGAATGAATGAATAGTTTATTGCTGTAAAATGTGGTACATGGTAGATGTTACAAATTTTTATAGTCGTTTCTCACACTTCACCAGAATCTGGCATGCAATATTTGAGCATAATTAATCTAATTATTATTAAAATGTCCGCAACAAAAATTCCTAAGTATAAAAAAGTAATAGGATATAAAGCTATAAAACAATCATGTCACTTTCAATAATTAACAATAATAAAAGTCATAACACTTGCGCTAACACGTTAGAAATGTCAAAATAAGAATCAACGTAACCAAACGCAAACTTTTACTTTACACTGGCAACATTTCCATACGTCACAACCACTTCATGTCATATTTTTTATTGTATTTAGTTTGACAGCCAACGGCCATTCTGACTCTTCGCAAAACGACCAGCGAAACAAATATAGTTTGGCGAGCTATTAAATCTAAATCCGAGTTTTCTGTGATGATCACAACGCAAGTGAGTCTACATAATACTTTTAATTTTATTGCTGTGATCAAGTGTCGCTTTATTTTGTGTACGAGAACGTAATGAAAAATTTGTCCTAAGCTATACGTTTTATTAATTGCAGGTAGTATACAATTTAGCGACGGCGCTGATTTGACTCAAAGAATTCACTAATACTGTAAAAACAGCTTTGTATCAACTATTTTTTTAACTTGCGTTTAAACATATTTAATGGCAATAATTTCATAGTACTGTCAAGGCCATTATATATTTTAATTGCCATTGCATTACTGTTTGTGCCATATAGTGTCGTTGAATGGGAAGGTACTACCAATCTATCTGGAAACCTTGTGTTGAAAGCAGTAGTTTCCGAGACTTTAGTGAATAAGTGCATATTACTCTTAACAAATATACATATCTCGTAAATGTACATGCTTGGGACAGTCAACATATTATGAGATCTAAATAGAGGTCTACAAGATGTCAATGAATCAACATCACAAATTGCTCTAATGCACTGTTTTTGGCAAATCAGTACTTGATTTACGTGGGATGAGTTACCCCATATTATGATGGCATATCTCATAATGGAACATACGTAACCGTAATATGCCTGCAAAGCAATTTTCTTACTGCAAACTTTTGGGAGCCGCCAAAGTGCATACGCAAAAGAGTTTATTTTATTGCACAAGTTGGAGATGTGCGTAGCCCATGAACACCTGTCCTCCATCCAGATGCCCAGAAACTCAGTTTGACTAGACTCCGCAATAATTTGATTATTTGCTAATACGGTTAAAGCTTTTTTATGACCATTTCTATTTACAAATTGTACATATGTTGTCTTTTTTAAATTTACTTTAAGATTATTGTTATCCAGCCATTCTATAATGTCATGTACTGTTTTATTCACTTCGTCATTGTAATTGTTAACATCTTTACAATCTATTACCACCGATATATCGTCAGCAAATAGGGTGCAGTCATATTTAGTTATACTTGGCAGATCATTTATATATATTAAAAATAATAATGGCCCCAAAATACTGCCCTGTGGAACCCCCACCTTATTTGGTTCTATTGAGGATCTGTACGCTCTACGCTCTGCATTACATAATTTTGCCGTTTCAACATACTGTCTTCGGTCGCTTAAATAGCTCTCAAGCCATTTATAAGCTAGCCCCCTTATTCCGTAGCGTTCACATTTGTCGAGCAGTCTCTTGTGGGATACAAAGTCGAAAGCTTTACTCATGTCAAAGTATACTGCTGTAACAGCTGATCTTTTGTCAAGACATTTTAAGATATTATTTACGAGAGAGAATGCAGCCAAAGATGTCGATTTACCCTTTTGAAACCCATACTGACAATCTCTAAGTATTTTAAATGTCTTTAAAAAATTGGTAATGCGTTCGTGCATCGCCTTTTCAAATACTTTGGAGAATATGGATATAAGTGCTATAGGTCTATAGTTATCCATATTGTCCTCACTTCCCTTTTTGTGCACAGGCTTTACAGTTGTCAGCTTTAGCTGATCTGGGAATGAGCCATTTGTAAAAGACAAATTTATTAAATAACTAAGGACAGGCGCAATTTCAACTTTACAAGCTTTTAGCACTTTTGTATGAATATTGTCATAGCCTGTCGCATTAGTGATGTTCAAATTATTAATTATTTTGATTATTTCTTGAGCGTCAGTGGGTTTCAAGAATATACTAGCATGATTTGTATTTATATGTTTAATGTCAGAAGCAGAGTCACGAGAAATGGGGTTGGTCAGATTTATATAATATTTATTAAATGAATTGGCAATGTCAATCGGGTCACTAATTATCATATCATTGAGTTGAATTTTATTTATGTATTTATTACAAGCTACATTATTAGTTTTATTTTTTATTAAGTTCCACGAAGCTTTACATATATTTTTAGACTGCATTATATACTTACTATTGGACAGTTTTTGAGCGTGATTTATACATCGTTTGAGCAGTTTTGCATAATTTTTATATTTCAGTTTTGTTGTGGTATTTGAGTTCGTGTAATAACGGAACCGCAAATGCCTTTTAGTGATGACAGATTTTTTAAGTCCCCTTGTGATCCAGGCTGTAGGATGTTTCTGAAGATGGCATCTCTTTTTATGAATTGGAAAGCATAATTCATAGAACATCACGAAAACGCCGTAAAAGTTCGTGAATGCCGTTTTAATGTCATCCTCCTGGTACACGTCTGACCAAGTTAATGACCTCATGCACTCCTGAAACTTCGTAATATTTTCTTGGCACAAGTCACGAATCGAAAAGTATTTACACGTCTGCGGTTTAGTTTGATGAGCTATGGGAAAGTGAATAGATTGGGCCGTTTCATGATCTGATAGTCCTAGATGATGTATTTCACATTCTACCTCTGACATATTACTTAATATTTGGTCTAAGCATGAGCTTTTCCTCGTGGGTTCTGAGATATGTAACTTAAAATTATTACTTATAACTATTCTATTCAGTTCACGTGTACCGTGTGAGTCTTTTAATATATTTATATTTAAATCTCCGGATATTACTACCTTATATCTTGTTTTCTTTTTTAATAAATTTAATAACCGCTCTAATTTGATGAGAAACAAAGATAAATCTGATGTTGGGGTTCTGTATAAGCAAATAATAATACACTTAATTGAAGTTATTTCTACACCACAGCATTCAAATAAGTGATCCTCATTAAATTCCTTTAAGAATTCAACTTCCCTAGATTCAATGTCCCGCTGACACATTATACAGACACCCCCCCGTTTCTGATGCTGCCTGGAGTATGATGCCCGAACTTCATACCCGTCTATTTTTACATTGTTTTCGCTGCCCAACTTCACAAACGTTTCACTCAAACATAGTATGTCAAACCGTTTGCCTTTACCTAAAAGCTCATGCAAGGTCAGCTCCATCAGTTCAGTTTTGCTCAAAATACCTGCGATGTTCTGGTGCAAAATGTTGAATGTATTATTCACGAAAAAACTTGTCCTGAGGGTCCGTAATATGATTACGTTTGGTGTGATTCGAGAAGTAATCCGTGATACGTTGCTGCACCATAGGTTTTGTTTTAGTTTGTTTTCGGTTACGTTGTCCTACATTAATAGATTTAGACATCTTATTTTTCATGTTATTAAAATTGTAACGTAGATATTTGTTCGTATAATAAATCATGTCAATCTTATTGCTAATTTCATAAGCTAAATTTGTCAAAAACATTTTATCACAATCAATGTCACTTAAATCTAAGAATGTACTATTTCTAAACTGATTACTTAGTATCCTGAACATTTCATTCAATTTATTTTCATTTAGATGTACAGCCTGTTTTACGCCGATTATTAAAACTTTTGGTATCGTATATGACTTCAGGAAAAAACATACCTCTGTATAAACTTTCATCGGATTTGTGTCATACTCACCGATATTTATGATGATCATGTCATTAGCCGTGGGTTTCAGTATCTCTGACGTCTTCAGAATTTCTTCACTATTGGCGTGTGGTTTTAGAAACGATGTGACTTTATACTTTGCGTACTTTGTTCTTTCTCTAGTTTTTATTAATGTTAGTGCTAATCCAGAACATTGCTTTCCGCCAAGAATATAAATGTTTCCGTTATCATTGTTCGGGATTGATGGTTCCGCATTTTTTAAGTCTCTGCGATGGTCTTTCCTATTTCCTGAGTCTGAAGTTTCCTTGTCCACTTCTGCTTGTGTGTTTGTAAAACTAATAGCTGTTTCCTTGGAATTGTTAAGGACATCTAATTTGGTCCGTTGCAATTTGAAAATACCCGTTGAATTTTCCTTTTTTTTTAATTTAGGAGTGGTTTTTGCAATGAGTCTCAACAAATTAATTTCTTTTTCGTAGTCTGCTATTTGTTGCTTCATTTTACTATTTTCAGCCACTAAATTTGCTATTTCGCTGTCTGCAGTCCATATTTTGTTCCAATTTAGCCATTTTTATTTTAATATCTATTATAACCCGGTACCTCTCGCTTACGAGTCGAACAACTTAACCACTATTCGTACAATCTCGCGAATTCGCACAATCGGCTAGATTCGGCTTCGTATTGACCTACTCACACACCAGGACCTGTTCTAAGCTAACCCAGCCATTATTCATAGCTAAGATCTGTGTAAATGCTTAACGCCTTCCCGAAAGCTGAATGAAAAGAACAATTCAACCTCAACGGGGTTCCGCTTACCTAATGAAGATAGACCTCGGCAAACACCGCGAATAATGTAATTACACAATTATCCGGATGCGAATTCAATTAGGCCCATGTAATTAGCGTCCGTAATTCGATTCATTCTATCAGTTACTTGGAAAACGGTTTGCGTTGGTTTTCGCGGTAAAACCTGTGCATTGATGAATTTATTCATTTAAATTTCGATATTTTTATATTAGAGTGCGCGTGAAGAGCGTGTTTCATGGTAAATGATATGATGTTGCTATTGTAGGTATCATATACTCGTTTAACATTATGTGTTCTTGTGACAAGGGCAGAATCGTTTATCAACTATATAATTAACATTCACTATCGTATTTCTGAGTTCTTTACATATAACAGACAAAATTTATAGGGAGGCCAGAAAATGTTTATAAGGCAGCGTTTTATCAAAATATTATTTAAACGCGAATAGTGCGTAAAGTGCGTGTTCACAATTACGTTAACTTAGCAAAAGTTATTGTTATATAGATATTTGTACTTATTTAAAATTCACTCTCAGGCACGTTGTGGATAATCTAACTGACAGATAAAGTCAGATAAACCCCCACCAAGTTTACTTAAATTCAAATATTTTCTAAACCACTTAACCGATTTTAATAATACAAATCTAAAAACCATCTCGATCAAAGTGGCTTGCAAATAGAGAAAACCGAATCCAAATCGGTCCATCCGTTTGGGAGCTACGACGCCACAGACACACAGATACACAACACCACAAAGCCAAATACACACGCCAAACTTTTAACACCCTTTATTTCGTCGACGATAAATAAAATAATTATAAAGAGCTGCCTTCAATGTTAACATTTCAATTAAAATGAAATTTAAATAAATCATCGCATGTTAAGGGCAGGTTTGATCTGCGCAAGACGGCCCGTTGCGAGTGAGCCTGGCTCTTTGTGCCTTTATTTTGAGACTTTAAGACACAGGAGGCATCGGCCCTTAAGCCTTTTGTTCGCTAATTCCTCGGATGAACGTCGCGCCTCCGTGGGTGCTGTACACTGCTTACGAATTCGTTGAATGATACTGGGGAGGGCCGTTTTTTATTTTGTGATGTCAATTTGACATGTCACAGTCAATTAACAATGTCAATTTGAAAAAAGTAGGTAACTATGACCCATAACATCGATGTTTCGTCTAGTGGGCTGGTTTCCACTAGTACTTCAAAATATAATTATCTTATTGCAGTCTTGAAATTGTATACAAAATATACGAAAACAATATATGTAAAAAGAGAATTTTTAAAGTATTTTAGAACTAACATTAAAACTTAAACTATTTATTTTATTGATATACATCTCTTATTAAACGTAATAAAAACTACGTCAAAACCAAGAGATCGTTTAAGCTCGTCCATATGGGAGAGAGCGAGGAACGTCGACCGGGCAAAATCAATACACACTTAATAACCAAAATACATTATCCAAACAGCACTTTCATAATCAAACGAAAAATACTTTAAGCCAGAAAACGGCGAAACAAAAAGCGTGACCAGCGTACGCGCGTCGCAGGAGCGGCATTGTGCTGACGTCATCAGTCACGTCACAAACGAGAGGCTGCGAAAATTGTAACAATGCCGGATTAGCAGTTGACGCCTTTATAAATATACATTTCGGCTGTATTAAACCGAACTCGAGCGGCCCAAGTTGTTTTGTCTCGCGACAGATGCGTGCCGAACGAACGCATAATTCCATCGTCGTGTACCCTTCCAGGATTACGGGCTTTAGCGCCTCTGGAACCTCTTCATTTATGCCATCGATTGTTTTGATACGTTTTTTTAATACTAGCGACAAGTGAGTGTATTCAGGACACCTTCAAGGTTAGAGTGAATGCTGCATCTTTGGCCGTATCGTCACACACAAGTTCACACAACAAGGGAGATGGTAGTGTAACGATCACTATGTACCATGAGCTCGTCACCGTACAATTTATTTATATATCGTATGCTTATAGTTGATAGGCTACACAAAGCAGTGTGGAGTAAAAATATAGTTTGCTTATCATGATTTCTTTTAACAAATGCTCTCAAATACTTAACCCAAACTTGGTTTTGTAATAAACTAAAACAATTCATTTGACGTTAAGCATAACATTTTACTTCAAAAGCACGTAATAAATTTACGCTATTGATTAGTTGAACGACAGGCAAAATATCGAGAATATTTTAAATGTTTTGCGTTAAGTATGGGACCCATGAAAAAATCCCACAAGTGATAGTGATGTGAATATACAAATACGTTTCAACAAAATATCGAAATAAATAAAGGAATTAAAATACACCTAAATATTAAACGAGTTTAGAACTTAATTTTAATCTACTTGTTTGATGACTCAAACTTAATTGTTTCATGGAAATTAAACCTCGGTATTTATCTATACTTGGTCTAATTTAACATTACGTCGAGTTTATAGTACCTAAAATGTCATTATATTGGCTACTCATACTCGTACTTACTTGCCTACACTATAACCTTTTGTCTAAAGGAATTCCTGGAATTCAGGAATTCATTTGCTTGCGTTTTTTAAATTTAATCGACTCGTTGAATAAATAAAACGTCGTGTGTAATACATCCCTAGTTGTTGTAACATTTAGCTATTTTCGGTTTATCAGGAACAGTTTGTTAAATTTATGGATGTGCGAACGTTATAAGAGCAGTCGCTTAGACATCATAAAATTAGAAATATTTCATTTTTTGTTTGTTTAAAATATTGGACTGTGGGAATTTTGAAGATAAGGAATCCAAGCAAGGTGGCCAGGCTAGTAGAAACGAGACAGTCAACCCATGGGGCGCGTCGCGTGAACATCATTTTATCCATTTCCGTAACTAAGAAACCCCATGTTTTGTAAATTTCCACGGGAAAATTCATTACAACTCGCGTGTGATTTGTTAAATTAATTTGTGTTATTTTCAGCTTGTGACGTTTATTTCGTTCTCTATCTGTGTCTTTATCTCCGTAGTGTCAGTGATTGGGTTTGTTTTGGTTCTATATTTGTTTCTAAGTTTCAAAAGCCAACAGTAAGTTACATTCTCATTACTTTTGTGGTAATTAGAGTATTGAGTAGGGCTCTTAGAGATTTCAATGTAAGTGTGAAAGGTGATTAAAACACAAATTTAAAAGAAAAAGATTACCAAATTATATATCATCAGTACTCACCCTCACTGAACAAAAAACTTAGAAACTAACCTGGGACACAGGTTCGGATGTGACTTCGAATACACTTAACAAAAACACGAAGAATTTGTCTTCGATGGCCTAGGCGCTCTAACTAAGTCTACGTCTAGGTTTGCCGCCGAATTCTGGTACGATTTAGACCCATGTTCCGTTTAAGTACCTTTGTGCTTTCAAAGCTTTAGTGACATTTGCCTACGGACATGAATCTCGAGTTTGGATCGAAACCTGGTCTGAGTCGTTAGCGTCCCTCACAGTAGGCACACAAAAAAACGCGCGCGAATTAAATAAAATCAAAAAAAATTGTCTCTCCATGACTTGTGAGTCGATAGGTAGGACCATAGTAAGGCTTGACGAGACGATCGGAATATGTGTGATGGTTTGTGATGGATTAAAAATAAGTTATTGGGTCGATCGATGTCAAAGGTTTCGCTGGAACGGCACGTAGGCTGGAAATGTAGTCCAGCCACGATGCTGTAGGCCTGAGATGTTAGGTTGGATGGGAGTCTCAGTTTTATCCTATCGATTAGGCAGGTTTCCGAGACCTAAAGGTCCTAATTCCATATTATTTAGGTAACTTTAGGGTTTCGCAAAAATAGGGTTAGAGTGGCCACAGAAGAAAGAAGAATCCTGTTTGCCGTTTCGAGAGCTGTCAAAGCTAAGTCGCATGTTAACTTTATACCTTGTTTGATTTCTTGCGGAATTTATAAATTGTATGACTATTTTGATTTGCGTGGATTACATTTTAATCAACTTATTTACGCGGATTTATGTTTCATTTAAATGTTTCATTATTTTTTGATATTTTATGTTATTTTTATTTATGTGAACTGAATCTTATTCAATTGTGAATGTTTCCGAATATTCATGCGGTTGATTTAAAGAGTATTGCTATAAACTTACATATTCCTTGTGACTTTTTCAAAATTTATACACAACGTAATGGGTCCGAAAATTTAAATCGATAACTACACGATCACTCGCTTACGGCCAAATCACAATATGTTTAATGATGTTTATTATGTCTACTCTTCATAGGTGTATGTGTGTATTTATACAGATAAATACGTATTAGGGTGACTGAAAAGTTACAGATTTGGTGCCGTGACCAGGATAATTGCGTCATTAAAAATTGAATTAAATTGATTCAATTACGCGACAAAAGAATCTTGGTTACTATGAAACACAACGTAGCATGTCATAACCGTTAGCTTTTCTGCGAAAACAAAAAAATATTAACCATGTGTGAACATCTTGGGTCGTTCGCTCTTCACAAGGAATGCATTTTTTGTTGCCTATTGAAAAAAAAATGTGGGTCACTTATCAGTTCGAACAGCTGGGGTCCCTTTTTGTATAATTTCGGATTTGGACTTTGACGAAGTTAAAATTACTGAATTCGCTTAATAAACCACGTATTTAATCAATTAAAACAAACTCTCCGATAGCTTTATTTTTTTTTTATCTAAGTGGCGTTGAGTGACTGTAGCTTATTGTATGCATTTGAAATTCCAGTAATGGAAACTTTAAAGATTAAGTGACGAATTGTAAAGTTTGAAGATTAAATGAGACGTAGGAAATCTTGTGTTCCTTAATTAAAACATTTAGAGAAATAAGGGGCGTAGAACAATTACATTCAGCTCTTCACTTTTGTTAAAATTTCAATACCTAATTGAATAATAATAGTTAAAGTCATATTTGTGTTAAGGTAATTATAAAATATTGTGTGATTTAAAATATTCAGAAAATTCAGGGGCGTAATACAATGCACCTGCGATTCTTCAGTTCAATAACATGAAGCGGGAGTAGTCTCTGTTTACCACTACGGGAGAGGGGTATGGCTTTGTGAATACATGTATCGATTATGGGTGTTCTCATTTATTTTAGGTTCTCGGGCTAGATTATTGTGGAAATGATAATAGGAGTCCGGTTTCAACGTCAGATATGATTGTAAATGTTAAGTAGATACACCGTATTATGGCGCGCGTGCCTCTTTAATCCTAGCGGTGACCGGCGCGGGCGTCCTGCCGCCCCGCAGCAATGCCCAAGCGACGCGCATTCCTCGCAAAAGCACTTGACATATTAGATTGCCATTGGTTTTAAATAAAAAAACGCGTTGCTATTGGCTGGCAGTGTGCACCGATTAGTTTATAACGATAAATTAAACTTAAATCTAAACCGGAGTCCGAAAGTTATACACAGTACATTATGAGGAACAGTTCCCACTTTCAATCGGGTGGGCTCTCTGCTCGTTCATTCTGAGACATTAAGGGGCGTTTTGCTTATTAATAATTGCGTAATTAAAAAGTGCGCTTTATTTGATTTCTATTTTAAAAAGTATAACGAGATTTTAAAGCTTATCATCTGACGGACCGCGCGCTTACTTGTCGCCTTATGGTAAACAAGAAAAAAAAGGGGAATCCGGAAATGAAAATACTTATAAAAACTAACACACGGTCATTCACCCCAAAACAGGTGCGTATGAAAAAAAGGATCATTTTCGACACAGATGGTGTGACTGTGACTTTTATAAAAAGTTTGCGAGTGACATTGGGCTTGCGATGTTGACTTCAATAGTGACAAAAATATAAGTTTTCTATTTTAGGTTAGGTATTTGAAAGGATCAAAACATGTACTTTTAAGACTGCAAGGGGCGAAGAATTGTAAAACGCAAGCTTAAATAAGTTTATTTATTAAAAGGGGAGTGCTTGGGGTACAGTGAGAATAAATGTAATTTTAAATCAATCTAGAAATTCAGAATGTACATAAGCCTTTGTCTAATTCTTAACCTGAATCAGAAAGAATGCATAACTAAAATATGATGTTATAGATTAGGAATCTTTGTCGTTTTAATGTTTTCTAGTAGTGATTTTCAATTTTCTTCTTTCTTTCAGTAATTAAGAAAATGTCAAATCAAAGGGGCGCTCTGTAACGATCACTATGTACCATGAGCTCGTCACCGTACAATTTATTTATATATCGTATGCTTATAGTTGATAGGCTACACAGAGCAGTGTGGAGTAAAAATATAGTTTGCTTATCATGATTTCTTTTAACAAATGCTCTCAAATACTTAACCCAAACTTGGTTTTGTAATAAACTAAAACAATTTATTTGACGTTAAGCATAACATTTTACTTCAAAAGCACGTAATAAATTTACGCTATTGATTAGTTGAACGACAGGCAAAATATCGAGAATATTTTAAATGTTTTGCGTTAAGTATGGGACCCATGAAAAAATCCCACAAGTGATAGTGATGTGAATATACAAATACGTTTCAACAAAATATCGAAATAAATAAAGGAATTAAAATACACCTAAATATTAAACGAGTTTAGAACTTAATTTTAATCTACTTGTTTGATGACTCAAACTTAATTGTTTCATGGAAATTAAACCTCGGTATTTATCTATACTTGGTCTAATTTAACATTACGTCGAGTTTATAGTACCTAAAATGTCATTATATTGGCTACTCATACTCGTACTTACTTGCCTACACTATAACCTTTTGTCTAAAGGAATTCCTGGAATTCAGGAATTCATTTGCTTGCGTTTTTTAAATTTAATCGACTCGTTGAATAAATAAAACGTCGTGTGTAATACATCCCTAGTTGTTGTAACATTTAGCTATTTTCGGTTTATCAGGAACAGTTTGTTAAATTTATGGATGTGCGAACGTTATAAGAGCAGTCGCTTAGACATCATAAAATTAGAAATATTTCATTTTTTGTTTGTTTAAAATATTGGACTGTGGGAATTTTGAAGATAAGGAATCCAAGCAAGGTGGCCAGGCTAGTAGAAACGAGACAGTCAACCCATGGGGCGCGTCGCGTGAACATCATTTTATCCATTTCCGTAACTAAGAAACCCCATGTTTTGTAAATTTCCACGGGAAAATTCATTACAACTCGCGTGTGATTTGTTAAATTAATTTGTGTTATTTTCAGCTTGTGACGTTTATTTCGTTCTCTATCTGTGTCTTTATCTCCGTAGTGTCAGTGATTGGGTTTGTTTTGGTTCTATATTTGTTTCTAAGTTTCAAAAGCCAACAGTAAGTTACATTCTCATTACTTTTGTGGTAATTAGAGTATTGAGTAGGGCTCTTAGAGATTTCAATGTAAGTGTGAAAGGTGATTAAAACACAAATTTAAAAGAAAAAGATTACCAAATTATATATCATCAGTACTCACCCTCACTGAACAAAAAACTTAGAAACTAACCTGGGACACAGGTTCGGATGTGACTTCGAATACACTTAACAAAAACACGAAGAATTTGTCTTCGATGGCCTAGGCGCTCTAACTAAGTCTACGTCTAGGTTTGCCGCCGAATTCTGGTACGATTTAGACCCATGTTCCGTTTAAGTACCTTTGTGCTTTCAAAGCTTTAGTGACATTTGCCTACGGACATGAATCTCGAGTTTGGATCGAAACCTGGTCTGAGTCGTTAGCGTCCCTCACAGTAGGCACACAAAAAAACGCGCGCGAATTAAATAAAATCAAAAAAAATTGTCTCTCCATGACTTGTGAGTCGATAGGTAGGACCATAGTAAGGCTTGACGAGACGATCGGAATATGTGTGATGGTTTGTGATGGATTAAAAATAAGTTATTGGGTCGATCGATGTCAAAGGTTTCGCTGGAACGGCACGTAGGCTGGAAATGTAGTCCAGCCACGATGCTGTAGGCCTGAGATGTTAGGTTGGATGGGAGTCTCAGTTTTATCCTATCGATTAGGCAGGTTTCCGAGACCTAAAGGTCCTAATTCCATATTATTTAGGTAACTTTAGGGTTTCGCAAAAATAGGGTTAGAGTGGCCACAGAAGAAAGAAGAATCCTGTTTGCCGTTTCGAGAGCTGTCAAAGCTAAGTCGCATGTTAACTTTATACCTTGTTTGATTTCTTGCGGAATTTATAAATTGTATGACTATTTTGATTTGCGTGGATTACATTTTAATCAACTTATTTACGCGGATTTATGTTTCATTTAAATGTTTCATTATTTTTTGATATTTTATGTTATTTTTATTTATGTGAACTGAATCTTATTCAATTGTGAATGTTTCCGAATATTCATGCGGTTGATTTAAAGAGTATTGCTATAAACTTACATATTCCTTGTGACTTTTTCAAAATTTATACACAACGTAATGGGTCCGAAAATTTAAATCGATAACTACACGATCACTCGCTTACGGCCAAATCACAATATGTTTAATGATGTTTATTATGTCTACTCTTCATAGGTGTATGTGTGTATTTATACAGATAAATACGTATTAGGGTGACTGAAAAGTTACAGTAGCCTAATGCTTCCATAGCACATAATGGATAACTTTAACTGTTACCCAAACAAGCATCTACGATTCGTTAGTGGAAACAACAACGTGGATTGTAGAACCGCATATAAGTTTTGTTGCTGACGTACCTCATACCTGTAACACTTCAACACAAACTATAACACTGGCGTCATAATAACCATTCTATCTGTTTGATGAACTGGATATGTGTAACAACATAATATGTAATTAATTAGATTTTTTTCAATAAACTTATTTGTATTTGTAATCCTGGTTGTGCTTTCCAGTCCCGGTTGTGCGGTTCGGCATCCTTGGTGGTGAGTTTGGCTTCTTACGTACTTTGCCAGTCTGCGCGAGACATGGTCATACCTTCGAAGACGGCGCTCTTGCTACCATCACTACAGCTTAGTTCTTCTCTATGAAAACACACTAAAAAAACCCTGAAAACCTGTATCCTCGGCACTGGTAGCAAAAGCCAGCTGTTGAAGTGCGTGAGGCCGGCGCGCCCGATGAAGCGGAAGCGTTCCGCTCGGCCGAGCGTGAAGATACCGCGATAGCGCGCTCCACTACCTCACTACAGAGTCCTACGCGCGACCGGACAGCTGGAGACGACGCAATGTATAGTGAACCGTGAGGGAAATGAGGTAAGAAATGTTTGCTGATAAAAATACGTAGGCGTTCAATATCCGCGACATAATTTTGTTTCATAATTTTTTTATAACTGCGATTGTCCGCTATACGCCTGTCTGTGGAGGTTTTATAATTGGATATTATTATATAATTGGGAATTTGTAATTTTTTATAGTTGGACTTTATTATTATAATAATAATCTTGGCGATAATGTCCCGGTTATGCTCACGCGCACTAGGACCCGGGGTTCACCTTAACCATGATCCAAGTACCTACTATTGCTCGCGAGATCCTCCTTGAACATGATCCAGAATTTGGCAGATCAAGTAATTACAGTCAAGCTGCTGACATCTGACCTCCGCCCGCCACCGACCTGCGTAAATACTTATATTCTTCTCATTTTTACACATCTACTAAAAGCGTCGCGCGAAAAAGCTTAAAAAAAACGCTACCTACTAGGCGCTTACAAAATTTACTAAGTAACAGTTAACATCTGCAATTACGAATCAAGAGAGTTGCCCCAGAGGGATTTTAAAAATTATATATGGCAATCTGGGAAAGATCTTTTAGGCTATTATATATCTCCAAAAATAAATGTGAAGGGGTAAAATAGGAGATAAAACTCAGACTGGAGCAACTCACCTGATTACCCACCACCGCGTTTTAACCACCTAGCAACGCCATCTAACATCTGCATTACGTAAATTCATACATATTTCGCTTAAGAAATTAGTCCACGAGGGCAAAAGTAAAATATATCGTCACCGGTCACGCCTACTCTACTTTATTGATATTCGAAATTAAAATGTACAAATCCATAAGATAATTAAGCATTAACATGTAGTCACGTCTACTTATAGTTGGTCGGCGACACTCTCAGCGCCCCGCTGCACTGACAGACTGATAGTGGAATAGTGTAGACACTGTAACTGAAACTCAATAATGGATGACTGAATCAATTCCTATCCTCAAAAGACCGTGATTTTAGTAAGGAACTATAACGTTCCTTTCACTAGCTTACGGGTTAGACATTGTTTTTCGCATTATTGTAAAATGTTTTTACATTAATAATTGAGATACGCTAGCAAATATAACTTTGTCCACATATTATTTTTAACTCACGTAAGTACAAATAATGTTACCCTATATCTACCCTATATCTCTAATAGCACTAATGGTAGATTGTCTTGAACATCCAAAGGACATTAGCTTTTAAGGTTAAGTTAAATATTATCGTATAAAACTTTCAGCTATACAGTATAACTGAAAGTTCTCTACGACAATATTTTGTTGGGCTGTGAGACAGAAGAACATCTCAACTTGCATTACATGTACACCATGTACACCTATGGAGACATACATACTCGTATGAGCTGGGGCTCCATTTTTGAATCGCTCGCCGAGATTCTAACGGTTTTCAATTTTGATTTTCGGCATGAAAAGTTCAATATTTTAACTAAATAACATTGGCAACACCGAATACCGTTCGAATCGAAGCGAACAATTAAAAAATAGGGCGCCAGGTCTCGTGTGTCGTAACTAGACACAGATGACACTTCACCTTGGGATTACTGTACCTACGAGGTTTCGTTAGCTCTTCCATGAAATGTTACCCGCGAATTGTGGTCTAATCTATTATTGTTCCAAGTACGATAGTCAAGTGCAAACTTGAAACCACTACTGCACCGACCGACGTGCGTGCCCATGAATAATATGATACCCAATTGTCCATGATTTAAGGCACGCATCACGCCACCCACAAACGGACGAAACACAACCGCCATTGCGTAGATTACGAATCAATCGCGCCATTTAATCGCACATTGCCAATGCAAACAAGTGAGGAGAGCATTAATTGTTGCCGGAATATTGCAGTATGGCAACCCTACGTTGCAACCCGTAGGGTGATTTTGTCTCTCTATTGTTTTCGTTTCGGTTTCGTTAGCCACATCAATGGGAGATTTTCAGAGAGCCAATTAAAAAGAAAAAATTGTTCAAATAATTATAATCAATTCTCAAAAATAAATCAAAACGGATTGTTTGATGTATAAGTAGAAATATTGCGATTTTTTCTTATAAAAAGTACTAAAACTAAGTATATTTTCAAGAAACACCTGTCCCAGTAACTTCGGTTACCAAATTGAGAGTCCTGTCTAAGCAGCGCCAGCAAGTGAGACACGCGGAAATACACTTTTACTTTTTAAAGTAGCTGTCCCTAATATCTTTCGTATAGGTGCATGTCTATCATTTCATTAAGTCTGTATCTCTCTGTCGTATGGAAACCTTAGCCAATACCACTAACTCGATGCACACTAACTATCCAAAAATGGATAACGAAGACAAACTGTTACCGTCAAAAGTTACGTAACCGAAACGAAAGCGACATAGGCCCACAATCGTGCTCCAGGGTTGTCACTGGGTGCAGGCAGGGTTGTGCAACGCGTGCCCGTGAATAATGCTTGCGAACTGACGATTAACGGCATACACGGGACCGTTTTTGCGCGCGACGATATTATCAGCGATATATCGCTAAACGGCCGACTGGGATTAACGATATAACGTTATAGCCGCGATCGATGGCGTATATCGACGGAGTTAATGGGGATTGTTAATTGTGTTGTGCGGGTGCACGGTTGCGTTTCGTTGCATGTTGTGCTGTTCATAATGTGAACGGTACAACATTGGAAAGCTGGTTGCAATTGCAAGAAAATGCGAATTCAAATTCAAACGAAAGCTTTCTGCAGCATTTCAGTTACTAAGACTGGCGACTTTTACTTTTAACACCGCATATTATTGTCCCTTAACCCTTGTATGTGTTGCCAGTGAGTGGTTGTTCCCTGTGTGGGTCTTATAAGGAAGCTCACTGTCACCCAAAGAGCTATGCTCGGAGTCTCATTGCGCAATCGGATCATAAATGAGGAGATCCGCAAGCGAACCAAGGTCACCGACATTATCCGAAGGATTGCCAGGCTAAGTGGCAGTGAGCAGGGTACAAAACTGGCAGAACCGGTGGCCAATGGGACAGTAAAAATCTCGAGTGGCGACCACGTACCGGAAGACGCAGCGCGGCTAGTCTTTCCACAAGGTGGACTGACGACCTGGTAAAAATCGCAGATACCAGCTGGATGCGGACGGCACAGAGCCGGCATTTGTAGAGATTTCTGGGAAGGCCTATGCCCAGCAGTTACTCTTCAATTGGACTCATTGGTCGCGCAATTAGTAATCTCACATACTAAGTAATCAGCTCACCTACACTGAATATAATAAGCATCACAACATCAACCAACAGCATTAACGACTTGATTAACTTAGCGTCAATCTCGGGTATCATTGCCAAAGGCTAATCCACCTATTAGCTCGTTTCCCATTTGGCCACTGGATATCAGCTAAGGATTAAAGTAGATGCCAAACGGTAAATCAATGAAGCCTGTCTAGTCAGGTTAATCAAATGTATCCGCTGGGGTTTAGGAATATGTGGCGGTACTGGCGCGCACATAAACCACTAGACAATTGGTTAGAAAGTATGTATTAGTATGTAAGTTGCGTAATATTTTATATTATAGCTGATTAACAAACGAGCAGACAAATCACCTGATGGTAAATGACAACAATTTAATATAGCTCAACAACACACACGTGTAGACAGCTCATCTGATGGTCATGCTAATATCTCCCATAATACTTACGATTCATGTCAGTAATTGCGTCAGAAATAGATAGGGCGGTAGATTACTACCGATGACTACATCCAGAGACTCTTTTTTTCTCTCCCATAGGTACGTGTGGGTTTTACTTTACTCCGAATTCTGCCTCTAAGACTTTTATCTACCAATACGTACTTTTCGCTCACAGACATACTAGATCGGACAAAATGAAATTTCAACCCAACTTTGAACATTTTTAAACTAAAATTCTCCTACATTACGATTCTGTGCGCGCCTGTCCCTGTAATACCTGTACCATGTGAGCGCATTCCTCGCATAGCTTCGGTACTGCGGAACTATTGCACGGTGCAGTGAAACGGGTTGCCTAACTCGCCTTCTGCGAACTAATCAGTGCTCAGGACTTCGAGTGATGATGTGAATGTACCATTGCCAGTACTAGGAAAATGATAGTAGATCTTCAGGTAGGTTTTCCTTGTATGTTCAGAGCAAATCCATACATAGTATAAAACAAAGTTGCTTACCACCGTCTGCCCCTATGTACCCATGTATGTATCTATGTACGCTTAGGCTTTTTATATTAAGCAACGAATTTTAATAAGGTATTCAATAATAGAAAGAGTGAAAAAATGGGTAGGTTAAGTAGGTGTACGCGAACAAATTCGCCCCGAGTCCACTAGTAAAAAATAAAGACAGAATCCTGCGAATAACATATTGACGTAAGCTAAACTACGCCATGCTGTGTGTACGTACATGGTCACACGCGCACACAAAGACAACCAAACTATTGGTTGCTATCGACAGCCAAACTACGCCATGGCACACATGTTTACAAAACCGGCGTCATGTCATTGTTGACAGCGCGCCTTCTTTATTTCCTGTTTTATCTGACCATGTTTGTAACTTTTTTTGTTTTTAATCTAAGACTTCAGCGCAAGTTTCATTGGATAAGTACCTAGTTGCTGTTATAGCTAATACTCAAACCAAAATATGTTTTGAGAAGCCTGGAACGAAATAATTCACGTAGGTAAGTAAATTGTCTGTACCAAGGTTTTGTGCCTACTTTAAAGCTAAAAAATATTGTAGAACTCACAGGTTGAACACAAACGATGACGCTAAAAATAAAAGCCGCCCTTTATCATTCAAACACAATTGCCTCATAAAGCGCATTCCGGCGACAGTGAAAAATGACACTCATCATTCCAACACCATTTTTATGGGCACAATTTCTTTCGCATAAAAATAAAAATCGACGCGTCTTTATAAAAACATCTCTTCAATTGTCATTCATGGCGGCGACGCTCGTATTTGTCACCCGCCGTTTCATCCGCGACCGCGTTCCAAATATAAAAATGCAATTTTAAACAAAAATCCCCGCCAAATCCGAACCCTCACAATAAAAAGTAAATGCGTGGCAAACGCAGAAACACATACTGCCAGCGCGTTGCCAGATTTTGTACGGGAATTTTAAGGTTTGATCGCGTATTTCAAGCCTCAAGAGTTCTACTGCAAAACTTCGTCCTAATTAAGTTCTATTCTAAGGTTTAAGAGGAGGGTTTGGTCGCATAGTTCTAGCCTCAAGAATTCTACAGCGAAACTTCGTCTTACTTAAGTTATGTGGTTCAAAGGAGTGTTTGCCGAGCACGAGATTTATGATTTCCATACAAATAAATGCCTTTAAAACCAAACCAAGCAATTTAACGAAAATCTGAAAAACCACAAGCATAGATAGATAAATGTACAAATGTTATTTGAATAAAGAACTATTATTATTATTATAGATCTCTGGATTACATCTTTAAAATTTCCTTGGCTTTGATAAAGTAATATTGAAAAAATAATCAAACTACTAATTTGATTTGTTAGACCTACCTATAGGTAAACTTCGTAAAAAAATACCACCGAAAACTACTTTAAAATTCCATTTCAAAAACGAATTTAGCCCAATAAATTTTTACAGCACCTCCTCCGTAAGTATCGATATCAGATACAAAATACGATTGTCAATAAATACGGCACGGGAATCAGAGCGGGGCGCGCTACCTGCATTTGGTATTCACTGCGTCGTCAAGAAGACATCAGCGGGGAAAGTAGCAAAATATTATAATAGCATAATGGTGTCAGGTGGCGTTGTTCCACGGGGGCGCGACGGCGGGCTAGAGACGCAGGACGACCTATCGATGTTTGGTTCGTACGTTATTAGTTCGTTATGATTGCTTCTGCTATAACAATTTTTATGTTACTGGCAAACAAACCTGGTAATAACCTGATAGTAAGTCACCGCACCCTATGGACGTTTGTAATACCAGGGGTATCACTTACGCGCTGCCGACCCCGTAATAACCTTTTCACCCTTTTCTTAAAGACACTCCCCAATCTTAGTGTGCCTCAAAGAAAATTCCTTTGAAACCTCGCGGTTCACAACCAATTGGGTTCCAATAAACTCCTCGTCGATGGCGAGTGTTGCGATGATAGAATGTGGATATAGAAAAACATTATAGCTTACGTAGTAGGTAGGTATATGTTTCGGCTGAAAATGTTTCGTTCTCTTGATAATGTTTATTATTGTGTTCCTATCGTACAAACTGTTTTGCTTTTAAAGCTGTCTGTTTTTTTCATATATCGATATCGACATGCCCATTTCAAACCACTCTAGTATCTACCGCCGCCTCAGCGTCGCGCCGACGGCCCATGAGCCCAAGTAAGCAAGGCTCGCTCGTGATTTGAAAGTGAAGCGACGTCATACCATTTGTCCTATCAGCAAACTTGGTAGAAGAATGTTGAATGACTGAACATGATATATATATTCACCACTTTATAAATACAAATGGAATAGTGTCATATCAAAAAATAAAAACATTGCTTTGAGTTTCAATGGTTTTATTCTCAGTTTACCATGTCGCACTCTCTCGTACCGCTAATTACGAAGAATCGCAATTATGTCACTGATGTACTGTTCCATACATAATCCGTCTTTCTGTCGAATAAAACTTTCGTCTTTTCTAGTTTTCTCCCACAGACATAGGCATAGACCAAACTATAAGGATTAAGATGATGTGCCTCATGCCTGTAATTTCGCTGGCTGCCTTAAATTTTCTGTAAACAACAACACGTGTAGTTATCACCAAAATGCCGTCTTGGGACACCGCACTTTCGCACACATACTAACAGTATAGAGCGGTTGAGTTTTATTACTGGTGGGTTGTCGTGCTTAGTTTTATTGCCGCTCGGCGTTTAGGCGCCCGCGGCGCGAACCTCGGAACAGCCGCGAATATTCATGTATGAAAATCAACGCCGCCGCAGCCGTAACCCCGTTTTACGACTGTTTGTCGAAACTATCAGAATTTGGACGTGCCGAGATTAGGGCTCGGTGTGTCGTGCGGTTCGCGCGCTGAGTTAATTCTAAATATTGCATTGTTGTAAGATAATGGCTGGAAAGTTGCATGTTGATCGCCTGATCGAATGCTACTTAATGTGGAACTATGAGGGAATAGGTACTATATCGGAAAGACTAGGTACTATTTAGGTTGTTGATTTAGGCATGGAATTCGAAAAAGCGTGTAAAACAAAATTTGTACAGAATTTTATAGGCTTGAATTTAGTAATTGACCATATTTCTGTAGGATGCACTGTTTTCGAGATATTTACGAAAAACCTAAACATGTGATCTTTCGAGTCAAAAGCACCAAAGGTACAGGTGTAGATTTTTAGTATGTTGATTAGAAGCGTATTTAGATAACATGGCCAGTATGGTAGGCCATTTGCCGCAATAATCATTTCTGTTACAACTAGTTTCACCTCTAAAACAATGTCTACTGCACTATAACCTCACACCTACATACCTACGTACCTAGTGTTAGTAGGTACCACAAAATTGAATTTCAGTAGCCGAGCTAACGTTTCAATTTAGCTAATTCAAGCCGACAAACCCTCCAAATGTTTATTTTAATAATGGTGATTAGCTAAAACGTGTACTTACCGCATGCAAACGGCAATTAAGGATGAAAAATGATCATTACTGTCAGTTATAATTAAAAAGCACCCACATGTATATATACATAGCTTGTTACGACTTTGATTAATATTTGGCGGCGACATTTCCATGTCATAATGGCCACAACAATGTGCTTGTTTACTTTGGCGGGACGGAGAAATTAAATCTATTTCGGACCCCATACCAAACGTTGAGACGTTTTTCGTTTTTGGTGGTTCTCCTGGTTATGTTTCAATGCCGATATTTCCCTAATAATAAGTAGGTATATTTTACTATTTTGTTATAAAAATCCTAAATCCATACATAGTATAAAACAAAGTCCCTTCTCGCTGTCTGTATCTATCTACGCTTAGATCTTTTAAACTACGCAACGGATTTTAATGCGGGTTTCAACAATAGATAGGGTAATTCAAGAGGAAGGTTTATAAGTAAGAAAAAAGGGTAGGTAGGAGTAAAGTAGGTGTACGCGTACGAAATTGCGCCGGGGCCGCTAAAAATTAATAAAACTTAATAGCCTAAAATATAATAACACTCTTGGCGTCAATATCCCGGTTGTCCTCTCGCCCACGAGGTACGCAGAAAAAGTCATCTGGACACGACGGCACAGGGGATCGAACAGGATACCTCGAGAGGTATTATTGAGATAGGGAGGTAGACTCGCTTGCCCCACCAACGACGCTCCCTTTTTCTCTTCCGTATACGCTACAATACAACAAAAACCCTAACATACACCATTTCAAATCGAATACCGTATTCGCTTCAAATCCCGCGCCGTAAAGTGTCAGTGCGGACACAAATGAACGGATGAACGCTAATCCTCGGCAGTCAAGTTTGAATCGCGATGCCAACGAAAACGTCAACTTGTAATCTACGTAATTAAGTGAGCGCCGTCGGATGGGCGGGCGCGGCGTGTGGTGCCCTGTGTGACGATGATATGGCAGGAATGGAAACCAAAACGGAATACTTATGTAGGTACTTGCTGCTTTGTAGGATAGGATTGAGTTAGTAGAGTACACGTGGTGGATAATGTAGTCATTGTAGGATTTTCATGCAATTATTTTAATGATAGATACGTAACACTCATCATCGTCATCTTCGTCAGCTCTCGCGCACTAGGACTCGGGGTCCGCCATGACCGTGATCCAAGATTTGGCAGATCAAATAATTGCAGTGGAGCGACTGCCATCTGACCTTCGCGACGCTGCTACCTGGGGAACCTGTCCAGATTGGATCATGGCTACACATTTAGTCGCCTGAATGTGCAGGATTTATTACGATGGTTTTCCTCGCCGGTTGGAATTCAACTACTGTAATTAACTCAGAAAATAGTCATTGGTAAACCCAATTGGAACCCTGTACCTCTTGCTTACGAGTCGGATACCTTAACCACTTGGCCACCAACGCTCCTGATACGTAACAATATCTTTGTTAATCTTATTCTGCCATTCCCTGAAAAGTTCCGAAGAAATATTAGCCCCTGATAAACCATTTGATCTACGATCAACAACTATCAAACAAGGAGTAGGTAGAAGCGAAAGAAACTTGCCAACATATTCCTAAGCTGCCGGTGACAGTGCCGCGTCGACTTCGCAACTTGGCTGTCGCTAAATGAATTATTCCTTCCGCCGAAGTGTTCTATTGACGGGACAAACTTCGCTAAATAGTTTCGTTCCCACTGCTATTATTGTTGACGTAGGCATACCTATTCTGTGACGTCAATAGAAATCTAAGCGTATAATGGCAATTACTGATATCTGATACGTTTTCAAAATTCAGTGGATGTCCCACCGGCTTAGGCTATATTTCGTAAAATTATCATCAACCTAGGTTCCTACCTCTGCCATGAGCCCATGACCCCTTAGATCAACTATAACAGAACCATTACCCATTCCTCCTACACTTCACTATTTGCATTGTAATTCTTTGGCTCAGAGAACCAGCAGAGCAGACCGCGCCTTAATTTTACACCATAAAAGGAATTCTAATAATAAGGAACTTGAATCTTGAGTTACTTATCTGCTATATACTGTAGAAAGATACTTTGTCCTTTCTTGCTTCCAGCACCTCACCATTATTTACCTACAACATCCCGTGTCCATGTCAAGTCATCGGACGTCTTTCGGTGTGCTGAAATTTACACGCCTGAGTTTAAATACAAAATGGGTCATTCCAGCAGAGCTTGTTGGTGGCACCAATCTAGACTTTTGGCTTGTGCCTTTGAATTTGTGTCGAATCATAACCTGATTATTATTTTAACTTGTCTTTATTTTAGGGTAGCCAGCGCAATTACAGGCATGAGGCATTTCATCTTAGTCCTCACAGTAAAATCGCACCTGCGGTTCTACATTTTTGTTGCCTGCAACCTAAATGCGAATAGTAAATGTTATGGGCTACTGTTACCGCTTACCATCATGTGGGCTGTCTGCTCGTTTGTCACTACGTAGAATGACAAAAAAGACCCACCAAGACGAAGGCAATCTAATACGATTGCCATTGGCACCCCTTCCGCAATACGCCTGTCCTCATCGCGGGCGAAACGTCGGCAGTCAGACAATAGTTCCGCCGGAGCCGCGGAGTTTGAATAGGGTGTTCGTATGAGCGGTTCAGGTGAATTGGTGACAATTCACTAGAAAGTGACTGAATAGCTTGCTTGCTATTTTGTGTTTAGTCTCGTATTGTAGGTAAGTAGATACGGGTACAATATTTATAGGTCGGTAGCCGAGCGGTTAGGGTATCCGACTCGTAAGCAAGAATTACCGGGTTAGAATCCCGCTGCGGCCATGTACCACAGACTCTTTTCTGAGTTATGTATAAGGGTATAATATTTCGCTTAGAATTAAAATTCCTAATTAGGTAACTAAAGATTGGAGAAAATAGAAATGAACTCAACATTAAAAACAATTTTGTCTGCGTTGTAAAGTTTTTAAGATTACAACATAGCCGGTACGGTGATTACTTAAATCTTTTTGAAAAAATCCGAAAGCAGAAAATCCGTTTAAAACAGAATATTCTACCTTAGCGAATTTAATATTAATAAATGCATAGTACCTACGCACGGAATATATAGAGGTATACTATTGGTGATACCCCTGGCCTGGTGGTGCTGATGTCGATTGGCGACAGTGACCATACTCTCCATCAGGAGGCCTTCGGAACCAGGTAAGCATGACTGCTTGTCAGCCGTATTACATAAAGACCCACCGCTAACTTCTTCCATTATCGCTCTCATTATCGGTTATTTCGATTGTCAGCTTAATGAATCGCTTTGTTTTTGCCTTCGTTGATATTTTTTATTTACTTATACTTATTGTTGTCTTAGTCGTGTTTGTAATTAAGACTTATTCAGTTCACCGTTTAATCGATATCACCTAAGTAAACAATTGTACCAAAATAAATATTTTTGTTTCTACGAATCTGTTATGCCTAACCTGTGGTTATAACACTATCAGTGTTTCCTACTTGAACCCTTTCTAGTTAGAAATTATTTTTAGTCACACCAAAATCGCATGCCATACTTTTAATATCTAAGTTAGGTATTTAGACCACATTCTTGAATTTTTCATCTCGATCTCATTTATTGTGAATATTCAGGGTTTTTGGGTGTTGGTTTGGCCAGTAAGGGATTGTCAGCGCAATTGTCGGGATTGTTGTTAGTGATTATCTACATATAATATCACAAAATATAGGTACCATAGAATTTGAACCACTCATATCCATGCGCAGACAGATCTTTGCATATACGAATCTCACGATTGCAAAGCGGCTTATTCCACAGGAAACAGCGCACACCTCGCCCGCCTTAAACCGGAATACTCGATTAATATGTTAATGCATTAAGGATCCAAGGTGCAGCGCGTGCACGTGCACTAACACCCAATAGCTGGAGGCGGTGTTGCTCGGAATTATACCGTCCCATCGTGAAATAACAGAAATTGTATTGTTTATAGAGCGCTAAATAGGCGAGGAACGGTTAAAAGATTCTAGCTACAATATAATAATATATTTCAAGATAAATGTGCTAAAATATTCAAGCTGACATACCTACCTATTATTACTAAGTATGTAATCAGTTAGATGACATTAACTGACTTCAAGAACGCATTATGCGCAAGCGCAGATACGCATACGTCGAGTTTAGATAAGTAGGACATAGTAGGAGCAAGAAAGAGGCGTGACAGAGAGTTAAGGCCCACCACTTATTCAACTCATACTCAAATTTAACCAGGAATTATATGGGTGTGATCCAGAAACATTTGCTTGATGCTTCAATCGATGCTCAATCAGCCCGAGTACAAGCTAGTATTGCCTAGAAAGGAAAGAATGACATTACTAGCACTAATAGAATGTCATCCAAAATGTGAACTACTTTGTCCGTTTCTATCTGTGATATTGAATCTTAATCACATGTTGCGGTCGGCGCTTGTCCTCACGAGGTAAGGCGCTTGGAACTAGATCATGCCTTTCACCTAACCAAATTGCATAATTGCAAGCAAGCAGGCGAACGTGGAGCCGTTTGCAACGCTTACTGACAAGCCTTCGATAGCTCAGTTGGTAGAGCGGTGGACTGTAGCTGGTATTCAATTGTCATCCATAGGTCGCTGGTTCAAATCCGGCTCGAAGGAGTTTTTTTGTACTTTATAAGGTCTGACATTGTAATAATGGTATCTATGTATTTTCGACTAGTTGTATTTAGGCTTTATTAAGGTTTTAGATTACTATAGGGTGGAAGCAGTAATCGGCTAAAAGTATAAATATTTTCATTCGTACAAACTCGTTACACTCATGCACTCGTACAAACTTTGTACACTCGATCAATTCTATCTAATCTAATCCAACCTTTTTACTACGATCTAGAGCGCGGGGTGATTGCCGGCACAACTCGGCGGCGTCATTTCAGGTGTCAAAAATTAAAGAAACGAAAAAGTTTGTTCCAAAAAGAATCCTTCGAGCCGGATTTGAACCAGCGACCTATGGATGACAATTATTGTTAACCAACTACAGTCCACCGCTCTACCAACTGAGCTATCGAAGGTACACGTGTATAAGCAAATTTTAAAGTAGTAAGCGAGTTAATGTTATTATAATTATATGCTGTTGCAATTCATAATATGGTCATTAAGAGTGTTGAGAGTAGCTTAATATGCCGAATATAAATGAATGGTTTGTGGAAAACAAAGATTTGGTATGTGATAACGCCTGTTAACGTGATAAGTGTCACTTAGTTCAGTTACGTTATCAAATAGAGAGGTAGACAGGTATTATGTTCGAATTAAACTGTTATGGCAACAATAGGTGGCATTTCATCACTTTGGAACGATTATTATAATAATGTTATCACAAGGCCGAATCACGCAAACAATCCAACCGAATCCATCCAACGCCTAGCGTTTCGTACTGTCGACTATACCCATCGGCGATGTATTATCACAGGCGGTTTGGTGCCTATAGCCCAGCCCAGTGCCTAAAATAAGACAAAAACTAAGAGATACCCTTGCATTCAAAGATCTTAAGTACATTATTACAAAATAAAAAGTCAAAATACCTATCCAACCTCTTTAAAAAAGCATTGAAGGTCAAAGGTCAAAAATAAATAGAGACTAAACATAGGTTTGGAAATTATGAAGACTATCAAAATAAGAAATTTTCAATACCTACAATACAAAATATAGGAAAAACAAGCGACGAAGACATAATAATGCGAATGTGAGAAACAGTCTCTTGCGCCTACATATCTAATAATCGAAGATAAATGCTAGGGCGCAAGGCCGCAGCCTACCTGGCCAAAGAAGGCCATCGTATCTGAAAAAACTTAAGTACTAGTTCCGGTTTGGTAACACATCCTTATTCTGGGGGGTCGGCGATACGGTCTCTAAAGAGAATGCCAAATCGCACATAATCCATTAGGAGATGGCAGAGAAGTTGACCATAATTTTACAGAACAAATTTTAATAATATACCTAATGCTACTGTAAACTGCATTAACAAAATGCATTAAATTACTTTTATCTTTCTACCTACAAGTATCCAGTGAAGTACTTACTATAGAACTTTCCTTTGCACGCATTCAAACGTCGCCCGGAAGTGGTCTGACGTGTCGTCTAGTGCTTAGACGTGCCTTTTACTGAACCACCCACAACGCGGCTGCAACTTCCCCCTTTAGCGTACCATTGACTCGTTTGTTGTATAAATCGTTTCAAGCTAAAGATGTTAGCCAGCAATAGTGTTGAAACAAAAGTGAGTGGCCAGTGTTTTGTTTTAGAATTTCGAATTCGGAGCGCGGCCGCAATGTTCCTAATTTGAATAGAAACTGTCGCCCGGCCGGCGATAGTGCCGTCGCTTCCGACGCGGTCCCGTATCGGCGCCCCGCCGCGAACGGCCCTTAACGACTTCACAAAGAATTTAAATGGTGAGTTACATCGTTTACTCACGTAGATGGTCGTGTTACTTACTTACGGAGAGTTGCGGGCTCGTTAAAGCGATCCAAGTTAAGTACTCGACCGTATTTTACAATGATTTGCGCTGTAGGTCCAACTTCTAGGTAAGTACACTTACAGTCGTCGGTATTTGACACTTTGGAGTTTTATAGGTTAAACAAGAGTAACGACTAAGCGTATATAAATACTCGGAATGATGCTTATCTATCAGAATGCTTAATTATAAATTGACAATCTCTATCGAAGATTAAAGTAGCACCAACCCTACACACTCGTGAGTGTCGTTACAAGGCGACTAATGTTTTCGAGACATAAGACCTAGAGTCTCCGTAGGCTGGAAAACGGAAATTTTCCACTCCTTTCGTGGGAGAGGCCCTGAGTCCTGCAGTGGACTGTTATGAGCTGCAATGATGATCGAATATCAAAATTAAGTACTACAATTTAAACAGGTAAGTAGGTAAATCTTAAAATCATTAATAAAATTATCCGTTTCATAATTCTGAATAATCTGCGGCTAGAAACCCACCTACTTAGATTACCCACTTACTTATACCAAAAAGTAACCGTAAGCCGCCGCCGCCGCACCTCATAATGAAATGCATAAAACAACAAAAAGCGCCCATCACGGGCACCTGTCGCCTAATGATTGTTTCATCCGTCAGAGCTTGCATAAATATAACCACGAAAAATGCCAGGTACGTGAACGGAAACATGAATTTCCAGAAATATCAATCCATCACACCATCTACCTACCTTAATCTCTGTTTCTGTCAATAGACAGAATTGGACTGTGTAATAAGTGCAGTTAAGTTTTTCAGTAAATACCTACCAGTGTTTTTTTTCTTAGCAGGTAACGTTATTGTTTAGAAGAGCGTCGGTAGCCGGGCGGTTGAGTATCCAACTCGTAAGCGAGAGGTACCGGGTTCGAATCCCGCTGCGGCCATGTACCAATGACTCTTTTCTGAGTTATGAACATTAGTTGAATACTAACCGATGCTCTTACGGTGAGGGAAAACATCGTGATGAAACCTGCACATTCAGGCGACCGGATGTGTAACCATGATCCAATCTGGTTAGGTTCCCCTGGTAGCAGGGTCATGGAGGTCAGATGGCAGTCGCTCCACTGTAATTACCTGACCTGCCAAATCCTGGATCATGGTCAAGGCGGACCCTGGGCCCTCGTTCTCGAGAGCACAACCGGGACATTAACGCCAAGATGATTTTTTTTATTTTTTAACGTTATTGTTTAGATAACTTACCAATCCCACAGATGTCGGTTAACTGGATTTCAATTTAAAAATCCGGCCAAGACGTGTCGTGCCACGTACAGTGTAGTGTAGAGTTTCACGTGTTTCTGACAAAAAATTCCACTTTGAAGCGAAAAACTTTCTTCAGATATCCTAAATAATTTCAAAAGACCTATCCAACGACACCCCACTCAATGCACTGTGCCCAAAAACAAATTGCAACCCTCGCTTTACGTGAAGGGGAGGTGCCTCAACAAGAGTATTTTTAACAGATTTTATTTTACAACTTTGTCGGCGTGATTAATATGTATAACCAACAATACAAAATTTCAGTTTTCTAGTACCAAAACTTTTTTAGATAAACCGCGGACGGACAGACGGAAGTGGCGAATTTATAAGGTTTCTTGTTGTAAGGAACCCTAAAAACCCTAATCTAAATCAGTCTAAATGTTACAAACAGACACACAGATACACACTTCATCGCCCCTCATTTAAATCTGGCTCAAAAGCTGTAAGTTTAGCTTGTCTGCCTGTGACATCGAACCTATTATTTCGATGTATAAATCCACCAACTTGTCTGTTCTATTTCTAGTTCTGATTTTGTCTACGAATTGCTAAAATTGTACTACCACTACGGCTATTGATTGAACACGATTATTGTTTTTATAGTAAGTATATAAGTACGCAACATTTTCAGGTTACTCTACACGGGGTAAATGCAGCATTACCAATTCCATTCTACAAGCCCTCATCAAACGTCACAAATTGACAGCAATCATATGAAAGGGCACCTTATAAAGATCAAAGGGGGCCGCGGAATAATTCAGAATGCCCCGAGCGGGCCCACCATTTAGCATAAGGTCAAACTGGCATTTCGTACAACATTTATGTCGACGCCAATTCATAATGTCACAAGGAAACGGGCGTCACGCGACATAGGGTCTAGTGTTGTCCTTGCTATATCGATAAAATCGATACCGATACCGGCCGGTTCTTAAAATCAGATACGATGGCTTCCTGATGTCTGATCTGTTGAAAGTAAAAAAATATATACGTAAATTTAAAGTAAAATATAATTTTAAAAATGTTTTAGTAGATAAATTATTCCTCGTTTGGCCTGCAAAGTCAAATTACAAACTAAAAAAACTCCTTCGAGCCGGATTTGAACCAGCGACCTATGGATGACAATTTGTTAACCAGCTACAGTCCACCGCTCTACCAACTGAGCTATCGAAGGCACACGTTGCATGGCGAATAATATTAATGCAACGATACAAACTACATTTACGTAATGAAGTTGTTAAGAAAGTGATACAATTAAGAACATGCTTACACAACATAATCATCCAAACGGTCAATCAAGGCTGTTGCAAGGGTCCGCTTTTCTGCTTTGTTTTCTCCACTTTGCCCGATCTTCGTCATCTTCACGTCGTTAGACTTTGGCTCTCGCATTCGACTCAGCGATGTCATTCCATCTTTTCTTAGATTTCCCGCCTAGGTAAGAGGGATACGAGGGAAACAGGTGTCTAAAGGGGACACCTATTTCCATCGTATCCCTAGGGCTTACGCAATACCTGACCAAAACAACGCAGCCCTGCCTCTTCGATCGTATCTGCGATATCTGTTATGTCAAGGCTGCCATGGATGTACTCGTCACGCACCGCAGCATTTTCATTTCGTTGGCGTGGAGTTCGCGGACGTGCTTCGTCAGCACCGGCCAGGTTTCGCAGCCGTAAAACAACACAGGCTTAATTATGCTCTTATATATTAGCCCCTTGAGCTTGATTGGGATTTTAGGGTCATAGGTGACCGCTGTGAGCTCCAGCCATTTGGCCCAAGCTGCGGAGATTCGAGCCTTGACATCGGGGCCGATATCGCCGGACTCGTGCTGCAAAGATCCAAGGTATTTAAATTAATCTGTTCTATTGACAACTTTGTTCCCTATGTGGATGGTTTCAAGATCCGCGCTGCAGCTAGCCATATACTCTGTTTTGACTTTAAACCACCGTTTTTTAGCACTTCTTTCCATGTGTTTACCTTGGTCTCAAGGTCCTGCCTAAGGTTGCTCACTAGTACGATCTCATCAGCGTATTTCATAAGCCAAGGAGGTGCCTCCTGAATTTTCGCTGAAAAGACATCGAGCACAACGCAAAACAAGTAAGGGCACAGCACTGAACCCTGGTGAACACCTAGAGTAATCGAGAAGGGATTAGTATGGCCTACAATGGTTTTGACGACGGCTTCAGTTTTAGCGTACATGTCCTGGATAATCTTAATGTACGCCTCGGGCACAGACTTTGATCTCAGAGACCACAAGATTATCTCACGTAGGACACTGTTGGATCCCAGCATTTCATCATCACAGCCCATAACAGTCCACTGCAGGACTTAGGGCCTCTGCCATGAAAGGGGAGGTTATATCCATAATCTCTACGCTTGGCCGGCTGGTTAAAGATCGCAGCATTATAAATATAACAATGGAAAACGCTGCTGCCCATTTTCCAGCCTACAGAGACTCTAGATCTTTTGCCTCGAAAACATTAGTCGTCTTGTACGACACCCACGAGTGTACGGGGTATGTGCTATTTTACTCTACCGGACACCACACGGCCAAGCCCCAACGTTTAGGATTAGGTTAAATTAGTATTGCGTACAACATTTATGTCGACGCCACTTCATAATTTTACTGGGAAAAGGATGTCACGCGACATAGGGTCTAGTGTTGTCTTTACAATGTCGATAAAGTCGATACCGATACCGGCCGGCCCTTCCCATCGGATGAGATGGCGGCCCAATGACTGATATGTTGCAAGTAAACAATATATATACCGACGTAAATTTAAAATAAAATCTAATTTTGAAAATGTTTCATTTAGATAAATTATTCCCCGTTTGGCTTGCCAAGTCCAATTACAGACTAAAAAAATCTCCTTCGAGCCGGATTTGAACCAGCGACCTATGGATGACAATTTGTTAACCAGCTACAGTCCACCGCTCTACCAACTGAGCTATCGAAGGCACACGTTGTATGGTGAATAACATTAACGCAACGATATACAAACTCATTTACGTAATGAAGTCGTTAAGAAAGTGATACAATTATGAACATGCTTACACAATATCATCATCCGAACGGTCAATCAAGGCTGTTGCCAGGGTTCGCTTACCTGCTTTGTTTTCTCCACTTTGCCCGATCTTCGGCATCCTCACATCATAAGCCGTTGGCTCTCGCGTCCGACTCGGCGATGTCAATCCATCGTTTCTTAGGTCTCCTGCTTATATACGAGGGATATGAGGGAAATAGGTGTCTACAGGAGACACCTTTTTCCCTCGTATCCCTGGGGCTTACGCAACACGTGACCAAACCAGCGCAGCCGTGCCTCTTTGGTCTTATCGGCGATATCTCTTACGCCAAGGCTGCCACGGATGTACTCGTTACGCACTCGATCAAGTTGCGCAACGCCACACATCCACCGCAGCATTTTCGCGGACGTGCTTCGTTAGCGCCGGCCAGGTTTCGTAGCCGTAAAGCATCACAGGCCTAATTATGCTCTTATGTATTAGCCCCTTGAGCTTGATCGGGATTTTAGGGTCACAGGTGACCGCCGTGAGCTGCCGCCATTTGGCCTAAACTGCGGAGATTCGGGCCTTGACATCGGGGCCAATATTGCCGGACTCGTGCCGCACGGATCCGAGGTATTTAAATTTATCTGTTCTTTAGACAGCTTCGTTCCCTATGCGGATGGTTTAAAGATCCGCGCTGCAGCTAGCCATATACTCTGTTTCGACGACGTTCAGCTTTAAACCATCGTTTTCTAGCACTTCCTTCCATGTGTTTACCCTGGTCTAAAGGTCCTGCCTAAGGTTGCTCACTAGTATGATCTCATCAGCGTATTTCCTAAGCCAAGGAGGCGCCTCCTGAATTTTCGCTAAAAAGATATCGAGCACAACGCAAAACTAGTAAGGGCACAGCACTGAACCCTGGTTAACACCTACAGTAATCGAGAAGGGATTAGTAGGGCCTACAATGGTTTTGACGACGGCTTCAGTTTTAGCGTACATGTCCTGGATTATCTTAATGTACGCGTCGGGCACAGACTCTGATCTCAGAGACCACCAGATTATCTTATGTCATGTCGGACATGTATGACACTGTCGGACTTCAGCATTTCATCATCACAGCCCATAACAGTCCACTGCAGGACTTAGGGCCTCTCCCACGAAAGGGGAGGTTAACCTCCCATATACTATAATCTCCACGCTTGGCCGGCGGGTTTGAGATCGCAGTGTTATAAATATAACAATGGAAAACGCTGCTGCCCATTTTCCCGCCTACGGAGACTCTAGATCTTTTGCCTCGAAAACATTAGTCGCCTTATACGACACCCACGAATGTACGGGGTTGGTGCTATTCTACTCTGCCGGACACCACACGGCCAAGCCCCAGTATTTAGCATTAGGTTAAATTAGCATTTCGTACAACATTTATGTCGACGCCAATTCATAATGTTACAGGGAAAAGAGCGTCACGCGACATAGGGTCTAGTGTTGTCCTTGCAATGTCGATAAAGTCGATACCGATTCTGGCCGGCCCTTACCATCGGATGAGGTGGCGGCCCAATGTCTGATTTGTTGAAAGTAAAAAAAAATATACACGTTAATTTAAAATAACATCAAATTTAAAAGACGATTTCTTAGGTAAATTATTCCTTGTTTAGCCTGCCAAGTCAACGTACAAGCTAAAAAATTCCTTCGAGCCGGATTTGAACCAGCGACCTATGGATGACAATTTGTTTACCAGCTACAGTCCACCGCTCTACCAACTGAGCTATCGAAGGTACACGTTGTGTGGCGAATAACATTAATGCAACGAAATACAAACTACATTTACGTAATTAAGTCGTTAAGCAAGTGATACAATTAAAAACATGCTTACACAACACTCTGGCCAAATAGGTAGATTCGTAAAGGTATTTGTTGTGTAGTTGATGAATATTTAGGCTTAAGGAACTCTGATCAAGGAACTATGTTGAACATATCAATGTTTTATCCCAAAAACTTTCAACATGTCAATTTAAACCGAAATCCTTGAAGCATTATTGAACAATAATTTTAAGCAGCAGGTACTAATTTCAAAGTATTTTTAAGTTAAATGCTAACATGTACTTAATTCACTTGATATAGTTACTGATAAATGTAAATAAACGTTTATCATGTGTTTATATGCATTAAAATAAATCTTCAACCATTGCGCAAGAGCAGCGTATTACGCGGGCTCGAACGATTTGTATTATAACAACTGCTACTGCAAACTTAATTATGTATTATGAATCCTTTGTTTATTGTTAATGTTTTGTTTTTAGACAAGCGGGCCACCTTATGGAGTGTTGACACCGCTGCCTATGGACATTAGTAATACCACGGGTATAACAATGCGTTGCTTAACACAACGATGAGTTTTTACTCCTATTTACACATATACATAGAATCTCACCTAAATGTTTGTTAACGCAACATATTCCACTTACACATAGATTAAAGTACATTAGCTGGTACTTTATCGACACAGTAAGTTACGTTCGAAGTATCGATACATTTTCGGGCATCACCCATCCCTAGTAGCTCTTCACGTAAGCAAGGGTAGAAGATTGAACTACCTGTCGTATAGCCTCCACTGAAATATTAGTTCAACAAACTGAGGAAAGAATGCCTGATTTAATTACTGCGGTAATCTTTAACTACCTTTAAGCATGAAATAGCGGTCTACTTTACTTAAAATGAGTGTTATTTCAAATTAAATGCGCAGCGCGATGCGTAATCTTTCTATTTTATATTTAGAATTTACTTGGGTACCTACCTACATGTTACAAAAGAAGTAACTAAACCAGGCATCTATAAATCAAACATTTTAAAGATATATTCCGGGTTTCCTACCGTGTACCTCGGGCTACTCGTAAAAAAAGGTACGCGGTACGAAACCCGGAACATACCTTAAAAATTTGTGATTATAACTGCGATCGTTTAAAACATTATATATAAATCATCTTGGCGTTAATGTTCTGCTCGTAAATGATCCTGGTTGTGCTATCGCGAACTAGTGTCCGGGGCCCGCCTTGACCATGATCCAGAGGTTGGCAGATCAGGTAATTACAGTGGAGCGATTGCCATTTGACCTGCTACCAGGGGAACCTGACCAGATTAGATCTTGATTACACATTCAGTCGCCTTAATGTGGAGGTTTCATCCCGATGTTTTCCCTCACCGTAAGAGCATGGGTGTTCAACTAATGTACATTGTACATAACTCAGAATAGAGTCACTGGTACATGGCGGCAGTGGGATTCGAACCCAGTACCTCTCGCTTGCGAATCGGATACCTTTACCACAAGGCCACTGACGCTCTACTAGGCCTCCGACGCCCTATTCTGGACGCTCTGACTTTGAATACATCTATTACTAAGGAATTATGAGATAAAGTACTGAAAACAATGTTCGATTGTTCGACATGATGCAACATAGAATCAAAAAGATGTCATTTATTATTTCCAACGTAGACAGATACCTATTTTTAATCGACTTGCCAAAAAGGAAAACGTTCTCAATTCGTCGCGTATATAGGTATTTCATTTTATGTAAGTATAATTTGTCGACTAACATTACTGCACTAAATACAAGTAAAATGCTAATTCGATTGTCGATGTAATTGTCGGCGTTTGGCTTGCCAATAATGACAGTTGTACCTGAAGCAATAGACAATGAAAAGGCAATCCACTAAAAAATCTCCTTCGAGCCGGATTTGAACCAGCGACCTATGGATGACAATTCATTACCAGCTACAGTCCACCGCTCTACCAACTGAGCTATCGAAGGCGCACGTTGAATGAAGAAAAATATGAATACACGCTCTACAAACAAGTTAAAACGCGATCGTTATAATTAAGAATGTCGTTACGTAAGACTTCATTCAAACAACTAGAATATGTTAACAATATGTTTGTGATCTAGTTTAGCCGACTAATATTTAATAGACCGAGTAATCTAGTTTTGCTCAAAGTCAAAGTTTTAATTTAAATTACTAAATAGTTCTTGGCCTTGGGCTAAGAAAACAGGCCAGGGCAGCATAGAATATTGGTAACTGCATAGATTACCAAAGTAGTATGTCGAATATTTACAATAACGAACACCGGCCCTCCCTAGTTCCTACTTCATCAAAGTAAGAAGCGAAAGTAGATATACCACTCGTAGCACGACGTAGCGATTTAGGGAATCATCCTTAAACTGCTACGTCATGCTACGGCTACGACTGACTGATATCAAAAAGCGGTCACACGTTCGAGCGGTCCGCGATTGCGTGGAATCTTTTCGCGCTATTGAATCGCTCGCCTTAATTACAACGGTTTTCAATTTTTATTTTCGGCATGAAAAATTCAATATTTTTTAGTCACATTGACAACACCAATCAGCAATTTGCATCAAAATATTAAATTTTTCATGCCGAAAATCAAAATTGAAACCTATGTACATTCGCACGATTTCGCGCACCTTTGGAAATGTGTTGACTCGACTAAACTACGCTCATGTCTACTCTTCCCCCCGCATCGTGTTGTGTTTGTTTTTATTATAATAATCAGTTCTATTTTTTACTATAATAATCAGTTAATATAAGCCTGGGCATGAATATGGATAAAATCAAAGTCTATACACAATACCCACATTGACCCGAGAGATTCTTGAAGTCATTTTCTGATCTCGGGGCCGATCGAGACAGAAACAATTTTGAAAGCGAGGCCAAGTTCAAGCAGGGAACAGGCAGCTTTCAAAAAACTCCGTCGTCAAAAAACCATACAATTCTAAGTTGTCGTTCAGAACCCCTACTCTCCTCCTCTTGTATTACGTTATAAAAATGCAGTTATCGGGTTTGACCACCAACATTTTTAGCATTCTTCCTTTCTGGCTTTGTGCGATTCTGACTCTGTACTGACATTTTGCGTTTCTGTGCAAAAGTTACTTAGTTGTTAAGTTACTAAAGTTTACTTTATAAAAAGATCCGGTACCTGATCTGTCAAATCCTGGATCACGATCAAAGCTGACTCCGGGCCCTCGCGCGCGTGAGCACAACCTGGACGTTAACGCAATAAGAACCACTTATAAAAAAGATTGGAATAGATGAACTAAACACGATGTAAGAGAATGTAACTAAATATGATGAATAAAGCACGCTGTAACGGCCTACAAATCCCTGTGCGTCGTATCAATCAAAAATACTGGCGCTAATTCTGGGGAGGCGAGTAATTAAGTCAATCTGCCATTAAAGCCCCCTCTTAGCGACTCGTCCCGTCTTGGCATAAAACGCGCGAAAACCTAATGCCATTTCACGCCGGAGTAAACCTTTCTCTCGGAGTTAACGTCTATTTAAACTCGGCTTAAGTTAATCGATCGCGAAGGCCCTTAATTATGGCTTTATCTTAGAAGCAATGAGGATCGAAGGCGGATTTAAGTTAACTGGAATTAGCGTTCTGAGTTTAATGTAGAGCACTGCCGAGCGGAAGTTTATGGATATCGAGAACTAGTTTCGCTTCACTTACTACCTTGCTCCTTAAAGTTGCACCTCAAATTAAAACAGCAGGTTGTTAGGTATAATACCTATTAAAACTGACGTAGCGACTAATTTCGCATTACAATAAATAATTATAGAGGAGCTTGGACACCTTACCAATGTTAATAAATACAAAATTCGCCAGGTCAATCAAACTAGTGACCGTCTGGAGCTAGCTGGTTATGATTTATTGAAGCCTCAGGTTCTAGCTAAGAGTTCTTCATACATGAATTGTCATCGTCAAACTTTCAAGCAACTTCTTGGGCCTTACCAACGTTCGTTCTAGAAACCTACCTACGTTTATAAATCCCAACACATAAAATTAATCTTATCCAGCGCTTACAAAAGCAAAGCATTTCGATTCAAGTACGAAACTATGCTATCCTTTACCTTCCCATACTGCGAAAGTGCACACATCTCGAGTGCTAACACGCGCGTCGCATATCTGCGGTGACGATAACCCGGGCTCGTCTAGTCGGGTTAAGCCGCGCCACCCCACATTAATATTCATAATCGACAACGCGACTACCCGCGGAACGCGCAAGATGTTAATTTAATTTGACAAATTCTTGCCGATAACCCACTGTGACGTCACGATTTTCGGCTCCAATTAGACATTCTGCGGGTAACGTGTCTCTATCGGGAGCGGGGGTGGGGGGATGCAGATACGGAATATTGTACCGCAATGTTTTGGGAGACAAGTTGAGGAATCACCGTTTAAAAAGTAAACACAATTTCATAAGGACACAGAGGTCGGGATAAGCGCTAGGATGACGATGATGATGACAGGGAATTATCTAAGCGCCTGGTCGAAATTACGAATGACAAGAAAGCTGGCCTCTTCTTGGGTCAGAGCTTAAGCCTCGCTATTTAGAGGGGCAATGCGGCCAGTCTCCGTGACATCTTTCAAATTTTTTTTGTATCTTTGGCTTTTTTTAATATTGCAATAATCGTATTTTAATATCTCTGTAAAATAATTGTTTTTTTTATTTTACAAGTCACATTTTTTCGGAAAGTTTCTGTACATTGCGATTTATTTGCCGCATAAGGTAACGCGAAATAATCAAATCACGAACCCATTTGCAGGTAGAACCGACTCACCGAGCCGCTGTAGAGAAAGGCGCGCACGCCCCGCCGGGGCCACAAACCCTAATTATGTCTGAAACAATGCTCGCGCCTTATTTTTATCCATTTTGTGCTCAATCATAATTACCCACAATCCCCTAGGAGGCAGTGTTATGGAAAATCAACGCCTCGCCACCGCGATTGTCGGGAAATATTTACCTTGGAGGTTTCCTTGCGAATTTGGAATTAACCGCAATTCGGGTGTCAATTTGTTTGTTTGGGACCGCGGACGCTTGTTTCGGTGATACAGACGTGTGTAAACAATGTTATAAATACCGCTTCAAAAAATTATAAATTGTGATTTAGCGTGTTTTAAAGCTGGTAATTGTTTTGTTTTACTACCACAATTTATTTTTTTACAACTTAAACATTACACACAAGGACATATAATTATTAAAAATCTACCTACCTATCTTATTGAACAATAAAAGCCTTTCTCTAAATTACTTAAATAGGAAAAAAATTTGCCCTAGGTGCCCCGAATGCGGAAAAGTACCCGGAAGGCTGGCTGCCTCATTTTGTTACCATGTAACGTGTGTATATTAACTTGAACTTCGGATTTCAGAGTATGGAGAGGAGAGCAGAAAACTGTACCTGAAGATAATTTTATTCTAAGAAACGATGTTATTGTTGTATTCAATAACAACAAGCATATACTCAACGCGTAAGGAAATCTCACCTCGGGAAGCCGCGCGGCGGCGTCGCTCAAACGTCGCACCGAGCTCGACAATGCAAACAACGGGCCAATACAATAAAGCCTTTGAAATCAAACAACAGCTCAATAAAGCGAGCAATTACCTGCGTCTCCCATATTTATCTTTTTCCCTGATGTAAATGCTTTGTGGGGTGAACAATGCCCCCGGGCGCCGGGGAGGGGAAGCTTTATAATTTTTTAATTAATGCCGCTGAAAATATCAAAGTCATCGGGCGGACTTTGCTAGTGGGGAATGCTATTAAATTTTGATAGACTTTTTTCATAAAGCATACCGCTCTGTAGGGGTGCACCTCGGGTGACCGCCGGTAAAGGGTCTCTACCTTATAAAACGGCTTTTCAGAAGCTGTTCGATCGATTGTGAAATGACTTTGAGAGAATTTGAATTAGGTAAAACAAAAAATTGCAATTTCAATGCATTTAAAAATGTATTATTTTTTATGTCGCTTGATGTCAAGCGGTCTTTTTTAAAGTTATGGATTTATGGTCTGAAATTATAGTAGATTATACACCAAGGGGAGAAAGCAGTGACTTGGGTCACGGGCGGCTTATTGGATACTGAGCGTAACGAAGGAGTTATGTAGAGTCCTGAGTGAAGGCCTGAGGTCAAGCCGTCCAAGACTAAGACAGCTTTATTCCAGAGGTGAATACCCTACTTTTCACACCATCTGTGAGACAACAGGCAACAGTAGGCAATTACATTTTCGTGAAAACGTAACAATAAAATTTGGAAAGGCTTTGGAATTGTTAAAATTATAATAACACGGAATACTTTTGTAGGTAATTCACATTTTTCTGCTTTTTTTTCATTTGCTCCATTTGAGAAGTGCGGGTTTTGCAATTATATGGCCAAATCGTTAGTCACAGTATTTTCATTCGTGCACATATAATTAGACATTGTCGAGCAGGAGGTGTTAAAATATATTTCAATTCTTTTAAATACCTATGTATCTCTCTGATTCTATAGGTAATCCATTTTCTTTCACGTAAATCAGATGCTTACATCATTGTCCACTCCATCACGTCAAATGATGCAAACGAAATGAACCTATAAGTAGCCATCCATGAAAGTAACTAACTAATTGAAATCGAAGTACATTCCGCATAAATATGATTGTAAGTAGGTTCGTTGATTCTCAATATTTTACAAATGGAATATTTTCCAATCTGGGTCAAAATTCCAATTTGGATAAATTTTCAATGTTTTAATTGAACACCCGCTGAGAGATTAATTTCAATTAATTAAATACTTCTCATTGTTTTAATAAAACATTCAATATTCCCTTTGTGAATGTGAAACTTGAATGTGGGGAGTGAATCTCTTTTACGCGTCGATTGCAGGCAATGCGTCATGAATGCGTCGGTCCTCATCTGCCTATGACGTGCGCAGTCCTCTGAATCTTGTTTGCCTGGAATTATTGGTAATTTTTTTTTATGTTTCAGGTACGGCAGACAAACAGGCATGCGAGCCACCTGATAGCAAGTGTTCACCGCCGCCTACGGACATCAGCAACACCAGGGTCGCTACCAATGCGTTGCCCGCCTCTAAGGAGGCTTCTAAGGAGACCTCCAATATGGGTATATTAAAGGGGTCTTGAACGATCCTATGTCATAGTCCAAAGGAAACACTGTGGCTGGGAACTCATTCCACATCCGAATGGTACGAGCGAGAAACGTTCTTTCGAAATTTCGCGTGAACAGGGTCTACGTACATACATCTATGATAATTTTTTTTAGGTACCTATGTAAATATTAATCATTTGACCAAACATGGCTAGATGGAGTATTGATTGCCATCTGCGACTTACGCAAGACGTGGTGGCTTGCAGAAGGTCACTCAAATTAAATCTTGGTCGACAATCGTCGAAGCCATAATGGTCGGCCAGTTAAAGGAAGGCGTAGGCCTCTGTCGTGAAGCTTTAGTGTGGACTGTAGAGTCTTTTCGAGGTAATATTTTCTTAACAGCGAGATCCGCATTTTCCGGCTGGTTATAAGTGTTTTAACCATGTTATGAAATAATCGGTTACAAACATTGACCTTTTTCGGTCGCCGGCATAACCTAAATTAATAAAAAAGGAAAAATAATTTTCATTTCAGTGACATAACTTCCACACTGAACGAAATTTTGTTTAACTCAAATGGACGACAATTGGCGCCATTACCTCACCGCAAAGATCGGCCTTTCATCAGATTTATTATAGGTAATTGATTTAATGGGGTAGGAACTCTTTTGTTACGGGGTGGGGGTCGCATTTGAGTTAAACCTCAACTACTAATGCAATTTTCATTATGAGGATGGAGGGAGAAAATTGGTTTAAAATTAATGAAAGATATATTTTCTCACAAAAACCTGCTATATATACCTTTGGAAATAAGGTTATTTAAAATTATTGCTCTTATCTTCAAGTACCTATCGAATTAAAGTTAAACATTCTAATTAAATGATTCCCTGACTAATGCTCTTGAGAGTCGCAAAACTGAAGTGGCAATGGGTAGGCCACGTAGCTCGCAGAACCAATGGCCAATGGCGTGGCGATCACGTACCGGAAATCGCAGCGTAGGACGAATATGGAGAGGGGAGGCCTATGTTCAGCAGTGGACTTCGGCTGGGTTGATGAGGAATGCTCTTTACTGAAGACTCCTCCGCTTCAAGACCACAGAAGTGCACTGTTTATGGGCAGTTGATGATGATAAATTTACAATTGTTTACCGCGTTAACGCGTGACATTATTAATTATTCTCGAATTACTCGTGTGCTTCCGTTTACTTTGCCGACGAGCGTAATCGGCGACGCAATCAAAACCACAATTTCCTGCCGGTCCATAAAACCCAGTGTTGCAAGTCAGAGGCTAATTATACTCGCAGTCAGGCCGATAATTGCCGCCTCCGGCCGCAGCCGCGAGACTGCCGTGCGAGGAAAACTTTAAAAAATTACTACACGCCACCACAAACACTTTTAAACTCCTGTTTCAAGCAACGCAGTTAAAGATTTAATTTATGAGCGGCAGTGGCTTACGGTGACAATTAGAAAGGCTTGCTTTCGTTACAACCTCGTAAAGGCATTGTTTCTTTAAATCATATCGTATTAAGCAGTAACATAACTACAAACCACGTCATAACTTTGTTCCTATTCAGAATAAAACTTAGGTTTTCTAAACTGTTGTTTATGATTTTCTTTTTAGGTATTAAAACGACTTAGATCATAGAAAATTATATCATCTAAGATACTTTGAACGAATGAAATGTAGAATTAAAATCAACTTTTTCTCCTACGTACACTTGATAAAACAACAAACAAATTACAAAAACCGCAAACCAACCACCTAACATCGGTTAACCCAGTCAATAACTCGTACCAGTAACAAGAGTAAAACAATGGCTCAATTTCTACCAATCTTATTTATATAGCCGGCGTCTTATCCCCTTTATCTGCACCCTTTAATTGTTGGCGGGAGTGCTATCTCGAATCGGGCCCGTAAAATGTTACAGCCCTTTTGTGAACGCTTCATAATGCCCCTGTCGCCTTGCCGCCAGCGAGGCGGTTTCTTTGTTTTGTTGCGACGATGTTTTGAGCAGGCGTTTCGTGAGAGGTCTACTTACGGTGTGACGAGTGCAGTTACTCAACAGCTTTAACTAATTGGCCGTTTTTTTGCTGCCGAATACAAAGGCAACATGTTAAGTTATCTTAGTTGTGCTTTAGGTTTCGCTGCAAGAGTAATATCTATCTCAAATTGCTTATACTGCATTTGTGTCTTGACTTTGTTTTCGGTTATGGAATAGCAATTCCCCAGTATTTTGATTAAGTTACCTCCTTGTTGTGAGTCTTTTGACAACCTTAAAAGTACAAAACCCTTGATGTAGAGTTATCTACACGAGGCAAACAGACATAAATTGGGATTTGCACAACGGAAATACGTTCGTTCCTATTTTTATTCAAAACACGGTTACTTTTTCTGCTCCAGTTGATACTTTTTCAGCCACAACGTACGATATGATACTCACGCGCGCCGCCTATTTTGAATAATTTAGTTTTGTGTGAATTTGGGCGCATCTCCTCTTATTTCCTGTATCAGTGCTCTTTCGTAGTGTTGCTGTTGCTTTTATAGGTACGCGGTACGAACGTGACTGCTTGCTGCGTTCAATCTTAGTATAAAATTGACTTCTAAAACTGTAGACTTACAAAATAAACCTATTATAAATGCATACGGCATACACATTTACGAATACTTAGAAGTATTGTTTAAATGAGGTACCTACTGTAAATAGTAACGATAAATAGCAGCAGTACAATACCCATAACGAACAAATGCCATGTTAATGTTCCAGAAGTGCGTTCTCGCGCGATGGCCCGGGGTCCGCCTTCACCATGATCCAGGACTTGGCATATCCGGTAAGTACAGAGTAGAGACTGCCATCTGACCTCTGTGACCCTGATAACAGGAGAACCTGACCAGATTTTATCATGGTTTATTCAGTCGCTTTTAATCACGATGTTTTCCTTCGCCGTAAGAGCATCGGTTAGTGTTCAACAAATGTACATAACCCAGAAAAGAGTCATTGGTACATGGCGGCGCTGGAGCTTGAATCCGATTCCTCTCGCATACGAGTCGGCCCCCTTATTAAGCCACCAACACTTTCATAACCAACAAATGCCTAGTACCTAATCCGCTATGAGACTAATAAAAATCCCAACTAACTTTTCACTGACACGAACGTAGATAGTTTACAAAGTGCTCTCTCTGGTGTGCCAATAGTACGAGATATATACGAGTACAACACAAAGAGACGAGTGCCCGTTGTGAATAACTGAAGGGTGTTGTTTGTCTGCAAATAGCGCGCTTCGGCATGAAAGGCCGCGGTCGCAGGATTCTGTTTTATTGCATACGGCTTTCAAAGGTCAAACGCAATATTCTACACACCCGTGTATAGCCTTACGCAGATATTTATAGGTAAAATACGTTTCAAAACAAAGAAACAAATGTAGAGCACGACTGTCCACAGAAATCTGAATAAATAGACTTATTTAAATAAGTACCTAAATAAGAGATGGATGGACGACCTCGTGAGCTGATAGATGCAGGAGGCACATCGTTGATCGGTGTGGAAGACGTGGAGGAGACATGTTGGCTGAGATGATGATGAATATCTTATCGTTGTCGGTCTTTACTTTGTCATTTTCTATTGAAACGTACTTTAGATACAATCAGCTGCAAAGTGAACGGATCCCCATAACACATATTCAATATATAGTAGGGTAATTGCACCCTGCAGCGCAGTATACTTACACAAATAGCAAAAACAAACGCCCCTTTGTTGAGGCAATTTTTCTAGCTCATTATATTCGCTGGTAGCAACGGCGTGCAGGTAACCGGGCAATTACATCCCGCATTAGTCTCGCACCACAAAAACATCCACATTTCAACAAAAACAAACGTGAGGATTGCCTCTGAGCGGTGATAATTTGTCAGCAACGCGCCACAGAGCGCGCGGGCGCAGACGGGGGAATAAATGTTGCCTGCACGTGTGTTCCCTGATGATTATAATCTAGACGCTTTCAAGACTATAGTGAATAGGCTGTTCCTAGACAGGCATGGTCCATCTTCGGCCGCACCGTCGCTTACCACCAGGTGAGATGGGGTCAAATGCCTGGCTAGTCTAAATATTAAAAAAGAGTTATGCGACTTTGTTGCGATAGTTTCTAAATAGGTATTGTGAAAATGCTATATAGTGAGTACTTTAATTTGTGTCAATAGTAAATATTACAACGTAGTTTATGTTTCCGGTTCCTAAAGATAAGATAAAAATTCTCTCTACATAGGCAATACGCATAGCAAACAGGCACCACCATAACAAAACTAATTAAAAGCAACAAAAATTTAAATTCTTAAATAATTAGGCCAGTAATCGCCACGCTTGGCACGCGGTTTGGAAATCTCAAAAATTCTCAACAGGAAACACTGCTGTCCTTTTTTCTTTGTGATTTCTTCGTGTACAAAGAAACGATTTCTTACGATATTAGTCCCCTTTACCCATCAATCGGAAGGGTTGGTGCTACACCTACTTTGCCAGACACCAAATGGCAAATAATTGGGACAAGTCAAAGATATAATTATCAATGGTGGTGACGAAGTAATTTTTCTTGCCTTTACTTTACTATTTTTTCTAAGCATTTAAATTACTTTCACCATTAGAATTTACCGACTGGCTCTTCGAGCGTTTCTACACAAAAAAAATAATAGCCATGCTGTAAGTAAATAAATACCTTTCTGTAAGCCCATCTGAAGAGTTTACGTCTACGAGAACGCGTGGGAACGCGCCGCGCGCCGCTAACGTCTTCTTCCAGGGGGATGAAATATCTAAACGCGAGTCTCTTAATGGCGCTCATTTATTTCTCGCCCGAATCTCGCACTGAGCACCAGTAATTATTGCGTTTCCAGTAGGGTTATTAAGTTTTGCTTCGGTTAAAATGAGAAATGGCCGTATTTATTCGATGTTCAACTTGATATCTTTCGCGCGCAAAGGGTTGGAAATTTAATTTTAGGCTGCGCCATTATGATGTAATTAATTTAAAATTGCGGTTGAATGTGACGCTGGTTTTGCAGTACTATTGTCGAGGTTTGTTTCAATTTAATTCGGATGGGACACTATGACTAGGCACCTATCTTCCTACTCTATAATTTAACGTAGGTACCTACCTACTTAAATAAATCAACCAACACTTGACCAGCCAACGAGACAAATGAACCCAATCAATTATAAGGTAAAACAAAGTATTTGGTTTGTTGGCGGAGATTTTATCAGACAAATGGCGCATCTAATTGTGCTCCCTAATCCTTGTCGATAGCGATCTATCAGTCAGCGTTTCGGTTTCTTTTCCCATTCATCCCCCGTAACGGGAATGTTATCTGATTCAGTCGCGGATTAAATGGATGCTACAACTTAAGAGTTTGGCTATATCCGCATATTTGAAATAGATACTAGGAATTCAATACCGCTCTTGATTAGGTATTGGAAAAGGAGCTAGTCTTCTTTTGGAGAGTTAAGATGCATTTATTGGTCTGCGATTATTACCTAAGTACTTATCTTACATGCTAGTATTTTAAATGAGAAACACAGTTTGTTAAGCTTTTACAACGAAACCGTAGAGTCGACTTTTAAAGATCATAGAGGTGAACAGATGGCTTGAACTATTACGAATTTTTATAGGATGGAAAAATCGAGAAACCCCCTGTGAATCCGGGGCGGGTCGCCAGTTTAATACATTTTATTTTGTATTTTAGATATTCACGTAATCTTTTCTATAAATTATATGCTCCCCAAGTCTAGTGAATAGGATAGTTAAATAGCGATATTCCACTTTTAAATCGCAGTGTTTCAGTCACAATGTATGTGCATCCCAAAAGGTTTATGGTGCATCCATACAGACTTCCTACGAATTCCTTGCATCATAATTCATATCCAAGATTTATAGCTAGACTTTATACGACTTTAGTTAGATAATGTCAGTATCTCATTGTGAGCGATACAGCGAGGGGCACACTCGCGCCCGAGGCGCTTGTATACCGAACTTCGCAGAGATAACAGCCGGTTAAGCTAAGCAGTTAAGCTGCAAGGATGACGTGTTTGCAGAGTTAAGACACTTATTTGTTGTTCCTGAAGTCGGGATTTGCTTAAGTCATCAGTGTTTTATAAGTACTCCGGTTTAATTAGAAATTTCGGGGCGCTGTTGTGTTGTTTGGTGCGTTATTGTCGTGTCAGTTTACTAACTTTTGACTATAGAAGAATGTAGTTTGAACAAAGAAAGTATTGTCGTATTGTCGCTGCATTACCATAGCAAAAATAAGTCGAAACGTATGTCTTATCGCTTATATTTTACAGAGACCTGTTATCGTCTAGATCGACATTCTATATCAGTCAATTTATGTTGATAAAGATACGTTTAGACAAGCGAACATAGAGCAGGGGCTTTCGCTCGTGCTCTTTTTCTCTAAATAAATAAATAATTAAATATGCTTGGACAAATTCACACAGCGCCATCTAGCCCCAAAGTAAGCAAAGCCAAGACTCCATAAGTTTAGGCCTTATGGCTCAGATCGAACCATATCTAACTAACAGTCCACTGCAGGACTTGAGTCTTCTCCATATAAGCTTTGTTCGCTATAAAATATATAATTTTATATCTAAGTCTAGTATACTAAACGTAATGTTAAACACGTGTCTATTCCGGGTTATTTATCAACACGTAGCCCGTCTAATCCGCTGCACTATCCCAGCCGCCGCGCCGTCCATCCCCCGTGCAAACAACAGCTTCAAACTCGAAAGACCGGTGAAGCCTAAGCGGAGAAATGCCCGGCGGCGGCCCCCAGTCACGAATAGCAGACGCGCAATCTTACCATAAGGCTGTCCGCCATCTTGCCCTCGTTAATAAGCAAAACTCAAGCAACTGCTCGAACTTACCTGGACGCCTCGGGCTGTTTGTAGAACATATTGCGCCGCGCCATAAGCAAACACCCAGCACACCCCGTATACAAAGCCCCAATAACTTATGACCGGTTTGGACGTTTACCGTGCTTACTGTGGCATGATGTATAGTATAACTGCCTCAAATGTTATTGCCGTTTAGTTTGTATACGTTGTCTACGTCATTTCTAAGCGTGATATTGGTTAAAATAGATTATCCGAACTTACGAGTCAGAATTGAATTACGTATGAGTACCTAAACAGTGACTATTAAGTTCTGCAATGTATGAATACGGATAAAAGTTACATTTTTTAAACAGAGTACCTATTACCAGTGGAGTAATACCTACTCAAAATGACGGGTCGTGGCAAAGCGGACCCCGGAACAATATTAAAACCTCCAACCCACAAGAAACCTATCAAACTCTTATTCTTTTGTTCTAAAAAGAAACGTTTAGAATTTAAAAAACTTATTTCCTCCAGGAACCCTTAAAAATATTCAAGATATTTTAGAGGGGAGGCTATTTTCGTTTTGTGAAAGATGTTAGGAAGCCATTGAAAGAAAAGTTGTAAAAAATTTGTAAAAATATGTCTTTTGTAGAAATATTTACGTCAAGACTAACCAAAAGAGAAAAGTATAATAATAGGTCTCTTTGACTTGGGCATGGCATAAGCGGGGCCGTGTCCCATAGGAGTTGCTCATTTCATAGCAATTAGTTGCGACAAACGGCGAATTCGTCACGATTGAACGAGAACCCCTTTTGAATGTTTTTGGGTTTTAGGGCGCACGACTCTGGCACAACATTGAAGCTTAATTTATTGTTTAGTAAAGCCCAATGTGTCATAGAATTTGAGGTAGGTAAAGCCATGTAAAACCTACCTATTTTTGATAATCAATAAGTCACATCTCGGGCCCTGCAAGAATTGTCAACTAACGATATTTCAATGTATTTACGCGTATTTATATCGCAGAGAGTATACTCGTGTAATAATCATGCTCACAATGTAAAGTTTTGTAATATTAAGAAAATAGTAGTAGGTACATTACAATGTCTACCTATCTCTTGTAACTGAAACTGGGAGAATGATTTCCTATTTTGTGTTTCCTTGAATAGGAATGTAAATATTTTTGTATAATCGGATATCACTGAGTAAAAGGCCTACGGTGAGGTCCAAAACGCCAGAAATTGGAATTCTAACTGGAAAACTCCTCGGGACCCTATCCACCCGACACGGACCATCGAAAGTTCGTTAGAGTAATGTCACTCTATCTTGTCCAACCCCTCCAGTAACAAATGAGACGGCACCAGCCAGCCGAACGAGCCAGAATGAGAGAGGACTCCGAAGATAATACCCATATAATCACAGTTTTGTTTTCCAATCGCTGTTAACGATTATTGGCGTGTAATTCGGGAGCCATTTTGGAATGGCTTTAGTGCCCTGAGACAAGTCGTTAGCAAGTACAATAAAAAGTGAGGATACTGAGCATCCGGTGATTAGTACTCTCAAAGGTAATTTGGCTGCTGAGAAATTTTATTTCGCTGTTTCTCGCGCAAACTTTTTCGGTTTTAATTGTTGTTTACGAACATTTCACGAATGGCCGGAGTTGCAATTTTACAGCTTTGTCTTCGTGGAAAGTGATGTTGTTGTTATTTTTATTTTTTACAAAAAGAAGTGGAGCTGTTATAAATAGATAAGTGGGTAGCTCAAGATTTATAACGTAATAGATTCTGAGAAAAAATCGTACTTTGTACGTTTGTAGGTAGTCCTCACCTATCTGATTTATAAATAATTTTTTGGTAGAGTTTGACTTGTAAGTTCAGTCTTTCACAAACAATAAATATTCATTAACGTTTACAACCACGAATCAACACAAGAGACCGGCGGCGGCAGGACCTGAATATTTTATGTAAACTACTCGTTATTAATTAATTCAACACTTGTGAACACCGCCGTTATTTGAGCACAAAGTAACACGAGTGGTTAACAGTTTTAAAATTGCAAATTGGCTGGTAATATAGGCTCTACAGTTCTTAGTTGTAAATTTCATTTCATCTGCAAGATAAGAGTATTGCATCAACTCCTTCAACTTTTTATACCACTAAGGTGACAAATCCGCAGTCTATGGATACTTGCAATGCTATACTCCAACCCGCATGCCAAGCGTAAAGATTATGGTAAAACCCACAGTTGATGTAAAGGAGAGTCAAGTCCTGCATTGGACTGTTATGGCTGTTCGTAACGACGACTACTGAAACAAACTTGGATTTAAAACTACTGAGAATCATCCAGTTGAGCTTATAAGTAAACAATTGAATGACGTTGTCTCTTTTAAAATTAATGTGCCCTTAGATAAATGTACCTGCTACTAATAAACAAACAAAAGAACAAACGGTACATTTATGCCACAAACTTAATTCTCGTACATTAACTTTTTAAATTCCACAGCAACATTTTTAAAGCAGCGGCTTCAAACGTAGGTACATTAGCTTAATCCAATTTTAAAATGTTGCACAGACCATACGTATTATAAACCGAGTGGCAGTCGGGGGCTTAGCGTTTAAATTAGTTTATCCCTCGCACGGCGCCGCGAAGGGTTGTGAAATTTAAATTACAAATAAAAGCACTGAAAAATATATACGAGTGACTAGCGCCTCAATAACGATGTCTTTTAATTAAAGCGGGAGGGTAATAAAGAGAGTTCATTCGTTTGCGTCGCAGCAACAATGACGATTTTGAGACCGCTTTCTTTATGGAAAGACAGATTCGTAATTAGTTTTATTATCTTGCCCAATCTGGGTAAATGTTAACAACTCGAACCTTAGGGCGGCTTGCACTAAATTCATAGCGCTGATACTTAAACAAAAAACTTCATACAAACAAACGTTAAACGTATGTATATATGTATGTAAACTCTTTATTGCGTAATTATTAAATACAAAATGAGAAAACGGAAATTTTACAAAGCAAACGTCATTCTTAAACGTGTTTAAGAATTTAGTGCAAATCGGGCTTAGAGTAGGTAACTGCTTCAATAAATACGTTTTCTCTACCTATGTCTACGCTGTAAGTTGTAGCTGTCTGTCAGCTATACCTAAACTATACTAAGCCCGTCATTCGATAACGTTTGTAGGAGATTTAAGCTCATTCATAATTTGAATGTAAATGTTATTTTAATCGGCTGGATTTGTAGTGACTACCGAGACTTTGAAATGTGTCTGTCCGGAACGAGTGTTTTAGACAAAAAGAAATCAGTTTTCTACGCGTTTAATAATAAAAAAAAGAACCCAAGCAGGTACTTTCTGCAGCAACCCAGACCAATGACACCGATTTTGCACGCTCCTGACCCGTCACGGTCCACCAAGCAACCCGGCGTACCGTGCCATATTGGATACCGTCCGTCTGTCCGTCACATCTACCTAGGTATATCGCCTTCGATCTTACACTGTCGCCTATTGCACACGCACGCCTATTTGACTTGCTCGCAAATGCGCACCGAAGATTTCACTTTGACATTCAAAATATGTCTGCGATGTTATAAGAACTTGATAAGAATATAAGAATGCTCTCTGTTTTTCGTTTGTACTAGAAGTCACAAAATCTATGTATACCTAGAGTATAGATATCTATAGTAATATAAGAGGAAAACTTTGTTTGTCTTTGTGTTTCAATATTGGATTTAATCTCCAAATGCATGACAGATTGAGAACATTTTTTCAGTTACAAGAAGCTACACTATTCCCGAATCCCGAGTATGGTAGGGTACTTTTGATGCCTGAAAAATAATAGGGGTTCCGATTATTGATAGCGTGATAGTTGAACGTTTATAAAGATCCGAATGCGCGCGGGTGAAAATCGGCGACGGCTAGATTAATAATAAAAAGGACGTTAAATAAAATCAGAGTGAAGTTTTATAATATTTACAATTCACGATCCTTTAATTGCAGACAATAAATACTACCAGTTATTCAAAATACATTTAGTTTCTAAAATTTATTTTACCCTCCACCATCCCAAGTCTTCGTTGATTGCGCACGTTGACCTTTTATAAAGTGTAACACTTTTACTAGAATGAGTATCTGTAGAAAGCATTGTATTGAATTAATTACAGAAATGAACATAATCACTGTCGTCTGTAGTTGTAAACCAGTCTATTTATTTTACTAGCTTCGACGCCGCCTTCCCGAGTCGCAGGGGCGTTATAATACGTATCTTCATAGGTGTTCGTAGCATATCGATGGCTGCTTGGTTTGATTTCAAGGTAGTCTCCCTCTTCTCGTCTCAGTTGCCCTTTATCCTTGCCATTGTATCTTGGATCTTCATAAATTGTTATCGTTTCCTTTCTGTGAGCTAGGACTGGAGCATTCTTTGGGGCTTGAGCAACGGGTGCAGCTCGAGACTCCCCATAACCATATCCATAACCATGGCTTGGACCGCGACCGTAGCCTCCATCATGGCGAAAACCACGGTCATCGTAATAACCAGGGCCTCCGTAATCACGCTCCCATCCTGGTTCGTTTCGCCAGCCCGACTGGTCAAAACCCCTTCTGCTGTCTTCCCATCTCTGCCAATCCCACCCCGGGTCGTGGTGGTGAATCGGAGGCGCGGGCGCCGGCGGCGGCGGCGGTGGTGGCGGTGGTGGGATCCTGTACTGGTGGCGGTCGTAAGCCTTATTCCTGTCATACCGATTTTGATCGTCACGATATTTATGGTGGTCCAGCCGATCATCCAGATAGTAATTTTTCCCGTGATCTTGATGTCCAGCGTGTTTGGTTCCAGAGTCACCCTGTCTCGTGTAGCCGCCGTTCTGATAGTCATCCCGTACATATTCTTTACCGTTGTTGTGGGCGCCCTGATAATTTCTGCCTCCATAATTATCATAATTATTCAAACGACTGTTATATTTCGCTTGATCATTTTCGTCATTGAAGTCATCGAAGAAGGTACTTTTATTGGAAGATTCATCTTTGTGATAAGAATTTTGAAAACCTTGATTATGGTGGCCTTTTTTATGTCCTCTCTTATAACCTGTCGCTTGACTGTCCTCTGCTTTATCCTGTTTGGAATTGAAGCCTTTATAAGCATCACTTTCAGATGCGGATTTCACATCATGATCCTTCTTCAAATATTTTGCTTCGTCATTGGCTTTAGAGTATTGGTTCTTGTGGCTGTCGTTGATTTGGCTCTCAACCTGGTGCACCTTTTCGCCTTTCTGCTTTTCATGCTTGATGGACTCCGCGCCCTCGTTATGGGCGGCATCCTTCAAATGTTCTTCAAGAGCTTCTTTCACCTCATCTGAAGCACTGACTCCCGCGGTGAGGAGTAACACACAAATCGTAAAACTGAAGTAGATTCTATATCGCGGAACCATCTCATTACACCATTGACTGGACTGTCACCAAGTTGTTGTCCGGTGGACGTTCGCGCGGGTAATAGACAGGAATGTTATTGCATAAACAGTTTTATATCGCTAAGAATCGTGTTGGACTTCACGGCGATTTAGGGTACAATGACAGGAAGCCAGCGGCTGCTGGGACAATGCGGTGCGGGCCCGGGCGAGCCGCGTCCGTGACACGGCGCAGCGCGCCTCGGGCGCCGAATACCGATCGAGGTCAATAAAACCACCTGGGGGACATTGACTACCACCTAGAGACGTCAAGTTTTTCGATAACCGATTCGAAGCTTTCAGTAAAATTTAGCAAGTCAATACGTATAAAGGAGCAATTAAGCAAAGAGTTGTACAACTATGCGCGCATACGACTAATCCAAGATTTTTTATTCAGCTAGTGCCTATGTTAGACGAGTGTTGTCCAGTAGAGTAGAATAGTATCTATAAATTCGAGATAGGATAGATAGGCTAACCAGCTAGGGCCTTCGTAAGCCAAAGAAAATGGGGTGCAGCGTTTACTGTTGAGTATTTTTAACACTGCTACGCTGCGGTGTCAAGCGTGGAGATTATAGTAAAGGCCTCTACTAACGTGGAGGAGGATCAAGTCCGTGGACTGTTATGGGCTGTTGATGAAGTTACTAATAGATATTTCAACTATTTCTTGTTAACAACAGACTTTTTATCTCTGTACTTTGAAGAAGTTTAGACTTTTGTTCAGACTCAAATTAAGCTCTCGAGGTCGTCACCATTCATCATCATCATCATCACAGCCCGTAATAGTCCACTGCAGGACTTAGGGCCTCTCCCACGGAAGGGGAGGTTATTGCCATAATCTCCACGCTTGGCAGGCGGGTTGGAGATCGCAGTGTTTAAATATAACAATGGAAAATGCTGCTGCCCGTTTTCCAGACTACGGAGACTCTTGATCTTTTGCCTCGAAAACATTAGTCGCCTTGTACGACACCCATGAATGTAAGGGGTTGGTGCTATTCTACTCTGCCGGACACCACACGGCCACCATTGGCCTTAGACATCTATCATAGATGATTTAAACAGCGTCACTGTTAATCGTACGACACTTTTTCTGATGGCTGTAGAGGCCAATACGGGAAAGACAGATTCGGTCACACAGTGAACAGACAAGATAATTCGCCCTGGATGGTAAGAGATTGTCAGCGCGTTGGTGTCGTTTCGCGCGTTTGTCGGCTATATCTTTAAAGGTCACACCATCAGTATATAGTCTTCAGCCAAACAGGGCAGTCGGCAGCTATTCCAATTAATATTAAATGTGACCATGTCACGCTTAACGCTGTCCTTGTATCGAAGCTTGGGGTGTCCTACCGGCAGTTTAGCATTTGTAAGCTCTACTACCAAAGTTTTTCGTGGTTAACGGGAAGGTGCCACCCTGTGCATATGCCCATGCCAACGCAGCCGTCTCTTTTTCAAGAGTGCCGTTATCCTAGGCAACTCTGCAGACTTCAGGACTTCTTCATTGGTGATTTTGTCCCTCCAAGTAATTCCCAAAATATGACGGAGACCGCGCTGCGATGTGGAAGCTGCTCTCTTGGTAACCCTACCTATATAAATGCGAGTATAAAGGCATCAGGATCGTCGGTGGCCGAATGGATAAGGTAACCGACTCGTAAGCGAAACGTATCGGTTTCGAATCCCACAGCGGGCATGTACCAATGACTATGTTCTGAGTTATGTACATTGGCTAAATACTAACTGACCGATGCTCTTATGGGTAGGAAAACCTCGTAATGAAACCTGCACATTCAGGTAACTGAATGTGTAGCCATTATCCAATCTGGTCAGGTTCTCCTGGCAGAGTCACGAAGGTCAGATGGCAGTCGCTCCACTGTGATTACCTGAACTGCCAAATTCTGGATCATGGTCTGGATTTTGGTCATGGAAGACGGACTTTTTGCCTTCGTGCACGAGAGCACAAACGGGACAATAACGCCAAGTTTATTATTTATTATAAAGGCATCAGGAGCATCAGGTAGCTTGTAGAGGGTGTTTAATCTGAGGTTGTGATCAGTGCCTCAGTTGCAGATCTAACAGTTATTTCAATGTAGGGCAACGGGCCGGTACTTGGTTCAAATTAGAGGTCACGTCACGGCATTGTCACAGCCACCGAACGCCGAATCGGAACAAGGCATCGATAAATGTAAACACACGGTTGACCAGAACAATTTCCTCCGATTGTTTTCCACATTTAAGGTCAAAAACGAGGTTTGTTTGAGGTACTTATTGCGGAGGTACTAAATGGGGTAGCGGATAAGATTGAAGGGGCTCGCCAGCGGTGAAAGGTCACGTGCTAAGTAGGCATTGTGGTAAAAAGGTGCATAACCCTACTAGTATCAGAAAACAGGTCCCGGGGGAGGCCCAGGCAGCGATGGATTGACAACGCTGAATCGGATGCGTGACGCGAATTTTTTTTAATATCCCAAACATCGTCTTCTTGTAGCGATAGTACTTACATATCCTCTTCTATGGATTATATAAGTAAAAGAAAACGGTCGGGCTCTCGTCCTCTTGGCAGTTTCAGCCTCACAGTCTACTAGGCCTAGACTATAGGTATAGAATATAGGGTAGGAGCCAGGAGTTCGTAGAGGCAGCCGAATGCCTAAAAATGCAAATTGCAAGAATACACCCTCAAAGCCGAAACCTCAGTTCTCGGCATGTCGAAAAATAGCCTAAGGAGTGACAAGGACCCAGAGGTAGTAAAGTGCAGGAAGTAGTCAGGGATAAAAAGGCATGTTTCAATGAATTAAATTAAATTAAAATAAATACCCTCACGGGGCCCTCGAGTGTTCGCCCTGTGCGTCAGCGTAGTGTTTTTATTCTGAGGTTAAACCAGTCTCCGGGTCCCCAGCGGAAGATGCTGATGCAACCTCGCTTCACCAACGATATTAGGTGGCATAACAAACGAGTGGCGCGCTTACTACGGTGCTGAAGTTTGACTAGCCTCAAAGTACAAAACGATCACTCATCCAGTTTCCGGATATTGAGAGCATTGCTTACTTTGGTTATTGGTCTCGCAAACACGCTGCCATTAGACCGTGCAACTCTCTGCTGTCGTTTCAAGAAATGGCAGCGAAGTACCTAATTCCGCTTCGGATACGTACTTGGGAGGAAAGTGCCAAGCAAAAATAGTTATATTATAGGCGCGTTAGTATTTATAAAATTAATATTAAGGAATGCGGGTATCACCTACCCACTTACTTGCATGATATGAAATGGAAATAAAATCAGCGTTAATGCGCTTATTTAACCTGGCTAAATTCAGTATCCTAAATTCAGAAGCAAAAAGCGTGAGAACAAGTCAAAGTAGAATGTATTGTTCATATGATAAGGTCCATTTTTGTATCACGGCTTTTGAAAAGCGGAGCGACACGTAACATAATATAAGTGATATAAAAATGGACCTTATTCTATGAGCAATACATTTCACTTGGATTTGCTCTCACGATTTTTGCTTCTGAGTTTAGTTACTGGATTTAGACAAATGTAATCAGCGCATAACTCGGTTCTCATCTGTTATGTCGCCTTATATACCTACTTTGACAGTCTGCCCAGCTGGTTCCACTCTCGATGCGACAGTTACTGTCGAGGGACAGAAGCCCATCTACAAGCTGACAAAGTTACACGTTCAAACTCTAATAACGACCGTTGGTAAATCAAACAAGTCCAACAAGTACGTACCACCACCACAGCTTCCTGACTGTAACTATATATAGTTCATAGTTTGTGACTATATATAGTTCATAGTTTGTGACTGTAACTTCTTATCAGGAATATGCCAAAAAGAAATTGGTCCCAAGAGTAACCCTTGTGTACTCCATGGACATCATGTTGCCACCTGTCAAATCCACAAAGCAGGTTGATTATAGTAACCATAGACATCTTAGTAGTGGGCGTACGAGCCGAATTTCGTCGAAAAACGGCAAATCGATGTACAAGCTAACCGTGTTGATATTCAAACAATGATTTGACCCGTAGGTCTTCAAAATATTTCCCAGTAGAAGGGTGATGACGTCATCTCTTTTTTTGTTTGAGCTCAAGTATAAGCTCCTCCAGATAGGACACAGCTAATCTTTTTTTGTAAAGTATACCTCAAATGATTAGTAATAACATACTCTTATCGACCTCATGAAATAATTTTTCAAAATACTAGCGACGCGCCTCGGTTTCGCATGAGCAGTATACCTTAGGAAATTACACACCTAAGCCTTTCTCATGAGTCTTGGTGAAAACCGCATGATAATCCGTTCAGTAGTTTTTGAGTTTAACGCGTCTGTTTAGACAGACGCGTTAAACGCGGGGACTTTGTTTTTTAATACTATTACAACTACATCTACCGAATTAAAACCTAATACCTACAAAATATAATTATTGTTTGAGGTTTTTGTGGTTAGGTTAGCGTTGTGATAATGTATAGAGGAGCAGGAGGAAGCGACTTCGTTTTATATTACGTACAGCTTTTGTTTATTTGTGTCGTGTCGTGATGTCTTGTGGCAATAAATGTTTATTTATTTATTTATTTAACTGTTTATTGTACACAATAATTATATATATGTTCTTATTCTTATTACATTAAAACATTTAAATAAAATTAAAAACCTGTTTATTGAGTTCACACATATACAGTTAACAAATCAGTATTAACTCAGTTCTTATTAATACCGATATACGATTTTATCCATCTAAAATAAGTTACTATTATACCTAGATAGTTTTTATTGGTAATTATATAGCTTACTTCTCACACCATCATTTCAATGGTAATTACATGTAGTTACGGTGAACAGTTTTACGGGTATCGGCAGAAAATAATGCACATCGACTATTTTCGGCCTCGTACGTACTCACACGCGTGCAACGACGACGCTTCACGAAGCCCAACTAATGCCCGTTTTTTTATATTGTAAGGCAGACAAACAGGCAAGCGGGCCACCTGATGGAAAGTGGTCACCGCCGCCTATGGACAGCAGCAACACCAGGGGCGCTACTAATGCGTTGCCGGCCTCTGAAGAGACCTCTAATATACCTTTTAAAAGATCCCGTGTCATAGTGCAAAAGAAACACTGTGGCTGGGAGCTCATTCCATTTACATTGGTCAAGTGTTTAGCGAACTTGACAAGTACATTGAGCAACTACACTGGTGTAAACCGATCGTACATCCCCATTCGCAGCTTAATCAAAACTGCCGTTAAGTTGCTATTGCGATCCGGTTACAATTCGATTACACCAAGTAAATTAGCGGACTTGAGGCTCTGTCCTTGTACACGCCACTCGCCAATATCCTTGACCAATGAAAATCGGGCATAACCGATGCGCGATGTGCATTATTTCCCGCCGACACGTTATCTGCTATATTCCTATACGCAGCTAGTTTTTTGTTTGTATTTAAATGCTCTGTAGTCGGGATCAGTTCCCAAAAAGAAATCCGAAAAATCACTTTAGCACTGTAAAGGAACGATAAATACCGGAATTGAACTTACAGGTAACCTAGACATCGTTAATTTAATTTACCATCAGCATTCTTACATAAATTAACTTTTACCTTTTCACTTCACACCTGTGACCATAACTTGATAATAACTGTGGAAGAGTTAATAATACTTGATAGCCTTTCGTTTGCCAAAGAAAACCATGTCTCGTACATCCTACCTACCATAAATACAAATACTGTACAAGATAAAAGTACGTCTATGTTCCACAGTCGCATCAAATTGTAGTCGACAGCGGATATACCACATACAGTCTAAATGCCATGTTTTCCGCCATATTAAAATTACGATAATGATTGATAATTTAATAAACAGCACTTATAAACGTAATATAAGGCTTGCTAGATGATCTGTCGCTGATAGAACGTAGGGGTAAAGGATGATCACATTAACATCAGGGGGTCTAAAAAGGCCACATTAGCCATTTTGAATTGTCATGTCAATGTCAACAACAGCGACGCTGCAGATAAGTTTGTGACAAATTAATATGAAACGCTAATGTGGTCTTTTTAGACCCCCAGATCACATTCGGCTTCATCCACGTCCATATACTCTTTGTGGTTCTTTGTCGATCAGTCCTTACACGACCCGCCTGCATCCATGCCTAATATATCGGTGTAATCCAGAGGCAGCAGATTTGTATTCTAAATAAGAATATTTGACAGCGTACATTTTTATGGGTCCGTGAAGCCCGTGACGCAGAAACTGTGAAGGATGTCATTTGTATTTTCATCAGCATAGTTTCCGTATTGGCGGCATGTTGGATGGTTATAAGCCACATTCGTTGTCGCACTCAATCATTTTGGGCTTCTTTTGGAACGTACTTTAACGTGGATGGTTATTCCTCGACACAAAGGCCCATTAAATTGTCAAATAACGTCATGTAAATTGTTTGATTTGTCTTCAGCAGCCGCCTTACAGCGACGTGGGCCCATTGGTGTATTTCACGTTCAACGCAGCGATCCGGTCCTTCAGTTCTTCTACCAGATTCTCCCTTGGTACTTCATCTTCTTGTCTGGTGGTAATGTTCCTGATTTTCACCACTCCGCGGTTAAGTTCCGACTCCCCGAGCACAACGGCCAATGGTATCCCGGTGTCTTCGCAGTGCTGCAGTTGGTTCAGCATCTTAGGATTCTTCTTGTACGATTGCTCGGTCTGGAAACAATATTTTTAAGGGGATAAGTTTAAGGAGAAGAGTCATGTTTGGCGTCTGTTACAATCATATAAATACGTAACAGGAATCCGTTCATGCAGGCACAAAATAGAGAAATAACAGAAGGTCCACTCCAGTCGTTCTCGAAAATTATGACATAAAATTGCCGACTAACTAGGGAATAACTGAATTTATTCTGAATCATGAAAAACATATATACGATCGAAAAGAATTTTAAAGCTTGTCACAATAGCTTGTCCCTTGCCAAGTGGGAAACTTCTGTGACTCAATGACTTCTTAGGCTGACTTTATGTACTAATACTTTTGTATGAAATCTAATATAAATAGATTACTGTAAAAGGAAAATAGATTTTGAAATCATTCTTATTTTTGAACTAGTTAGTGACAATTTTCCCATATTGTGCCAAATTATTTGAATAACAATTTCAATACTGCATTCGTCATATTATTTGAACAGTACGTTCTTTACTGCGCATTTAAAACCACTAATGTGGCTGATGACCTAAGTTGAGGAATGTGTACTATACACATGACGAACTACAGCTTGATATGAGCATATGTTTACAATTGATTTGACGCAATCAAAGCGAGCGAACACGTGGAAGGAAATGGGCGTAAATAACGTCATGCAACCACCTGTGCATACCTACACTGACGTAGTTTCGATGAACTAACTGTAGTATTATATCGTTTTATTGCGTAAGGGAAGGAAAGGTGTAATTCATTACTTTGCCCATAGGAAACTGCTTCAAAAGCAACGTCAGCCCTCGAAAGTGGTTACGCATTGGCTGCTCGGTCTACACTTTTATTTCATGAAATCTAAGTGGGTAATTTAGGATGTTATAGGGCAGTAGTTACCGACGTTCATCAGGCGGGTTGCCTGTTACGCTAGAAAACTCCCCTGGTAGCAGGATCACGGAGGTCAGATAGCAGGCACTCCACTGTAATTACCTGATCTACCAAATCGTGGATCATGGTCTGGGCAGACCCCGGACCCACGTGCGCGAGAACACAACCGGGATATTAACGCCAAGATGATTTATAATGCGCAATTTTTTGCGCTCGTATTCGTTTGTCCATTTGGCATACACGAACGTCTACGTATTTACATTATACAGTCGAACAAATATAAGGCTACAGGGGGCAGAATGCAAAACAAACTATTAAAAACGTCATGCAAGCCTTATGTTTGTCCAACTGTACGAAAGCCAGCCGCTGCCGTCGCCCGATCAAAGGTGACATATCGCCCGACACGAGTTGCGTGGCAATTATTACCTCGAACTATGCTTGCCTGTGCCTGTTCGATTCGAACGGTTTTCAATTTTGATTTTCGGCATGAATAATCCGATATTTTTAAATCACATTGGCAACACCGAAAGAGTACGGTTCAAATAAAGAGAAAATCAGCAACATGCATTAAAATATAGCATTTTTCAAGCCGAAAACCAAAATTGAAAACCATTCGATTTGAGGCGTGCGATTCAAATGTATAGTAATAGTAGGGGAGCTCAAGAGGGCTAAATGCGTTTTTACCCGAGCGCTTTGAAGACCTATCAGATCGCGAAGATTAACGGCTAAACAGAAAAAAAGTTTATATGATGTATGTCTTTTTAGTGGTAGGGAGAGCGTGTATGAATTTTCAAAAATGTAAAAAAATATCGTTCCAAAAAAATACTCAAGCGCGTCAGTGTTTGATACCGTGATACAGTCTTCGAACTCCTGTTTACAGAGAGATATTAGTCTGACGGATTGATAGTGGGAGTTAGCTGTATTAAGAGGTAGAAATTAGGGAAAAAATGATTTTTCTCGGGCTTGTCAGAAATTCATAAGAGGAGTTAAATAAACGACAAAAAGTATCCTATTATAAAGACTGCCGGTTTGGGCGTGACCAAAAGTTTATAGTCGATACCCAAAAATGCAAAAAAAAATCGTGACATTGAAATACTCGTGCACGTCAGAATTTTATACAGATGGTTCAGCTTGATATTCTAGTGGTGATAACTCTTAATCTGATAATTTTGTAAAGGGATTTTTTTAATCTGACAGTTAAACGAACTAGAGCGTTGTACACAAATAAACACGGACGAATTGTTATGATCAGCTGTAATATCAACATGGCAGCAAAGAGTAGTGTGAAGCAGTGCGAGAGAGTAAGACTCTGAGAAAGAGAGAGTAAGGAAGAGAGGCGCAGAGCGGGAAATACACAATTATCAGTAGTTGTACATACAACATTCTATTATTAATTTTATGTGCTTAGGCTTATGAAAATCGGCAGAATATATTATTTCTATAATTTTTTAAGTATTTTCTTTAAAATCAAAAAAACCATTCTCGCGCTCGAGTATTTCAAGGTAACGATTTTTTTTTGCAATCTGACTCGCTCAATTTTTTATGTCACGCTCAAATCGTCAGATTATTGAAGATATTTTTTTTTCTGCATGTAATTAACTTATTTTGTTTAAATCTGATGCGCTCAAGTATTTTTAGGGATCGATTTTTTTTTACTAATCTGATCGACTACCCTAGGCGTACCCCACTATATTAAGGGACCATCATTGGTAAAAGTACTTAACAGGGTACAAAGATTCTCCCCTAATATTAGGCTGCTACGCTCAGGTCACATCCTAAATCCCCGCTTGGGCTCCCCTACTATAACAAAAAGCCCTTCCTACCTTAATCCCAGCATCCCACAGCTCCGCGCATATCTTCATACGGTGCTCGAGGAAGTTCTTCTGCGCAGAAGCGACGTACACGTCGACTTCCGTGGTGCGCGCGCGCAGCTCGCCCGCCGCCAGCCGCGCCTCCAGGATGGAGAACACGCGCTCCACGCCCACGCTCACGCCCACGCACGGCACCTGGGGACCACGGGACGTGGATTTCAGTAATGTCCACCAGAAATCGCTTTATCACCAAAGTTCGGTTGCAACAAGGTCGATTCTAACTTGCGTAGTTATTGTGACAGTTATAAGTTTTGACAAAACTAGTAAACCACTTTCTTGGCCTGCATGGCTAGCACAATGACGCTCTCGCGCGCATTAACCGAGAAAACGCGCGACATGATACTGCTATCTCTTTCATATTAGTATTGAGAGAAGGAAACAAACGCTCTGTGGCGGCGCGAGCTGTGTCGCGGGCACACGTGTGCTAGCCGTGCTAGTTGTACAAAGTGTCACACATAAAATCAACAGCCCATGATAATTGACAGCTGGATTTGAACCTCCTCCACATTGGGGTAGGGCACTGCCTCTCGGTATTTGATTAAAAAACTTTAACATAAAACGCAACTCATTTTCTGGTAATAGATGGTTTGACACTATGACATCAGTCGGCTTTTGCGGCACACGTTATTGGATGGGTATGGTGCTACATGCTACATTGCCAAACACGACATGGCCAACGTGCGTTTACGTCTAAAATGATTTCATTCGTATGAAGTTGGCACAACGAAATAAAACGTAAAAATAAGGTGTAATTTAATTATGCTATGCCAATTTCAGCCTTATGCGATGCCAATTAAGTTGCCATTCGATCGCTCTCACCCTCGGATTATGAAAACAACAGAACTAACAGTAATAGGTCTCCCGTATCATTCACGCACTTCGTTTAAAGGTAACTCGGGGCCTCGCCAGCTCTCGCTTCCATGAGATAATGAACACTCTTTATGGCTATGCCAGCACCGACACTAAGCACTTGTCCCAGAATGGAAAGGCGTAGTTAAAAAGAGAAAGCAACAGAGATCACGGCATTGAAAGTACTTCATAGAAATCATTGCGGGCTATTTTTCTGTCTACGAAGTTCCTACGTGGCCTGCGATTAGTTCGCCTTAAGGTGCTCCCACACCGGTATTTGCAACTGTTGGGAAACAGTTTGGTTTTGTTTGTTTCGTTTTGTTCCTATTTCGACGCCGATCGCCATTGGTCTTTGAAGCGCGGTCGATCGCTTTCATCAAACCGTCCAACGAAGGTCGATGAATCGCCTTCATTTTCTCTGTGTCGCTTTCGTTAGACTGGTCTATCTCGACTTTAGAAGAATAGAACCTTAATTGCAGTGTTTACAATAAAAAAAAAGCTGATGTCCGTTTCCTAGTCTGTTTCTTTGATTACCTACCTACACCCACCCGCGCCCTCCACCCGGACACAATAAAGCTGCCTCCATTATGACAGCTGTTCTAAAAAAGTTAGCAATTCCGTAGGCTACTTCATTTGCATAGCAATCGCTATATTAGAATGTTAGAAACATGCCACCTACACATGGATACCAATTCCAAAAATATGTGAAATATTTGCGAATACCTTTGCTTTAGGTAATTGACTGAAATGCAAGCTTATAATTTCCTAATGCAAGTTAAAATTATGTTTAAAACATGTTCATAAAGTAAATTACAAAGTCAAAGAAAACTATTTGTCGTTGAGTACTTGGAGGTGTGTCTTCCAGTAGCCGACAAACCCTTATTTGTATAACCAAGAGAATACGCAAAAACACTGTTTACATATCAGCGCACGCAAGCAATCCGCGCTTAACACCTGACATGTGAACAGATAAATAGGTGAACATAGTGTAGGAAACACTTGATTAAACACCACAAAAAAGTGGAATATTTGCATTGTATTTAACATTTTAAGTCGATAATGGGTGTGGCATGTCATTTAACAAGAGGATCTCGGTTTTTAGTTAGTCTTGAAAAATATCTATAAAATTTGTGTAAAAACTGATTTTAACACTATAAAAATGTTTCCACGTTATAAGTTACTGAGTGGTATTACTCAAATATTCAGCAATCAGTGATCTAGTAATGGCTCAGTGCAATCGAAATGGAGAGCAAGTAACGGTTCATCAATTTGTTATCTAGAACACTATATAACAAAAAACCGCCGGCTTTTTCTCATAAAAACTTTTCCGGTCCAGCTGTTCGTCTACTTCTAATCTTGATTTTAAAACGGTGTTGGGTAGTGATCATAAGGAAATAAAGATGCGACATCTAGAAAATCCAACTTAATTAATGTTTAAGAGTTAAGAGGCAGAGAAAAGCTGTCAAATGAAAACGAAAGGTGCACAAATCATATAAAGGCATGCGTGACCTCGTTTCGCAATTCGCACTCGCATCTACGGTCAAGGTCAACGACTTTGCCACATAGCTTTGCCATTGTTCATCATAAGCAATGATTTATGCACTTTTTTGCCTGTCCGAATAAGACAAAGTCCCTACTGATCGCTGACCTACTTTTAAGTGAGGTGACTACTTTGAAATTTCCGCCAAATAGAATTGGATTCATCAAATCCGGTCAGCTGTTTCAACATGATTGAAAGGCAAGAACAAACTTAATACTACAGTTTATAATTGTGTAATTCAACTAACATCGGTGATTATACATCAAATATACTCCAATCATGACAAGTAAATTGACTTAATTTGAAATAAGTTGCATTGAAGCATAAAGAATATAAATACTGATATTACCTACTCTAATTTTTACATCCTGAACTTTCTATATTTATTATCCATGAATTTATTTCAGTACTTAATTTAATTATTTTTGCAACTGACTATCTATACATGGTATAAAACAAAGTCGCTTCCCGCCGTCTATCCCCCTGCATGCGTACACCTATGTACTCTTAGATATTTTAAACTACGTTACGTATTATAATGCTACTTTCAACAAAAGATAGTGTTTCAAGAGGAAGTTTTTTTAGGTAGAATAACACGCGAACGAAACCGCAGCGGTCCAGCTAGTAAATTATAAAGAATAATCTTTCTGTGGCCGTTTGTCTAATTCGTTGTGAATGTTCACCGATATTTCCGCTCAGATCAAGTTTTGCCCCGGCATATATTGATGTACGTCGATTTCGAAGCGATTTTCTTCATTCGAAAACAAATTTCAATCTTTCTCTATACTTTGTTTTATTGAAATCGGTTGGGTCAAAGGTTTGGGAAATACTGACTATAATATGTAGACTTTACGACTTCTGTGGATTAGGTTAAGTACCTGTTTGTTCTTCGAATCGAACATGCCAACGAGGTTATCGTATCTCCCGCCGCCGGCGACCGACCCGACGGTCTGCAACTCGTTTCCGATTTTAATAGGCTCTGAAAGGAAAGAGGAAACTAATTAGACACGCTCCATTACTTATAATAGGTGAAACTATTTGTAACCATCACATCATACTTAAAGGAATAAACTTGTGAAAACCATTATTTAAAACAAACAAGTGTTTTATGTGATCATTACTTTAAGTAATTATCATACATAATTACAGATGATTATAAAATGTATCACGAAACGAAATGCGTAGTTTGCAACATTGCGGCGCGTGTATGCGAGGTCATCAAGAAAAAATAAGTTCTTCTGTTGGATAGAACTTCGTTTCTACAAGTTACTAAAATATTGAAAGAGATACTTAAATTACCGAAATAAAATAAAAGATGTTGCTTGGCATAAGCAAGTTATTATTATTAATTTCATTTCATTATCAAAGAAATTTATGAAGTGTCTGTTAATTAAAAAAATTAAAACAAACACTAATTGTAGATTATATTTAACATTGTTTCTTTAACCTGTGCTGATATAATGTACAAGGTCATTGAGTATTTTGTTTCGACCTTGAGATACATAATCATAAGTAGGTCATAGATATTACTCACGCGTCATCACAGCTTCATATATAAGACCAGTGTAATAATCGAGTCCTCTCGCTAAACTTAGATCGAAAACTATCTTGTCCAGGATCCCAAACAATTTACAATATTCCAGTAACAATTTGACGCCTTGTATTCCTTCAATCGCGCCTTTAGTCTTTGATAGTTTCTCGTCTTGCAACAGTTTGTCCACCAGCTCGATGCCTCCGTTCAACCGGACGTATTCACCTATTCTATCGGCTGCTTCGGGCGTTATACCCTTCTCAGTTATCATCTCAGTTCGCACTTCCTCCCAAGGGGACTGTAATGGTAAAAATTTCAGGGTCATGTTTTCATAGAAGAAAAATTTTAATTGTAGGATAATTGGAATTAATCGAAAATGGTATATCAATTTTATCACAAAATAAATTAATTTCAATCAGTCAAAAGTTTGTGGCCTTATCTTTTGATAATAATAAATTTTTTACTGTCTGTAGATTTATAGGTTTTGTTCAAGACCTTTCAACAGCACAGTAGGACACTATAAATTTTAAATTTTTTACAAAATTACAATATTTTTATTCAATATTACGTACTCAGTGATAAACAATGTGGATAGTGATGGCCATACTAATGTCCCTGTCATCGGGAACAGTCGCGACAAGCCTCGAGAAAATGACTTGGGGACCATTTGACTTACAAAAGATAACTTCTGCATCCCCTTACCTTGTCCAGTTTATCAACAGTGGAACATGCACCGCGGAACTTATCAGCTGGCACCCCACATGTCTCAAACATGCCATCAAGTAACCGTCTGTGGTTGACCTTCACAGCATATGGCCCAATGTTTATAGCGTCCAGAATTTCGGTCACTACCTTGAGGCATTCAGCGTCCGCTACCATCGGATCATGGGCACCCGCTATGTCAAAATCCTAGAATGGTAAATAATTCTAGTTAAAACAATTCAATAATAACACGAATGATTATAAATAACAACATTCTCATTCTAAAACAAAGGGTGACTCACACATTGGTAGAATTCCCTGTACCTCCCTCTTGTCATTGCTGGGTTATCTCTCCGATACACTTTTGCAATATGGTACCTTTTTAGACTATTGATCTTATTCATAGCCAAGTACCGTGCTAGTGGCACTGTTAAATCATAACGCAATGAGAGAATTTCCCCACCTTGGTCTTTAAGGTCATAGATTAATTTGGAATCTTCACCATATTTTCCTGTTAAAACATCCTGCAATATTGAAGAATTGGCAATTAAACAATTTTTATAGTAATTCCTTTAACTTCACAGCTTGGTATTTACCGTTTAAAACCATTACCTTAAGTTCAAACACAGGCGTATCAATACATTCTGCACCGTGTCTCTTGAAAACCGTAATAATTTTTTGAAGGACATTGTTTCTAATTGCCATCTGTTGGGGAGTATAATCCCTAGTCCCCTTAGGTGTTTTGAGGACAAACTTATGTGGCACTGCATTCTCTGTATTCAGTTGAGATTTCAGAGCCAGTAACTTTGACAGTTCTTCTTGAATCTAAAATGTACAAATAATGTAATCAGTGACTTACTTCCAAGCAACTTACACAGCGCCATTTCCATATAATAATATCTGCTAAAATATTGGCAAGAACATATTCAATGCAAGAAGAATAAACTTTAATTTGATTGTGAAGCTACCCAGGTTCAAGCACTAACTATGGTCCAGTACCTTGTAGCAATAAGTTGTTGTTGTAATAGTTTTTGTGAAATGCCTGAGAACTGAGTTATGCAACCTAAAAGTTGCTTGGTTTTTTAGAAACTGCATTGCTGGGTAAGACATGCTTTTCTAATTACTGTGCAATTGTTGCCACACTTTATCTTGTAATAATTCCTTGTCACCACTGCTTTTAATACCGGAAACAACAAAAAAATATTGTTTTATAAAAGTTTATGCAATACATTTAAAAAAGTTATTTGAACAATTTGAATAGAAATTACTCATTCTGGTGACAAAGAACCATATGAGGAGATTATCAGACAATGACAAAAAAATTCAAGAGGGTGGTATAAGATAATGCAGCTAAATCCCAAAGTTCCAGAATATTATGTACAGAAGCTAACTAAGAAAACTAAAAAAGGCATCCACAAATTCCATACACTAAATGCACAAACCTGAATATCTATGGATTTGCTGTTGCCTTTTCGTATTCTGTCATTTGGAGAAGGAATATGTGGGAATAATAATATCTCAGAGGCACTATAGCTCCGCATATGATACCACCACCTCTTGATATATTTATATTTTTCAAAATTTAATTTTGTTCCTAAGGCTTTCAAAACTTCCATATCGAGTTTACCAGGCAAATAACCACATATGTAGCTATATTGAAATAGATGTCTATCAATTTCTTCAAAATCATATTCAGTGCTTGAAGTCTCTGCCTATAACAAAGCAATTATAATGGAACAACAGTAAGGCATTCACCATAATGATGCAATCAACTTCAGTATGAGGTAGGTGTTAGCAGTCTAGTAGATTTATTACGCTTCTGCTAACCCTACAATTCATATAACCTGCAAACTTTAAAGTTCTTTTGCTTATTATAACCTCTAAAAGCATGTGATAAACTATTTGCTATGATTCTCACTAAAGTAATTATATTTAAAATGAGAAACTCAATACCTTTTCCGTTGATCCCTTAGCGGCTTTTAATTGCCTTACAAGATCACCTTGGTCTTTAATTTTTTGAAGTAAAATATCTGGAGAATCAGCCATCTCGTATTTCATATATTACACACTTGGAATAATTTCTCCAGTAACAGCAGTAGACACACCACACTTCACTTAGATCTCACGTCCACTCAAGGCTGCAGTTCAGACGGCAAAAGCACGAACACTGAGTATACGAAATAACTATGTTACGTTAGCCTTTCGATTTCATTCCTTTCATTTTTGCAACATTGCAAACCTCACAAAATGTGCAAGCGAGCCTAGCGAGCGAGCGAAGCAATGCAAATGTCAATGTCAAAATAACTTTTTTTACGTAACGGTAAAGCAAACACAAAGTACGAGCTGACACCCTTGTCTACAGTAGAATAGAACACCACAAACTATGAACTATATATATAGAACACTTCGCTTGCACGCCTTCCGGACGTCAATGCATGATTGGCCCCCGTCATACACCCCGTTTTGACCCATTCCGATAAAAATAAGGCTTATACCATACCGTCTAACCCTACCACATTGCCCACTTTTTACACTTTAAAAAAGTAAGAGTTATTTTGAACCAAGTGACATAGGGTTCTATAATAGGGCCATGATGATTCCGAATTGACTGACAGTAGTAAAAATTATAAAATGTGGAAATGGCAATAATCTGGGTATAATCTGTCCTTGTCAGTCCTTGTCAGACCTTCTTGTAAACATTCAGATATTTGGCTTGAACTTGTACTTTTAGTTTGACATAATTATTAATCATGCTGAAAATTATAACTCACACTTCTTTTTTAATTGTTTTGCCCATTATTTAATAATATTTTTCATAACTCTAGAAAATAAACAATCCTACAGAAATCAAATTGTTTGTCATGACTTTTATGAATAACTTTCTATTAGTTTTAAAAAAACTTGTCATAAGTTGCAATACAGAGATTTTTTTTTATAATTAGTGATTCGGACTTAGCGTGGTCTTGTTATAGTTGGATTATTACTCGTCGAAATTGTGTAGGTACATGGGTGCTACAGACTTTGGGGTACCAGCCATCAAACACATGACATTCGAAATTAAGCAGAAAACCCTTCTTTTTCTGGTTATTGACAAAAATATTAAAATAACATTGAACCGATCGATATCGATACTTTTTTACGCTTTTAATCCCTGTGAACTTATTTTGACGGTTTCGTAGTGACATTGTCACAATAGTTATTCCTTCCGTTTCTTGTTTAAACCGACTAACTCTTTTTTTTTCGGTTATTATTGCCAGTAAAATAACTTTAGTATACTCATTTTTCCGCAACCTGGCAAAGTAACCTAAACGTCGTCAATTCTTCGTCTCGCGCGTGCGCGGAGCGCACGTGCGGGGAGACCGTGTTTGGGCGGTTGCCCACGGACGGTAGTGTTGTTGCGCGGCCCGTTGAGACGGGCCGGTCATTAGGGTGAGCGCCTTCTTCACCTCCCCCGAAGTCGCGCGCGCTGGGTTGGACGGCCCATCCAACGCGACCCACATGGAGGAGGCTTCCGGGTCGCTGACGGTGTTGGGGGCTGCCACTGGCGTGGCAGGGGCGTCGCCGGAGTCTCGCAGGAACGTCGACCTCGCAAGGGACTTTCCTGCGGCTGCCGGGGGTCTCGTTCGGAGGAGGGGACCGCGGGACTAGGTCGCTCAACGGCCCCCGCGTTGCTGCCCAATTGCAAGCAGCGCTCGGGGCCCGGCGCAGTTAGATCCGTCGACCCGTAGGGACGGAAATGCAGCGCCGGGCAGTCAATCCGGTGGGTTGGCCGTCGAGGCGCGGTGCGCGCGTCGGCGGCCGGTGTCGAGTCAGGTGGGGCGCCGCGAGCGGTGCTCAGCGGCCGTAGAGTCCGGTAGGGGTGGGGTGTAGGGTCTCGACCCGAAGGGAGTCCGCCTACACCCGATGTCGCGTCAGGGTGGAGTCGTCGTGTCCGGTAGGGCGCCGTCGTTGACGGCGATGAGTCGACGACGGCGCGGCGTCTGCTTAGGGCCGCGCGGCGGCTACGCGATTCGCGTGCGCGGCGCGGCGTCACGTTCGGTGGCGATCAGGTTTGTGCGCGCGCGCCCGCACAGCCCGAATCCAGCCCGGCGTTGGCTGGATGGCGGCTGCGGCCCCGCCGGCGGGGGTGAGTCCGTTCGGCGAGGCGCATGTGCCGCGACACAACATCATGTTGTGCGCGACACATTTTCGGGGGCTCGTGTGCGGCTTCGTCGGCTCGGCGGGCGGAGGGAACAGGCGTGGTGCTCGACCTCTCGGCGGCTCGATGCTCGACGGCTGGCTGTTGGCGCGGCGCAGGCAGGAAACCTGATGATGATGATGTATGATGATGAAGTAACCTAAGTCCCTGCTCCCCTTATATATAGGTAAATACCACAGACATAAAATTCTTCTGTATAGAAAATTTTTTCTCTATGGTAAATACATCATTTAAAAAATGACAACAATACGGCAGTCCTAGTACTAAAATCCGGTACAACACTGCATAAAATTGCCCAAGACCATAACTTGAAATCGGTTTCCTATGCTGCTAGTCATAATTACGTATCTTAAGTAGTTTTGGCGCTCACGGAGAAGTTCTTGGGTATCTTTCACTTTGACATACCTACTCTACATCGACACTGTCTGCTAACCACAGACATATACAATTTTTTCTCTATGCTGCTAACCAAGTGAAAGAGGTTAGAAACTTTATAAAGATTCCAACCAAGAAGAAAAAACGTCAAATTACTTATATTTGTTTATAAAAAATTGATTAGAATTCACTGGTCTGTGGGCAAAGATAGGACATCTAGGTAAAGTTGGAGGGTTTGACGGTACCTACTAGCCGTTTTCATCCGTTCCAGTAAGAATCGAATGAAAACGTAAGGTAAAAATTCACTGTAAACACCATATATTGTATCACACTGGACCGGTCCGTTCCGTTAAGAATTACCGGTAAGAAAGACGTGCGAAAGAGACGGAGAGCGTCGCTGTTCGATCCGTTCGCACTAGTAAGAAAGAGGCATGCTTTATATAGTTTTGTCGTATATTACGCCATACAGTCCTATTCGTTCCGTTTTGATCCGGCAGGGTTGCCGGTACGAGTAGGTACTGTTTACCTCAATAAGAATAATTTACTTTGGTGGTTAGCGATGACTGGCGGATAATTACGAGTATTTTTAGTTAAAGCCAAAGCAAGTCTGAACTCGATACGCTCGCATTTAATTACTTTTAGTAAATAACCCCAGCTTTTAAGAGCTAAAATAAAAAAAGTTGCGGACTTTAATATAACATTTTAATAATTATCTTTAGTTTAGTTACAAGTGCTTCGAATCTAGTTTGTTTATTTATTTATTTATTTAACATTTTATTGCACACAGTAAAATACATACAGTATACTACAGCTATATTAAAATTCTATACAATTAATACTAAATCCGACATCCGAAGAGCACGCTTCATCTCCTAGGTGCCCCAATTTGTGACGAATCTTTTTCCCCCTTTGTTGACCTTAAAATTCAAAATTTCACAGCAGTGTCGGATCGCCTTCAGCAAATTAGTACCCACATGGCCTATGTTATTCTACGATTTTGCCTCTTTGTCCCCCAGTTTAAGTATGTTTTACGGTGCTGTCAGTTATGGAAACACCCTGATTTACTTTTTCGACTCGACAGCACCATTAAACATTAATTAACGACGTTCCTAAATTTAAATTTCGATGACAATGCTTGGGTCCAGGCCTCTCTACCTGTCAGTTTTGGTGGTCTGGGCATCAAAAAATATCTAGTATTTCCTTACCTGCTTTCCTGTCCTCTGTACACTGCAAGTGTATGTTGGTAGATAAGAATTTGGGCACGCCTACCAACGTGTGTGAGGTGGCATACATGACAGGGGCCAGGAATTCATGGACTTTAGCCTGCCTAAGGACTGAATATCCGTCCACCCTTTCGTCACAGAAACTTTGGGATTAGCCGCTCTGCAGCTTGGTGCGGAATAATCTGGTTAATACGTCAACCGATCCTGCAGTGCGTGCCCACCTCCTGACTGTCGGCGAATGGGAGTCAGGCCTATGGCTTCAGCCACTTCCATCATCCACTATTGGCACACTGCTGGATAGCCTTACATTTAGAGTTGCCATGGCCCTTCGCCTTGGTGTTCCTTTCGTGGCCCGTCATGAGTGCAGTTGTGGCCATGCAGTGTCGCAACTTCGGCATCACGGGTTGTCGTGTTGCAGGAGCGCCGGGCGCTTTTCACGGCATGCAGAACTGAACGACATCATCCGTCGGGCCTTTACCACTGCTGTTTTTCCCGCCATCCTGGAGCCAAATGGACTGGCCAGAGACGACGGGAAAAGGCCTGACGGTATGACACTCGTGTCTTAGAAGATGGGTTGGTCTTTGGTTTGGGACGCAACCTGCGTCGATACCCTTGCACCGTCACATATTCCATCCACGAGTGTCAATACCGGTTCCGCCACCGCTTCGGCACAAAATTTCAAACGTCGCAAATATGCTGATCTTAGCGGAGATCATCTATTTTTGCCGTTTGGGGTCGAAACCCTTGGGCCGTGGGGTCCTGGCGCTCATACTCTCTTCAAAAAGTTGTCTAAGCGCCTGGTTAACGCTTCACACGACCAAAAGGCTGGCCAATACCTTGGCCAAAGGATCAGCCTCGCGATCAGCTTGGCAATGCAGCCAGTCTTTTGGGAACAATCCTTTTAACAAGAGACTTGGGGCAAGTTTTTTATTTGTAAATATTATTTTATAATTTAGTATTAGCATTATTTAATTTATTTCTGTCATTATTACTTATTTGCCAATAATTTTAAATCTATCTTTAATGGCACGTTGTTTAAGGGTAAAGCATTTCAATTATTGCAAATTCAAACTATTACGCTACTACTTACTATTATGCATATTTTTGTCTCAATTTCTTCAAAATTGATTTCCGCTTTCACATAAATGTGCACTAAATTAAACCGCCTTTTAAATGGTTTGCTTTCAATTTTATTAGAAAATTATAAAATTTACACCGATGTTTCAAAAGAAATATCAGGTCATTAGGACCTTCAGCAACATGTTGAACGTTAAAAACATTGCGAGCGTCATTTTCCGAGAACTTATTCCAACAGATGATAAAACGGGATAGCAAGATTCGTAATCATTGTTGATCGAGCGAACAGGGAATATTTGTGATTTGTGTATAGTCTGTGCAAAAACTATATATTGAATTATATTAAAAGTATATAAGTAGGTAGGTAGTAAATTACTTTATAAATATCAGTTATCTAGCACCCATAGTTAGATGATGCTTTGTGAATTTGTAAACAATATAAATTTTTCTTTCTCTTAGGGTAGAAAATACATTTAAAATTTTATTGGTCTGTAAATTCATTACGGTCAAGTAAAGTGTCAATGTCAAAAATGACGGCTAGAATTCTTTGTCTGAGGTTTAAAATAGGTGAAAAGTTGTTTTGGGATAGGAAATAAATTGTTGAAATTATTATTTATATATCCCTTTTTCTCATAATTAAGATTTCCTACATTCTGGACAAATTATGTACATTTAAATTTGTTTAAGATAAACAAATGGACAGGTTCGAATACATTGAAGCTCGTCTTTTCGAAGGCGAGAATTATCTCAAACGGGAAAAAAATGTAAAAATATATGATGGCGACGACAAGGTTTGTTAATTTTCTTATATTTCATATACAGTTCAAAGCTGTATAAATATTTAACCATCCTGCTAGATCCTATTACTTTTCTTTGACCGAAGGTGCCATTATACGTGTATGGTATCCGGCAGACTAGAATTGCACCAACCCTCTCGACTAATAAACAAATAATGCTCTCGCGCGTACGCACCCGCAAAAATTACCAAACCAACCACCATTATCCAGGATTTGGTAAATCAGGTATCTAGGTAATTTCAGAAGGGCGACTACCATCTGACTTCCATACCCATCTCCCTCAGATTGGATCGCAATGCACCAACCCCCTCGACTGTGGATGTGTAAAAGGCGACTTCGAAGGTGAAGTCATTAACTCTAACCATCTAGTATCTTCGCAACTCAAAAAATGGGCAGCAACCTTGTTTGCCAACACACAACACCTGCCTGACGACGGTTGTTGTGAGGCAGGTGGGGTCAACCCCACCTAATGGGATTATGGCACGTACATGATGCAAAGTTCCATAACCCTCAGAAATTATAAAGCTTCCAATAACAATATTGAAATTGGTTCAATAGTTCAGTTTTACAGAAAATTAAAAACAAAAAGCAGTTTGATTTTTAAATGATCACTAAAAGAAAGAAAGAAAAGACATTTATTACACATAGCACACCATGCACAATAACAGTTACAGACAACGGAAACATTAATAATAAAAACCGGTTATTGTTTCAGACCCAATATGTAGATGGTGAAATAATTCTCACTACACATAGAATACTTTGGGGTAAAGCTGGGGACATTCCAAAGGGCCTGGTATGCTTATCACTTCATCTATACTATGTTTTCTGTATGGAAGAAGAAAGTGGTGGCGTATTTGGGCTTGGTGGACCCAAGAGAATTATATTACATCTGGGACCTGCACTTCCTGGTAAATAACAAATTTGACAAAATATATATAATTTTTCACATCTCAATTAGCAAATAAATTTGTATGTAGGGATATAGTAGTCCATTATCTTTGTTATGCATTGCTTCTTTTTTATATTTAAAATTTTCACTTTGTTTTAGGCAAAAGACCTGGACCTGCTGTAGTTAGTCCATTTCATTTTATTAAATTTTCATTCAAAGATGGCATTGATCCTGCATTTTACAAAGCATTGAATGGGGCTGTAAATGCTAAAGCTTGGGAGAGGTCCAATCCGGCTTCTCCGACCAGTTCTACAAGCCCGAACACTAGCCTAAAACCATCAGTACCAGTAAATTCTAAAATTAGATCAGGTATTGTGGGTATTGAAAGGAGTATTGAAGAACAGTATAAAGCTACTGACGAAAGTATAAATGTAGCATTCCAGGATTTAAGGAAACTGATGGAAAAAGCAAAGGATATGGTTTCTATTTCAAAGAATATTTCTACTAAAATAAGGGTAAGTAATTAAACTGTAGAAGTATTTAAATCTGCATATAATGCTTAAGCAATAATGTTATGATTTTACTGGTTTCATTTTAGGAAAAACAAGGTGACATTTCTGAGGATGATACAGTGAGATTCAAATCATACCTTATGAGTCTTGGTATTGATGACCCTGTCACTAGAGACACTTTTAGATCTGATTCTGAATATTACATGGGCCTAGCACAACAAATCTCAGATATGATGGTAGCTGTTTTAATGGTAAGATAATTCAGTTTGACTTTTACAACCAGTCTCGGGAGCCCTTTTGGGGTAAATACCCTATTAGGGTATTTTTACTTATATTTATAAGTAAGAATACCAGGAATATTGGATTTGTGTATAAATGGAAAACAACATATTGGTAATTTTTCTCTTCAGGATTGTGGAGGGATAATGTCTCTAGCTGACGTCTGGTGTAGAGTGAACAGAGCTAGAGGTTTGGAGCTGGTATCTCCTGACGATTTATTAAATGCTTGCAAGTGAGTATTAAGTAACAGTAACTAACTTATATTTATGAGTTAGTTTAACTAATAGGGTTTGGCTTATTTTAAAAGGTTATTCTGGGTTTCCTACCACATACCTTGGTTTACGAGTAGATCAAGCGATCCTGAAGAAGTTCTGAATATACTTTTAAAATTTGTGATAGTGGACCGCAATCGTTTTAAACATTAGGATTTTACTCTATGACATATAAGACTGGGAGTCTTAAAAATCTCATGTGGTTTACAAAATTTAATATTTTTTAAGTCACAAGAAGCAGTAGCAGTTTTCTATCTGAAAGACTTGTTAAAAACGTTTCATTTCCATACATTTGTTACAGATTACTACAAAACATTGGTGCTCCCATGTCACTTCGTAAATTCCCAAGTGGAGCATGTGTGCTACAACTGAATAGCCATAGAGATGAAGAAGTAGCTAAGAATACAAGTGAAATGGTAATTTTAACAAATATTTTAGTTCCTATTTTTATTTATGGGTGTTCAAGTGTTGACAGTAACTTTTTGTTTTCAGTTGGATGAGAATGGTTCACTGACTCCAGAAAAGTTATCTCAAATAGCAAATGTCTCCGTCCTGCTTGCCCGAGAACGTCTTTATACTACAGAAAGACTGGGTTTAGCTTGTAGGGATGAATCTATTGAAGGATTAGCATTTTATCCCAATAGGTTTTTAAACAAAGCGTGATGTTGAATTTTGTCATACAATGTTAGACTTTTAAGAGTTTATTGTGCATATTTGTTTGCCTTATTATGTTATAAAGTAATAATGTTTCATAGGAAAAAATAACAACAAATTATTTAAGCAAATATGTGATTTATTTTGCAAAGCAAGGCTCTTCAATTCCACAAAAGCTTTTAGGCTCTCACAAGTTATTACACTTAACCTATCCATCCCCATCCTTACCACACTGTTGTAAACCATTTCTCAAAATACAGTTTGCCTTATCTAACAATATTCATCCACCTTATGATTAACAGATATGATGATAAAAAGATTGTTACATTTTATGAGTTACAATACAGTTCATAAATACTAAATATAAATTTTAATCACTACTTGTTTAATTAAGCCATCATTGCAATCTTAACAAACCTATGTATAAAAATATTAAAGGCTGACTTTCAGACACTGGCAGACAATCACAGATAAAGACACATGCATCATAATTATTTAGCAATGAGTAAACTTTGTGTAAAAAATAAGAGCCAAACTTCACATCACAAAAGCTCCACCAATCCAGTAACATTATTTTGATCTTAGATATGAAAAACCAGGACACTGGTAGCTGGTAGATCTCCGTTGCAACATCTACATCTGTTTCTATTACGTTAACACTATTAAAATTAGGAATTCAATAACATTACATGCCAAATGCTACTAAGGAAAAGCGTTCAAAATAGTTATGTAGTTAAATGGACATACTAATTTTAACCACTAGACTAGAATTCATAAAAAAGTTGAAAATCTAAAGGTAAAGATTTTCAGTAGTGGAATGTGTAAAATTTAATAATCAATTGCACTCTTGACTTCCTTTGGTATCTGATTCTGTACACCACATAATTCCCAGGCTTTGAAATCATCACAGGAACGAATGTTATCAACATAGCACTCAACTCCTCTAACAAAGGGCAACATCATTTGGTCATGGATTACCTCAGAGAGTCTGTGCAGGAATGCAACATTCTTTGAAAGACTTTCTTTGATTGTGAGTGACAGAGGCCTTTCTGTGCATTGCAGTATATCCAGCTGAAAAAATAAATGTTCATATTAAAAATATACTTTCATAGTCAGATTGTATTTATTGCATCTAATGTTTAATTATCCATACTTTTTCATCAACAGAGTTTAACTGCAGGCCAAGGTAAGAAGTAAGACATTCAGCTAATGTTTTAACTGTTTTAGACAGAACTCCAGTCTTATTTTTTGTAATAATTATATCTCCAACCTGTAATATGAACATGTTAATTGTATTACATATAAAAAAGTATGATGCCATAAAAAAATATATAATTGGTTGGGATGTACCTGTGTATCAAAAACTGAATTAAGTTTGACATTGTGCTTGTGATACAAACAATCTGATATCTTTCTACAATCATGAATAATCTTTTTTGGTGCAACACCTTCCAGTAATTTCTTCAAGCCAGCATCAAAAGCATGATACTGCATCACTTGTATATCAAAAATGTATATCTGCCGTGGAGTGGACAAAACAAGAAAAGGCATTTTACATTTTCGGGCCATATTTGCACCATCTGTACTGACAGAAATATAGCTGTAAGTGTTGAGGTCTTCAACAGCTTCATGAAAACTATTGTCCACTTGATTTATGTAGATATACTTCTTAGAAACTTTAATAATTTCCTCGCATTCACTTTGTGAAATTTTTAACTGTTTATTGTCATCAGGATCTTGAATCTGCACAATGTTGCAAACTTCGGAGTCATAGTAATGGCAAATTCCATCCTCTTCTTTACCATGTGTAATTTCTTTTACATTATACAATGATATCTTGGACATATCATTGTTTATGCCGTAAAACCGCCCTTCAATAACTTCAGAGTTCTTTGTATGAACTTGTAAAAGTTCTCCTTTCATGTATGATTTGTCCATGTTTATTAATTTTATCGGGTTGGAAATATTTTTGTAAAATCTTAATCTTCCTTGACTGGTACTGCTCTTGGAGCTTTATCTGACTCAGTGTAGGCTCTGTGTATGAAAAGACCTAACACAATATGTAATACAACTACAGCCACAATAGCAGCATACACATTACTTGTGATACGATCCAATCCAAGCAACCCATCGAAAAAAATGCTTTTTACGACGAAGAATGTAAACACTGGTACAATGGTGATAAAGAAACAGTACTTTATCACCGCCCGAAACACCACAAAATCGGGTAGTTCCTGTAACAAAAACAGTGAAATTTTATTTTATTCACTTACCTACCCTAAAATCATAGATAACATTTGTAGGGAAAACTTACATTTTCGGAACTATCAACCATCATAGATTTAAATTAAAAGAAAAGAAAAGAAATTTGAATAGAATTTCACAATTTTTCATTTACTATTTCATAAATGGCAAAATCTAGTCACTGAAATTGAGAATCATGAAAGATGTAAAGAATGAATGAAATGAGCAAATTACAAACTTTAGTGATGTGAACATGGCGAATAAACCGATCTCAAGATCGATCTCACATTTTTACACCACCAAGGAGACCTCACGCTTGACGTGATAGTGACCTTAAGAGCACATAACGAACAATACTAATCTCCTCGTCGTAACGTTTGAAATTATTTAAGAAGGCGTCAAACTTTAGGTAACTTCCGAGCCGCCACAAAGATTGATGCGAGACTATACCCATCTACGTGCGCAATCTTTGTTTGGCACACAAAATAGGTCTGACGTTTACAACCAGTCATACTTCTCTCCATTGCTCATATATCAAGTTTTTCTCTCAATGTTTTGTGAGGACCCAGGTTTCGCATCCATATGTCAAGGTAAAATGCAGGTGTTAAATGTCCTTTTCAAAGACATACTTAAGTCTTTAGACTTTAGTATCTCCTTCAGTGACCAATATTTCTTCCATCGAGTTGCAATCCTCAAATTGACTTGCTTTATAATTTGGTCTTTCGTAGAAAGTACTTGACCTAACTACATACATATACCTAATCGTTTACATATTCCACAGGATCCCCTGAAATTTGAATGGTGTTTTTTTCATTATTTTGGTTATACTTTTGACCTTTTTAAACTATGAACCTTTTTACAGAAAATAGTAGAAGGAAGCATTTCTATGGACGCGCATAATAATGTCAGCTTCATTTATACTGAGCAGAATGGTGTGCAACCTTCTGTGCCTGTATATTTCCCTCCCCTCTATAACAAAATCACTTAAGTACTATCAGATGACCTTCTTGCTCGTTTGCCTTTCTGTATACAAAGGAAATGTCCCGCTTAGTGGCGTTGCTGTAGATAGTATACCTCCCAATAGATATTATTTGTCAAATTATCCTGCCATTGAGAACTCAATTTTCAATTTTGCACATACGAATGAACTACCTTTGAAGTTTACATCAAAATAATATGAGTTTAATATAAATTTAGAGTACGCGGAATATTACTCGCGGCTAAAAATACAACAAAATTTTACAAACAGAAGAACAACTTCCAACAAAAAAGTGACAGCTATGTTACCTAAGTGCAGACTTGCGCGCACTCTAATGTCCAACTATGCCCAACACTATTCCAAAAAATCAATCACGTGAAGGATCTTTTTTAATATTTTTTGGCTCGTCACCATGGGTTGCAAAAATAGCTGCGTTTTTTATTTTTCATGAAACGGAACGTGTCTTGCTGTATTATGACTTTTGCAAGCATAGTTTTTAAGATTTGTTGTGGTTATTTCTTGTGGCGAGTATAAAAAGCCTAAAGTTTGATAAAAAATCACTATAATTGTTGCTATCTATATTGTAACGGAACGTCAATAAAATGCGGGAAATTCAGTTTTGTTTGCATCGAAATATTGATTTTGCACGATAGTTCTAAATATTGAGGGAAAATATCTCAATTAATCTGTCGAAACCGGGCCAAACAGAACGAGAGAAACGAAATAGTTTTTCTAAAAAGTAAAATGTGTTTACCTAACTCAGTCGTCAATTGCGTCCACATTCATTCATTGACGACGCGTCGTCGCCGGCGCGCCCGGGCCGGGCCACTGCACTGCCTGCCAGTGCCAAGCCAATCGGCAAGTCGCCAGACTGGCTCCCGACCGCATCCGTGAAAGCACATATTGTGCGTACGGCCGCGTATAACAACAAAAAACTTTACAAATAACGACAACCGACTGCGTGATACATTTTTGAAAATGTATGGATTTAAAACTCGTAAAATATTATAGAGCATACAAGGACACTTGTGTTATTGGTGAAAGTGCGCTTTCTAATTAGTTTATTTGAGATGTCGTCCCTCGAAGAACAGTTGATCGGCATACATGAATAAAGGCAATAAGGTAGGTACTCTTTATTAACTAATATAAAGTCTTTTCTTACTACTTTATTCTGTAAAAAGGTAACTATTGATAAGTTAATGTAACATCTAGATATCTGCAAAATTTTATCAAATTTATTGCAGCCGCGCTCACCCATATCGCGATTAGGTACAGATGCGCTTTCGCGTTTAGGCTTCTATGTAATATTTATCTTAATTAATATTTATTCAATTTAATAATAATAATACTTATAGATAGATAGGTACTAATATACTCTAGACTTACGTATGAGAACTAGAGTAAGATGTTACAAAACGTTCTAACAGGTAGATAAGTATCTATCTAAGTAATACCAACCTATATGGGAAAATTAAATACTTCACGGTAACTGAACAACTGAATGGATGGCTGGATGGATGGATGGACACAGGATTGGATGTCCGCCCTGCCGTCAGGATCGAAAAAATCATACCTCCCGTTAATGAAAGCGAAAAATAGGATGTCATCTAGGTACTCAAGATAAGGGGCAGACTAGTATTGTTGTGTTTTTCACCGTGTCGCGCCTGACACACGTCTGTCTATCTGTATCTATGTATTCTATGTAGATGCGGGTGAACGAAGCGGACCGGCCGATACGTAATAATATTACCTCATGGGCATGAGGAATCTAGACCGTTGGCCGAAGAGATTACAGCAGGAATGGCGGAGAGTCTCATCGCGTTTCACATAAGATAATGGGCACAATAAGCTAAGATTTATAAAATTAGGTAGAGTTAGCTAAACCTAATAGGTACGCTGTTTGCCCAAAACGACTTAATTTTCCTTCGCTTTCTTGAGCTGCAAGAAATAGACACTCTTACTTCTCTCCTTATATGCCTGGCACATAAACGACTTTAGTATTATGTTATTAACGTAAGTGAAATTATTTTTCCATGCATTGTCACCAAAGAGATTGAAAAGTTAGCTTCGTTCACAAAAATATTTTTGCTCCGTGAATGTCACTATGTCGCCGGTCTGCTATCTGACGATTCCGGCACAATACATTAATTCCGGGTTCGATTCCCGGCTGGGATGATATTTAAGTAAAATTTAATTTCTGTTTCGAATCTGGGTGTTCGTGGGTGTCCACGCCTATTACGACATGATTCAGGGAATCTTACCGTAAGCTATGAATGTGATTATGTGAGCGTTGGGTATCCCTACTTAAAAATAGGTAGGAGTTAGGATAGTAGGTACCCACCTATTACTACTATAATAGTTTAAATAGACTCCATATCCATCACCTAATAGCCACCTACAACTATGCTACAGCATCAAAGAATTCAAATTCTTTGGCTAACATATGTGCCTACGTTATGTAAACAACGAAAACTCCAAATGCGATCCCTACTCGATTTTTCATGTTAATGTAGGAATTCGATGTTTGACATTAATCTATTATTCAAATTGAATCGTTTCATCAGGACGTTTCGATCGCCCGCAGGTAATGCTAGGTGAGGTCCCGCGGTTGTGTCTGCTGGTGCTGGTGGCGGTGGCGCCGGCGGCGAGCGGCGCCGGCGCGGCGTGCGAGCGCGGCCGCAGCTATTGGGACCGCGAGCGCGGCGCTTGCGCCCCTTGCACCTTCTGCGACTCGAGCCAGGGTCACGTCGTCGGCCGCCCTTGCGACCTCTATCGCGACACCATATGCCACCCCCTCCGAGACTTACGCATCGGACTTGCCGACTACGAGTATGAAGTTTACGATGACACGGACGCGGAACAAGTGAGTGACAGTGACGTGACGTGGGACCTGGAACTGATCGCGCTGGTGATCGCCGCGAGTGGTTGTGCAATTTTCTTTGTGGTCGTCCTCTACTTGACGGTCCACCACTCGAAGCAATGGAAGGCGCTCAAGCAGGCCCTCAGGACAGGTAAACGACTCATCATATTCCATTCTTCTTAATAAATTATTAACGTGAACAAAAACAACGACTCTAACTGAACAATAAATCTTTAAATAGACACACTAGACTGTTTCAGTACCTAATAAAACCACTGATAGTGCCAGATAAATAAACTACGACCCGTGCTGCAAAGTAAACATAAACTTGGACGAAAACTGGCTGTGTTCCATCTTCCATCTGGCGCAGGAACGTATACAGGCAGATTCGGAATACGGAGTAACAGTAGGTAATCCCTACCTTGAAAAGATAGACGTACCTAAATAAACTGAACTGTCTGAATAAGTAAGTATCTATACTTACTAGATATAATGTGGTAGGTATCCGAAGACGATCTCGCGATTTTTTGCTATTTACTTACGTAGTGCCTCTGGCAGCGGATTAATTCTTTGATTTGATATAAAATGTTCTTGTTGTTTATAACTATTTCATTTAATAATAATTATGTTGCGAATTTGCAACTCGTCACTACCACGGCTTCACACAAGAACAAACTATCTAAACCTTCACTCCATATCCTAAATTAAATGCGATTAGCTACCGCTGCATAGCGTAGTATATAATAGGACGCCCTCCGGACAGGTGCGATTTGCAGCATAGGCTGATTATATCCTCCTCAATCGGTCCCTCAATGCTGAGGTTTGAAACTCTGCCGACGTAGCAAGGACGTTCTCGCTCTCTATGAGCTGCGATCGGCGACCTCCTGGAGAGCCGCGCTCACCGGCATTTCCAGACATTCCGACACCTGATTAGCCATCGTTAGGAAATTCAGCCTCTTAGTCTTCTGCTTTCCACTGTACCGGTTACAATGAGTCTCTCCATATTGTTGGTATCTCGGCGAGCTATGTGTCCAAAATACTGGATTACCTACTCCAGCTCCAGTTTTTTCAGTATTGAGAAAGCAGCCGAGGGCACCTTCAGCATCCGCCACCAGCACCACATCTCAAACGCATCAATTCGTTGTCTGTCTGCGGCCATAACAATCCATGTTGTTGTAAAAATGAAAATCTGTTTAAAGAAACAAAGGTCCTTCCTTTATCTCTATCGGTATGTAGCAAAGCATCTTAGTTCAACGCAAATTAGGCCAACGTTGCTGGTAGTTTAAAAGACGGAGAAAGACAGGCTCCTTTTATTCCCCTTCGACGAGAAAAAACCAACGGCTGGATAGGTAGTTGTTATTAGTAATTTTTGCATGTACATGTACGCTCAGGCCAAATAAAATTCTTGGTGTAATAAGCTAAGTGTGTGGTACGAGTACAAGTCTATCATTGGCAAGGAATGTTTATCTGCCTACACACGTCTGTTCGCTACGTGTTTGTGGAATGGTCAATTTACGCTAGAGGAGGGGCTATATTTTGGCCGCAACTTTTTGCAGCGGCCACCGTATTAAAATGTCAAGTATTTTACATTATGCAAACACTGTTCTCAGATACGTTATCCTCAGTTGGGTACGATGAGTTTATTTATTCAGGACGGCGACGACGTTGCGATCGCGTGCCCTTCATGTAATGTCGTATTTTATTAACCAAACTTGTAACACATTACGAATATTAATATCTCAGCTCAGAATAAAGTAGCATTTTGTTCAACATACTTAATATCAAGTAGTGGGTGGTATTGGCAGTCCGTAGTCTCTGCTTATTACCTGTGGGACAGAGGCGTATGTATGTATGTATGTGTAAATGTTTCCGCGCCACGTTGTGAGAATCCCTTTCATTGGAAAATTTTGATCAATAGTGGAGTAGCTTCTTATGCAAAAGATTAGAAATGGAAATGGTGTCAAATCTTTTTTCTGCTGTGTTCTTATGTCGTTGTATTTCAGGGATATAGGGTAAAGAGAAAAATAAATATTCGAGGAAATATAGGTACTATCCCAGAGCGTATCAACATAGATACTTATGTTATAAGTTATGGTGTAGAGCTAAAGTGTAACTACAAAAATCAGGATAATGTGTACGTAGCTTGAATTTAAATGGTCATTTTGCGTATTGGTCGTTATGCGTAGAGCAGATACATCCCTCCTTTTGACTTATAATTTGACATGAAGCAGTTGTCCCATAATCTCCACGCCCGGCGGGCGTATTGAAGATGGCGTTGTTAGAAAAAATTGTGCATAAAAGAAAAGTAGACCAAGTAGACCAGTAGACCAAGCTACGGAGATCCCAGTTGTTCCTTTAAATTGGTGATGAATGATTCAACATTTAAAGAAGTCTACATTTTAATCCTGATGATAGTAGCTTTGTAACTACAACGCCGCTAAGTGCCTAAGTCATACGTGTTGGAGCTATTCAACCTAGTTAAATGACCACCATGACTACCTATATCTGTACATTTCTCCAAACGCTCATCTTTAAAGCATGATCTATCTATCACACATTCAATGGCATCGAAGCGGTTAATCTGTTTTAGCGTTTAGGTTGATCGTTTGGACGTAGCTCTCAAGGCAGTTTCAGATTGGGGCGAAGCCAATCTGGTGGCGTTCCACGCAACCAAAACGCAGGCGTGTTTGTTTTCCGCCAAAAGAAGTCCATTCCATATAACTCCATCTAACTCAAAACTCCATCTTTTCGAGATGTTCCTGTAGAAGTTACCGACAACCTACAGCTTCTTGGTGTTGAGCTATCTTCAAATCTCAACTTCGGTCAGTACATCGAATACAAAGCAAAGACTGCAGCAAAATAACTTGGTATCCTCTCGAAGGTTAGGCGGTACTTCACTTCAAAGCAGTTGCTTCAGTTATTTCAAGCACAAGTGCGATCCTGCATGGAGTACTGCTGCCACCTCTGCGCTGGATCAGCCAAATATCAACTGGAGGCTTTGGATTCGATGGAAAAACGTGCAAAGAAGATAATTTGTGACCCGCGGTTGATTGAAGCTAGGCTGCAGAGCCTCGAACATCGGCGTAGGGTTGCATATATATATTTATATTTTAGGGTTGTAGGGTTTAGGGTTATATATATATTTTGACAAGACAGGCATTTGACCGCCATCTCACCTGTTGGTAAGTGACGATGCGGCCGAAGATGAAGCATGCCCGTCTTGCCTATTCAGCATGCCATTCTTGAAGGCATCCAGATTATATTTATCAGGGAACACTCGCAGGCAACGCGTTCCATTCCTTCCGAGCCAAAGCGGCTCGTGCGGATAGTTGGAAGATCCGCGCATAGGCGTAGTAAGGGAGGGAGCCGGGTATCATTAACGTTACATGTTAATGATAACTAAAAACCGTCATCCCATTTTCTAACCCCTATGGATTAAGAATAACGTCAGTATATAATGTTTGGTGGTGCAAGGGAAAGTCGAGGGCAAAGATTCGTGGGCGCTCTCCAACACGGTGGTAAGACTTCATCAAGTACCTCTGTGACACACTCCACTAGAAATATTATAACAACTCTCACTCCTCCAAACAGAGTCGCATCACGAGAGTAGCGGTGACGCAAGACTCGACTGAGACATAACCACGACCACGGCCCAAGAGGGCACACTAAGAAATAAGGATAGGTATACTATACACAAGTATTATTCCTTGGTACCGTCTTATCTTAGCTTTCATATTTCCTGTAGCCTACTGTTTTCAAGTCCAGTCCAGTCAGGCTCAGACCTAATTAAAGCCATTGTTATTTTCCAAACCCCGTTGAAAACAGATTAACAGCAAGTGTACCTACCGACAACCACGCATCCGCTTGTGAGCTCTGTATATTGACCTGAAAGTATAGGTGTTGATGGATATAATCCGCAATCTCTGCTGAGAATCGATGGATATGATATGAGCGCTTTCAACGGGTTCATTAAAGGTAGCATAGAGCTAGGTAATATGTTTTATATCTGACTACAAGAACGATTAATCTCTATTTTCAGCGAACTTATTATTTACGTCCATACCTAATTTTGCAACACTAGAGTACCTATAATGTTATGATCAACAGTCCATAACCGCCCACTGTAGGACATGAGTAGGCATCTATTGGATACTGAAGTGGAAATTAAAAACGTGATACTACAGAAAACATCGAACTCTATGTAGCCAAGGCAAAGAGCCCGCCTGCCTTTTCTGATTGAGAAAGCTAACCAACACTGCTATGCATTGTTGATTCGGTTTGAAGAATCATTTCACAACTCTTTTGGAGTTTCTTGTTATAAGTGTAAAACAACGCATCCTAATTTGAGTTGCCGATTTCCTCAGGATGTAGGTAAACCCTTGCTAGTTTTGCGTAATTACGGTTACACAATCGGACCTGAATACATTAAAAATCTTACGAATCTTTCGTATCGAATGGAAGTCGCAAATAAAATTTAATAATTCCATTTCTAAACTATACCACGCCTTTTACACATGACGATGAATAAATCAAGAAAGTTTGAAGTAAGCGAACGCCGAACGGCCACCCTAGCTCCAGTCTCCGCCGCCAGACCGATTTGGCGGGCGGCCGCGTAAACAATGGCGGTATAGTTTAACATGTGCGCTACTAATTTTGACCTGGCTACTGACTACTAGCCGACCGCACGCCCAACAATGGCTAACGGTTTTTTAAGCATTCGCTTACATGAATTACCAAAATTAGAAACCATTTCAATAGACCCACCTCAGATTACATACCCAAGAGACACTCGAGTTTTAGATTATGGTTATTAGGTTGTGAAGCGAGCTACGATTAATTATAGTACCTACCTAGGTAAAACTGTATGCAACCTAAAGTAGGTAGATGTGTTAGTCTGAATAAATGCAATGGGAGATATATTGTTATTCTTCTTAGTAGAACTATTGAACTTAGAAATGCTTCTAAGTTCAGTGAATCGTACGTCACTCTTGTCAGAATGGTCGTGGTTCTAAAGTACAAGGAGTTCTTTAGGTCGCAGACTTTACCGAGTATTTTCCTTTTTATAAATAAATTTTATTAAATTCGCTCATTGTTATTCTCTCAGCGATTTGCTTCCACTTCTGCCAGTTACGAGACGTTGCGAGAACATTAGACCATGGGAAACTCAGTAGCTTTCTTTATTAGATCAGTAAATCGAGTTGGTGATCGGCAGCGTTTTCTCTTGCCTTCGACCTGGTCCTGAATCACCAATCTCTCAATCGAGTTCTCATTTCTGGACATGTGACCAAAGAACTTGAGTATTCGTATTCGTACAGTTGACGAAAGCTCGGCTCAATATTAAGTTATTCGTGCAAATCTTTACGATAGGCATCTCCAGCACCACATCTCTAATGCGTCAATTTTACGCCGATCCTGGAGTCTCTGCTCAGGGTCCAAGTTTCGGCGCCCTATTGGAAGATTGGGAAGACAAGGCATCTCATGAATATGACCTTCTTCTTCTTGGTAATCCTCCTGTCCCTCTAAATCTTTCCGAGCCTTTTCACTGCTCGACCTAGTGATGGCGCACCGTCGTCTGATCTCGTCACCACTTCGCCTGTAATTTGTATAGGAGTTAGTAGAACCGAGATACATATCTATAGCTGTTTACAACTTCGCAGTTAGCTATGTTCAGTTTGTTCAGCCCGGTGTACTATCATCATCTTCGTTTTGTCTCGGTTGATGGCAAGTCCAAATTTGCGGCTGGCGCCTACTTAATTTCTAGACGAGTCAGAGCTTCTTCCATGTCTTCACTAGTTTTAACGCTGAACGCAATGTTGTCATTATTAGACATATTCAAATATTCTTCGTGTTCCTTATCGCGTACCGCGGGGTACCACGGGTTATAAAATATTTAACTCACATTTTATTTTTAAATCAAGTAAAATTTCATATCATAAAACCAAAAAAAATTCAATAAAGCAAAAGAAGTTCATATCGTTCGATCACTAGGACAAAGCAGTCGGACCACGTGGCCAGAGATAAATATTTAACTTAAATGTCACACGTACCCCTTGCAGATGTCCAAGACTTATCAGCCAAGCTGAAACTGATGGAGGCAGGAGAAACGCCGGCCGAGCCGGCTGCGCCCGCTGACCACCACATCTATTGCAACATTAATGTCGCCAAAGACGCCCTACTCGGTAAGCAAGTTTTTTGCAATCGTAGTATCAAACTAGGAGTCAGCTCAACACATGATAGACACCGGTAACTGTCTCTTTATCATCTACGCTACTGCGTCGTACGGTAAAAATCATCTATCTAATATTCAGCTGCAAACTGTGACTATAACGGTGTTACTTTTCTCTGCAGCCTGTACCTACAAAAACAAAAATGCGGAGCCAATGTGGTTGCTTATCACTGTTAGGTCTAAAGTGAACATTCCTCATGCCTGTACCGTTATATGGTATACCTATTTACATACACCAAAGTCACAAACCCACCATAACCGTAACCGTAGATATATCGATGATCGATCAATGTGACTGTACGTAGAAGTTTCTTCGTTCGTTACGATTCCTAATACGATTTCAGATCGGCCGTGAGTAGATATCTCTGTGGAAGACCTCAGCCAGTTTTAAGCATCTAATGAACGCGAAAATGGAATGACATGTTTCAACCCGTGCCGTATTATTTGAGTTCCTTGATTGCTTTATCTGCACCGAGTTGAGCACTAAGCATTGACAAGTTCCCCTTGCTCCAACAATAAAATAAGGGTTATTTTGATCCTGCTATCATGCTCGCGTGAAATAAGTACCTAACCTTCACAAAGGCGTCCCAAAAAGGAATGTTTACACGGCCATAACTCATATTAACGTCAGTGGGCCGAGCGAGTCCCGAAGATCTGTTGGCGTCATGCCAGTCAAGTTTAAAATACTGTCCCGCGTGGGATGCTCGCTGTCTGGCCCCGGCGCCCGCGGCCCCTTTTTATATCCAAGCCGGAGGTTACATTCGCATGATTTATTACATATTTACAAAATAAAGTCTGATAACGACCGGAAAACTCTCTGAAATAGTCCGGCTACGAGCGAAAACAAGGAAAGTTCGTCGAGGATGAAGGCGTTTGTACGTCGGCTGAAATCCCCAAGTGTGCAATTAAAATTCGTATCGATTTTAGTGACCGCCGCGAATGGTGCCCATTGTAATACATTAGAAACTAAAACATAACACAACACAGATGGGCTCGCCGCACTGTGCGGCAGGATTCCTTCACGCATGCGCTGTGGCGATCAAATTTTAATGGCCGTGTCGAAACCAACACTAAATTCCGTGGACGAGCGGAGCATCGACAGCACAAAGAATTATGTCGCCAATGTTTAGAATAACAATAGTAGCCCACTTTTCACATTGCATAAGCACAAGGTACCTAGTCGAGGTCGTTGTGATTCTCATTTTTTTAGTTAACATTATGGTGGATATGGAGTGATGGCACTGGAAGGTTAGCAAGCTCGAGTCCCCGACAGAAATCTCATGCCAAAAGTATTATTTGCGTGATTGTGCGTTATTGAGCTCTCCGTAAGGTATCCAGGTAGCGGCAGGCCGCTGCTGGCAAGCGCAGCCGCAGCACGTTTCATTAGCGGTGATTTGTAATGCAGCCCCGTCGACCGCTTCCGGTCGGGGCATCACTCGCGCCGCCGGGAAGCCTCTCACTTCCTGCTACCACTGATTTTTGACAATTAACGATAAATACAACTATCGACTGCGCTATCGGTCGACACAATTAGGCTGTTGAACTCTCGCCTTCGTCTTCCGATATTACAAATGGTGGCGACCACTGGAATCTAGAGTAAACAAAAAGATAGATGGGCACCATTATTATTGTGCTTTTATCACCTCGCCGACATAAATATCTGTAAAGCATTACAACTTAAACAATAGGTATAACGCTTTAAAAACGTGTTTAATGATGAACAATTCTTCGTCGCTCGAGTGAAAATAAAAAAATCGCTATTAGCCAAAACACGTTATTTCGCAGAAGCCGCTGCTGACACGCGTCGTGGCGCGATAAAATATTTATTAGGTGTCCTAAATAAACACCATTTCTTATATCATCTAAAGATGCTGTTCCACCGGAGCGGAGGGGCAAAAATGCTTGCATACCTACTATTACGCGTCGTGTTCAGAGAGCAAAATTAAAATGAGAACTAAAAAGCAGATGCAAATGAAATTGCCATGAGCATTGAACTCGAAAACTTATTATTCTGTAAGGACTCGCACGCCATGGGATAAAGAATCAGCGGTGGTCTCTACTAGAGCGGTGCGGTGGCGGCGGGAGTCGCGTAGACACCATAACTGAATTCGTCGTACAACGGCTTTTATGAGCTTGGAATACGTAAACCATAATAACATTGTTATTACGGTCGCTACGCCCTGTCCAAATTAAACAACATAAAGTGGACAAATATAATTATGTAGAAAAAGAATAACATTTTTAGCGCAATGCAGACCTAGAATAGAATTCGTACAAAATACCGAGCTCTTCTACTAATTCTTAAAACAAAAATACATCGGCTTAAAATTCCTTGCATAGTGCCATGCATACTAGCTAGAGATTAGGATGACAAAATAAATATTTTAGTCGGGATGATTTCAGCATAGGTAGGTAGGTAGGTACCTATTATTTTTAATAAGCTCATTCTTAGAAATCGTGGATTTGTCTCCCAACATTATAGTCGTTAGAAGACAGTCAAGTCACGTTGGGTCGTGATCACGGCTCGCATCGCGCGCAGGGACCTTTTCTATTAAAGGGTTTGTTGTCATTGACGTCGCCATGTTTAGGATTGAGATCTTCAAACGCAGTACTTGATTTGAATTCATAAAATGCATCAAGTTAAAATTAGCTGTTCTGCTATCCTTACGTTAAAACCTAAGTTAGATCGTAGGCAGCTCGCATGTAAGATTTATTTCGTATAGTAAATTACAGAAACATGCTAATTTTAAGTCTAGTTCGCGGTCTGCAACATCTTAATTAACAAGCCGGGTGCGCAGCTAAATCTAGCCCACGCTTACACCAGCGGCCACTCCCACAACACGCGTCGCAACATAGTCACTGCAGTCGAGAAACAATGCATCTCCTAAAATAGACCTCTTCAATGAAGTTCAATGTTACTGCGGTAAAACGAGATGAAAACTACATAGGTACCTGACTTGCACACTTCAAACGAACTTCCCACTAATAGGGATCATCTACTCGACCCATCTTAAATCTCTCGCGCAGCTTTTATTAGAAATATACATAAAAAATCTTTCGTCTTGTAATTATGAGCGGATGTTGAGAGGTAAAAACTAAAAACATGCGTCAAAGCCGGCCCCATTTCACTGTGCGCCAGGAAATGGCCCAAAAGCTTCCTTTCACGCTGTTTGCCCGGTCAATAATAGACTCCAATCGGGTAATATTTCCACTCCACATAACGATCTATCATAACCGCGAGATGGATTGGACTATGCTATGACGCAGGAGCTGCGCTAATGCAGTTGTAGTTTTGAATTCAATAAATATTGTTGTGATGAATGAGTGGAGTGTATTCCTGAAATCGTGCGTGGGTGAAAGCAAATGTTTATAAAATATGATATAGCAGCAAATAAATATATGCAAATAACTCAAGTAAGGCATTTCTTTCGTCATTTAAATAACTGCCTAAGCAAAACTAGCACTCCGGAACTACTTTATGTTTTAGCGTCCATCTCAACGGTCGTTTAATTTGCATTGATCAACAAACAAAAACATGAGCCGACGATTTCGCATGCGTGCATTGAATGTGATATTTACGATCATAAGTAAATTTCCCTTCCCTTTGGAAGTGCGGAAGTGACCACCAATATGGAATATCTACTTTAATATGCAAAGCGTTCAACAGATGTCAATAACTTTATTTAGCTGCGCTTGCGGTGGTGTGGTAACAATATTTTTTTAAACTTTTATGAATTAACGACAGGAGAAAGTATAGTATTCTGTGATTTAGATACTTAAGTAGGTATACTTAGGTACATATGTAGGTATATACAGTACATTATGAGATACGTTTCTTTTCCGTGATACACGAGCGACATCGAATAGATTCGTAGTAGGAACTACCTACCTAACGAATCACGACAAAGTTTTATCACGTTTGCGAATTGTATATTTTTAAAATTTTACATTACATTACAAATATAAGAATTAACGAAGCGACGTTAACCAAGGCTGGGTATACACAGACAGGTTGAACAGAAGAGAGCCAATTGATTGGCATCCTGACGGTGTTTAACTTTGAACATCGGACGGAAAGGTTCTGGTTGCGACCACGTACCGGTAATTGCAGCGTGAGACGAACCCTAACGAGATCGACGGACGAACCTGATGATGAGGAGATGATGATGTTAATTAATAAAACATCTACATGTTTACCTATTAAATATCATGGTCTCGGATTTATTTTTAAAAAATTTCGTGCAATTTCTCTTACATGATTTTCCAAGTGCTACGGCTTGTGTAGTGTGGCTAATGAAGGGAACGAAGTTTTGTAAAGCGTAGTGCTGCTCAATTTATGTATTATGAATTTTAGGTGCCTGATGTGTACCTGTATGTACGTTTTGCGTTTCGTTCTCATTTTGCGTGTTGTTCATTACATTCTCAGTCAGAGAACCATGGCTACGCGCTAATGGCAACGCAGTGAATGTTAATTTACATTATTTCCACACACGAGAAATCCCTAACCTACGCCAGCCGGAAGTCAACATTCACCGCGTTAATTCAATCTAGGTACACGTGTGTGTTGAATTCAAACCTCTAAAACGCACCCTTATACCACGAATATAGTATTCCGAATAAAGACGCAAAGACATGAACAAAACAAGACATCGTAACGTCTCTGTCGCAGACGATCTAGTAGTAGGTATTACGAGTATAGTAGTAAAACTCTCATTGGCTTTCCGACCACGCGCGGCATTTTATAACGATCGAGCAGATCGTATAAGTAGCAATCTAGACGAACAGGAGGATGCCATGTACTCCAAGTAGGGGCCAATAAAATATCACGGCCACCGGCCGGCGGCTATAACAATGCTTGTTTTGAATTACGCTTGTTATTATCGGGCTGCGCCGCTGCGGATTGCATATAGATACGAGTGCAATAGGCTGAGATAAAAATAACAGCTTTAGCAAATGGAAATTTCTAATCTGCAAGCCACAGCTGGTGGCCGGCCCTTACCCCAAGCCATCAGCAGACACACAGACTAGAGCACGAGTATGGTTAGTTGTGATTTATTGTATTTACGCACTGCGCCACGCGTCGCATCGCGCGGGACGCTCGCAAATAAGATATAAATTGCGATCGTCTCATACGCTCGGCAAGCGTTTGAAGGTTAAATGAGATTTAGGAATAAGCGCAACGTATCAGCGTTTGCGCTTCCAGGAAGCGGCGAATGGGGTAGACGTTTTCCGCTCGTTGCCGCACTGATTGGTCTCATTTATAAACACGTTGCAGCCACGTTCCTACATTCGCTCCATACGGAAATATAAAACCGTCTAACCCGGTAGATAATAATATTAAGTAACGCCAATGTCTGCCGCGCCAAAAACGCGAGGCAGTCATGCGAATAGCAACTGCAGCTGTGTCGTTTAGAATTCCTTGCGCGAGTTTACTATCCATAATTTCAAATATGGCGGGTACAAACCGCAATTAGCATTGGCTCCTTTAAAAGCCGATGCTTTTATACAGTTTATGGCACCACTGATGCAATTTTATATTTTTGTCCACAGGACCAGCTACGAATAAAAAAGGACTGGGCAACGTTTACACACAAGAGAAGCATTCTTCTTGATTATTACCACCGACACCAACGCTAGTACAAGTAGAACTTAAAAAATATAGAACCTCGCAAGCATATCAAGATGTTAAGAAAATATTTTCGAAAAATATAGATTTCTTTTCTATTCAATTTGCGTTTTTTGAAACCCCTATGTTCCATCTCAAAAAAGCTGTTCCATTAATAGGCTAATTTCTAAAAAAATATCTCGTAAAAAGTACATGTCTCAATTACTGCAGACATATTATATGGGTACAGGTAATGGGTATATAATTTACAGCCAAATATATTTAGTCAGATTTATATCTGTTTATACGGTAAAAACACTGACACTGCAACTATGAGCTGACAAGACAACGCAGTTAACTACATATAAATAACATATAACAACTTAATGCGAATTAATTTCTTTCAACGTTTGTTCTACTGTATGCCTCCGACACACATAACATATAGGTAGGTTTGATGAGGTAGCGTAGCGTGTGTCGCGGGGCGAGTGGCCGCCGTCGTCTCCAAATAGCCCGCAGCGCGGCGATGCAAGCTCGGACTCGTAGGCCCTATCATCATCGCGATAAAGGCTATAATGTACGAATAAGCAGCCGGGAAGGAAGCTATTCCTCAACGTCGGGACGCCACACCGCACCTGGCAGCCTATCGCGACCACGTGCCAACGACAGGAAGAAGGAAATGTCATAAAATTCCAATCATACACGTGTGAGGGAGAGAGCCGAGTAGAATCGACCAAATAAAACGATCGAAATGTATTTTTGTAATTATTTATTATCAATATAAGTCGCACTAGTCTCCGTTTTACATAAAATCGGGAGCAATGTTACGATTGTATTTTATTAAATTACATTAAAAACTACTTATCAACATTAAAACAAACCTTATATCTCAAAAAATAATAATTTACTAACAAACACTACACTAATAATATTATCGTTATGGATACTAGGCAGATGGAAATAATCACCAACGAGCGTAGTAAGCAAAACTTGTCTCCAGCTAATGTCTGAAGATGAACAGGACCTTAAAATAATTAAATTTAACTAATTTAATAGAGGTAGCATTATTCCTATTGAACTAATTTTGAAGAATTTTGACTTTTATGTCACTACCTATGAAATATTTTAAAACAAATTATTTTGGTCCATTACGTTTCTTTTCAAGGTACAAAACAAGATACTTCGCGTGAAAAAGAAGTACTTACTTGAAACAATATGTATTTTTTTTTAGTTATTTTTTATTTATTTATTATTTTATTATTCCTTTAATCAAAAGTCATGACCTAGTTCTTTCACACAATGCGGAAACAATATGTCGTTTTCTTTTATTTCCATTGGAAACAGTTAAATACTAGTTACTATAGGAGTTACAAACATTAGGTTACATACATACATTCACATTAATATATGAACTACACAATGTAAAAAAATATTCGACAATATTCGTGATTATTATAAAAAACAAATGCAACAATTTCATTTATAAATGTATATTTAATTGGAATCACTTACCTGTAGATCTTTCCTTTAAATGCGCCATTTGGATTTGAAGTCATCATATGAGCAATAGTAGGTAATATTAGTAATTATTGTACAGTACACCCTCTATCTACGATATTTGGAAAACACTTTTCAGTCTTAATAAATTCACTAACTTTCTTATCAATTTTGTACAAAAGTTTGGCGAGCTACATTCGCATACAAATCCGCCAACAGATTCACAGACGAACGTCGAGGGGGCATTGTGATCTTAGTGGGACATTAAATGGTTGGACTGCTAGTGACTGTTTCGAAACATTGTGTGGTATTGATTTCGCGATTGTTCTAATGGTGTACCCAATGAGACTAGCTAGCCCGGGCGGGCTCTGGCTGAGTGCGAGCGGCGGTGGTGGCGGGCGGCGCGTACTTCATTACCGGGATCATCGGACGCGGAGTGATCAGAGACACGCCGGAGAACCTGAAACGAGGACAAATAATAATAATAAATTGAATATACAGTCACCCAGGTTCAGGGTCCCCAACTGAAGACCTTGGGCTACCTCGCTTCGCCAACGGTATTAGAAAGCACACCTAGCGTGATCGTTCAGGTGCTGAAGTTTGATTAGCCTTAAAGTACAAAACGGACTCAACAAGGTTGTTTTCGAAGAAAGAACGGGCCCTGCGGCGCCGTTGAACCTTTTTTTAACATATTACTACAGACTAAGGCAGCAAAACGCTGGACCATTCTGGTTCTAAGCTGTGCGGATGAACTGCCTGTCGATGGCTAGCGCTACGATTATAGAACACGGCCAACAACGTTATATGGGCAGTAGAACAAGCGATTCCTATTGTATATTCTCAAACAGCGTATTTTTTTATTTCATCAAAAGATCAAGCCTTACTTTATGTTAGCTTTATGACTTCCTCTCGCTCGCATCATTCGCGGCGATGTTCGCCAGCGAGCGAGATGAAATCATAAATGTCGTGTTAGGTGGTCGGACCCTCTCGCCTACGTATTGAGTTCCATTCTATAGGTACCTGTGCAACTTTTTTTTAATCGACCCGATAGGCAGGTTTGACATGATGCCTACAAAAACATTCTATCATTGCATCGCTCGCAATCGACAGGGAGTTCATCCTCACACCTTGAAGCCAAATTAATCGGGCGCGAAATAAACTACCTGGAGAGGTTTTCCCTGGACATGTATGTATGAGTATGACATGAAGTTTTTTAAGAAAGGGGTAAAAAGGTTTTACGGAGTCGGCCACGCGTGGGTGATGCCTCTGGTATTGCAGGCCTAAGCTTGTTTGCCGCCATAGTGGTATATAAAAAAAGATGATGTGAATGATCTCTAATCCCGGAGATGTAATTCAATATCAAAAGTGTAAACTATAAAAAATAAACCCGAAGGGTGTTTCACTCAAAATTGTGATTTTAAAATATTCATACGATTTTATTACATTTTATATGTAAACAATATTTCAATGATTTTGTACAATCCATCCCTCGCGTTCATTTCTATTGCGACAATTTTACACTGTTGATCTACAATTTCATCTCCGACTAGTAAGCAGCCGAACTCACTTATTATTCTTATACTTGTCCACGATCGCCTGGTAGGGTTGGTGCGGGGCGTGCGCGTGCGCCCGCGCCAGCTCGCGCAGCGCCGGCCGCAGCTCCGCCGCCGCGTAGCCCGCCGCCGCCGCCAGCGCTGAAGGCCACGACAGAGATAGGCAGGATGTCGATGGCTCTGGGGGCGCTAGGGCGGCTGGGTCCGTTGCTGATATCTGGAGGGGATGGTTTTTGTTGTAGTAGAAGTAGTAATTAATTATTTCAGGTAACTGAGTGTGTTCCTCTGTTAACAGGTAGGATAGTTATATCCCTAAGTTTTAGGGGCCCCTATAGCACTTCATGTGACAGATTTTCATGAAACATACGCTGTATACGTAATTACGCTGGCTATTTACCCTTCAAACCGGAACACAATAATGTCAAAATTGTTGCTTGCGGCATTAATAATATGGATGAAACAAGTCTTAGAATTGGCAACTGTCGGCAGCAGCCAGCAGCGTCCAGCTCATCAAAAGAGGCTCTGAGCGACTTTGAGAACTCGTTCATATAGCGGCCCTCGGCCCGTCTAAGCGACCGAGTCTTACAAACGTTACAATGCATTTCCTAACGGAGGTAAAGCTGAACATGGTGTACAATGAAACTGTTAATCGCTGCTAATCCAGTGTGGATTAAATTTTAAACTTCGACGCAGAACAGAAAATGAGCAACAGCATTTTCAACGCTGTGGTTCTCGACCTCAGTCTACTAACTACACAGACTACGTCAAAACTTGACGGTTATTAATTGTTGGTAATGATGCATTTCATAGAACCTTGGCATGGCAGCAGAAATAAAGGTGGTTGATTAAATATTTCCCGATTTACTGCTCAACTTTTACAAATACGGTTACCTTTTTGAACCACGCTAAGGTAACCTTGCATAAAGTTCAATAAACTATTGATTCACGTCAGAATTTGGTTACAATCTAGATAACAATTTTGAAACACTATTGAATATCAAATTGGATGTACATTTTGTGCAACAGACCTCTTTGTTCTCGAAGACAGGGCAGGCTTTACAATGCAGGCAGTGTCTGGCTGTGGCGATGGAGGCCGCTGCGATGATGGAAGGCTTGAACTGCAGGAATGGGTCGGCTTCCAACAGAGTCAGCTCGGCGATGTACTGTGTATAAATGGTTTTATATTTAATTTTATGTGTGTAATTTCATGTATGGATTTAAAAAGGAATTTCGTAAGAGGTTGGATGAAATAAACTAACATTTAATGAGGTGGAGTTGGTTGGATAAGATAAATTAAATTATCTCATATGAAATGAAAGTTGAAAAATATGATATTGTCGCGGTCTTATTTCGCTGTAATAAATATGAAAGAATGAACCTTATGTTCTGACATTAGGTCTATATTTACTTTACACACGGCCGTCTGGAATATACCCACTTCTCGATTCGTCATTTCGGAAAAACGTTCGGACTAGTTCACTAGAACATTCCAGTATCGGGGCCGGGGTATATAAACCGCAGCCAGCGTGGCGCGAGATAGTTCAGTTTAGACTACCGGAGCGGCAAGTTCGGCGCTAATACCAAGCGAAACCTGCAAGTACCTGCGATATACGATTTCGGCGATACCTTCGGATAGGGAATGCAATCCCGCAAGATAATTTTAATCCAGGTATTTGCGGGACTGAACCATCTTAGTACCGCTGGATCCAGGTATTTGCGGGATCCAGCAAAATGGACTTTGGACCCCAGATATCAATCGTAATAAAGACCTTATTGATCTCGTGTCCATGGTTTTAGTTTTAACCCAAATTAAACATAGTTTTTGGTATATATTAATGGTGTATTAGTACTTACTAGACTAAGTAGTTTAAAGATTAAGACGTCAACGTCAACATAAATTGAAATAATGAATTTATGTTGCGATATACACCACAAAATATACCTTTAATTGTAAAAGGTTAAGCATTATTTTGGAAATGCAATTACGAGAATAACTATTGAACCACTCCATATTTTTTTCATATACACTAATACATTTATAGAGTAACAAATCTGTCTTTAACTTCATCAATTTTAATTAGGTTTTCGTGGTTTGATAGACAATAATGCAATGATTATCTCCGTATTTAAATAATTTCTTCAACGTGATCGCTTTAGACCAGACAATATCTTTACAGAATACACATATCTACCTACTCAAACCGATAAGACGTAATCGGTAATAATTGTCTCATTGGCTATCAAACCGCGAAAACCGAATTAAAACTCCATTAAGTATTTATGAAGTATTTGTAACGCCAGAAATGTATGAGCGTTTATGGAAAGGTTCGATAGTTAGGCTCGCTAATGTAGCTAAAAATCGGTTATCCTGCGCCCAGCCAGCCAGTCCACGGCATATAGGCCGCCGCGCGCAGAATAACACGTATGAACCACGGTTTTATGTAATCTCGCCAGTCCAGCGGGATCCCGCAAAATGTTCGACCGAGATTAGTCCCACAAAATGTATGCGGGACCCCGGTATCCCGGTATTGCAATTCCTACCTACGGACTACGAGAGACCTGCGATTGTGGAAGATCAGCTTGACGTGGAATTAGTGGAAACCTTGGAAGAAAATAAATCTTCGGAACCTTCATCAATGTTTCACTCCAAATATCGTACCCTAGCACGTAACAATATGATCAACTAGCGTTCGTCGAAGAAATATGCTGTCGCTGCACAGTTTATCGCACTACCATTATTTTGTAATTTCATTAATCGCACAAGCAATTAGTCGACTAATAGTTTATCGTAACTACGATCTTTCAAACTACAATTCTTCGCATGTTTGTATTTCGAAGTTCAGTTACGCACTCAGCGTTAACTGTTGCCCATAACATCTATGATTCATGTGTTTAGGTTGCAGGCAACAAAAATGCAGAACCGCAGCGCAGGTGCGTTGTCACTGTGAGGACTAAGATAAAATGCGTATGCGTATACCTGTAATTGCGTTGGCTACTATAATATCCTTCAAACCGGAACACAACAATGCAAACATTATCGGCAGAAATAGATAAGGCGGTAGTAACTCACTCAAGCGAACACCTTAGGCGTCACAGAGCCCTACCACCTGATAGGCATGACAGAGTCCTACCGTCTTGGAGTACTCTAATGTCCAGCTATGGTCAGAAGAATAATATCCTGGTAAAGACAACTTACCGAAGCCAAAGCAAAAGTCTTCTTCGGTAAACTGTTGGCGACGCAGTAGTAGGAAATAAAAGCGTGCGAGGTTGGCGTGGACAGGTCGAAGGACAGCACCTTCAGGATAAGGTGCTCCATTCGCAACACCTCGCGTTTTGTGTACGTGTCATCGGTAATATAGACGAACTCGCCCACGTCTGGCGGATACACCTCTTCATACTTCCTGTTGGTGAACATGAAATGTATCAGATCAACTATTTAGCTAATTTAATCCCAATAAAATAATTTGATGAAATACTTCAGAAAAGTTAATGCGAATATTGTAAAATTGATGGGACTGGTTTGATTTTATTAAGTTTTATAACTGTGCGCTGCTTTAGTGTCTGGAAATAGTTTAAGTTATAGATTTTAAAAATTACTTCATAGTTTCAAAACTTCTAAATTGCCATAAACTACAAATATGCTTATTGTCATTGGCAGTTCCTATTTATAACTTTTATGGAAAAATTTGTGAGAACAAACCCACTTGAGTGAAGGAGACACTCACTATCAATTAGTTCATACAGATAAAAAAATAAATATAACAATACTAACGATGCGATGTACGTGGCTGCTGTCCCAACCAGCTGTAACTTGGTGCGCACAACACTCATATAGGACAGGAAGCGATCCACATAAGACACTGCAAGATGCAGAGTCTCCGTTTGCTGACCATATTCATCGCACACCTCCACCAGCCAATCCACGAGGATAGAACGCATCACATTGGTGATGTCTGGCTGTTTACGCATGTAACGGGGGTTGGCACGGTTCTTTACCTGGTACAAATTAACAAGTATTAATAAATATGGTCAATTATAGAGCAGATTTAAAGTAGCTATTATTATTTATTATTATGTATATAGTAATATGAAGGAGTATTGTATACTACAAACAAATGAATGCAATCCCGCAAGATAATTTCAATCCAGGTATTTGTGTGACTGAACCATCTTAGTCCCGCTGGATCCGGGTATTCTCAGGATCCAGCAGGGTGGATTTAGACCCCAGAAATCAATCGTAAAATATTGATCTTGTTTCCATGGTTTTAGTTTTAACCCAAAATAAATGGTGTATTAGTACTTTCAGACAAAACATTTTTAATGTACTTTGTTGTCATATTCACGTCAAAATCAACATAAATTGAAATAATTACGTATACACAAAATACACCTTTAATTCTAAGAAGATTAAACTATCTAACCACCCCATATATTTCCATATACGCTAATACATTTCTGGGGTTTCAAATCAGTCTTTAACTTCATAATCTATTCTTTTTCTTTCTTTTGTCTTAATCTATTCTATTTAAATAATTTCTTCAAACAATATTGTTACAGGAGACGCATATCGATCTACTCAAAACGACAGACGTAATCAGAGATAATAACTGTCTTATGGACTATCAAACCGCGAAAACCGAATTAAAACTCGATTAAGTATTTCTGAAGTATTTGTAACGCCAGAAATGTATGAGCGTATATGGAAAAGTATGCGGTAGTACGATAGTTAAGCTCGCATTTGTACTATGGCTGTATTATGTACACATCGGTTAGCTAGCGCCTATCCACGGCCTACGCGTCGCTGCGCGCAGAATAACACCTATCACCACGCTTCTGTGTAATCCCGCCAGTCCATCGGGATCCCGCAAAATTTTCGACCGAGATTACTCCCGCAAAATGTATGCGGGATCCCAGTATTGCATTTCCTTAACATAATAATAGCCATATCTACTTTAAAATCCACTCTCTAATTATTACTATTAATTGCAAATAGTTTATTAATTACAAAACTGGTTATATAGTCATTACATGGTCATTTATTAGGAAACTAGATAAACAGTCATTATATGATCAAGTGTGGTGGCATATTATTCATGGCATTTTTAGTAGAAATAACCTAACCTAACCAACGGAAAAACTTTGGATAACCCCGGACCAAGTTCATACAGTTCAGACGTATTCTTAAATATTTTCTAATCTACTGATTGATTTTAAGGAAACAAAGCAAAGGACCATCTCAATTAAACAGGCTTTCAAATAAAGAAAACCGCATCAAAATCAGTCCATCCTTTTGGGAGCTGCGATGCCACAGACAGACACACAGCTCCACAGATACCTACTGCAGCTCTGTGTTTGTGTACAGAGCCACAAACACACATGTCAAACTTATAACACCCCTCTTTTTTCATTTAAAAATAACCTAACAAGAGGAAAATTACAAGAGATGTGTTGACTAGGAAAGTTGACTATTCGGCCACATTGCAGACTCAGCAAAAACATCTGCCTAACTGGCTCTTTTCTTTACTTATGTTTTTTAATTTGCAGACTCAGCAAAAACATCTGACTAACCGGGTCTTTTCTTTACTTGTTTTTTAATAAGGGGTACACAATGTGGTTTCTGCTTGCACCTATGGGATTACCTATGCCACCTGCACTTTGCCTAAAATAATGCTATTCAGCCGTTTTGTAGCTGACTAGTAGGCCAAAGCCATAGTCAGCCCATCTCTAAAACTTACATATTTAGTCATGAAAATTAATGAGGGTAGCACAAGTTTGTAGTAAATATGATGTAACAAAATCAATTTCTATTTTCTAACCTTACCTCCAAACAATTACAAATTGTCTAAAGTATAATAAAGACAGAATTCAGACACTTACTTCAATTTCTCGCATGTATTCATAGATATCCTGACGATACTCCTCCACATGAAAGAACTGGTCACGTTCTGACACTGTCGTAACTTGATCCTCCTCATCTTCTACTATGTCCTCAAGGAATTGACTTTCATTTTTGGAGATAGACATTGACAAAACACTAGTGTCCACAACTGACATAGGTGACTCGGGAACCACATCTTTCTTTTCAACTAGTGGCAACCTGTTTTAAAAATTTAAAAATTAATGACATCATTTTATAGAGTGAGATGTTGATCTTATTATTTTAGACATTAGTTAATCCAACAACTTACCTAACAGTGGCCTCTTCTTTAATTTCTTTAGGTGGTTGCTCAATCTTTGCACATAGAGCACGTACATTTTCTGCAGCATTGACAAAGAAATTGTCCTTTCTCTCTTTAGGGGCGAACGGCTTGAAGACTGTCGGTTCACGCTTCTTCACCTCGGCCTCGGATGGGTTGTCCTCATACACGCTAAACGCGCGGAACTGGGCCACAGGAGGCATAATATTCTTCTCATTTTTTATCAAACGTACCGTCCTATTTTCATCTTGAACTTTGCTAGGTCCATTCGTCAAACCCGGCTGCAAGTATAAAGGTTTTGTAAACCAGGAAATAAAGTACCACAAAATAACATTAGCGTTAGAAAAATAAACGGAAGGCCACTTACCAGTTTGAGATTTCGGTTTTGGTTGCATGCGAACTGGTTCAAATCTCCGAGAGCACGCCGTTGTGCCGCAGTAAATACATCTGCATTATCCTTTCGAAGCCCCAATGCTGAATTTTCTTGATCCTCGTGTATTCTAAAAGATGCCATTGCCCCCGTTTGCTTCCGTAAACAGTCACTATTCGATATCGTTATTTGGGCGCGGGCCGACAAGACTTCAGACAGACGCAACCAAAATGGATGAAGAATAAGCGTGGGACAAATAACTAAGAACACATTTTGGTACAAAAATTGCGAGTAAACTCAAAAATATGCTAGTTTTATTCAAAATCACCCTCTAAAAACGCTAACAAGCGTCAACGGACAACAGACATTTTGTGTGAATTTTGATCATTTTCCAGCTGTTCGGTTTACCGTATTCTGTTGTCTATGACAATTCAAATTCCACCCAATAGCGTTAAACCACAGAATATTAAAGTTGTTTAACACAGATCTATAGTCTATGCTTAGGTCCTCTACACGATGGAACATCACAACGGCCGATTCGATTAAGCGTACTTCACATGTTCGTCATTTCGCGGGATCACGAGAATGTAGAGGGAGTATTCGCCTATATTCATGTAGTCCCGTTCATGTTTGGCATATCTCGCCTATTTCATAGACTAAGTCTGTGAACCCGCTTTCTACGCCGAACTAACACAAAATAGCTTCTAGAAATACTCTTACGTCTGGAAAGTGTCTAACAGAGATTTATAGCAAGAATAACCTAAAATGTTACATGTGCCTACTGACTTTTGATCTTTCTTGAGCTAATGTATCTGAGCAGCGATTTCGGGTGGTGGTTAAGAACCCAACGAGTACATGGAAGTGTCAAATTTGTTGTAAACCTAAAGTAATAACCAAGAAAACATCTATTTATGTCGATGATGAACACCAAGAAGATGTTACTCTCGATTCTACTCTGCGGTCTACAAGTAAATTTCCCAAAAATTCCGACTTACCTACACCTTGCTATGTAACTGAAGAAAGGTTGAGTGATATATTGCGACAAAAACACAAATTAAAGATTTAGTGACGCAGGAACTACAAAACATAAACCAACACATATCATAATTTCAGAATTCACTCACCTTTTTCAATAGTTATTACGAGGTCCTCAAACAACAAGTTGAGGACAAATCAGCACGTATTCAAACGCTTGAAACTGATAATTTACAACTGAAAACGACTGTTAACGATCTGTCAAATAGATAAAGTCAACTTAAACAGTATTCTCGTGAAAGTAACATAGAAATAAACGGCATCCCAGAACACAAGTCGGAAAACTTGGCAGTCACTGTTACTAAACTTGGAAATACCGTAAATCTTCCCCTAGCTGATGAGGATATCCTTCATATCACCCGTGTGCCTTAAGTGGATAAAGAAAGTCGCCGCCCTCGTATAGTTATTGTGAAACTGCGTAGCACCCGTCACCGCGACGCATTATTGACGGCTACTGCCACCTACAATAGAAAAAATTCCAAAAACAAAATAAGCACTTCACACTTGGGATTTGATGGTCCTAGTACGCCCATATTCATAAATGAACATTTGACCCCTGCCAATAAATCGCTCTATGCTGCAGCCCGAATTAAAAGTAAAGAAATGGTAAACAAATTTGTATGGGTCAGAAATGGACATATTTACGTCCGTAAAGACGAATTCAGCCAACCAATCTTAATTAAAAATACAGAAAGCTTTATACGCATAACATAAGTATTCTTACACCGTCCTTGTTTTTTTATCGTTCTAAACGTTGTTCATTAATATTTTAAACTTATTTATGGATATTTACTATCAAAATATAAGAGGTATAAGAACAAAAACAGTTCAAGTTTATAACAACATACTTTTATGTAATTACAAAATAATTGTATTTACGGAAACTTGGTTGAATTCTACTATTTATAGCAGTGAAATAATAGATGATCGATATAATGTCTTTCGGCGTGATAGAGACTCATCTTCCAACTCAAAACTGGATGGTGGTGGTGTTCTAATAGCGGTGTCCAAAAAAATCGAAGCAGTACGCATGAGATCTTGGGAAACGAACTGTGAAGATTTGTAGATTTTGTTGAAAGTTCCTTTTAAAAATAAAACTAAAATACTACTACTTATCTGCTTTTTGCTTCTTATCTTCCACCTCCTGTCAAACTTGATACACTTGTAAATTTCCTTGACAATGTAAACGACCGAATGAATGATATTGATGACATTATATTAATCGGTGACTTCAACCTTGGCTCCATTAAATGGGAAGGCATTAGCAACTCCAGTCACTGTGTTCCTTCTAATTATAGTAATTCACTAGGCTATTCTATTATTGATTTTGTAAGTTTTAATAGTAGTATCAATATAACAATATCAAGAACTTAATGCTACTGAATGGAGTGAGATGTCGAATTGTGACGATATTGACGAAATGGTAACCAAATGTTATTCAATTTTACAAGGAGTCATTGAAAAGTGCGTTCCAAAACATAACAGGACTAAATCCAAACATCCTCCTTGGTATATCAAGGCACTTATCAAGCTAATGAATGAGCAACACAAAGCCAGACATAAATTTCGAATACATAAAAATCCGAGGGATAAACTAGAATACGATATTTTAAGGTACCATTGCCATAAGTTGCTTCATAAGTGCTATAATGATTATAGAAGTCGATTAGAAGATGAAATCAGTCATAACCCTAAAACGTTTTGGCGTTTTATTCAAGTTAAAAGTAAATGTGAGTCTTCTATTCCTTCGCAAATGCACTTAGGTAATGTAATCGATGACACAGGACCGGTCATCGCAGATCTTTTTGCGTCGCACTTCTCATCAACATATGTTACATCGAACACAATAACTTCAACCTCTCAGGACACTTTTGTTACTCATAAATTACTCAGCCAAATACACTTAACCAATAATGATTTACAAAAAGCTATTTATCACTTAGACATTTATAAAAGTGCTGGGCCTGACGGCATTCCTCCAATTTTTATTAAAAACTTCAGTGCTTATCTCATTTATCCATTACTCCTTATATTTAACCGTTCAATATCAACAGGAAAATTTCCTACAGCTTGGAAAGAAGCGCGAGTCATTCCTTTATATAAAACAGACGATGAAAGTAATGTAGCCAATTATTATCCTATATCGATACTTTCGTGCTTCTCAAAATTATTTGAATCTCTTATTTTGCCTTATATCACAAACCTTGTAAATTCTTCCATAAGCGATCATCAACATGGGTTCCGTAAAGGCCGCTCTGTTGAAACAAACTTAGTTTCCTTTATTTCTCACGTCTCACGAGATGTCGGTGCTGGTTATCAAGTAGACGCAGTTTACACGGATTTTTCAAGTGCGTTCGATAAAGTCAACCATAGTATACTACTTGAAAAACTGGAAGGTAGTGGCATTCATGGCTCTCTTCTAAATTGGTTAAAATCGTATCTCGAGAGAAGGACACAATTAGTAGCGATAAACGGGTATGAATCACGCAAATACTATGTCCCTTCAGGTGTACCGCAAGGAGTCACTTTAGATACTAAACTGAAATTCACCTGTCACATAAATAACATAGTTAAACGATCTGCACAAGCACTAGGTTTTATTAAACGCAACACAAAAAGTTTTAAAATCAAAACTAAAATAAACTTGTATAATACCTTAGTACACACTCATCCAGAATTTGCTTCATCAGTTTGGAATCCCAGTTATGCAGTTCATTCACAAAGAATTGAAAGTATAGAAAGGTCCTTTACCCGACACATCGCCTACATATCTTCAGAAATTTCACACCGTCGTCCATACGAGCAGCGCTGTCTGCATTTTAGAATGGCGTCGCTGCGGAAACGCCGCACAACGCACGACCTGCCACTGCTCTTTAAAGTGCTCAATGGGCATACTGGCTGCAGCGACCTTCTAGAACACTTCTCATTAAGTGTACCATTTAATCTACCAAGAAAACCGATGTCTCAAATCTTAACAAGTACTTCAATAGCTAGGACGAATATTGGATCTCTCTTTCCTGCTTCCCGCATATGCCAATCGTATAATGGATTCCAACAAAAATCGTCATAAATTGACCTCTTTTCCAACTCTCTTGGCCGATACAAAAAGTTTATTTATGATTTTTTATAGTTGCTTTGTTTAACATTGTTTAATTTTTTATACTAAATTTCTTTTTCTTTATTTTAGTTTGTTTTAAATGACACTGTACGAGAATGTTGTGTCACCAATATGGGACTCATATTAGAATAACCTATTTTATGTAAACTGTTTATGATGTAACAATATGTGTTGTGCAGGTGTACCTTAGCTAAATTAAAAAAAATTAAAAAATTAAAAACCGAAGTATAGAGTGCGCGAAGATAACTGCGCGCGGCTGAAAATGGAACTAAATTTGATAGTCTAGTAAAATTGCAAAGACCTTACGGAGTAGAGTTTATTTTGTCATTGATTTATTCGTTGACGCGCACTCTAGTAAATTTATCCGCAAGATGTACGTCTAATACCTACCTCCTCATATCTATAACATGATATTTTTCAAACATTTTTTATCGTATCTTTATTTGGTCCAATAACACATTCAAAACACTTAAAATTAACAGAATAAGTACAGTACAGTACAGTAATTTTGGGGCTCAATTTTGTTAGAGGTTGCAATACTGGTAATTTGAGTTTGTCCCTTTGGGGGATGCTACACACACGATATTTATCGCGATACGTATCGTGGATTTCTGATTTTCTAGAAATCCTGTGATCCGTATCACGATCCGTGGGTCCTACACACTTGATAAATATCGTGATCCAGGATCGTAATCCACGTACCACAATAAAAATCGTGTGTGTAGCATCCACCTTTCAGGTAAACGCGCTTGGCTTATCCATTTGATTCTTGATCCTACTCGCCTACCCGCAAAAGTAATGTGATTCAGCACAAGGCGAGACGACAACAAATAACCGAATGAATATCTCTACATAGTCTATGGGGGATGCTACACACACGGTATTTATCGCGATACAGATCGTAGATATCTGATTTTCTAGAAATCCTGTGATCCGTATCACGATCCGTGAGTCCTACACACTCGATAAATATCATAATCCACGTATCACGATAAATATCGTGTGTGTAGCATCCGCCTATGGATGGTATCGATGACATCGTTGTTATTCGTGATACTCTTTCGTGTAGAAGAGCTATAAACCAGCAGTCACAAATAAAAAAATATAAAATTGTGGCTGTATTATGTGTGTTGCCTTGAACTATACTCAAAACTCGAAACGAAACAAAACCATATGTTTTTGACGTTTTCGTTCAAAATGTTTGTTTGATTGACGTGTGTTTGACGTGGTGTCCTTAAAAACTATTATAAACAATTTTGTTTTGTGTGCGACTAGAGAGAAGTTGTATGCAATTACATATAATGTAATATTATAACAAGAAACTAGAGCAAAACTATTATGGTTAAGCAGTTAGTAGTCACACAATTTGTCATACTTCTTGCATGTACAACATGCTTTGCTCTAAGGGAGTACTCAAGAGAAGATATAATGAAGCTCAGGTACCGTGTTTTGAATACATTGTATTTTTGTTTAACAAAAAACTGTCGGCTGCTACGATACATACCAACAATTATGGTTACTGTTTACAGAGAGGAAGTTAGGGAGATGTTTCAACATGCATACGACAGTTATTTGAGGTATGCTTTTCCATATGATGAGCTGCGGCCGCTGAGTTGCGACGGAGTGGACACCTGGGGTAGTTACTCGCTGACACTCATCGACGCTCTGGACACTTTGGCTATTATGGGCAACTACACAGAATTTAATAGAGTAGTGGACATAGTACTACAAAAACAAAACTTTGAAGCTGACATTAATGTCTCTGTGTTTGAAACAAATATAAGGATTGTCGGTGGGCTCCTCAGTGCACATTTATTGTCTCACAAGTAAGCTTTTCTTTCTTGTAATTTTGTGTGTAATAAAGAGTTAATCTGTCTAAGTAATGCATGAATAAAGATGATGGGTATCACAAATTAAAAGTATGTTATGTTTAACAATGTCTTATATTATAGAACAGGTTTGAAGTTAGAGCCCGGATGGCCATGTAATGGCCCCCTTCTTCGTTTGGCTGAAGATGTTGCTCAAAGAATTATTGCTGCATTTGACACCACCACTGGAATGCCCTATGGCACAATAAACCTAAAGTCAGGTGTGCCGCCAGGAGAAACAACCGTCACTTGTACCGCTGGTGTGGGAACTTTTATCATTGAGTTTGGAACACTGAGTCGTTTGACTGGAGATCCTTTGTATGAAGAGGTAATTTGTGTGTGATATTTATTTAAATAATGAAGTGAAGTGCTATTTATCAACTAGCCGCCTATTGTAACCTTGATTGTGTGGCTTCCTATCCTACCCTATGTCCTTATCCCTACCCTGTCTCTACACTATGCTACCCTTATCCTCCCCTACCCTACCCTAAAACTTCGTGGATATATGCAGAACAACTCACCATTTCACCAAAATTAATTTATTGCAATAATCATCATAAAGTTGCTCCAGCTGCTTTGAAGTCCATTGATAGAGGACAAAAATTATACCTAATAAATAAATAAATAATAATAATCTCTCTCTCCCACTTCCACAAAAGCACTGTGGGAAATACTAGTTATTGGTTTAATAAGTATACTACAGTAGGTAAAACATTAAATTGTTAAGATATGGCAGCTTACGGCCTACAATGTTTCTGTTACTTTTACCAAATGATATTTTCTATTTCCAGGTAGCATATAATGCCTTGAAAGCCCTGTACCATCATAGGTCCCCCATAGGGCTGTTGGGAAACCACATAGATGTGATGACTGGAAGGTGGATAGCACAAGATGCCGGAATTGGTGGTGGTGTTGACTCCTACTTTGAATACTTAGTCAAAGGTAAGTTGTTAACTAACTTTTCTTAAGTAATAGGGACAGGCCTGCTTGCTTGAAGGCTTTACCAGTGAAAGAAAAAAGAATTAAGTGTGTTACACCTACAACCACAATTTTGAAACGAAATTAATTCTATCAAATTCTTGAAAGCAAAGGCATGGAAGTCTTTGTAAGTGACGAACATTTTTGATTTATTCTATGTGTTTCAAAATTTGTATTGATTTCTATTTCGGACAACCGGTTCACAGTCTTCGGACGATGCCTATTAGCCTTTAAACGCTTGTCGGTGGAATAATCGCCACTCTTCTCTTTACGTCCTTACAATACCCGGTTCTTGGCCTTTCTTGTCCCCTCTTCTCCTCAACATTATTTTCTTAATAAGGTGTATCAAGTAAGTATGACGCGCTTGTACAAAAATAAACGCAGCCTAAACTCTAAACAATTTATAAGCGAGCACAGCAAGCTTCAAATTTGAAACTTGTCTCTTAAAAATTGGTAATGTTTGAAACAGACAAAGGAAGACCAGACATTTTAGCCTATATGACCAATAATAATCATCATCATCATCATCTTAGCGTTATATCCCGGTTGCGCCTCCGCGCGTCACGCGGGGGCCCTGGGTCCGCCTTCCTGTTACTCCTGTTAACCCACCTCGGGTTGTCTTCGGCATCCTTGGTGGTGAGCTTATTGGCACGCATATCATTCTTGACTACGTCACGGCATCGCTTCTTGCCGGCCTCTCTTTCCCGTGCCTGGCGGGGGCGGCATGGCCAGACACCTGTTCCCCACATAACTTGCTGGTCTCTGCGCAAGACGTGGCCATACCATCGAAGGCGGCATTCTTGCAGCTTGTCAGCGATGTCACGGGACGGACGCCAAGGCTACCCCGGATGTAGGCGTTTCGAATGCGATCTTTAGATGAAACTCCACCACCATTTGACCCAAGCCGCCAGTATTTGGGCTTTGACGTCGCTGTCGATGTTCCCGGTATGTGACCTGATCCATGCGCTCTAGCGCATCAGCTCTAGTTTAGTTCAGGCCTACCTCATCTACGCCTATGCGAACGGGTACGGGATACGGGTTCTGTACTATCACCACATTCATCTTCAGACCGCTGTTCTCAAGTGACTCCTTCCACTTATTCACTCGTTGGACTAGCCGGCCCTTCTTTTTTTTATTTTTTTATTTAGTAAAAAGATAGAACTGTAGTTACAATTAAGTCAATCTGTCAAACTGCTTGTTCAGATTTTAGCAAAACTATTAATTAATATTAAAAATTTCATTTTTAATTTATATTTATTTTGTATACAAACTTTTGTTATACGTTGGAGCTACTTTTGCGTAACCCGATGGTCAATCTATTCAAAATTAAAATTTTTAAACGTATTCATTATTCACCTACCTTTCACGAGGATCAGCAGCCTCTCAGTACCTTTGTAATTCTTTTCTCAGCGCATTAAATTCATTTATAACTACAGTCCACTCTTCATCATTTTATCCTGCTTATCCTGAAATCTACGACCGAAGAAAATAGGCCTGAACAGCCCTTATCAGAGCCTGTCAGCGCAATATAGTCTCGAATTGCTCATGATACTCTCAGATGCTCTCTGACACTACGCCTAATATTACGCTGAAAAGAAGAATGCTGACCACTGTGCCCTGGTGAGCAACGGTAATAGGGAACGGGTTGCATCACTCTCTTCATCGCTGCCGCCATAATCGGAAATTCAAAATACGTAATAACTATACAACATGTTCATTAAACATTATCCTCAGATAAGATTACCTACTCTTTATATTTATTGCTGCTTGTGATAATATATCAACAACTTCATGCATTCATAAAGGTGAAAGCGGGACAGCTGACTGCTTTTATCACATAATTCATAAAAAGTAGATAAGCTGTGTTATCTAACAGTTTATCAAAAATATTTAATTACTAGATACTGCATTTGCCTTTCATAATTAATCTAAATTTGTATTAACAAACAACACAAAAGTTTAAATTATCTAAATGGCTACAACTGATGGAATAAGAGCATTGTTCAAAACTAAATACAAAGATAATAATCAAAATATACATTTCCATCCAATGGATTTGCGAAAAATTGAAGATGACGGATACTTGATGAGAATATTTCATGAAGTCGATAACGACTTAAAACAAGCTGTCGATATGTTGTGGACAATATTAGTGTGGAGAAACTCTGTTGGAGCAAGTGACATAAACGAAAACAACATTAATATGGAATATGTGAATCACGCTATACTATTTCCTTATGGCCGTGATATAGAGGGTTGCCGCATGCTAAATGTCAGAGGAAGAATTCATATAAAAGGACAAAGAAACATTGATCAGTTAAAAAACATAATAATATATTGGTTTGATAGAGTAGAAAGAGAAGCGAATGGTAAGCAAATAAGTTTATTCTTTGATATGGAAGGATGTGGTTTGGCTAACATGGATATGGAGTTCGTAAAGTTCCTAATGGCATTAAAGAACTACTATCCCGGTTTAGTGAATTACACGATGATTTATCAAATACCATGGATATTATCAACGTCATTCAAAGTCATTAAATCAATGATGCCAAACAAAGTAGCCGCAAAAATGAAGTTTTTAACGAAGGATACATTGAAAGAATGCATTGCGCCTGATCAATTATTCCCAACATGGGATGGAGGAAAAGAATTTGTTTTTAAGTTTGAACCTGAAGTAAAAACCGAAAATGATCATCACAATATCTCTTTATCCAACAAATTCAATAGCTGTATTGAAATCAATAACTTGTCGTTTGCTGACCAAGAAAGCCAACAATACTCATCGGGAGAATTACTCCGAATAACCCCAAGCGAAATTCTTTTCATACGTCTAGATAATGAGATAACTGGGCGTTTTACAATACATAATAGTGAAGACAGCAATGTATTTTTTAAAATAAGGTCGACGGCGCCAGAAAAATTTACAGTTCGCCCAACTTCTGGAATCATCAGCAAAGGAGCCTCTACGGATGTAACGATCTGTGTGCTATCAAGTTGTCTTAAAGTTTTAAATAGTAGAGATCAATTTATGGTCGCAGCAATTAAGTTAAATCACATACAGAATCCAACCCAGGAGAAACTGAACGAAGTATGGAAAAACTCACCACAGAACTGCATAACAGAGCATAGGCTGAAATGCAAATTCTCTGACAATATTGTCGGTAACGAAGTTAAGCAGCAAAACCTGATTGAAGATAAACTTGAACAACTTATGATTACCTTAGCCAAACTGCATATAAATCAAGAAAGTATGCGTAAACAAAGCAAATGGCTAAAAATTTATCAAATTATGACGTTGATTCTCACGTTAGCGATCACTTTATTGGGATTTTTAATATACATACGTGAAGCTTCTAGTTCGGATACCAAACATTCTGACTGTGTCTATGTACGTAGCCCCAATGGACCATATTAACATAAATGAGTGAGTTGAGTAGTACCTAACATAACATAAAATTATTTGTATGAAATAGATACATTTTAATAAGGCTAAGATATTTCTTTTATTTCGCATATCTTTGGCATAAAGTATGCTTGTATGTCTCCAATCAGACTAATTTTCCAGAGATGTAACTGAATCAAAATGATCTATCCTATACACCGATCGTGTGACTGATTCTCACCACTACGGGCCTTAACTAATCTTCTAGCTCTCGAAAATAATGGAGTCTATTATTAACCGACAGCTTAATAGACAAGCGACCACCTCACGTCACCTGTGTGACTTCACATTATTCAAATTTAAAGCAATTGGCACACGAGACCATTCACAAGCTATAATACCTACTCAAATTTCATTCGCCTGCGGTGCGACTGAGATGCACCCATGTATTACTGGGATCTTATTTTTTAACCGCTCACATCCACGAGAGCGCTCGCATTGGCTACCTATCTCTTTCTTCACACTCGTGGTAAGTTGCTAGAGGCGGATGAGACAGGAATTACAAGGCGAGCGCTCGCATGAACGCAAGCGGTTCAAAAATCGGGAATCTGATACTGGTCAAACGCGTCGTCGACTCGTCGCACCATGTGCGAAATCCAACGAAATTGTACGGCGGCGGCGACTAATGTCGCTTACGCGTATCAAACTTGAGTCGCTATTAATAGTCCCGAGGCGAATTGCCTTAGTAGTACGGAAGGCAGCACATCAACCTACCCACCACCAGTATAAAATAAGCTGACAACACCATGGATGCGCAAACATGGTGCTGTTTTCTGTACGTTAAATTCAATTCTACAGAAAAACCTGTGATGAGTACAGCTATCTAAATACGTAACTCTGTTTGATGATTGTTAGTTTTGAAATGGTTAGTTTTGCGATTCCGTATGATCGATATCATAGGTTCAGTTGCTAACAAAGCTCCATTGCAATAAACTGCTTACAGGTCTCTCCCCAAATCTAAAAGCAATGATATTCGTGCGATGTAATCAACGGATGACACTGAAGAGAAAACAACTATTATTCACGCAAAACGGGGTATTATGAGTGGCGAGATCGTTGTGGTGCAGAAGTTTGATTAGCCTCAATGTACGAAACGGTCGGTCGGCGGAAAACCTTGGCCAAACGACCCGGTCGGTTGACCAACGTTTTCCGCCAGGGACTGCCTGACTCAGTTCAGTCCTAGGAGTCGTGCGGCATTCAGTAACGGTACGTTATTCACACACAATCCTTCCACCACCATCAGGCGCGATCCTGCTGGAGCGGCCCGAGATGATGTCGATGTTCCACGAGGCACGCGCTGTCATCGACAAGTATCTGAAGAAGGACGACTGGTTCGTGTGGGCGACCATGCTGCGGGGGCACGTCACGCTACCGGTTTTCCAGTCGCTGGAATCCTACTGGCCCGGCGTGCTCGCGCTCATCGGTAAGATTTTTTTTACTACTTCGCGCCATCTCATCTGATGGGAAGTGACGATGTGGCGGACGATGGATCATGACTGTCTAGAAACAGCCTTTTCATTTTCACTTTGGCCTTGAATGAGTCCGGGCTGTACTGTACATTACGCACAAGGGCGATGGATCGATTATTATGTGATTGTAATATAGAGAGATTCTATGGCCGAGTGGTAAAGGGGTCCAAGGTACCGGGTTCGAACCCTAGTGCCGCCGTACACCATTGACTCTTTTCTGAGTTATGAACATTAGTTGAACACTAACCAATCCTCTTACGGCGAGGAAAAACATCGTGATGAAATCTGCACGTTCAAGAGACTGAATGTATAACCATGATCCAATTAGGTCAGGTTCCGCTATTCACAGGGTCACGGAGGTGAGACGGCAGTCGCTCCACTTTAGTTACCTGATCTGCCAAATACTGGATCATGGTCAAGGCGGACCGCGGGCCATCGCGTGGGAAAGCACAACCGGGACATTACAATACAATACAATAAGTTTTTATTTCTCCACAAACATGAACAAAAAACAGTACATGTCAGATTTGTCACACAGTAAATTGTTTGTGGGAGCTGGTGCCTGAACTAGGTATGAAATACCCTTGTCTACTACAGGACACCAGGACCCACCGCATTTTTTTACCAATATGGAGAGCGGCATGTACTTCATCAGTATAGGCTGATGATAAGTAGATGCTGTACATTATATGAGTCACACTTCAAGATTGTGTTAAATCATGGGGAAACAGGTAACTGCGAATATTACATTACTCATACCCTTTATGTATTTATCCCTCCAGGTGAGAGCGACACAGCTATGCGAATAATCCACAACTATCACAGCGTTTGGAAGCAATACGGGTTCACGCCTGAAGTGTACAATCTAGGCACAGGCGAAGCATCTTCTTCTAGAGAGAGCTACCCTTTGAGGCCGGAGCTAATAGAATCCATAATGTACCTCTATCGGGAGACCAGAGACCCGATATTGCTGCAAATGGGGGAGGACATACTGAGAAGCATACAGCATAGCGCTCGCACGCCATGCGGGTACGCGACGGTACGTAACTTTTCTTATACCGAGCGATAATTCTAGCAGTCAATATGCTAGTTATATTTTAGTTAAGTACTAGTATTTTCCTAAAACAAACTGCGGGCCTCGATTTCATTTGAACCCCTTATAATAAAAGAACAGACAGTCCATCTAAACATCTAACTTAAACATAACTATGTTCATTCCATTCTAAGATAATTTTTTCCCTAATCACTTTCCATACCTCACGATTCGGACTCCTGTGAAAAAACCTTGATCCTTACAAAAAAATATGTATCATATAAACCGCCGAACCTTGCAAAATTACAGATAAAGGACGTCCGCGACCACCGCAAGGAAGATCGTATGGAATCATTCTTCCTATCCGAGACCACCAAGTACTTATATCTGTTGTTCGACCCTGATAACTTCATCCACAACCCTGGCGTGCGCGGTACAATCATCGATACACCCAACGGCGAGTGCATAGTGGATCTCGGCGGGTATATCTTCAACACCGAAGCGCATCCGATCGACCCAGCCATGCTGTATTGCTGTCACGAAGCGAGGCAGGGGTGTGTATAGCTTTTGTCTTGCTTTAGCTTGACTTTGTAGCCACGCGTCAGATTCGATAGTAGATAGGGGCAGCCACTCTACACGCGGAATTCTAGTTTAGGACGTGCCAGTCTGATACTAATGTTATTTGACACCATAGGTTGCCTGTAAGAAGCTTTGCTGTTACATTGTACTGATTTGTATCGAATTGTGATCTATTTATGTAAAAATGTATTTGCATTCTTTCTGATACGCCCGTCCTGCAGATTGTACCTATTGTACTCACACGATGCAGTAAATAAATAATAATGTATCAAAGTCAGTTCGTCTTACGATCCTGTGCCCCCTTGCGTAAGGTTGAAGCTATCTCCATTTCAAACATTTATGTAAATTGATTCAGAGATCCATCCATACAGATAAATAATGATTTACGATTACAGACAAATACTGGCTTATGAGGATTGCAATGATTACAGTTTTTCTATTGATAAGTTTTTCGTGGTTGTTCATTATATTTCAAATGTGAAAATTAAAGTAACCGCTACTATATTTTAGTAAAAAACACCAAAACTTTTGTAATTTTACGGTTGTATTCATTACAGGTTGAACATAAGCGAAGTCCACCGAATCTCTCAGATACTGGAAGAAGAAGATAACATTAAATTCATGACTATGATAGAGGCCTCATCCAACCAAAGTGTTGTCAAAGAAAATAACGAGAATGAAGACACTAGTGAAACAGTCGTACAAAGTAAAAAACTCGCAGATCTTTCTCCTATTGTGACTGACGCAATTATTGATCAACATGCGACGACAACTACGACTACTACTACCACTACTACAACTACTACGACAACTACTACTGTTACTGGTGAAAATAAGGATCAGAACCAAGTTTTAATAAAGACAGAAACGAGAACGGGCTATGTGAACATCGATGGAACGGAAAGAGAAAAGAATAAAGATGAAACATTAAGAGATTTAGTGAAAGATCGTATAAATAGCTATTTCAATAACAGTACTGTAACGGTAGATAACAAGCTGCTTCAACCAGATGAATCACTAGTGAAAGCCACAATGCAAAGTGACATACCAACAGGGGAGGAGGGTAACGATGACGGCGTAAAAGTTGAAGTAGATGATATTATAGTACCAGAGAAAGTTCCGGAGACAGAAGACGTTCAACCACCGAGCGGCAAAAAAGCCAAGGAGGCTTTCGTAATGTTGCCGGGTGTGATACAAGATTTCATAAATAAGGAGTGGAAATCGAGACCTAAATGCGAGCCCCAGCGCTTGTTAGAGAGGATAAGAAGGGAAAAACGGTATCCCGATCACCCAGATGTAGATAAGTATGAATATTTGCTGACGCCTGCGCCATCTTTCCTTGAGAGGATATCGTTAGCAGGGGAATTCTTGAACAAGAAACAGTTACAAATGTGAATTACGCTCTGGAGCTTCCTAATACTTTTTTAAATATTATAAGTGCAATTTGTTTAAAATTATATTTGTTTGTTATTGTTACCATAAAGGAAGACTGAAAAAAATTTATAGTTTTATTTCAATAAAAAACTACGTAACGTTGTGTCGTAACTAATCTGTACTTTCTGTATTTGTTATCTTGTATACAATAAACTGTTAAATAAATAAATAATAAATACGTAACTTTGACAAACGGAAAGGTCTATTCGTAAGTTTAGGGCTTAAGGGCACGTACGCGCGTGCTAAATCGTTAAAATTGACTCCCGCGCCGCTACCATACCGCAGGGACTACAGACCGTAGCTAAGCCCTATTTTACTCCAGCGAGCTGACAGAGGAGAGAGCCAAACAGTGATAAGGCAAAGCGCAGTTTCTTTGCTTTTAACAGAATTTTCACTTGGGTATTAACCCTCAAAACTTTAAAATGTTTAGTGTCGTGCTCATTTTGCGTTGTATAAGTTAAGAGAATGTGACCACCTCCATAAACTTCTCCAAGTCCAACTTAAAAGGGAGTATTTTCCATTGATCTGGATATATAGCGTTGTGCCAATTACTAGTTATACTAGTCTCGAAATCAGTATAATTATGAACTCTTGAAACCCCTAATGAAGCCTGCTAAATAAGTCGCAGGATAAATGGCGCTCGCTATACAGCATATTCTTTCCTCCCATTCGTGATAGACACGTATTACAAGTGGTAAGATATTGATAATCGTGTCGCCCAGCTTTTAGCCGGTCATGGGATCTTTAAAGCAAAGATATATTGATTTGGGACCTTATGACAAGACGACTTGGTCTAACAAACTGAGCAACATATTATGAGAATACGAACTATTGCAATGCAACATGAGAGGAATACATAATTAATGTAGCGTGTACTTTGGGTGTCGTTTATTTATTATATAAATATTGTGGTAAAATTAGGTAACTTCGGAAGTGTGACTTCTTTTTTGGTACTGAGGTATTAGCTGTTTCCGCTTTAAAACAAATACGCCTCCTTTTTTTAACTCTCAATTAACTTATTGCGTCTCGGAAGTATCCCGGGACTAGACTTAAGTGGTAAACTCAGTTGCTCTTTGGGTCGCCGTTGCAGATCTTAGCTGAACAGGAGTTGCAGCGGTGGAAAGGAGTGGGCCTTCACTTTTCCCCTTCAATAAGGGGAGAGGTCCTACTATTTGCTTGTTACTTACTCATCTTCAATAATCGTTTTTTATTTTTCTCTGTGTTGATGTACAAGATCGGATTTATGGGTGCCGAGTTGGGAATAAATGGAGGGAATGGAACCTACTGAGTTATACATAGTTTTAGTTCCCGTGGTCTTTTCCCTTTTTCCTCCGTTAACTCGGGGAGGCCGGCCAGCAGTTAACGTCTTGTGACGATTTTAAAATACTCAAAGCTGGTGGTTGAAATCATGTAGAAATCACAGGTTGAAGTGATCATTAGGTTCTCCTTGTGGTAAATTACAAGAAGATAATCTTAGAAATATTAAAAAAAAAAACATGATGTCAATCACCTCACGACACTTGCATGACAAAAATGACATTTTGGCTTCTGCCTTCTGCTGTGTTCTCGGACACAGCACAAAACACAAAATGTAATCCAAATTCCTGTTAGTACGCAATTTATTTAATAATGTACGTTCTTCTGGATTCTGCGATCCGGGCTCTTAACGAAAAGCTGATATTAGAACAAAGAGGAACGCTTATGGGTGACTCGATGATTGGCCACAAGTTCCCGATACCATGACCGAACTGAAAACCACTCCATCCGAAGAACATACTTTACATTCAAAGGGATACAAACTTCAAAAGTTTTTAGGCGAAGGAGCATATGCTAAGGTAACTCAATGTAAATTATTACTGACATGTTAGCTCTACATAACAACAATAATAACATGTGCACACACTTGTCATTGACAGGTTTACATGACCGAATACTCGACAAGAGATGGTGGTCCTACAATAACGCTCGCCTGCAAAATCATCGAGACATCCAAAGCTCCAAGAGATTTTGTCGCAAAATTTCTACCTCGCGAGATAGACGTGCTCATTCGCTTAAATCACCCGCACCTGATACACGTTCATAGCATATTCCAGCGTAAAACTAAATACTATATTTTTATGCGATTCAGTGAGAACGGTGATGTCCTCGGCTACATATTGAAGAACGGGTGCGTGTCTGAGAACCAGTCTCGCGTGTGGATGCGCCAGCTGGCGCTGGGCTTGCAATACCTGCACGAGTTGGAGATTTGCCATAGAGACATCAAGTGCGAGAACATTCTGTTGACGTCAAATTTCAACGTGAAGTTGTCGGATTTTGGGTTCTGTCGAGTATGCGTGAGCGAGTTGAACGAGCCGATACTGAGCGAGACCTACTGCGGCTCCATGTCGTACGCGGCGCCTGAGATCCTGCGCGGGAAGCCATACAGTCCGAAGCCGACGGATCTCTGGTCGTTGGGCGTGGTGCTGTTTGTGATGCTCAACAAGTCCATGCCGTTCGACGACACGCGGATGCGCAAACTGTACGAGCAGCAGATGGCAAAGAAGTACCGATTCAGATCACGAGTTGCCAGCACCTTATCGGTCGAATGCAAAACTGTAGTGAAGCATCTTCTGGAGCCCGACGTTGGTCTACGATACTCTCCAGCTAATATCCTCCAGTCAGAATGGATCGCTATGGATAGTAGACTCACAAGTATGTTCAATGGTTTATTAGATTTTTTCAATGTATACCTAAAAATAAATCTATACATAGTATAAAACAAAGTCACTTTCCACCGTCTGTCCCTATTTGTATGTACGCTTAGATCTTTTAAACTACGCAACGAATTTTAATGCGAAGTTTTATGCACAAAAAAAAAGATATAGGTAGGGGAAATATAGGGGCCCACTAGTAATAAATAATATATTGGCACGGGGCCTTAAACGTTCAACCAGTCTCCGGCTCACCAGCGGAAGACCTTGGTCACCCTCGTTTCGCCAGCGCTATTAGGATGCACACCTAACGAAAGGCGAGCTCGTTGCGGTGCTGCAATTCGACTAGCCTCAAAGTATGAAACGGTCACCCATCCAGTTCCCCAGACATAGCGAGCATTGCTAAACCTTGGTTATTGGTCACGTAAGCAACCTGCCAGTAGAACAGTGCCGCTCCCCACTCGACCAGTTCATAACCTACAGTACACAATTTGAAATTTCAGCGCTTAACGTTGTTGAAGCAGCTGCCTTAAAGCGTGCACAAGATGAACGACATAAGGCGCATAAAAAATCCTTTAGCAAACAACAAGGCGAAATTCTTGAAGGACGGAATACTTCACTACACAAGGTAGATAATAATCATAGTATAGGCTGCGTAACATTTTTGGGTACACCTACTAACGGTGATGCCTACATATTATTTATAAAGCGATATCTTAACCTAAACGCAAAATTTTGTTTTACAGAACCAAAGTGAAATGTTAAAGTCTCTCGCAACTTTAATAAGCGGTAAAAAATAGTATTAAATGGATAGTAAAAAGGTACGTTTTCCCACATCCATTGTTACATCTTTATTTTATTTTAATTAAGTAAATTAACTTGCATCCATGGACCATCAATTTTTTTTTATAACAAAGCTAATCTACTTACTTATCATCAGGCTCATTCCAACGAAGAAGAATTAAAACTAACCGGCTCGGAACAATTGACTCTTGCTGCTCGTGGGTATAAAGTCATCAAGAAGGTGAACGAGGGTTCCTATGCGAAAGTAAGTTTACCTTGCGACTTTCATTAACCTACCCACATAGTAATGTTTAAATTCACGTAACTATAAGTAATAAATAAATCTGACCTCCGTGACCCTGCTGCCAGGGGAACCTGACCAGATTGGATCATTCAGTCGCCTGAATGTGCAGGTTTTATCACGATGTTTTCCCTCACCGTACGAGTATCGTTTAGTATTTTTTTGAGTTATGTACTAATGTACATAACTCAAAAAAAGAGTCATTGGAACATGGCGGCAGTTGGATTCGAACCCGGTACCTCTCGGTTACGAATCGGAAACCGTTACCACTAGGGCACCGACGCTTCAACTAACTATGAGTATCTATATCTATTACATCACAGGTCTACCTAGCTGAGTATAGGAATCCAAATAAAAGTGACAAGTTATCCATATTAGCATGCAAGGTCATCGACACAAATACAGCGCCAAAAGACTTCGTGAAAAAATTTCTACCAAGGGAAATTGAAATGTTGATCAAACTGAATCATCCTCATTTGGTTCATACGCATAGCATATTTCAGAGGAGGTACAAATACTTTATATTCATGAGGTTCATGGAGCACGGAGATCTGTTAGAATACATACTACAGAAGGGGGCGGTGCAAGAGGACCAGGCGAGGATATGGGCGCGGCAGCTCGCTCTGGCGATACAGTACATGCACGAACTAGAAATTGCTCACAGAGACATCAAATGTGAGAACGTCCTCTTGACCGCCAATCAGAATGCTAAATTGTCAGACTTCGGTTTCGCCCGATCGTGTGTCGATAAGCGATTTCGAGATATTCATAGTGAAACCTTTTGTGGATCATTGTCTTACACCGCCCCGGAAATACTGCAAGGATCCCCATACTACCCGAAGCCCACTGACATCTGGTCGCTCGGCATTGTGGTGTATGTGATGCTGAACCGAGCGATGCCCTTTGAGGACAAGCACATCAAGCAACTCTATCAGGCACAGATGAACAGGAGCTGGAAGTTCCGATCGCGTTACATCGACACGTTCTCGGACAGCTGCAAACGCTTGATAACAATCATGTTGGAACCCTGTTACACTAACAGAATCAAGATAGAGCAAGTTGTAAACAGTGAATGGATCGCAATGGATTCCAGATTGTTGGGTACGTAAGGAGTAAATAATATATAACTTATTTATTGATGTAATTGATGTACAGTGACCGAGATTTTGGAGATAGATCTAGAAAAGCACTACGGCACCCTTAATGGGACGTGTGGGTAGTAGATTTTTTAACACGAGGTACGAAAATCAGTTAAAGTTGTTGAGATCAAAGAACATAAAGTTCATTTTCCATTATGCGCGACATGCGGTAATAGGAAATGAACTTTATGTCGTGTACCTACACAAGGAAAACGAAAACTTTACACGTAAATCTACTTGAAAATTACACTTAGACGCTACTTCGAAGTTGTAAAGGTTTTTAAAGAAATTTGGTAAAATGAAAGAAAATATCATATTCATAAAAAAAATTGGGGCAACTACTTCTCGGGTTTATATTTAGGATTCGTCTCTCTATGTGGAGGCTCAGGTCCAATAGTGCATTCTTGAGGGTTATGATGTTGTAGAAAGGTTTGTATATATAAATAATTCAGAATGGTTCTTGATCCTAGGCCACCCCGCGTAGAATTCTAACCCTAGTAACACTGTTCTGTATTTGTTTCTACATTAATAATTAAAAATAAACAGAATGGACACCGCAAGAGACGTTGGCATACAAGAAAGCTCGCGAAGAAAGAAACCAACTTATTAAAAAAATCGAAAATGAGTTAGAAGGCAGAGATTCAAAAACTGAAAAGGATAGTTTCCAGAATCCAGAATCGTCCTTGATCAAAAACGCCATCGAAGTCGCCCGGGCCGGATCCTCGGAGTCGTAATGACATAACAAACCGTAGTAACCTTTTCTCCTTATATGTTTTTGTAAATTTGACTTGTAATGAAATGTTAATTATGAAGCTATTCGCAGAAGCAGAAAAATAAACATTTATTAAATTAATTCGATATTTTGAGAACATTAGGAAACTTCCAACTACATGCATAGTTCAGAAGGAAAACCAACTAAAACATAATAGCACAATTTCGCCATCACACCACCCGCTGCGGGCTGGGTACACATCATATTTCACGCATGTATTGGTTATGGATTCCTCCTGATTATGGTTGCATTAACATCGGACAGACAGGAGGCACCTCGGTGTATGTTAGGTATTCGCCGACGACATTGTCCTTGTCGGAGGGAGATAATGCACTCGAGGTCCACAGTAGGTTGATAAAATGGCGGGAAAAACTGGAGAGTCGGACTGAAGATCAGTAGAACAAAAATCAAGCACTTGTTCTGCGACTTCGGTTCCCTATCCAGGTTTTCTCCTATCGCCTTAAATAATGTATCCCTACGAGTTTGCTCCGATTTCCGATACCTATTGATCCAGAATGATGTCGATGTGCCGTGTGGTGTCAGGTAGAGTAGAATAGCACCAACCCTAACCACTCAAGGGTGTCGTACAAGGCGACTAATGATATAAAGGCAGACACCTGAGACCCTCGTATCGCCGGAAAATGGGCAGCAGCGTTTTCTGTTGCATATTCTTAACACTGCGATCTCCAACCCGCCTGCCAAGCGTGGAGATTATGGCAAATCCCCCCAAAATGACAAAGGTCGCTCAGCGGGCTATGGAACGTGCTATGCTCGGAGTTTCCCTGAAGGACAAAATTCGTAACGAAGTAATCCGACAGAGAACCAAAGTGAATGACATAGCGCACAGAATTAGCACGCTGAAGTGGCAGCGGACTGGCCATATCTGCCGACGAACCGACAACCGCTGGGGTAAACGAGTTCTTGAGTGGAGACCGCGACTCGGCAAGCGTAGTGTAGGACGCCCTCCGGCCAGATGGAGTGACGATTTGCGAAAGTCTGCGGGTGGATGCTGGATGCGGAGAGCTGAAGACAGGGTGCATTGGCGCTCATTGGGGGAGGCCTATGTCCAGCAGTGGACTGGTACTAGGCTGATGATGATGATGATGATGTCGATAGTCGACCGTGACGTGAACAATAGAATCAATGCGGGATAGATGAAGTGGCAACAGGTTTCGACAACAATATGCGATCAGCGGATGGCCTTTAAACTTCAAGGCGATCGATAGACCTGGCGTATTGTATAGATTATTCAGATCTTATATTCATATTCATAATACGCCAGGTACCTGGGCCACCAAGCTCAAAATTTTTCCATACAATTTGTATGAAATGTTTGCTAATTCAACTACATTTCAAAAGTTCGCTATTATTCGTTAGATTGAAGAGTTTAGCAGGCAGTGACACTTTTTCGTTTAACTTCAAACCAACCACTTATCAATAAAATTTTATGTGACCCACCTCTCCTACATCAATGTATTAATTAGGCACATGTGATTGGTATTTATTGAATGGGCGACACAGAGTTGCGCTGAGTTGGCTGTAATTCACGAACCGTCTTTAGCGCGAACGGTTTTTATCTACTGTTTACACTTCCCTGTATAACAATCTCTTTGGTTTACACTTTGAGCATAGAGATCTTGCACCTAGTTGATATTGAAAGGAGTACAATCGCAGGAGTCTTTATAGGCATTACTATCTCATAGAAAAAATAAACTGGCACAGTTAGAAACGCCTTTATGGAATCGCCAATAAAAAAAACATAAACTGACACAAACATCATTTTTAGGATGGATCAAAATAAATAGTAAAAATGCCCGTAATACAAAAATGTGTAAATATGTTAGCTTAAACAGGACCCCCCACCATTATGCAATTAAAGATTAAAGTTAAAATGAAATAGGACAGTAATTTTCCCCCATGCCCAATGACCGAGAAAGTACCGCCCGAGTCGGCCGTGACTCAATCCGACCTCAATATATTACAAGAGAAAGGGTTCATCTTGGAGAAGATGATAGGGGAAGGATCATATGCTAAGGTAAAACATGCATTACTCATATTAATTGCATTGAGTGCGTGCTTTTCACAACTGCGAATTGATCCAAACATTGCGTTGCAGGTGTTCAGATCGACGCAGATGGTGGATGAGACCCGGCACGCCGTGCTGGCTTGCAAAGTGATAGACACGGCTCAAGCACCCCGCGACTACCTCACCAAGTTCCTTCCCCGCGAGCTAGACATCTTGATCCGAGTGAACCACCCGCACATCGTCCACGTCTCCACGATATTCCAGCGACGCGCCAAGTACTTCATATTCCTGCGATTCGCCGAGAACGGAGACCTGCTAGACTTCCTCACGCAGAACGGGGCCGTGCCAGAGAACCAAGCCCGGCTGTGGATGAGGCAAATCATCTCGGGGATCCACTACATCCACACCATGAACATTGCCCACAGAGATTTGAAGTGCGAGAATATACTGATAACGGCGAATTATAATGTCAAGATTACCGATTTCGGTTTCGCAAGGACGGTGAGGCTTCGCGAGCGGGACGTGCTGAGCGAGACCTACTGCGGCTCGCTGTCGTACGCCGCGCCCGAGGTGCTCAAGGGCGTGCCGTACCTGCCCAAGATGGCCGACATGTGGTCCATAGGCATCATTATGTATACCATGCTCAACAAAGCGCTGCCCTTCAACGAGACCTCCGTCAAGAGGCTATACGAGAAACAGGTAAGACAAATTCCCGCCTATTAAAGAACTCACTCATACTCATGTCATACAAATCGGTATAGATTTGACTCAACCATTGATGTCTTTAGGTGATGCGGAAGTGGCGTTTCCGAACCGGAATCGTGAATCAATTGTCCAGTGAGTGCAAGAATCAAGTGACGTTGCTGATGGAGCCGGAGGCGAAGGCGCGCCCGACCGCCGGGAACATATTTAACGGCCCCTGGATCGCCATGGACCCCAGGCTTTGTAGTGAGTCCTCTTTGTTTTTTAGTGGTTCCTATCTAATTTTTAGTAGAAGTCCTTTGGCGCAACCAAACCATGGGGGAGCTTTCGGAAATTTTGGAACGTGTGAATGTGACTTAATTTTTTTTTAAATGTTATACTAATTGAATAAATGAATAAACGGTAACTTCATAGAAACCAACAGGCGGCCTTATCGTTTAACGCATTTTTTTTCAGGCAATCTTTGGACAGCGAAGTATCAATAAGGATAGGGAATTCTAATCAAAGTATTATATTTCCAGAATTAACATTTTTAGAAGAGTCCCTAATGAAGCAAGCTCAAGAGGACTCCGCTAAACACGATAAAGATTTCGAAGAGGAATCTGAAGTTGAAAGAATAGCAGAGCTGCGCCGGAAAGGAAGGGGAAAGGGTAAAACCTTGATAAATCTTTTGTTGAAGATAAAGTATAGCCTGTGTATTTTTCCTTCCTTTACTTCGAAACTTGACACCGATATAGTTCAAGAAAGAATCGTAGAATTTACTGCTCCTTCCACAGGCCACGCGTGCGAATCCGCTGGCTAGTGAGTTTGTTTCTCCCGCGCCTGTTTCCGGACAGAATTCGTTGAAGAATTAGATGACCATCTATGGTTTTCCGAGATCAAGCTAGATAAGCAGTAAATTTCGTCTCAAAGAATATATGGTACTAAGAATAAGGGGCTTGCACCAAATTCTTAAACGCATTTAAGTTCTAACTTAAACAAAAAACTTAATACAAAAAACACGTCTACTATAATTCTTAAACCTGTTTTAGAATTTGGTGCAAGCCGGGCTAAATAAAGATTTCTAATTATTTTTCCAGAGGGCCTAAAGATATTAAAAAGCGGCGACACAAATTATGCAAAATCACAACAGGTGTTCGAAGGTAAGGAATAATGAATTCGTACATTGAAAACAGCAATATAAGTTCATTCAGTGTTTATTTACTCTTAAGTTACTGTAAAACTTTATTCAATACACTTTGTATAAACGACTTTGTTCTTATATTTTGTCGGCATTTATTTCTAATTTTTTACAAAGCTATGGAAGACAAGGGTCCAACGTTAAGGGATATTGTATAAGACGATTACTTGGCACAACTTGTTAGGAACAGGATGGATTCTACGCAAGTTTTAAAAATACTTAACTAGATGTATAAAATCTTAAAGAACGTTATTCTAAATGCCTGTTTAGTCAATTATTTATGCTAATTGTAGTTTTCAGTTTAGTATTGATCAATTTATTATAAGCGAATGTCTCCAATACAAGGTAGGTACGTTCTTGATTACAAATCGATTAACACTTATCTAAAACACTGAAATTACAGCAAATGGAAAAATGACACCGGATTTATATTGTCTCCATTCAGTCGTTTTCTAATACACTAATTTTAATATTACAATATAAAACATTATAAGTACTGTAAAATCTTGTAACAAACTTTTTAGGTACTGAAATCTTAATAAATATTACCTAAACTTATGGTAATAATCATGCATCGCATTTGCCTCATGTTTAACATCCCCATTAATCTAGGGATTATCAGCAACAATATTATTTAAAATTAAATATATAAAAATCCTTTCAATACTTGATTAGTCTGATAAAACGCTAATTCCTTCATATAACATTAATACAAACAGTATTCCGCACAATGCAGCCTCTTTGTGATAGCTTGGTTGAAAACGATAGCGTCAAGAGTCTAGTTGATATTACTAAGATATAAACTGGACTAAATTTCGAGTTAATACTATCAATATGTCAAAATACTAATAATCCTCGTAAGTATTGGATAGGTGTGATATTTTAAGTTGGAATGTCCATTGATAGTCAGGATTTGCACAGTCAGGTCACACAATCACGAAACACACTCTCAAACGCTTAACTTAATTCATAATTAAATATTTTCTCTCTTTAAATATATCTCTATAACTCTCGAGAGTTACAACTCTGTGATCTAATATAAGCATATTTTTGGCAGTTAGGTTTAATTTAAATTAAGTTATTATTAAAATCTAACAATAAATAACGCCTTGGACTTATGTTTGCAATGCAAGTGATGATTGTAGACACCCAAAGTTTCAAAATCGTGTACTTCTTCAAATTTAGCACCAGCCAAGATTCATTCACCAATTTTAAAGTAACAAAATAAAATCTAATGTAATGTCCAAGATATGAAGTTGGATATCATTTCGCGTATTTTATATATGTGGGCAGTATCCGCCATGATCTATAATCTACTTGAATACAATGTAGTCGAGTTGCTGGATATGCAACAATCTAATCTAAAGTTAAATTAATATGTTTTAACTGTGTGCCTTACACTTACAATACAATACAACAATGTAAACAAAGCTCTATCATAGAGATCTCCAAGACACAGGTAAAGTAATACCAGGAGGTACCTCCGATTGCTTTGTATTGTAACAAAATTCTGGCAACATTCGGAGTAATATAATTATAAAAATGTGCGTTTTACAAATAAAATTCTTCTATGATTTCACCATGTCTCATCTTAACTTCACGCTCATGGTCATACAAACAAACAAACACAATCGAACACGCTCCTTAACAACGCGCATTGTATACGATTTGCGTCAAACATGTTTTTGTGTGATTCTCCGTCATTAACAACACAGCGTTCACGGTTTGTTTCGGTTTCATCTCCCATTCAATAGCCCGCACCGAACCCAATAAATGATTCACGTCACTATGCACGGTCCCGCCAGGAACTTGTACTATAGATACGGCAGGTTTGATGTCCCGTCATTGGCCGTGTACTGTGCATGCGGCAGCTTGCTGTCACGTGATTGGCCGTAGAATGCTCGTGGGGGGGGTGTTGGTTGTATCCATAGTGTACACATAGTGTGGTCAGACGACGGTTTCGGGGCTGGGGTGAGCTACGAGCGGGTGCTAGTGCGCTCTCGCCGCGTCACGCGGGGGAGAGACAGCCGACGCGACGCCCGCTCCCGCTGATTTTACTCTCATCGTCTGCGGATGCGGTTTGGACAGTTAATGAAATGGGTAAAGAGCATTGGGCCCACGAAAACGTTTTCTTTCATCAATGTAGAACTTTCCCGGAAACGTTATCTAGTTCGTATTCGACGTTCATAGAAACTAAAAAATTTTGATTCTAGTTTTGATTACCGGGATCAAAATTTTTCGGCGGAATCAGACTGAATTAATGAAATATCGATGAAACGGAAATTTTGATCTTTTAGGGAGAATTTTATTGTGAACGTTTTCTTAGGCCAACCAAAAATATAAAGGAAATTCATTAGTCAGTGGAGCAATATACAATTATTTTATCATAAAATATTCATGTTACATTAAATAAATAAAATTCCAAATAGATAATAGAAAAAAAAAGCAATTTAGAAAAATGTAATTGCCAAACCTGAGTTAATAATTTACAAAACCAATCCAAAAACTTGAATATTATTTTAACCAACCCGAACACCTCGTTAAAACGGTTAACAAAATACACAGACACCCAAAATGGAAAAGTGCAAATATAAGTGAAAAAAAAATTGTGGTTACCAGATAACTACCGAGTAATTTGCTCCACTTTTCTCTGGCAACGCAAAAATACTTCAGACTGCCAAATGCGATCTACTGTCTCGTACATAAATATTATTGCACATAGAATTTGAACAACTTCAGAAGCTCATAAGAGTCCACTGCTACACCCGAGCATCGATTTGTAATTTGGTACAAAATATAACAATTGGATCTATATAATCATACATATTCTACAGGGTGTTACGTAATACATGTATAAAGCCGAAAGGGTGTTAAAGTATAGCTTGCAAAGAGTACACTAGCGACTTCAAATTATCCGGACATTTAATTTTAATTTTCATTAAAAAATCTTCGTTTTTAAAGAAAAATAATCATATCGACTACGTTGAAGCGCAGCTCTATTTTAAGTTGATGGTTCTACAAGGAGCAGTTCAATAACCTCGTGCGACCCCTATGAAAATAGAGCAAGCTTCTTAAGCCTACTACCAGGAGCCTATTGCTAGGTACACACGCACCGGTTTCGGTCAACGATTGTTTGTTGGCGCGTGCCGGCCGGCGATCCGCAGCGCAGCGTGGCGGTAACATCAAACGGATAGAAGCAATCGACCAAACGCAGTTACGTTGAGTGTATACGCACCATAAGATGGAGTTTAGTAAGCTCATGCCATCCATATCAAAACAAACGAACCTCCTACATCTTACTACCAGGCGTCGAACTAAATGTTACCTATTTATCTACATGAATAATGCGCTTATTACACCTGACTAAATTCAGTCGACTAAATTCAGAAGCAAAAGGCGTGAGAGTAAATCGAAGTGGAATGTATTGCTCATAGAATAAGGTTCATTTTTGTATCACTCGTATTATGTTACGCGTCGCTCTGTTTTTCAAAAGGCGTGATACTAAAATGGGCCTTATTCTATGAGAAATACATTTTACTTTGATATGCTCTCACGCTTTTTGCTTCTGAATTAAGACGACTAAATTTAGCCAAATGTAATAAGCGCATAAGATCTACTAAATTAAGTAGGAACTTACCTACACAAATTATTTTCAATAGGTATGACTCGTACGCGAGAGGTACCGGATTCGAATCCCACTGCCGCCATGTACCAGTGACTCTTTTCTGACTTATGTACTTACATTAGTGAAATACTAACCGATGCTTTAACAATGACGGAAAATATCATGATGAAACCTGCACATTTAGGCGACTGAATGTCTAACCATGATCCAATCTGGTCAGGCAATCAAGTTCCTCTGGTAGCAGGGTCAGGCAGAACTCAGGAGTGTCAGATGGCAGTTGACCCTAGGCTCTCGTGCGCGAGAGCAAAACCAGGTCTTTAACTGGTTGCTATGCAATACGTAAGTAGGTAGGTAGCATGGTGTTTGGCCTACTGCTAGTTTGCACTCATGCATAGAATAATGATTATCACAATACTTAAACTGTTGAACGCTGAACACAGACAAGACTACGTTAATGCTGGTACCTGAAGCAATAAATCATTCATTCATTCATATCGTTAACACTCTTATCACAGTTATCTTCACAGTAGGTACTTAGGTATCCTACACATACAACGCAACAAGTAATCACTTCGATCACGCGAAAAGCTAAAACCGAATGAACGAACACGACACGAAAGTAGGTAAATTTCGTCAATGGAAGCCGCGCCGTAGATCAAAGGCACCGCCACAGGTCGGCTCGCCTCGGCCCGTGGCGGCGCGGGCGGGGCGTTTGTCGGCGGTTGATTGACCTGATTATGAACTTGAGTAACCTATTACAACTGATTTCTAGAGATGCGGTCTTTCGTTTTTAAAATGTCATTATCGACATTGAAAAAGAAAAAGTTCGATAGTCATTTTCTCGCTAACTATTCCACGCAAGAAAAAAATGATTGTACCTATCGTTTTAATACGTGTAGCACTCCACCCAGTTCACGGCTTTATACATATATTATGAAACACCCTGTATATCTATCTTAGACAATAATTTGCATTAATAAATACTAGCAGAAATATTGTCATCTCTCCGTCCCACTGGTTATGTAAGGTAGATACAAATGTACGGTAAACATAAATATCAATTCGATCGAAAATGGCGTGTAACCAATTACTGTTCATATATTAGTAGTGTTAGTGAGCGACTTACGGGCGACGTGGGCATGTCACCTGAGCTGTCGTCGTGTAGCGGACACACGAGGTCGCCTAGGTCCAACCCGTCCTTGCTCTTCTTGCGCTTCAGGGAGAACTGAGCCTTCTTTGGTACCTGTTATGGTTTGTTTTTGTTTATTTGTTTTGTTTAGATCCATGATACAGGTTTAGTACAGTCGGCTTGCAGCAAATTCCTTAACGCATTAAAGCTGATACTTAAACAAAAAACTTTAAACGTAGAAAAAACGTTAAACATCATTCTTAAGTGTTTAAGATTTTGGTGCAAGCGGGGCTTAATGCATTATCTCCCCTAGAAAACATCTTCTACCTCATTGCTTCCCATCAGGTAAGACGAGGTTGAATACCAGCCTATTTCCCATAAAAAAATAACAATTTCTTTTAATAATCCTAAGTTTAGAACGATACTGTTAAATTCTTGTCCAACAGTAAATGTAGCACATTATTTTCATTGGTTTTTACTCATAAAAGAAACGTTCAAGCTACACTTACCTTGTATTTGGTAGTAGCAGTCAGTGGCTGGTAGCCGAGTGTTTGTTCCGCGTTCCGTTTCTGCTGTATGACGTCACGGCCAAGCAACTCGTTGAATCTGAGATGTAATCGCAGTCACAAGGTTATTATTTTTTTAATATTATTTTTATTATTTTAACAATTTCCCTGCGGAAGAGTATTTTTACAATAATTATGATATTATTTTAAATTTTTCTGTTTTTTTAATGTAAAAGTATAGGTAACAAATTATAGCCAAGTTACCGTTGCGTAAGATGTCTTCTGAGCAGCGTCTTGTTGGCAGGTATATTGAGCAACGCCGCCAACAACTCCGCCGTGAAGCGCGGCTCCAACAACATCAAGCCGCCGTGCACGCCTGTCAGTAAACCAAAGGTAAAGGTTTTACAAACTTGCATTGTTTGTAACTATGTATGTATTTATCACAGACTCTCACACGACCAGATAACTACCGAGGAAAGAGGAGGTTATTGCCATAATCTCCACGCTTGGCAGGCGGGTTGGAGATCGCAGTATTATACATTAAACAATTGAAAAAGCTGCTGCCCATTTTCCAGCCTACGGAGACTCTAGATCTTCAGCCTCGAAAATATTAATCGTCTTGTATGGTAACCCTTACACCTATAAGTTTAAGGGTTGGTGCTATTCTACTCTGCCGGGCAACATACGGCCAATGTAAATCGTATGTATGTATGTTCGGGGCAAATCTTACAAGCCTAATTTGACTCACTTCCTGTTACCGGGTGTTTCTATACCCATGTAACTTGGATGATAATTCATTAACATGGTTGGAGCTGGTCTGATGATGGAGTCGGAATTTAGTTATAGGAACTAATGAACGCAATACGATAACACCATCGGGGTTTGGGCTCTTTGGAATAGTCTTAATGAGTACCCCTAGGTGATATTCAAGCCTTAGGAACTACTGAACACAACAAGATAACCGCATCGTGATTGTGCTCTATGGAATGGGCTTGACGAGTACAATACCGCGCGATAAAAGCTTATTATGGAAAAATATTTTACATTTAAGAACTTATTCCATTAGGGGCAGGTAAAGGGTTTGTTTTATTATTTTTTGTTTGTTTTATCTGAACGCAAATTTGCCCGCGTTAAAATCCCAACCGTCTTCGTTATTTCATCCCCCACATCCTATTTCATTTCTCCTCATTTAAGTTTTTTTTATACAACTAAAGTGGCAAACAAGCTTACGGCCTGCCTGATAGAAAGCAGTCATCGCAGCCTATGCACATTTGCAATACCAGGGGCATCATCCATGCGTTGCCGACCCCAAAAAACATTTTCACCCTTATGTTTTTTATAGTTATAGTTTTTATGCCGAAATACGTTGTCTCATTTAATACGTTTTGTACGTTTTATCTATCTAAAGGCGGCGTCCCATGCCGTGACGCCAAGACTGCAAAAGCGGGAGAACATACACGGCTTACATCAACAGAGGAAAACAGATTAGTACACTTGTGAACTAAATATTATTCAAAGTTACAGAAAGGGTAAACTAAGGACTCGTCGAATTTGTCAAGTTATTCAATAATCGCCATTTATAGAAAAAATAATCTTTTGTAGCTACTGCCACATACAGGATATTACGTTGCCAAATGGAATTGGCTAAAATAAGGGCCGCTCTCCCTTAGGCACCAATAACTCATTCTTAAACTGGAGGTTTTATTAATTTGGTAAATGAAAATTGCTTTAACGAATTTCCATACTTCTTTTTGGAACTTTGTCTTATAAAGTAAAATAAAAATATTTTAAGAAAAAAAACCATTGGAATTTTAAAAAGGAAACTGATAAAGTGATTTTGAATTCTAATAAAATCTACATCACATACTTCAACTACGGCACACAGGTCAATGCATTTGTTTTGTTTACCTTTTGTGTAAATTTGTAAGATAGTAAATGTACGGCAAAATGTAACTGTTTCAATGTTAATAAACTTTACACAACCAATCATTTATGTTATGATTTTAGAATCTTCATCCCAACACAGGAAATAGTCCACCAGTACCACGTATATCAATCATCGACTGCACTGCCTGCTCATAGCGCGGGCAGATTATGTTACACAATTTCCATATTGGTCGACTTTGTGCCTCTTGCATATATCGGTTCCCTACAACATTTACAAGTTCGCCCGACATTCTGTTCTATTGCACACACGAGCGATCTATGTAATGAGGGTTTCTCAGCTTATTACTACACACAACAATGTATGTGTTATGGACTATGTATGTAATTTATATAATATCTGAATTTTTTTTTGTATTGTATTGTACAATGCTATGCTATAATGCCCACCTCCAGGTGGGCAGACAGAAAAGACACTGCTAAAATGTTAATACAGTATAACTAGAAATGGACTAACATTTTGAACTAAATGCCATAGTCGCTGTTGGTAAACAAATAGCTATCCAACGCCATTACACATTTCCCTTGGAAGTGAATAGAACAAAAATAAAAGCCGATTAGTATGACAAGTATAGTACAGCATAACTCCGAATGGGTTCAAATTTACAACGAGATCCCATAGTAACATTACTTCAGCTCGAAAATAGCTATCCAACGACGTATTACCTATAGCTATTGAAGGTCGGTACCAAGATTTGCGTTTTCTTTTACAGTCTAACAAGAAAGTCGTGAACAATTTGAGGGCGCCACTTGAAAGCAGGAGTACTCAGTTTGATAGAAATTCATTGTTGCAAAAGCAGTAGTTCCTTTTCAGACTTTGTAAATAAAACATTTTTTATTTTACTCAGTGACAGACGAGCAGACAGTCCACTGGATGGTAAGGTGAATGTCGCCTATAAACATCTATAATTCATACATTTAGTTTAAAAAATGCAGAATAGCAGGTGCGTTGTCACTGTGAGGACTAAGATGAAATGCCTCATGATATAATTTCGCTACCTTATCCTTCAAACCGGAACACAATAATGCAAGCATTGTTGCTCGGCGGCAGAAATAGATAAGGCGGTGGTCACCCAGGCAGACTCCTCAGGCTTGACAGGGTCCTACCACCTGATAAACCACATTATTGAAGCTAAGCTACAGAGCCTCAAGCATCGGCGTAGGGTTGCGCGTCTGTCGGTCTTCAATTTATACAGGTTGCATTTCGGAGAGTGTGCTAATGCAGTTGCACGACCTCATTCCGCTATCGGGATACGCGATCTGGGCGAGCGGTTCATCCTTATCTCGTGGATGAATGAATGAAATGCGTTGCCTGTGTCTTCCCTGATCAATATAATATAGACGCCTTCAAGGCTAGAGTGAATAGGCTGTTCCTAGTCCATCCTCGGCCGCATCGTCACTTACCATTAGGTAAGATGGTGCTCAAATGCCTGCCTTGTCTAAAAAAAAATACAACTGCCAACAACCCACCTGCCCCCCGCAAATTGGGCGCGTACTCAGCCAAGTCGATCTCCTTCAGCCACTGCATAACCCGGTGCGAGGACCAGCGCGCGAGCCCGGGCACCGGCTCGTCGCCCTCCGCCGGCGCCGGCTCCCCGTCAGCCGCGCGACGGATCATCGTGTCCGCGCCGAACGAGTGCGTGCGGAGGACTTGGATGCCTGCGGGGGGATTATACGTTTAAATAATACGTAAAACAAAAAGAAAAAGAAAGAGTAAAAGAAAAAAGAAAGAGAGAGAATAGAGGCGGAGGGAAAGAGAGGCCGCGGACGACCACCGACGACTTGGATGAGAACTTTACAAAATGATATCATAAAAAATAATCATCTTGGCGTTTATATCCCGGTTATGCTCTCGCGCACGACAGGGTCCGCCTTGACCATGATCCAGTATATGGAGGACCAGGTACAGTGGAGCGACTGCCATCTGACCTTCGTGACCCAGCTTCCAGGGAACCTGACCAGATTGGATCATGGTTACACATTCAGTCGCCTGAATGTGCAGATTTTATCATGATGTTTTCCCTCACTGAAAAAGCATCGGTTAGTATTCAACTAATGTACATAACTCAGAAAAGATTCATCGTTACATGATAGCGGTGGCATTTAAACCCGGTACCTCTCGCTTGCGAATCGGATACCGTAAGAACTCGGCCACCGGCGCTCCCTATTCTCAATAAAATGCAGCTGACCCCTCACGGTCAGCAATTTACTGAGGATCACATCGAATGATATTTTATCGAGGGAATATTGTGTGTTTGAATAATAAGTGTACCTGCTTATATCGTGTCTCTATTTTGTTATATGGTATAGGAAATCCTGTGTATATCCATACCGAGCCGTGTCAAAACTCGTGTGGTAACTATAAGTTAATTGTGTAACGCTGTGGCCAACAGTTCTCTGATATTAATGATTAAAATGGTAACTTTTGCGATTCCGTATCATTGATTTCATGGGTTCAGTTGCTAACAAAGTTCCATTGCAATAAACTGAAACTATAAAAGCGATCATACGTAATCGCAAAAGTAATAATTTCAATAATTCAAATCAGAGAATTGTTGGCAACAGAGTCATGTAATTAGCCTACTGGCGTTCGTGTCTCAGTTTCATGTGAAAAATCGTAACCGGGGTAAATTTGCGAGAAGAAAAAAAAGTATCAGGTAGGATCGTACCTTCGGGCACGCGATAGCCAACCCCTTTGTGACGAGAGTGCCTGCGTTGTATACTCACGGCGTCTCACAGACAGCGCGTGCAGCGCCATCGTGACCCTCAAACGCGTGTGTGTGCTCACTCACCCCGTCTCACAGACAGCGCGTGCAGCGCCAACGTGACCCTCAAACACGTGTGCTCACTCACCCCGTCTCACAGACAGCGCGTGCAGCGCCAACGTGACCCTCAAACGCGTGTGTGCTCACTCACCCCGTCTCACAGACAGCGCGTGCAGCGCCAACGTGACCCGCAGATGCTGGTGCAGGTCCTGGTGCGCCAGGCGGTGCAGGCCGCGGCCGTCCAGCGCGGCGTCGGCGGCGGCGGCGCGCGCCCCGCACAGCCCCGCGTCCTCCAGCCAGCGCAGCGCCCACGCCGCGTCCAGCTGCCCGGACAGCGTGAGCAGCGGGTCGCCGTGCCCGCCCTGGGGGTGGGGGGGAGATTGGTGAGAGTGGGTTTCGGAACTATTGCTGGACCGTTTAATAGTAGTAATAGACGCTCCGATTTGGCTGGAGCCGACCAACCGTCAAGTTGCAGTTACTAATCCTTACGCGGTATGATATATAGTCGCTTTTGTGTGCTTTTCGCCCGCGCATCCGAATTGATCAACAACTTTATTTTGTACATCATAAGGAATTAGTATCAACTGCCACTGAATGACGGTTGGTCGGCTCCAGCCAAAACGGAACGTCTGTTACTAGTTAACTTTCCAGTCTGCGAAGCTTGTAGGGCTCGGTCGCGAGAGATATAACTGGGTGTCTCGCTTACTCCAACGCAAATCAAAAGATTTAACTAGAGTTATCTCTCTCTCTCTCGCGCAACTAAGCCCATCTTGCTACGGGGACAGGTAGCGCCAGAAAAAGCCTTTACGACCAGACCAGGTGCGGATCCAGGATTTGGTTGAGGGGGGACAAAGTAAAAATTATAGGTATCTTCCACTTATAGGTATCGCTACTCAATGAGCGAGGGTAAAAATGTGCCCCTTTTAATGGGATAAATAATAAATTAATGAGCGAGCGGAGCGAGCTCGGAAATTTTAGGTTTTAAAACCTGGAGGAGAACAACGAATGTGTGAGCGAGCGGCGAGTTCGAAATTTTTGATATTTTGGGTCTTAAAAGCTGCGGTGATCAATGAATGAGACACTGGAGCATTCACGACATTTTTAACGTTTGAGGTCTTAAAAGCTGGAGTGATCATTGTGAATGAGCGAGCGGAGTGAGCTTGCAATCTGTGATATTTTCTGTTACAAAAGCTTGAGGTGAACATTTAATTAATGAGCGAGCGAAAGGAGCTCGCTATTTTAGACATTTTTGGTCTTAACAGCGATGGGTGATCCTCACAATAGTAATTTAAGGAAATCAACGGATGAATAACCGCAACGAGCTAGGTGAATGATAAGAAAACTATCTGAAACTTATGAATAAGCGAGCGAAGCGACCACAAATTTTTTACATTTTGGTTCGAAATTTTTGATATTTTGGGTTTTAACAGCAATGGATGATCTTTACAAAAGTAACTTAGGGGAAATTAATGAATGAGCGACCGAAACGAGCTTGATGGAAGGTAAGAAAAGTAACTGAAATCTGTGAATGAGCGAGCCAAGCGAGCGATATTTTGGATCTTTAAAGCTGGGGTGACCAATAAATTAATAAGCGAGCGGAGAGAGCTTGCCCTTGTACATTATTTAGCGACGACATCTGTATATGTGGTGCTTAAGTTACTAGTTTGACTTTTAATAGCACAAAGCCTTTAATAGCGGGCGCCAACTTAGTATAGGCAAAGAAGCTAACTAATTTTTGTCACAAAATTTTGGAAACAATTATTAAAAATTAACCGCTTTTATTACTGAATTGAATTAAAAAGTAAACTCGCGCCACTCCTGTTCCCTATAACCATTTCGAAGAGTCATCACATCATTCACTGTGCCGCCGATACCGGTACTATCGCAATAGAATCGCTACGAAATGATTGGCATCTTGGCTAGACCCGCTGAATAGACTTGAAAGTGCATCTTGGCCACCACTCCCAATACTCACCAACAAATCCGTGAGCGCAAGGACGATCTTCTTCTTATGCATGGGGTGTTTTATGGCTAGCTCCTTCTCTATAGTGTGCGGCGCGGCGTGTGCCATAGCCCCCCTTGGCTCGTTCAACAGCCAGGCGCGCGCGGATTGGACGTAACACTCGAGCCCTTGATGCTCTAGCCACCCGCACGTGGTCTCGCAGTCCCATTCGCGCACGTCTGTCGTTTGCCTGGAGGGAGGGAAAGAGAAATAAAAAATACACCGCCACGAGATGCCAATCTGATCTCGAGACTGTTTAACCGGTCTCTGGGTGATGAGGTAAAAATGAGGGCGCTAATAAACTTTTTGGTTGAAATGTAATCGGTGTAGCGCATATTGAGTGTTTATAAATCGCATTAAGGTTTATATAATACATTTACTTAGTAAATGTTTTCAGTAGAGTGCAAAATGAATTGCTATATGTTATTTATATAAAATAAAGCAGGGAAATCGAAAAAAAAATGCCATTTCGCGCCCCATTGGATACATTTACTAACGGAAATTCGCACAATGGTACATTAAAAACGGCAAACCCTTCTAAAGTGCCACAAAGTCCAATTATTGCATGAAAATCGAACCACAAGTATCTCACCAAGGCTGCGGACTGTCCCTCGCGATGGCCACAGGTGACCCCCGCATGGATCCTCGCACGTCGACGCCACCCTCCAACCGTACACCACCCACGCCGCCCACGCCGCCCACGCCGGGCGTGAGTCTCGCGCGCACCTCACGCAGCGACGGCGACGGACTGCCTCGGGTGGGCGCCTCCTCCTTCTCAGCTGGAATGCGAGATGGGTATAGTGGTAAGGTGTGTGTGATGTTGTGGAAGGGTGGGTATAGAATCACAGAAACGAAAATAAGGCAAGGAAATAGAAATGCCGTGTGGGGCGACAATTATCGAGAACGCTTGTCGCCACCTCGGCCACTACTACACATAACTGTACTACTGTGCAATAGACTCGGGTCAACTGTGTTGGACTTCTATTGGCTTATCTAATTTTGATTTCGTTGTATAGAATAGATGAAGGTGGAGGGAACTCATTGAACAAAAGTTTCATCTCTATTTCACTATCAGTGGTCTAACCCTTCATTCATATAAAGAGATGAATATTTTAAAAGAAGGGCCTGGCCATCGAGAGCACATATATAGCTTCACGCAGGTATTACGAGTGTTCTCTCCACCTTTACCTACAACTTCATAGCCAAAAACATTCAACCGGGCTAACGCGAATCAAAATTTCACTAGATGCGTTACTGGAGAGTGAGGTCTAGTTGTCAATATAATTCGTTTTAACCAATAAGACGGTGTTATTTTGACAATGACATGACCTTATTCGCCGGTGGCGCCATTGGGTGACTAAAAATACCTCAGCCCCAATTCGTTGCACATGAACCGAGTTCCGAAACGAAAATATGTTCTGTTTGATAAAAAAATTTCTACACGCGTGGGGATTGTTCAAAGGAGATTTACAAAACATGCAAACATTCACGTCTGTAAAAAAACACCTGCATCGTAGACAGGAGTGTCAGAAGCTTCCATTCTGATCCCTAATTTGACTCTTCCACAATCATATTCGCTAACGCACAGGTGAGACAGATGCGTCAAAGGATTTTGTTAAAGCAATATTATAATGTACACAGTGGCGTAGCTTGTCCTCCAGGGGCCCCGTATCAATAGTGGTTTAGGGGCCCCCCTAGTTGATACACACAACTACAGGGGGCTAACGATTAAGTCAATAAATGGTGGATCGACGCGAACTCACATAAATTCGCGTGGTAATAATAAAAATAACTTTAATCACTGAATAAGCGAGCGTTGCGACCACTACATGTATGATAATAGACTCTAGAAAGCCGGGTCTACAAAGCGAGGGAGGTGTGCTCGAAATTTTCGGAATATAGGTATTGGCCCTTGCATTAGCTATATTAAGATCTTGCATGATTATTATATAAATGACTTAAGTTATTGAATGAGCGAGCGAAGCGAGCTTGAATTTTTCTAATTTTTCTTTTAAATATTGCGCGATTTTAATAAAAATATCGTAAAATCAGTGGACGATAGCGCCGGGCGATCTCGAAATTTTAGACATTCTGGTGTGACGAGATTGTATAATAAAATTAATTTCGAAAACAATCAAATTCTGAAATTTCTGAAATTTTGGCTATTAAAACATTCCATAATTAATTTAAAAACAGACCAATTTGAGCCAGGTCTGGTCAGGTTAAGTTATTAAGCCAAAGGCGAATGAAAACAGATTGTATCACTTGGTTCGAATTGCTATTTTGGCTGACGATCTGGTCTGAAATTCGCCACCCTGGTCTGAAAATCTTTATTAAATAATTTTCCGGGGTCCCCGTATCATTGATACGGCTGATACGGCAGTAGCTACGCCCCTGAATGTGCAGCAGAGTAATCTATGGGGAATAATGTGAACAATTTTGCGTTACTAGCGTTACTTTTTACTTTCAACAGACTTGTGAGAGAAAAAAGTACCTATTCCATTATTCACCCCAACACACAAGCACACACACATCAGCATTCATACAGCCTTGTTGGTGTGTATTTTTTATTTGTTTACTTTACACACACGACTACAATGAATTACATAGCGAAACACATATGAATAAAAAGTCATAAACAATGTTATTAAAAATAATCAAGTAGCAAGTCAATGCAGGATTTAGGGCACCTAGGCAACCGCAAATTGGATCGTATACATACTGTCAGTCAGTATCAATCATCGTTGATAATAAAATTACTATTCGAATGTACCTGCACGGCTAGCGCAAGTATGCGCGCGAGAAAAAGCGCGACATAGATCCAACTATCTTTTTCATCTGAGTATTGAGACTATTAAGAAAAGGAAATAAAATAATGTCGCGTGCAAGTATACTTGTGCTGGCCGTGCTGAATTCAAAACCACTCTCGAAACGTCAAATCTGCATCTCGCTCTAATAAATGAGCAATGACTGGGATGGATTTAATTTTCTGAATCAGAATAGAAATAGGTTTGGAAGACAATGGCGACTATTGATAATGTTTTAAATTGACAACAGTGTCTTGAAGTCTAGATTAGGTATTTAGCTATATTTATTATGCTAACTATTTTAGTATCGGTTCAACACAATATCACATGATCACATCTAAAGCAACGTAATTTTAGTACCTATTTCAGATTATATACGCATCTGACAAGCGCTCTATTTTATGTTTTAGTTACCTACAAATCACATATAGCGGTACTGCAACTCTATATTTTAAATTGGGACTTTTCACAAGTTAGGTTACAAACATGGAGCTGCTAAAGCGTCGCAGTTAAGTTAAGGGTGCATGCGTCACGTTCCGTTTGTACTCGGACATGATTGACCATGGACTGTTGCGAACGAGGGTTTCCACGCCACCAATAATCCACTAGATGGCGTTACTGAGATGTGTTAAAATACTGCGTACTATTGGACAGGTACAACTGCTGTAAGTTGCGAGATTAACCATTGTAGGAAATGGCATGGTTTTATTTAGACAGCAGTCTATGTCTGTGATCGCTATCATCCACCTCGGGTCACCTGCCTCTATTAAAGAGGCAGATAGAGTAAATTATTTCAGCCCCGGTAATCACGGTGCCGGTGGTTTAAAAGGGAGGATGGCACAGATATAAGTACGGACACAGCGAGTTACTTTGGTCGAAAGTTTGAAATAGTTTTATTTTATGTAGCGCATGTTAACGACATAGTTTAGCTACTCATGAGAGACAATGGTAGTGTTAAATTTTGGGCCAATGTAATCCGCAGCTCTCGACAAATAGGGCGAATGATAGCGATCCCATCCCAGTAGCGCCATCTCGTGGCCTCTTAGCGTCGCGTCGGGTTACACACATCACGGCTAAAGCTTCGCATTCGGGGCACATGCGTAGCGTCTGCACTGTGTATTGTAACCTCAGACCTAGGTTGGGCACGGACTGCCCCCGGCCTCGCGCCACCACCATACTGTGAGCCGGTTTACCGAACAGCCCGCCCGCCGGCAGGATGGAGGACCGCGGCAGGGAGGAGTACATCAGTGTGTTGCGCTCGATCTGGCGCCCGTAGTTCGCCGGCGGTGTCTGGGGACAACGATTGCGGGAGCGGATTAGGGTCATTACAAATGGAATATAACTGATTCATCGAGGATAGTTGGGTGTTAAGTAAAACGAGGAGAATAGTGAATACTGCGACTCAAGCTTAATGTGATGAGGAGCATTGCCAAAGAACGGTATGGAATTGAATTTCTTGTAGATAGCCAATGAGCCTGCCATCATATTATAGGAAAATCAAAAAGTTGCTTAAATCCCAGTAGACTGTTGAAGTGTTGTGATGTGATATGAAAATTAACTTCGAAAAATGCGCGAAAATGTCCCGGGAGACGCGTGACCTTTTTTAGTTCGTATTTTAGTATCGTCGTACCCAATTTAACACAACGCTCATTTTGCTGTATACAATTATCTCTTTCACTCCGTAGAGATGCTAGGAAATCGTAAGGCGAGTGGCATGTGCCCACAAAACAGCCACTAGGACCGCTCTCTCAAGATTGTATCGACCAAGAAGTAGATTTGTTTACTCTGTACTCTGACCGCCCGCAGTCCCACCTCACTCAACTTCGAGAGAAACTCCAGCTTCTGCATCATCGTCCTTTCGCCGACCATAGACTCTAAGAAGAAGTATGTCTTACCCTAGGCGGCGCTGGCCTCGCGAGCGGCGTATGCGGCGACGACCCAATCATTGCTTCGGGCGGCGGCGACCGCTCGGCAGCACCTCGCTCTGCCTGCCGCAATCTCACTTCGCTTAGCTTCGAGAGGAGCTCCAGCTTCTGAGTCTCGAGTGAGGAGCGCTGGAGCATCTCCTGCGAGAACAGAAAAGATCGGTTGTACATGGGTCGGAGTAGTGATATTGACGGAACAGTTTATCCGTTTTCTATTTCATTTCTTGGAGATCTTTTTCGTTTCAGGAAGGTGCACCAAGTATAGGAACCGGGTGTATCGTTTAATTCACCCAGGTGATTTACTACAGATGAATTAAAGGATCTACGGAGGGAATAACTGAGCCAGTACAGAAAGAATTAATTGATGAATGTATTGGCTCGGACTGGCTTGCGATTAGCTCAAGCAAATGCATTGTTAGTACTGGACTGGCTAGGCTATTGGCTCCGTGTGAAGGGGCCTTAAGTCTACCGGGGGATATGATTCAAGTGTTACAAGGTTTAAATAATAAAATGAGTACACACGGCTGCACATAAAGACGATCAATAAGAATAAAAATATATTTTTGGTAAAATTTTAATTTTTTACACAAACTCACTCAGCGCCATTTAGTCCTGAATTATGCAAATAAATATATACCTTTCTGCTCGGCCAGGAATCGAACCTGGGACCTCTGCGTGTTGTGCTTAGCGGGAGATTAGAAAGTTGAGCATTGAACCAAAACTCAGATTGTCAACATTTATTCTAAGAATAATATTATAAAACGGAAGCATTGTTATATGGCAGCAAACTGATAGGTATAAATGCAGGCGAAACCTTCACGCTTGGCCGGAGAGACTAGCTAAACTACAACTAGATAGACAAACCTAGATAGAACTAGATAGACCTGAGATATCTCTAAGACGGACATTGAGGAGTATAGTAAACTATCGGTCCGATAGCGACGAGCATGTTGGCCTACTTCAAGCCGATGGCATCCTTTGTTCGCTCTATTCACGATGTTACAGACCGGGTCACGAGGCTATCACAGCTACAAGATTTTATTAATCCATCTAAGAGTTAGGAGATGAACTATCTTATCCTATATACCTAGGTATCGTTACACATTCTTTATTGCAAATTAAATAACGGTAGCTATTTTCAGTATGCAATATCAACTAATCAAACATTATTTAAGATGATTCTGCGTTTATTGGTATTCGTTGCTTGCTAATGCTAAATATATCGGCCTTCATTACTTTATAGACAAGGACTCGAAGTCATAATTTTAAATGTGAGAAACAAATCATGTAACAAGTTGCTAACAAAGTTTTTCCGGGGTTTTGGACATCGCTGAGTCTAAAAATCGCTATTAGCACCTCGAGATATTATCGTTATGCCTGAAATCCAAGATTGCCAAAAAATAATACAAAACCTACAATGTGGGGTATCAAATGAAAGACTTTTTGAGACTTTTTTACAAATATATAACATACTACCATATTAGCATTATCTCGTCAAACAATTTTTTTAAACGTTCGAACGACCTCTTTCTTGATACCGGCAGATTCAGGCACCTATTTCCCACGTATCCCTGAGGCTTACTCAACACGTGATCAAACCAGCGCAGACGAGCCTCCTCGATCTTATCTGCGATATCGCGTAACTCCGCACATCCACCGCATCATTTTCATTTCGTTGGCATGGAGTTCGCGAACGTGTTTCGTCAGCGCTAGCCATGTCTCGCAGCCATAGAGCATCACCGGTCTAATTATACTCTTGTATATAATCCTTTTGAGCTTTACAGCGATTTTAGGGTCACAGGTGACTGCCGTGAGTTCCCGTCATTCGGCCCAAGCTGCAGAGATTCGAAACTTGACTTCGGGGCTGATATCGCCAGACTCGTGCATCACAGATCCGAAGTATTTGGATTTATTTGTTCTATTGACAGCTTCGTTACCTATGAGGATGGTTTCGGAACTCTACTGCAGCTGGCCATATACTCCGTTTTGGCGACATTGAACTTCAATAATAGTATGTTATATATTTGTATACAACTCAAGAAGCCCTTTCATTTGATACCCCTCATGATATTTTTTTCTTTTTTTTAGCGGTCATCTTAGATTTTAAACACTACTATCTACTAACAGCCATTTTTAATTCAGCGATGTCCAAAACCCCGTAAAAGCTTTTCTAGCAACTTGTCACATGATTTGCTTCTGACCATGAAAACTAGCGCGATATTTGGAGATCTCAACCAGTTTACCAAGTGCCAACTCATAAATACAAAACGAAATTACGAACTCAGACGTTTCAACGAAACACATCGATCCGGCCGTTGATTGCTTGCGGCAGTAGCGGCATGTTAAAATTCATGGCGCCGTCCATCTTCCCGTATCTCGGTTGTTCAATAAAAAACGCATCTGGCGTAGTTCGCGCGTTGCGGCCCCTACGCCGCCCGTAAACCGTGCCCGTAAATAGAACCGCTTGTTATTTTTGCCCATTCCTACTCGCACGATGCACATTAAGAGCAGTGTGAAGAAGACGTACTTACCCCATGCAATATAGAGCTGTCAAGATAAAATTATGAGCGAGAACTTTACGGAGTATCCCTCAGAGACGGCACGGCTTGAATACAAAGGAGCACTGTTGTCCCAACGAAGTAACGGCGCTAACAATGTAAAATATCTGCAAATCTGTACAAGATAGGAATATTAAAAGCAAACTTTGTGTTTACTCATTTCCATTAATTTAAAGGAGTGGAAATATCTTTATCTAAACCAGGGCTGTCGAATATTTTACATTGAATGAATGCATTTAAAGTTGTTTTTAGAGTTACAAATAACGTGGCAATAAATCTCAGAGTTAAGTCTGTGTTCGTACTGTATTTTTAGCTGTATGGTAAATAAATTATAAAGAGTTGTAGTGGACTTGTATGATTGGATATAAGAATGATTTTTCTATAATTATGTACTTCCTATTTGTACCTTATTTCATCCCATTCCACTCAGCCGTTTTTGCATGATTGAGTAATTAACATGGAAACATTGCTTTAAGGCTTTGTAGTTATTAACTAGATCTAACCGGCGTGGTAACAAACCCGATAATGTAGTGATACGTAGGTTATACGAAACGGCTAATAATGGCTAAAATAAATATACGAAACGATTTTATTGATTGTCCATAAATTAACGACAGCTATTTGTACCTACATTCAAACCATCGCACACTTTGAAGCTGCAGAACAAATTATCCATCATAGACCAGCCCACTCATCAAACAACATCGATGGTGTTCACATTTTACACTTTCAACATGACTCACCACCGCTAATTCTATAATGAAGCACTCGATCTATTCCCGATTTTCAGACTGCTACAATAATTATCGAACGAACGATAGATTAAAACCAGATGTCGAACAAATAAGTTGTCAGTGGAGTAGAAATAGCAAATGGTTTGAAGCGAAATTCAGTTCGTGCGTTTGGGGCGTAGGATAGGAGTAATAGTGATATACTATGCTAGCTTTATTCTGCTACGCTGTTTAGTTCGATTAAGCAAGCGTTTGTACTTTAATAAGGGTGTTTAAGTTGACTCTCTGTACATTATATGCCTGCATTCTCTAAGGTCGTTCCACGATGTTCGTGAAAATGGTTGCCTGGAAGAGTATGCTAGCGATAAGATGCCCTTTGTATTATATTGTGTTGCTGTAACTATTTTTACCGTCCCTTGTATATACAATAAAGAGTTATAAATAAATAGGGGTGGTCACGGACAGTATTTTTTGTTTTGTTTTTTATGTCATACGGTAGGCAAACAGGCAAGCGGGCCAATTGATAGAAAGTGGTCACCACTGCCTATAGACATTAGCAACACCAAGAGTATTGCGAATGCTTTGTCCACCTCTACAACACGTTGCTCTGGCAGCAAAAAGGCAAATGCCCCTCCACTGCCAAAGCCACAGTTCCCCAAATCCCCACCCCATGGAGCACTGGAGACCTTACTCACCGGCGGAAACACAATTCTATTTAAAAGAGTATTGTTTAGCTGCGGTATTCTGTAAGGTGGAGGAGGTACTTCCCCAGTCGGGCCGCTCCAATTCGAACGGGATATCCCCGCTATGCCCTACCTCTCTTGAAACCATGCATGGGCGCAAACAAAATTAAGGTTACTCAGAGGGCTATTAGCTATAACGACGATGTTCACCGTCATTCGGGCAGTCAGACACTGAATTTTTATTATATGAATCAATTATAAATGATATAATAAACTTAATTATACTCCGTCACATTCATAGAGAGTTGGGTAATATAAATGCATAAATCACGAGACATTGGGTTACTAGTAACCGTAACTCAGTCAATAGGCGGACACCTGATCATTTGCATTTCAATGTGCACGCAACATTTATACCTCTACATTCGAAGCGAGCGCAGATTGGATTTCATAAATTCCACAATCTAACAGGTTTAGATTTCATATTTGTTTACGCACAGACGGCGAATGTTTTTATACAAACCCGATGTGTTTATAAATACAGTAGAAGCTGCCTAGATTTAGAATCCAAACAGAAATTAGAGATTAGGCACTTACTAAACTTCAATAGAGATAGGCGAAACTGGTTTCAGAATATTTCTTTTCTCAGAAAATAAATAGATATCATGTATGTGCAATAAAAAGTAGTAAGTACAAAAGCTGAAAACACCGACTGCTATTAAAAAACAGAAAAGTTAGAAACAAGCTGAATGGTGTAAATAAATAGGTGTAGTATAATGGGCAAACGTCAGTTTAATTGAAACTTGAAAGCAGGCGGGGCCCCATTTTCATATAAGTAAGTAGACACGGATACTTAATATGTATAGATTAAAATAGGACCCCACCTGGTTTCAAGTTTAAATTAAACTAACGTTTGTCCTTTATACACCTATTCACTAACACCATTCAGCTTGTTTCTAATTTCATACATACATAGGCTGATAAACATATTACCCTCCTTTGCATCGCGCAGTCGGGTAAAAAAGATATATACTTCCTTTGGAGAGTTTGGACTATGACATGGGATATATGAACGAAGAGGTATATAATATGTCTCATGTGACGGGCAACGCCCTGGCGTTGCTGATGTCTATGGGCAGCGGTAACCACTTTCCATCAGGTGGCCTGTTGGCCTTGTAAAATAAAAACGCCGACGATAATTGCATTATAGTAAAATTGGTCAAGCATTAAAATAACGGTTGACTAATACATAATAATAAAATCGTGAAAGTCTATTAAACCCGTCGGTCCGTCAATTATGCAAAAAAAACATAGTTATAGATGTTTGCGAAACAGATGAGTTTTATTAGTTAGAATAAATAATATAACTACGAGAAAGCCTAGTTAGCCTAGCAGTACTTAATATCTGTCAAATCTCCAAAGAAATAAGCCAAAAGAACCTCAAGTGACGCCTAGAAATGAGGAACAAGTACTCACACACGAATAACACGTGGTTATACTATCGTTTGAGTAAAACAGCTCTTTGGGTTTTATAGGCATTTACTCGAGCCAGCAGACATGTCCGGGGGCGAGCGTTCTGCCGGGAAATTGCACGGCCCACACCGATCATGATTATTCAATAGCACATTCATGCCGCCGGCATCTCGTCACACCGCGAATGCTAAGGAGTTCACCGAGTTTGCCGCAGAGCCGATTGACTTGCAAGACACTACACAATTTCTAACGTTCGCACGTCGAATCTCTTGACTTACTAACTTGGCATATTTACCAAAGCCTGGAGCAAAATAAACGTTGTAGATTTCTTTCTTAATGCAATGCACGACAGAAAACGACACTACCATTCAACCTTAAACTTTGTCGTAGCCAGAACCCGGGCCGGCCTACAAACAAGAAAAGTTTTATCTGAAGTTCTCGTACTTACTACAACTACGACTGCGACAGCTGTCGTCGTGTCATAAACTCTTTTAGCGTTTAGTAAGTACGGAGTAAAAGAATAGCAAAGGCGACGATAAAAATTTTAAACTGTCTTTGACCGCGGAAAGTAGAGATATTTAAAAAAATATGTAATGCGACAAAAATGTGAGCCTCTACCTGTCTGTACATTTTCGTTAAAGAAGCAAATGGACTCATTTATATCGCCAGATGATACTAGTCTTTCATAAAGATTAAAGAATTGAAATTATGCCTGTATGAATGCATTTAAATCCGCAATCCGATATGCTACAAAAGGTATCTTGTTTAAATATGTTCCAATTATTTTCCACCACTGCTTGGATTGTTGGGCTCCGTTGAATTTAATGATAAAGTAGCAAGTCTGACTGATTACAGGCATGAGGCATCACATCTATCACGCACGTGCTGTTACGCATTTTTGTTACGGGAAACCGAGTAATATACAATCGTAAAGATTTTATAAACAACAGGGCAGCGTTTTTCATCAGTAGTTCTTTTAGATGTGCCCCTAGGGCTACAAAACCATAGAACAGTTATTTCGAAGTGCAATTTAGATTATTTGCAGGTCTTCTAACCGGATGTGGATGATGACACCGCTACATATTGATAAAAACTGCAACCAACCTTCTGCAGCCTCTGCTCGGCATCATCGAGCCGTTGCCTGGAGTCGATCAGCGCGCGCTCGAGGTCCGCCATCTTGTCGCCCTGCGCCGACACCTGTTCCGCCAAAACCTGCACCTGCAGCTGGAGGCTCTCCTTGTCCGCTTCAAGACGACGCACGCGCTCCTCGGCATCGTTCTGTGAATGAAGAGGTCAATTACTATACACTAGTGTAATCATGTTAGAGCATGAGCGTCGGTGGACTAATGGTTAAGGGGTCCGACTCGAACCCCGAGGTACCGGGGTCGACTCTTTTCTGAATTATGTACATAAATCGAACATTAACCGATGATCTTACGGTGAGGGAAAACATCGTGATGACACCTGCATTCAGGCGACTGAATGTGTAACTATGGTCCCATCTGGTCAGGTTCCCCTGTTAATAGGGTCAAGGAGGTCAGGGAGGTCAGAGGTCAGATGGCACACGCAACACTGTAATTACATGATCTGCCAAATCCTGGATCATGGTCAAGACGGACCCCGGGCCCGCGTAGATAGTGGACATGCAACTAAGTAGACTTGCTCAAGGTTCTTCAGTATGGATTTAACTAATCAGAGTAAAAAGTGGGTCTCTCAAGCATGCGGTGCAAACAGATAAATAGATAAACTCTATATAAATTACTAGGTACATTAATTTACAGAAAATTCTTTTTCTCCGGCTTAACTGACTGCAGAGAAAAAAGGGACTCGAGAGTTGACTTTGACACTTGTATTCCTTCAATGAAAACTATGTAGAGTAGAGTGTAACAATTTTCTTGCTTTCCTAATTTCTGCATAGATTAATTCTTAGGTAAGTACTAGAACAACTGCTACCTAATCGTTGTGGAATCTATAACAAAGTTTAGCTACCTAAACAAGAAAAAAATTAGTCACATTAGAGCACCTTCATTGTTATATTTAACACTTCCATGCATCACAGAAAACTAAACGCGTATACATTCCCATATGTAGGTATTTAGAAATTAGGGTCTAAAACTTAAAAGAACGCTACTTAAATTTATTAATTAAAGATTAAAGAACGCTATTTAAATAATATTAAAAACACGTAGAATTTTCAGAGGAACCCAAACCCACCAATGAGCTCACAGATTAGAATTAAAATATATTAAGCTGTCTTACAAAATAAATCACGGAACTGGCGGAGGTAGAGTTAAATTACTGGCAATAACTTAACCTCTGCCTAGGTCTTACTACACAATTAATCTTTCGTTAACTTTATATTCCATTTTCTGGCAATCTATGGAGGTTCGTGTAAGCGTTTTTTTTTTTTTTTATCTAATCTAATGTTCTGCATAGTTTCAATTTTGCACCCATACCTTGGCGTAACTTCTCGTCGGAGTCGGCGGTAACGAAGGGTGTGAGGGCCAAGAGCGGTCGTGCATGCAGCAGGGAGGCGGCGCGGGCGGCCCGTGGCACCAGCACATGGGCGGCCACCACGGCCCCGGCCCCGGCCCCGGCCCGCCTTCCGGCCATCGGAAGTGCTCGTAAGAATTCCATCGGCGTTGCAGGTCCGGCGGGGTGTCCTCGGTCCGCGGGCGGCGCGGTCGCGGAGAAGCTCGCACGCTCGCAGGGTGTTGCGGCGGTTTCGAGCTCAGCGAAGACCGAGTCTTGCGATCGCGTTCGTTGCGGTCGCCTGTAGTCCGCCGCCTTCTGTCCAAACTAGCCGAAGAATAATCTTCCGGCCGAGACTCCATCGAAGTCGGTTCGATCGCATCCTCGATCATACCACTGGGGGGCATCCACTTGAAATCATCGTCGCGGCGCGTGGAGTTGTCGAGACGTCTGCTAGGTGTCAACGTCCGATAGTCGGCGTCGCCGATCTGTGGTGAAGCACCGTATTCCCCTTCTTCTGAATCGTCGTCAGTGGAAGAGCTGGACTCCGTATCCGAAGAGTCCGGAGCGCGTGGCGTTCCTACTGCGCCTTCCGACCAAACAGTGCACTTGACGGTCGCCTCATCCGGGCTGTCTGAATCCCCGCCTGTCACGAGATAATCGGTCAATGCATGATAAAAACAGAGCCTCATGTCTGGCGCGGGTGGACGCGGCCAACTCACCCATGGGCGAGTACATGTAGGAGCGCACGGCGGGGTGCACGTAGCCCGCCGCCGCACGCTCCTGCTCCTCGTCGAAGGGCTCCGTCAGATACTCGCGGTCGGACATGAGGCTCCGCACAAACGACACTGCGCGACAAACGCTCTGTACGAGTCACCGACTATTTAAAGTTTGGCTATGTTCCAGTATTAAACGCTACGTCAGTGACTCGTGCACTGACCATGAATTACGTACTCTCTTGTGGGGGCGGCTCCTCGCTGGACTGTACGGAGGCTGAATCGCGTTCCCACGTCTCCGACGCCGCGAGCTCGGGGCGCTCAGTGCCGCCTGAAGTGCGCCGCCATCGATCCTCTAAGTCCTCTCTGGCAGATCGGGAAACATTCCCGATGTCGGCGGCGGCCGCTCGCGATTTGATCGCGCGATGTTTCTCGCCGATAGGCGACCGATTGTGTAACGCCGCTATGGTGGCCGCTACGAGTGAGCCCCCGCGGCCGAGCTCACGCATGTTTTGGATCAAAATGAATCGCGCTTACACGAATCCGGCCGACGCCCGCGCCCGGAAATAGATCGCGGTACAAGGCGCCAGATGCATTCAAGGCGCCTTTCCTTCTTTGATTAAAGCTTTATTAGGGTAAACAAAAATAAAAGCTTTTCTCGCGTAAACAGAGCATTCTTGAAATGAGTTTACGGCGTTACGTTAGAAGAACAGCACACCACCTAGTTAAGATTATTCAGACCGTTTAATGTTAATGACTAAGTCACACACACGAAGCACTTGCACCGGTGTGGCACGCTAGTAGTGATGGTGCGTCGTCAGCGTGCGGCGCGCGGCACTCAAGCGGGCGCACTCACCGGCATGCAGTTGACGCCCTCGTACAGCGACCGGCGCCCCCACCGCTCCGACTCGTCGTCGCCCTCGTACGCAGCTTCAGCGTATTGCTCCTCGTTACAGACGATCCATTCATATTGAGGCTCTTCGTTATCGTCGATGGCGACGTACCGATACACAAACTCGGGGTTGAACGGCGGCTGCGGCGGGTAATAAGGCGGCGCGCTCGGCTCCAATATCCGAAATTCGTGACGTTTCGCGTTGGCGCGTGAATTCAGACAATTCATGATATCTTCGGTATTAATCGATCTTCAATATCTGCATACCAACGGAAGCTGTGTTAGTCTCATACTCAATAATAGTATACACATATTGAATACTACATAACGACAAACGGAGCAGCCGATCCATGTGACACGTGAATATGATATATACACTTTAGTTGCATATAACAAAAATACAGAACCGCAGATGCGTTGGCACTAAGACGATAGGTATGCCTCAATTGTCTGTATTCGCGCTGGCTACCCTTCGAACAGGAAGACAACGAAGCAATCGTTGTTGCTTAGCGGAAGAAATGAATAAGGCGGTGATGCCCATCCAGGCGCACGTCCTACCCGGTAGTAATATGAACATCTTCAAATAGTTACTAAATATTTGTTTACACATTAGGTGTTCATGAGATTACGAGCTCCAAATAATAATAACAGTTATCTATCGTATCTAGGAGTGACATTAGGACGTGATCATGATGACATGGGTCGAAGGCGGCTCCCCTCGTCTCGGAAACGGAACGACAGCTGTTCCGCTGAGAATATCCGATAAAAGCACGGTTTTAATGTTGAAACGGGGGAAGCGCGCACGTGTGTACCAACGGACCGCTAAAAATAGTAATGTTATAATTTGCCTCACACGAGACGACATAATACCAGCATGCTTCCATTTCCATTCCTGAGTTCATTAAAAAAGAAATCAACGATCTCTTAACTAGAAATGTTTCCCGAGTTACAGATCCCTAACAATGGAAGTCCTTTGACTTTAGTTAAGTTATTTTACATTGTTACCTCTAGGAAGGTTGCCTCTGAAAAGTATTTTTTTTTAGTTATAATAGATTACAATCTCTTCAACAAGTAGAATGCATAGGTACCTACTGCAGCGTTTAATTGAATAAACATGTATGAGATACGTTGGTGACCTAATGGAGCTGTGACGTAAAACCAGCTGTTAACCATATTACACCCGCCCATAATTCTCGATCATTAAAACTGGCGTATTTATCAAACACTTAGCGTATTCACTAATTGATATTGAAATATTTAGAAATCGGCATATTGGCAGGTAAAAGACAAAATATTTATTAGTGATAATTCTCAGTACAAAGGCGAGTGAACGGAATCTCGTGGAAAAAAAGGAGAGAAACTGTAACTGCTCGATCGTTTTAAAATAATTATCAGACGGGTGGGTCGATAATTGTTGCTCGAGCGCGTAATAGGTAGAAGTAATTAATGTTTTCGTTCGTGCGCGTGATTCTTCCATTTCGCCTCGTGCCGACAATGGACAAACATAACATATACACGATATACCTATACCTTACAGTAACCTAACAATATTAAAGAACATTACTTGTGCCTACCATATCAATATCATAAAATATGTAAGTTGAAAAATAAAGTGTAAAATATGTGAAATGTGTAGGTTAGAATAGTATGTTAAAATATTTATCCGTACACACGAACACGTCGTTTTAAATTGCGTTTGTGTAATAATTAAAATAATGGAAAGGTTTGTAGGCATATTTTGTTACAAATTGTTATTGTTAAGTATAGATACTAACTAGCCTGAGTCATAATAACACGTTACAAATATTTGTGACAAAAAAAATACTATGATACGAAAAACTGTCTAAAAGATCTGGAACTGAGAGTCTCATTTAAATAAAAATAAAACATTTACACCTTATAAAAACGTCGTGAAGCGCCAGGCGCTGTAAGCCATAAAAGAGCTCGTAAAACGTAACGTAAAGAATCTAATTTGCTTATCAATGTAAAGGAAAAGACCGACCTTAACTAGGTAGGGTAGAAGTCCCGGGTACAAGGCCTCAAGGGAGAGATAACCAATTAAAAAAAAATACCACAAACACTCCCTTAATTCCCTCCCTACCTCAGTTCGTTGCAAGTTGAAGGTACCTATGATTAGCCAACGCGAGAAATTTTTTGCATATCATTTTTTTATGCTAGTAACAAACGAACACACAGCCCTGATGGTAAGCGGTATCTGTCGCCCATAAAATCTACCTACGATTTAAGCATTCAGAAAATCGCAATCAGTTCAGTAGTTTTGGAGATTAGCGCTTCCAAACGAACATAAAAACAAACTCTTCAGCTTTATGCAGGTTGTTAGATATAAATACACGTCAAAATAGAATTCAATGTAGGTATCTACGCCTAGTACTTTAAAAAAATGTATTGTACATTAATGTAGAATTTGGGTCTTTTTTATAATAAAAGGTGGATATAAAAAGTCCCACAGGGCATGGGAGGTGTTAAGGGGTCTGAAAGGATAGCAGATAATCCCTTCTGTCGGCCATTTCAATTTGGCATCGTGGCGTATACATCCAGTATATTTGAACCTTTAGGAGTCCCGTTTACCACTAGAGAGTTTCAGCCCAGTAAACGATATTACGTATATCAAAAGATACCTTTTTAAGTAAACGTTATTCCAGAAGAAAATAAGAACGTTGGCATAAGTTCGCAATGTGTGCAAATGACAGCTACTGTCTCCCGCAACTGTCTCGCTCGCGAGCGGTACTTTCCTCGAATTGAACGGATCATGTTTTTCCAAACTATGCTTAAACCCAGTACTAAATGCGATCGATTAGGCTAGTCTGGAGTTACAATATGCAATCCCCGACTTTGAAACCCAATTTGTTAAATACGAACACTATTTGTTTGCGATATCCTATTTTTACGTTTAATCCACTACCTACAGAAAGAAGAGGCAGGTATTAGAATGAAACATTATTTTAATATCGAAAACGTGATTGATAAATCCAGTAATAGGTATTATCTAGTACGGATAGATGTTTGTTATTCCTTCACGCTTCAATACTACAAAACAGATTTTGATTCAACTTTACAAAAGTTGTAGCGGATATACGTACCAGAATAACACATAGGCAATAATTTATCTCGATAGTCAAAATAGCTCCCAAGGGATCATGCCATACAGGAACATAACGCGGGCATAACAGCGGGTGGGAACTAGCTCATAAAATATTATTTAAATTATGTTTCAAGTTGTGATAAAAAGCAACACAGCTAATGTTATCCGAAATAGTTTACCGGTACAGGAAGTAATTAATTTCCATCGGCGCTGATCAGAGTGCATTACTGGCAGTAAACAAAACTAGCGGGTCAGGCACGACTTCGGCGCGTGGCGTCCAACCCCTACCCTATCCTACCCTACGCCAACCCTACACCCACCCTACATCTACCCTACACCTACTTTACACCTAACCAACCTACAATTTTTTCTTGCTATAAACCTTCCTCTTGAATCACTGTAACTATTGCTGAAAACCGCATTAAAATCCGTTGCGTAGTCAAAAAAAATACAAATGGACGGACGGCGGAAAGCGACTACGTTTTATACTCTGTATAGATAGATATAGATCCGACGGGTCTTCATGGTGTTAACAAGATCGAAGAGGGCCGAAAAGGAATGAAAAGAAGTTAATGGTATACTGCTTTTACGAAATTGTGCGTCATTATTATCTGTGCTCTCTTTTTCGATTTGTGTAGCGCTACGTATCCTTACATCGATTCTCTTAGTGTAAACAGAGAGAACATTCCGTTCGTCGTTCTGTTATGGTTTTTATCTATGCTCGGAAAAGAACGATGTAAGAATTCTCTTGCTCTACATTAGTCTGGTGTAGCCCACCGTAACACAAATCTGCATATCCATTTACGGTTTTAGAGCAAGCACTCAGATTTTCGTCTTAAAGTAAGTTTGCGACATTTTATCAAGTAGCCTGTTATAAAATAATTAATTGGATATCACCCCAGAAATCAAAAGATATCACCATTTATGTCTTTTCCGACGGTGAATTTCCAACGTCATAAGAACTAGTGTACTAGCGATCCGCCCCGGCTTCGCAAGTTTTAAACCTACCTTATGAATCACTGTGTCTATTGATGAAAACTGCATGAAAATCTATTCAGTAGTTTTAAGTTTATCGCGAACAGATAGATAGATAGACGCGGCGTGGGACTTTGTTTTATAATATGTAGTAAAGTTGTAACAAATAAAATAAATAACCTAACTGAGGTAGAAGTTTTATTTAGTTTATCTAAGTGAACTAATGAAAAGAAGCAATTAGTATCAGTACAATACTACCACGAAGCGTACTCACTTAAAATGTAGTATACGGTAGATGCGTCTCCACAAAGGGGGTGCAAAATATAAATGCGGGCACAGAAATACGGTTTTCCCACTTCACACACAAAATATTCAATTTTTTATACCAAAATTCGGTGAATGCTTCAAAAAATCGTCACATTGTATTTTGTTACCATCTGACACTGCTAACAGTTAACACCCAGTGGAACGAATGACTCGGGCTGAGCGAACAAAAATATTTTAGCGGAAACGTATATGCTAGCCAAATAGAACGGCTTTCGTAATAAATGGGTCCATGTTGTTATTCAAATTAATTACCTACCATAATGTAGGTTTTAGAGGTATAAAGCTTAGAAGTGCAATTACAGGCGACACCCGATGACAACGTAGGTATGTCCGAAATTTTACGTTTTTCTATTATAATAAAACCTGTCTGTATGTTTAAAAGAACTTCTACACGATACAAAAATTATACCAAGTAGCAAATGTTAATAGCGATAGTGTCGCTCTACTCTGCTCATTGGTAACTTGGGTCGTGTGAAAATATACTAAGGGCGGCTTGTGATGAACACTAAATATTTTACAAAATGACGTTACACGTCATTCTTAAATATGTGTTTAAGAATTTGGTGCAAACCGTGCTAAGGTACAGACTATTTTATTTTATTGTTTTGGTTTTGCTCAACGAAAAGTACCCGTAATTACATATTCCTTGTTCCCAATTTTAACTGCATACCAGTCCCGTTTTCCCAGCGGAATGTTAAATCAAATAGAACAACAACGTAGCCGAGTGTACGGGTACGATTTATCGCGGCGTATTTGTTTGTACACCGCTTCGAGGACCAACCGTACGCGATGGGGGCGGCGGGGGCGAGCGAGCGAGCACATTTTTTCCGCGGAAAGCAGACAAATTGCACAATGTGCGCGTCGCGGGTCGACACCCTGCCGGCGGGCGGCACACGCACTCGGGCGGGCGTCGCCTATAAATAGCACTTGTTAACGATAATAATACACTGCCCCATTTCATTATGACCCGCCGAACGAGGGAAACCATAGACACCTCGAACGCCCGCGTCGCCGGCCGCCGCCGCACCAATTCGCCCCCCGGATTGCGAAACTGATCTCGTGTTCCTCTTGCGTTATACCTCTTGACATCATACACTAAATTCCTATTGCAACATATAATTTATTTCCTGTCTTTATTTATCTTTTGTTTTTTATATAGTTTACATCTGAAACGCGTTTCAGGTTCCGTAGAGAAGGAATGTCGCACCATTAGATGAAAGTGTATTATTTTTAAAAGTGTTAGAAGCGTTGAAAGATGTTTATAGGTATGCCAACAATTTTCAATCTACAAATCTCTAGATATTACGTCTATACATAGTATAAAACAATGTCGCTTCCGGCCGTCTGTATGTATGTACGCTTAGATCTCTTAAACTATGCAACGGATTTTAATGCGGTTTTCAACAAAAGATGATGATAGTGATTCAAGAAAAAAAGGATAGGTAGGGGTAAGTAGGTGCATGTACGAACAATCTAGCTACACAATATTGACGGCAAAATCATTACGGTCCTATCAATGTCTCCGAGCCCATATTCGCTGCGCCATGAAATCTGACTTTTAAATGACAATGTCGCTGTACAAAGTATAGATACGGGGCTTTACATAACAATACGGCAATAATGAGGGCCTCGCCACGGCGCGGCGGGCGCTTGAATTTTAAATCGCTCTCAGAATTTGCTGAGCCAGCCGTAAACGCGGGAACCGCGCCGCGACGCTTTGTGACTACCCAGACTACTCGGCGAAGAAACTAATTAGCAATTACGAGATTGTTGTCAGACACGCTGAATTCGGAGCCTAAAAGCGTACTCGACAAAAGACCAGCGCCACAGTGGTGCGATTATCATGACAATTGCTTTCGGGTCGTACTAACTAAGCTGGGTTGGGCATAACACGTCTGCTTCTTTTGCACCCTATCACTTGTCATCTCAATCACTTCTTATATCACAAATAATACATAGCAAACGCAAAGGAAAAAGAAAAAGCAACCGGCGCTTACCGCTTAAAGCTATTCCTTCCAGGTAACCTTAGATATTTAGCAAACAAAATTTACTCTAGGAAACATATCTTGGGCGTAGGTAAGTCTGTTCTACAGAACATTACTGTGGCATACCTATATTACTAAAATACAATACTATAAATACATAATACTTATTCAACATCACAAAAAAATTTCAAGAAGATTAAAAATTTAAATTTTTGTCATTTATCATGTATCCGACTATGAGTGAGACGATGATGATGATGGATCACTATGTGACAATTGCGAGAAAGTGTGCTATAACCTGATTTTTTAAGGTTGGTAAGATTTTTGCAAGACAGATTCCGACAGGCAATGAGTTCCAGAGTCGAATCGACTGGGCAGTAAAAGACTTAGAGTAGAAATTAGAGGAGTGAAAGGGGATATTTAGAAGAAGGTTATCAGAAGAACGGTGGGAAAGGCGATGAGAGGAAGATATGAATTGGAAACGCTGTTTTAGATAACGTGGAGTAGAGGGATTAAACAGTACCGTATATAAGAGTGACAGCATGAAGGTATGGAGATCCCTACGTAAACGAACCGAGAGCCACTTCAGTTGCTCTATGTGCTATGTTCCTCTATCACTACAAATTATAAGACAAAGTCCCACGCCGCATCTGTCTGTCTGTTCGCAATAAACTCAACAACTACTGAACGGATATTCATGCGATTTTCAAAAATAGACAGAGTGATTCATGAAGAAGGTTTAGGTGTATAAATTGTTAAGGTTACATATAATAAACGAAAAATAAATATATAAAGATAAGAATTGTAAAGGTTTGCAAGTATAATTAAATTTTTTAAAGCCAATACGACGTTAGACAATCGATGTCGAAATTGATTGATATGGGTTTGTGGGAGGTATTTAAACGATCGCTGTTGTTATAATTCGTAATTATTTACCGGGTTGTGCACCACATACTTCGATTGTAAACATAAGTTCGCCACTGCACACCTGCCATTTCACACAAAACTGCCATGTCACATTATTGTGTACAGACGTTATAGTGACAGGTTTATATGAAGTGACAACGAATATTTGTCTACAATCTTTATCTCCTTTCGTTGGCCTTACTGTAGGAACAAGCTCTGCACATTGAAATATACTGCAAATAAAGCAACGTAGGTGTATTTGAACTAAAATAGTTTAAAAGTCTAAGCCTCCATTTTTGCTGCGAAATTAAAAAAGCAGCCAACTATGCAAACAGGCTGGCGGCTAGTTTTAATGAATATAAAATTCCAGCAACTTTGCGGGCGAAAGCTTTGTTGCTAGATGTTTTAAGTGCGTTGAAGCCTCGTTTACACTTCCGCGTCCGTACTTCGCACAAGTCTGATACCTGAGAAAAGGATTTGATTTTAACGTATTTACAGGTAAACCGAAATGTCACCTAAATTTTAGGAGTATAAATCGACAAACAGAAACTTCATGACTACGATTTGTATAGGCACGGTAACCGTACTACGGTTGTCAATTCACTAGGGATGTCAGTATTAACTAAATAGTTCGACTGTTGGCTTCGTTGATTTGAAGGCTTGGCTACGTTACATCGTGAAAATTTAGCCAGTTCATTAATTAAAATATAAGCATTTATGCTAGTAGTGCAGTAGCCGCCATGTATTTATTTATGGTATCAACAACACCAAGTGGTAAGACCTAGATACAAATAGATCAGTTTCAGTATAAAACACATGTCCGTTCCAGTAAGTGCCGTGGAGTTTAAACAGTAATAGGAAAACAACGGCGCCAATCCGAGCACCGTAGAGTGCAAACAATTCACATTCCATTTCCTCTCGAGCCTACACTGGTTCCAATATGCAAAGCCACATCCCGCTGACAGCTGACGTTGAGTATTTTGAAATAACCCGCGTGTGTGATTGAAGAACTGGATAATTTGGTTTGGAGATATTGAAAAATAAACTGGAAAATGTGTCCATTGGATTTGTTTTAGCCTGATCGCTGTTCACAGTACACATTTGTATGCGTCGACCTGCCGTAATGAAAACTGGCGACTGATTTTCAGCGTTCCGATTTAAAAGCTTTTACTGGTGGCGAAAACTGCGAATGGGGAGAATCATCAAAACGTATCCCCCCCACCGTGAATCAGTTTGGTGTGAAAATATTGTTACATTGGGGCGGAAACGGCGGCGGGCGCCGGAAGCGACCGCTCCGTAGCACTCGCGCCGGTGATGAGGCATCTGACACTTCAATAAGTACAATATCGAGACCCTTATTCAAATGACATGAAACTAAACTAACTCGCGGTCGCGATATTCCAAAAATCGATATTTCGCGAACCCGTGAACCGGGGTACAGATCAGTAATTGGTAGTTACTCGTACCAGCCACAGTCCTGGAAATCAGTGAAATATAACACGTTTCACCCTATTGTTGTTTTTCAATATGTCTAGTTATGTACCTAGCTCGAGGTGCAGTGTATAATAATGAATGCAACGATTATGAAAACAAATAACTATATATTTATTCATTAGATCTCAAATTGACTTTTAAAACCCATATTTGCGAACTAACTAAAGCAAGTTATCGCCGACTGGGCTTTGTATTTCGGAACTCTAGCTAGAGATTTAACTGATCCCTCTGCAATAGAGCTCATTTATACCTCGCTAGTAAGGAGTAAAATTGAAAGTGCTCCCATAGCCTGGACCCCACGTCAGCCCATACGAAACGGTTTATAAAAAAAAGTACAAAGTAAAACTTCGTACTTTTGTGACCGCTCGGCACTGTGAAGACGACATGCCCCATAGCTGCGATTAGAAAGAAAGAAAGAAAGAGAAAGAAATATTTATTTACACACAATAACACCACAAACACATTAATTACACAATGGCTCAGAGAAAGTTCCAAGCACCGACCTCCTATAATTAAATTGGCTACTATAATATCCTTCAAATACAAGAACAAAAGCTTTACATTGCGACAAGCATAAATAAGGCAACGGTGCCGCTTTGCTTTGCGACACAAATAGATAAGACGATGGTGGCCATCCCAATGGATTTTTAGGCTTCTCCATTTATAGACTCCTTAGGCTTGCTATAGATGTAGGTAACTTATCTATCAAGGTATTTATCGTTTAAAATAGGTATCTAGATTTTCGTGAACTGATTGTATTTGATCAGACTCTGTAAACGGAAATCTATAGCATTCAGAAAGTTTTTTTTTTTTTTTTTTTTTTTATCAAGACAATCATTTGACCGCCATCTCACCTGTTGGTAAGTGACGATGCGGCCGAAGATGGAGCATGCCTGTCTTGGAACAGCCTATTCACTCTAGCCTTGAAGGCATCCAGATTATATTGATCAGGGAACACACTCGCAAGCAACGCGTTCCACTCCTTAGCCGTACGCATTATAAAAGTCAAGCCAAAGCGGCTCGTGCGGATAGTTGGAAGATCCACGACATAAGGATGAAGCGCTCGCCCGGATCGTGTCTCCCGATGGCGGAAAGGGGACGGCGGAATGAGGTCGTGCAACTGCTTCGATACTAATACTAGTTAATAATAGTTACTCTGAAAAGTAATAAATGAAAAAATAAATAATAGCTTTGAAAAGAACTTTACAATGAGCCCGTATTGCAACAAATTAACGGCAGTTTGAATAACGCCGGCTAGTTTTCATTTTGTGCGCTTTGAGATTGGAATCATATTGTGGGTTGGATTTGAACCGGCGCGCGGGGTGGCGCAAACTCGTACATAACAAACCAATATAAAATTGTGCTTAGATGCAGCAGTGCGGCGAACTGAACCAACTACCTCGCATTTGTAATTGACATCATCATCATCTTTAATGTCCCGATTGTGCTCTCATACGCGAGGGCCCGGGGTTGTTCGCTTTGACCATGATTCAGGATTTGACAGATCAGGTAATTACAGTGGAGCGACTGCCATCTGACATCCGTGACACTGCTTCCAGTGAAAGCCAACCATATTGGATCATGGTTATACATTCAGTCACCTGAATGTGCAGGTTTCATCACGATGTTTTTCCCTCACCGTAAGAGGTATCGGTTAGTATTCACATCGCATTTGTAATTGAGATCGAAAGAAAACGAAATGAACGAACGACCATGCCCTAGTTTCATCCGAGTGGAACTTCATTGTACTTATTAAAATCAAAGTCAATAGCACATACGCAAATACTCAGTGAGTAAATTTTGCTCAACACTTTAGATTAGGCGTTGGGAGTTACAGTACAAGCTGATAACATTGTGCAGGTAAACAGAAGCGTACGAAACTACAGTATGATTTCTATGAATATTAATGTAGTGCATATACATACTTTGCCTTTTATATTCTTGTGGGCAGGGTGGTGCGGAGCCTGGGAGTTCTAATTAGCGCTAATGGAACCCGTTCCGAGCTGAACCTGTTTCCGCCCGTGAGCCTCGACCCCGTGCCTTGTTAAAACTTATGAAAATTATTATAGGGTTAATAGGATAATGACCTTCCAGGTAATCTGTACACAAGGGTTCCTTAGTTATTGCAGTTATTCACAATGGAATTTTAATCTAAATTAATTTCACTTAGGGACGCGGTAATAATTCACGAAAACCGACACTTTAGTAATTCATGGATTTTACCACTGAATTACACATTACATTATTTCGAGTAGAAATCTCCATTTATCAAATAAGAGAGAGAACAAATATTGTGTTGAACCCCACTTCTGGAGCCGAAAAGCGTTTGTGGCGGATTTCCATGTTGGCTAACCTACCCGACAGAAAAAGTCTGATAACCCCCGACCAAGTTTACTTAAACTCAAATATTTTCCAAACTACAAAACCGATTTTAATGAAACAAAGCTAAGAACAATCTTGATTAAACTGGCTTTCAAATAGAGAAAACGCAATCAAATCGGTCCATCCGCTCGGGAGCTACGATGGCATAGACAGTCACACAAACGAATTTGTGTGACTCGTTTTTCGTCGGGGGTTAAAAACTGGTTGTCGTGATAATGCAGCATGATTATCGGACCAACATCCAAAGGCGGAAACAAACAAATACATTTAATAGATGATATAAAAACACAGAGTTATGTAGGGTTTTTAGATGGTTGTCATGTTCTGATTTAGTCATGAATTACTCAAGTTTTCTTTTTGTCATATTCTGCTTTAGTCACTAGACCGCAATTTTTTTATGTGCATGAAATTTTAAATAAGTAATATATTATGTGTGTAATCCCAACTGCGTAGCAATGCAATGCAAGCGTTCGACAATTCAGATTGTTCGAGGAACCGTTGCACGGTATGCGAGTGCATTTCGATCCTACTAAACTATCCCAGGCACATAGGAACTTTGACTTGGAACGCAATTTAGGTCGGTGCAGCTGCATAGATCGAATAAGGCAAATATTATAAACACCAGTGTTTAGAGAACATTTATTAAATTGACTGATAAAGCTATATAAAATATCCGTTTTCACGTCAATCTTTGCAGCAAGCAGCAAGCAAAACACGTCAAACTAAACGATCGGTAGTTATCTCGATATTTGGAAAGCGTCGCGTCGTTATACTGGATGGCTGCCGGTGAAGTTATTTGGCGCAGGTCGTTGTCGGGTGCTGCGGGGTTAGTTACCCCCGCCCGGGGGAGCGAACCAATGAATGGCTAAGTGGTGGCTGATGCACCGTCGCTATTCAGGCCAGGCCTGAATGCCGGTCAGTAAACAAGTCTCACTAGGCGCATACGTGTCACCTGGTACCCCAGTGCGCGCTCGGGAATAATTAAAATTGTAGCGCTGCGTCACGAGCAGCTCAAGCAGTGCTGCTCGGCTTGTGCTTTGATGCAGTGCAGTAAGTATAGGTAGGAATACCTCGAAGTATGTAATACCAGTATGTCCGGAAGTAACTCCTGTAATAAACGGTACGAATTGGATGTTCGTACATAAAATATTATCTCTGTATGTATTGCGGTAGTTTAGTTCAGAAATTAATTTTAGTAACACGTTTTGAACGCATATCCTATTTCTTGCAAGTATGTGGCTGTATATTGATGGAATTCAAGACATTCATTGAACCGAACACAGATACCGCTTATAATCGCATTACTTGGTTACCATAGTAACTCTCTGAGCCGGCCTCACTGGAATAGCTATCGACCTTTATTTCGTTTGGGTTAGGTTTCCGTAAGCAAGGCGATGATCTCGAGATCCTTTGGCAGATCATAAATCAATAGCACCCGCTTTCTGCGTTCACTCAACGTTACTCAACTTAATCTGTCTCATGGAAATATTTAAAGCGTTTGTCGGAGAGGTAACATATTCGAATGGTTGGTGTTACACGGTTGGTTGAAGTCGTGACAGGCCTGCGTGGCATGTTCAATGAGCCGATAACACAACGACACTTGCAACTCGGTATAGCTTGGCCCGCCCGTGCGACTGCCGCATGGATGCCAAATCGCTGGGGTAATTGCCTCTTTCGTTCCAGACAAGCTCGCTTTGTATCCCGCATACAAATGGCAGGGAGATATAAGTGTCAACTGTGCTTGTAGTTATCTCCTATCTAGACTAGCATTGTTCCAGTGTTTTAGGATTCTGTTAATGTTTATAACATATCACACATTTACATTTACTTGGGGTCGGCTTTCCGTGTCCTTTTCACAAAGCACGCACTTGCAATAACAAGCAAAATTTGGTATTTTCATTTTTTATAAAGAGTTGTTCGATATACAGTTTCCTACAACTGTCAAGGCAGGCGTCCCCGCCCCCGCCTGTCAGCCGCATCCGACTCGCTTCAACGACGGCCGCTGCTTAGATCGATAAAGAAATAACTTTTGTTTGTGATAGCTCTAGGAGAAAGGTAATGCAAGGCTATATCTATCATCTATCATCAAGGAACCATACCATAATGTAGTTATTATTCAGACACATTCCATTCTAAACCATTCGTAAATCACGGAAATAGTTAAACAATTCAGGGCAGCGCTTGCACAAGCTAAATAATTATCTGATAATAAATGAAGTTTGGGAATTATCTGGCGCCGGCTGACTTCAAAGGTGTCCCGCCCGTAGTCAGGTACTCACAACAAAGTTGCGCTCAGTGAGCCGTGAGCTTTTCGGATACGCTCTGAATATTCATAACTCGACTGAAGTCTTCTTGATAATTACGAGTCCGAATTTTCAATGCGCGTTCGTTAAATATAGCATTTTGACACAATAGCTTGTACAGTTACCTGTTAATATTCTATCCCTGCCCGTAAAGAGCAAAAACTTATTTCACCGTAGATTCGTGACCTTAGGGAAAACGCTTCCTCGTTTATAAGTTGGTAACTAGACTAATATGTATGTAGGCCGTATAATATCTGGCCTACATGTAGAGCTACTGTGTACAGCTCTAGTAAAGTAAGTGAGCGAGAAGTGGAAGCTCTGCGGTCTGCCCCGCTGGGGGACGTAGAACGTCAAGAGCAACTTAGTTATAGCACTCAGTACGTGACATGTTATGAGAGAAGTATATAGTGTACGTAGTGTGTATCGCGACGCAACATTATCTATACGTCTCGCTTGAACGCTGAGAGCAGAGTGACTCGGCACTAAACACATTAACTGCAGTAGATATAACAACGGAGTAAGATAGAACGCGGAGGATCTCCCCATCTACAATATTGGTGACAAAAGAGAGGACAGAATTCCTGATGTAACGCGTAAACTATCGCCCGAAACAGCGTTCGGCGTAAAGAATGGACGGACATTAAGGCAATATATTCCACCTACGTGGTGGAGACTCGAATCCGACAATAATGAAAGTATCAGCTCCACGTTTAGTCAGCTTGACACGGGCTGTCGACAATGGGTCCTACCCTACCTTTGCGCAAAAACAGAAACATAGTGTTGACTGACCTACACAGATGCCACATGAGGCCAAAAAACCCTAAACGGTATCATAATTATTCCACCGCTTTCTGTCATGGAGGGCAAGTAATGTATACACGTACAGTGGTGCCACGAGGTATTCATGTCAGCGGGTAAAGGCCCGAGTGCGTGCAATTAGTTCCCCGCTGAACGGCTCAAAGGATCAGTGCCGTGTGAGCTACGGCCCAGCGGCCTGGGAGCACCTGCTATGTTTAGTACATACAATTTAATTATCGTAACGAATAAAAAAAATCTCGAATTCTCAATATCTAATTTGGTGAAAAATATGCCACTACCTATACAACGAGTCTGTTTATTCTTTATTCTTGAAACCAATTGAACAAGTCCTTTTGAATACCGCATTGAAAACAGAAGCGACATTGTTACGTGCCTGCTTCATTTATAACCTTGACGTAACACGAGCCCGACGCAATTTCGGAACATAACGTAGGCGTCTTATCTAAGGAAAATTCATTATGTGTCATCAAAGTTCGCAACACGTCAACATTATTTGTGTGCCTTACCTACCCGCTGTATTTGGCTCTAGGTAGAAGGCAATACTTCTCCAACTCCCAGGAATAATCACATAACTACATGACAATGCCCGCACGGCGGTAGTAGCTGGCTACATGACGTGATCTGATATCAATCAGCTCAATCGAGATTCCGCTTCTGGTTAATTGGTTTCGACGGTCAAAGTGACATTGACGTAATTGGATAATCGAAATGTACTTCAATTGCTTAGTGGTTTTTATTATTTTGAAGCGTGGTGTAAAATGGAATACAGTAGGACCTCGTATACTCCTACAAAAGGAGACATCGGTAAAAGTAATTTGTATGAGCGCGGCTTACGCACCGCCCCAAAAGAGAATCCCACCTTCCCACCCTTGGCTTCTCACCTTTTAGTCATATTTACTAAGGTATTAAGCCTGTTATTTGCCGCGTCGCCGCCGCCTGCGGCTCCGTAAACCCGGCAAATCCGTACACAAATACCGGGCAAATATTTCTCTTCCTTCCTTAAAATTAAATCACTCCCGGAAACGATCCGCAAATGTAACGAGAAATTCATTTCTCAATAAGCCTGGTGTGCGCCCAATTTAATTAATTTATTTGTCCCGCCGAGGCCAGTTGACTACCGAGCTTATAATCAAATTAATTGCCTATTTGAGTAACTGAAGCACAAAGGCGGCGCTTTATTGTGTTAACTTTTACTGTAGAGTTAGGCTGTAGCTGTAGCGCATGGGCCATTCAATGCACGTCTGGGTTCGCAAACAAACTACGTCCCGGACTCCGTTGTTGCTCGGGAGACAAATGCTTGCGTCATAATATCCATGGTCCCATATTTGTAATAGAGAAGCACACATTGTCATAAGTTGCGGTTAGACTTCGAGTAAACAATATAACATTGTTAAAGTACCTATTCCGAAAGTAATGGAAACAATTTATCAAAAGAATCACGCGTCGAGCGAATCGTAGATCTACGTTATCCTTTATTTAAAAAATACGTGCGCTTTTCATCGCGGAGAGGTTTCTCTTGTAAAGACCTAATAAAATGTGAGTAATCGCTTCAAATGTTTTAGGGTTCCGTCTGTACCACAGACCCGAACATTCAACAGAACACTTGTACTCAATATTTACACCATAATCAATACGTCACGGTATGGTTTAATACAACGTCACGGCCAGCAGTATCCCAAACAAAGCGGGGTGTTCAAAGATGTACACAATACCTATACATTTACATTTTGCCTATTGATCAGCCATTTAAACGCGATAGGGCGCAATTCTAGATGCCATGTAAATAATAAATAAGTCACAGCCGCCGGTACGCCATTCTTATCTTTTCTGGCACTACCGGTCTACTAGAGATTTATGTATACGTGCAAATCCTAAACGAATGCACTTATAGGCTGACGAGTTCTTGTTTCGCTTGTTCGGCAAAGTTCGGTGAAGTTCGGTCCTGATCCAGACTGCACGCATGGTCTGAGCGGACCAAGCAAGCTACACCTATAACACGAAGTGTACCTACGATGCCTTCACCACCGAGATCGAGTTGTTCTGATGCAGCCAGCACAGGATGGCTCTCGTAGTCAAAAGCATCGCATATTGTGGCGCCGAAGCCAAGCCGTGCTGGGTTCAGATGGCAATCAAGCTATATCACGCACTGCTGCAGCCACCACAGCTCTCGCGGTGGTAAATCCAGCCGCGGCGGCGGTGTCACTGCTTGCTGCAACGCCGAAGCTAGCTGCTAGGCTAGGTCTAGAGGTTAAATCAGGTATATTCACTCACCAGTGCGACCGAGTTGTTGTTCTGTTGCAGCCAGCGCAGGATGGCGCTCGCGGTGGTGAAGTCCGGTCGCGGCGGCGGCGGCACCGCGTGCTGCAGTGCCGAAGCCAGCTGCTGGGCTAGGTCCAGGGCGCGCGCACGGGCCGAGCGCACCGGCGCGCCGCCGGCCGGTACCCCGCCGGCTTCTGTGTGGAGAGAGGCGATATTACGATATTAGAACTGCAATTTTTAGGTCTGCTAACCGACGAGCTTAGTCTAGATCTAGATGCAGCACGTGTTCTGTGTTGTCTGACATCCGCTACCGGCCTCATGAACTGCCCACTCCATGGTGCCTTTAATATCTTTACGGCATCCTGTCAGGGTAGTAAAGGTGGTGCCTTTGAAAAGTATTTTTTTAACCTAGTGCAATTAACCTCTTTCGTATACTCTGACCCAGCTGTCCTTTTTACAGCTGTGTTGACTAGCAGGTTGCATTTTTTTTATATTATGCAAGACAGGCATTTGACCGCCATCTCAACTGTTCGTAAGTCACGATGCGGGCGAAGATGGAGCATGCCCGTCTTGGAGCACCTATTCACTCTAGCCTTGAAGGCATCCAGATTATATTGATCAGGTACATTCTACCATAGCCAACGACTGTAAAAAAGAGACTGAGGCCTGGTCTTGTGAAGATGTGGATGATATTCGGACGCCGATCAGATTTGTAATTTACTGTTTTGACAGTGCAATTTTTTCATTCATGGCTTCACTGGGCCATTGTCAACATATCATTTTATCTCCAACCCGCCGGCCTGCCATGTGCGGACACTATGACAATCAATTCCGCCCCGGCTATTATATGGATACGGGTTGTGATGTTATTACAAAATTATAACTAAACAAAAAGTAGGCGGTGATGAAAGCAATTCGCATGCAATTAAAGCAACTTCATTACCATTAGGCTAGGCATTACCGGCGTTTATGTCAAAATATTAAAAAGTATTCTGTATCTAACTATTGCACACAAACGTTGCTTTACATGTAGCAAAACCATTTGAATATCTTGTTTAGAAAATTCAGTGCATACTCGTATTTATAGGTACTATGTAACTTATTTATTTTATTTGTGAATGGGGTTTATGGCGACACCATTCTATCATTAAATCATCATCATCATCACAGCCCGGAACAGTCCACTGCAGGACTTAGGGCCTCTCCCACGAAAGGGGAGGTTACTGCCATAATCTCCACGCTTGGCAGGCGGGTTGGAGATCGCAGTGTTTAAATATACAAATGGAAAATGCTGCTGCCCATTTTTCAGACTACGGAGACTCTTGATCTTATGCCTCGAAAACATTAGTCGCCTTGTACGACACCCATGAATGTAAGGGGTTGGTGCTATTCTACTCTGCCGGACACCACACGGCTAATCATTCAATAATATCATCATTAAATAATTTTAATTTATTAACGATTAGGTAGGTATATATGTATACTCTTAATTACATAAAATACTATTATTATTCATTTGATATCGGACGCACACACAGGCTTAGAGAGTAGCCCCATGGTCCTTGAATACCTCATACGACTGTACTGAGTCAGAGCACTTATTTATCAAGTGTCATTAATTAAGGCCCTCACATCTTATCCGTGTTTTGAACTAGGAACACAAAGTAAATCCACTTTATTCGATCACACAACAGACAGTAACTAAAACAAAACGAAAAAGAAAAACGGTTCGCGGTATACACTTATTTAGGTACACAAATCGGGAAGTATAAGGTAGTGGCACTGTGCGGCTGTTAGGAGTTGGAAACGGATTTTTTCAGCCGTGTCGGCACTTACTGGGCATTGATCGCTGCTCTGGCAGTTGTATCTGTTTAGTAAGGAGACGTCACGTCTCTCACGGGATTTCGGTGTCGTTTAGACCGCTTGTGGCGTGCGCGGACTCTTGCTCGATCGGCGCTCGGCCGCAACGGCGAGGCTAGAGCACATTCCCTGACCGGACCAACTATCAACGGGTGTTGTTCTAGCTACAGTTACAGCTTTCAAAACATTTTCAAATACCAGCACTAATAATCGCCAGATTTTTCTGCTACAGATTCAGATCTCACTTTTCGGCAATTTGCAAATCGTGTCGCCACAAACAATAGTTTACCGCCCGAAAGTGTATGGTGCACTGACACGGTGACGTTTGTAAATAAGATATCAAGTGCCATGTCAACACCACGTCTCAATATCAGGAAGCAATATGATAACGTATTGATATTCAATCTCTTGAAAGGCTTCAGCGAATCTTTATTACATTGTGTCCTTCAAATGCACTACTAGACAGCGAGCTAATGGGTATAAATAAATTGGCATAACGTCGGTAGATGCAACAAAAAATGTATTAAAATTCCGTCCGTCATCCGTTAAATGCTAAACACTTTTTTCTCTGTGCTAAAGGTGACAAATCTAAGTAGACAGTGGGCTCCAGGTGTCCATCCCACGTCTAGCTTAATTTTAGAACCTAGGTATCTAATTGAGAATAACATGACTAAATTTATTATTTTTTTAACCACAAATAATAGGAAGAAAAATTATACGAATATGTGGGGCTACAGTCATTAACCGCAGGAGCTCAATCTCTTTGGAATGCCTCCATTCGCGCAAATTGCGCGGCACCGAGAGAATTGCATCCGCTGGGAACAATAGCGGCACGGCTCGGGCCACAAAACGTATATAGTATACCTAGTTTTGCGGTACGTAGACGTACCCACCTACCTTTAAGGGAAAATATCCCGTTCCGTATAATGGATGACTATTGGAAAGGAAATAAAGACCATGGCGGAAGTAGGTTGCGCGCGGTTCTATGGCACGTGCTATAAATTTTTAAGACGCCGCAGTAACGAGCTCGATGTTTAGTTGAGGTAGGTTATTACCTACGAGGCAATGTAGGACTGTGCCAGGTACGATATAAGATTTTTAAGTGATTTTATTTAACACACATTTATGCAGTGATACTTCATCATTGCGAGAGGTGCCAGCTTTGGGCCTTTTGAGAAACAAATATTAGAAACAGAAAGAATTTCTATTTAGTTTTACATGCATACTACAACATAAAATGTATTTTAGACAATACAGCTTTAACAATATCGAAAAACGAGATACGAACGACAGAAACTCTGATGAGAAGCGGTAACAGACGCTCTTAACATCAAGTAGCTAGCAGGTAGTAGCTTAGCTATAGGTAGCAGTGTAGTAGGTAGCTAGCACTACTTTATCTAGTGACCACATACGCTGCGGTATTTGCGAGTCCGCGGTGTCCGGTTCCCCGAAGAGCCTCTGGCTGCAGACGTCGAGCAGCCACCATCGGGTGACGTGTTCCGGTAAATGCCAACAACCAGGCATCTTGCACTGACCTATTTACATCACCATGAGCTTCGACATGTACATGTAGCAACACAGTTGTACACTATTTGTGTTTATGATTTGATTATTAGGTTATTTAGGCTGTGTGGTCCGGTGTCACATCTACCGCGGCCACTGGCAAGCGACAAGTGATGATAATGTCCTAGTCTTCTATCCGCGCTAGTTCACAATTGAGGAAGCAATGTTGGTCCAAATCGGTTCCTTCCAAGAGCGAATAATGGTTACAATTTAGAACTGTACAAAATGAAACGAGCCATGTATATAGACGCAAGCGAACTTCCGTTCTTTATTCATAATAGATATTTCTTTCTAGTTGCGTTGCATAATGAATAGTGGATGAAATACTAATACATAATACCTTAATTAAAGCGTTCTATAGCTACATGATAGACTGACTATCTTTAAGGAAAGAATGGCTTTATTAACTTTCACGACACAACGCAGGGGAATGGTGAGGGGAGACAGGTCAACCTGACCAGAATACGGTAGGGGAGAACATATCTGCTAGGCAAATACAAACTAAAACATGATATGTGTGTGTAGTCTAGTCATATACGGATAGGATAGCTAGACAGCAAACACATAGTTGTACAGCAACCTGAACGGTAATTACGGAACTTCTCTCGGTACGCTGGCAAAAAATAAATGAAACTTGTCAAACAAACGCCGAGTTGGAAGTCATTTGTTACGGAGGATTACGTAGCGTAGTAAATAAGGGGTAGCCTCCTCCAAAGTTCGCTCATGAATATGAACACTGACATTTTTACAATCAAGGTAAATGTACATGACAAAACTTGAATGACATTTATTACTTCAGGGCTCAGGCTGTAAAATATAGATAACTCGAGATCAGTTTCGTATTATGATACACATATTCTCATTTCCTATTGTTCCTATGGGACTTTTAAACAGTTCCTCCCGACATTATTTTGGCAATTTATTGAGATCTCTAAGGTATCATAAGCCTTAAAGATCTCAACGTATTGTAACGTTCTGTTAGTATATTATGTACCTACATTACGAAATGACTGCGATTAACGCTCGCGAAAACGTATGAAAACAAAAATCCAGCAAATATTTGAAGAATGGGAACGGCCGCGATAAGAGGCGCTTCAAAAATTTAATCTTGACGCAGCTTCGCTGAGATTACATTCCCTAGCTCCTCTGGATAGATATACGGTTAACTCTTTTTGCAAAAATCTGGTATGAAGAGGTCTTAATGACCTGCATTGTCGATCTAATTAACTACATACTATTTAAACCTAACGTCCTATATAGAATTTCTTGTTTGTCAGTATCATTCATGAATACAATAAAAATAAATATATTACTATTGTATCGCTGAATCGAGTTTGATAAAATTTTCCAAAGCAATACCCGGAAGTGAATATTAATAAACTTTATTAGGTACGTTTCGTGCGAACGAAGGCTCGCCTACAGATCAACGATAACCTACATATAGACAGAATCAGAACAGAGTGACATTCGAAGAGGTAGGGCGTCTCGACAATGTAAGTTGTGACGTGTAATTTCCGCGGAGGGTATTTCTCGCCGGGGACACCGTGGCCCCGGCTGTGGGACACGACACGACCGGGCGGGCGGCGCGCGGCGGCGGACTGGCGCCTTCGGGGTACGGAGAATCCTTTGCAACCCCGCGCTCAACAGTTGGCGCCACCCGCCTGCACCCCCGACGCCCATCAACCCCACTTGTCCTGTCCACTCGGCTACTGTTTTCGCCTCATTTGTTTGGACTTTCTGAATGTATTTCACGCGTCTAAACTGTTTTTTTTAGGTGGATACTATACTAGGTAGGTACATATCTAGGTATAATTCTCTCAATTAATGTTTCGAACTTAAAAAACAAATTCTTGCAATCTTCTTGTTCATCATCAAAAGCTGGAAGATGTCGATTTCAAGGCAAAGTTTAAAGCACGCACGCCAAATAGGAATATCTTGCGCTGCGGTAGGTACAACGGCTTCCCGTCCAGGCGGAAGAATTAGGACCCCCACCACTCCTTACCCTGCACCTGAGCGGATAGACAGTCAGTGACTGAGACCGCGTACGTCGATATTATAAAAGAATTGGGGAATTGGACCAGGAAGCGTGTGAACATCAATTTAACATAGATAAGACCATAAAACACAATAATGGCTCAGTTCGATAACTTTAAAAAAATTCAACATCACAAACTTTAAAAAAATGTAGTAATTGGTAATATTTTTTAAATCGCCTTTTTGACTTTGGATATGAGTATATTCAGAATCATTTAGGGTATGTTTTACAAAAAAATTCTAGGAGGAGCCCAAACTTGGCATGTTTTTAAAATTATTCGTGGATTTTTAGAAAACAGGTCACCGAAATGTATTTAATACCAAATTTAGCCCTTTCATTTCATACCAAACACGATAGGTATCTGAATAAAAAAAATTCAAATCCCATACAAAACATTTATGACGTCACTACTGCTCCCCCATGGGAATATTTTCAAGAACTAACGGTCAAACATTTTATTTAAACTAAGGTACCCGTGTACTAAACGGCTATCCTGTACATCGATTAGAGGTTTTTTCTATCGTAGCTCGACCACTATCTTGACGACTCGGCCGCCCGTGATTTAGAATAAGCCTTTCTAATGGAGATAAGGCTTGAAATTGTTAGAGAGTGCGTTTGCCGGCCGCTGCGCTGACGACCGCTGCAGTGGTACATGATTTTTCTTGTTGAATTAGTTGAATGTAGACTACATTGGCCAGTTTTAATTTCTCAGGCATCTGGAGCTCCACGTTGCCGTCTGCTGTCGACCTCTACCACTGCGGTGTGTATTGACCCTTACGGTAGTTACGGTTACTTAATACTACTACCGGTTTGAAAATACGATACCATTATACACGGTACGGTACCCTACCACCACGTAACCGAAATTATTTCGAGGATAACGATAACGTGAGGTTGAATTCGACGCAAATGGGAAAAGAAATCTCTTTGGACCGATCGGACTATCGGGAATCACCCGCCGTTTCCGAAGACAACAACAATGTGTAAGTACAACTAAAAGTACTAAAACTGGGGTCAACTACGTGTACTGTAGGTACAACTGACGACGGGAGTGGTTCAGTTGGTTAACACGCAGAGGTCCCGGGTTCGATTCCCGGCCGGGCAGAAATTGAAACGATGAATTTTAATTGCTGTTCCGCTTTTGGGTGTTATATGTATAATAAGTTTGTATTTAAAAGTATATAAGTAGTTTATCAGTTGTCTAGTGCCCATAACACAAGCTTTGCTTACTTTGGGGCTAGATGGAGCAATATTAACTTGAAGGTGATGATTTATATCACTGTATCACTGATTTATGTATAAATGATTTATATCATTTATATAACTGTAATTTGGGTTGCACACAATACCAGAAGAAAGCCAAATACAATTCTTCCAATGGTATCACACTTCATCACCCTCAGCCAAAAAATTAAAAACCACTGTTTTGTCCAAAAAGTCAAGGTATCCATGCTTTGGAACCACAAAGGGATGATTTTGATTGAATTTCTACCTCCAGGCACATTGGGTGTTTGCCCAGTATAGGAATGAGTTAATTATTTACATGTTCTCCTGACCTTTAAGTTATCAACCTCCCTGAAGATGTACTCTGGCGGAAAAAAATACAATTGACGAGGAACCAAAGGGGTGCTGAATAAGTGGGCAAAGGAGTTGGTGGCAGAGTTCTTTCACAAGGCTAACACAAGATGAGATGGCGGTTAAATGCCTGGCTAGTTAGATAATAAAAAAAGACATAATAAATTTATTCCCGGTCTTAACATGTGCATGACAGGGATGGCAACTAGGTGGTAAAATTTTCACATTAATTATGTACTGATTCAACCACATAAAAAAACTCTAAGCATGTTGTTTTACAACTTACAAAACTCAAATACACTTTTTAGACATGCCTTGTATTTCGAACTTAAATAAGTAAGTAAAGTATAGTAAAAATTTATTTCCATAAAAAATGAGAAATACATGGTTACTGTGGGCTCTGCACTAAGATCGACTTGTGTCGCAGGCCCCGAGATTTACAAAAAAAGGGTACACATTTCTTCATTTGCTTTGCAATACTGTAAAAGGTAGACAAAGAAATTTTATTTACAGCATCTATTTTACCAGTGGTAGGACTTTCAAGCCTGAGAATCAGAGGATCCTGGCCAGGGGTACTACCCCCTTATCTTGTGTTGTGGTGTGCTATGTGTTATAAATGTCTTTTCTTTCTTTCTTTCTATTTCTCTCGCCAAGCAACAGTGTTTGTATTGTTATGTTGCAGATTGAAGGATAAAGATGCTCCACACTGGTGTGGGACCAGAGTTCAGATACATTTGCAATTCATACCAGTGGGTACTACCGTCTTATCTATTTCTCTCACCAAGCAACAGTGTTTGTATTGTTGTTGCAGATTGATGGATAAAGATGCTTCACACTGGTGTGGAACCAGAGTTCAGATACATTTGCATACCTACCAGTAAGCACCACCCGTTCGTCTATTTCTCCCACTGAGCAATAGTGTTTCCATAGTTGTGTTCCAGATTGAAAGATAAAGGTGCTACCACAGTAGTGTGGGAGTGTAGAGTTCAGATACATTGTGCATACTATTTTCTAAATGATGATTCAGATTCAAATGGAAATGTTGCAACATTTATGTCAATGGCTTTATATACCTAAACAAATTAAAACAAAAGAATGCAATATGAATCTGTTTGCAAAAGCTGCAAAAACCAGTGTGGGAGCATCTTAAGATAGCCGGTGCAACTTCAGACATGAGGCATATTATTTTAGTCCTCACAATGACAACACATCTGTGTTTCTGCATTTTTATGTTTTGAAAACTAAGTGCATAAATTCTTGTTACAGGTGACAGTTACCTTACCACATTTCATTGGGTGGATTGTCTCATTTTTCTGTCACTGAGTAATATAAAAAATTGCTCAAAATTGTACTTTGGCTTCAATGTAAAACTTGGGAGGAAGTACATACATTCATGTATACTACTATTGTTAGGATTCTACACAGAATATATTGTGGATGACATTGTTATAAGGTATTTATATTTCTATATCTAACTTAACAAGGTACTTATTTGAAAACTTTGACTGACCTCTCATTTACAAGAAATAATAAATACATAAGTGATAATAATTAAAATAAATCATTGTTATTTTCATTTGTCTAGGGTACTGTATATATAGATGTGGGCCTGATGAACCTTATTACCTATGTCAAATAAAAATAAGCACTCAAATGAATGTGGCGCAATGTAAGTAATGAAACGAACTTACACTAACTTCTGGATGTCTGTCCAGTCAAGCGTGGAGCGAGTGAATGTAGTCCGTCGCTTAAACGTGCATGAAAGGCGTCTTTATTACTAAAGGGTAAACTTACCGGCAATGATTCCCTCCATGTGCAATAGAGCAGCTTCGAGTAACTTTGCTGGATCAGACTCGGGCGATGTTGGGTTATTGTCGCCATCAACCTGCGTCGCTTTTCCCATTCCACTTCCTAACTCTAGCCAGTGATGGTAGAACGAAAACTTTTGTAAAGGTAAATCTTGTCTTAGCACTTTAACACTTACTTTATAATAAAATAATCGAAAACAAAAAGTAAAGTTTGGTAGTCCAAGCACAAAACTTGTCAGACAGTAAGGTATGTTCGTTTCATATTAAATTTCTTTCTACAGTAATGACGGGTACCAATGTAAATGTACACATTTTTAGTAGATTATATAATAGGACTTGAACTCCAACGTGTCTGTTTTACAAACTAAATTTGTCAGACTGATATAGGAGGTTTGTGTAGACTGTGTTACAGTTTACTATATAATTAAAAAACTACACAATCAATAAAATGAATGTACTTGTTGGTCCTGATCCAAGCCATACATGCCGTTTTCAACAGTTCCGATAATAATAGAATAAAAACGAAAGGTGCGAATGGAAGATTGAAAAGACAAAAATGTTCAAATAATTGTAATAGATGGCGTCAATTAAACGTGATACTCAAAAAGAAATCAAAATGATCCCAGAAAGTGTTTAATTTATAAGTTACAACTCATAAATTAAACACTTGAAATTATTTTTATTTAAGCAATAATATGATGGGGGGAATTTCAGACAGCTACTTTAAAAAGTGTAGTTGGGCGTGCCTCACTAGATAGCGCTGCTTAGATAAGATTCTCAAGTATTGAATTTAGTAACCGAAGTTACTCGTAAATGTATTTCGTGAAAAGATACTCAGTTTTAATACCTTTTCTGAGAAGAAAGCGCAAAAAGACTACATTTCATACATATAACTGTCTAATTTGGTTTATTTTTAAGAATCGTGATTGTTCAACGCCATCTATTACAATTATTTGAACTTCTTTTTTATTTTAATGGATTCTTTGAGAATCGCCCCAAGGGTCACTTGCCTTAAGTACCCACCCACTCACTTTCTGCATGGTCCACTGATTGACTGAAAGAAAAAGCCTTAATGGCTTTAGGCCCGGTAATTGTATGTTTTGTGCAATACATTTTTTTTTAATAAATATTATGAGCCAGGTCTGTTCTGTTACGAATGTTGGGTAGAAAAGCTAATGTGAAACAGACGGAGTGCGTCGCAGTTCGATCCATTCGCACCAGTAAAAAAGAGGCGTAGTTTACATAGTTTTGTCGTATATAACGTGATTTAGAGTAATTTAGGCCATGACCGAGTAGGTACGTTGGTTGATAATATAGCACTTGTCAAACGTGTGTCAAATAATAGTAACTACTCATACATGTGTGCATAATACGCACACAAGCGATTGCAGCACAACCCTCCTTCTATACAGGTATAGTACAAATTATCAAAGGGGCTATAGTACAAAAATTTCGAGCTTCCTGAGGTCGCTCATTCATTGATTGCAATGCAAATTTCAATATTTTTTAATAATACAAATATACTCTACATAAAAAAACTTCGACCGCGGACGGACTGAGTCAATTCTAAGAAAATAATGAAAACGGTGATTGCGGCGTAGTAAGTCTTACGAGGGGCGTTCAAGATGACATTTAAAAAAGAAAGTATATCTTATCTTCAAATAGATGGCGCAATGAGCCATTTTCAATTATACTTGCTACAAATTCCAATAGATGGCGCACTTTAACGAATTATCTCTTTGCTGTTTGGTATTTATATTTATTTCTATTTTGATACAAATTATTTTAGATCAATTAATATAACGTTTTTTTGGTTGTCAGTGCTCCTTAGAGTCAACTTTAAATTTTTTACCTGTTTCTGGTTGACTAGAAGATAAAGCTGCGTAACTTTTTGTCCACATTTATATCTCATCGTGGACGAAATTTAAATAAATAAATAAACATTGGATTAGTTTCTTATTTTAGCAAATATTATCTAGCCGCCGATCTCTGATAGTACTCCGCCATCATGATCCCACCATATGGAATGACGTTGCAACATGCTATTCGGATAGGCTTCACTCTAATAAGGCCTACCCTGTGAAATGGACTGAAATGTACGATTTTAACCGACATGAAGTTGGTTATAGGTACTCTAAAGCGCACTCACATGTTCGTAGTATGTAAGTAGAGATTATCATTCGATTATTTGTTGTCGTCTCGACTTGTGCTGAATCACATCATTTTGGTTCTTTCTAGTCGAAAATCTACTGCATTAATGGCACAACGCATTATCTGACAGAAGACAAACGGTGGAAGCTACCATAAATGGACGTAGGTACAGATCGGCAGACGCTAGTGTAACTACTGGAATTCCACAAGGGTCCTCGTTAGGAAATATTCTATTTCTAGCATTCATCAATGATCTTCCGTCATCGATCACTGTGGGCCTACTTACCTTATTCGCTGATGACACAACGGCAGTTGTTAGTGCACGATCATATAGCGAGCTTAATACCAAAATAAATTATCTTTACGTGCAACTAAAGCAGTGGTTCACTATTAATGGTTTGGTATTAAATGAATCGAAATCCTGTGTGATGGTGTTCACAGCAACGGGCGTCAAACGTCCAGTTGGTTTTATTACGGCTCCAATTCCAAATTGTGAATGGTGCAAATTCTTAGGGCTAACATTGGACTCGACAGTCAATTGGAAGGCTCATATCGGAGTGCTGTGTGACCGGTTGAGTGGGGCAGCGTATGCGTTGCGAAAACTGAGGCCACTTGTCTCGGCAGATGTGCTACGGCAAACCTACTTCGCCCATTTCCATTCCATCATGTCCTACGGCAATCTTCTGTGGGGCGATTCCACAGAATCGGATCGCATTCTAATTGTTCAAAAACGAGCCGTTAGGATAATGGGGAATGTAGGAACCAGGCATACGTGCACGACACTTTTTAGAGAGCTGCAAATTATGACTGTGTGTTCGTTGTACATATACAACACTATCATTTTTGTAAAGCGAAATTTGTCATGCTTCACGCGTCGTACGGGCGAAGAGCGCGGACTGCGCGGCGCGGGGCGACTAGCCTCCGTACCCTGGCGCACCGCGTTAGCAGAAAAAAAATCCGCGAGTTATAGGTCCTACCCTGTATGAACATTTGCCCATACTCCTTAGAGGTGAACAAAATGACGAAACGTTTTATCGCCAACTGAAGAACATTTTATTGAATAATATATTTAACTCTGTTAAAGAATTTTTAAATCATAATTTCAGTGAAAACTATTCATAAAAAATCTACTAGGTCAATCCAAAAATGTACAAAATTCACAAAGAACTAAATTCACTGACAACAAACAACATGTACAATATGCCTGGACAGAGCTGTCGCAGAAAAATATTGATGTATCCGATGACTGATGTATCAATTTTATATTTATCTTCCTAGCGCTTTTTCCCGTAACAGGTTCGGTGTAGACTTGACCATGATCCAGGATATCAGTACTGTGACCCTGTTAACAGCAGAAGGTACCAGATTAGCGACATTACTCCAATGAATCGATATAATATCGACGCATTTTCACACCTACCATATCCCTAATAGTGAATAGTCTACCAAAGTACCGGCAAAAGTTTTACCAAATATGTGAAGTACGCTTAACTTTATGGAAGTCAATTTTATGTTCTGTTCTACTAACATAAATTTCAAGCTTTTTAGTTTTAATTTGATTTGGTTTATAAAGAAATTTAACATTTCAAAATACTTGGGATGCACTCAAAATAACAAAATACGAAAAGAATCTATTAAAAAGTAGATTTTATAACATTTTAGTTACTTTGTTGGGTATGGCAGAAGAGCAATGAAAGTAGAATAAATGCGGTCGAAATGAGGTCCCTAAGGAAAGTATGTGAAGTGAAATTCAGTGATAGAGTGAAAAATATAGTGATCCGTGAAAGGTGTGACATGAAAGATGATGTAGTAACAAAAATAGAAAGAGGGATGTTAAGATGGTTCGGGCATGTAGAGCGAATGGATGATAGACGATTGACGAAAGAGGTATATAGCGCGAATCTGGAAAACCAGCGTTTAAGAGGACGACCCAGGAAAACATTCACTGATCAGATCAGTAATGTTCTCAAAAAGCTGGGGTCCGAAGTGGTAAGAATAAAAGGAGATGTATGAAAAGAGTTGTGGATATATGCGAGGCTAGGAAGTTGTGTCAGGACAGAGCAAAGTGGCAGTCCATAGTCTCTGCCTACCCCACCTGTGGGACACAGGCGTGAGCTTTATGTATGTATGTATGTATGTACTCCAGAATGGCAATAATTTCATTCGTTCATACTGTAACATCATTCCACAGGGTGGGATGAAAATGGCGGCGTTGAATTGGAGATAGGCCCTACCGCTGCTACCCACCCTACCGAGGCAATGAAAGGTGACAGTCACACATATGGTTTGCTATACAACTACAACAATAGCCCCATATAGTCAAAAGTTTATATTAATGTTTGAGTAGTTAGAGCGCACCATCTTTGTGACATTTTGAGAAGCTAGTGTTGAAAACGGCTCACTTAGTGCTACTATGAGCATAATAGTTTTTTAAGACTTTTCCATGCAAACATAGAAGAAAATTGACATTCCTTTCTAATACATTTGCAGGATTAGCTGTAAACAAAGATTAATAGGTACTTCAGACTGACTATGGGCAAACTTGACATAAGAGTTCAGTACAGCGCCATCTAGTCACAACGACCTAAAACTTGATTTTTCTCATTCTCGCCAGACGGAACGGATTAAAACGGAATGTACGACGAGGGGAAAATAGTATTCTGTGACCACCATGCACGTTTCGTTTCACCTGTCCTCCTGTCACCTTTGGACTTTCACTTACAAATTCACAATCAATCAACAAAACTGTGTTATCAAAAGTATAAAATAAAATCTTAAAAATCGTCCACCCAAGGTCTTCTCTTCCGATTCTTCGGAAAAAAACTAACATTGTTGTGAGCAAAGAAAACATATGTTATTCACAAAGAAGGTGGTTCATTGCTGGTTGTCAAAGTCACTGCCTCACCGCTTATGAATTAGAAAGTGCTACGGTCTTATCCATTTACTTTGTGTTGTACTTACTCTATTAAGTGATGTGTGAATACAAAATTCAAATTAAGTAACGACCACATGCATGCAGCATGTAGTCAGCCTTCCAATTTACAAGTTTAAATTTTTAACTCTTTATTTCGTTAACAAACCACAATGTCTAGTAAGGAAAAGAAGTCACATAAATGCCCTCATGAGGGCTGCAAAGCTTCTTTCTATAGACCTTACAGGTTGTCGCAGCATTTATTGGTGCACAGTAATGTTGTAAGTTTGTATAAATTCAATAACAACAAATATACAAGTACTCAGATATCCATTACTAACCTTATCTTGACGGTTATTTCAGAGAGCATTCGCTTGTAATGAGGCTGGCTGTGACAAGTCATACACCAGCAAAAGCCATTTAGACCGGCATATCAGTAGAGTACATAAAGAGCCTGATGATGATATTATCTATAGGTAAAATAAATCGAATTTCAACAAAAAATTTTGTTGAATAAATTGACAATGTAATAATATTATGAATTAATTTTACAGCTGTCCAACATGTATGAAGAAATATTCTAATAGACAAAATTTGAAGCGACATATTAAATTACACCACATGGTGAATAATTGTTTTGTCTGTGATATTTGCAATTCTGTGTATAAAAAGAAAAACTTACTGAAATCTCATATGTTTCAGCATACTGGTGTCAAAGCTTTCAGGTATATTTTTATTTCTATCTAGCTTTTGCCTGCTACTTCGTCCCTTTGGAAATAGTTTTGATGACAGTTTAGCATTTGCCTGTGATACCATTTTAAATGACCTCCATATTTTATGAATGCTAGTACTACAGGGAGGTCAAGCTGTATCTCTCGTTTTACCTATCTGAATTAGACAAAACATGGCTTACATTGTAAGTTGGACCACACCAAACTGTAAAAACCCATCAAAATACGTTCAGCGGTTTTTGAGTGATGTGTGAACAGACCAGACATAAAAAATAAAAATATAATTTTTTGTGCATAGTTACATCTCAGAATCCTACCTTGAATTTTTTTCTGAAATATCTGTTATATGATACCAAAGGGTGCATTTCAAAAAAACTTATATCATTAATGTACATACACGGCTTACAGTTTTATGATAGTGTCAATAAGATAGACTCTCATTGGATTATCAGTTCAAATAGTTTTACTATCTAACGCAAAATCCAACATTAACCCAAGGTTGATGTGACTTTTTAATTAAGTTGGCAGTTGGTACCTTTTTTAATTAAATGTCATTATTAATGTCAATTTAATTATTTTATTTCAGTTGCGCTATCTGTCCATCACTTATGTTTGCCACTTTGTATGAAAAGAAACAACATTCCAGGTGCCATAAAACATTCACCTGCTCAGACTGTAATCAAAAGTTCAACCACTGGTCAAAATACCAAAAGCACTTAAAAACCCATGTGCCTGAAGGTAATGTACTAATTTGCTGTCTGCTAGCGACTGCCCCACCTTCTCTAACTGATGGTGACAACTGCATACAAATAAGTTCAGTAGTTTTTGAGTTTATCGCAAACAGACAGACTAACAGGTGCGGCATAGGACTTTGTTGTATACTATGTAGTGATAGTAGTCATCACACCCAGTGATGTGGGTGTGATGTATACATAACCATACATTCATATTTTGTTCTTTTTAGCAGCCATAAAGTCCAAAGCCTATAGCTGTATTTCATTGTTATTCATTTATCAGAACCGTGCCAGAGGCCTGAGATAGCTTATGATTATTGCTATCTATCAGGTGATCGTATGATCTAAAAATAAATACTATTAGAAAAATACATTGGTAGGTACAGGGGTCTGAGTGGGACTTCATCCTGAGTCACCTGCTTGCAAGGTACTCTCTGTGCTTGTAGATTACTAAGGAAATTAAGGGTACTCTTTTTTTCAATAAACCCACATTAATGTATGCACAAAGACAGCTAGTTGATAAAAAAAAATTATAATTGTAAAGTAAACTAAGAAAATTATTATTCAATTTCAGTATTTTCTTGCGCTGTATGTGGAAGAAATTTCAAACACAGAACACACATTGTTCGTCATATGAAAATTCACGACAAACTTAGATCATTCCCATGTCCTCATGAAAACTGTGAAAGGTAATACATTTTTTAATTAATATTAAGAATGTCATTGGATCATAAATTTTGATGTGCTATGTGCACATCAAAATTTATGTGCATTATCGTGTTAAGTGAAAGGGAATGAGTAGTTTTGTATGAGTGCCGTCCCTGCCCTTGTAACAAGTTACGACCTGTTCAGGTGCGTAGTTCTAGACTATTTATTGTGCCCATAACTTTTTCCCTGTAAAAGATACGAGTTCGCACCCATACAGAGACAGCTCTTTGTGTAGCTTGCAAATGATATAGGTTTCTCAAAAGTGTTGTAAGTGGACAAACCTGCTCAAATGGGTACAAAAGTGACCCTAACTTTTTCCCTGCATCAGATATGAGTTCATGCCCATACAAATATTGAAAGCTCTCAAGAAGAATGTTACAAAGGTGGGAAAGGAACACCTTTTGAGAATTATGGGAGAGAGACTGATTACTTTTAATTCTTTCTCATAATTATTTTTATTCACAGGTTTTATTCAAGAAACAGTAATTTAAGACAGCATATATTGATGAAACATATGAATGTAAAACATCAGTGCAATATTTGTCAAGCTCAGCTTTGTACAATGGTAAGTTAATATGTAAAGTATCAACCTACGTAATTCAATACTATATTACATACAGCAGCACCCCAACCAAAAGTCCAAAGTCTAAACCTACCCTACGTTTAGATTTTGGACTATGCCTGGTTTATACACACATCCACAGTGGTGCTAGTTCATTTTACACTGGTGATGGGTAGATTGATGTGTTTCTGCAGTTTACTTAATTTCGACTTTTCTTTCAGACATTCATAGTATCATTTACTTAAATATTTTTTTTGTATTTCAGGCTACATTACGGAAACACATAAGGAACCTTCATGGTGAAAATAAACCAGAGCCAAAAGCGCCTAAGACAAAAGCGACGGGTCGCAAGCCTAGGTCAGATATTGGCATACCAAAATCATCCTTAGCAATCAAGATAGCTGGTTTGCCTGAATCGATTAATGATATCTTAGAAGTTATTATTACCTAATTTATATTTAGTGTACATAAGTTTTAGTAGAAGCTGTAGAAGTTTCTTCAAGCAAGAGATGCCGCTTTGGATATGTAGATGGATGGAAAATAAATAATCATTCGTCAATTTAAATTTATTTAATCATACGCTGTTATTTTCACTATTCAATTTCAAGTGACCCTTGTATTTACAGCGGAAATGCAGCGCCATTTTTTTTTATACAAAATCGAGGTTTCGTAGTCCCGTTTTCGTATTTTCCTCTCTGGGTTTTAACACTAGAGTCATGATTTTCAAACACAGAGTTTAGTTATTTTAGATAAATTATCTTGAATAGAAGGTATGTATGGCCCTTCCAATATCGAAAAAAAATTACCGAGTTTAAACGCATCATTTACACATCAATTATACAAAGTAAAGTATACTTACATAAGCACCTATTCCGAAAAAGCAATTTTATTCTAAAATACCTACCTGTTAAAGAAATCACTAAAACCGGTTGAGATTTTCTGGTTTAAGAACTTCTTTCCGATTTTACATAGGTAGTTATAATACGTGCAAGGCGCAGTTGACCCTTTCGCTCAGTGTTTGAGGGTGGATGCGGGCAACGCAGCCTTTCCTCTTAACGACGTTCGGAGATGACTAGCGCCGACCCATTGTCAGTTACAGTTGATACTAGTCCTTACGTAGTGTAATTTTTTTTTATGTTACGTGCGGCAGACAAGCAGGCAAGCGGGCCAACTGATGGAAAGTGGTCACTGCCGCCTATGGACATCAGCAACACCAGGGGCGGTACTTATGCGATGCCCGCCCTGAAGAGACCTCTAATATACTTCTTGAAGGATCCTATGTCATAGTCCAAAAGAAACACTGTGACTGGGAGCTCATTCCACATCCGAATCGTGCGAGCGAGAAATTTTCTTTCGAAACTTCGCGTGGACACCAACAGAGGGCCTACATAGTGGCGATGAGTACCCTGCCCGCGGCAGGTGGTTGCTTTCGCGCGGACCAGCCGACCTTGGTTGAACATGATCGGCTCGCCCGCGCATCCGAAAGCGACTTTATTAAACCCTTTTTCGGGGCGTTTTGCTCATAAGTGCAAACTCAAGACCGTTGGTGCTGTTATTTAAAGGACCTGACTGAAGCTACTGTTCCACCGAAGAGGAGTGCTTAGGGGGAAATTAAGTTGAGGTAAAAATTTCAGTTCACATCCCTCCCCTCCGGTGGATCAGTAGCTTCTCAAGGCCTTAAGTTGTAACTTAAGGGATGTTTTTTTTAAAGCCGTAGTTTTCAAATTGAAATATAACAAAGAAATATCTGTGAAATTACCTTTATTGGAAATATAATAAAATGCCATTTATTATAGTATTCTTAGGAACGAAGGCTTAAACTATTTTTTTTAAAAAACAAAATCGAGATTAACTGAAATTAGGTAACACAAAAATGCCGAAACGAGATGTTGCTTCGACCAAGGCGCGCGCAGAAAAAGGCTGGCCGCTGGGTGACGCTGCCTTTTATACCCTCGTTGTAGACGTCAGATTTTTCTCGTCTGCTACACGGCCTCTCCTGACTGGAGACCGTCCTCGGGCTCCCTTTTGGCTGGGCTGAATGGCTCTCTTCATCAGTCAAGCTCGGGCATGGAGAACCCTATGACTGGTTGGTCTCCGGGCGAAGCGCGGACACGAGGCACGTCAGTCACGCTGTGAGAATTTTCAGGCGAAGTGCGGACGCGTGGCTCATCAACCACGCTGGACTGTTGCTCAGGCCTCGCATGTCGTGGCACTCCTGACGTGCTAGGCTGCTGACCATCATCAGCCGGGTGGTCGGCTGGCACAGGCTGCTCCGTAGTGGCGAGAGTAGACCCCGCGTCGTCAGTGTCTGCACCTGTTTCCAACAACAATAGAAAATCCTATACCAACATAAGCAGGCATACACAAAGCATCAACATCAGACATCGAGACAGAGGCACTACGTGAAGCGTATCTCGTTATAAAGTAAAGCCAGAGGCACAACGTGAAGCGTAACTTTACTAAAGTCAAGTCAGAGGCGCGACGTGAAGCATGACTCAACAAAGCCAAGACAGAGGCACTACGTGAAGCATGTCTTGACCAAACCAGGACAGAGGCACGACGTGAAGCATGTCCACTAACAGTCGAAGGAAAAGAGGCACTCCGTGAAGCTTATTCCAACACTGTTAACTCACCATCGAAGAAAGCAGCGCAAACTTCGGGGCTCCACTCTCCTCGCCACGGAATCATGAATTCCGCCGCAGCTTGGGTCGACTTCCCATATGACCCGGCCAGGAGCTGCAGCTCATAGCGCCCATGCGGTAGTGTCTTCAACACGCGGTATGGGCCGCGCATACAGGAGTCCAACTTGCCAGTCGACTGCGCCTGTTTTCTAACAAAAACTAATGAATTTAATTCAAAGCCACGCGCAGGTTTCCTGCCTTGATTCACATAAACATCTTGTTTATGCTGGTTCTGCTTCAACCGCTCAGACGCCCGTTGTCGACTCATCTCACGAAGGGCCTCTCTATTAGGACTGGAACCCTCGAGTGCGACGTCTCGTACTATACTCCTGATGATTGGAGTAGCTGCATCAATACCCACCATTAGGTTGAGAGCAGAATCCTGTGTGGTCCCGTGTTTGGTAATGTTCAACACTAGTTGAATTTTCCAGATCACGCTCGGCCACTCGTGCTGTCTGTAGTTGGCTTCGATGCGTATCATGTTAAGCGCCGTCCGGCAGTACCGTTCGACTTGGCCGTTTGCTTGGTGCATTTCAGGTGTTATAAAATGCGTGTCACAGCCCATGTCCCTAACCCAATTGAGGAATTCAGCACTTTGAAACATGCGACCCCTATCAGCCACAATTAATCTTGGAGTCCCAAACAGTGAGATTACATTCTTAAAATTACGCTTAAGCTCATCGGCATCTTGCCGATACATCGGGTACAGTAGGCAAAATTTGGAAAACGCGTCAACAACTAAGTATTAGTAGATGACGGTAACCGTCAGCTTCAGGAAGGGGCCCTAAGGTGTCCATATGAATAGTGTCGAAAGGCGCGTCCGGCTTTTCCCAAGAAGTAATAGGTTGTAAAGGGGCTCGTGCTACTTTTTTATGGGAAATGCATACTAAGCAATGGGCGACATACTTTTGAACAAAGCAACGTAGGTTAGGAAACCAAAAGTGTTTTAAAATTAAGTCGATTGTTTTAGCTACTCCAACATGTTCATGTTCATCATGAAATACACGAAGGAGGCTCAACCTATGGCCTTTCGGGATATAGCACAGTAGTCGGAAAGGTTCACCAGTAGGCGAGTACTTAAGATAAAGCATGTCGTTCTTAACTACGTAACGAGTTGGATCTAGTCGTCCGTCAGTCAGTTTTTGTATAAGGTCTCTAGTCTCCTCGTCAGATGCTTGAGCAATCTGTGCCCAATTTCGTGGCTTTTGTATGTTGCAAACGTTAACTGGGTTACGACTCAGATAGTCAGCATGTGACATAGCCGTGCCCTTTCGGTAGTCTAGCCCAAACTCAAAGTCTTGCAGGTATACCCACCACCTGGCCACTCTAGGTAATAAATCTTTTTTTCGTTGTGTAAGCTTTAAAGCATTGCAATCAGTGACCACGGTGAAACGTACACCTACAAGATAGGGTCTGAAGTGTTGAAGAGCTCTAACTACGGCAAGAGTTTCAAGTTCGTACGAATGGTACTTGCTCTCCGCTCCTTGCGTTAGTTTACTAAAATAGGCTACCACTCGTTTATAACCGCCCTCATGAACCTGCATTAAAACTGCACCGTAACCTATTGAACTTGCGCACTTGCGCAATCGAACTTCTATTGGCAAGGATGGGTCATACACCGCAAGAACAGGTTCGCTAGTTAGACATTGAACCACTTCATTACGAGCAGCCCGCTGTTCGTTACCCCAGTTAAATCCTACACCTTTCCTAGTCAAGGCGGCAATACCTGCAGTTTTCTGGGCAAAGCCAGGTATATATCTGCGAAAATAACTGGCTAAGCCCATAAACTGACGAACCTGTTTGATGTTTTTTGGCTCTGCAGAATCAACTAAGGCTTTAATTTTATTATGACTCGGCCGTACCTGACCCTGAGAAATAGTCCGACCCAAATATTCAATCTGGGTTACTAAAAACGAGCACTTTCGTATGTTAATTGAGAAACCAGCTTTTGTTAAGGTCAATAGTACTTCACGTAACAATATTAGCCCTCTCTCAATGGTCATGCTTAGGATTAGAACATCGTCGATATATACTAGAACGTCACCGGAATCTATGAACTTACGCAACGTCTTTGCGATTATTCGCTGGTACACTACCGGCGCATTCGCTAAACCGTAGGGCATTTTGAGATACTCAAAATGCCCCTCGGGCGTTACAAAGCCAGTTAGTGGAATTGAGTCTTCCTGGACCGGTACTTGGTGGAAACCCGTTGCCATATCTAGACTCGTGAAGTGTTTATTTCGACCTAACCTGTCTTTACAATCATCTATTCTTGGTAATGGAAATCGGTCCCTAACAGTTACTTCGTTTAGCTTTCGGTAATCGACGCACATTCTGTCTGATCCGTCTTTCTTTTTCACTAAAAGAATCGGGCTCGCAAAATCAGAGTCAGATTCTCGAATGATACCTTTCGACAACAAGTCACTAATTATTTCGCGTACACGAAGTATTTCCGCATGTGAAAGACGATACGGCCTATAATAAACGGTAGCATTACCATTTAACTTAATGGTCATGCTGCCCGTATTTACCGTAGACGTCGCGGTACCAGTGATTAAGTGTCGAGAGAACTCATTAATAATTTCAAGTAATTGTTGCAATTCGTCACCATCAAGAGAAGTTTTTACTGGGATAGACGGATCAGGCTGAATCATCATAACTTCATTAACAGTACTCATCTTACGCGTAAGTGACTGATGGTCACGAGTACGAACGTACTGTACACCTTCTCTATTCAAAACATCGGTACCTACAATTATCGGCGTATTCATGAACTCGGATGACACCACAAACAAATCTACTTCTAAAGTAATGCCGTCGAACTCGATAGGTAAAGTAACATAAGATGTACTTTCAATTTCCTGACTCCCTAGTCCCTTTAATATACGAAAAGAAGGTTTTTGTGAACATTGAAAATGCTTTAACAAAGATGACGAAACGAGTGATATGCTAGACCCACTATCGATAAGAATATCCACTGGTATTCCCTGAATGACGGCTACAATAACATCTCGTGGGTAGTTTCGTTTTCGCAGCAAAAGTTAACATTACTTTTATTTCGAGACTCAGACTTTTGCTTGGCAAAACAAGTATCAATTTTGTGACCAGGCTTCTTGCAATAAGAACAAGGTTCGGATTTCAGTGGCGTAAACGCCGGCTTTGAATTCAAATTGTCATTATTAGAACTTGTCTCTAAATTTGTTTTAGGTTTGCTATTGCAAAAAGCCTGCCTGTGTCCTGACAAACCACACGTAAAACATTTTCCCTGATCCAACCTACGCTTTCTTAAATTAACATTAGGTACACTCATGTTTTTACTAGAAAATTGTTGTGAAGCAGTCGTTCGTATAATATTAGTTTTGGGGGTACTTGGTTTTACGTAAATTGAGAAAAATTCTACTAAATTTGTTGGTTGCAATTTCGCGTTTGTGGCAGATGCTCGAATATGGGGATCAGTGATACCGCGTAAAATAATTGCCGTTATGAGTTCGTCACTAAGCCCTCGAACTATGCGTAGCCGAAGTAAGGAGCGTCGAGCATAGTCAGCGTACGTGCAGTAGTTATCTGAATTAGTCTGCATTACGTCGTACAAAATATTAGCAATATCGGGTGTTTTAGGACACAAGGGTTTGAATTCCCTTTTGAAATTACTCCACGTACGGTCACTCGTTACCCACTCACTTAACCAAGTTCGAGCATCGCCCTTCAAACAGTTTCCTATCCGCGAAAGACATTCATAATCGCTCCAATTGTTTAAACACTTAGCCCGATCAACTTCTTCACACCAGTCATCAATATTTTGCAATTTAGGATCGAAATTTGAAATATAAAAATGTTGGCTTGACCTTACCGTACTGTTTGTTGAGCGAATCGCATCCACGATCCGATCAGTTACACTTACGTCACTAGCTACAGATTCCAGCACCAAATCCGACGGATCCACACGACGTTGAGGCGTCGCCGTAGGCAGCGGCGGGACCATGGGCGGCGGCGGCATAGGTGGTGTACGGTTCCGTTCTAGGCAGCACGCCGGCACTGGCGGCGTCGTTGTGGAACGAACCGGAGAAATCACACGGCGGTGCGGCGTTCTTGAGCGGCGCCGCAATGTCGAGGAAGCCTGGCGCCGGCCTGGCGGCGAACTGCGCTGGCGCCGCGTGGGGCGAGCCTTAGGTGGCGTGTGCCGTTCAGATGATCGACGCGCTAAAACAGACGACTGGTTTTCCAAAGCCTTAAGTCGAGCCAGTATCGCCTCCATTTCTTGTTTCGTTCTACCCTCAGAACTAGGGTCGCGGCGACTGCCATGACGAGGCTCACGGCGGTGGCTTCTACTGCGACGATAGTTACGTTCCGACATTTTTGGGTTTTTTTTTTTTTTTTTTTTTAAACAGAAATTCACTTATGGAAAGAAAGCAGTATAGATAGGATCGTAGATCCTATCCCACTTCTGATCTTAGGAACGATGGCTTAAACTATTTTTTAAAAAAAACAAAATCGAGATTAACTGAAATTAGGTAACACAAAAATGCCGAAACGAGATGTTGCTTCGACCAAGGCGCGCGCAGAAAAAGGCTGGCCGCTGGGTGACGCTGCCTTTTATACCCTCGTTGTAGACGTCAGATTTTTCTCGTCTGCTACAGTATAGTTTCGGCCACGTGGCCGCCGCGTGTTTATTCTAGCAAAAGTCAAAATTATTTATCCAAAGGTGGGTGCAATGCAAAATTTTTTATGGAGGTAAAAATTAACATCAACGAATAATTTCACGTTGCCCACCGAGATCGTAAAATCTAACTCCATTAGATTAGTTTTTTTGGGGATATGTCTACGCCGATGTACCAGAGACGATGGGACACAACATTCGGTAACTTATTAGCGAAATACGGCCGTTTGCTGCGGAAAAGTGTGTGAAAGATTGGACGATCTACCCAAGCATCAGTCGCGGCGGCCACATGGCTGAAATCATATTCAGACATAAATAACATTTCATTATCTTTCCAATACATTTAGTTTCACTGATTTTAATTAAATACATTGTTCTTTGTTATATTTCAAATTAAAAACCAAACCTTTAAAAATCATCGATGTTGGTTTGAGAACGCAATCTAGTTGATGAGCAGCTTACTGATACGACCGACAGGCAGGAAGAGGAAATGAAGATACGACAGAAATATTCTGTTGATATATTACTTCCCCTCAGCCCTTAACCATAATTACCTACTTAATTGAGTCTTCTAAATTCAGAAGCAAAAAGTGTAAGAGCATATAAATTGGAATGTATGGTTCATACAATAAGGTCCTATTTTGTATCACGCCTTTTGAAAAGCAGAGCGATGCTAAACATAATATAAGTGATACAAAAATAGACCTTATTCAATGAACAACACATTCCACTTTGATTTGCTCTAACGCTTTTTGCTTCTGAACTTAGTCAACTGAATTTAGCCAGGTGTAATAAGCGCATTAGGCCTACCCAAGCCAAAGAAATTAAAATACTCTAGCTCTAGACTGAGTAGATACCTACATGTAACAGTAAAGTACAGTAAAAGTAAAAAATATTTATTTCCATTAAACACATAAATTGAGTACACTTAGGCTCTGCACTAAGATATTATCTTGTGTCGAAGAAGCCTAAGTAAGTTTAGGACATCAGGGTTACAATTATTGAATCCACGGTTTATTTACAGTTTTAAATCATTACTTAAATGATAATTAAAGAAAAGAAAAACAAAACAATTAATTACAAATTAACGAGAATCAAACATAAATAAAAAACTTATATTAGTTTTAAGGCATAATTTTCACGAATTTGTATTCTTTTTATATAATTTGTTTGTGTGTGTGTATGTGTGTGTGGTTTCTGCATAATTTAGGTTCTTAACCAATTCACAATGCTAAGTTTAGCTTTAGAACGAGTAAGTATCCGCAGTCTAAATAACCGCCTATCTCCGATTATACGCCGCCATTTTGATGCAATTGAGTTTAAACCAATCGCAGCAAAGCAACTCTGGCTTTGACTTGCTGTGATTGGTCCCTACTTAATTGCATCAAGATGGCAGCGTACTATCGGAGATCGGCGGTACCGCTGCTGGTCGAGATTAGCGCGCCGGGTGAGATTGAAAAGGCTTGTCTAGGTTTGGTCACGTGCAGCGTAAGCTTACAGGGATGCCTGGGAATTGTAATAGTAGCCTAAACTTGCCAGTTGCCGAAGAGTCGAAGACCACTATAATGATGAAGATTTATCCAAAGGTGGTTTGTAGTATGGAAGACATGTCTGTATAAGCACATGTATATTTGTGTTTGATGGTATATCTGCTATGGCCCGCGGAGACAATACATAGGAACGATCAAGAGGAAATACGTGGACATTTACTAAATGTTCTCGCATGTGTCTCGTAGCGCAATCACACACACGTTCACCAGTTCATCGCCACTACAACGTTGTCCATCCATACCTACGATGGAATGGATCAGAAAATTTATCTCTCTATATCTACACAAAAGCTAATATTGCACTACTAATACTAGTTATAATAATTGCACCGGGTTATCGGTATTGTATTGTGTGCAGGCTTTATGGTCCATCGTGTAGTAACTATAAGGCCTGCACCATACTAGCCGTTTTCATCCGTTCAATATGCAAATTCAATCGTCATATATTCTGCCACACTAGACCGGTCCGGCCGTTAAGAGTGACCGGTAAGAAAGCTGTAGCCGTATTCACAATGATTCGAAAACTTTCCGATAGATTTGGCCACGGAAACTCTACCGTTTCGGAAATGTCTATGGTTCTCCCTCGGAAAAGAAGAGCGTTTACGAAGACACTTTTGTTGATTAATAAATAAATTATTGGCAATTGATAACATGAATTTGTAAAAAATGCTATTAATAAGTTATATTTCGCGCTATATATTAATTTTTATATAATATTTGATTGTTCATTTGCAAAAATATAAAGTATATATTTGAAAGTTAAATTCTTTCTGTCGATATGAACACTCGTAAATATTGTCAAACTAAAGCTCACTCCACATGTCATCAGTTTCACAGAGGTGATGGCAGCTGCTCTACTGTAATTACTTGATCTACTAATATCCTGGATCATGGTCAAGTGTACCCCGAACCTGTTACGGGAAAAAGCGCTAGGAATATAAATATTAAATCGATCGAATCGAGACGACAACAAACTATCTCTACTTAGTCTATGAAATATACGAGAGATGCCAAACATACACGGGACTACACGAATATAGGCGAATACTCCCTCTACATTCTCGTGATCCCGCGGAACTGTCCACATGTGGAGTGCGCTTAAGAAAGACGCCACAAAGCCCGTTTCGATCTGGCAGGGTTGCCGTTACGAGTACTTTTTACCTGATTTAGGGTTATTTAGGTATTTAGCGAGTACGTTGATAGGCAGCTATACAGGGTGTTACGTAATATATGTATAAAGCCGAAAGGGTGTTAAAGTATAGCTTGCAAAGAGTACACTGGCGATTTCATATTATCCGCACATTGAATTTTAATTTTCATAAAAAAACCTTCGTTTTTTTATGAAAATTATTCGTGCATTTTTTACACAATTTAAATGAAGTAATGAGTGAGTGCGCCCTAAGTTGTTGTTTTTTCTTTTAAAATGTTAATTATCTCTAAGCGAAAGGGGAATGAAAACGGATTGTATCACTTGATTCATTTGTATCTTTGGCGGAGCGGGCCCCCGGCCCTGGTCTGAAATTTACTAAAGGTTTTTTTTTTCCGGGAAATAAGGTTTAACTGAAATTGAGGACAACAGAACGAATTTTTGCTTACACGCGTTCTGGGGGCCCTGTTGCCCGGGGGCTCCGTATCATTGATACGGCTGATACGGTTCTCCAACTGGGTGAAGTATGGGATATTTACAGGTATAGCTCCATCAACTAAGACTAACTAAATGTAGTTAATTTTAGTTGATGAGAAATGTTCGTGAAATCTTACGATTCATATTAAGTACCATGAAAAAACCGAGTTATAAAGTGGTCAGTGGTTTTAGAAAATGCTGGGTTTTTGCCTGGAAAAATGTAGATAAATAAATAATCTATGTATATAATAAAACAGTAAAAAAAAGTGTGTCTGTACATTGGATAAATTTACAAAAAAAACAATTAAGGGCGAAGAAGAAATAGTACTTAACAGAATAAGAATATTTAAAAAACTGGACGGATTTGAACGAAACTTTTTAAGTTGTGTTAAGCCTGGGCATCACATAGGATATCCAAAAACAATTGATTTTGGAAACAAAATACACATAAAACCAAAATAGAACAGGTAAAATATAAGATAGGCGTCGAATGGATTCTGGGGGGTTTGGGGATGATCCAAAAATTTGGCAGACCAGGTAATTGCATTGAAACGACTGCCATCTGACCTCCGTGGCCCCGGCAACAGGGGAACCTCACCATATTGGATCACGGTCACACATTCAGTCTCCTAAACATTCAGGTTTCATCACGATGTTTTCCCACACCGTAAGAGCGTCGGTTAGTCTTTAACTAATGTACGAAACTCAGAAAAGAGTCATTTTTACCTGGCGGCATTGGGGTTCGAACTCGCTACCTCAATGTACGAGTCGGTCGGATAAGTCATCCGCTATTTCCTGTGCCGGCACCGCTCTTTAAACGTCCATAGGCTGCGGTGACTGCTTACCTACAGGCAGGCCGTAAGCTTGTTTGCCACCTTAGTGGTATATAAAGAAACCACCTTCTCCTCCCTTCCAGACAAGATGCCCTCCGAAGTGATGGCCGCGAAGTCGCTGCAACGCGAGCTGGCGGACTCCATCATCAGGATGGTGCCACTGGACGAAATCCGGATCCTGCTGGCTTGTGGTGCTAAGGTGAGGGGACAAATTGGATGGGCAAATCAACCTATCAAAAACCAGTATAAGGTAAGGAGCTAGCGTCTCTCATAGCATCGATGGCTCCTTTTATACTGGTTTTCGGTAGGTGATTGGGTAGATGGCAGGAGTTAATTCTCATTGATTATTCACCTTCTTGAATTCATACATGAGTAGAATTTAATTATTACTATTAAATAGGTAGCAACTGAAATGACGTCTTTCCTTATTTCGGAGCTGACGGAAAAGTTCTTCGAGGAGTGCATAAACTTGTCCAAAGGCTCACCATATGCATTCAACGGGATGTAGACTATGTGAAAAAATAGGCCAAAAATTGTAACAACAATATTCTGTACTTTTGTTGTCAAACACTTTCCAAAAATATTAAAATTTTTGGACACCCTATGATATCAGTATCCCGTACCTAGTCCACCTGCTTCAGTCATGATAGCCTAGTACAATAGAAGATATGGCGCAGACGCGAAATCAAGCTGTGACTTTTTTGCCTACTAATGTTTATTGTGTTTTCGCAATTAGTTTGTCGACTATGTGCGAACATTGTGTTGAAGGCAAAAAAAACAAACGAATAAATTAAAGTAGAAACAAGCATTGAAATGTCTTGTTTTTGTGCTAGGCTACTCACGAGCTGCTTATGATAATAATTTTATTAACCAGCCACTTCAGGTATTGATCGTAGTAATCTTTAGATTGAATTTTTAAACTCATATAAAACGGTAGGCAGAAAAGACTTAAAGAGACAAAACCTATATCCTATCTGTAATTGGTAAATTTGTAGTCTTCGGTTGATTAACCTGATTATGAACTTGAGTAACCTGGTTTCTAGAGCTGCGGTCTTTCGTTTTCAAAATGTCATTATCGACATTGAAAAAGAAAAAGTTTGATAGTCATTTTCTCGCTAACTATTCCACGCAAGAAAAAAATAATTGTACCTTTCGTTTTAATACGTTTAGCACTCCATCCAGTTCACGGCTTTATACATATATTATGAAACAGCCTGTATAATCAAAGGGGCCATAGTACAAAAATTTCGACATCGCTCATTCATTGGTTGCAGTCAAATTCTACGACAATTTCACACCTTTTAATAAAACCTATCATTCTAAGAACCAATTATTGCCGCCAGCGGCAACACTGCAAACCTACATATGTGAACGCAACCGAGAGCCGCAGCGGCGTGTGTGGCGTAGTGCGCCCGTTGTTGTTCTTATTCTTACTGAAATGGGTCAAAACAGGAAGTCCATAGGCTGCGGTGACTGCTTACCATCACGCAGGCTGTAAGCGTGTTTGCCAACTTAGTGGTATTAAAAAAAAACAAAAAAAAAAGTATGACTGGACTCTTATTCTGCTGAGTTCGATTGAAGAAACCGATTTTTATTTTTAGAATTTTGTAAAGTTACGAACAAGTTCAGCAACAAAGTTTTTAAACAACAAATATTACAATTTTAATAAATATAACGTTTAAAGAGACTCTACATAAAATTTTTTTTGTTTGGTAACCCTGCATGCCTGTCAGTGTCAGCTGTCTGTTAAATGTCATGTCATGATGTCAGTGTCAGCTGCTTGGCCAGCTTGTCCTCGGTTGTCTGTGTACCTACCTACCCAGTGTCCATTCAGTCAGACTCGCATTGTTTGAATTGGATGTTGTTTGGATTTTGTAAAGAAATAAAGAACAAAGATTCTTGATTCCTGTTGATTTTTGTTGTATGTGTTTGTTGAATAAGATCAATTAGATTGACTTAGCTCTCTAATTAGCATCAGCTGCGTCTTCTTTTGTGTTTTCTTCAAGGATTTCCAGTTTGTGCTCGTATATTAGAAGTTTCACGACGGTGATTTGTGCGTGAAATACTTTTTAGGAATACAGTAAAAAGTATAATGGAGTTTACTATAAATATATTTACTCTAAACTGCTGGTATTATTATATTCTTATAATTTCTTTCCATTTTGTGTAATAGGGATTTAATTCTTACAAAAATAATGTTTTTATTTGCAGGGGCATTCCTATAGTATCAAAAAATCGTAAAGAAAGAATCCAGGCTATATCAAAGTACTTGTTAAATAGTCCTCATGATGTAATATGTTTACAAGAAATATGGAGTGAAAAAGATTTCAATTTTCTTCAAGACTCTCTAAAAACGAATTATCCATACTCACATTACTTTTACAGGTGATTGCAGTGTATTAAATATAATAAATTAACTGTGACAAATATTAAAAACTAACAATTTTATTTTTTGTAGTGGTGTTCTCGGATCAGGCCTGTGTATGTTCTCAAAATGGCAGATTCAAGATGTATTCTTTCACCAATGGCCCCTTAATGGCTACATTCACAAAATTCATCATGGAGACTGGTTTGGTGGCAAAGGTGTGGGTTTATGTAGAATCAAGTATAATGAGAAACTTATTAACATTTACTGTACACATGTGAGTTCACCTTTCATTATTGTTTGCATTACAGCAACATAAACAATAATTTTCATGCTTATGTATTGATATTTTCAGTTGCATGCAGAGTACCATGCAGATGACATTTACCTGGCTCATAGAGTCCTGCAAGCATACTCAACAGCTGAATTTGTAAAGTTAACTGCATCCTCTGCCGATATTGCAATACTGGCAGGTGATATGAATACGGCACCTGGCGATTTATCTTATCGGTAACAAAATAAAATCTTTTTTATAATGTAAATGCAAATTTATGGGAAATAATGAATGAGTCTACTAATAAGCCATTATTACTTTTAGCTTACTAAAAGAATTACCAGCCCTAATCGATCCATATAACTTAAAATGCAAAGATAATACAGATGAAAAAAAAACCTTTTTCACCTGTGATGCAGCCAATAACAGCTACTCAAATCCTAAGCAAGCTAAAGAATGTCCTGAAGGAAAGAGAATTGACCACATATTCTTCAAAATTAATAAAGAGTGGGAGGTAAGTTTTGTATTTATGTAGAAGAGAATAAAATCTTTAGATAAAGTATTAAAATACTAACTTCATTACAGGTGGATGTTCTCAATTTTGGGGACCCTTTAGAAGACAGAGTACCTGGACAGCAATTTTCATATTCAGATCATAATGCTGTGTCATTAGAAATCCGTCTGAGATCTACAACTAATACAAAAGTTTTGGAAAACCAAGAGGAAACTGAAGTTCTTGATAAAACGATAGCAGACGGCATTAAAGTATGCAGGGATGCTCTCGCTATCATATCTAGATCTAAAACTTTATACCTTACTGTTGGTGGTTTAATATTCATGTTCCTTTTGGGCACAGTAGGCTTCTGGCCAAGTAGTGTGTTATATGATGTAATAAAGATAATTATGTCTGCGGTATCATTCTATTACATTGCAATGGGAACTATATGGAATAAAATTGAAAGGAATAGCCTCAAAGCTGGGCTTACTGGATTAGAAAATATAAACAGTGGGCTTAAAGACAATAAACTAGAAGCAGCAGAAAGATTGTAACCCATACATAGGTATAAATAAAGTATTTTTGTAAGTTATAAACATATCTATGTTAAAGACTTAAGAATTTTTCTATGAATAGAAGCAGACATCAATATTAAGTATAATGGAAGAATGTGGTCTCTGCCTGCAGTAAATAGGTGTTATGTTGTGTATGTATGTATCAATATTACATTCCTTTGTTTGTTTACTGTAATTGTCCTGTGTAGCAGGTAAACTAGATTATTCTGTCATTTTACAACTGTTCAATTTTATATTTGAATATCTGCTCATAATGGAAACAATGGATTGTGATGATTAAGTCTAAGATACGTATGGAAAATAAAAATAAATAAATATTGAGAATATATTATTGTTTTATTATTTCTAAAACTTAACAATATTTCTTAGAATTTCATAAGCTATGTAAATTAATATCACAATTTACCATAAACAGATTAGTTAAAAATAAAGTTCAATACCAACTTAACATTGCAAGATGAAATGAATAATAAAATTATAAATTATGTGAAATAAAATTGGACATAATTAAATTTACTATTTAAAATTATTTTGATCTGCCCTAGAAAACCATTAATAGATCAATCAGACATCAGACAACGCAAAAGTGAGTTGCAGAATATCTTTAAAACTTGTATCTAGAGCAGCGCAGTGATTATTATCCCATGTTTGTTAGATGCATGGAATAATGAGGAAAAATATGGAACATAGCAATTCAGTCTCTATCAGAAGCCCGCCCCATAGCTAAATGAAGCTTATACCTAAATTACCGAATAAAATTCTTATCGATGGGCGCCAATTACCTTTACAAAGTGCTATAGACCCGAGAGGTGATTTGTTGTCAGCTGGTAAATACTTTATTTTTTAACTTAATCATAAGAAACTGAATCATAAGATGACCGCGTTTTTCGATGGTCTCTAGGGCATCAGTAACGCCCGTAGTCCACTGACGCGTTCGCATGCAGAAGCGGAGCTGCAAAATACCTGTCTCGCTCATCACGCATCGTCAACTATACCTTGCGAGATTTGTATAGTTGCGTCCTTATTAGTACTATTTCGCAGTTCACATCCGAATGCGTCAGCGTACTAACACGGCAACTTTTGAATATCCGGCAGGTTAGATCAACCCGCGTTTTATGGATTCTTGTTCTAGTGGAGAAATGACAAAACTACTGGTTTAGACTATGATTCTTTGAAATTTTGTTAGTTTGCTGGTATACATATACACACAAAATACCGATATCACTAATGACAGATCAATTAAAGAAAAAAATCAGAAATAGTCGCACCAGCAGGAATGTAAATAACAATCCAGATTAACTTATCTCTATAAAATTACTAGCACGGTGATGTCATTATTAGATTTCACTTTCTTTATCGTATTCATAATACATATAGATAGGTACATTCATAATTCATAATATTATGCCTAGAAGCTTCGCGAGCTGTTTATAATCGAGTGTTGACTTACAATATCACAAGATAAGCGGTTACACCTTGGGGTCTGACGGTATCAGTGGTTCGGTGTCGGAGTACCTAGAGTCGACGACTGTGGAGTCTATGGAGCCGTAGACGTAAGGTCGAACCTCCACGGTGGAAGGGTCGGCTTCCGGAGCCAGATTGGGCGCAGAGCTCGAGGTCGTCGGCTCGTTCACGAGCTTGGAACTCTCGTCATAGCCACGCGTCATGTGGTACATCGATTTGCCCCTGAGTCTTCTGCTGAACGAGCTCCCTGCAAAATGTTGTCTTGGTATTAGTAGGATAGGTGGTGTTATTTTTTTTTATCGGAGAGGGACAGTTGCTATTCCAAACCATGGTCTAGATCGGGGGTGGCCAAATTTTTTACCTCTGAGCTCTGCTAGTGGTCTAAAATATTTCTTGTAGTCGACTGCAGTTTACAAGAGAGATATTTAACATTTTCTGATCAATTTGGAAGTATTTTTAAATATCAAATACAAAAATCGCATTTTTTATTCCACTTTAGATACGTTTTTGGGTGGAAATTTTAAATTGTATATTATCTATAAGTTTATCATATTGGGGAGTGTACAAGTAACTGTAATACACAAACAAGAAGATAACAGGGTGCTTACGATATTTGCGAATTTGATGATTGAATTGGTTTTTTATGAAAATACTGCCATACTGGATGTACGGCCTTACTCGACTTGACCAAGTCCATAGCCAGCATATTCGTGGCAGCCTTGGCGTGAGAGGCATGGCGGATTAGATTAAAGAGGCTCGTATGGGCTTAATTGGTCGCGTGATGTATGCACCAGAGATACGTAAGAAATAGGTCATAAATCTGCCGGTATCAGAAAACAGGTCCATCAACTGCGCCGAGACGGATGCGAGAACCAAAGCCATATGCGGCGAGGATGCCCAAGACCGGGCGAAGTATTGAAGAAATGAAGAATGAAGATGTAAATACAAGGCGCAGCAGTGTCCAGCATTATTTTAAAATAATGTCTTTCATAATTTTCTATTTATATTAGTTAACTCTCGCGGCCGACCTCTTGGCCATCCCTGGTCTCGATGAACTGTTTGGCTAGGACAACAGTGTCCGCGTGCCTTTGTTTCCTTCTCTCAATACTACGAAGAAGAGCAGTATCTATGTCGCGCCTTTTCTCGCTTGTCGTGCGCGAGGGCAGACTTGTGCTAACCGTGCTGAGCGGTATGCATTATAGTTGCTTATTGACATTGGCTCTTGCTGCTGTTAAACTTAGCGCGCTCTACGTAAAAGGTTATAACTATTAACCCATTAGATACATTAGCATTCGCGCACTACACAAAAATAAATAGCATTTATTATCGCAATTGTGATGCGGTGCGATTTAGTAAAACATCATTTTGTTCCTGTATGGAACAATTATCATCCCGCGCACTGCGAATTAAATCATGCCGACGTGAGTAACAAATAATTGGCCGTGTCATTTCGGACAGAGTAGAATATAGAACCAACTCATTCCATTGACGGAGACCAGATAGCACCTACGTAAACCACAAAATGGGGCAGCAGTGTTTTTCTGTTTAGTAAACCAACAATATGGCATGCTTGTTCATAAACTAAACTTTTGTGTTTTGTACACAAACTGACCCTCGGCTTGGCAATCAACGTGCTAAAACAATGCGATCTCCAACTCTTCTGCCAAGCACGTAAATTATGGCAATACCGTCAAAATATGTGGAGGAGTCTCAAATCCAGCAGTGGACTTTGCAGGCTGTCGATGAAGTTAACGAACCATCTACTTATACATAGTATAAAACAAAGTCTGTTCCTCTGTATCTAAGTATGTATGTTCGCTTTGAGGTTTTAAACTACGCAACGGATTTTAATGCAGGTTTCAATAATAGATAGCGTGATTCAAATGGAAGGTTTATGGGGTATGGCTAATATAACTATTAGTCATATAATCTTAGTGTTAATGTCCCGGTTGTGCCCTCGCGTACTAGGGCCCGGGGTCCGGCTATTTCATGGTCAAGCCGGACGCTTGACCATGAAGGTTAATCACTTAAATCTAATTTAGTCTTAAGGTGCGAAAATAAATTGTGAGTAGTGATGTAGCGTAGTGTGTAGGAATGAAATCTGCATCGTAGAGCGCCTGTGTCTAATCCCAGTTCACGCCTTAAGAGTAGGTAAATATTAGTAGTTAAAGAGATTACGAATATGCTTACCAACAACCCCGAGATGCTCTGAAATGTCCCGCTTAACGTCCGAGACATCCCACATGGCCAAGAAAGAGCCAAGGCACGAGGGCGAAGGGTTTTGCGGCGACACAAACGGCTTGTAAGAGAAGCTGTAGTGGTGAGCAATCGCTGCCAGGAACATCTCTATACAAATCAGGAAGTCCTGGAAATTAATAATTTTAGTAAATAAACTGAGAAAAGAAGAGGCTCCCGTCCTGAGGTACGGGAACGGCCGCGTTTGTAAGGAGTGCGTGCGATCATAGATTATTAAACTTAATGCGGTGACGTAATGGGGTTGAAGATTTTGCTAGGGTTTAAAAGCCATTTTATGTTAAAAGTCCCAGGTTCTCGATTCACAAACTCTGTTTGTTTTCAAATGGCGCATTTGGCGCTAAACGTGTTAAGAGTTTCTCCACCAATTTATGAAGTAAAGAAAGAATTAAAATGGCAACGGGCCACTAATCTGCAAACAAATCCCTTCAAGCCTTCAGTCTGTGACGTAATATTAAACCTTTCTGACTTACATAAAAAAATGCTGATGCATAGGTGCACCATGTCCTAAGTATTCAGCTTAATATAAAACTTGAGTGCATCGGGAGCGTAGTTGGTAGCATCCCGCATCGCCAGCGGGGCGTAAACGCGGCCAGATGAGTCATGCACACAGCTCTACTTAATTGTAACACAATAGGTCCTTGCGGTATGGAAACGCCACGGGCGGGCCTGGTTTAAATCTGGGTACTGCTTTCAGTAACCCAGAGTTAGTTGATTAACTCTCGTACATCAGTGGGTTTAAAATTTAACCTAAGGTTAGATTAGTGGTGCAAGTAATACTTAATTAGAATTTAATTCCAAAGTAGATTTTTCCTCCAAGTTAAGCCCTCCAAGGTAATACAAGTGGGCCTGTGTCAGGGTTAGTAGACAGGCTAGTTAGATCTTCAAGTACACTGTAGAATAAAAAAAAAACATAAAAGTGTACAACATACCTGCAGTTTAGACGACATGACTTTTATTTTAGTGGAGTCATTGATGTCAAAAATTGTGGATATAACACCACAATAGACTAAAATATTAATTATCACACCTTGGCTGTAAAAAAAAGAATAATAATCACACTTTGAATATTTTACTACCACCCAATAACTCAAGATCATTAACTTACAAGAATGAAAAGAATACTACAGCCTTTATGCATAAGAATTTTCCAATAGGCTTCATAGGTTTTAATTCTGCTCTATTGGCTCGGTAGAACAGCACCAAGCAGTACATAGCAATAAATTGAGATAAATTATTTATTGCTACCATGTATGGAAAAGCTACTTTGGGACTGAAGTCACTCTCCCCATACACTCCACTGAGTTCACAAATCACCGATATGACTGTCGTTATTGGTCGGACTAGAGTATATTGCAGGATACCATGCTTGCAATTATGCACAAATTCCCTGAAACAATTTCAATTAGTTTAACTTGCGAGTTATCTACAAAAAACATATAAAACGGTAAGTAAGTAATCTAATCACCAAAGGCCATACTCTAGATTTAGACTATATAAACTTTTGGTAGTTTTAGACATAAAGCTGACCATTCAATCTGGTCAGGTGCTCCTGTTAACAGGGCCACTGAGGTCAGATGGTAGTTGCTTTACTGTAATTACCTGATCTGCCAAATTGTAGATCACGGTCAAGGTGGACCCAGGGCTCTTGTGCGCTAGAGCAATATCAGGATATGACACCAAGATGGTTTTTGATGATCACTCACTCACTGTCAGACATCATTTACAAACTTTTACTCTTTGTAATTGGTATTAAGTGTAGAAACCCTACTCCTAATTTTTCAGACAAAAACTACTGAACTTGAATTTTGATGAAACTTTGCAGTTTGTAGCTTATATATCTGAATCAAGTAGGCTAATATAAAGTTTCCACAGACGTACAGCATAAACAAATTTTATGAAAATAAAGTCAATAGCTTAAAAATAAATAATAAATAAAATACCTTCCCATTTCCCAAGGTCCTAAACAGCAAAGAGGGAATATATGATTAACTTGAGGTTTTGTCTCTAGCACAAGTTCTAAATCTTGATCTTCATTTAAGTAGTTTAGTAAGTACTTCATGAAGTTATAGATGACATAAGCTTCATAACACTCCCTTAGAGAATCTACATAAATAGAGTGCTCTGGAAACTCCAATCCAATCCAAGCATTTACTGCATAAATAGGTACCATCCATAGTATTCTGTAACATGAAATCAGTCAACAAATAAACATGCACAACACAAATAACTTTCTACAATTTTTAAAAAAGGTACACAGTTTACAGAGATAGTAGAAAATATTTGTTTGATAATCTAAGAAAAACTGAATCACCTAATACAAATATTATGTCATTCACCATTAGATGTCTTACCTGATAATGTGTTTTTGCAAGGAGGGCTTGGTGTAATGGATAACGTGTTGTGTAATTTGCCATATAGAAATTGGCAAAGCCAAAAGAACAAAACCACCACCTACCAAGGCCCCTTGATCAGCTTTAGTAAATCCATTGCTCATAGAATGTGCAATCAACAAAGGCACTAACACTACGATCAGAATAACGTAAAGAGCTATGAGAAAGGGTCTGATCCATAGCCTCCATTGGCTAAAGAAAGTAAGGATAGCTGGGGAACACATTTCACAATATTTACATTGAAACAATCGTCAATATCAGTTGTTTACAAATTTTTAAGACACTTTCACGTCTGCATCTTGTTGAGTTGCAATTACCATCATAGGTATTTGAATTATCTGAATTTATAAACTGTAGCAGTTTTTAAGACTATTATCATCACAAATACAATTCACCTTACACCGAAATGAAAATACGAAAATAAAAATAATAAAAATCGCCTCCTTTTCCTTCTCTAACACACTTTTTCCTTTTCCTTCACAAAACTGCAAAAGATATTCGATCATACAGCCACATCAACAAAAATGAAGCAAAACAAACCTAGAATGAAACAAACTTGACCTCCATGCACAAAGACACAGACCAAAAAGTACAAATTTTGAACTAAAAAATTATGGAGCATCTGTGGATAATTTGTTATTGTGAAATTCGGATACACAATTATTATATTAACAGAACGTGTATATTACCTTGTTTGGAATATCATTTTTGGAAAAAGAGATAGCCTTATATGTTACTTACGCGTGCTAAAGAGAGGCAGTGTTATAGTTCAAAATGACGTACTTACTACGAGTGTTGCAAGACTAAAAATTAAAATTGGTGAGAAAAAACTAAATCCCAATCACAGGTGTGCGTGCGTAGATTTTGCCATAGTAAATTAAAAAATGGGTTTGTTATAAACATAATTTTATCAAAAATAGTGTTCAAGTTAATAAAAAAGTGTTAGCCTAAAGAAAATGTCCACATAACAAACATCTATGATAGGGATCTCCTTAATCAAGCATTTACAGTTATACGCGTAACACGTATTTTGTGCATCGAGTTTTCTGAGCATTGAATTAGGCCACATAGCGATCTCTCCCTAAAATACCGCTGTTCTGGCTGTCGACGTATCAAGTTAGTGTGTTCGATAATTATTGGTGCGTTTTCAAATATAAATGAGTGTGAATTTCGTATGAACAGGGATAAGCATTGGATAATATAGATAACGTTTATAAATAGTATGCTGTGAGTCGATAATTTGTATGTTTTCGTAAATGGGTCACCTCGCCATTCTTTTATGAGACATGTAATTTTTCACGTTCTTGAAATGCATAAAGGCTTTAGCGTAAATGTAATTTGTTTTTTATGTGTATATATTACTTGGTTTGATAAAGTGGTATGTTGTTTTTAGTTTCGTGAGGCGGGATAGTGATGTGTAAAGAGGACGCGACCTGGTAATGTGATGTCATCTAAAGGGGAAACTGAGGCCGACTCTGGCACCGTGTCGCCTAACTTACCAGCAGTCAAAAATGAACCGGTTAGTATCTATTAGTATGTTAACAATTATGTATTTACATATTTATTATTACTGCAGTTGATACAAATGTTAAGTGTACATTGCACATAAAAAGAAGTCTAGAATTTTATGCATATCTACCAATTAGTAATAAACAAAAACTTGTTAGGCAGTAAAGTAATTTCAGCATGATCAATGAAAAATTTATGGTAAACTTTATGGAATGTTTAAATATTAAAACATAACTTAATAACTTGTCCCAATTTATAAATTAATGTGTCTAGTCACTTAAGTAAAATTAACTAAGTAGTTTCCAATTAAATACCTGTCCTAGATTACTGTCCTAGATCATTGTAAAAGAAGGCAGCTTTATAGTTTATAGAAAATGACACAGCTGATTGATAATTTTTTCAAAGAATCTTAGGGACAAAACGAGCACACCGAGCTCACTGGAAAGCAGCAGCTGTTGTCCATAAAATATATAATTCCTACATTTAGGATGAATATGTACAGAAACTAATGATATGAAGAATACTTTATCTATCAAACTAGAATACAGCAAAGCCAACATCAGACTTAGCACAATTATACATACATACATACATAAAGCTCACGCCTGTGTCCCACAGGTGGGGTAGGCAGAGACTATGGACTGCCACTTTGCTCTGTCCTGACACAACTCCCTAGCCTCGCATATATCCACAACTCTTTTCATACATCTCCTTTTATTCTTACCACTTCGAACCCCAGCTTTACAATTATACCACTGGATAAATGTTGCAAAATTCCATTAGTCATTTGAAATCTGACGCCTGTAACTTTTCTTTTCCTCTTATCAACAAGAGTATTGAAATTCCCATTCAGGATAGTTCCGTTCCTATTTTAAATAGGTGCCAGTTTCCTTCCTTCTCTTTTATTTCAATGTAATGTTATCATACATTGAAAAACAAAAAATTAAAAATATAGTCGGCTCTAACAGGAAAGTTATAAAAAAATTTTAGGATTATAAGTATGTAGTATCTCCAGCATCCATCTTCACATCTTCAGCTAGTAGTATCCTTTTGCTATGGGCTTATGAACTAAGTTTTATACAGCATCAATTTAAATTATTTTTTGATAGCAAGGTGTGCTATAATTAACAACTTTTACGAGGGCACCAACTTTGAAATCTCGAAAAAAATTTAGCTGTTATTTTGGCAGAATTCATTTTCAATTTATTTTTGCAATTTCAATATTGGTGCCATAAGCGTTATGCTTATAACACTGCAATCTCCATCTCACCTGCCAAGCGTTCAGATTATGGCAATAACCTCCCCTTTCATGGGAGAGGCCCTAAGTCCTGCAGTGGACTGATACGGGCTATTATGTGTGTGTTGCGGACAAAATATTTTATTAAAATGGTCCTGTCCTAATTATTGTCATTTTCTTGCCCTTATTAATCCGATTATGTTGGTTCGGCTTAGCATGGCCCTCCTCCATACTGATTGGAAATTTACAATGTGTCACATAGTTATTATGGAATACTATTTCAGGTGGCAACAGCTAGCAAAGATACTCCGAAACGAGCCAATAGTACATTGCTGAAATGTACTACATGTAATAGCTTTAGTACTCTCAGTAGCCGAGCCTTAACTACGCACATGGCCCAGTGTTCGCCTGACAATAACAATGTTGCGGCAACACAAAATACCGATGCCCGACCACATAGAAAACTCTTTGAGTGTGATGTATGTAATATGAAATTTTCCAATGGGGCGAATATGCGGCGACACAAAATGCGACACACTGGCGTTAAACCATACGAGTGTCGGGTTTGTCAAAAAAGATTCTTCAGGAAAGATCACCTAGCCGAACATTTTACAACACATACCAAGAGCTTGCCGTACCATTGTCCAATATGCAACCGAGGTTTCCAGCGACAAATTGCCATGCGTGCTCATTTCCAAAACGAACACGTTGGACAGCATGATCTCGTCAAAACTTGCCCTTTGTGTAGCTATCGCGCACCAACAATGAAGAGCCTTCGAGTACATTTTTTTAATAGGTAAGTAGTTTATGATCTAGAAACGATAATTAATTCTAGAAAGTTAAATCTAGTGATTTGACATTTAAGTTGCTAAGTTTACAAAAAAGGCATCTGGTATACATGATAAAATAATTGTATTAACATCACTGTATACCATAAGAGAGCAAATGAATAAATAAATATGAAAATAGTCCTAATGGGCAACGGTTGTGCGACGGGCGGTTTTGAGGTCTCCCATTAGTCAGGCGACGTTCGTCGTACGAGTACAATCGCACGACCGTTGCCAATAAGGACAGTGCCTTATGCTCTAGTACAAAAGTTTTTAGTTTAACCAAGTCATCTTATTTTTTTATAGACACGGAATTGACTTGGACAATCCTGGAACCGGTAATAATTCTGTTTCTCTTCTTGCTGCTGGAATTGCAAATGCTGCATATGCTGATGGCTCCATTGACCCTAGTACAATAAATGCTTTGGGTGCTTTAGGGTCTGGATTATCAGTATCTGTAGCAGCCGCATATTCTGATAGTGGAGAAAGCAATGGAGCTAGATCAGTAGATAATGCGACGCCACCTATGCATTATCTTACGCCTCATGTAGAGATATCGATGGCTGATAACAACGAGACATTTTCACCGTCAAATCATCATGGTAATTCAGGTACTTATTTGTTAACTATATGGTACTGCGTTATTATTATTAAGTAATACGATGATAGTAAGAGTTTCTATGTATTTTAGATGGTGCAGAGTCACGTATGAATGGCGAAGGCCCTAGCTCCCCTCAATCAGGTGACAGCGCAATCGCTAGTAGCTCACTTTCCACTGGGCTTCCCACCAATATTACTCCGTCCATCACACTTATACCCATCAAACAGGTAAAGGAAAATACACAAATAAACAAATGCGATAAAATTAAAAAACGATTAACAATGTATTATTACTCACTTTTTGTAGGAACCCAATGCTCAAGACGAATCGGGAACTGGGGAACTTAGAGACGGCGAAGCCAATGGTGATAAACGCGGTGTATCATCGAGTTTATCATCCCTTATCAAAGTATCACCATTAAAGAGCTTACTAAGGGAAGATCTACGCCGGCGTATATCCGCTCGGGGACGAGCTAGAGGATCAAATGTAAGTATAAGATTAATAGACCTCCCAATCGTAGGTTGCAGTAGTTTTCATGTGTATTTACCTGTTTTAAAACTATATTTCAGGCATCTCGAGCGTCTCCATCTGAAGGTGGCGTCATAACATCAACCCATGGCGATGCCGCCATGTTACCATCGTCTCTCGTGTGCACCTTTTGCTCTATAACGTTTCCAGATTCCACCTTGTATTTCCTGCATAAAGGCTGTCATTGTGACTCTAATCCCTGGAAGTGTAACATTTGCGGTGAACAGTGCTGCAATGTGTACGAATTCAACTCCCACCTGTTGAGCAAAAGTCATCAATGACTGTTTGCTGGGGGGCCGTTCGATAATCACTGACTTTTGTTCGATGATGCACTTTTTTCTTAATGCGTGCATATTACGTAAGCACTTCGATGATATTCCACTTTCAACTTTCAGATTCTATCTATATAGTTATAGTTAAGTTTCTGTTCACCAACATTATACAATTTGATTTTTGTGTAGGTACAAATTATAATGCACTACCAAGTAGAAGTGCTTCGATTATGCGAAACGCTGAACGTCCCCCCGAAGCTATTTTTGTTAAAAGTGCAAATTACGTCAATGTATATTTAGTAGGTATATTTATAGGAAAACGAGTGAAGATATTTATATTGATATTTTAGTACTTAAACGAAGGGTACGGTGTTAAATTGAAAATCATTTGGTGAAGTTTTAACCTTCGTCAGGAATGATAGTAGTTAAGCGGTAGGTTTGGGAAATTGGCAAACATTACTGTACCTATATTCCAAAACGAGACAAATACATTCCATTGTTTGAGATTTTCTTAAATTATTGCTAGAACTTTGGTGGGGAATTAAGTGATTTACTTATTTATTTTATTCTACTTTCTAAAACCAGTAAGGTTAAAAGTTTCAAAATTTAAAAGTATTTTTGGTGCGTTATATTATAGTAAATTCTATTAAAAGTTTATAAAACAAGCAGTAATAAAAATTGTGTACAAATTATATTTTTACATTTCAATGTTGACAACATGTTATAGAAGGCTAAGCCTAATATTTATTCCGTGATTGATTATTTATTGTGATTGATTACGAATAGACAAGAATTATAAATTCGACATTCCATTACTATTATTTTTATGGTGCATGTAATGCAAGTCCACGACTAATACTTACGTACGAGTTTTTATTTTGTTGTCATTATTTATTTCATATTTTGTTAAATATTATCTTAATGTACTTAAAAAATGAAACGTATTATCACTCTGTTCCTTAATTATTATTAGTTAGAAAAAAATATGTGGAAAACGTTATCGAGTTGCTCAATGTTTTTCAACGCTCAATTCAATTAATGGAGCTAATTTCCTCGCACAAACGCAAAATAACCGTCTTTATTGCACCGCTGAAGACTTGTACTTCAAATAGCATTGTACATTTCGGTCACCACCCACCTTCCGCCATTTTGAAAAAAATATCGGTTTTTGCGGCTTCTCATAAAACTTATGCCAATGGATAGGAAACTTTAATATCTATCGATTACTTTATGTACAAAAATGACAAAAACGGTATATTTTGCGAGATATCGCAAGTCAAAGATGTACGTTAACTATCGACACATGGGGAACAAACACCCCCTACTAAGTCTACTCATAGTCAAATATCTTCTAAACTACTAAGCCGATTTCGATTAAATAAAGCTAGGAATAATTTCGATTAAAAGCCCTTTCAAATACAGACAACCGCATTGAAATTGGTTTATCCGTTCGGGAGCTACAGATAGACGGATACACGCGTTAAACTTATAACAAAAATGAAACTAAAATTAAGTGTTTTGTAAGATAATGTGTTCACCAACATACAAAATACTTTATTTCATAATAATATGCCACTCGGCTCTCGAGACTGTTCAATTAGTCTCCGGTCCCTAGCGGTAGACCTTGGTCAACCTCGCTTCGCCACATATATACGTTGGCATTTGGCACACCTAACGAGTGGCAAGTTCGTGGCGGTGCTGAAGTTCGACAAGTCTCAAAGTACGAAACGGTCGCTTAATCAGTTCCAGGACGCTATGAACATTGCTTAACCTAGGTTATTCGTCTCGCAAACTTGTCTATTTTATAGAATAAGATAATTAACTTAAGTTGCATAATGCAGTGCCCACTAGAGATGGGACTCGAATCACGTTTTATACGAATGAGGACGGTCAAAACTCGGCCCGAATGAGTATTTATATTGATTCGGATCATCGCCTGATTCGAACTGTCGAATTGATTCGAATTGTGGAGTTGATTCGAATCCACGATCTGATTCGAATCCGCAAGCTGATTTCATTTTTATAACAATTTAATTCTTTTATTTCGTTTACTTATATCTATTTGTTATCTCTTTTCTCAAACTTGCATTCCTTGACTTCGATTAGGTAAAAAAATTCACAATTAGATCTATCTCAGTATTAAAAAACGTATCAAAATATATTTTTTCAATTGATTGCGAATCATCTATTAATTCGAATCAAGGGTCACAATTCGAATCATGATTCGAATTTTTGCTGGGTGATTCGAACTGATTCGAATATTAATTTCCGATTCGAGTCCCATCACTAGGCCCACACTGTAAGAGCAAGCTCCTTAACTCAAATTCAGAGAGCAACTCCGCGTAGAACTTGGCGTTGTTCCTACATCGCCTAGCTCTTCCCGTGCATATGGCGTTAATAATGGGACCAGATTCCAGAAATCGATTTCAGTGTTTTTTGAAGGACACTTTGGGACTTATGGGACTAAGTGATTTACCGACTCGCAATGCGAGAGGTACCGGTTGCAAATCTGACTGCCGGCATGTACCAATGACTCTTTTCCAAGTTGAATACTAACCGATGCTCTTACGGTGAGGCGTTCAGGCGACTGAATGTGTAACCATGATCCAATATAGTCAGGTTCTCATTGTAGCAGGGTCACGGAGGTCAGATGGCAGTCGCTCCACTGTTATTACCTGATCTGCCAAACCCTGGATCATGGTAAAGGCGCACCCCGTGCCCTCGTGTGCCACAGCACAACCGGGCCATACATTTAGTTTGTTCCCCATGTGTCGGTAGTTGATGTACATCTTTGACTTGTGATATCTCGAAAGATATACCGTTTTCGACATTTTTAACAAGAAGTGATCGATAGATCTTAAAGTTTCCTATCGATTGGCATAAGTTTTATGAGTGGCCGCAAAATCGATATTTTATCAAAATTGCGGAAAGTGGGTGGTGACTTGCTCCATAGTAAATGTTCAATGCTCTTTGTTGCAGACGTTTGGGCGCAATTGTGCTTACATATTGGTGTCTAAGTTTTATAGGTACCTATTTCCTGTAAAAGATAGGTGCGGCTTAGGAAATCGTGGTTAATTAAAAAATATATATACTTGATTACTAGTGGATTAAAACAATATACTTTAAACAAAAACAAGTATCAAAGTCTTTACAAGTTATCGATGGTATTTAACTTTAGCCTCAAACAACAATAGCCTCAGGACATTCTATGGTTCTTAGGTAATTAAATTAATGTTATAATGGTCACGTGATTATTAATATACTTACATTCCCTACGAAATTAACTATCCGTTCCATTTTTATTTTTATTATTAAGTGACCCTGAGACTCCTGAGAGATTTGCATTCCTTTAGCTAATAAGTACTTAATATCGGTTGTGGTCTTGCCTGTTAAGTTTATGATTGACTTAGGTGGAACTGAAATCACGTTTACCAACGAAATTATATGTATATTGTTTTGTTATGGAGATGTTTGATTTTAGGATAGACAATGGCGTTAGCGATAGAGTTTTGTCCAAAGTGGACTTAGTGAGTTACCCGAAAAGAGCACTTTTTATTTATTAATAGAGATTCTTATATGCTCTTTCATCTTGTTGGTTATGTATAATTATTTCGCAGTTTTTTCTTATTTATTCTGATTTTTATCGCAACGCCACAAATGTATGTAAACGTTAGGAATAAATATAAGAGCTATTAACTATTAATTGGTAACCCCATTGGGCGCCTTACTTAATCCGTCCATATCTAACGATAGATATTGCCTTTAATATTTAATAGAGTAATATATTTTATAGATTTTAATTATCTTTAAGAAAAGATCTTAAAAGCATATGGAACGTTTACAAAATTTCAGAGTTTTAAAAATATATAAATAGTCTAGCAAATGTATTCCTGTTTTGTGACCGACTGTATTAAAAAAATACAATCTCGTGCTAATAAACGCTTCAATACGATAAATGTCAAAACTGAATTAAAAGGTACTATTTTCAATGTACTTGTTAATTCTATTATTTGTATGGTTTAATTTTTTTAATACAGTTTGACTGTAGATTTAGAATTAATATGTAATTTGTGTAATAATGCTAAATCTATGGTAAACTTTATTGATTATTGCAATTAATGTAAACATATTATTTGTACATTAAATATAGACTCTGAAGTATTTGTTAACAATTCTTAAAATTATCTGGTATCATCATCATATCAGTATTGTAGTATTCTAAAAAAGAATTCGTTAGATTTCCAATGGACATTTCTTCGAGAAGCGGTTAAATCATGCCGAGGTATGGTTTGTGAATAATTAAAATTGATTTAATCTTCATTGACTTACCATTTCATTCCATCATAAAAAGAACTATTTTGTTTAGTATAGCAGTCCTCACTTAATACCAAATCACAGCTTACCAACTGTTTAAATTTGTTTTAAGTTGTTGTCTATGTAATTTTAAGGTAGGAATAATGAGGTTGAAAGCAATAGTTATTAACTGTGTTTGAAAATTTAAACAGATTGATAAAACATCGTTGATATTTTACTGTTACATTTATTACGTTATCATGATTAAGAGAAATAACAAATATTTTACTAATAAATTGTAAATTTATGAAGAACTAGAAATTTGAGTGATACTTACTATATCAAGTTTTAGCAGATTGTGCCTTAGATCAGAAAATAAAAATATAATATATAGTATACAAATAAAAGAGTATTGAAAATTTATCATTTAAAATAGGAAAGTAAAAATCATTACCTATACATAATTATTATATATATTTATACAATTTGAAATAATCTATAGAACTATATGTTTGTATAGAAATCGTTTATAACTGGCTGTTGTGCTTGTTTTTATGATAAAGTTTATTTGCAGTTGACACACATTTTTCTCGTCTTGTTACGAAGGTTTAGAATTTAAAGGAAAGGTACTTATTACCAATTATGTAGCTCTATTTATTTACTTGTAATAATTTGGTAAAGGGTCTAATAAAATAATAAATTATGAGTACTTACTTTTCGTGTTTTATTTTAGTATATATAAACTTCGACTACCACTCACTCACTGACTCACTGACATGGTTGTTCTCCCAGAAGGAGGGTAGATGGGTGAAAACGATGTATAGGCGACATGGTCACGTGACTCTGGTGAGTATGGGAAAAATCCGACTTTTGCAAAAAACAAGATGGCGGCTCCAAGATGGCGGCCAATTTTTTTGTTTTCCATCCGATTGCGGTGAAATTCTCCAGGTGAGTACTTCCTTACGAAAAAAAAATGGTATGCTTAACATATTCTTTGTTCGGTTTCTTTCCACCCCGTAAAAAGTACTGAAAATACTAGGTAGGTACTCGCCGGCCAGTCTACGATCGTTTCTCAAGATTCGTTTTTCTGACAACTATTAGTAAGTACATTTTTTATTTGTAATTATTAAACTAGGGTGACCTACCACTCATTAGAACTGCTGTAATGAGATTCCTTACCAACAATTTAGGTAACTGCCTAAAATAAGCACCCATTCAATTATCGTAGGTATCGCCTATAATTTTATTTAATGTGTAACTACAGAAATATTGCTCATAAAATTGTGACTTGCTCTCACACATTTTGCTTCTGTATTTAGTTGACTGAATTAGCCAGGTGTAATAAAATAATAATCATCTTGGCGGTAATGTCCCGGTTGTGCTCTCGAGAACGAGGGCCCGGGGTCCGCCTTGACCATGATCCAGGATTTGGCGGGTTAGGTAATTATAGTGGAGCGACTGCCATCTGACCTCCATGACCCTGCTACCAGGGGAACCTGACCAGATTGGATCATGGTTACACATCCAGTCGCCTGAATGTGCAGGTTTCATCACGATGTTTTCCCTCACCGTATGAACATCGGTTAGTATTCAACTAATGTACATAACTCAGAAAACAGTAATTGGTACATGGCCGGAGCGGGATTCGAACCTGGGACCTCTGGCTTACGAGTCGGATACTGTAACCGTTCGGCCACCGACGCTCTACGCCAGGTGTAATAAGCGCATTACCAAAACCCATAAGGGTAGGGGGTATTCGTGTAGTCCCGTGCATGTTTCGGCGGACATGTGGAGTACGCTTTAGGAACTTCAGCAACATGTCGAACGTTCAAAACATTGCGCACGCCATTTTCTAACTACTTATTCCAATAGATGAAAAAACGGGATAGCAAGATTCATAATCATTGTAGAGTGAGCGAACAGGGAATATTTGTGATTTGTGTCTAGGCTGTTATGTCTGTGGGATGATGGTACATTTATCCATCGAGAAAAATTTTTATATACAGATTTTTTATATACGCTCGCTCATTTTTTAATTGAACTTACTTTTATTATGAACATTCTATAGTTTGGCAAGAAAGTCGAGAAAATAATGTTATGGGAACTATTGCTCTCGCCTAAATTGGCCACACTAAATTAATGTCAAACTCAAATATTCTATACCTATCTGTGGTAAAACTGACTTCAGCTTTCACGTCATCTGGACATTCTCGTTGTTTTGTTGTAGATGTTTAAGTTGATATGTGTATATTCCTATATTTTTACTGTGTTGGACATTTCTTTTCGCAATGAACGCAAAAACTAATAAAAGCGGCATGAGAAATGTAATATTTAGAGTTGTTTATAAATGTATGGCCGAGTTTAGAGCAGATAAGTTGCCGGGCCATTTGGAAGATGTTTACGGCCGAATAGCAAAGATTATCAGTACCTAAAATGTACCTCATTTTTAAAAAGATTGAATGAAATGTGATATTTTAGAAATCATTTCAATTTCCGTAAAATTAATGTGTTTTGTAGTATTGGTTACATTTGTTTAAGGTTACAAAATTAACCTTCAAATTATAGTGTACTGTTATAGTATAGGAATAAATAAATAAATAGTTTTGATTCTATTGTATTTTTTTTTAGTAAATATAATATTCATTGATATTTTTGCGTTCAGGTTTGTCTAAAAGCAGTGCGGCGCTTCTGTATTGTATAGAAGCAGAGAGCTATATTATTCAGGCACATTACGCAATGTACGACTATTCGGGCTGGAGAAATGAAACCCAGGATCAAGGAATTTTTAAAAATATATAACATTATTAAGATTTTCAAGGTTGCTGGTCGAACAGAGAGAGAATCAGAAGATAGATTACAGTTTGACATTACATCGTTCCGTGCATCAGTGTTGCTGTTAATAAATTAATAAGAGTATATAAGAGGCTCTTATTTCAATTTTCAGTAGTTCCCCTCATTCTCAATCTTCCACCATAATGTGGCAGCTGAAGTGGGTACCATAGAGAAAAATTTTTATATACAGGTAGGTACTTAGTTTGACAGTAGGTAACTTTTTGAGGCAAGAGCAGTAGTTCCTAAAATGCAAAAAGTATACTATTTAATATTACCTACTCTTCATCATGATACTCTAAATTACAAGGGCAGCTGCAAGGGCTTTGTAACGAGAACTGTTGACATTTTCATATTATTTAGGGTCTGATTAATATAGTCGTGTAATAAACCTCCCATTTTTTCATCTTGCTATCTTACTTAGAGTTGGCATTATGTTAATCTTGATTTCACTATATATTACCAATCATTGAGTGAAAACATCGTGATAAACTGACTGAATAGGTAACCATGGTCCAATCTTGTGTGTGAATGGGTAACCTGGTAGCAGGGTCACGGAGGTCAGATCGCTCCACTAATTATCTGATCTGCCAAATCCTGGATCATGGTCAAGGTGGACCTCGGGCCCACGTGCGCGAGAGCACAAACGGGACATTAGCGCCAAGATGATATTTTACCAATCCCTTTGCCTATACTAACTATACTAAATTAGCACTTTCGGCTGATGTAGCTTAAGCCCAGAATTGGATTGTCGTAGATAGGTGGACGCGTTGTAGTCTTGCGGTATGATATTAAATATTAACAAGTATCAAATTTTCTAGTCGAAGTATACGAGACACAGACACAAAGAAATTGGACATAGAGGTAAAGCACACACGTGAAGATAAATTTTTTTGATATTATAAGTTCCCAGACTGATACAGAACAATGATACCATGTAAACGATGGTGGCACCCTCAATTTTATTCACGACTTTCTTGCCAGACCCAGAGGTCCCATTATATGACTTTGTTTAGATTTATTACGAAAACCCCATCTTTTAAGAGGGGGAGGGTACGAATCGAAATTTATGTCTTGATTTTGAACCCCCTCCCCCCTCCCAAACCAAAACCTGGCTACGTTCATGCCAAAACCACTGCAGCATACTCATAAGTTTTTAGGGGTAAGTTGAAGAGGGCAAACGGAAACAATTATTTGAAAGGAGTTGAAAACAGCGAGTAGACTAAGTACAATTTAAGACTCGAATTTAAGCCTGAAAGATATTATTAAAATAAATTAAAATTGATTTTTGTTACTTTGGGATGACTGAGTAATTATTTTTTATGTTGGTTTTCATATACATATTTTAATAGAGCGTGTAGAAATAATTTTTCACTATCGAGTGAACGTTAGGAGTGTATCCGAATTCATTTATGTACCAGAAAAATTGACAGATGTTGGTAGAAAGAAAGTCAATGTAGGTACTTAGGTTTTGTCTTTTGTCATTCACGAGCTCATCAAGAAATTTTTGCTGTAAAAGTGCTCAAGATATGTTTTGTTTTGTGAATTTATCTCAATTCAGTTAGTGTCGACTTTTATAATAATTCATCACTGTTACAAGTCTATAAGAGTCCAATTGGAAGAAAAAACGTACAGCTGACGAACGTAAACAAAGGGCATGTCAATATTCTGTGTGAATTTGAGGAACATAATTACACATACACAGGCTTTGTGATAGCTAACTGACCACAATGGATGTAGACGGTTCATCGACGATACCTGGTGAAATTGACCAGAATTTACTTCTACAGTTCAGTTGCATGAATACTACGGATAGAGAAGAGTTGATAAGTCAAATGCAAAAGCTATTAGGCCCTAGTTTGAACTATAATACTGCTAGTTTCTTTCTGGAAATGAGTAATTGGTAGGTCGTGCTATTAAATATTTAGGTTAAATGACCATTAGATCGATATGAAATCATATAAGTACATCTATTATTCTGTTTTTTACAGGAATTTGCAAGCTGCTATATGTTGTTATTTAGACTACACTCTTCCAGCTAAACTTCCATCTATGTCTCTAAAAGCAGCTCAAAATCAGTTAACTGCAGTTGCACCTGGAACTTGGTAATGAATATAAATAAATAAATAAAATCAATTTATTTCAGACAATGTCCATATAAGTGTTAGTAAAACATTCTTGAATATAGATAACTCAAGATTTATAAACTTACTAGTACTGACTAGTTAGTAGACTGTGAACGTGTCTTCGAAATAAGTCATTTAGAAAGTAGCAATTTTTTTGCAGTTTCTTGCTATCTTTGTTTTAGTTTGCATTTGTATTATTGGCCAGTATTAATAGATTATATGCTGAAAGCGGATAAATCGGTAAAGTGTAAAAGATCAGGCAAAGTGGAGAAAATAAAGCAGGAAAGCGTACCCTGGCAGTAGACCGGATTGACCACTCGGATGATGATCATGATGATGCAACTATGAAAGCGATGTTGCAATGAGATGTATTCTGTGTATGATGTATCTTTATAAAGATTTTAATTTTTTAATTTGTCTAAAATTAATAGTAACTTCTTTTTAGCCCACATTGTCTTTGATTTATTAATGTGGGCCATTGTCTTCAATTACAGCAAGTGTCATTTAGTACCCATAATTAATTATTAATGACAAATAATAATATTGTAATATGATAATAGTATCTATAGACTGCCTTAATGTTGTTAGAAATGTCTCCTCATTACATTAGTCATTGAAAAATTTTCAGTTTTGACCAGCATTGGAGTATTGCAAATACAGGATCCGATGCATGGCCAGGGAGCTGTAGACTAATTCAAGCTGGTGGTGAACCTCTTGGTGCAACTCCAACGTTCGTGCCACCTTTACCAGCTGGACATTCCACCACTGTGACGTTAAAGTTAACAGCTCCCAACAACCCTGGCACACACAGAGGGTACTTCCATCTGGTTACAGATAAAGGTGACCAAATAGGAGGTAAGTCTCTATCTCAAACTCTACAGTGAACTCTATAGAGAGTTTTTTTTTTTTTTTGTTTTCTGGCAGACAAACAGGCATGCTATGGACATCAGCATCACCAGGGGTGCTACCAATGCGTTGCCCGCCTCTAAGGAAACCTCTAATATACCTCTAATATGTGAATGCAAGGGTATTGTTGATTGTACCTGCATGTATGTGTGTGTATAGTCATTGTAATAAATATGTGTGTAGGGTAGCATTAGGTATGTCTCCTAATACCATTATACTGTTGGAAAAGCAACATTGAACAAGGCTTTCCTCTGGGTGCCCTGTGACTGGTTGAACTGGGAAAAGAAGTGGAATTTTGTATCATAGTATTCACTGACTGACTGCAAGGAATGTTTAAATAATTCTAGTTCAACAGACCATGGGAGCCTGCTCCAGCAGACCAAGACTCAAATCAAGAAACCTTTACAGCAGGCGATGGGGTCTGATGGCTGCATTGAAATTATTCTTGACAGACCACTGAGCAATGAATACCTGATAATAATTGGCTCTTACATCATTTCAGATACATTATGGGTAGAAATCACAGTGGAGTCTGAAACAACAATGGCCTTAGTGGAGCAGCTAGCAGCATTACCTGTCCCTAGTAGTCGAATGGAGGATGTCAGTCCACAGGTATTGATTATATAATACATTTTGCCTTGGCTAGGCCACCCCAGAAAACCGTAAACTTGCTAAAATTTTGAGATTGTATCTGATGCATTATTGACTAAATCCTGCCTTTGCAATGTGACATGGATTGTAATGAGTGTGGTGTAAAAAACAGGATACAGACATTTGGAAAATTGTAGAGCGCTATTTCTTGACTAAAGCACAGAACAATTTAAAACAATAATTGAAACAAGTACATTTATTTTTATGGGTTTTATTGTAGAGTGGTCCCCTGATCAGATTTATGTTGGTCTGCATGCTCTCAGGGGTTGCGTCTCCATTGTTGTGCAATAAAAATTATAAGGGAATGGTCAGTTTTTGGTATATTTAGCCTCAAACTAAATTTTTGCCCCCTATAATGGCTAACATAATATTTAGATACATCTAAAGTATTCAACATAATAGTACATATAATGAAGCTAAAAGGATAACCATCACAGCCTAGTGGACTGTTCAAGTTAACGAGTAATAGTCGATCAACTTATGAAATTTATGTATGTAGGAAAAAATTTGAGCTAGCTTAATTTATAACTTTGTAAACCACTTTCTCTAGAGCCGGCAGACCAACATAAATCAGATCAAGGGGTGGGACCACTCTACAAACCATAAAAAAAAATTTACTCATTTCCATGATTGTTTTCAATTTTCCTGTCTTCGTGTGTTTCGCGTTCTGTAGAAGGTTCGTCACACTGTGCCCTAATAACGTCTTGTGAAAACCTAGCGCCCTATTTAGCGTTCATTAGAGGCTTGTCCTTTTTCCTTTTTACGTCACGTTCATTAGCATGATCCGTGATCCCTGTTAGCCTAAACGACGAACCGAAAACAGACCCCGACGAGGTACATGCACTCAATTTCCCAAACTTACTGAACCGGATTTAATGAAACAAAGCTGAGGAACTAGTTTTCAAATAGGTCAGTCTTTGGCCCTGTTACACATGCTAGTTTCATTCACGAAGCATGCAACTCTTGAGCAAGTGCTTTTTAGAAGCATGTGTAAGCATGCTTATTTCAATCTCTATATTAAAAAAGCATTTTCGGCATGATAATAAGCATGCGCAGTATTGTGGGCGAGAAAATCTTCGTCAATTTCCCAACGCTGCCCAACCAAGCTGGATTCTTCGTTTGACTTCTTTCTCAAAGATGGACTTATCGTCAACAACTTTGAGAATAAAACTGCCAGCCATTAATGTGGCAGGTATTTGCTCATTCGACTTTCCTGTTCACCTTTACACCATATTTTCCGCAACACTTTCACACTCTCGTAAACATTGACCCTAAATATAATAATAATTCTTTATTCACATAAGTTTTGTACATTACTTAGTTAGGTACACTTGTAGTATATATAATTAATTGTTGAACCCTGATATCCAAACTAGGCAAAGGCCTGTATCTTGGAGATCAGATATAGGTACAAACTCTTTCACCTTTTCCACTTTTTCAGCCGCAATTATAATTTTACACTTCACAAGGGAAGTCCGCGTACCCAAACACACCAAATTGAATGAAACTTTGTGAGCGTGTAGAGTACCTACGCTATTCTGAACAGAACCTTTATACTTCATTCGAGCTCAATCCCAACCTAGGGTTCGATAGTCACATGTGCACAGCTTGGGTTGGGAGGTTTATTGGCCCTCGATACCCATACGCCGGCTATCCGAGTAGGTCCAAAGGCGTGGGGATAGAGCTCTCTGAGGAGTTCCTGGATAGCGTCTTGGATGTAAAGCGTATAAGCAACCGACTTATTGTTGCGGGGGTGCTTCTTGCTGAGACGACGTTCGCGAACGAGCGAGATGAAGTCAGACGATTGCTATCATGAAAGCTTCCGAGAGGCGGTAGGCCCCTGATGTGGTAATGGGCAGTCTACATTGCTCGCAGAACCGATGGTCGGAAATGTTTACAAGTAACAAGTGGCGACCACGTACCGACAATCGCAGCGTCGGACAGTCACCATTGGGATTGATAGCCGATAGATAATAATAATAAATAATGATCAACTTGGCGTTAATGTCCCGATTGTGCTTTCGCGCACGAGGGCCCGGGGTCCGCCCTGACCATGATCCAGGATTTGGCAGATCGACTGTTATCTGACAGTGGAGCAATTACTGACTGTTATCTGACCTTCGTGACCCTGCTACCAGGGGAACCAGACCAGATTGGATCATGGTTAAACCAAACAGTGCAGGTTTCGTCGTTACATAACTTAAAAAGTCATTGGTACATGGGCGCAATGGGATGCGAAGTACCTCTCTCTTACGAGTCGGATACCTTATCCACTCGGTCATTCATAATAAAATTTTTTTCTTTTTTTTTTCAGGCATCTTCGCAAGACGACCAGATGTGTTGATAGCAAGTCACATGTTACAAATTACCCTAAGCAACTAGTAAAACTTGTTATACTTTCTGTCTCTTCTAGCTTCCATTTGAATATCTTAGCTATAGCTTTGCCTATGTTTAACTTTTCCCTATTCACATAATGGTGCCGCTGACCTGTCATGGTGTTACCCTACAAGTGCTTACAAAATGCAATAATATATCGTACTTATCTATCTTAAAAGGAACATGTAGATATGAACTTCTAGTAATCAAGCAGTACTATTATTATTTTGGTCTTCAACTCAGAAATAGGGCTGGTTCCATTGTCCATTGTTTGTAAATGACATTATAACTCAAGAGTGAAGAATTGTACAAAATATGCATCAAATATGTTGATTAGAATTAGATGTAAGTTGTCAAACTTATGAATTTGTTAAGGTGTTGAAATTTTATATGATGTAATTATAAAATTTTTATTATATTAATTAATTAGCGTTACTTATATTTTATTTTCATACTGATTGCCATTAAATTGATATATTATGGGGTTTTATTTTATAGACTTATTATTTATAATTAAAAAAATAGCATGGTTGTAATGTTGTTTATTTTATTTTAACTGTAATTGCATAGAATACTTAATAATTCTCATATTAATAATTTGCCTTGCCAGGCTATAGTTTTACAGAATATACACATATTGTCGCGGCTTCATGAACGTTCGCGCGCATTCATAGGGCATATCACACTGCAAACGGTTTGTTACAGGATTCTCTGAACACCGCAGCAGGAAGGCTCATGTAAACGCTGATGCTCTATCAAGGAGGCCTTGCTCGCAGGATTGTAAGCACTGTGTAAAAACGGAATCGAAAGAATTTCCAGTTAGGCTTACAAGGTCCCGACCCTGGGAGAATGAAGCTATGAAGGAAGCTCAAGAAGACAATGAAGATACCCGACTAATCATCGCATGGAAGGAACATGGTGTGAAGGGACCAAGATGGTTTGAAGTGGCACCTACACGCGCTATGAATAAGTACTTCAAGGTGTTTATGGACTACTTTACCAAGTGGCCTGAAGTATTTGCCACACCTAACCTAGAAGCCGCAACAGTTACTCCCAAATTGGTTGAGGAAGTAATTGCCGATTTGGTGTGTCCTTGGAAATCCATTCGGACCAGGGCAGAAACTTAGAAGCACAGATAATTTAAGAAGTCTGCAAGATCTTGGGTATATATAAGACAAGGACCATCCTAGTCTGACGGAATGGTAGAACGATTTATCTTATATATCAGACTCTGGAGAGGCACCTGGCGAAATTGGTAGACAACCACCAGAAATATTGGGACAAGTATATACACCACTGTTCCTCTTCGCCTATAGGATAGCAAAGCACGAAAGCGTTTGTGAATTTCGGGAGAACTACGATTACCAGTGGATCTATTAATAGGAGGACCACCAGACGACGATCACCACACTGTGCAAGACTACGTCTCCGATTCACGACAGAGGATGCGAGGTGTATATGCGCCGTTGTTTGGCCGCACAACGATTCGTCTAAAAGGAAGATGTCCGAAACTTCAAACAAGATGGGAAGATCCATACAAAGTAGTTACTCGAATGACTTATCGGATACAACGCCAGCCGAGAGGAGCGCTGAAAGTTGTGCACATCGACCACATAGCACGTTATTACGACAGCATCAGTGACGAGCATCTATAGGAAGCACTGTGCTCAAGCCAGAATGAACCTTATGTCCTAGGACAGAAGTTACTTTAAACAACCGTCAAGAATATACCCCAGACTACGGTATGCGGTATGCGACTACCTGCGATTATGGATCAGCTTGACGTGAAATTAGTGGAAACCTTGGGAGAGAATACATCTTCGGACTCCATCATCAGGGTTTCACTACAAATAACAAACCCTAGCATGTACCAATATAATAAATCTGTAAAAAATATGTCTGTACATTGAATATATTTACAAAAAATTTATTTAGGGCAATGAAGAAATAGTAATTGAATAAGAATTCATTTTGTACATGCTAATCTTTGGAACTACTGGACGGATTTGAATGAAACTTTTTTGTTGTGTATGTTATGCAGGCAAGACACAGACGAAGTCCCATAAGCATAAGCTAGTTTATTATAACTTCTTAATTTTAAGATACTTTTAACATCTATGTTTATACAGCCATTTCCATGTCTATTTTGGGGTATGGGTCATATCCTTTTACTATAAAGTCTTCATATTTGAAGTCATCAATTGATTCAATTTTACGTGCAAATTCCAATGTTGGGAATGGCCTTGGCTCTCTCTCTAACTGTTTCCGGAGTGGTTCAATGTGGTTTAGGTACACATGGGTATCACCTGTAGTATGTACAAACTCTCCAGCCTGAAAACAATTTTAGTATATAGGTATTTTATTTTTTATAATAGTGGGGGGCACATGAGCAAGCAGGGCACTTGGTAGTAAGTGATCATCACCATTCATGGATATCCACAACACTAGGAGGGTTGCAAATGTATTGTGTGTAACCCTCTTTCATAGTCCTAAGGTACTAGAGGTCTACAACTTGTTTATTTGTTAGAACTTCATAAATAAGCAAAATTATGAATGGAATAGCTTACCTCTAAGCCAGTAACATGGGCAATCATATGTGTCAATATGGAGTAACTGGCTATATTGAATGGAACACCAAGACCCATATCAGCACTGCGTTGGTATAGAAGGCAAGACAACCGACTACCGGACACATGAAACTGAGCTAGGCAATGACATGGAGGTAGAGCCATTTTCCCCAAATCAGATGGGTTCCAAGCACATATCACCATACGTCTATCAGCAGGATTCTTCCTAAAATTGTGTTAAATTTAACTTTATTATGTTATGTAACATTTTTATATATAGTTATGTAGAGGTCAAACGAAGCAGGTCTGGCTCTTAGTTAGTGAGAGGTATTGAGTTTGATTCCCAGAGCCACCATGTACCAGTGACTGAGTTATGTACATTAGTTGAAAACATTATGAGGAAACTAGCACCTAAGATTGCATACTGCTATGAGAGAAATGATTTAATTTATTTTCTAGTTAGTGTTATTATTACAATTTAATGTCAATGTAACTTACTTAATGGTATTTATAACATTCTGTAATTGATCAATGCCTTGGCCTTCATAGTTGGTTTTACAGTCCACATATTTTGCTCCACTATGCCTCCACTGGAAACCATACACTGGTCCAAGGTCACCTACAAGAAATTATTATGATAATTTTGTTTCAATCCTGATGTTTGTGATTTTCATTTACCTTCTGGACACAGACCTTCTGGACGATCTGTAAACCCAAGGTTGTCAAGGAAAGCACGTGAGCCATTTGCATCCCATATGTGGACCTTTTTTGCTGCTAGTGCTTTCGAATCTGTAGATCCAGAAATCATCCATAATAGTTCTTCCACCACACCTCTGAAAAACACTCTTTTTGTAGTAAGTAGGGGCAAAGTGTTGTTCCTAAGGGAGTATCTTTGCATAGCTCCGAATATTGACTTTGTACCCACACCTGTTCTGTCCACTCTTTGGTCCCCTGTAACACAAGAACTTGTATAGGTTTTCAGTTTATTCACGTGCTTTGTGCTTTAAGAAATGTTTTTGTGTCGCTCACCATTTTGAATTATGTCCTTTATGATTTTCAAATACTGATGCTCATCGTGAAGACTTCTGGTTCCATTTACAGGCATTTTAATGTTCCCCCACGCCTATTCTATTATAATTTGTATAATAAATGCACCAATTTTGAGATTTTGAACAATTTGTACAAGAAGTTCGCGGATAGAACGAATAACAGTATTTGCCAAATACTATTTGGCGCCAAAACGCCGAATTTGACAACTTTTTTTTTAATTTATGGCTGTATCTTTGCGGGAAAACTCAAACTCGTATACAGCCATACCGTTTTTGTTTATGGATTATCTATTCGGCAAAGATTACTCGGAGTTACTAAGACAACAAATAAACAGTTTTAAAAAAATCGAAAATAGGACAATTATTTGTAAATAATGTGGATATAACATAGTTTCTTTCATCTTGCTTATCTATTCCTATTATATGACATCTCGCTGTATGATAACTTATATTTTGCTCTTCTATAAACCGCACCTACGAGCTCGAAACTGTCGTAGATAGGACATCAAAAATTGTGGGGATTTCTAAGACTTTTCTGGATTTCTGTAAGTGCTCAGATGTTTTTATTAAATCCACAATCATCATATCAGCCAAAAGACGCCCACTGCTGGGCATAGGCCTCCCCCAGAGATCTCTACAAAGGCCGGTCCTGTGCTTTCCGCATCCAGTTGGTACCTACGATCCTTACCAGGTCGTCTGTCCACCACGTGGGAGGCCTACCCACGCTGCGTCTTCCGGTACGTGGTCGCCACTCGAGAACTTTACTGCCCCCTCGGCCATCTGGTCTTCGAGCTATGTGCCCTTCCCTTGCCACTTCAGTCTGGCAATCCTTAGAGCTATGTCGGTGACCTTGGCTCGCTTGCGGATCTCCTCATTTCTGATTCGATCGCGCAACGAGACTCCGAGCATAGCCCTTTCCATTGCCCTTTGGGTAACACAATATTAAATAATAATGCGTAGTAATGAACATAAAATAAAATGAATTTCAGATTGTTTAGGTAAAGATGCCTGAACACGAAGCTCCCACTGTGGAACTAGGCAGCGCACCGCCGACGCCTAGCGCGATGCCGTCCCCGACTCCTTCAGAGGTCTCTACTGCCAGCTCTCCTGAGCCTCAATTTATACAGCCGACGCCGTTATTTAGGTATCAGGTCTTTCATAGTTGTAAAAACATATAGGTAAGTTGCTGTTCCACGCCACCGACTTCGAGGACGTGATACTGCGGGCTCATCGGGTGAGTGTTATGGTGGTACAGTAGCAATGAGTCTCTAAGCCCCCTTGTGTGATGAATAGAAGCAGTAATTAATAAGATCGCAGTCTCGGGAGCCGATTGGCACCCTGTGACGGTCGGTATATATCTACTATGGCCAACCAGGCTCAGGATACCCAGAGAAAGACCTTGGTATCCTCGTTCACCAATAGTATTAGGAGGCACACTTAGCGAGTATGGATCTCGTTGTGGTGCTGAAGTTCGACTAGCCTCATTGGAAAACCACAGTGAAGCACTAGCTGTGTCCTTGGATATTTCCAAAGCCTTCGACCGGGTGTGGCATGCCAAGCAAGCTTCCTGTGTATGGATTACCTCTCCGCTTTTGTTGCCTGCATTACCAATATAACCGATTTTTTGAAAGATCGGTCGTTCCGTGTGGTGGTCGTAGGTCACGCATCCGACACAATGCCAATTGATACCTCAAGGGTCCGTCCTCTCTGCAACACTTATCTTGCTACACTTCAACGACGGGCTAAACCCATTATCCTTGGGTACGAAGATGACATCACTGTTATGGAGAGGTACCTGTCAAACGCGCGACCTAGTATGACTACATTATTCTCTAAGACTGTCACAACATCCGTGAGCGCAACGATGAAACGTGACAGATCGATTGCCAAGCAACGCTCGAATTTCTATCGAAACATTGTTATCATCCGACAAAACATCCTACATTCCATCGTTGCGATCAAGGATGTTTCTTAGAGAATCACACATCAGGTCAGTAGAGAGGCACCACTCAAGCGCGCCAATGAGACCCTCAAGGCTGTGGTTGAATGGGACGAGGCCAACTTGGTCAAGTTTAATCCTTCCAAGTACAATTGTTTTATTTCACTTCGGAGAGTGCTCTCAGGAGCTCTACGAACCCGTTCCATCATGCTCTTTTTTCATCGAACAACGAGGGGGACAAAAGATCGCTATCCGTATATGTTAGACGTCCCAACATCTCGTACTTAGCGTTTTTATTCAAATTTTGAAGCGGGCTGCAAAGGACTGAAATTCTTTACCTGGGTGTTTGCCTAGAAGATACCTACTCACTCTTGACTTGGAAGACCCCAAGGTTTACTTATCGGTGAACACTGGTTGTGGTTCCAGTTCACACCAGTTCACACTGGTTGAACACAAGGTTCACCGATAAGTAAACCTTGGGGTCTTCCAAGTCAAGAGTGAGTAGGTATCTTCTAGGCAAGCATGCTACACCTTCGACGTCAACGTCGCTCTCCATCTGGTAAGTTGAGAAAAATTTAGTATGGAACGGTCACCTATCCAGAACTCTGCATAACTTTGGTTATCGGTCGAATAATTCAGTATATATTTGGAAAATTGATGATTTATTTATTGTTAGGGCTCTAGCAATTCCACCGCCGGATCCTGATCAACCGATGGGCCAAGACGAGCTGGAACGCCGGCTACCCGGGTATCGACGAATTGTTATACCCAGGGAGTTGACGCTGTTGGAGCTATTGGTATGGTTATTTATTTAAAGTATTAAAGTTGCATTTTGTCATTTACTTACTTAAGTAGGTAGGTATATATATTTTTGAGAAATTGTATAAAATGAAAGTACCTAATACAAAAAAATATACGGAGCGGATTTGAACTCCGACCGACCACTATACATTCAAGCCTATCATAATAACCCTCAACCATCTAGTCATATTCAAATAGGGTTAAATTTTCTAGTACGAAGAATACGGAAAAATCTTCCGACTCCATGGTCGGTGATTGATAACTTGAAACTCTACTAAAAGATGTAATAGTAGCAACTGGCAACCTCGCGGGATGCGTCACGTCGTCGTGCATTAAACGGCAACGTGGCAGTTAATGAGCCGTTTTCAAGAATATGTGGAGTGTGGTGCCGCCACCTCAAAGAATAGCACCATCCCATCTCTTCCCGTGGGTGTCGTAAGAGGCGACTAATGGACAAACCCGAAAGATGGGCAGCAGCATCTTTCTGGGTACATTTACATATACTGCACTGCGATCGCCAACCCGCCTGCCAAGCGTGGCGATTAAGGCAATTTCTCCCCCGATGACAAGCACACACAGGCCACGGCCCCCAGTACCCGGCGGCCCCGCTATTCCGGACCATGGTAGCGGTCACGGTAACGGCGGGGCAGGGGGTGCGAAGAATCACCGGACGCGACCAGGCACGACCACTGGCCCTGGCAACATACAATGTCCAGACACTGCGGACCGACGAAAAGCTCGTGGAGCTGGAGGAAGTGGTAAGCAGATTACATTGGGACATTATATTGATATCTGAAGTCCGAAGAAAGGGGGAGGACTCGATAACTCTGAAGTCCGGAAATCTGCTTTACTTCCGGGAGGGCGACCAACTGTCCCTAGGTGGTGTCGGGTTCCTCGTCCACAAATCCCTTGTGAACAACATCGTCAAGATCGAGAGTGTGTAGTCTAGGGTTGCGTACCTTATACTCAGAATTACCAAGCGGTATTCGTTGAAGGTCATACAGGTCTACGCACCGACTTCGACTCACTCTGACGATGAAGTGGAGGCTATGTATGAGGATATAACTACAGCCATACATACCTCCAAGACACATTACACCGTTGTCATGGGGGATTTCAACGCGAAACTGGGCAAACGAAGCGGAGACGAGTTGAGAGTGGGGCAATTTGGAGTTGGAAGTCGGAACGCCCGCGGCCAGATGCTGGCCGGCTTTCTGGAGAAAGAGGGACTCTTTATGATGAACTCATTTTTCGGGAAGCCGGATCATCGCAGATGGACGTGGGTTAGTCCCAAAAAATGAGATTGACTTCATCCTATCTACGAAACGGCATATATTCAATGATGTCTCTGTGATCAATAGCGTAAAAATTGGCAGTGATCACCGATTGTTAAGAGGCACATTGAATATTAATCCACAGCTGGAAAGATCGAGATTGATGAGGTCCACGCTCTGGCCTGTACCCATCCAAATCCAAAACCCCGAGAGCTTTCAACTCGAATTACAAAATCGCTTCGAGTGCCTTGGAGAGTGCGTCGACGTGGACGACTACAATAACAGGTTCGTGGAAACTGTCTGTACGGTTGGGTCAAAGTTTTACAAAGCCTGCCGTACAAAAAGAACAAGCAAAATCTCTGACGATACCCTCAAACTCATGGAAGAAAGACGCGCAATGACGCAATCCCCTGATGATGTCTCTCAATTTAGGAGACTTAATCGACAGATCTCCAAGTCTCTGACTCGCGATATACGCCGCTTTAATACTATTAATATTGAGGCGGCGATCGAGCGGAATAAAGGCTCTAAAGTCTTTGCGAGAGATCTGTCGATTGGACAGAGCCAGTTGACGAGACTGAAAACGGATGACGGCAGACGGCAGACGGCAGAGGTTGTTTCGACCAAGTCTGAGGTTTTGAGGGAAGTCGAGAGTTTCTATGGACAGTTATACACGACAACGCGGGCACCTGTTACCAGTATGGCAAAAGACCCTAAAGCCAAGTTGACCCGACACTACACCGAAGATATCCCGGACATGAGCCTGTACGAGATTAGTATGGCTCTCAAACAGCTCAAGAACAACAAGGCGCCGGGTGATGATGGGATTACGGCTGAGCTTCTGAAAGCTGGTGGCAAACCAGTGCTTAAGACCCTTCAGAAGCTGTTCAATTCCGTCATCCTCGAGGGAAAAACGCCGGAAACATGGCACAGAAGTATAGTAATATTGTTCTTCAAGAAAGGTGATAAGACTCTCTTGAAGAACTTCAGACCAATATCACTGCTGACCCATGTGTATAAGCTGTTTTCGAGAGTCATTACTAATCGTCTCGCACGCAGGTTTGATGACTTCCAGCCTCCCGAACAAGCCGGATTCCGAAAAGGTTTTAGTACCATAGACCACATACATATGCTGCGGCAGGTTATACAGAAGACCGAAGAGTATAACCGGCCATTATGCTTGGCGTTTGTGGACTATGAGAAAGCCTTCGATTCGATCGAAACTTGGGCGGTGCTCCAGTCTCTACAGCGGTGCCAAATTGACTATCGATATATCGAAGCACTGAAGGTTTTGTACGAGAACGCCCTTATGTCAGTTCGTCTCCAGGATAAGACCACAGAACCTATTCAGCTGCAGCGGGGTGTTAGACAAGGTGATGTCATATCACCGAAGTTGTTCACCGCTGCACTGGAGGATATCTTTAGGCTTCTGGACTGGGACGGACTTGGCATCAATATTAACGGTGATTACCTCACTCACCTCAGATTTGCTGACGATATCGTAGTCATGGCTGAAACCCTGGAAGACTTGGGCAAAATGCTCGATGACCTCTGTAGTACCTCTCAACATGGACAAGACGAAAATTATGTCGAATGTCCATGTTGTGCCTACTCCAGTGGCAGTTGGAGGCATTCCACTTGAAGTTGTTGATGACTATTTATACCTAGGACAAATAGTCCAGTTAGGTAGGTCCAACTTCGAGAAAGAGGTCAATCGACGAATCCAACTCGGTTGGGCAGCATTCGGGAAGCTACGCCATATATTTTCGTCCCAATTACCGCAATGTCTCAAGACGAAGGTCTTTGACCAATGTGTGTCGCCAGTGATGACTTACGGAACTGAAACGTGGCCGCTCACTGTGGGCCTTATAAGAAAACTCACTATTACCCAAAGAGCAATGGAAAGAGCTATGCTCGGAGTCTCTCTGCGCGATCGAATCAGAAATGATGAGATCCGCAAGCGAACCAAGGTCACCGACATAGCTCTAAGGATTGTCAGACTGAAGTGGCAGTGGGCAGGGCACATAGCTCGAAGAACAGATGGCCGATGGGGCAGTAAAGTTCTCGAGTGGCGACCACGTGCCGGAAGACGCAGCATGGGTAGGCCTTCCACAAGGTGGACTGACGACCTGGTAAGGATCGCAGGTACCAGCTGGATGCGAAAAGCACAGGACCGGCCTTTGTGGAGATCTCTGGGGGAGGCCTATGCCCAGCAGTGGGCATCTTCTGGCTGATATGATGATGATGATGATGATTTCAAGAATATCTAGCTTATATAAGAATCGCATAGGTGGCGCGCGCGATCCAAGGAATATAAAATTATTATTTAGTTTATTCTTTTAGCTGTATAGTTTTGAAATATTCATCTTCATTTCATTGCAATTGATTTTAGATCTAATATTTCAACGAGTTATTTTAATGTTAGTGCTTCTTAGGGCTCAACTTCAGATTAGAATGGTAGCACTTTGTAAAATAATAACTGGCGTTTTAATGCTGTTTAATTTGTTCTTAGGCAATGAATGATAACAACCAGCCATACAAAATCAGTAATAATACAACAAAAAATTATATCTAATAATGTTTGAGAGCGTTTTATTACTGTATTTGTACATGATATTTTTCACACACACATACGTAAGTTTCACGAAAAATTTACGGTGAATTATACATAATTTCTTAATGAAACAATGCTTTTTTGTTCATTTTGCGCAAACAAATACCCAAAAGTAGATAGGTGAGCATACATTTATGTATTAATACTGTTTATTGACTACAGGAATGTCGATTCTTTTTGTATGAATATCCAACACCCTTAATACAGTTTTGGTGCAAAATTACATGGCTGATTGCTCATACCATAGTACGTAATCATTTAGTAATAATCATCGGAAAAATATATATGGAAAAGTAGTGTTCCAAAAATGCAATGTGGGATAGAAGTGGCTCTGAATAATTCTGTTGTCACTGCCTTTTGCTTCCACGGCACGGTCCACGGAAGGCTCTACCGCAAGGGGCTATCTATTTAATTGGTCGGCGGTACGGTATCGATATCCTGCCGGTAACACGTTACCTTGGGCTTGTATTAGACAGCCGGTTGTCTGGATTCAGGTGCCCTTGCTCCCTAATTTGTGAGGCCCCAGTTCGTCGTGCCACCGTCTCTATACAGGTGTAATAATATTCATGGCGCTGTACGGGACACCGATGTGGGTGGACGGTCTGGCCGTTCATAATAGGGCTATACAGGTAATGGCGCTCAGTCATACGTGGATACCGCACTATATCCTTCGAGGCGGTGTGCGTTCTCGCAGGAATGCCTGTACATGCTGACAGTCATATACAGGCAGATGGCTGAAGCGCGTTTCCAGGAAATAGACCCGAATTCAGGCGGTGGCGGCTATTAGCCCGCGAGGACCTGCTCGTGAAGTAGGCACGATGACTCGAAGAGCCCAGTGCCGGGCACCGTACGATTGAGGCTATGCGCCCTATTATTAAAGAGTGGAGCGAGAGACGAGGAGGGGCGTTAACTCCACTTCGTGCAGGTTCTGTCGGGCTGTACTTCGGCAGATACCAATGTGACGAGAAGAGAATCAACGCCGCAATGCCATGAGCGTAACGGTTCCGAGACGCGGTAGGACCTACAGCATAGTATTGCGCAGCGCCTTGTCGTAGTTGTGGGGGTGGCCCTCTTGCTGCCGGCCGTAGTTAAATCTATTGTCGAAAGCATGACGTCCTGGACTGCTGTGAACGCCTTCTGTAAAATAGTCATGATGCAGAAGGAGGCGGCGGAACGGACGAGGGAAGACGACCTCTCGGACCGAATCCGTCGTCGGAGAGTCGGACATAGGAGGCGTGACTATTTGCGCCACCTCCCACCTTAAGGGGGGCTAGAGCGGCAAATAAGGTGACTACTTGTCGTTCGCTGTCGACTTCCGAGATGGTTAGACGTGTCGTTGTATCCCGGCACGTCACCATAGCTCGAAGTGTTGGGAGTAAGCCTAAAGCCCACCCCCCCCAGATTATTGGCGACCCGCCGGCGGCGGAGTTATAGGGTAGTGTGGGGAAGATCATCCCCACACATACCGTGGCTCCATCATTATGCGGCAAGAAGGACACCATCAGGTTTTAGTGACTGACAAAAAAAGAACAGAAAGGTTTGTGTTGTGGCAAAGAGCGTCAACATGGGGAAAAACTGACTCTGTCTAAAACGATCGACGTTAAAATTCGATGATCAGCCTACGTCATCTACATTTTGTGTTACGACAATGGGAAGGAATGTTTACTTACGGTTTTGAGACTGTCGGGTAGTTTTCCCGATAATTAAAATGTTTGAGAGGACTTAGTACGACCAACATCATCAATATCCAACAAGAGACTCGAGCGTCAGTGGACAATCACCTCCATTAAAACGGACTTATAATAACGTTAAATAGGTAATCAAAGTTTGATAAAGCTTCCAAGGGCTTTACACTATTGGGAAAACGTCCAGCTAATTATTTATTATTAAATGTTTGTGATCGATAATTCGCTACACGCCTTACATGCGTACCTACTAAGGTTCTATTGCAGTCAGTATAGTCCTTTGTGGTAAACTTGAACTTTTTGCAGTTGTGCGTAATTTTAAAAGAACTTACAGCGTAACGACTTACGATATAGGTACCTATGTCACTTAAATAAGAACACACCTTTCTATGTGCTTTCTATAACACCAACTGTGATTGTGGTGCCCCCAAGAAACAAGACACCGGTGCGTCCACCGACGAAGAGATATTGGCGGTACGTGTAGCACGCCTGCGGGTAGTGGCGGAGCGCGTCGGGCTGCGGCGGCTGCACGTGCTGGTGCCGCGCCTGCGCGAGCTCACCCTCGACGGCAGCGCCCTCTGCTCGCTAAGGGACCTCGGCATTGGACTGGTACATTTGAAGGTATGTGCGTTGCGAGCGGCCACGCCAATGATGAAAGACACGCCTTAGGTACTTCATAAAGAAGGCTCTATGGTTCAATTTCTATGGTGATGACAGGTCTTGAGCGTGTCGATTCTGCTTGTTCTGGTTTGTTCTTTTTAGGCACATAAGTATATTAGGCACATTTTCTGTTACAGACATGGTTAGGAATGTTAAATAATATTGACCATTGTTGAAGGGGTTTAGGGGGCCCCTTGTATTCGCTGTTTCAAGGGGTTCTATTTTGAACTGCTCGCCTAGAGTCAATTTCCTAGAGTCAGACTCTAGTTTTACTTCAATATTGAATACCGTTCGACTCGAGACTAGTGGTTCAAAAATAGGGACCCTGGGCTGAAGCTCAAATAAACCATGTGGTAGACTGGTAGATCCGCAGCCGTACCGCCGATAGCCCGCCGCCATTTTGATGCATTTGAGTGTGGACCAATCGCAGCGAACCAGAGCCAGAGCTGTTTTGCTGCGATTGGTTTAATCTCAATTGCATCAAAATGGCGACGTGCAATCGGAGATCGGCGGTACTACTGCCGGTCATGGGTCGGTGCAATGGACTATGTTTGTGGACTGGCGACAATTTAAAAATTAGCAATGCTTTGAGATTGCCTGGCACTAGTTTCTTTGCCCTAAAGTATGTATAAGGCGCTGGATGACGCACTCGTAATGATATTTCCGTTTTACATACAGCTGATGATTTTATTATTATTAAATGGAGTATCTCCAGTTCCGGCGCACGTCACATAAAAGCATCAACACTGCCGGAATAGAAACTCCGGAGCCCTGCTTTCAGGGGATTCTCTGCGCTGCTTTGTCGCATGCTGGGCTAATGTAAAGATTGTCTGACATTTTCATCATAATCGGTGTATTTTTTTTGCGCCGACTGCAACGGGTAAAGAGCACCCTCCGGGCTAACGGGGTGGGGCAAGAAGGCGGAGAATTCTCATGAGTACCTGTGCGGGCGGCCTGTTGGTTATGCAAGACTCGCTACAAAAGACCTATGCCTATGCCTACTTGCTTAACACCGCCTGGGGACGCCTGTAGCCTGGAAGGCTTTTAAGTCTTCATCGGATGCCAGGGACTTTCTAAGAAAAAAATACAGCTGTAGGTATTTATTTCAAACGGTATAAAAGTACTTTTTGAAAACCATTTCTTACAACTTTGGCTGCATTAGTTTTTCTTTCGTTACCAGCACCTGACGATCAGACCAATTATTTATATAGTAAAGGGGCAACTATTCATCGACAAAATCATTGTTATGACTTTTAACCCAAGACTATTTAATTAAGTACTACAGCATCTCCTTTGTTTGGTCAACAAATACCACTTATCTCACTGTTCGTCATTTTCCTAGAAGATACGTGAGAAGTAATTGAGTTCTTCCCATGGAATACCTACCATACTATAGAAAAAACGGTGCGACATAGAAGTAGGTGGATGGATACGTAAATTAAGTAAGCAAATTCAAAATTTGTCCTAATTTTTTGTATACCTTGTATCACCTTTTGCTACAGATTTCCAAGTAAAAACTAATCGATCTAAAAATTAGGCCTTGCTACGTAAAAAATCTGACATTTCAACTTTACACTAATACTCCCCGGAGAGGTATTAAAGTTATTCTGTGTTGCTACGCTAGTTCATTGACCCGTCCACGAGAGTTACTAGAAGAAACCCGGCAAATTGGCGCGCGATGTGCTGTTTTTATTTCGCTCTAGTTGTAATAATGCCGGCCTCATAGACCAATTTCCAATTATGATTAATTTCTTAGCAATTTTTTCGAAATAATTATATGTATTGTACTGTAAAACTTTTCAGGTTTAGATAATTAAGAACAAATTATTAGTATTTACAATAGAAAATAAACTCTCCTTTTCTCTCTCTGCCGATAACCGAGAACACCAGTTTGGTGGGTAGGCGAGATTTGCATTTCAAAATACGGCCTCAAATAAAGTTAAATTAGTTTGCAAACTCCAACTAAGGTTAAGGTCACATTGCGATGTGTAATAATGGTAAAACGAAGTCAAACAATGTCTTTAGATTTAGCACAGATTAGACTGAGAGATAGATAACAGTTATACAATACCTGAGGTGTAAGGTGATTCATATATACTTGTATAATAATTTCATAATTCCGAAAACAGCTTTTCATATGTAAATAAGCGTAGGCATTAGGAACGTAGAGTAACCCATTCAAATTTTGTTACAGTTGAGAATTGAAGAATTGGTACCTACTTATTAAGTAAAGTGTTGTCTGAAGTAAAAGAAAAGATTATATTTGTAACTTAGGTAGTTTGGTAAAATTTTTTAAGAGGGGTAATCTTCGAAACATACCACGTCACCTGGGTGAAAGCCGTGGACATGTGGGATTGCCCGAAAATGGGCCCTACCCACTAAAACATCTCTGTGTATCCACAGCCGCTTTTTATCGGAACACCACATAACCACATTGATAGTTCGGCTGTGGTGTTCACACATAGACACACTCATTATAATTTAGAATCCAAAAGTTGAAATAACGGTAACTATTACCGTTCATTTTGAGTGAAAATATGGCGGCACGTTCATAACAGGAAATTTTTGGATGTTGCTTCCTAGAGGTATATATTGCGTACGTATATTTTATTACCGTTCTTATTAATTATCATAATTCCATAACTGTCCACTGCAGGACTTAGGGCCTTTACCACGTAGGTTTACCAGGGGAGTTTATTTAGAATAATTATTGTTTTTATATAATTCATTTCTTTGACAGTGTGTAATTTAATTATCAGACATTTGAATTTATATTCTTACACAAATGTTTGTATAAGTACTTATATATGTAAACTCTTGACGATCCCTAACTAAAAACTCATTTATGATATATCGAATATGATCATAATGAAATTGTATTTACTTTTGGGAAATAAATGAAATCTAAATCTAAATCTATTGCCATAACTCCACGCTTGGCAGGCGGGTTGGAGATCGCAGGGTTGTAAATATAACGATGGAGTACGCTGCTGCTCATTTTCCAGCCTGCGGAGACTGTAGATCTTTTCCCTCGAAATAATTAGTCGCCTTGTACGACACCCACGAGAGTAAAGGGTTGGTGCTGTTCAACTCTTCCGAACTCCACACGGCCAACCGTTCTAACTAGTGGTATTTGGTTTTTGGCACGGATTATCGCGGCACGTATTATAAATAATAAATAATAATAATACTAAATATGTTTGGACAATTCACGTAGCGCCATCTAGCCCCAAATTAAGCAAAGTCTGTGTTATGGGTGACAGACAACTGATAAACTTAATATATTCTTAAATAACAGAAATTAAAGACGGGAATCGAACCCGGGACCTCTGCGTGGTAATCAATCAACTGAACCACTCAGGTCGTCAAACCGTTATCGCGGGTCATCGTGCTCAAAGAACATATAAACGTGACCTATCAAGCAACGTAGGTACCTATGGGGTTTCTATTTCGTTAACGCAGCCTAGGCCTTGATGTATTCTAAGGAAATAGCTATATTTGCAGCTCCGGCTAAAAATAGAATTTGACGCCCTTTAAAAAGGCCCGTTTAATTAGCAACCGCCTGTGCCCTTCATAAAGGATATGGTAAAGTTGACGATGCGATTAATGATTGAGAATACTTGCCAAGAAACAACTCATTCATTCATTCACTCAGGGACCACATTGCACACCATGGTCGTTTCACACAGTAGAGAGGTCGAACCAAAGTAGTTCGTGCGGTTAGCTGGGATTACCATGATAATCTAAAAAAGGAAGGTCCAACGCCTTGTTTGATATAATTACGAAGCCAGCGGAATTAGGCTCACGGATATTAGACACGCTGATCTACGTAAATGCGTTTGACGTCAATCTGGGTATTTTGTATTTTTAAGTTTAGGGGGTCTAAAGTTTAGAGGAACGCACTAAAATGGAACGGGACGGGGGAAAATGTGACTCAATATAAAAGATCGCATGTGCTCGAATCAAGTTTAACATAAGTAAAACACTTCTCGATCCCGACATATTCCCGACCCGGTGACGAAAGAATTGCGTATTGCACTAGAGATAGATTACCCAGGGAGACGTAGGGAATAGGTGTCTAAACCTGCCGGTATCAGGAAGGAGGTCTCCCGCCAGCGAAATGGGGAAAAAAGCAGGAAAGCGGAATCTGGTAAAGGCCGGGATGGACCGCTAGGATGATGATGGCTACAGATAGGTGATTGCTCAATCGCCCGGCCTGTGCAGGTGCTGAGCGTGTGCCGCTGCGGGCTGCGGTGTTTGGACGGTGTGTGGGGGCTAGGCGCGCTGCGCGAGCTGCGAGCCGCCGGGAACAAGCTGCGCGAGCTGCATGCGCTGGCAGCGCTGCAGAAGCTGCACACTCTCGACTTGGCCGAGTAAGTTGGCAAGCGAGCGAACCTTGAACCTTGCGAGTGTATAATCCGGTAGAGAGGACTTTTGCCTAACATTTTCAACCCCACGCCATGTACGGAAAGACCGAAACAGTCACTTAGACGCGAAGCTTTGCAAGACGCGATGTAAAATACCAAGTCCGCAACTCTGACGCTAAGATTGCATTTAAGATGTGTGGTTGAAGTCCTAATGTTCAACCGCAAATGGCTCCGCTCTATGTGTTTGTGTGCGGCTATTACTTTTAATGTGAATGGGTATTTCGAAATGCGCTTATTAAAGTTCTAAGAATTTTGTTTGACGTGTTGTCACAGATGTAGAGTGCCCGGTGGAATTTACACATCGGGGTTTAGGAAGAGTAACGTCGTACACGTGAGAGAAAGAACGCTCGATCGTATATTCTCTGCTGGGTGTACCCAACCACCCAAAGAGTTAAAAGTATTAGTCCTTTACTTTAGCCCAATATTTAAAACGGTTTAAATTCCCCCCTGGGTGTAGGTACATGTAACGCATGTTACCGACATGGACTGCGGGCTTTATCAGTAAGTTAGAAAAGATGCGAATTATGACTCTTAACTTGCGTTATATGGACAAAGGGGACAAAATGCATCGTTTTAAATTTTGGGCCACCAGCGTTAAGATACCGCCGTCCGCTCTTGCTCTTTTGTTATAGTTTCTGTCACGTTAAAAGAATAGCGAGCGGAATTCGAGAGGTATTTGTCTGTCCCTAAAGTTGAGTTATGTACATTAGTTGAATACTAACCGATGCTTTTACGATGAGGGAAAACATCGTGATGAAACCTGCACATTCAGGCGACTGAATGTGTAACCACGATCCAATCTGGTCAGGTTCCCCTGGTAGCAGGATCACGGAGGTCAGATGGCAGTCGCTCCACTGTAGTTACCTGATAGGCTCAATGATGGATCATGTTAAAGGCGGACCCCGGGCCATCGTGCGCGAGATCACAACCGGGAGATTAACGCCAAAATGATTATTTTATGTCTGGACCCTAAAATCGGTGGGTCTGTGGACGCTTAGTGTGTGAAGTTGCGAAGGCTGACTACCCGCACTACCTCGTCTATCTTTTGCCGACATGCTGCTATATCCTAGCTAGTCGCCCAGCGGTAGCGACTAAGCGAAGTCGTTAAGCGAAGCGTCAATTAAGGCGCCAACGTGCAGCGCGGCTGACCCTAGATGATTAGCTAGGCTGTAGGCGCTAAGCAAGCCACGTGTCAGTGCGTCCGTAGTCTTACGGTCCCCAATAATCACATCACACAGCAATCCAATTGAGGAGTCGGTGCGTCTGTGGACGCTTAGCGTGTGCGTGGAGCTGCGCCGGCTGACGTTAGCAGGCGCGCCGATGGCGGACTACCCCGACTATCGCGCCAGGGTTGCCGCTACACTGCCTATGCTGCTCGCACTAGACGGGGAACCGCTGCATGAGGACTTCCAGGGTAAAGTAATACATCACATACATACGTGGCTCACGCCTTTATTCTACAGGAGGGGTAGGCAGAGACTATGTACCCGCCACTTTGCTCTTTTTTGACACAACTCCCTAGCCTCGCGTATATTTTATTTTTATTTATTAAGGAAAACAAACAGTTTACAATATTACTTACAATATCCTCTTCTTTTCATACAGCTATTAAAATAATTTAGCTTTTAGGTAATGTAGGTAATCTTTCAGGATAAATAAAAATAGTCGTCTTGGAACTTTTATGTTGCCGATGCTTCTCGTGACTGTACATTCATACAAAGCTCATACGAAAGCCATGACATATAGCAAATTTGATTTGTGTTTCAATAAGACAGGTTTGCATGGAAGTCGCGAAGTTTTGTTTACAATCTTTATCTCCTCTCTTTGGCTTCGATTTACCTACGTAGAGAGCGGTCGTGGTACCCGGAGTACCTAAGCCTAAAATAAGTTCACGTAGAAATTGGCTGGACACAATTTGGTACCTACGTACATTGTGTTCCTCCTCATCCGAGCGGTAAATCCCGGCTCAGAGGCTAGCGGTAAACCTGCCAGTCAGGGTCCGCTCTTCTACTAGGATAGCAATTTCCAATCGGATAGCTTTTTACGTGCGGCGACTGCCATCAGACCCGCACAAATCTCTAGAAAAGCCTATGCCCCGTTCGTCTTTCAGCATGGGGACCGCGAGCAGGTGAGGTTAGCTTGGGCCCCTGAGATGGTGGTGGAGCCCAGTAAACCTCAACCCTGCATAAGGGCAACTTTAGTTATTAATGTTGTACAAATTAACGAACATAAAATATGGTTGGACTTCGATAGACGAACCCCAGATCTTGGAAGACTCCGGGTCGGAAACGGAGCCGGAGCCGCCGCCGCCAAAGCAGGATGAGCCCGGACCGTCCGAAGAGATGGAGGTAATCATATCAACAGCCCAGCTCATCGCAGTGAGTAGAATTGCACCAACCCTCCGACTGGGTGTCATAAAAGGCGACTAATGTCTTAGTTACACCAGTATTTTAAACACTGCGATGGAGGAGGAGCAAAGAAATGACTGCAAAAGTTTGAGTTCTCACGAAGTTGTCCTCGTTTATCTGAAAAACTAATCGTTCGGCGGGAGAATGTGTGGAAGGTAGAATGGAATATGAAGAGAAGTAGGTAGATATTTTTATGCAAGTCCATAGCAGAAAATCCACTTGTGTGTGTAAAAGCTCGTCAAGGTGGCAGTCTTCGCGTGAGATCTCGCGAATGAGATTGAAGGGACTCGGCTACGCTGGTTTTATCACGAGCTGCATAAGTTCAAAGATACATGGACAGTACAGTGCCGGTATCAGGTAAGAGGTCCCGCGGAAGACCCAGGTATGAAGTGATGAATTGACATCGCGGAGATGGATGCGACTGTCAACGGCTTACGACGTGAGGATGCCCATGCAAGAAAGCAGGAAAGCTGACCCTGGCAGAAGCCTGGATGATGGTGATGATAGAAAAGCGTGTTATCTCAGTTTTGACGAAGCGAGGTTGATCAAGGTCTTCCGCTGGGGACCCACAGACTTGTTAAACGGTTTAGGGCCCCTTGACGGTATTTTAGGTACGCTAGCAATGACTCCCACAAATATCTCTCACCACAGCAGCCATTACCCGACGAAAACGTCGCCGAGCCGCCAGACGAGAGCCAAGAGCCGGCTCCCCAGCTGCGGCGGCTGAGGCGGCGGCCCGCCACGGCGGATTGCGCGCGCTCGTCGCGGCCCGCGGCCGCCCGCCGCCCGCGCACCGCGCCCGACCGCCCCGCGGTGGTGGCGCCGCCGAGGCTGCAGATACTCAACACTTTGATGGGTGAGGGCTTGAAATACCAAGTATAAGTTCTAGTCCAAATATAATTATTCAATTTGGGTTTATATAAAACACTTATGAATGTCATGCAATCTACAATGTTACGCGCCGCAGCATCATCAAGCCGGCAACGGTTGGAGATGTTTTTACTCGGCGCTGGCTAGACGAGTCGGCCAGTCACTTGAGTGGAAGGAACATACCGTAGACAGATAAAACGAACAAACCCTAGTATGTTTTGTGGTACGTGCGATACCAATGTTCGTAATACTAACCATGGCACCACTGGCAGCCGGTTGGCGGTAGAAGGGACGAGGTTCTGCCAGACTACTTCTTGCCATTGACAAGGGTCACTTATCTACTACATTGTAGAAAAATGATAGCTTTTAACGATGTTGTAAATGCGTTTTATGGACAATCTCTTATGTCCATTCGAGATCATATGACTTTGACCAATGTAGCGTGCTTTTGTTCTAAAGTGATTTGTGATAGCGAGATTTTGGCGTTACGTGTTTGTCGTAGCATGCATTCGTTGTAACGTGATTCGTAGTGGTGAACTTTCGGGGACGCGTTATTCGATCTTACGATGTCGGGACCACGTAGCGCAATTATCAATGATCGATTCTAATACTTATTAGGAAAACCAGGGCTTCCATACCTCAAAATGCGACCCTCACCCTGATAGCGAAGGAACTTTACTAAGAGGTATCATGCAACCAAAATGTAGAATCGCAGATTGAACGTACCGCACCTTTGGGTTGCAAATGTCCTGGACGATAAGGTGGCCACTTTCCGTCAGGTGGACCGTTTGATCGTATTTCTTCCTCGACAAAAAATAGTCTCAGTGTAGTCTCGTCCGTAGACGAGGAGTGGCGGTGCAGCGGGAGTAAGCTGACGTCACGCGCGCCGGTGTGCGGTAACCTAGCCCGCGCGCTGCGTCGCCCCGCCACCGCCAACGCTGGTGCCTCCGCTGCTGCCTCTGCTGCCGCTTTTGCCGCCGCCACTTCCGCTCCCACCTCCGCCGCTGGCGCCGCTACTGGCGCCACCACAGCAGCAGCCGCGCGAGAGGAAGGTAAACAGAGCTCCAGACTATTTCGGTTTCTTAGACTATTTTGATATTTAGGATTAATGTACGGATAGAATCGTACATGATTGCTGAAAAAAAAAGCTATGCTAAAGGGTTGCTAAGGGTGGCTAGGTTGTTGCTGAGATGCAACAACTGAGGCTAAGTGAAAGGGAAGGAATACAGTGACGGATCTCTTAAGTGTTGGTTACATACTGTTATATTGAGTCTAGTATCGAAATGAATTATGTACCGGCCCGCTAAAAAAGTGGTCTACATAGTAGATAGCTACTTAGTAGTTTTGAAAAAGATCCCGTGTTGCCAAGATATCACTAAGGTGAGCATAGATCATTATTGCAAGGGAAAATCAACCGTCTTGATATATGACGACTTACAACATAATTTCAATCTTAGATTGTAGGCCCTGGATAAACCACATCTAACATGACTTTGTTAGTTTGCACTAGCTTTGCAAACTTAATCTGTTTTTTACTTATGTTTTTTACTATAAAATTTATATTATCATGTCTAATGTCATCCATCGTACATGTATATAATGTGATTCAGTCGGCAGAGTCATCAGTCGTGTGATTGTAGCTTTTATTTAACTTGCACCGTTCGTATGTATGTTTGTAAGTTGTCCGTCCTGCATACAATTTTTCGACCATTTGTTGGTATCCGATTGTGCTTAAATTTGGTACACCTATGTAACTTGGATGACAATGCATTAAATATGCTATCATGGAGCTGGTCTGATGATGAAGTCGGAAGGTGGTCATAGGAACTAAACAACGCAATAAGATGACCCCATTGTGTTTGGATTCTTTGGAATGGTCGTGATGAGCAGGTACTATACCATAAAAGCTTGTTATGCAAAAATATTTTTCAGTTGAGAACTTATTTTTAATTATGTCAATCTCACTCGCGGGTCCTATCATGGACGAGGTTCTGGCGAATCGGTTTTTTCTAGCGTGTAGTTAGTAGTTTGCAGTTGCCACAAGTAAAAAGCTAAAAGACCACAAAGTCATTAAGGATTCTGACAGAGACTATTATTATGATTTCCTGGTAGAGAAGAGGACCCTGGCTGGCAGATTTACCGTTAGCTGCTGAGCTGGGATTTACCGCCAGGACGAGGAGTAGCCGTGTGATTTTATTTGACGACGCACTGGAATATACCAGCGCTTCTTCTTCTTCTTATCGAGTCGATGGACTTAACTCCCCCTCACACTTTGTTTGCCCAGTATTTGGCGACACATACAGCATTTGCATTGGCCTCGAACGAGTCCTCCGTTGTGCAAGTTTTAGGGCACGCGTAGCATGAGACGAGGTGAACCATGGTTTGCGGAGATGCGTCACAGTCACAGGGAGAATTTTCCTTTACATATCCCTATTTAAAAAGGTTCTCTTTGCATCGACCCACCTGAGTCCGCAGCGCTGATACTTTGTAAAGCAGATACTAGCTATAGATAGATATGTATATGTAAATTAAAGACTTTATAGTATTACGTAAGGATACTGATTACTTTATCTAAATAACCCTACTCTTAATAGATTACGGTTCTATTTCGCCAGGGCTCGGCGGAAAATGTGAAAGGAGGCGTGAGATGATCGTTATAAAATAGGTTCTTAACTGTAGTCAAACACGCTATCATAAACTTGCGTAATTGATTTCAGTGTGCATGCAACGATTAAATGCACACACACATAGCTACCGTGCACACGAAACCGTTGCACGTAGAAAATTGAAAATTTTCATGTGTAATAAATAAATTTCATGTGTAAATTTCATGTGTAATAAATAAACGTGAAAAGTACTGCCGGTATAAGAGTATAAGAAGGAACAGAAATGGAATAATCTCATAATCTCGTAGTAATTAATAATTAATGATACATAAATTAATAAATCATGATAAATTTTCTTAAAGTCAGGGATGGCAAACTTTAATTGGTAAACGTGCTATATTTTAAAAACTAAATCAATAATGTGGCCGTGACGGACCGTTAATGAATTTTTATTTAGTGAAACATAAAATTTTGATCTGTTGAAATAAAAAATAATAATCATCTTGGCGTTAATGTCCCGGTTGTGCTCTCGCGCACGAGGGCCCGTGGTCCGCCTTGACCATGATCCAGGATTTGGCCAATCAGGTAATTACAGTGGAGTAACTGCAATCTGAGCTCCGTGATCCTGCTACCAGGGGAGCCTGACCAGATTGGATCATGGTTACACATTCAGTCGCCTGAATGTGCAAGGTTCCATCACGATGTTTTCCCTCACCGTAAGAGCATCGGTTAGTGTTCAACTAATGTACATAACTCAGAGAAAAGTAATTGGTACATGGCAGCAGCGGGTTTCGAACCCGGTACGTCTCGCTTACGAGTTGGATACCCTAACCTTTCGGCTACCGCAGCTCTGTACCAAGATTTGTAATAATTTTGCATTTTGGTTATCTAAAAGCTCGCATGTTTCATATAATAAAGTGCAATTTAATTAATGAGCGGGTGTAACGAGCGAATTCTATTTCTTAAAAGAGCGAGCGCAGCGAGCTTGAAATTTCTGGCATTTTGGCTGGCATAAGCTTTTTAACCAACTTTCGATGAAGTATCCATAAATGGTAGGTTTTAAGACTTTCGTGGTTATTTCCTATACCCTTATCGGGTTTATTACCACGGTAAGTATTGTTTTTAAATCGATATTTCAATGCAGTTGTATGCGTCATGTCACGAGTAGACTGTTGCTACTGTGTAGTAATAAACCGGACAACATGTGCGATGAAAGTATCCATCAATTCTTTAAATTTTTGGTGTGCCATAATTTTTTTTCCACGTGCCATCTGTGGCACGCATGTAATTGGTTAGCTATGCCTATTATTGGAAGCAGAAAAAAATAAAGAGTTATATGGCATATTGCGACGCCATATTGTAATCAGTCGACGCTCGAGACATGCCCTTTCTTTAACTCCACTTCCTTACCTTACCTTACCTTCACTTTTTGGTTCGAGAGCACGGTCAACCCTCTTCTCAGTTCCCTCTCTGTTTCTTTAGCCTTTAGGTGGCTGTAACATATCTGAAACGTTGAGACAACCAATCGCACAGGCACGTCGCGTGTTAGTCCTGAAAGTGCTAGAAAGCGGTTTAAAGCTTAATGTCGCTAAACAGAGTACATCACAATCCATTTAGAGAACGAAGCTGTCAATAGAACGGTTCAATTCAATTATCTTAGATCCATGTTCACGTTCATGTTCCGTTCCCATCTTCCATCGGCCCCGATGTCAAGTCTCGTATCTTTGCAGCTTGGGTCAAATGGCGTGAGCTCACGGGATTTTAAGGTCACTTGTGACCCGACCAAACTCGAGGGGCTTATATACAACAGCATAACTAATCCTAAATGCTCTATGGCTGCGAGACTTGGCCGGCACTGACGAAGTACGTCCGCGAGCTGTATGCCAACGAAATGAAAATGCTGTGGTGGATGTGTGGCATAACACGACTCGACCGAGTACGTAACAAATACATCAGTGCCTAAACCTGCCGGTATCAGGGAAGTTGTCACGAGGACGGCCTAATAAGCGATGGATTGACATCGTTGATTTGGATGCGAGAGCCAACGGCTTACATCGCGAGGATGCCGAAGACCGGGCGAAGTAGAGTAGAATAAGAAGGAAAGCGGATCCCGGCAAAGCCGGGATAGACGCTATGATGACGATGATGAATAAGATATATGTTATAATAGGGAGCTCCATGATTATTAGGGTACCTGGTTTTGATAAATAGGATCCCGTGGGATTGTTGAATGTTTACAGATGAACGAACCGTGCGCGGGTGGAAACCATAGGGAACGGCTCGTCTATACTAATTGTTTGTTTGTAATGGACAAATTAAAAATAAACTTACGATTTAAAAAAATCTTTTCATGCTTGAAACTACTAGCTTGAATTTCACGCGGACAAAGTCGCGCGCAATAACCTAGTTTGTTATAAATTGACGTGAGATTTTCGTTACAGTCTTTCCGTCTATAATATTTATGCTATCTGCGTAAAGTATATTATTATGTAATCTATTTTAATTACAGGATGTTAATGTAATTGTTTATGATCATAGATTAGACCTAATTGTTTTGAATCCCTGGAGTATTATACTGTGCTTTGTTTCGCCAAACAGCACTATAATTAACTTACTCACCGTATTTATTTTTATTGATACTAGTGGACCCGGCGTGACGTCGTTCGCGTGGCATCCTACCCCTACCCTATCCTACCACTGCCCCTACACCTAACCTACAATCTAAAGAAGAAAAAGCTATCACGGCCTCTTCCGGCCTCGTAAATGTTAAACCTGTCATCAAATCTTTGATTTTTGGGAAAATAAAGAAATCGCATGGTGCCAGGTCTGGACTATGTGTGGGATTACTAGCTCTACCTTTTCAGAAGCCAAAAATGACTTTGTCTTGTTCGCGGTGTGCGCCGAAGCATTGTCATTGTGCAATAGGATGCGACTTCTTGGTCGTTTTTCCCTAACTTTTTCCAAGATACCTGTCAAACAAATGGTTGTTATCACTCAGTATTTACTGTCTTTTGTTCTTCAAGTGAGATCGTGCCGACCGGACCCGTCTGGGTGAAAAAAAAAACGCCCAATTATTTTAGCAACGCTTCTTGCCTGCCTAAATTTTGTTGGTTTGCTGTCGCCTTTGAACACCAATTCATAAAACTGCTGCTTTCTTGGGGCGAGTTGATGAGGAATCCAGAGTAAGGTTTTATGAATTGGCTTATACCATTCACCAAATGTACCTGAATCTCTTCAAAGGTGTTACGCAGGTTTATTTCAATTAGTTGCCTGACATCAGTAGCCACATTTTCTTCAGTGATCGCCGACCTTTACGAATTTCATAATGGAGAGAAGCACCATTAAATTTGCCATACCAACGTCTTACCAAATAAGGTGCTTCCCTCTCAAAAGCATTTTAAAAACGAGCAGTGCAGTCTTGCGAAGACAGGGAACTTTTAAAACCATAAAGAATCATCGCCCTAAAATCTTTTCGCAGTAATTCCATTTTTGCTACGGACGACGAACTTCAACTTGTGGTAAAAAATAATTGACACGCGATTTCCCGCCAACTTCCTAAAAATCAATGATTGAGTTTCTTATGTTTAAAAAAATATAATATTCGAAATTCAAACATTTGTGAGCGGCCAGGAGGGCAGAACTCTCAATGTGCTCTCTATGTATTTATAATATTTCTGTTGCGCCTTCCTGGGGCCTTGCTGTAAACTATATAAAATTGTCCAAGTTCCGCGCAGTTCAGCTGGGAAAGAGACAAGCTTTTGTGACACGTCTTGTATTTTTTCAGTCACACTAATACGTATTTATCTGTATAAATACACACATACGAGTATCTACCTATAAAGAGTAGATATAATAAATATCATTTCACATATTGTGATTTGGCAGTAAGCATGTGATCGTCTAGTTATCGATTTAAATTTTCGGACCCATTACGTTGTGTATATATTTTGAAAAACGTCACAAGGAATATGTAAGTTTATAACAATACTCTGTAAATCAACCGCATGAATATTCGGAAATATTCACAAATGAATAAGATTCAGTTCACATAAATAAAAATAAAATCAAATATCAAAATCCGCACATTGAAACATAAATCCGCGTAAATAAGTTGATTAAAATGTAATCCACGCAAATCGAAATAGTCATACAATTTATAAATTCCGCACAAGAAATCAAACAAGGTATAAAGTAAACATGCGACTTAGCTTGGACAGCTCTCGAAACGGCAAACAGGATTCTTCTTTCTTCTGTGGCCACTCTAACCCTATTTTTGCGAAACCCTAAAGTTACCTAAATAATATGGAATTAGGACCTTTAGGTCTCGGAAACCTACCTAATTGATAGGATAAAACTGAGACTTCCATCCAACCTAACATCTCAGGCCTACAGCATCGTGGCTGGACTACATTTCCAGCCTACGTGCCGTTCCAGCGAAACCACTGACATCAATCGACCCCATAACTTATTTTTAATCCATCACAAACCATCACACATATTCCGATCGTCTCGTCAAGCCTTACTATGGTCCTACCTATCGACTCACAAGTCATAGAGAGACAATTTCTTTTTATTTAATTTAATTCGCGCGCGTTTTTTGTGTGCCTACTGTGAGGGGCGCTAACGACTCAGACCAGGTTTCGATCCAAACTCGAGATTCATGTCCGTAGGCAAATGTCATTAAAGCTTTAAAAGCACAAAGGTACTTAAACGGAACATGGGTCTAAATCGTACCAGAATTCGGCGGCAAACCTAGACGTAGACTTAGTTAGAGCGCCTAGGCCTTCGAAGACAAAGTCGGGTTCGTGTGCCAACTCATTCTCTTAGAGTGTATTCGGTGTCACATCCGAACCTGTGTCCCAAGTTAGTTTCTAAGTTGTTTGTTCATATGTAATTTGGTAATCTATTTCTTTAAATTTGTGTTTTAATCATCTTTCACACTTGCATTGAAATCTCTAAGAGCCCTACTAAATACTCTAACTACCACAAAAGTAATGAGAATGTTACTTACTGTTAGCTTTCGAAACTTAGAAACAAATATAAAACCAAAACAAACCAAATCACTGACACTACGGAGATAAAGACATAGATAAAGAACGAAAGAAACGTCACAAGCTGAAAATAACACAAAGTAATAAAGCACAAATTGATTTAACAAATCACACGCGAGTTGTAATGAATTTTCCCGTAGAAATTTACAAAACCTGGGGTTTCTTAGTTAAGGAAAACGATAAAATCATGTTCACGCGACGCGCCCCAGGGGTTGACTGTCTCGTTTCTACTACCCTGGCCACCTTGCTTGGATTCCTTATCTTCAAAATTCCCACAGTCCAATATTTCAAACAAACACAAAATTAAATTTTCAAATTTTGTGAAGTCTAAGCGACTGCTCTTATAACGTTCGCACATCCATAAATTTTACAAACTGTTCCTGATAAACCGAAAATAGTTAAATGTTATAACAGCTAGAGATGTATTACCTACGACGTTTTACTTATTCAACGAGTCGATTAAATTTAAACAACGCAAAGAAAAATACGCAAGCAAATGGATTCGATGTGGAATTCCTTTAAACCAAAAGTTATAGTGTAGGAAAGTATGAGCAACCAATATAATGACATTTTAGGTACCATAAATTCGACGTAATGTTAAATTAGACCGAGTATAGAGAGGTTTAATTTCTATGAAGCTAATAAATTTGAGTCATCAAACAAGTAGATTAAAATTAAGTTCTAGACTTGTTTAACATTCAGGTGTGCTTCAATTCCTTTATTTATTTCGATATTTCGTTGAAACGTATTTGTATATTCACATCACTATCACTTGAGGGTTTTTTTAATGGGTCCCATAACTGCACGCCAAACATTTAAAATATTCTCGATATTTTGCCTGTCGTTCAAACTAATCAATTGCGTAAATTTATTACGTGCTTCTGAAATAAAAGATTACGCCTAACGTCAAATAAATCGTTTAAGTTTATTAGAAAACCAAGTTTTGGTTAAGTATGTGAGAGCATTTAACCACCCTCTGCTATGTGTATGATATACGTATTCATTTCTAAATCTATCAACTATAAACATACGATATACAAATAAATAGTACGCTCATGGTACATAGTAATCGTTACAGTCTCTGTCTCGCTCTAAGCAGAGCAGTTCTGTTTAGGTTCTGCAATAAGAGCTCATGGTAAGTCCCCTGGTTCAACTAATCTATAGCTCGGCCTATTCTGGGTATTTCCAATAAAGGTGGTGGTTGGTGTTTGTTTTTAAGGGTTTTATATAATGTATAGATTGGTACATTTTTCATTGAAATAACTGAGACTGGCACTATTAGAAAGAATAGTAAAATATCAACGAGAATTTTGTCTGACAAAATTTACATTATTATCAAAAATTCCAAATTCCATACAAAAGACATCAACGCGGTCAACATAGAACTTCCACATAAGAAATCTAAAGACCATACTGAGGGTTATTAGTGATTGACCGAAAAGTATCGCCAACACATTTTTGAAATAACGTTTTTATATTTTAAAAAAAATTACGAGCTCTACCCTATATGAAATTAAAAATTGCATCATCAGTAGGTATTTACAGTGACGACTACTTACTAGATATTTTTGGCCTGTAACTTAACAAACAGTATTGTCGAATATGATAGAATTAAAACAGTTTTTTTCATTGGCATTGCCTGACGATGATTCACTCGAAACCGGTCGCAATATATTAAGTTTATTTTAATTATAGTGGAACTTGTGTAAAAACTGTTTAAATTCTATCATACAATGGAGTTCCATTAAAAATACACTATACAAATTATAACTACTTTTGTAGAATATATATTATTTAGAGAATAGCTTTTAAAAACATAAAAAGTAAAAAGTTATATTTGAATTAGTATCTACTACGTTTCCGAAAATTTTCGCAAATGTGATACAAAAATTCCACTTTGATGTGTCAGTGCAAAACTGATTTTAATACCGGCTTTATCCTACAACTCATTTATGTTAACTTTGTCCAAATACCGGACAGCAAACCGTCTGATAGGCCTACTAATATAACTCGTTTTGATCTCTCATAGAATAGTGGAGTAGCAATAGTTTTAGAGGTGGAACTAATTGCAACAGATTTAATTATGATTGTAAAAAATTGTAGGTAATATGCTTCTTATCAACATACTAAAAATATACACCTATCTACAAATTAACAATTTTTGTTTTCTCCCCTTATGTGTGGGTCGTTTAAATTTTTTTTTCATTTTGCGGCTTAAAAAGGTATTTCGCGCAGCAATTCGTATATTGATTAGAAACGTTTCCTTTACTAGTGATCTTAAATCACAATAAAATTGTTAATTTATAGATAAATCATTTAAAAATACGTGTCCATTTTATATTATATTTTCCATACAATTCCCTAAGAAAAGGCTGTTTTGCCTACAGCCACAATTGTGTTTTACTTAATTTGAAAAACCATTTGAAGCAAAATTTGTAGAGAATTTTATACGCTGTAATTTAGTTTCAGACCATATTTCCGTAAGACGCACTGTTTGCGAGATATTTACGAAAAAAAGCATAAAAGGTTTATTCTATTATTATATATATATATATCCTATTCTAAATTTCTATTAATATTAAGTATATGCGTCACTTATATGACAACGGGGCCTCGAAAACATTCGGCTTGTTTTTAACTTTTTAGGTTTTTAATAGCAGTCGGGGTTTTTAGTACTTTAGCTCAATTTGCGGTTAATTATAATCCACTAGAAGCTTTCTGAGAATGGTGCCGGTGCTAAAACTTTACCCGGAAATGTTTGTGACGTAAACACCGCATATTGACAAAAAATACAAGTTTTATTACGTTGGCTTATACTTTTATATGGCGCAAAATAGTACAAAACACGGTTTTCCCTTGAAACAGGCGGTAACCTAACCTAACCTTCACGTGATTTTCTAAAATAGCCTAAATATGCGCACGTAAAAACATGTTTTTTGACCAGTTTATTGACGCAGGTAGGTTCGCATCGGACGTTGACACGTGTTTTTTAATATTAGCTTTGGGAAGTATCCTTATTTCCAAAATTAATATATCCAACTTTAGCGGTCCCCGCGGCTTCACCCGCGTGCAGTTTGAAACTATGCTAACATCCGATCCCGCGGTATGCTGCTATTTTTACCCCGACTGCGGCGAAGACGGCGAAGAGGGTTATGGGATTGGCTTGTATATCTTGTATCTCTGTATATACCAGAACAAAAAATCTGTCATTCTGGGAAAAGGCATTTTTGATAAAAGGTATTTTAACAAGCCGGAGGAAAAATTACATATATTTAAAGAGTCCAATTTGTCGACAATTGAATAAACTAAACAGCTACGATGATACTCACATTAAACTATACATCCCACTTTTTGCGTCGCGGATTTAAAGCGTAAGCCGTTTCACGGTTCTCACCTGTTGCCTACCTGGAAATAGACAGACTATGTATTTATAAATTATTTAGGTATTTCCTAAAAACTTCCTGAAAACAAAAAATATCCTGTACCTACTTAATATTTCAAAATTGCTTAAATTATAAATCAATTTACGTACTGTAACGTCTCAGTATTTTAAACAAAAACTTAAATTATGACTTTGACTTATCCTTGAAAATTAAATAAAAATTAAACCGGCTAAGCCCTGGCGTGCGTGGGTTCCGTAGTTGCTTGTCGTAATACGTGTGCAAAAGTGGGCCTTCTGATACTGTAAATAAAGTTGCCAATGTTGACGACCTGAGTGGTTCAATGGTCAACATGCCAGTCTGCCACGCTAGAGGTCCCGGGTTCGATTCCCGGCCGGGCAGAAATTGAAATGATGATTTTTAATTTCTGTTACGGGTCTGGGTGTTCTATGTATAATAAGTATGTATTTAAAAAAAAAGTATTTAAGTAGGTTGCTATTCAGAGAGGTAATGCTGCCAGCATCTTGGGTACGCTTCCACACGGCCCAAATTTTTTACATATTTTAAGTTAGTTAATTTATTTTTCTTTTTATTGTACATATTATAATAAGGTTCTATGTCCAAACCTAAATTGAATAAACGTAAAGTTTAAGTAGTATATCAGTTATCTAGCACGAATAGTACAAGCTTTGCTTAGTTTGGGGCTAGATGGCGCTGTGTGAATTTGTCCACGAATATTTATTTTATTTATTTATTTAATGTAGCTAGCACAAATTTTGTCCATACAATTTGTATGAAACGTTTGCTAATCCGACTAAATTTCATAAGGTGGTCGACTATTACTTGCTAACTTGTATAGTCGACTAGGCTGTGATAGTTTTCCTTTTAACTTAATTAAATATACAATTATGTTAAATACTTACTCGCATTAAAATATTACGGTATTGCAGAGGGACGGGTGACGGGGGACGGGAGGGATATTTTAAAAGATTTAATTTAACTTTTTCGGCGTATTTATTAGAGGCTTAGGCGCTGTATTAACTGGCAACGGTCATGCGACCATGTTCGTCGTGCGACGGGCGATTTTGAGGTTTCCTATTGGTCGGGCGACGTCATGGTCGCACGACTGTTGCCAATTAGGACAGCGCCTAAGCCTCTAATAAATACGCTCCATGTGACTGAACCAGCGCAATCGAGCCTCTTCAATCTTATCCGCAATGTCTCGCATGCCCTGGCTGCCACCGGATGTACTCGTTCAAGACTCGGTCGAGTCGTATAACGTCTCCTTTTTATCCTACCTTTGCATTAACAAATTTCTAAATATCTTGCCTAAATTTTATAAATACATATACCAACCGCTTATTAAAAGCGCGACCCTTTCTATTCTAGGACCATGCTATTAATAAGCGGGGTACACTGATTTCGCGTAACTCATTAATAAAACAATTTACTTGTAAAGTAATATATTTACTTGAGAACACGAGGACCACTGGTCTGAGAGCATGTTTTTCACGTGCTAGTTGAAAGCTATCACGGCTTCTTCCGGCCCCGTAAGTGTCAAACCTCTCATCAAATCTTGTGGCCAGGTGCCCAGAACTTCTAGTGTGCGCTATGTATTGTGCTAAACCAGATTTATTGTTTTTCCTAAACATATTCACCTTACACACATAACAGTCCACTGCAGGACTTAGAGCCTCTCCCATGAGAAGGGAGGTTATTGCCATAGTCTCCACGCTTGGCAGGCGGGTTGGAGATCGCAGTGTTGTAAATATAACAAGGCTGCCCCTTTTTTAGCTGACGGAGACTAGATCTTTTGCCTCGAAAACATTAGTCGCCTTGTACGACACCCACTAGTTTAAAGTGTTGGTGCTATTCTACTCTGCCGGTCACCATACGGCATTAAACATAACTACTTACTTACGAAAATCACTTCTATTTTATAATCTCTAGGGTACTAAGTAACTTCTTTGACTTTTCACGTGTGGCGACAACCCTTGAGGGAAAGGTCGATTTGCCAGGGTCCCGTCCATCCTGTTAGTGGGGGGCGCCACGTGCCGGTGAGGTTGTACATGGGCTCACGGGATGATGTTAAGGACCCAAATACCCCCTACCAATATTTTGTTGATAAATGTGACGCATTCAGAACGTATTAGGTGACGTATTACCACCCTATTACAAGGAGGCTGTGCTGTAGTACACGTGTACACTGATGATGATGAAATTTTAATTATACTTAAAAAGAAATGATCGAGGTTCTTCATATTGTAATACGTATCCTAACCAGTTATTTAAATGCATGATCTTGAATCTATTCGCATTTTAACGTTAATTTTCCTAGCTTTTGCCCGTGACTTCGTCTTCGATTGTGACTTACACCGTAAATAACCATTAACTGATATTTATTATTTCAATTGACAATAATATGTAAGTATATTTATAAAACAATCATAAAGTACTTACCTACATTACCTACACACAAATTTAAATTAATTTTTGCTCGCTGTGAATAAAATAGGACTACAGATTAAAAAAAACTTAGGTATTACAACTACTTAAAAATAGTATGGTAAGACAAATTGTAAAAAACATGGAGTTACTACAAAAAATATATTTCTGAATTATTACCAAGTTCTGACTCCTCATATAATCTATTTTTATAAATAGTAAGTATCCATATAAGTAGTAAAATATAGTTACACCTAGGTCGTCAAAGTTGGTCATTAGCATTAGCATTACTTACCTATTTACTTACAACAATCTGCTTATTTATAACTTTTCAGTTTTTAACAGCAGCCGGCGTTTTTAGCTTTTGTAGTACATTTTTTAAGTCTATTCCTGCTGACGAATTCCTAGATCTAATTATAATTGCCGAAATGCGGCAGACCTTGGCACAGTCTCGACCGCGATTTCGAATTCAAAATTTTTGAGTTTTGTAATAGCCTACGTATCATGGGTTTGCGTAGCGGCCTTGAGAGTGCCTCTGCCTGACTATGGCTAACTAAATTACGCTGACGTCGAAACACGTTTCGGAGCGTACTGCGTAGCCCCGCCTTTCTTGGCGACCTTGAAACATCGTCCCATGAACGAAGGTACTCTTTGTGATTGTTTGACACTTTGCTAATATAATGTTTGGCACATCGCGCGGTCCCAACCCAACTGCGACGTGTAATTTTGCGCTGTTTCGTCAGTAACCTGGTTTTGCGCCTAGGAAACGTGAAGCTCTCGGTTTGCGAGAGCGAGATTAGTTGCAGGTTTAACTAGCTTGGAGAGAAACCAATGTGACGTAACATAATTTCCGTAAATAGTTACGGAACGGGGAACCTAGTAATTACACTAGTATTCGTTTACTTTGATCTACCGAGTTAGGGATTGCTCTAACTTGGCTAAACTGCATAGTTTACTGAAGTAGGTACTGAAGTGACTGATGTCAAAAATTTTAGGTACTTAACTCGTGTTTGAAAAAGCACAAAGTGTCTAGTTGTTTTTATGTTTGTGGGAAACAAAAAATTACCAACTAGTAATTATGTGCATTATTTTTACTTAAAATATTATGATGTCAAATTCATATTTATACCTACTAATATTACAAAGAGAAATAGTTTATAAGTTTTCGAGTTTGTGAGTTTGTTTTGATCCAATTTTGAAAACTCTTTCACTAATAGGAAGTTACGTTATTCCCGAGTGTAAAAAAATAATAGGGTCCCGCGGGATAGTTGAATGTTTACAGAGATCCGAACTGCGCGCGGGTGAAAACCGCGGACCGGGACTGCCAGTATTGAATAATAAAAGAAGACTTACAGGCTGTGCCAGGGAGCGACATACAGACATCGATCAATTCCGTTGAAATATATAAATATCTAAAGTTTCAGAGTTATTATGCGAGAGGTAATATTATCTCATACAACTGTGGAGCCGTGTGGTGTCCGGCAAAGAAGAATAGCACCTACCCCTTTGACTTACGGGTGTCGGCAAGGTGACGTCTGGGAAGGTCTGAGAGTCTAACCAGTAACCAGATAGGTCTATAGCGGGAAGAGAGAAGCGTTTTCTGTTGATCATTTTCAGCAGCAGCGGCTTTTCACGGGTTATACACCTAAACCTTCCTTATGAATCACATTGGTGAAAACCGCATGAAAATCCGTTTAGTTGTTATGTTCTGGGCAAATTTTGCAAGCCTAATTTGACCCACTTCCCGGTGTTCAATTGATCTGAAAGTATACAATTTTTTTTTATTTCGCATCTCGCGCTTCATGTTCGGTATTTTCATCAATTACATCTGGCAACCCTGTTTCCCAGTCCATCGTCAGAACCAACACCACGAAAGAGTTAAATGTCCGTTCGTGGGCTGGACTCGATTCAAAGGGCTGGACCCTCAGCATGGACACTTAACCATGTGTGAATTTTAGTAAAAAGATGTAAAAGTTTAAGGCGATTTTTATTAGAAAGAATAACTCTGGAACTATTCAGTTTCGTAATTCCAGTAGACAATACTTAGTAGGTATATACAAGATGTCCTTTCGCTCTGGACGAAGATGAATGCCACTAGTTTAGCAGGGTATTCGGTCCAGATTTTACAGAAAATACCAACGGTTTTTGATGTATCACTTTGGAATAGCCTGTATATAGTTACATAGTGTACTAAGTACCATAACTTAAATTGAAGTAAAGTAAGTAAAGTAAAGTAAAGTAAATATTTATTGTAAAAAACTGGTTAACAAATACATGCTATAGCAGTTTACCCATTTCGGATGTACAATATTCAAATAATTATTACAAAACACAGAAAAACGAAACGAAGAAATAAACTTCCAGAGGCTAATGTCACCTGTACGGCCTTGGTTGAAAGTCGTTACTGAGACATTCTGTGCAGTGCTTGTTGTCATTTTGTTATTACCGGGCATTACCTACTCAATTATTCCAAGTTAAAAGTAAAAACATGGCAAATTCTTTAATCGCAATACATTATATATTATATATAAAATTTGTTAACGATTATAAAACCAAATACGTTGGAATGAAAGTGAAAACATAATTACAAAAAGGATTCGTTAATGGGGGAAAATGGGAAACTTAATCATAATATTGGTTTGCATCAGGAGATTACAGGCAATATATAATGTCTATAAGCAAAGCAGCGGTGCCCACTTCCCATCAGGTGGCCCGCTTGAATTCTCCAGGACTAAATGCAATGGTACGTAACGTTGGTATAGGATACTTTAAATGTACGCTAAGCTCACTTAAGAAACTTTTACCCCTAAACACTAATATTTTGATGAAAAAAAAATGTTGTTACTTTGCACGCGCGCGCGGTATGGCGGATCTCTTAAATACACTAAATACGAGGAAAGTCTGGTTTAGCAGTGGTCTGACGTGGGCTGAATGTGCTATTAATGTGATGTGATGTGTGGTATGGTTTGTTCGTAGCCGGAGACTTGGCGGAGGAGCTTCCCGACCAGTCGCTGGGCGCGGCGGTGCGCGCTTTAGCCGCGGAGATCCCGCGCGCGCCCCATCTAGCCGACTGGGAGAAGTTCCGCCAGGACACTGGGTGAGACTGCATAGACTGTGGGGCTGTAGGTTATCCCACATCGTTAAGTACAAGAAAAAATTCGCTAAGTAGTGATAGTAGACGTTTAGAAGACCCACAACACATTGGTCTGCCCGTGCTCAACCTTACACAAAAATATTTTATTTTGTGATCCAAATTTTGACTTTTCGTAGCGTTAATTCTTATATATCCTCTAGTGTGGGTTCTATAATTAAAAAATCTGGGCGCGTCACATCCTTTTGTCTACAAATTGTAAAACCTACGGCGCCTTTTGTCCAAACGACTGACTCCAAGGACAAACGAGCAGACAGCTCACCAGATGGAATGTGGTAACTAATGTCGCCCACAACATCTAGATAGTTTTCAACACGCAGACCCGCTGGTATCACTGTGTCCGTGATTCTACGAATTCTCACGCACGGCGGACGACCACGGACGGCAACGGACGGAGTGCCACAAACTTTCTGACCCAGTGGCTAAAACTGAAAATTTTGAAATGTTACTTTGTTGTCACCGGTTCAGTATAAGTTTGTGACATGTCTGCGCTACCAAGGGCGACACCCTTTCCACGGTGCTACGGTGCTGGCTGGTCCGCGTGCGTCCGCAAAATCACGTACCGTCCAAACATGTGCCTCATGCCTGTAATTGGGATGCCTTAACCTTCAAATCGGAACAGAACAATGCAACGATTGATGCTTGGGGGATGGAATAGATAAGGGGGTAGTACCCATTTAGGCGGATTCCTCAGTCTTGAAAGAGTCTTACTACCACCGGTAAAAGACCTTTTGAGGGTTAAGGGAGGAAAGAGCTCAAAGAGGTCCCGCCGGGAGACCCAAAAAGCGATTGCGAATGGCTTACGATGCGACGATGCCGACAAGGCGAAGTGTGGAGAAGGAAGAGTAGGAAAACGGATTCTGGCCGAAGCCGGGATTGAGCGCTACGATGATGATGATGATTTTAACAGCCTGGGTTACCACTTTCGTCACATTTAATGTCACAATGTCTTTGCGCATATAACAGTCACTACTGTGGAACCCAATAGTACTACACATATTCCGTGTATGTTCATTTTTCTCTATAGTGAGCTCTACACAAGAATGAAACTTATAGAACCTTATGGCTACAAAGAAACGGTAGCCGTAGGAATATTGATTTTAGATGTTGTATTATTAGGTTAGATACTCTATATTTACCTTTTGTGCACGTGCCTAAGCACGCTGGCAGGGTCCTATAAATATTCGCCCTGAATAATTTTAGCCCTGCCGTACCCTTTTCATGGAATGGGATAGCCTTTAGTTCTGCGAACTGGCAAGTTAATGACATAACTTTGTTAATGTGATTATCATGACGATGATGTGTGTCCCTTGTTAAGGTCGAACGGGTAATGTATTTAAAACTCTGTGCAACTCAAATAAATTACCTTTATATCGATATTTTGGTAAAAGCAGTTCTAACCCTTTTGACCCAGCATGAATTCTTGGTTGTAATTCGCGTATTTAGCTACATAAGTAGGTGCCATCAAAAATGGGTTGATACACGTACATTCATTATTGAAATTGATGAAACACTTAAATTTAATTTAATATAAGCGCTTATATTATATTTAATTATAGTATTATTTAGCACTTATGGAATTTAAATGAAAGGAAGCGTAACTTATTATGTACCAACTTTATGGTGTACTTAACAGCGAAGAGAGAGAAAGCCGTGATCGTTTATTGTGTTGTAAGAATTTCGAGTTTATTTGTGTGTTCGGTAATGTTTGTTTTAGACTTATGATGGTCACACGTTACCTTGAACACACTATTTGTATTTCTCATTTGCAAATAGTTATTAAATTAACACAATAGAGTCCAGTTAACAGTAACTAATAGTAGTTTACCCTGTACAAACCAAAATGTTTCCTTGGTTCGTGGGTAACGCGTTCGTGACATCATCACAGCCCGTAACACTGCAGAACTTAGGGCCTCTCCCACGAAAGGGGAGGTTATTGCCATAATCTCCACGCTTGGCAGGCGGGTTGGAGATCGCAGTGTTTAAAAATAACAATGGAAAATGCTGCTGCTCATTTTCCAGACTACGGAGACTCTTGATGTTTTGCCTGGAAAAGATTAGTCGCCTTGTACGACACCCACGAGTGTAAGGGGTTGGTGCTATTCTACTCTGCCGGACGCCACACGGCCAAGCGTTCGTGTATTCATTGCTAATTATAAAGTATTAATTAGATAGATACTTACCTTATCATGACAACGTCAATTTTTAAATGACTAATATTAACTTCATACCTAACAAAAGAGTTACTGTACATTGAAATCAGTATTTATAAATTAAATATAGGTAAGGTACGCATATTAGCGTGCAAATAATGATTTTTTGTGTGTAGATAGTAGGTATCTATTTTTGCGGCAGGTAAGGACAGTTTTTTAAATAAGCACCTGCCTAACTTTAGTAGCAATACAGCCGGATGCCTAATTTCTGCATTGTATTGACTGGAGTCTGAACTGCCCGTATTTTCGCAGGATCGACATCGACATTGATTTCAACTCAAGGCCCGAGGGCGCCGACGCCATGTCCGCCATAGAACGGTTGGAGCAAATTGAGAAGGAGACATCTGAGCGTCTGAATAGTAACGACGACGTTCCTTCCACATCGTTCTCGCCCCCGGCCAGGTTCGGCTGCTCCTTGACCATAATGAGGGATTTCGAGCAATGGCGCGACATGAATTTGGGCCCTATACCGCACCCGAGCGACGTCAACTCACTATTCACTGGCATCAATGCCAACAATGAAACTCGCGACTTCGACACAACGATTCGCAGCATCGACCAATACCAACTTGACGAATGAGCAAGAGAAGAAGAGAGAGAGTAAGTAAGAGAAGAAAACACGACGCCATGCACCTACGAGTAAGAGTGGAAATACAACTCTAATATTGTTAGAAATGGTGATGGTGACACGGTTTTTGACCTTTTCTGATTTATTGATTTTTCTTTTGAACTGTAGATGAATGTAGCCAATTGTGAATACTGTTTCGTAACTTAGTTTCTTGAATGATTTAATAAGTATGTAGCCTAACACTATGGTAGGTACTGTTCGAAACACGTATTCACTAGGTATCAACTTTAATTGTACCTGTTATGAGTCCTTCTGCACATTTTGCAGTAATACATTATTAATATTCAAATGAGCACTAATATTTTTGATATTATAAAAGTGTTGTGCACCTGTCACGCCACCACCTTGGTTTGGTGCACCCTTTCATGGCTTAACTACTGAATCGATCTTGATTTAAGTTTACGCTAGGATCCCATAAAATAGGTACACAAAGTCATGGGACGTCAAAGTATTTTCAAAGGTATAAAAACAATTGACATTGTTTGTATGAAACATTGAAGTTCATTATTGACCTGTGTATTTATAGCTAAAGTTAAACTACAGGTTTTTGGCTCTGACATGCACCATTATTAAAAAAATCTACACAATATGACACGAGAAACAGATTTAATAAAATTATGTTTAATAAAATCCATGTGCCACGCATATCAATTTTCTTATATTATTGTTATAACATTTTGTACTATGTTTTATGGGTAGGCTATAAGTGCTCATTTTATTATATGTATGTGAGCTAATAATTCCGATTTTCATTTCATTTTTCCTAATGTTTTAATGCCTCTAATAATAATGAATGAATGAATTAATAGTTTAGTCAACATTTGACTGATTTTACTTTTGACATCATAGTCTAGTAGCAACATAGAAAGCAAAAGGCGGCCTGAACGTAATCTGTGAATAGTTAAGAAGTGAATAGAAGACTGTACATAGGACAGTCAGTCCCATCCTGAGAACACGTACCTAACTAGGTACTTACAATTTTACGTATTACGTATTCTTACATTAATTTTTGTTTTATTTTTTCCTCTCTCGTCACATTTTATTACTCAACCGTCTTTTGTCAATACAGAGCACAGCAGGCGACCGTTCGGCCATTGCCAAAATTAAATGTGCAAAGCGAATTTACACCGCCCAAAACTGCGATTAGGTACAATGTTCCTCGAAAACGCCTTTGTTGCTTTATGCCAATGTAACTAAGAAATAACTGAAAGCGACAATATTATGCAGACTTATATATACTAGAGTGAATCAATGATATTATGCAACTTTTACAATTATGAGAAAATAGATATTTACATCATAAAAATGTGCAATGTTCTGACGACTTGTTTAGTTGGTTAACAAGTAAGGTCTGCCACGCAGAGATCCCAGGTCTAATTCTCGGCCGGGCCGAAATTGAAATGATGAATTTTAATTTCTGTTATGGGTCTAGGTGTACACCCATAACACAAGCTTTGCTTACTTTGGGACTAGATGGCGCCGTGTAAATTTTCCAAGCATATTTATTTATTATTATTTTAATGACAAACGCGTATATTGCGGTTTTGAGTTAAGGTTCAAAATTGATACAGGTAAAAAATAATGGTATTTTTTCCAATATGGACCTTCAGACCAAATAATGCCGACACAGACGCAATAGACAGGATACAGTTAATTGCTTTTTTTGAATGTGAAATCAACTATGCAGTACCTAAATCTACTATTTTCATCTTATGATGACTGTTACGCAATTATTTGTGGGTAGTTATTTTATCTCTTGTATGAAATTATTTTGTGTTGCACTTACTGATTTTAGAAGAAATTGTTGTGGCTTCTACAATCAGAAATTTATGATCCATGAACAATTTTCCTGTTTAGATAGGTACAAGGTAGAGATGTGTACTTACATAGATTACTAAGACTCATGTAAAAGTACTGCTACTACTTTTTAGCTATACCTACAGCTGATAACTGATAACTTTTACGTTAGCATAATGTTCGTACCTTTATAGCGGCTGCAGCGGAGGATTTTGGTAGGTACGTTTGCCGGCCTGTGTAATAAAAAACAACGGTAGCCGTTCACCTGATGGAAAGTGATCACAGCAGCCTGCGACTCCCCAGGTGTTGATCCGCAACACCAGTTAAATAGGTATATATGCTTGGATATAGGTAGCTAAATATGGCCATGTGCAGTACCCTTTTTTGCGGCTTAACGAATTGCTCTCTATGTACTTACTTTGCAATGGCAAGAAGCTTCAGAGTGAGTGAAGTGAATAATATGTTTTACCTACTTCTTACCGATCTCGTCGTCTTGCGGGACCCCGTCTGTTTGGGATGTCGCCTTAAAACAGGCGAGAGATAAGTTACAGTGCCAATTTTCCTATACACTTTGTAAGGGCCTTAAATAATACATTGTAGTTTACTTATAGCGTTGGCTCAGCGATCCGAAATGGACCTTCGCCTCCGATACCAGACATTGCCACCTCTTCCTATCCTGCGCCACTCGCTTCTGCTAATCAAGGATACAGTAGTAAATTGTAGTTTCGATGTGCCAAATATAATTTAGCTCAATTAAAATTTTAAAAATAGTCTCTATAGGCACAAGATAATAAATTTTCAAGGTTGTACTGTTACGTAGATTTGTGAAATTTGCATTTTTTGGTTAAAATATTTTATATAAACGTATTAGGCCTTGATCTGGAGTAGGACATAGCTACTTTCTCGAGGTCATGGCTGAGGAAGTCTCGGGCCAAAGCTTCTATAGATATATATGTATGTATCTATGTACGCTTAGATCTTTTAAACTACGCAACGGATTTCAATGCGGTTTTCAACTATAGATATAGTGATTCAAGAAGGTTTATTAGTAAGAAAAAAGGGTAGGTAGGGGTAAAGTAGGTGTACGCGAACGAAATCGCGCCGGGTTCACTAGTCTGTAATAAACGTTTAGATAGGTACACTTTAGGATACCTGCTGCAGGGGGTATCCCTTTCCCATGGCGGTGGGTGAATCGAACCCGGTATCCGTATGGCACGCATTTTCCTTAACCAAATGCGTCTTCAACTATTCTTCAATTAGGACCCTTGGACATAGCAGCCGTCACCGACCGGCGAGAGAATCAGTAGCGCATCACTCAATCATAAAATCAGACACACCCAGTACGTAAGGTTAGGGCACTTGTCAAACTAAACAATGAAGACATTCAATTGGTTGTAATGGCAATTTGTGAATACCTACGCCTTTGATGACGCAAGTTATATCAGCTCCGAGCGTCCGTCCGTCCGTACGTATCACCCGAAGCGCGCGCAGTACGATACTAGAAGCCGGCGCCCGCGCACGCGCCGCTTAACGCCTCGTTATGTCGTTCGGCACGTTGATATACCACTTTATAGTAGCAAATTGGCTAACTCTATACTACAATGCCACCGTTTTACTTTACTTCGCGTATCACTTCATCAAGAACCCCTTTAGTGACCCCTGGGCTATGAAGATAAAGCTGGAGCCACCGTCGCAGCTCACCGATCCTAGATATGGAGTCCACAAATACACGAAAGTAAACGTAAGTGAACATTTTTTTTTACGTTATTAGTGACTGGTAAAGCTGGTACCTACTGGTGGAATAGGAGAAGTAGGAAGGTGGACCCTGGGTCTTATCTTGCAGCCACAATACGCTGATTAATCCCAGAATCCAGCAACGACTCCACTTTGGCAGCTTATGGGGGCAAAGTATCAATGTTTTTATTTATTTATGGAGGAATTAAAAAAACAATTTAGTTTTTGCACGATAAGTGTGTACTCCAAGTCTAAACCCCTTATTCCATTTTCGTAGGTTAGGTTTCGTGCTATTTTTCATAACTCCTACGAACCTAATACGAACAAATAAGTAAGTTATTTCGCGTATAATAATTTTTTATCAAATAATAAACTTTAATTCAACTTCCATAACTGTAAAATAATGTAAAGCCTTAATGGCTTTAGGTCCGCCAATTGTATTATATGTGCAGTAAAGTTTTATAAATAAGAAATACCTAATTACTGATACCTAGATGGTACTAAACACTGCATTTTAGTGTTCCATGAAAGCTGCATCTGGAGCTCATAGGGCGAAGTACTGTGTATGGCATATTTTGAGAGTACCGCACATAGAACCTTGTGGCCACCTTCCGGCTCCATCACCAGAACGTGGGTTCCTTCCAGCACTAGAGTTTTGAATAAGGAAATTCAATAAAATACAACAAGTTCCTATGGCTCTTATCTATTAAACAGTTATGAAATATGAACAAAATTTTCCTTTTTCGTAGTCGGTTGCGAAAAGTCACAAAGACGGGAAACATTCTTATTAGATAACCAGTTATTAAACGAGAAAAACACTACCTTTTTTGTAGGAGTTATGGAAAACAGTTACGAAAACGGAATAAGGCCTCTATACACACATTAGTTTCAAAACAATTTTTCAGTTCATATTGAGGGTCAACAATTGAATTACGAGTACTAATTTATAATAGAATTTGGACACAGTAAAGGCCTGGTAGCTATAAAATTGTCTTTGATTTGGAATTAACTCTTTTTGTGTTAAATGAGGACGTCTCCTGTTGTAGAATCCTATAGGTTTGTCAATTTGATTCTAGCCGTTCACCGCGGTTTTCACCCGTGCGCAGTTCGGATCTCTGTAAATATCCAACTATCCCGCGGGAATAGTGTAGCCTCCTATTAGCAAAATAATTTTTGAAAATGTTTCATTCGTTTCAGACAACACCCCCAATATTCAAACTTACAAACATACGAACTTTTCCTCTTTATAATCCTACCCTAAAGTTAAGACTATAGATAAAATATAATCTTAATGCCTTTTTGCTGCCAAAGCAATGTGTTAGAGAGGTGGGCAACGCATAGGCGACACCCCTGGTGTTGCTAATGTCTACAGGCAGCGGTGACCATTTCCAACAAGTGGCCCATACCTGTTTGCCTACGACATAAAAAACTCGTACCAGAAAAAATAAGCCCTCGATAGACTGACAACTATTGAATAAAAAAAGCGACACGAGTACGGTTTTTTGTATATTTTTGGCCCTTATCAAGTATGGGCCAACCCAAAATTCAGAAAATGATAAATATCTATAATGTAAGTACCTACTTAAGGCCTCTACGCTGTAACTTATACGGTAAGTTAAAAACATACATTTTCCTCATTTCGAACGCGTGGGTAACTACTTTGAGTTAAAGTGTACCTATTACGTACGTAAGTAGGAAATTCAGAATATACGTTGGTATCTACACATTGGATGAACATCTTCATCGAGAAATGTACTTACGATAGCTAACTCTTTCAAGTACGTACTTATAAGTAATTAGTGGACCTGGCGCGACTTCGTTCGCGTACACCTACTTTACCCCTACCTACCCTTTTTTCTTGCTTATAAGCCTTCCTCATGAATCACTATCTATTGTTGAAAACCGCATTAAAATCCGTTGCGTAGGTTAAAAGATCTAAGTGTACATACATATAGAAGCTTTAGCTCGAGACTACTTCTGCCATGACCTAGACAAAAAGTAGCTATGTCCTAGTCTAGATCAAGGCCTAACACGAATATATAAAATATATTAACCAAAAAATGCAAACTTCACAAATCGTAATAATTGTTTTATGGCGACATCCCAATCCCATTTAGTAAATTTTTAGAAATGTTTAGTAATTCTTAACCCATATATGCTCGTAACTATTTCACTCGTGAACGTGACTTTTGCAAATGTTGCTCAAAATAGGCGTAAATACAAGACAATAACTTTGTTTTTAAAAATCGCTATACGTATACTGTAATTGACTTGTAATTAACAATTATCAATAAAACATGAATGAATGAATGAATGACCCAATGAGATAATAGGTGCTAAAATGTATGAAATGAAAGTGATTCGCCAACCGTCAAGAAACTTGTTTTGAATAATAAAAGTGTAGTAAACAATAAAATTATATAGTAAAACAGTAAATTTGTGAAATTTGGGAAATTATGCTATTGTACTTATCTTATTGTTGTAAGCTGTGAGACATCCAAATACAATAAAATAAAATAAAATAAAAAATACGAATTGTATAATTCAAGACACTTGTAGTAGACACAACTGCGGTAGTTATTAAGGTTATACGTCATTCAATGATGCTTTTCGAACATACTATAGATCAATGACTTCGCCCTGCATGCTCCGTGTCGCATTGCTAGTTCGGCTTCAGTCCGGACTGCATCACTACCATGTAAAGATTATTATCTACCTATCTATAGGTGGACAGGCAAACCTAACAACAATGAACTTGATACCTATAGAAGACCTACCTACGACGAGTGATGGCAATGACAATAATGAGAATCCAGAATCCGTCGTAAACGTCAACACAAATTACGTCCTAGAGTCAGTCGTGATCTTGCGCAAGCCTGTTCATACTCTGTCCTAACTTCTAAATATTTGTCGTTGTATTGCAGGCGCAGTCGCGTAACGCTAGATTTGCTTTTGCAGTAAAACATGGCAAAACTGAGCGTAATGACTGGGTTGACTAGTTCGGTATACTTTGACTAAGAACTTACACAATGAATTGTAAGCAAGCACCTATATAGGAGTAAAATTTATAGTTGGTACAGTAATGACTATCATTATGTTCCTTTCTGATAGATGAGCTGCGGTATTATTGATGTCCGATGATGTTCTAAAGTATAAAGTTCCTGCTGCGTGTATCTTTTACCTCTACACGTGCTTGTAAAATTACTGAACAACTTAAGTATACGTATGTAGTACATACTTTAGCTAGAAGTTTCTCTTCCTCCAAAAGTCGCCCGTTTCTTCCAGAAGTCGCTCAAATGTGTTGAAAATACATAATTATTTAAAGGCTCAGCTACATGTTTGAGGATGTAACGCTCCTAGGTATCTTCTTTCATACAGTGGAGTATTTAATGTGGGTTATTTCATGCAGTAGAGATTTTGACATAGTGACCATGAATCTAAAGGCACCTAAGTTGTGCTTTAAGTAACTTTATTCGAATATACAATTTTCATTAGGTATTCGTAGTGCATGCTGCACCGTAAACATTTTATGATGATAAATAAAATGATCAAATAATAGAAGCTTTTAACTAAAACATTTTAGGTAAATATCCAAAACCAATTTACTTTATCACATTAGGATTTAATACTTTCTAACCAGACATTTTAGTTCCCCTTGTAAACCGGAAAATGGGCAACAGCATTTTTAACACCGCGATCTCTAACCCGATTGCTCCGTGACCCCAGGGAAACGTGATCAGATTGGATCATGGTTACATATTCAGTGTGCAGATTTCATCACGATGTTTTCCTTCCTCGTAAATCGGTTAGTGTTCAACGAATGTAAATAACTCAGAAAAGAGTCATTGGTATATGGCGGCACTGGTGTTCGAAATCGCCGCGGTATCTCGGGGTACGATTAGGACCCCATAATCATCCACTCTCTATTGCGAACGCACTAACAAGGGGTAGGCTCAAGTCTAGCAACAACCCGCTTAAGTCCACTATATAAAATGAAACTATTGAAATCAAACCCTTACGAGATCGAAATCACGCCAATTTACGGCGACAGATAATATACCTCTGACGTACATCTACGGCTGTAGTCTCTTCGACTCTTCAACCTCTATGCCAACAAGCTGGTCTTAGAGGAAAAGTGAACTCCTTGTTTTTCAACCTAAAATTCTGTATATAAAATTTTTTCTCTATGCCTAAAATGCACAAAGTTGGTTGTCAGATGTAAATATTACCGTATTTAAAGCTTATTGTCAATTCTTTTATACATGCAGCCTGTGGGTCTCATATTCTCGGAGGGCATACAACACTCTCCGCATACAGTATAATAACATATTTAGGGTGCTGTAGGGGCTTCGAAGGCAATATAGTTCATCGGGCATGTTTGCGACAGCAAGGACGAATGGTTTTCACGCTATCATGCGAAAAGGGTTGCGTCAATCCTGCAGCGTGTCCGGGGGAGCCATAACAGCACTCTGAGTTGTGCGCAGATAGACTAGACTAGAGCTTATTATATTTTGTTCACTTTCCTTGAGACAAAATGTAGACAAACCACGAAAAATGTTTTTTAAGATGCCATCTTTTCATCAATAACAGAACATTCTAATCATAAAATAATTGCTATTTTAACTAGGCTCCTACGCCCTTATAAACAAAACATAAAACAGATTAATATAGGTGTTACTTTTTCATTCAAAACTTCAATGCTTTGTTTACACTTTGTCTCACGGGATTATGAATAGGGTATAATAATGTACTAGTGGACCCGGCGCGACTTCGTATGCGTACACCTACTTTACCTCTACTTACCTTTTTTTCTTGCTTATCTTGAATTTTCAAGAGGAAGGTTTCTCTTGATTCAAGTGGAAGGTTTCTCTTGAATCACTCTATCTATTATTGAAAACCGCATTAAAATCCGTTGCGTAGTTTAAAAGATCTAAGCGTACATAGATACACACATAGGTACGCGGGAAGCGGCTTTGTATTATACCTATTTATGTTTAAGTTCTACCGGAAGTTCTACCGATGACGTTGCTAGTGTAGGTGATAAATATGCGTTTGCATACTTTTCGCACACGTTGGTAATTTTATGCGAATTTCCTAAGACGCTCTTTTTTTGCAATTTTATTTCAATTTAAAGTACGTTGCACAGAGATGTAATTCCTAATTATGAAATAGATTACTAATCTCGTCGTCTAAAACGTTCTCGCAAATTTGCATACTGTAAAATAAAGGGGCACCTCCAACTGTCGCGTCCGCTCAGTCTAAATAGATTATAAGTAATTTTACTTAACATATAATATAGACTGTTAAAATCTAATTTAATAAATGTGTGTAACAAATGCTTAAGAATAAAAAAAAATCAAACTTAGGCATATACCTACACTGTAATTTTACAACAGAACATCGTTAAGTCAGAAACAGAAATGTCAAAAGTCAGTGGTGAAACGGTGTTGAAACCTAGTTTCTAGAAACGGTTAGGCATTTCGAAAGTTTTAGCTCAGACTAGCGTTGCTAGGCACGACTCCTAAATCGTAACTTAGGTCTGAGTGTTATTCTAATTCCTTCTCTGTTCATGCGGCTAGATTGTGGAATTCGTTGCCATTTACTGTACGTATCAGTCCTTCACTTGATACCTTTAAGAAGCGAGTTAAAGAGTATTATCTTTCAATTTGTTATCCATAATATATGTATGTATGTATGTATGTATGTATGTATGTATGTATGTATGTATGTATGTATGTATGTATGTATTTGTATGTAGCTATGTATTTAATTATGTAAAATAAATATTTTTTTTAGAATTAGGTAGTTAGTTTTTAAGATGCACGCCGTCTGCCTTTCTGATTTTGTTCTGTCTCTTCCGTAGGTCTGCTGTAAGATATTTCTTATGAAATAAGCTGTACCTGTTGTGTTGTTTTCTTTATGTCAATATTGTATACTTGTTTTTGTGCACAATAAACTGTTAAATAAATAAATAAATAAATAAAGATGTCACTGTTAATTGTTTCTTGTATATTCTTTTAGAGAATTTACCCAACGGCACGGGTGGTGTGACTACTGATGCGAACCACAACATAACGCTTCATTTCCATACTTTTAGTTTCAGCGGTGTAGTAGGTAGATATTATCACCTACATTATGCAAGCAGTCTGCATGTTGGGTTACATTGCAGAGTGATTAGAACTTTGGTGTTTTACATGTGGAAAATGTACAGTGTAGCCACTCATATCATTGCATTAGGTCTACAAATGAAACACACCACTTAAAAAAGTAGTTGAGATTGCATTCACATCTGCAATATCTTACAGGTACCTAACATTACATGTGTAGGTTTAAGTGGACAAGTATATTGACCGTGAGTCCGTGACGCAATAAACGCAGTGTAGTCATCTCCCTCTACATAGTATAAAACAAAGTAGGTTTCCGTGTCTTCAGTCACCTTGGCGTTAATGTCCCGGCTGTTCTCGCGCGCGAGGGCCCGGGGTCCGCTTTGACCAGGATCCAGGATTTTGAAGATCAAATAATTACAATGGAGCGAATGCCATCTGACCCCCGTGACCCTGCAACCAGGGGAACCTGACCAGATTGGATCACGTCATCACGGTTACACATTCAGTCGTCTGAATGTACAGGTTTCATCACGATGTTTCCGGTCACCGTAAGAGCATCGGTTAGCATTCAACTAATTAATGTATATAACACAGAAAAGAGTCACTGGTACATGGCCGCAGTAGGATTCGAACCCGGTACCTCTCGCTTACGAATCGGATACCTTAACCACACGGCCACCGACGCTCCTGTTTAGACGCGCATAGCTTTCCTTGTCTGTCTGTCAGTATATCCGCTAACTCCTCCTAAACCACGTAATGGATTTTGGTGCCGTTTTCATATAGCGAATTTCTTCCGGAAGGTTAATTCCTAAGTATAATACTTGCATGTTATAACAGAGAAAAGTCAAGAAACCCGTGTCACGGTTGGGGTACTCTTCTAGTAATAAAGATGTTTTGTAGATGCGCCGACTACCATCCGACCCGTACAACCCGTTATACAAAACTCGATTCGCCAGAACCTCGTCCTTCGTGCGAAGGAGGGGGGCGGGGGCGGAGGGCTCCCTCGAGCAGCAGGGCTATCTCAGTAGAAAACTGAATTTGATATTTGATTTACCTAAACTACGACATTTACGTTGGCCACTGGCTATAGAGAATACCAAATTGGAGTAGTGTCCCCCCCCCCCTTATTTTGATTATTTTAGTATAAAGAACTAACTAAATTCTCCACAGATTTCGAAGTCTTTTAATAATAGGTAGAACTAATATTCACGAGTGATTTCGGGTTATAACAGTCAGTACAGTTTTAGCAGAGAAATTAGCTAACCGACCACTTAGTCCATATCATCATATGGATAGACCGGTGGTGAAGTAATTAATCGAATGACAATACTGTGTATCAGGAACTTTTAACAGAATGAGGGTGAAAATATTGTTGGAAATACAAAATCTGAGGACAGAGTGATACGAGAAAATGCTAGCGTGCAATACATGTAATCACTAGTTATGTCTAGACAATTGCCAATCATTTTATCACGAAATTACATAGTGGATAAAAAAGGTAAGTGATAAAATACGGTGTCTGTCTCAAGGTTACACGTATCTGTCTATAATGCGCATTTTTCATCATGAGACAGCTCTTTATTAGTAATCTTTAACCCGGTACTTCGCCTGCGTATACCTATATAGTTATACATATAAATAACTATGACTAAAATTATCTGCCGTTATCGTGCGAGAACCACAATGAACTTTGTTATTTTGAAATTAAACTCGCAGTATGCAAAAAATCATAAAAATCTAGTAGTTTTTGCGTGAAAAAACGAACAAACCTCAAAACACCTTAAAAACTTCCGAATTTATAGTTAATTCATTTTTAATGTAGGAAGTATAAAGTTTAATTAGCTATAATTATGCTACAGTAATTTTAATTAGGACTAGACAACAGGCTTAACCTTAAAAAACTGCATAGTACCTATTGTAGTCGTAGTTTCGTTTGTTATAGGTGCGTCTCAGTGCTCTAATGGTTAACGGGTCCGATTAGTCGGGGGGAGGGACCGAGTTCGATTCCCAGTGCTACCATATACCAACAAATTTTTGTTACCTATGTAAGTTGTTGAGGTCAGACGGCAGTCGTTCTACCTGACCTGCCCAATCATGGATCATGGTCAAGGCGGACCCCGGCCTCTCGCGCGCGGGATTTTAAAGATGTTTATTTACTGCTAGTCTTTACCTATACCAATAGGCTCAACAATTTTTCGGATTGTGCTGCATAGACTTTGTATCGATCAAATTCACATTATATTTGTGAGCTTCGGAATAATTGCCACAGAAAATATTAGCGGAAATTTGCCAATATTTTAGACATAGACATAGACATAGACATAGACATGATTTATTTTGACATCACAAAAATCCATAAGCGTTTACATATTAAGAAAATGATAGAACACTTCAATACTAAACAAAAGCAAATTAGGTACAAACACACAAATACAATAAATCATGGACCAATGCGATGCCAAAAAAAGACCCCAGCTCATTTTGATTTTTATTCGCTCGATTGCCACCTTAAAACATATTATAGCTACCTATTGCCCGCGGGTTTTCTCGCATGGAACAAATGTAATCTACTCTGCTTTGTGTCTGTTGAATATTCTTTATGGGACCCTTCATGACAAACATATTCAAGTCTAAAGTTAATGGAGTTGTCTCTCTGAACTTGAGGTTCTTAGTTGTTAACATTCCTTGCACCAGGTCCTGAGAGGCGTATGTTACGCGGTACAAATGCTTGCATTTGCGATGATCGACCTTAGACGGTTTAAAGTCCGAACTTGGTACCCTTGCTGTGCTGCCGTATATATAATCCCGGCATCCATTTAGCTCTGGCTGCAATAACTCCTTATGCCCCGATGTGAACTCTACGTAGGTAGGTACATACAGGATTTACGGGTAGAATCGTTTAGCGAAACAGGTTAGTACGGCGAATACACATCAAACAAGTTATCTAGACTCTAGACTAGGCTTCTATGTTGATCGCTGTAAGACCCAAAATTCAACTGCTTACAAGTATTTGCAGCAATCCGCGGAACTTGGTTGTGCAGAAAGCGGAACGGTGCAGCTGTAAGAGTATGCATGCTGCAGTGCAGTTCATATGAGCGTTCTCGTAACGTTTTGCGGGAATGCTTATTACGCAGCATTAGTACACACTAGCACCTCTACCTACCCTGTTCGTACTTTGGACCATCTCTGGCTTATATGCGCAATCATAGTTATGCTAGCTCATTTTATGCTGGTCACTGGTACGTCGTAGGTAGGTATCACTGTCTGGGAGGCTGCGTGCTGCCTAGACGCATTAATGCGGGTTCCCAGAATTGTACAACGGACTGGTCGACTCGTCATTATATGCCGTCTCATGCGCAGCAGTAAACCCCGCGCTTAGGTTATGTATTTTCATAACATCGATCACTTATTCATGCGAGTACCTTTACATGCCAATTCGATGAAATGAAAATTCATCGGTTTAGCAAAATTTTTAGGACTGCTTGCACCGAATTTTTTATTGCATTTTAGCTGATACTTAAACAAAAAAACTAATATAAAAAAATTATTTAAGAATTTTGTGCAAGCCTGGCTAAGAAGACTAAACCGGTAATTAGAGGTAAAAAGCTATAAGTTGGAGGGAGATAACGTGTGTAGTAGGTATACGAGTAGGTACCAGAGTTCGTATATATGTGCGATAGGGATAGGCATCGGTCGCATGCCACTTAGTCAAAAAGGATAGAACTAACCCTCCACCCATGTAAATTCAGAAAATACTACTAAACTACTAAAAAAATACTAAGGGACAGGAGAAGAGAAGGGCATAAGCTACTCTCATTCACCTTTAAAACGCGCGAAGCTGCAGGTACTTCGATAATAATGAAAGTGTACTGAATTAGTAACGGGTGAGTTAACACTATCCACTTCAACCGCGAGTAAGAATTTATCGTGCAACTAGCCAAATTATTCTACCTACTTAATTAATTTGGTTTGTGACAATGGCTAATTATGAACTTTAACGTTTTAACCGGGAAATATAAAAATAAATAAATATAAAGACAACTCACGAAATTCGCATCTTAGGATGGGATGTATAAACAATAATAAAATGCAAAAGTATTTTTTACCAGATTTACTACTCACACTCTTCTTGTGGCCAACTTTAGGGTGGGAATCAGGACTGCAGGTCGATAAGAAATCTTCAAACTCGAGCATTGCATTTCTGGACATCATTTGCTCATCTCCAATTAATGTACTTAACTGGGCACACTGGACTAAAACTTCGTAAAATTCATAAAAAGTTATTTTCACATCCAAACAAGTGACTCGCTCTTCGATTTTTACGCTTGGTAGTAACGTTGAGAAGAATTCAATCATAGCAGTGACTGACACGTTATTGATGTTAAAGAGAGGGAGATGCTCCGAAGGATCATCTTTAAAACGATCAAAAATTTCTGAAAATGAAAAGTATGGATTGAATTTATTGTGTCAGAGATAGCTAAGGTAGGTTATGTAGGTACTGAGGTAGTTATGATTTGGTATGTATTGAATCATTGACTGTAGTTCAAATTATAGGTAACCAGTTAATAAGAACAGATAACAGAAGTTTTCTTTGATTTTGTTGTTTATTATTTATTCGGAGACTACCTACACGATTGGAACTACTTAGTACATGTATAAAACGCGTTCCCATAAGAAAAAACACAAAGAGCAGCAAGCACAGCTAAACTTTTAGTGTCATATAAAGCCTCTCCCAGACAGGCGCGATAATATCGCGCACGTTATTGCGATATCTCTTCAGAGTGCATTTTGGACGCACGTGATCGTATACACAGCGCTGCGATAATAACGCAGAAATAGAAGTAGTATGCTTAGGTTCCTGCGTCCTCGAATAATTTACAATGCCTAATGCTTAGTTTTGTTTCAAGTCATTTTATACCACCTACAAAGTACCTAAACAGTTTCAAAATAAATGATTTCTGATTCTGATTCTAAATGAGTTGTACACCTAATGAAATTATGAGATACTTAAATTTTATGGCGCCTGCGATCTGAGTCGCGTAGAAACGGTCGTTGTTGACTTCATGAAAATGGCAAACGGCATGGCTGCTAGAGCACAGCAGTGTGGACAGGACCCGGAATGCGTTATCGCAAGAATGCAGGCGATAATATCGCGCGTTGCATCGCACGTGTTTGGGAGAGGCTGAAGGCTCATAACATTAAAAATAAAACATATATTAACGCGATAGTAGGTAGGTAAGTACTTAGTACAAATGTAGACCAAAACTTGCCTGTGGAATATAGCAATTTGTCTCCGTAAATATATTGGTTTCTGCCGAATAATAGGCTAGGCTCGTAGTTATTTTCAAAGCTATAGAAAAAATCTATGTGCTCTCTTGGCACCGAAACCATGTCAGGCACGGCATGGACGGCGCGCAGGAAATCACGCACCGTATGTGGTTCACCAATTTTGCGATACAGTGCATAGAGTTTTTGAAGTGGATAGACTTTGGTGGAATTTTTTGGCAGGTTACCTTAAAATAAAAGTTATAACTTAAATAAACCACAATAATACATCGTGTGATTGTTTAAACCAACGACTCATAAAATTGATCTTACCAGTAAATCTATGTGCGTTGACCAAAACGTCAGTTTCAAGGAATTCCACGAGAGCTGGGGCCACGATTGAGTCCGGCTTCACGTCAGGCATTTCTCTTCTAGCATACAGTCTTCTAGCAGTTAGAATCAAACAATGTACAAATTGCCAAAAATATATAACTTCAAATGGATTATGAGGGGAATCCCATTGCCAAGCTCTTTTTTCAAAATACAAATCATCAATTTCAACTAAAGTATATCCTTTGGTTTGTATCTTTATATCATAGAGAAATTGCCAAAAATACAGTCGTATGAGCATAGGCTGATCAGTTACACACGTATTTTCATTATCGCACAACCGAGCGTAGTCGTTGTATATTTGCTTTAATTGTAACAGATAATATCTTATAGTTCTGCGCAAGCAATGCTCTTCGAATCGCAAGAAATTGAGCAAATCCGAAGGAGTCATTTCTTTCACATCGTTCCTTTCATCAGTCAAACTAATATTAACATAAATTTTATTATTTATTAAGTAATCAATAATTATTCCTAGTCGTATATCATTTTCTACGTCAAAATTTTGAATAGCGTCCACAGCATGTAGCTTGAGGCCAGCAGTGCTCTCGTGAAGATCACATATCACTGGAGTTTGTAGATTTTCCCCATTTTTTTTAAATAGGCCGAAAAAGTCTATGTGAAATAGATTATCATGTTCTATTGTTAGTCCGTTATTGGTGATGAACTTCCCGCTGCCATCTTTTATATTACGCCTAAAACTCCCTTCGTATTTGGATCCCAAACCAAAATCCAACTTTCCATAGCCATGACGTAATCCATGGTCCCAAAGTCCACGATATACTTGTACTGGTGATAGAGTCATTGATTTGTTAAATATTACATCCCAGAAGTAAGTGCCGCTGCCGTGCATTTTTCCAGTATGCCATTCACCCTTGTAAATCTAAAAAGACATGACGTGATGAAGTACCATACAAGAAAGGAATAGGACGGTCAGTGTGTGCAAAGAAATTGAAAAAAATTGTGTACAATATTTATCTACTTAATACAGTTTAAATTCCGTTTTACGACCTTTGTCCCAAGCGCGCGTTCAACTACACAGATACTCTACATAAACTTTTTTCTGATATGGTTTTTGCGACAGACCGTACTTATATAGAGCGATCTAATTTTTTCTCATAAGTCATTCATCTCGCTACATTAAAATTATTTAGTGGCTACTTTAGTACCTATATTAAAATGAATAAAAATTCTTACGTCATGATTGGGCCATATCATCATCCCATTACCTATTCTGTGGTTGAAGAACCATTCTCCAATATATCCACTGAATTTGCAGTATTCGCGTACCCCGAAACCGGTTCGAAGATTCTGAAACGCATACCATTTTATTTATTTTATTCGGAAAACTTACAGCAATAATTAACATATTATATACTTAATAATAAGGTTTTTCATGAGCCATTTACAAGTTCCCGCCTATAGCAGTAACAGCATAAGTAATGGATAACAATTTCCATAAAAGAAAAACAATGAAACACTATTAAATTTTATGATGATATTATAGTTTGGATTATGTCAACCTCGGTCATGGATACATTAAATGGTTTGTTTTCGAAGGTAGGTACTTTCAAGTGATAAGTGATCTATCCATGGCATTTTAGACCTTCAGTCGTGCCTAACGCGTACTAAAACCGCGATGGATTAGATTAGAAGTCCTTAAGTAATTAGCTTAGAACCCATCCAACATGTAGGTGACCATACGTGGTTTTCGCACGAAACACAGGGCCTAAAGTCTCATGACGGTATAGTTAAGATGGAAGGAACGTTTAAATACCTACAAAATTAGTATAAATTTCATTCATATAGAGTGGCTTTCAATAAATTATTGATACCAAGGGGTATGTGCTCGTGATAACAAAAAACGTTCACTATGGCACCAATTCTAAAATGTCTGTTTTATACTACTAAATTAAAAATGAATTTTGTCAAAAAGTACAAAACAGCTGAATTTGTTTCGCGATTTCGAAGTGGGTGACAAAGTAAAAGTTGTTAGTTTCACGAGCACATGCATACCCCTTGGTATCAAGAATAATTTTAAAGTATCCTGTCATACATACAGACAAATACCGTAAAGGGATTTAGGAGGTATTAGGAGTGTTCTACCTTTACTGCGCAGCACGTGTCACTCAATACCGCTTCGACTTTTTCATAGTCCAACGATGTGTGTCCAACATCGCCATGTCGCACTATATGGCTTTAAGTAACTTACGTGATTCCAGTCCCCTTCGTATATATTATACGGTTTGAACATGATTCTCCCGTTTCCGTGCTTAGTCCCGCAGTCCCAGTCGCCCACGTAATAGCAACCGGTCCTGGAGTTGACTAGCAACCCCCGGCCGTGGCGTACGTTGTTAGCGAACTCTCCCTCGTACCACCAGTCGCTGTTCCTCCACTGCATAATGCCTTTCTTCATTTTGCCGTTCTCAAACAAGCCCTGCAGAATTTGTTGAAGCAATTTATCTCAGACAGTTCCCAGAAGAATAGCTTACATCTGGGTTGTCTATAAGAGAGGAATAAGCTTACAATTATTTTCATACATGAACATTCCTTCTTCTCAAGCGTTTTAGATGTTGCTGATTTTATTATATGCACCCTAGGTTTTTATGAGTAAAACGTTAAAAATGGATTACATTTTTGTAATTATGTCATTCTGTAGATACTACATACGTTTGAAAATATATAAGTTAGTAAGTAGAAAGGGTGGGTGCATAAAGAGGGTTTCTTTCAAAATTCGACGATTGTGACAAGTGCCAGTTTAAAACATTTCTTTACTGAGATTTTATTTAAAGACAATCTTAGGTGCAGCTTCAGATGTAGTAGAAACCTATCGGTAACTCATGGCTTCTACTTTCTTCTGGCTTTAAGGGAGCGGCACGGGCGGCTACATATTTGACGCGGCAACGAATTCAAGACACGGATAAAATAATCAGTGCGCCCCACACCTGTGCTGCTGCCATATTGCAGGAGCATACCGACTTTTAGGAGACCTGTGCCTACCACAATGAATTAAATAATTTTGATCTCTAACCGCTGACTGCCTAATAGACAGTATTTCCTAGTTTTAGTACTGTAACTGGCTAAATAAGAACAAAAATGAACTCACCACAAACAAGGTACCGTCAGCGTACTGCATGCGTCCTTCGCCGTGCATTAATTTCTTTGAAATGTGTCCTTCGTAAATGTTTCCATTTTTAAATTGTATGAAGCCAAGCTCGTCTGGGTGCGACCACCAATTGCGGAATAATGGATCATTATGGCGAGCCTAAAACAATTATGTATTTTAAACCACTAACGTGGCAGGCAGGCAAGCTTGTTGGCTTGTCTGACAGTACGCAGTTACCGTAGCCTATGGACGTATCCAATACCGGGGGTATATCTACCGTGTCGGCGACTCAAGAAAACCTTTTCCCAGCCTTTTTGAAGAACTCTATGTTCGAAGAAAATCCTTAGGAATGAGCTCATGCGCGTAACAAAATTCCTCTGGTACCGCACACATTTTGATTTGAAGGTCTGAGGATGAACTCTTTGTCGTTAGAATAATTTTAAAAATCATTTACATACAGACAATTTAAAACAACCAACGGCCTACGGAACGTGACCGTGGGCGTCAAACAATATCCCGAAAATGCCGGCAAACCTCAGAATTACCAACAAATGCCTGAAGACAACCCAGACCAATCCTAAGTAGAATAAAATATCTTTCAACTGCACAATACACTACACAATACAGTTTTATACATTTATAGCCGTAGCAAATAAAACGATATTGAGGTTTATTGATGATTATATGTAGAGTTTATAAGAAACTTACAATGAAGTAGTTAGTAAGAAGTTAATGGGAATTGTTGCGGTTTATGCTAGCCGTGTTTTTTGTAGCCTGTACGCAATCTAGGTATAATTTGCATGATTCCAAAATAAAATCTTCAAAATGAGAAAACTCACGTTCGTAATCCTTAGTTCAACATGAGACGAAACACCTCTTGCAATATCTGTGAAATGAAAACCAAGTTACATAACAAAGTTGCTTTGCGAAAAGGTGCGGAGAAGGGACGAGATTTGAAATTTGTACTGAATTGATATTTCTTATGAAAATGCGCGAGAGAATTAACATTTTACAGTACAACTTTCAATTTGCGCCTGTGTAAAAACAGACAATAAAAGACACACGCAACGAGCATGCAGTTAACTCCTGTTTGCAGACAACACATACACGAAACAGATTTTTTAAATTATTTTTTGTGGAGTTTCGAGAATCGAGACATCTATCCTAGAAATGCTTTGTAGTATCCAAATACCTGCCGAAGACACGACGTCTATTATAGAGCAGGTCAAGGACACGTCTATCAAAATTCCGCAAAAGTTAAGAAAAATGTCTTAAAATTTCACTAAGTTTATTGTATCACGTACGGGAGGAGTCCTTCGCCCTCTTTTCTTTCTTCTTGGGAAAGACGCCGGAAGTTATATCTTCAGGTTCAACTGGTTCATGCGGACTTATCTTCAATGCCGTGTCCCATGTTTCTACTACGTGGAAGATCATCGAAGAGAACAATGAGGTGATGACTTCATTGCGTATGGAACCCCAGGGGCGCAGGTTTTCGACTATTTGCTGGTTAGGAGTGGCAGTCTTGGCACTGTTGCGGCTGTACAGAGACTCATGGTCTTTGCTACCCCGGAAAGTAAGCAGCGAGCTATCGCGACGAGTGACAGTTCGAAACGAGTCCGTGTAATACATCACTAGAAATTATATAACTAAAAATAAGTAAAGTACGAATATTAAACAAAAGATAAAACTATAAAATTGTTATTTGAAGAGCAATAAAGGAATAGTTTAGCAAAAATATTGTAAATTATTCAGACAACAATATCATCTAAAAAAAATTCTTTGATTAATCATAATATCATAGATTGGTCATACCGAAGCGATTTTTTTCTATGGATCATAGAGTTTACTGTACGATGCAGAGAAACTCTATGTATAAGAAAAAAATAATCAATGAGTTCATAATTGTTCATCTGCCAAGGGTTCCGGCTACTTCTACTACTTATTCTAATATTCCCAAATGAAATATTTAGGTACTTAGGTGTATAGAAACTCCTGGTCTAGAAACCTACTAGTCTCTGAGCTAACAGGCTCTATCATAAAAAATAATTCTCCGCAAAATCACAAAATCAGCTCCGTCGTCGTCTATAAAATGAAGAGCAGCGTTGTCGCTTATCGGGCTGTCTTGTTTTAGCAAACGCAAAACTCACGCTTTGCTTCCTCAAAATAACTACATTGTTAATTAGGTAATAATAACATAACATTAGCGTTTTTATATCCATAAAATAATTAATTATTTTATACTTATTAAGGTTTATGTTCAAGTTTTTGTTTCATTATCTTTTGCCCGCGACTTTGTACACGTAAACAGGTAGGTAGGTATTACTTCCCGGAGTCCGCGGGAACCAAATCGAATTTCGAGATGTATTACAGCACATGTGCTATTCTGGGCTTTAAGCCAAGGCAGTAATGTATAGTACCTATACAAATCAGTATACAAATTTTATCAAAGTCCTTTCAGTAGTTTTTGCGTGAAGGAGTAACGAACATCTACTCATCCAAACAACCTTTCAATCTTTAGCACTTGTAATACACATTATAATAGTAGCATATTCGTGTAAATAAATATTTACTTATTTACAATTCTAATTTAAAATGGATATAAACAGATAGGCATAAGTTAGAGCTAAACGAAAGGTTCCCTTTCAGCTCCGCTGCTTCGGCGCAGTTGACTTGGCACTATTTAGGAATAACTTAAACAAATAAAGGTTTCTCTTTTTCTTTCAGAATATTATGATGCACTACGTACAGAGCGGGGACCCGAGCAAGCCGCTGATGGTCTTCGTGCATGGATTCCCAGAGTTTTGGTACTCTTGGCGACACCAGATCCTAGAATTTAAAAAAGATTATTGGTACGTACATACCTAATACATACATTATTGTTATATATAAAGTTAAATTGTCTGGTAGATTTTAAAATAATTAAAAACAGAATCTTTTTTGTACAATTCGAGGTGGCAAATAAATAGTTACCGCGGCCAGAGGATGTTTTTGTAACAGAACTTACTTGCTACCGTCGCGAATCTTTTCAATGCACTAGACTCTAATAATACATACACTTGTATTATGCGAAAAATTCTGAGTGAACTGGATATTTCAGCTGAAGTAGTCACCAAAATTAAAAATGGTACAGTGGAAAGGCAGTTCCTAGATATTTCTATTGCTTTAGTCTTGTTCCATGTCTTGTTTAGGGGTCTTCTGACATAGGCCATTAAGCTTAACAGAAGAGCCCAATCAAGATTATTTTTGGAATTATTTAAAAAAAACAAATATTTTTTTGCATTTCGACTGAACTAAAAACTATCTGTCAATGAGACCACATTAATTAATTGTTACAGTTGCGTAGCTGTCGATATGAGGGGTTATGCTGACTCCGAGAAGCCGGAGGGTGTTTCTTCTTACCACATTGATCTACTGGTGGAAGACATTAGGGCTCTAGTCAGACATTTGGGTATGTATGTTTGTAGGGATACGTTTTCTACAACGTATATGTTATTTATAACATATTATGTTATTTAACATTCTCACAATAAAATGGTAATACCCTCCACTTATGTGGGCTCAAGTTCAGCAATGGCCTATTTTGGGCGGGCTGTTGATGTGAAACGACAGACAGAGTTAACGAACCTATAAGGGTTCCTAGTAGTAACCTACGTAAACCTAGAAAAGTAGAACTTGTCATTTTATCCGAGCTTAAAGCACAATAAACAACCTTATAGGCGGATGGTACACGCTCGATATTCATCGCGATACATATCGCTGATGCGGATCGTGGATTTCTGATTTTCTAGGAATCCTGTGATCCGTATCACGATCCGTGAGTCCTACACACTCTAAAAATATCGTGATCCAAGATCGCAATCACGATAAATATCGTGCGTCTAGCATCCGTCATAAACTGTGAGGGCGCCGTAGACTATTACGTCATCAAGTTCAAGAAAAATTCTTAGTAACTAATAAGTATTTGGTATTTACGCAGGTCGGGAAAAATTCACTTTAGTAAGTCACGACTGGGGCGGTTTGATATCGTGCCGATACCACGAAGTGTACCCGGAGACCCTGGACGCCATTGTGGTGCTCGCCAGTCTCAGCGTTGGCGCCTGGTACAACGGTATTTGGGGCAGCGCCGAACAGAGACAGAAGTCTTGGTAAGGATACGAAATCATCTTGTTCTGAAAATCAATGCTGACAGACGTGCATTAAAAACAATAAAAAAATGTAACTCAACTTTTCTAAGAAATTCTTCTCCTGAGGGGTGCGGTATAGGGGATGGAAGTTTGCAACTGAGAAGGGATTTTTAGAAAACCATCTCGTAATGAAATGTTGCTGTGGACGAGTAAGGAGTGTTTTCCGTTATTGCTGCCGATTGGGTATTATTTGAAAATCATCTCCTGGACCGTTGGTGGCCGAGCGGTTATTAGTACCCATTCATTAATTAAATTGTAGTTTATGATATGAAACATGCGAGCTTTTAGATAATTAAAATGCTATAAATTTTGACCTCGCTGCTGTCGAACATTTACTGAATTTTTTACACCTTAATTATTACAAATCTCGGTACAGAGCTGCGGTAGCCGAGAGGTTAGTGTATCCAACTCGTAAGCTAGAGGTACCGGGTTCGAATACCGCTGCGGCCATGTACCAATGACTCTTTTCTGAGTTATGTACATTAGTTGAATACTAATCTATGCTCTTATGGTGAAGGAAAACATCGTGATAAAACCTCCACATTCAGGCGACTGAATGCGTAACCATGATCCAATCTGGTCAGGTTCTCCTGGCAACAGGGTCATGGAGGTCAGATGGAAGTCGCTCCACTGTAATTACCTGATCTGCGAAATTCTGGATCATGGTCAAGGCAGTATAAAATATTACGTTACTGATGGTCCTCGCGGCCCAAAATCTAGTTTATTGTAGGATATTTGTAGAAGGGTTCTATTTATTGAATTTCAGGTACGTGTTCATGTATCGTGCACCTGCGATACCTGAGAAACTGCTGCAGATGTACGACTTAGAAATGTTCGACAAGGCTATGCTGGTGCCTGGGAAGGACTCCATCACCAAGGAGGATGTCCAGTGTTATAAATACTGGTTCAGAAAGCAATGTAAGCTGCAAACGTTTTACTTTCCTTTTTTTATATAAGCAACTAGCTGGCCCGCCGAGACTTCGTTCGCATGTTGTTCTACCCTTTAAACCTTCCTGTTGAATTACTCTATCTAGCATACATTGTTTTGTTTTATCTTAAAAAGAGATTAGGCATCGATGAAAGCTCCCAGGAGGCTTGATTTGTCGGACATTTTCAACAATTATCGTCATATTTTAACCGCTTTACACGAAACCTTAACAAATTATACAGCTAAACCTACCTCATGAATTAGTCTGTCTATTAGTGGAAACTGCATGAAAACTGATAGAGTGTGTCAAGAGAAGGTTTATAAGCAAGAAAAGAAGATTAGGTAGGGGTAAAGAAGTCACGCCGAAACCGAATGTATTTAATGTTTGTATGTATGACAATAGTACAAATGTTTAACTCTTTAACCGCTCAAAAGTAGAGCAAGAGAAAACTTGTATAAGGGTGTCCTTACGCTCTAGACAACGATGAATTCTACTAGTTTAGTAGGGTATTTAAAACAAGACTGCAAATTAACATAACAATCGGCCCAGTATTTACCGAAAAATCAACGTTTTAAATTTATCATTTTGGAGCGGCCTGTACCTGTGTCGTACATGGTCTAGGAAATACCCAAAACATTGCTAACTCTCTTGAATTGCTTTTGAACTCCATGTCAGATAACAGAATTAATTAAATTTAAAAAATTAAGCGTGACAAACGTCATTCGCATCTTATGTTGTCACTTAATGTGTGTCACTATTTAATTCCAGAATCAATTCATTCGTGTTGTCGTGATACAGTATGTTGTATTTGTTGCCAATTACAGTTAAATTTGTTAGAAAAAGTTTGATTAGATTTTGTTTTTTTGTCTAATTAAAGAAAGTGCTATTTTACGATATTGCTAGGTAGCGCTCCTATACAGGGTTTCATTATTTGTCCAGAGGCTAAGGTCACCGGAGGCGTCGCTCGCGTTAAACTCTTTTATATGAAAAGTCAACATTTTTTTGCGTTCCATTTAGAATATCATGTGTTTGTAAGAATCCATGAAGATTCCTCTGAAATTAACGCTGACGTGACGTGACGCCCGTAGTGGGGAAGAAGTGGATGTTTGTAATTCTAATTCTGGATCATGGTCTAGGCGGACCGCGGGCCCTCGCGCGCTAGAGCACAATCAGGATATTGACGCCAAGATGCTTATTATTATTTCAATGCCTTAATTCCGAAACGTCTGCTGAACAGTGAAGTTATTGGCAGTACTAGCGTTCCAATCTTAGACCAAAACCTTTTTGGTTTCATCTAGGGTGCCAATATTTAACGTAAATAAGTAGATACTAACATAAAATTTTTCTTTTAATTTTCAGATACACTCACACCGCCAATAAATTACTACAGAGCGAATTTCCTGTACACGATACCGGAGGTGAAGCAGTATGAGACGAAAGTGCCTTTCTTGTTGTGCCAAGCAGCCGACGACCTTTACATCAGTCGGTCCAGCGGTGAAAAGGTGAAAGAGCAGTACAAGAACGTGGAACTCGTTTATGTAGAGAACTGCGGTCATTTCCTCCAACAAGAAGAACCTGAAAAAGTCAATGGAGTGATAAGGGAATTCTTAAAGAGACATAATGTCCTGTAAGACTGTCGTAGTTAGGTTATTATTAGTTAGGTTATGGTAACTGTCATATACATATCTATGAGCGTTTTTGTGAACATAAGTTTTTAATTAAATTTATCATCTATGTACCTTTATTAGTATTATTTGGTATGTGAATTTGTTTTATTTAATATTTGTACCCTACGAACAGTACCTACAGCAAGGAGCGTGCAAGTCTGTAAAAATTAAATCTAAGTGGCACTTCCCAGGCATTTTCAAACAAAATTAAAAAATGTAGGTCTGAATGTAAAATTAAAGATATTGAGCAATTCTCGAAGTGCTAGTGCTAGAATTCGGACTAGAAAGAAGTAGGGCAACTGTACTTTTTTTTATGTCGTACAGTAGGCAAACAGGCAAGCGGGCCACCTGATGGAAAGTGATCACCACTGCCTATAGATATTAGCAACACCAAGAGTATCGCGAATACGTTGCCCACCTCTATAACACGATAATTACAATTACATCAAATATATTTCATGTAAATTGGTTCGCCAAGTTTCACTGTGTAAAAGTTATCAGATCTCAAGAGTAGCCAAGCTCTTATATCTACATTTTCGTCAGAAACTATGGCTTCAAAGATTCATAGCTTATCAGTGATAATGATCAACTACAGTGCAGAGCTAATGCTAGCTACGCGCTATCTTGCTTCGACCAAAGACGTCGAACATGAATAATGTATCATGTAATAGATGTGTTTGCGAGGCTTGGCGAACCTAAATACATTACCACTATCATAATACAGTAACCTATAATATAACCCATAATACAGTAACCGATAATTGCTTGTCCCCTATAGCTTGGCCCGTTGAAGTGCCATCGTATCGTGTGTAGCAGGGGCTGATGGAGGGGTGAAGGCCCTGCCGGCCCCAAGCCGACGGGTGGCGATGGTGGGATGGGCCGGCGAGGTGATCATCTCGGCCGTTGGGTTGGATGGTTCGCATTTTACTCGATCTGGCACCAGTTCCAGCTCCGGGCGACCGCTAGGAACTGATGTATTCGTGTAGGTATTTTGTCATATCTATGTGTGTAATAAAGAGTTTTCAGTTACTTATTTTAAAGTACTTAATTGTGCTTCGTATAGCTGAAGCAGTTGCTTCGAAATGAAGTAGGTATAATAGGTGTCGCCTAACCTTTGATGAGACTGGACGTTAGCTCGCGAGAAGTGTTATGGGACAAGCGCATCCTGGAAATTATGAGCAAAATCTCTCTCCATTTGGTGGAGTACAGACACACTTGTTGAACGTTGCCAAATTGGCTTCGTTCTAATCGGTGACCAATCATGACCTCTCAATAAGACTGAATATTGTTGTTGTCCCTGCTGGTTTTCGTATCTGACATATTGTCTGGCTATGCTGTCGTATGCATACAAAAGTCAACAGGTATACCAAATGAGGGAAGCTTGTTTAGAAGGCCTGTCTGCCAAACTCTGTCGAATGCCTCAAATGTAACGAGAGACACGATAAGGGCCTTGCCGTGTTTCTGTATGGCTTCATTCAGTAGAAGTGCGGTACATACACAAGGTCCCCAGTCGCCCGACCACGACGGAATCGAAACTGTCGCACGAAAAGATTTTAGACCATGGGTACGCCCGAAACACCCCAGAATGGCAACCTGAGCTCTTCTATAATTGATTCGTTCGCCAACCGCCAACGATTTTTCTCGAGATAGCTGTGCAACCTATCACGTGTGGCTAACTTGTTACTTGTGCCTCGAACCTCCTACGGTCGGTTAGCTCCGGCACCATGTTTTGGATCCCGCTGCCCTCCGAAGCCGAAGGCATCCCGTACCGGAATGATGACCAATATAAAACTGTCTCACGAAGCGCCACACCTACCCAGACCCATCCTCATGATGGAGCACGGCCTAAACAAAAGGAGTGGTCGGTGACAAGCCGCGGCCAAAGCCTACCACCAGAATATGTTGTTTGAATTCCTCTCCTCTCACTTCCCGCTAAAAATTGAATCGATCGATTAAGAGAACCTATATAAACTTGGAGCTTGGAGGAAATAAAAAGTAATAGGTACAGACTAAAATGATACGAAGAACTGAGAAGGCAGGCATGAAATGTAAAGGAAAGATAAGGACGGTATTTTCATTTTTTTGTTCAACCTTACTGGAAAGGCAAAGGGATCTAGCCCATACAGCTAGGACTCAGCTTCATTGAGTCTGCTGAAAAAAATAACGTTCACTTCAAGGCCCTAGCCCCGTCTTCAGTGTTTCTTACTCTACTTCCCCACAATACCACGATCGTTACGATATTGCTATTGCGGCTTCTTCGAGCAACCTGAAAGTTCGTTCGTGCCTTTATTTGTATTTCTTCATCTCTATATACTTTCAGAGGCATTTGTTACATATTCCACTATCACTATGTGTATCAAAATCCGAAAAATACTATAAAAAAGTACCCAATATAAAAGAGCCACAACTTCATTCCACAAATTCCCAAGTTGTAATTAGCGGCAGTTCTTTTTCTATTCTATAAAAACGCAACTCAAGGTCATGTCGATGTCGTATGTACTGTATTATCCGATAAGAAATAAAATACCTGCGTTATCTCTTTCTTACTAATGGTCTTATATATCGCTATAGCGCCACGTTTGGTAGTAGAACAATTCCTTGAACTGGTCGTGTAATATTTCGTTTCAAATGAAAGCTAATGGCCGCCACGGTCTAATCACGAAACAGCTGATGTGCGTCGTTTGGATTTTTCAATGAAATTTTGTGTTGTACTCTATAATTTGCGTAAAACTACTTAGATGATACATAATTTGTGTCCCTACTTTGTGTGGAAATCAGGGTTTGTGCAGCAAGTTTTGAAAGTAGTGTAACTGTAGATTTGTGCGTTTTCTACATAGCTGGCTTTTTCAGATGTCACTGACCATACAGCAAATAATTTTGGATGCGAAAAGACTCGCGGGCCGTCTCAAAGAGCGAGAAACTGAAGCCGATGCTCTGTTGACCGAGACTCAAACTGCGTACAGACAAATTCATACGATGAAACAGGTAACAAAAGAACTTGATGCCTTCAGTTTCTACGTTTAGTATCTAGGTATTTTTACTATTTATAACAGTAAGTAGGCAACCTAATGTGTACCACATGTTCTGGTAATTAAGCCTATGCGTAACGTAAAAGATAATTTCGCAAACGGGCCAACTGAACATAGATCAGTTCATTGACCTTGAGCACCTACATTCTAAATATTTATAGTAAACAAAAATGTTTGTGTGGTTAATAATTCTTATTAGATATCAAATCAAATAGATTACAAAGGGATCTTTGAAACTAACTGCAGCTCTTGTGAAAATATTTCAGTACAAAGAAGAGGTTGATACATTGAATGAAGCATCAAGGGAGAGGCCAAGAGGAGCTCTCATTGCTAGTATAGAACGAGAATCTCGACTGATGAGGGATGTGCAGCGGGAGAACGGAGAGCTACGAGCTGCTCTTGAAGATCACAGACGAGCGCTTGAGCTCATCATGTCAAAATATAGGCTACACACGGAGAAGAGAGTATGGGAGTCTAGGATAGATTTCACTTCGGCAATTAATGATAAACAGCAGGAGGTAAGTTATAAAAGTGAAATTTCAACTGATTTTATCAGGTCAGGAACATGCTAGTGATACCCCTGGTATGGCAAACATTTTTAGCCAATGGGAATTGCTTACCGTCAGGCGGGCTGTATGCTTGTCTGCCATCTTAGTGGTGGTAACAGCTATCAACATTATTTATGGTTGACATAATGTAGGTAGTTATCACAGATGATATTGTATGGGCAACACAATAGAACCTGCAAATTTTTTCCTTCATGGTACAGTCTATCATATGTGATATCATGTAAATAGTTTAATCCATCCATGGGATGCTGTAGGCATCTTCAATAAAGTAGCAGGAAGCCTAAACTATTACAAGGAAAGTCCCCCCAAGAACCCGAACACATCAAATTAAATAAAACTTTTTGGACTTGCTAAGTATTTGTTTTTAACACTTTATGCACAAATAGTACAAAGGTGGACCCCGAAAAATAAAAATTGCATGTGGTGCATTAAAATTTACAATAAAATTACATTTACATACTTATTTACAAATACAATTCTACCCACTAGTATTCCCATACTGAAACTCAATAAATGAATTAAATACTTAAAACCAACAACAACATGATAACAAAACTATCTACTACTGGTATATCAATTTCAGTCAAGTACCTAGTAAGATCACTCGCAAAAGTAAAAGAAGAAAAAATAAATTTAAGTTTTTGGGTATTACTAAGAATTTAGAAAATGTTCTCTTAACAGTTTTTTTTAAGGAAGGTTTGTTGGAGCTTTGTCTGATGAGTATGCTGTTTTGAACGTAACCATATACTTCATTCAAGCTCAATCCCATACTTGGCCAGTCCAAGTATGGGATAATCACAATCTATGTGGACGTTTTCCCTTTGGATTACATACAAGTACTATTGATATCCACTATTTGTCAAGTGGATGACATAATATGATACTTAAGTATTATTTTTGGTATGATGATAACTTATCAGCCTTTGATCTGGCTGTGATATGGCTGGGAAAATGAAACTATTATTTGTCACAATATTATATATTTATTTATATATATAAAATTTTATATGTATTAATACCAAACTTATGCTATATTTAAATATATATTATCAAATATTTGTTTGGTGCAAATTAAGCAATATTATTCTTTCAATTTCCTTGTTCTACGAAAACCGGAATATATGCGATGAAATCTACCACACGACCTGCATAGTCCTTCTACTATCTAGCCCTAGGTTGGGATTGAGAATGAGTGAAGTATATTGTTGTGTTCAGAATAGCATACTCTACATGCCCACAAAGTTCCATTCAATTTGGTGTTTGGATGCGTGGACTTCCTTTGTTAGCTGATTTCCTAATCCAACTTTTCATGCATTAGATAGCACCATGCCGACAATATGAAACCTCCATACAGCACATTGTACTTTAATTATTATTATTGTTATATGTATCTTTACATTTCTCAGTATTAAAGAGATACTGGTATTTTGATGACACACACAGGCTAATTATTATTATTTATTATACACTAGCAGCTGTAAGCTGATGCGTGTATATCACAATATTTAGTTCTTGTAATGTCTATCCAGTCTATTTTTAAAACAGTTCACTGATGGAGCACTGATCACTGATTCTGACTTTGATTACAATTACCTATGATCTATTTACTTTTACAGCTAATTCGTCAACAAGCAGAGAGGATTAATGAAATGACAAGTATTATGTACAAAGCTGTTACCTTGGATGAAAATGGAGAGACAAGGAAAGAAGAAGAGGTATACCAGAGACTCATCACTGAGAACAAGGTAAATCATGAAAGTTGCTTTGTGAACCAAAAATGTAACTTGCCCTTTACTTGTAGTTTTGTCTACAAATGGGCCCAAGCCAATCTCTCCTTGTTGGGGTCCGTCTGCTGATAGATGGCTCTGGGGAATCAATTTTTCCCTAATGGTATGTGCTGGTCAGATAGTGGTCGTAGCATGTAAAATGTCAAAGTTTTGAAATGAAACGTCAATGAAGGCGTCACCGTGTAGCGACCCGCGGGAAGATCGCCCTAACCCTGTGTTTAGTGGGTTAGGGTCACATTTTAAAGAAATTAGACAAGAGAAAAGTCTGCTCTCCTATTAAATATAACGGCGTGGGGGTGGTACTCTGCAAGGAGTTTCGGTACAGCGTCTTGGATATAAAGCGTGGGTGCGACCGCATTATGATTGTGGGAGGGGCTTATAGAACGGGTGGTGAATCGTGACTAATTTGATAAGCGTTGTAGCGATGCGGGCAAGGCGTTGTTATGGATCTGCGTGTAAAGCCCTTAAGAAAATACCGGGGGCAGCGCTGACGGTGGTGGCTGCTTGAAGGAACTTCATCACTTCTCAACTATTTTAAGTGTGAGCGACAGCCAGCGAATCCGTCTAACTAACAACTCTGAGGCAGACCTTGGGCAGTTATCTTACGAACGACGAGGACGGCGAGGGGGTGTCTAGGAGGGGCGGCAGGTTTGATTGGGAGATCTAGTTGTGGAACGTCACTGCCAGATAGACTAGGATGAAAAAGACTTCTTTAAAAAGTGCCATACATTCAGATCTCCTGATTCACGCTGCGTTCAGGAATGTCAAAGATGAAAATGAACGTGCGGTAGAAATAGTCAGAAGATACCACTTACGTCCTTTGTACGATAAATTGAAATCGTCTGAGGGATAGAAGAAACCCATTTACAAGTTGCTACAATTTGGGGTCAAAACAGTACATTATATTTTCAACCCTCACTGTAACCTTTTATGTGAATGAAAAGAGATGATGATGCTGCTCTTATTTCCACGAACTGCTGGCTAAATAATAAGTATAATGGAGTGGAGACGGCTCTTCGCCGGATGAAGAATCGGCTGTCGAAATTCCTATTGATGCTTGGAAATCGATGGGTTCTCGTGGTGTTAGCATCCTCATCGACCTTTATAATCACATCCACCTCACAGGGTATATTATGCAGGCTTAGTATCATTACTCATTACTCTAGTCTTCAACGGTAAGGGCTCGGCGCAGAAATGCAGCCACTATCACAGCATAAACGAGATCTCACACATACCAAAGCATTGTAGGCTCTTGGATCAGATAGGAATGTACAGTCTCAGAGTGTCAGTATGGTTTTCTGCCAGGGTACGGGACCATGAAGTATTCAAGTATCGAAGGAGTACCTAGTACACTCCTGTTACTTTCCTGTTTCTGGACTGACTGTGTCCGCCCTTGTGAGATGATCTGTTGGGCGTTGCGATCCAAGACACAAAGAAACACGTGTTTTACAAGGCACAAGGGCTTTGTAAAACACATGGAATGCTAAATAAATTGAAATTGAGACTTATATTGTTGATATTTACTACTGTTAGTGGTTCCAAACCGTTCCCAGTTGTTTAGGGTGCACCGGAGTCCATTTCTATTCTATTTCTATACTATTTCACAACAGATAGTCATATGAGAATAACTGTCTGATAATAAATGTCCCCTTAATGATGAGGCCAAGCCTACGGATCGGCTCATATACCTGATCTGTATTTAGCACAAACGGGGACGTCGACACCGACATCAAACTCGAATATCCGCGGCCTTGAGCCAAATAGCCGGAGGTGAGTAATATGGGAGTAAGATCATCATACCCTACGTCTTCTTCACGGAAATGAAAATGCTGCGGTGGATGTGTCGAGTTTCACGCGAAGACTGTGTCGGAAACGCTCAAATTCGCGGTAGCCTTCACGTCGTTGCCATAGCAAGAGTCTTCGACATCTCACGTAGACTGGAAAATTACTTCTAATACTTTTCCTGACGTCGCTTTTGGCTTGACGTCGTCACAAGCCCGAAAGAAGAGGACAAAGAGAAATAACCCCCCATTATTTGGTATGTGTGAGAAATAAGGCGCACCCCGGATCTTCGCGCGCCGCGCAAGAGAACAACCGGCATTAATGCCAGGATGATTATGATTCAAGTAATGAATGGGTAATGGTCGACGTATATGACTAGATATAGGTAAAAGAGGTTGTATTATTGTGTTGTGACCATGTATCGATGGGGCGTCGTCGATTTGAAAATAGTGTATTATGCTTACATAATTATTTTTTATTTTATTTCTGTTACTTAACAAATTAAAGATGTATTTTTAGCTATGATGTCTCAACTTTTGTTTGTGTGAGTCTTGTTGGTTGTCCTAAACAAATAAAATAAAATTTAAACCGGCCAAGTGCGAGTCAAGCTCGCATGCAAAGGGTTCAACAAGATTTTGATGCCAGAGCAACATGAAATTCGTTAAATTCTATTCGTTAGATTCTAAATAAGCGTTACGTGAACGCGAATTCAACTCACGCTTAACCGGTTTTTAGCATTTTAGTTATATTTTAGTATTAGCACTATCATCTTTAAATATAAATTATTACGATAGAAAAACAGGCTTGTGACAGATAGACGGACGTACGGACAGACAGCGAAGTCTTAGTTTGGGTTCCGCTTTTAACCCCCGACGAAAAAAGAGGTGTGTTATAAGTTAACGTGTGTAGCTGTGGCTTAGTGTCTGTCTGGGGCATCGTAGCTCCAGAATGGATGACCGATTTGGATGCAGTTTTCTCTGTTTTAAAGTCAGTTTATTCGAGATGGTTTTTAGCTTTGTTCCATTAAATCGGTTCAGTTACCTTAGAAAATATTAAGGTTTAAGTAGACTTGGTAGGGGGTTATCCGACTTTTTCTGTCGGTTAGATTATATTAAGCAGCACCCCTACTATGAGAGCTTATTCAAGTACCGTTGACAGCGTAGATTCTATATCTACCGTGGAGGTTACACAGGACCTTGTATTGAAGCACCTAAAATCTTTGGATGGATCTAAGGGCCCGGGAAGTGATGGTATACCTCCTGTTTTTCTACAGGCGTGTGCTGATTGCTTGACATCTCCCATAACAGTATTATTTCGTCGTTCCATTGAGGAATGTACCTTTCCTGAAATTTGGAAAAGAGCCCATATTACACCCATACATAAAAAAGGTTCTAAGACCTCTATCGATAACTATCGTCCTATTTCAAAATTGAATATAATCAGTAAAGTCTTTGAAAAAATAGTTTATAATTCTCTTTTCAGCGTTGTGGTAAACGGAATACCAGACACTCAGCATGGTTTCCTTCGGAGACGTTCCACCATCTCAAACCTGTCGCTGTTTACAGACTATGTACTTCGTTACATGGAAGGCGGGGGTCAGGTTGACGTGATCTACACGGACTTCGAAAAAGCATTCGACCGTGTGGATCACGACATCCTACTTCGTAAGCTCCTGGCTCTGGGAATTCACGGAGATTTACTGCGGTGGATAGAGTCGTATCTGACTCGGCGGTCTCAGGCAGTTACACTTGGCGGTTATAAATCTGAGTACATAACCATTTCGTCCGGTGTTCCCCAGGGATCTCATTTGGGTCCCCTTTTCTATAACGCGTACATATATGATATAGGTAACTGTCTCACTTTCGCACGTGACTTGCTTTATGCTGACGACAAAAAAGTCTTCCTTTTCATACAATAATTCTCTGATTGCGAGCGATTACAGGAAGACCTAAACAGTTTAAACAATTACTACAAAAATAACAACATAACGGTCAGCATAAGCAAATGTCAATGTATAACTTTTACTCGGAAATCTAAATCAATTAAATATAATTACTCACTGAACGACGTCACATTGGAAAGGGTCGATTTGGTGCGAGACCTGGGTGTCTGGCTGGATTTTAAAATGTCTTTCAATGCGCACATTAATTATATAACGGAAAAATCATTTCGTAATCTCGGCTTTGTTTTGCGCACATGTAAAGCATTCAAAGGTACAGAGAGTCTAAAAATTGTGTATTTCGCCTACGTGAGAAGCATTTTGGAGTATGCCAGCTCTATTTGGTCTCCTGTGTACGCAATCCACAAGGGTAAAATTGAACGTATACAGAAAAAGTTCCTAAAGCACCTGAATTTCAAATTGGGACAAATTGGACTTATCTCGTATGAGGGTAGCTGCAATACGCACCACTTCTTGACTCTTGAGAAGCGCCGTAATGTTCTGGACATGGGATTTCTTTACGATATTGTAAGTGGACGTCTTGATTGCCCGGAGCTTCTGCCACATGTCTCACTGCGAGTACCCTCACGCAGAACTAGAAATACCGCCCTGTTTCATGTTCCATTCCACGCAACCAATTACGGTAAAATGTCGGTACTGACGAGAATATTTGATATCTATAATAAATATTTTTCTTCAGTAGATCCTTTCTCTGTCTCCAAAGATAAATTTAAAACTAACGTGAAGTCGATACTTTCGAACGAACCCCGGTGATTGCTTTTTGCTCAGCCATCTTCTCCTATACTTGTTTTGTAGCCTAACGTACTCGTTAGGCTACTGCCTAGCCTATGTTAAATTATAGGTTTAACACTTTACTTATTTAAGGTTTTTAAATTTTTAGTTTTTAATAAGCTTTATTAGCAGGCTTTAGAATGCCTAATTTCACATTTTTTTTCAACATTTCCGCACATATTAACATGTAATCTGTGGATAACTGTTATTGGCCCAGTTCTTAATTGTACTTGAGATATGTATTTATGAATAAGTTGGCTGTTGTTATTCCAATGAATAAATAAATAAATAAATACCCTTCGGATGTGGAACCCTATAAACAAAGTCGACCGACTCCTAACGGACGGACGGGCCCCTGCTACACGGGTCTCCTCGGTAATGGTTACAATGAAACCTACCACCTACCACATTTCTATCTAGACTAGAGCCATTTATATGGCGCCAGGTGTCAAGAGAATAGGTATTGGTGTAAGTGGGTGACCTCCCCTGCCCTAATTAACCCAGTAATTCACCAAATCTAAAAATAGATAAGAAAGGCGCCCTATGACCTTTACAAGGTTTTCTGTCCATCTTGTATGCTGCGGTTACCGTTCGGTTCTGCGAGCGACAGCAATAAAGAGTAAAATGTGTGCCCCCTTTGTACTTATAGAAAATACGTGACAGAACGTTACAGTAGGACCAACCTCTTACATTCGTAGGTGTCGTACAAGGCGTACGTTGTAATAATGTTGTCTGTTGTAAATGTTTTCGAGGCAAAAGATCTAGTCTCGGTAGGCTGGAAAATGGGCAGCAGTGTTTTCCATTGTTATATTTATAACACTGCGATCTGTAAGTGGAGATTATGGCCATTACCTCCTCTTTCGTGGGACAGGCCCTAATTTCTGTAGTGGACTGTTATAGGGATGACGTGGCAGAAAAGGCTCCTGCAAAACATCAGTATCACGACGCCCTTGGAGCATAAGTCATAACATTGGACACTATATTGTAATCGACATAATACCTACTTTATAATTCAACTTACTTTTACAGGGCCTGAGGGAAATGTTGGATTTGTCAAGGCGATACGGGTCAGACAAGTGTGCAGCACCTTCCACGGAGGACAAGGACGTACAGACCGACGGGCCGCCACTAACGGGAGCGTGACGCCCTGCGGTGGAGCCCCGCCGCCTCTGAACTGGCGCGCCCATGCGACTTTCGACGCAACCATAGGTAGACAACACCCTGTCCGCACATTTGTACACCAGACCTCGCCCCCCTACCTTCACTTAATTGGACCTTTAAGGACGATAAGCATTTATCATCACCTCATGTACACGTTGACGAGTTTTTGGGGACCGCCATCAAGATAAACAGACTTATTTCAGCAATAACGAGTATTAACTTAGCTATTGTGATAGTCATATTAACTCCCGTGACACGGGACGCCCAAAAAACTATTTATAATATGTGGAGATCGAGTTTCATATACTTTACTGACATCAGATAGGTATTGACTTCTTGACAGTTCACCACATACTATATTCGAATTTCCAGTGTGAAATCAAAAATAATACAGCGAATATCTACATAGTGAATTTCAAATTTTTTAAATTAATTAATTTCTTTGGTTGTTATCGATGTTGGATATTATAATATTAAAATAGATTTAAATCTACCATTTCTATAGTTTATGCTAAATGGATTGAGAATGACGTACGTTCTGAACTAATTTGTAAGTGGTCATAGCGATAGCTTTACGTAGTTGTATTAGTTAAAAATGGATGTAAAACATTTGAAATATCACAATAATCGCTCTGAGTGCATACAGAAGAGTTTCTATTGAGAGGTCAATGTTGGTATGTTATTCTCAATCCATTTGGCACGAATTATATTTAAATTACAAAATAATTAATGTTATACCGAATACAACTGGAGTCTTTATGTGTAAGCAAACATGAGGCCGAAACTGTGATCTTACATACTTGCTGTTATTTTTATGGAACAACCATTTATGCTCTTATGATGGAGTGTAGTTGGAAAAATGAGTGTTGTCGCACTCTTATAAATCCTTATGTAAAATGAGAAGATTTTCATTGTCCTATTTATGTATTACACAGCATAATTACATATATTTTAAATTTAATTTAATATGCTCACTGTAACCTTAGCACTCCTCATGGTCGGGAGTTGTATTGTTAGAATACTCTTTAAATTTGGGTTTAATAAATAGATCTTTAGAATGCTTGAATATCATCTAGAATAATTTTATTTGTAAGTACAGTACTTTCTGGGACCCTTATCGGATAGATGAAAATAGAAGTATCTATAGCAAATTACATTAACTACTCACATGAAGTGCTAGTCAATTCACTCAGAGATTACATTGGTACTGTATTTACTTTCTGCATTAGTATTATAATCCTTCTCCTGTTGTTGAACTATAGTTATTAGAAAATTCACTATTATAATGTGAGTCATCTGTTGTGATTGTTGTTCATGATAGAGTGACTATGTGGTAGGAATTATTGAGTATGTAACTAAATATTTACTCAAATATGCAATATTTTTTCATGCGATTTAGTGAGATCAGCTTTGAATGTTAGGAGCATTATGTTAGAAGTGATACTGTAGTAACTTTAGGTAGAGGACTTCTTAATTGTGAGAAAGGCAAGCAATAGTGCTGAGCTGTTTCATTCACTTACACCATTGGACCACCCGCGTGAGCAGCCTCACATGGTGATTGGTGTCTACCTATACTCATGGTGTAAGTGGTCTATTTGTATCGGTAAAAATTGTAATTTGCGGGATTATAATATCTTTAGAAATATAAATAGTTAATTAAAATAGCCGTCCTCATCTATTTCTGGCATTGATATTTACACAATAATCATAATACTTTTTATAACTTATAATAACTATTGACAAAATATGCAGGTTTAGAAAATTTTATGGAAATGGTTTATTGATATTGAATGGAATGGGAAATGAGATATCAGTTGGAATATATTGAAATGGAAAATTAAAATGCTAGTGCTGCTAGGATTTCTCTTAAGGTTGCAAGTTATGTTTATGTATGTTATGGGAAATTGGTTAAGTTTAATGCAACTTATTACTATAATTTTAGACAATTTAGTGAACTTCTTGTTTAGGAAGTTTAAGTAACGTTAGAGTAAAATTTAGTTTATATTTTCCTTCTTATAAAATTTTGTTTTAGTATAAATTTAAATGGAGTTATAGTTGTTCTCTAATTGTTTGGTATCATATAGTTGTATAGGTTAAACATACAACAAAGACATGCACAAATGAGTATTAAGTAAATATTTTACCATGTATCCATCAAATAGTATTATTTCTGAGTCTACAGATCATGTGTTGAGTTAGGCACTGACCAAACCGTAGCTCAAAATACGCTGTCGCTGCGTATACGCAGCTCATTGGCTCATGCGTCGCGTTTTTGACGCGTACTCTCTACACCAGAGCTCAAAACACACCGAAGCTAGCTGCATGGCTTCACATGGCGTCTTGTGGACGCAACCACACCGGTCGACGTAAACGACGCCACTGTGTCGTACTGTCTGTCTGTCTGTGAAAAAGTGACGCTCGAGACGATAGGCCGCGTATACGCAGCGACAGCGTATTTTGAGCTCTGGTGTAGTAAATGAAAAGTGTATTGATTAAGGACCGCTGATATAAATTGAATAAGTTAATATTGTATTAATAATTATAAATAATTAGAGCTACTAGGCTTTACTTCATTGTGAGTTTTAAAATATAAATGCAAATAATTATTATACAAAGTATCAAATATAAAGATAAATCTTTATTCGTACAACTGCTGTACGAAAATTTTGTGTCAAAAGCCTCCTAGAGGAATTGTAATAAATTGATTTTTAGGATTGTTACAGTTGAACAGTGCATAGAATAAAATGCAAAGTTTTTAAAAGAAACTCTCGCAACAAATGTAAAGTTTGCTTATGCTCTTACTGATCAAGGCTGATCAATTTAATGATTTTAAGATTACGTTCGAATTTTGATGTGACCATTATTGGATAACATAGTTTCAGCGAGATGTCCTATCTAAGGTAGGTATTTGGACATCTGTACAAACAATAAAATATGGATTAGTACTTATACATATAAATAGAAGTGTTTTGAAAGATTGTTAATTTTTCAGTTTTTTCACAGGTGTATGTAAAAGATTATAAAAGCAATGATAGATGGTACTAGTTTTTTCTGCTGTAGAACAACAATGTAGAGCAAAAACTATAAATGTATATGTAAAATGTAATTGATAAATATATACTTACATTATAAATTAATGCTAGTGTATTATTTGGTATACCATATAATGAGACAGTCCTTTGTAATTAAAACTCTTCATAACATAGATTAATAGTTTATTTGAATTAATTACACATCACTTACTCACATACTCGCCTACAAAAGTGTAAATTAAAAACACACAGATCATACTCTAGTTTGAGTATACTCGACAGGGAACTTGAAAGAGTGCTGACCAATAGCTTGGATGTTTGGCAGCAGACCAGCATTAGGAATAATGTTCCAGGAGAGTGTTAATGTAACATTGTTGTGGCCCCTGAAAAAGAATTTAGTTTCCATTTAGTTATAACAAGGTGTAATGGGAATAAACACAATATCTACCTGCCTGACTAGGTATCTTTAAAAATAAGTAAAGGGTTAACACTTTAGCTGCGGCCGACTCAATAACGAGGGAGTTTCCTAATGTGGATGTTGCCATATTTAATGACACAGTGTTAATATAGAAAAAGAATTCCAAATCTGTCAATAAATGACAGATTTATAGAATATTTAAGGTTACATATTTTCTCACAAAGTTATTGCTGCCGCGATCTAGCTGTGACATCACCAGTGTCACGGTTTCACACTGTAAGGTTAACCTTGATCAACCTCGATTCGCCAATGGTTGCAGTGTTAAAGTTCCATTAGCAATGTACAAAACGGTCACCCATCCAATTCCTGGACATTGTGAGCATTGCTTAACCTTGGTTATTGGTCTCAAAAGCATGCTGCCACTAGACTATTGCCACTCTCCCAAAGTTTGATGCTTATAAGCGATAGAAAAAAACCAAATTCCTCCGAAAACACCATAAAATTGTGTTTCATGTATGAAGATACCCCTTATTTTTTAATATATTATTATTGTTAGTGCGGCTATAGTAACACATACTCTTTGAAAAGTTCAAGTGTCTAGCTACTGTTGTTTCAAAGATATAGTCGCCAAGAGTATATGTAGTGTATGGGTAGTGCCTTAGTGACGGCCGGCCTGCCTGGTGAAGTCACTAATTATGAATGAAATTACTCTTGCAATCGCAACTTGAAAGTCTCATAATACGTGCACTAGAATACTTAGCACTGCTGTAGCCTCTCTGTGGGGAAAGTGTTAAGCTGTGCATCACCCATACAAGTATGTATGTATTAATGTAAACTCTTTATTGCATAAGAATTAAATACAGAATTGAGAAAAATAAAATTTTACAAAGCAAGTACAGTTCCATACAAAACTAGAAATCTATCCACTCTGTTCAAGCCAAATCTGGTTTAGTGTAAGAGATATCTCTTACACTACATATTCTGACTTATTGTCATTTTTATATGACTACTTACAAATACATTTTTCTTTAATACTCAAGATTAATAAAAATAACAGACTAAATGGGTTCCTCTATCATCAAAAATAGAAATGAGCCTCCAAAATAGCTGGATACAACAGTGTTTTTATCATGATTTGGTCTAATCGGCTTGAAGGAGAGAAATGGGCGGAAAGAGAGGTCAGCCCAGCGATGACTTAACCTTGTTGATGATGACATACATGCCAGCAAACTCACCAGAACAGAGTAAACAAGAAGTTGGTGGACCCCAGGCCCTCGAGTGCCAAGGGGAAAACATGATGATCATGGCTTTTCAGATGAAAAAGCTTGATACAAATAATAAACATTAATTATACTTACTTTAAACCATTTCCATCATCCCAGAAATAGTATTTTGTGTTCATATTCTTAAAGTCTAGCACAGCATTTTCTCCTCTCAAGATGATTTTGTCCCATAATACAACTTGGTTTAACTCATTGTTTGGTGTGGTATATTCAGCAGTTAGGTACAAAAACAATTGTTTTACGTTCCAATTGAAGAGTTGAGCGAGATCAGTCTTCAGATCAAACGTAAGGAAACCCAGATCATTTCTTTCTCTTGAAGCTCCGTAGTCCGGTACATTCTTTCTACAAAATGAATTAAAATATAGTAGTTATTGATCAATGCTGCCACTAAAGAGTAAACAATTGATAATTCACTTACACGACTACTTTTACAGTGTTCATTTGTGTTGCAGTCCTGTAGTCCACGGTTAACGTGGAAAGGAAACATAGGAAAGTTATACATGCTAGCACGCTTAAAGTATACGTTAAAATAGCATTCCCTCTAGTTAACACGGAATACATTTTGTAATGATTTCAATATTAAAGAAATTACAGTAATCGGTGCTCAAATTTACGAAAAGTAAAAACCACCGTAAATAGATGGTTTTTAAAGTGATGACATGACATTAGAGACACGTCATTCCAAACGTCAATCGCATTTTTTTTTATTTTGTGCTCTTAAGGCTAGGCAGCTGAATTACAATTTTTACAGCCGTTTATATATCTAAATATTCTCGTCATAGAATACTAATATTAAATATTAATCGTCTTTTGATGACTGAGTTCTCGTGACGAGACTTTCGATGAAAGATCGGTGTGACCTGGTAAAGATCGCAGGTTAGTAGCTAGTGCTGGACGCGGAAAGCACAGGACCCGGGCCGGAGCATTTAGAGCCGGGCATTGCATTGGTAACGCCCCTGGTGTTGCTGATGTCCATAGGCGGCGGTGACCACTTTCCATCAGGTGGCCCGCTTACCTGTAAGTCTGCCGTATAACGCAGAGTAATGAAGATAACTGTCCAACTCCAGATTAACATCTAGCATAAAATCTAAGGCGCGTGTGGTCTTCTGGCTAAGGGGTTCGTCTCCTAAGCGATAAGTACTGGGCTTGAACCCTAGTGCCGCCATGTACCTATCAAGGACTTTTTCTGAGTTATGTGCATTAGTTGAACACTAACCGATGCTTGAAAACATCGTGAGGAAAGTTCAAATCAGGTTCAAATGGTCAGGTGCCCATATTAACAGGGTCACGGTGGTCAGATCAGATGGCAGTCTCTCTACTATTGCAATAACCTCGATCTGTCAAATCCTGGTGCATGGTGTAGGTTGACACCGGGGCCTCGGGCGCAAGAGCACGACCGAGACATTGACGCCAAGATTATTATTTTATTATTATAAAATTATAAACCATAAAACCAACCACTATCTCATGATCCCAAGCCAACCTCACCTGCCCGCTCTGGCGAACCGGCTTTTCCCTAACGGGTTTTGCGGGCCGGATGGTAGTCGCCGCCACCAAAACAAAAGCAAAATAAAACCACTACTAAATAAATAATGAAAAGATCCGCTACAAAAAATAAACACCATGCTAGGGCGTCGCCGTTGAACGACGCGCAGGCATATCGCCCTACACCTGCGATAAGTTGGCTAGGGCTACCCTGTCACGCGCGGGCAGGGTTAAAGAAGTTAGCGCCTAGTAGTAGGAAGCTCCGCTTCGCCACCCTGGACGTTGGCTCACTGACTGGCCGGACTCGAGAGCTGTCCGACTTGTTGCACAGGCGCCGCGTTCAGGTGGCATTTCTGCAGGAGATGAGGTGGCGTGGCTCCAAGTCTAGGGAAATCGGGCAGGGATACAAGCTCTTGTACACCAGATCGGCAGAAGGGAGGAATGGGGTCGCTATTGTGGTGGGCGACGAGTTCCGGAACGGCATTTCAGAGGTGAACAGGGTGAGCGATCGACTCATGGTGATCAAGGCGCAAATTGAGAGTATGACAACGAACCTCATTAGCGCCTTTGCTCCCCAGTCCGGCTGCGCCGACACCGAAAAGATTGCCTTCTGGAACAGTTTCGAAAATAGACTGCGACGTATAACATCTTCCGAACAGATTGTGGTTGGTGCGGACCTCAACGACAACGGGTGCACGGGGGCTTTGGCTACGGCCAGCGAAACAGTGAGGGAGAAGATATTCTCCGAACCTCACTGGCCGTCGACTTGGATGTGGTTAACACCTTCACCCAGAAAAGACCCGAACACCTCATCACTTATAAAAGTAGCCCGCACCAATCACAGATCGATTATCTGCTGCTCCGAAGACGTGACATCGGCCATGTATCCCAGTGCAAGATCATCCAGGGGGAATGCCTCTCTTCACAGCACCGAGTCCTTGCCATGGACGTCCGGGTAAATAGTAGACGGCCTACGGCAGATCGCTGCGTACCGTCTAGTAAATAAATAAATAAATAATTGTGGATAAATTCACACAGCGCCATCTAGCCCCAAATTAAGCAAAGCTTGTGCTATGGGTGCTAGATTGCTGATATATTACTTAAAAACTTTTTTTAAATACATACTTATTATACATAGAACACCCAGACCCGTAAGAGAAATTGAAATTCATCATTTCAATTTCTGCCCGGCTGGGAATCGAACCCGGGACCTCTTGCGTGGCAGACCGGCATGTTGACCACTGAGCTACTCAGGTCGTCGAATAATAAGTGGTGGACTCTGAAAAGCAAGAGCCAGGAGTTCAAAGGAGGAGTTGGAGCGCGAAGGGCGAAACTTCCAATGAGCTCTGGTGTCACTATCAGAAATCCATCCTCAAACGCGGACGAACAGTACTCGGCACGTCGAAAGGCGGCCGAAGAATAGACAAGGATACGGGATGGTGGAATAGTGAGGTGCAGGAAGCAGTTAAGGACAAAAAGGCATGTTTCAAGAAATGGCAGCACAGTAACTCACTATCGGATAGGGAGATGTACTTGGGAGCAAAGCGGCGATCTAAAATGGCGGTGGCAAAAGCGCGGTCGGGCCAGATGGCTGCGCTCTACGATGCGTTGGATTTTGTGGAGGGGCAAAAGCTCGTCTACAAGCTGGCAAAATCGCGGAGTCGAGCCAGTCTGCATGTGACAAAGTGTGTTGTCATAAAAGGTACGGACGGCGCTTTGCTCACAAGCGCAAACTCTATTAAAGACCGGTGGTGCTGTCATGTCAAGGAACTGTCTAACGAGGCCAACAACTACGTGCGACCACCACAGCTTCCTGCAAACCTGGGCATGATAAACCCGATTACCCCTGATGAGCTGGAGAGGTCTCTGGCACGTATGAAGAACGAAAAAGCTATTGGCCATTACGGAATACCCATAGAAACCTAGAAAACAATCGGGACCCGGGGCACACTCTTGCTCACTGAACTATTCAATAGGATCATAACTACGGGGCTTGTACCTGACGCGTGGCGCGTAAATATTATTACGCCAATCTATAAAGGAAAAGGCAGTGTGCAAGAGTGCGGCAACTATCGAGGTATCAAACTTATGAGCCACACAATGAATCTATTCAAACGGATTATTGACCAGAGCCTTCGCCAGGAATGCTCCTTGTCGGAATGCCAATGGTTTCAGGCCGCGCTGCAGCACCATGGATCCAGTCTTTGCTCTCAGGGTCCTCCAGGAGTCCCATTGCAATAGGAATCAACTGTTGCATTACGCATTTCTGGACCTGCAGAGGGCTTTCGACAGTGTCCCTCGGGAGATAATCTGGTGGGCTCTGAGATCAAAGTCTGTGCCCAAGGCGTACATTTGTATTATACAGGACCAATACTGGAGCTGTCGTCAAAACCATAGTAGGCCGTACTATTCCCTTCCCGATTACTGTTGGTGTACACCAGCGTTCTGTGCTGAGCATTTATTTGTTTTGCATTGTGCTCGATGCCCCCTCAGCGGAAATTCAGGACATGCCTCCTTGGCTTATGAAGTACGCTGACGACATTGTACTGGTGAGCAAGCTTAGGCAGGACCTTGAGACCAGGGTAAACATGTGGAAGAATGTGCTAGAAAACGGTGGTTTGAAGCTGAATGTCGCCAAAACAGAGTATATATCCAGTCGCAGTGCGGATCCCGAAACCATCCGTATAGGTAGCGAAGCTGTCAATAGAACAAATAAATTCAAATACCTTGGATCCGTGATGCACGAGTCCGGCGAAATCGGCCCCGATGTCAAATCCCGAATCTCTGCAGCTTGGGCCAAATGGCGGGAACTCACGGCAGTCACCTGTGAGCCTAAAATCCCTGTCAAGCTCAAAGGGCTCATATACAAGAGTATAATTAGACCTGTGATGCTTTATGGCTGCGAGACATGGCCAGCGCTGACGAAACACGTTCGCGAACTTCACGCCAACGAAATGAAAATGCTGCGGTGGATGTGCGGAGTTACGCGGCTCGATCGAGTACGTAACGAGTACATCCGTGGCGGTCTTGGCGTGAGGGATATCGCAGATAAGATCGAGGAGATTCGCCTGCGCTGGTTTGGACACATGATACGTAAGCCTCAGGGATACGTGGGAAATAGGTGCCTGAACCTGCTGGTATCACGAAAGAGGCCCCGCTTGCGGCCCAAGAAGCGATGGATTGACATCGCTGAATCGGATGCGACAGCCAACGGCCTACGATGCGAGGATGCCGACGACCGGGAGATGTGGAGGAGGATGAGTAGGAAAGCGGACCCGGGCAGAGGCCGGGATAGACGCTAGGACGATGATGATTATTATTTTATTAACATCTAGCGTAGAATTGTCTGAACGCAGGGCCCCTAAGGCGGCGGATGAAAGAAGAGATGGATGAGTAGAGTATCGAGAAGGACAAAATAAAAATGAATATAATTTATAAGAATTTAAAAGTAGTGACAGTGATAAAAACCTTGGCATGGGGCATGTTATGCGGAGGATTGAAAGTCATATGACAATGAAGGCGATGAATTTTAATTGGATATTTCAGTAGATAGAGGCCGACTTAAGAAAAGATGGATGGACTGTGTGAACGACGACATGCGGGTGAAAGGAGTGAGTGTCGTGATGACGAGTGAGAGTGGTAAATGAATCTTTCGTAGAATAAGTCAAATTATTTTTGCAAAAGATTTATTTATCTAACAACGTTCAAAGCATTTAAAAAAACATTGCGCATATTGAACATTATCGCCAAGAAAATCAAGTAAGCAAATACAGTTGCGTGGCTAGCGTCGTTGCAGGGCACACCGCCAGGTACCGAGCGGCAGAAGCAAACTCTCGTCTCGAAGCTTCCCTCGACTTGTCGAAAGCAGCCGCTACTGATCGCGGCGCCCTCGTTGTCTATTGCCCGGGTGCACATGTACGTCGAATTTTCCACTGGAAGGAGGTAATGCAAATGTTAGAAAGGTAATTTTAGACTGTTCGGTCGTGAAGGGGCGATTTTGTTGATTTGAGACTGCGGAAAACAGTTGGACTTGAGTCTTGTCGGATAAAATAAAAATAATGCGGATATTGATTGTTTTAAATTCGCAATACAAGTGTACTTATATTACCACCAACCACTTCTAAATACGGATGTCTAATGAAGGCATCACATTGAGCATGTAAGTATTAAATGTCGACAATTCGGAATTTCCTAGCTTCTGTCTTCAACGCTAAAATACCCGCAAGCGTGAAGAATATGACAATACTCTCCCCTGATATGGTGGAGAGTCAAATCGGACAGTGAACTTTGATTGGCAATTTAAAGGCGATGAATGCTCTGAGCTACTAGAATGCCTATCTTCATCAAACCCTCAATAAACGTTTCGCTTTACGAAATCAAATTACAAATGAGTCTTAACATTGGTCTATGTAAAATTATAAATAGATTTTTTTTTCATAACAAGCTTTTATTGCGCGGTATTGTACCTACTCATCAAGACCATTTCAAAGAGCAAAAACACGATGGGGTTATCTTAATGCGTTCATTAGCTCCTATGACCACCTTCTCACTTCATCATCAGACCAGCTCCATGGTACCACATTAATGCATTATCATCCAAGTTACATAGGTATACAAACAGCTCAATCGGATACCAATAAATGCTCGAAAAATTATTTGCTTTTTACGGACAACTTACATACGAACTGTGCAAGTTAAATAAAAGCTTGTAATATAAAGAACAAAGCTAGCAAGCTTCTGGAAAGTGCCTACGTTCCGTGCGTGTATTAAAATAAAAATGTTACATGTACCGTGACCATCGAAGTAATAAGTGTATTGTGCACAAACATCGTTGTTAGCCATCACACAACTCGCATGGTCCGGGTGGTTGCGCCAAATGTAATCCACATCGGGCCACGTTCCGTCGTCTGAAATCAGATACAATTATGAATGCTTATGACTACTAATTATCGGAGCATTAGCATTTTTACGTGGCTTCATTTAAATATTACGTATAATCAGGGTTTCTTGACGATAATGCATAGTATAATCAAACGATAGGACTCTGTCAAGCCTGAGGAGTCCGCCTGGGTACATTGTTGTGTTACGGTTTGAAGGATAAGACAGGACGGTATTTATTACTTTAATTAAAAGGCGAGCTTTTGGCGACTGTTGTCTAATGACGCAGACCTTAGGACTTCCGTAGAATAAAAAAATCGGTAACAGCGTTTTCCTAGCGTGGCGATAAAAGGCAAAAATATTGCACTGAGAGATCCAACAATGCACTGTTAGGGGTTCAATGATGACGATACATGTGCGATGTGTAGGCACGTAGGTATATCCAAAGGCCAGAGCCCAGTGTTTCCAAACTTTATTATTCCCTGGAATGATTGTTAGTGTTCCCAATCGTAACAGGCCGCAGTTTTAACCCTCCTAAAGCATATAGGTAAACATAAAACATATTTCACATTAAAACATTTGTATACCAACAGATCTAACCTGATACCACCAATGGCTCCTGGCAAGGTACGTTGTTCGCTAGACGTGTCGCGTCTTGACATGTTGCGTTCATGAATACACTCTCGTTGTTGAACCTTGGGCCTAGCCATGTGAATTGGAAGCAGCGACCAGCAGTTGTTGTGCTCGACTGAGAGACCACTGTTGCTGCGCCTGGAAAATTTGAAACAGCAATAATCATATTTGAAAATTAAGCTATAGAAGAAAAAAAAACGTAACGTTGTGTAATACGAGGCGTGTCAAGAAAGTAAGCCATTGGTGTCTTGAACGTTGTTGACACTCAGTGTCAGACCGAACAAATATCGCAGGAACATGGTCGTATGTAAACTTAAGTTGTGTTGACTATGTTATGCGTGAAATACCTATGTCTGTAAAGATTTTCCCATCAAAATCATGTCTACTAGGTGTTGAGACCAAAAAGGCATCATATTTATTGAGTTTGTAGCGATCTAATATTGTAAGACCCTAAAAAATTCAATAGGAGCATTCAAAACATAAGATATAGAAATAGAATTTTTTTATTTGGCACTCCATACATACATATACAATTTACAAACAAACAAAATCTTACTACGGACTAACAGTGTACTAACTAAAGCCGCATGTGTATGCTGCAGTAACGCAAAAAGGTATAAAGGAGGGAGGGAATGCAATAAGTATTGTACCTTGCGGCGCAGAACTGACGTAAGATATGCAGCTTAAGCCATCAAGGACTTGGACTCATTTGGCTCGAGTGTTGAAAACCAGATAAGCTTGTTGCAGTGTAAAACCTAATCTATCAATTAAAAAATTACTGTTTTTTGAAAGAAAACGTCTAAACTTTAAAATTTTAAAGTAATCTAAAACTAAAACTAAACGATCTCTATCAGGAGGAGTTGCGTAGAATGTAGCTCGGGTACCTATACCTATATCGTACCTATGTGTGTTCTTCCGCTTGTACAACGTTGTTTGTTCTGAAGAACTGTTTGACATGATGCCTACAGCTACGTTCTATCATCGCTCCGCTCGCCACCGATAGGGAATTCATCCTCACACCTTGGAGCCAAATTGTTCGCGAACTGTGCGGTTCCAAAGGAACTTTCTCCCACGCACACTAAGGTTGTGAAATGAACTACCTAGAGAGGTTTTCCCTAACCAGTAAAACATGGAAAAAAGAAAAGAAAGGGGTTATAAGATTTTTACGGGGTCGGCAACGCGTAGGTGATGCCCCTGGTATTGGAAACGTCCATAGGCTGCGGTGACTGGTTACCGGCCGTAAGCTTGTTTGCCACCTTGGTGGTATATATAAAAAAATACATCCAAACTTATCTAAATCATTTGTATCTTGTACAATGAGAGGTAGGGCATAAAGAATATCTCGTTCGAATGTTTGGTTAGTTGGGTTACTGGCGCAACAGCTGCTCATCACCACCCACCACAACCCACCACAACTCACGTAGGTTTCTTGAGATAAATAGAGAACACTCACACGTCTACATAACTAATGCACATATTATATTACGCGTAATTATTGTTATTGTCAAACACAGAAACTTTATACTACTCGTATGTCAATAAAAATATCATGATAAGTCTTACCATACAAAAGAAGACATGCCGCGATAGCAACTTTCAACTGACACATGTTTAACAATCCACCACAATATTTTTAATAAACAGTTTATCTCACCAAAATTGACACTTTAACACAGTTTTATTGAATGTATTTGTATTGTATTCCTTGTTGCATATCACTGTGTTTGTTTGACAAAGAAACGCTTGAAGTTGGCCACATTATCTTTATGAATAGGTAATGCTGTATCTTCGTTACCGGTAAATTATCAGTTATGATTTATTAAGATAAGGCCTTATCACTGGTATTTTAACAATTTGACAGTAATAATTAGGTATTTAGATCAATATCATATAATTCAGTAGAATACTGACGTCGTGTTATTTTGTAGAATTTATTTTCACTAAATATTTAATGTAAAATTTGTTCGCCAACCCTCGCAAGCTTTGAATGGTGGAAATGCATATTTTTTGTTGTTGTATGGACTGATGTTCTACTAAATTACAGCTTTCTAGCACTTAGCACTGGAGGTTAAACGTTACAGATTACTTTATTTTATTAGACTATTGCGATCTCATCTGTTGGTAAGTTACGATGGGCCGATAATGGAGCATGCCCGTCTTGGAACAGCCTATTAACTCTAACCTTTAAGGCGTCCAGATTGTAATGACCAGGGAACACACTCGCAGGAACGCGTTTCATTACTTAGCTGCACGTATTATAAAAGTTTGAAGCGGTGGAAGACCCACGATATAAGGATGAGTCCGGCGGATTGAGGTCGTGCAACTGCTTCGCACACTCTCCAAAATGTAACTTATAGAAGATCGACAGACGCGCAAACCTATGCTCGAGGCTCTGCAGCTTAACATCAGTCAATTACTGGTCAAAGAACAACCTTTATAAAAAAATTCAGCTTCCTAGGTCTTCAGGACTGCCATTTAGTTTCAATTTCATACACAAACCTGCACCCCCATTTTAAGAGAGTTGCAGGTTAAAAGTTACAGATTTTAAAATGTTATTGTTATTTGTGTGCTGCTTAATTTAAGCTTCCTAGGCCTTTTGATGAGTCAGCCAGTCAGTGCCGAAATCGACGCATTTTAAACTGAAATTTCTAACATTATCCAGCTAGACCAAAGATATAAGGGTCGGAAAATTCGATGATGATTAGTATTATATGGGAGCACTACCTGCCCACTACCTGCCTACTAGGTTAGCTACAATTTAATTAAATTCCATAGGACCACAGCTACAATAGCCTATTAGGTACTTCCATAGAATTCGAAGTGAAATTAAATAATCCCACGACTATCGGCGATGGAAAATTGCTATTGTCAAATTGTGGCAGCATATGAAATGATATCGGCCCGTGTCCGTTGGCTTCGATAAGCTGATTCCCTCCGACGTAGTCCAATCACAGCGCTTCGACAGCCAGTATTCGAGTAGATTTGTGGCCGAGCAGATATGTTCCCATTTTAAAATATGACCGTTTTCAATTGATAAATCGAGTTTGTGTCACAACCAGTATCATATTTGAATTGTGCGAGAATTTTGAATCGTTAGAAGCAATGATGATTCAAAATACCTAGCTTTGAATTTTTAAGGAAGGATCATTCGACAATATAAATATTAAAATTAGGTACCACAGAGTTTATTCGTATCGACGAGTGTGTTAGGTTTCCAAGTGAACTTTTGCACTAACACTCGTAGTATTTTTATGGAAATGATAGTGGGTGGAATCGTATAAATGTAGTCGAGTTCTTTGAGTCTCATACTCTGTTAATGTTACCCGTTCCATAATTAATCTGCATAATGTCATTATGGTAGACCAACAGGCAAGCGGGCCACCTGATGGAAAGTGGTCACCGCAGCCTATAAACATAACAGGGAAAATGCCTTTACTTGCCAATTGCTAATACATTGGCTACCTCTAAATCCGGTAGACGTTGCTTTGTCAGCAAAAAGTCCTCTCCATAGTCAAAGCCACGGTGCCCCAAATCCCTACCCCATGGAGCACTGATAACCTTACTTGCCGCCAGGAACACAATATTAAATTATAATTGTTTGATTGCGGTATTCTATAAGGTGGAGCTAGGTACTTCCCCAGTCTGGCGACGTAATTTGATCGATCAATCTGTCTACTGATAAATTTACGAATTCCTTACCCACTTCTAAGACGCACATAATTTCAAAAATACCTAAATCATAATACCTCTCACGCCTACCAAAGAAAAAAAATTAAAATACTTAGCGTCTGATTTTAATTTGAAAAGTGCACGCCAATGCAAGCATACTTCGAAATGTTAAACCACGAAACAGATAAACTCCTATTTGAACGATAGTAGAGCGCTCTTTGTGCGTTTTGCTTGTTTATTCTTTTCTATTTACAGGTCTTGTTTCGCTTGTTATAGCGCTGTAGGTAGGTTCAGTCTAGGAAAACAAGGTATTGTAGAATCACAATGTGGTTGTTTACGTTGTTATTTAGCTTCCACATCATATTTACTGCATTTATACAGGTATCCTCAGGCTCAGTCTTCCTCGTCATCCACTACATCAATTGGAACCCTAAAACTGGAAGAGAATCGGTACTTTATAGCGGTTTAACCTATTTTAATTTGCAATACATTGGGCACTTACTTATCTATATTATAGGCTTACCTTAGATAGATAGGGAATAACCTTAGATAGTCTTGGACGACGGTGAAGACAACAATTAAGTCTTTTAGTAGCTACCTAACTTAGTTTATTACCACGGTTAGTAATATTTTTATCTCGATATTTCGGTGGTAATAACCCGATAACATGTGCGATGAAAGTGTAGTGAATAACCACGAAATTATACACTATAAAAATGGAACTAATACAATGCACCTATATAAGATAGGCGTGTCCTGTCCACATTTTGTAACCATAGCTGGTTTATAAATGTTATTTATTTATTTATTTATTTAATCGTTTATTGTACACAATAATGGAAACAAATACAAAGCAAATGTAAACATGACACAAAAGGCACTACTTATTTCTATGAAGAAATTTCTTCCAGCAGGCCTACAGCAAAGAAAAAGTGATGACTAGAAGCAGCTAGGACGTGCACAATAAGAAAATAAGATACAGATAATTACGTAAATATGACTAACTAATATAAAAACTCAATAAATACTTAAATACATACATACCAATAATATAAATAAATACATATATAATACAATATTAGACAGATAGAGAAAGAAAATGCTCTGTAACTCGCTTCTTGAATACGGTGATAGAGGAGCTATCACGTACTTCATGTGGCAGAGAATTCCACAATCTCGCAGCATGCACAGTGAAAGAGTAAGAGAAAAAGTCAAATTGGTGGGGAGGAATAGCCAGCAGCGACTTGACGCTAGGACGGCAAGGCTTATCTTGCGACCGGGAAAAGAGGAATCGTTCACGGAGATAGGAGGGAGCGAAGGGGTTGTGTAGGACATTGTAAAGAGTAGAGAGAATATGAAGGTTTCTGCGCATGCGTATTGGGAGCCATTTTAATTGTGACCGAAAACTGGAAACATGATCGTACTTGCGCAACCCAAAGATGAAGCGTATGCACAGGTTTTGCAGACGTTCGAGCTTATTTAAAAGCTCTTCGGTTGCATCTAAAATACAAGAATCAGCGTAGTCGAGGATAGGGAGAAGGAGGGTTTGGGCTAGAGAAATTTTGGTCTTCAGGGGTAGGAAACGCTGGAGACATTTAAGCGAATGAAATGAAAAGTGCATTTTCTTACTAATTTCATTCACATGAGAGTCAAATATTACCCCCAGGTTTTTAGCGGACTTACTAAGTGGAATAGGAATACCGTCATAGACAATGTCAGGGACAAAAGTAAGGGCGCAAAACTTTCTATACATATATGGGCTGCCAATAATCAAAACTTGAGACTTCTTTGGGTTCACAAGTAACCCGAAAGATTTAGCCCAGGCGGAGATACGCTCCAAGTCAGCATTAATGTGTGCAAACGCATCCTCAATGTCCGCAACCATGAAGTGTCGATATATTTGCAAGTCGCCTGCGTAGAGGTGGAAGTGAGAAAAAATGAAAGAAGTGACAGTGTTAATGAAGATAGAATAGAGAAGAGGGGATAGAAAACCACCCTGCGGAACGCCCGCAACAAGATCGCACCAATCAGAGGAGGCCTCATCATAGCGGATCCGCTGCACACAACCACGAAGGTAAGAGTCAAACCACGCTATCGCTGAAGAAGAAACATGAAGCTGGCGTAGAGTAGCAAGGAGAATGTCGAAGTCAACAGAATTGAAAGCGTTACTGAAGTCAAGCAATGTCAGTATTGTCAGAGATTTATCTTCCATTGCTGAGCGGATATCATCTGTGACCTTCAACAATGCTGTAACCGTGCTATGTCCTGACCGAAAACTGGACTGAAAGGAGGAAAGAAGAGAATTTGAAATTAAATGCTCAGTGAGCTGCTTGTGGACAATATGTTCTAGGACTTTGGAAAGAAAGGGTAACAGGGATATAGGACGGAAATTGGAAAAGGAAGAGGGGTTGGAAGTTTTGGGAAGGGGGATAACATTGGCAAGTTTCCAAGACGATAGAAATAAACTTGAAGCCAGGGAGTAGTTAAAAATGTGAGTGAGAATAGGAAGGAGTTGTGGAAGTATGAGGGAGATCATTCGGGAGCATAGGTTATCATTGCCCACAGCAGTGGACGTGATGGCAAGGACATGCCTCCTAACTTCCTCCTCAGCGACAGGTGTAAAATTGAAGGAAGAGCAGAGAGGTAGTGGAAGACTGCTTAGCTCTGCTAGAGTGCGAGCCTTGACGTTTTGCTCCAGGGTCACCGGCGGAGTGGAAAAGTGGGTGTTCAGTGCGTTTAGATCATTGGAGCTATCAAAGGAGGTTGAGGATTTGCCAATACCCAGTGACCTCAGAAACGTCCAGACTTTCGCAGGAGCACCAGCGATAGAGTTATGGATATAGCGCCTCCTAGCACCTCTACACAGACGACTGCAATCGTTCCTGTAATATTTATAACGTTGAAAATTTTGAATAGAAGGAAATTTGTTGTAACGCCGTCTAGCGCTGTCCCGCTTAATCATGGCATCCTTGATTTCTTGCGTTATCCAAGGAGGAGTTAGTTAGTTTTTGTCACACGCCAAGGTGCGTGGCTAAACTTTTTGAGCTAATGTCATTTAATTTCAGTTTACTAAATTGTTTTTAAAATTATCAAATGAACTACTCGTAAAGTAGACTAATTATACCAAGTCCCATATATTGACCCGTGAGCGTAGCGATGTATCAAGAGGGAATTATGTAGAGTCATGTGAGTCCTGAATGACGCGAGGGGTTCAAGCTGCCTTATACTAAAATAGGCTTTATCTCCGAGGTAAATAAATTAAATAGAAAAAGTCATTGGACTTGTTTAATTTTATAAATAAAATCTTCATTATTATAGTTTATTTAGTGAATATAGACAGTATTAAGAAATTTCTTTGTCCTTGTGGAGAAGTCTGAACCTTTGTCTCTCTCTGACTCTGGCATCGTAGGTGAAGATCCTCGCTAAACTGAACTTGCAGCGGTACTTAATGTTATCTACCATATTTTTTTAGATAATTACACGGATCATAGGCTTGTAACTCTTCCTACTTATGTTTAGTAAGCTCTTGGTCTAATACAACTGAACAAGGAGAACAAGACTAACCTACTTTTAAAATAAAAGGATTACTAAGTTGTGTAGCACTATGTTGCGTTGGCTTTTGTAGTTCAGCGCTCCGAGCTCTTATTCCGCAGAGTTTACTAGTGTTTATTATGATGTATTGTTGTGTATGTAGCCTTCGATAAGAGGCTGGTGTTGATACACTTGAAATAAGTTTGAAACAATACCAGATCATCAACAATAGCAAACCAAGCTACAATCAAGTTATTCATGATTGTTGTACACACGAACGCACTTCCATTTACAGTAAATAATCATTTTGGGGTTGCGCTATTGCGCGCGAAGGCCCGGGGTCCGCCTTTATCATGATTCAGGATTTGGAAGATCAGGTAATTATAATAGAGCGACTGCCATGTGGCCGCCATGAATCAGTTAACTGAGGAACCTGACCAGATTGGATCATGGTTACACATTCAGTCGCCTGAATATGCAGGTTTCATAACGATGTTTTCCTTCACCGTAGATCGAGATGTACTGTTCATAATGTACAAAACTCAGAAAATATCTATGGTACTGGGGTTCGAACTCGGCACCTCTCGCTTACGAGTCGGGGCCGTTAACCATCAGCTCACCGACGCTCCTACGTACAGGCCGGTAACTAATGCATAGCGGCTAGTTTCAGCTTCGTATTAATTATTTACACACATACGACAGATATAAAAAGCATGGCGTGTATGTTTCTAATCTTATCAATCCCTATATAATTCTTATCAATACGATGAAACAAACGTGGATTGAGATTGGCTTGAAAAACTATTTTTAGTATCAGTGTAATACTGTCTACGGTGATGTGTATTTTGAAGACAAATTGTTGACTTTTTCAAACTTGAAAGTTTAATAGTAAAAAGACGTCATGGGTTCTATTGCAGTCAACAATTTGCCCGACGAAATTCTGCAGGATATTTTTATACGTTTGAGTGGCAAGGATATCCTGAATGCCAGTAGAGTTTGTTGAAGTGCCTGTCGCTGACACAGCGTGGTGGACAACTTCAGTGAGAAGGTCTGGAGGAGATTGTGCTCCACAGATTACGCGAGCATTTATGAAGATGGCTACCGGGTATCAGGGCTGAATTGGCGGGAATTGTATAACTCTTTCTCTCTCTGGGAAAATGTGGCCGATGCAGAAGTTCGTGTCTCCCTAGAACCGGTCGGGGAAATACAAGATATCCATGTGCTAAAAAATAGTGTTATCTCTTTTCCCAAAGCCTATAAAGCTAATCAAAAACATAAATATTACGATACGGTCGTATATTACGACTTGAACACGCGAAATGAGATCAACGGAATAACGTACGATGTCGATTTTTACAATTATGAAGAAAATGATGATATAATAGTTTTTGAAATTAAAGAACAAACAGTAACCAAAATTCGAGTGATACCTAAAGTGAGAGAAGACAAGTACATTCACCTGATTGTGATGCCACACATACCCTGGCTGCTTTTAGGCAATGAAATATTTTATTAAACAGAGAATTATAAAAGAGAAACTGTAAAGTTCATTAGGATGAGAGTGATAATCGACGACAAAGATGTGCGCCACGAAAAAAGTGAATTATCAGAAGGTTATTGGAAAAATTTTGATAACATATTGGACGTCAAATATGTTGGCGACAAAATGTATGTGTTTCAAGCTTACGTGGAATTCGGTGATGTTTACATAGCGGAGGTTGAAAATGAGTGCATGGTAAAAATATTCCATTACGGAATTTGGTATCTATTGGTATTTTAGAAGTATTTAAAAAATATGGGTTTAGCTGGAGCAATCCGAAAATATTTTTCTGGATGACCCATTATTTTCGTGGGTTTTATGAAGAAACGACATTTCGCATCGGCTCTGAACTAATGGCATCTCCGTTAACATACAGCTCACATATACTTACAGGTACCACACAATCCAAGGCTGTTCCGGGAATAGTCCATGTCTATCTTAACGCTTATGATGCTGTTAATCAACTTAAAATCCATGAACTAGAACCCACACTGTCTATTAATATAGATGATTCCGTTCCGGGAAATATAGTACGTCGTAGTAGATATGGAGATGATAATCATCTTGACCAGCTAGAGGTGATTGAAACTGTCAACGGACAAAAGCTGCTTTTAGTTTACTGTCAGAGGTTAATCATAATTGACATCACTCATGAGGACTACAAGTAAGCAGTAAAATGTGCTACGTCAGGGGTCGAAGCAGACTAGACACTGAAGTAGATAAATAAAAATATCAATAAAATTAATTCCTACTCGATGATATCGCTTTTTACTTCATCCATGTGTTAATTAGTTATATTAGATTAGTAACCCGTACTGTGATGTGAGCAGAATATTCTCCATATTCTACTTTCTTTATTAGAGCTAGACCGACTAGCCCAGCACGACCAACCACTGATGTAATATCGATGAACTTAAACTTCCGTAGTAACCGTGTATACAGACAGGAACTAGAATAGCTCTGCAGACATTCTATGAGTTTGAGAAAGATTTTAATGTCATTCAGGCATACCATGCAGTTAAGATAGCACCTTTGAAAACCAGAAAATATGCTGTAGCGTTTTCTCATAGAGAAGAAATTTTATATACAGAAGCAGAGAGTACATTTCGAGTTTAAATACGAGACAAAATGTCACACATCTCTATAACACACACACTAATGCAAATGCAGGGACGGAACAAGGTAGCCCATCTGCAGAAACTTTATATTTTGCTACGACTTTCTACTCGTAACGAACACAAACAAATCTGACTTGTATTTCGCTCCAGACGACTACGCAATTTTTTAAACTTGTCGTTATAATTTAATATTGGTATTATAATAAAAGGTAAGGTGTCCAGTGAATCAAACCCACGCCCTAATACCTGCGACCGTCTTTTCGAGCTCTCGATCCTACATACCGTGAATCGGCAGTGCTTGCTTTTGCAAAAAGGAGGGTTATGATTTTGACCGGTATTAATGTTAATTTGTTGCCTCATAACTTCTAAACTAAGTAGGTACCTACTTACTTAAAGTTAGGAGCGTATTCATTGTTCACAGGTTTGGCCTATGTGACTTCACAAATTAAATATGATGCCATCTAGAGGACATAGTAATGAAAAAAAAAAAATAATGAAAAGGATAGGTACATTATTATATTAAACAGGCAGCATATTCTTTATTTTCAGTAAAAATTTATATAATGCTGGTGCACCAGGACAGAAGGGACTTGCATCTAATGATTATCATATTCTTCAAAATGTTTACAACGCAGCACTTCCAATTTGCAACCCAGACATCACCATGTCTGGTCTTTAGGAAACCTAGAAAACCCATAAATTTATGTAAATAATCGTAAATACGCGATTAAACCGTTGTTTCATAAAATGTCTGAACATTTAAAATGTCATCTAGGTACATTTTTAGTATAAAACCCTAATACATATAAAATTGTGGACCGCTATTTACAATATCTGAGTATTAAAAGTCTATACAATAAATACTAAGTCCGACCCTGTTAGCATCAAAATATTTTCGTACCTATTTAGACACCGAAATATTGCTCAATTTGCCAATAATTTTAAATCTATCTCTAATGGCATGTTGATTTTAGGTAAAGCATTTCAATTATTTCAAACTTACACTATTCCGGTGCATATTTTTGTCACAATTTCTAGAATTGATTTCCGATCGCCGCGACAATGAATGTTTACTTACCGGAAAGGATCATCCAGGTGTATTTCAATACTTTGCGCTTTCACATAAATGTGCACTATATTACACCGTCTTTTAAATGGTTTGATTTAAATTTTATTTATAATAATTTCCTAAATTATAAAATTTACACCGATGTTTCAAAAGAAATGTCAGGTCTAAAGGAGCTAAAGCAACATGTCGAACGTTCAAAACATTGCGCACGTCATTTTACGTCAACGTATTCCCATAGATGAAAAAACGGGATGGCAAGATTTATAATCATTGAAGAGTGAGCGAACAGGGAATATTTGTAATTTGTGTTTAGTCTGTTATGTCTGTGCGTTTTCTGTTGTTTTTAAGTCTGCGATCTCCTGAAAAGCACGGAGGTTATACATAAACCCAACACAAATCTAGAGGGTGTGGAGAACATTATTTATATTATAATCCCGTGGGAACTACGTAGGTCCTTCGATATATCATGATTTTGCAACACTTTAGGTTCATTAAAATCCGTTAGTAGATTTTGTATGAAAGGATTTAAAACATCCTCACGAACCTTCGCATTTATAATAGTTACCTAGTTCTATATGTTAAACTTAGCACATACAATATCACGCTGATGGTAGAATAAATGTATAAATTCAATAGTGTTGCTCTATAAGTATTTGAAGATAATCATCATGACACTATTAAATTTAGTAAATTTAATTAGTAATTTAAGTAAGTACGGTTTCCCTTATAGAGTACGTATCTATACTGTTCCATGCGGATAAAATCTCGGACATAAGCTAGTTTAGAGATGACCTGAGTGATAATAATAAAAAGTATATAATACGTATTATAGCTTCCTTTCCTTCTGCGACCTCTTTTGCATAGTTTGTACTCAGTCGTGGTCTCTGCCTCTGTGTGTGGAAGTTCATACAAATCTATCCACATAATCTATTAGATACCTACTTGCTGAATGAGCAAGAACGATTTTTAAATTTTTGAACGCCGACCCCAAATGAATGTTATAAGGGCAGTATAACAACTCATGTTATACGGACTCATGAGTTGCAATGTTCCAAACAAATACTCTCAAATTTCAGACGTGAGGTCCCTCTGGGTAAGGTGCGGGTGTGACTGCATGCCTTCACAGCGGATACTCATATTATTACTTAAGTTTACTCGTCACCTTACAATATTGCAGTCCGTGTTGCAGCGCGCCGGTAAAACGCAGTAACTGGTATACCCGCCGTTTTACTGCAGGCTGCTTCCATAATGCTAAAAAGCTTTTGTGCGAGTAGGTGAGTATATATTATGTTAATATTTAGTTTATTTTGTATGTGTGTTATTATTACGATGAACAAAGTAGGAAAGCGGACCTTGGCAGAAGCTGGGATTGGCCACTTGGATGATGATGATAATGTTTTATTATTACGATTTACGAATACTCGTACTTCTTCATGATATAAGCCGTGAGGCGTCCATTGCTGGGCATAGGCCTCGCGCAGAGATCTCCAGAAAGGCCGGTCCTGTGCCATCTGCACCTAGGCGTTACCTGCGACCTTACTAGATCGCTTGTTCTGTGGGGTCATGTTGTGTTCTGTGGGGTCCCCGGACCACCCACATTTACTTAGCTATACATATTTTCTAGAGCCTATTGGGATCTCACATAATAAAAACATACCTCTTTTTATTTATATTTTATTAAATCCACCTGAAGGAGATATAAAAATATAAAATGTGACAAATATATCATGTACTGTACTTATGTATTTAGTCGTAGTTATCCTAGGTATTATTTAGTACAAGTCTCTTTTAATGCTTGAGTATATAAAAGTCATTCACGTAGTACCTAAATGTTACAAATCAATTCGAGTATTATTTACATAAAATGATTTAATAACGGTAATTATCACATTTTACTGTAGGTTAGACGATTCTTAATTACATAAACATCTTCCATGTAGAATATAATTTCAAAAAGCTTAACTTTCTAGTTGCTTAATGCAGAACCCTTATTTATCATCTATTTAATTAAAGTATTTACACTAAAAAGCGATATAAATTACAATATTTACAGAGCTTTCACGTGGGCAAACCAAATTACTGTATCGAAGCTAAATTATTTTACTTACTCGCTGGAAAATTGCACGTCACGTTTTCGTAAACGCGCATGGCCGCTTGAGCGCAAAACTTTACAAGAAGAATATATTTTATAAAAGTTTAAGAGTTTTCGTGTTTTCCCACAATGGCTATAAATCCCTACACGGCGGGCTCGCCGCGCGGTTCACTCACTCGCTACATAGTTTATCACGCGCGCGGCGACGCATTCTCGGTGCACAGTTCTGTCTGGAGCATAAAACTTTTGCGTTATCACAATCACAACTAACGTCTCACTTTAATCACAAACTCGATGCGGAGCCGCTTTGGGTAATGGTCTTATCCCACATAGGGGAAGGGCGCGAACGGAGCAGGGAAGTAGCCCGGGTACCCGGCACTCGCCTGCACCTGAACCGACGACGTCACATAACTCGTCAGAACAGTTGGCACTACTTTAGTTGTGAACAGCGTCGTGTACACCGTCTTGGCGCCGAAAGTCAATTTCAGAACTTGGCTATCGGTGGCGGTAACTGCGGTGTTAATGACGACCGGCGTCGAAATTAGCGAGAACTGGGGCGGGAACAACGGGTTGAGCTGCTGCAGCGGCAGCGCCGGGAGGCTGCTTGTCCCGATTTCGTACTCTGTCTTTGTTACCGTCGCGACCGGCCTAGATATCGTGCTTGACACTGTGTTCTTCCCGTCAAAGAATGGAATTACGTGCGATTCGTAGATCGTCTCGAATTTAAGCACCGGCTTCGAGGTGGTCACTACGTTGGGTATTTGAGCTGCAGCGGCTGGATTCAACAAACGTAGGAGAGCCAATTGTTGCGCCTGTTCCGGAGTAAGAGCCGGAGTTACTGGCGGTGGTGGCTCGGTGACGTGGTTAGCCTTGTTTTGACCATGCGCCTTCTTTAATCTCAAATGGTTCTTGTCTACTTCAGATAGATCAAAATCTGAACCAATATTAGCGAGATCCAAGTCTGGCGGGAACACTCGTCTCGGTACGCCATCTTCATCCTCGTTGCTGTCACCGAAGTCCAGCTCCAGATGCAGCTCAGAGCCTGCTTCGTCGAGACGGCTGTTGAACTCCTTCAAAGTTTTGCTAGGAATGAACTGATAGAAATCCATGGGTGGCAAGGTTTTCGTAGCTGTTACAAATCGAGTAACTTGGTAAGTTTGAATAAATGTTAAACTACTTGTTAGGTTAACATCTCGCACGACTGGTAAAATATGAGTTTTCAACATATGCTGCGTTGTACTGAATGTTTCTGTTACTGTTTCCAGTGGCGGAGTTTCCATATCTGAAGACAGGGTTATTGGTGGTAACGTAGCAATACTTGAGTCTAGCAGATTGTGGTCATGCACAGATGGACTCGCTAATATATTTTCTGTCAACGGTTCGTTGAGAGAACCTTGCGAATTGGGTATTATTGTAGGCTCGATTCGCTTTTCTATTGTTGATGTGACTGTGATGATGCGCGTGTTTTTGACACGTCCAACCTGTAAAGTATTTAAACATTTATTGAGAATCGGTACTAATGTTTCTTTTATAAAAAGAAATTAGCAAGAAAGAAGTGTAGTCATTATCATGACTTTCATCTTCATACATTACTTTGGCGAGTTTATTTTTGCACTTACTAGTAAAATATATATTAGGAAAGTAGCTTAAATTTTTGTACCTATTTTACAAATTTATCTAAATAATTTTCTTATGAAGTTTTGTTTAAGCGATAATCAAATCAAATCGTTCAAATCAAACCTATTTTAGATGGCTTTTCTGTATTTTGGTTAGTGTGGTGGTAGTAAAACATATAATTTGCTAAAATACAGTAAGCATTAAATTTTCTTCTCAAATACTTACCTGGAATGTGTAAGGAGACTTAATGGTAGCAATTTCGTAGTAGACGTCTTTGAAATCAGCAGGAGTAGATATTTCTACTTTTAGAGTTTCGACTGGAGGTGGTTTTTCAATTGAATTATCTTCAGGATCGTTATCAAGTAGTGTACCAGGGCCACTTTGGGAACCTGATAGCTCGAGGTCATTATCAGATCTTGCTTGAGGAGAAATATCGTTCGATTGTGGGTCGTCAGTAAGAGGATTTGGGTTAGGTGTCGTTTGTTGTTCGTCATCGTCTTTCATTTTCCTTATAGTTACTTTGGGTTTAGGACTTGTTTTATATTGCCAGCGCCCTGAACCTGGTGTACGATTTAGTTTAAATTTGTAAATACTAGTCGAAGCTTGAGCAACGTCTACTGGAGTTGCTTGAACACGTGGTTTGAAACCGCGTCGTGATTGTTCATTGCTATTCAAAGGTGTTACGGTGGTTTTATGACCAGAATTTCTGTTGCTCTTCCTTCTATTTGAGTAAGCTGGTGCTGAGGATTCACTGAAAACAGATACGGTAGCCAGTTGAGGTGTGTGTGCAGGGCGGCCAAATCGTGTACTGAAAAAAATATTTCATATTAAATAAAAGCGTGCAAGGTGCAAATACAGCAATAATTATGTTTTGAAATTTAAAATTAAGTCCTTCAGAGGAACGGCTGCGCCATTTTTCTCCATACAAAATCGAGTTTTCGTAGTTCCAATTTTCCTCCATGGATTTTAACATTAGAGTCATGATTTTCAATCATATAGTAAATACGGGCTAGTAGCATGTTTAGTTTTTTTTTTGGATAAGTTGTCTTGAATAGTAGTTATGAACCTTCAAATACTTCAATTACCAAATTTGAATGCCACTTTTACGCCTCAATTATTCAAAACTTACAACGTTTACCCAGAAAAGCAAAATGTCCGGACATCGATAATTTTATTATTATATACCTTTTAAAAAGTTGAGATTTGATGAAGGAAAATAGGGACTACGAAACTTTCCTGATTTTACATAGTTATAATGCGTCCGAGGCGAAGTTGTCCCTTTCGCTCAGTATTCGAGGGTGGAAGCGGGCAGTGCGACGGTGATAGTGTTTTAAACGCAGGAGGCTTTCGGACGCACCCTTTCCTCTTAAGTCTATTTTGGTACATACCTCTGAGTTCTTTGAGACGAGTTCCTGTTTTTAAACTTCTTGCTTTGAATAGGTGCGTTTTCGTGAGCTTCATTGTCACCAGCGTTCTGGGATCTATGGCGGTTTTTATACGAACTTCCACCATGAGATTGTCGGCGAGTAGTTTTACCAAAGTTATCTTCATCGCCTATCGAAGGCGTTGGTTCCAAATTGTGCCTGTGATTCTTTCCAATAGCTGGTGCCACTGTCTTATGTATCCTATGCGGTGGACTGGGAGAAATTTTCGGTCTATGACCAGCACCTAGTACCTTAGAATTGCTATTAAGTACTTGAGCGTACTTTCCCGATATGTAGGTTCCAATAACACTAGTTTCATGTACAGTTGTAAGTCCGTCTTTGACTAGCGTTCCACCAAGTGTAGTGACAAGTCCTAGTGGGTGATCGTCATCCTCTGGAGGTGGTGTGGGTGGATTTACGCGGTTTTTATGTTTCGGTTTCTGAGCATGAGCTTTCGAAGGGCGAATGTTGATTACTTTATATGTTTCTTCTACGAACTCGGAAGGCTGACGAGATAAGAAATCATATTCCGGTTCCCCTAGGTTATTATTGGTAATCAAAATCGCTGGTTCGTCATCCGACTGGCTAGATTTAATTTCCACCTTTGAATGAATTACTGAAGATGGAGCTTGCTTGACTTCTACTTTACTACTGACAATATTTGTTACACTTTTCACTGAATCTTTTTTCTTGTTCGATTGTGAGCTTTGTTTATTGCTTTTTTGTGAAGATGGTTTTGATGAACCATTTTCTACAATTTTAGAGGGACCAGCAACTACTTCCACTTTCGTTATGATTTCTTTTGCTACTGATTTTGGAATATTAGCAATTTTATCTTCTTTTTTAGGTGAGGAGGAGACCACGTTAACCGCACTGGAAATGACTTGTGGAGCTGAAGATTTGCTTGTTTTATCCTTGGCTGCTATTTTGCTGGGTTTTATGGCTTCCGGTTTCACACTGGTGACGGTAGGTGGCGGGGGCTTTGTGTCGATTATATTTTCCTGCACAGGCGCCTCTGTTTTGGGTGGTTCTGGAATGAATAGGATAGAAGAAGATTAGAATTTCCTTAATATAATATTTCAAGATATATTTTTAGATGTATAATTATATTTATGTACCTATATTAAAATTAATAATTAGATTAAACAGTAACAGGATAGAATACCAAGTAATTTCACATAACATATCGAGTTTAAGCGATAAAAAAGAAGTAATGACCTGGAGCCGGTGCCGACTGGGGCGAGAATACCATAATAGTATTGCCTATCGTGGTGGTGAAGTCAAGGAAGCCGTAGACTGTCTGGGTGACAAAGTTGCTTCCTGGAGCAGCGCTGTTGCCTGCTGGGGCTGCGCTCGGCGCGGCCGGCTTACCGCCATCGTAGACGGGCCCGTCCGCCGACACAGCAGTATCTGGAATTGTGAGTAGAGATTTTGTAAGTGGAGGTTCATTACGTAGCGGTCAATACCAGCTTCCATCAGGGTCCGTCTATCCAGTTATCTCCCATCTCTCCCGGTTTTCGGAATGATGCAACGTCGCCTTGGGGCCTACCACAAGCCTTACAAACAAGCTTCCTTTGAGCTTGTTTGTCAATTTGGTACCATGACCTCAATAAAAATAACATTATTTTAATATTATTTGAGCGAGAAGTTTTGTGACGTCACAGCCGAATCAATTATTTAAACCAGAGACTAAAAGCCACCACAAAATTATCTGACCCGGTGGCCAAAACTGGAACGAAGTGTGACCATTTTGAATTGTAATTTTGTAACCAAAAGCAGCGACATCTAGCTGCCATTTGACGGAAAGAATTGTTTATATTTTGTCAGATTTTTCATGAATTGCAATTTTAGATAATTTATTTTTATAGAGAAGATAATATTAAAACGTTATTTTGTGAAATCTTTATACTTAAGTATCAATTTAATGTCTTCGTCTCCAATACTACAACAATTGTGATGTTCTGTCATAGATGGCCAATTCGAGATATTATTCGTAGTTGTAGAGCTGATAAGCTTTAGCTTGAAACTCAACCAGGAAATTGTATGAGAAATGTGACCCCATCGGTTGTTTTGTATTGCCAATAGCTTGTTTTACGAAACAAAGTAAGATTATAATAACATTATAATAACCTTATTCTAAACAAGGTTACATTAGCCTTGTTTTGAAAAGATTGTGGTACGCCCCCTTATCTCTGCTACATGCACTAGTCGTACCTTTTTATCAAGAGTTAAGAAAGTTACATGTGTAAATCGCATTGAACTATACGCCGAACTTAACCGCCGAAAAGAACTACTGACTATTTTAATTTAGGTAATAATTTATTAGAAAATAATAAACGTCCAAGTAAAAGGTTACAATAATAAGGACTTTTATTGCGACTGTTATTATGCAGGTTCTATCGTCGAGAATCTTCTTTGGCGGCACGTGTCTTAAAGTGGACGTCGTCGCTGCAATTCCCTATAACCGACGTAATATCTGTTCAATTTCTCTCAAAGCTAACCACGGTGAACTGTTGCGGGGAGGAGCGAAATTGTGTCGAGAAATTGTGTAAACCTCCAGTCTCGAAATATTATATTGGAAAATAGATAAAATATATTGTGTTTGCTTTACCTACAGCCAGCGAAATAAAGTGATAACTGAAATAACATCGTTTCGAAACACCCTTTTCATAACGCGCCCGTTTACGGCAGCTTTATGTACAAAAATCTCACAACAACGTGTACTGATAAAGGAAAACGCGGGTGACGATGTTACTTCGGTGCCATTTGTTGGTAAATGATCTGTAATAGTACCTTCATATGGAATAAAGAGAGCGCGTTCGCAGGCGACGCGGTGTTAGCATCGTTAATCTAATGACCCGTAGCGCCAAGTAATGTACACTTACAGGAAAGGACTCATCCATTCTATCACAAATCAAGCGTTTAGATCAAAGCGAATACCATAAAGTTATAACTTTTTACGACCATTCGACTGCAATAATCATGACGCAGTAATCTAAAAGTTAGCCATAAACCAACAAGCCATACATTACATTTACGATGGCGTATATTACAGATTTCCGATTTTTACAATCCATGCGAAACACTGTCACGCAATAAAATTGATTAACATCTGACATGTGTAATTGTAAATTTATGCGAGATTGTGTCCAAAAGTTGGGAATCGAGTGCTTCTATAATGTCCTTGTTGGAATAATATTTACATTGTATTGGAGTGTCTCGGAAACGGGGAGTGGGTAACAAATTGGAACGGAGTCTATATCCGCGTTACTTCCGGCCCATTTGCTGGCAAGTGGGCTGAGATAGTCCACCTTAGATACGGATCGAGGACCGCGAGTGCCCTCCACATCTCTCGCTAGTGAGTAAGTACTATTCACGAACTTGTGTACGTACATATGTTCAATTACTTCGTTGCTAACCCTTTGTGTGCTTTTGGATTTATGTTTATATATTCCCCCAAAAGCTTTTAGCCGGCCCTTATTCACGAGCTTTGCATATTGACATGTTTACCCTATTTACAGGTCCCTTTCGACCCATTCAAACTTTTTCAAATAGCATTTACGAGAGTGTTACTTTTAACGAAATATGAAATATTTATGACAATATTTTAAGGGAACGTTAGCCGTGTCGGGGTTCATACAAATTATGAACTTTCTAAAGTCATTTTGTACTTACATAGGTGTGCGGAGACCGCCAATATTAGTAGTAGTTTGGGATCCATCTCTGATGAAGCACTGGCTTGAGGTGACGTCAGCAAACAAAATGGCACCTAAGACTTAGGTGCATAGTGTGGGCGGGATCACTTCTCTGTGACCTGTAACAATTAGAAACACAATATTTAGACTAGAAATAAAGCAATTGAAGTAGGTATATCTAAAGCTCTTTTTGTTTTAAAAATAATATAATTAGACAGTTCTTATCATCCAAAGATTCTGGTGATGTAAACAAAAATCCAAAATTCATTTATATCCGAAGATATCCTGTAAAACGTTTACAGTAAGTCAGCCGTACCTTAGCATTCTTTAAAAATTTCGGTAAGTGTAATATATTCTTGTTTCATAACTGGTTACGAATACAGTTACGAACGGGGATATGAAAGCCTGTTAGGGTTGCATAGTACGCAAGTATGGCATAAAAACACTTAAAATATCTACTGATTTGTGTCACCAGATTTGTATTTTGCAAAACAATAGGTATGTAAATCTGAATGTATATTTAATAAACCACTAGTTGCGTTAGTAAACAGTCTGTGTGGGGCTTTTGCATATTTTCTGTGTGACAATATAAATTATGTTAATGCGGGTCCACGCAAAATGAATGCAGTATCGTGTGTGTACACCCGGTACGGACGGATGGACAAAATAATCACTCGATATGCAAAACTGCGGTCGAATGCTCCCGCCTCTCATTTGGTGGTCGATCAATTCATTGTATAATGATCGAGCACCTGCCTAGTTAAAAATTAATTGTTTCAGTTTTTGGTTGTGTTTTATTTGAGTTAACAATTTCCTACGTAAACTCGCCTAGATAAATAACTTTGTAGAAATTAAAAACGGTTCATATTATCGTAAAATTGTTTATCTTTCGCTTAGTAATTTTCTATATTGAGTATGAAGTGTGCATAAGCTCGACAGCGCTCGTCAATCAGCTATTTCGAATCCGCGCTCATTTATGCGCGCATATAGAGCGATATATGTGTCTACCATAACCCGTACTTCTTGAGATACAATATCATCATTATCATCATCACAGCCCATTGCAGGATTTAGAGCCTCTCCCACGAAAGGGGACGTTATTGCAGTCACTCCAGGCGTGGCAGGCGGGTTGGCGATCGCAGTGTTATAAATATAACAATGGAAAACGCTGCTGTCCATTTTCCAGCCTACGGAGACTCTAGATTTTTTGCCTATAAAACATTTTTTTTTATTTTTAACCGCAGACAAACAGGCAAGCGGGTCACCTGATGGAAAGTGGTCACCGCCGCCTATGGACATCAGCAACACCAGGGAAGTCACCAATGCGTTTCCCGCCTCTGAAGAGACCTTTAATATACCTATTGAACGATCCCATGAACATTAGTTCGCTTGTACGACACCCACGAGTGTAAGGGATTGGTGCAATTCTACTCTGCCGGACACCACACGGCTAATAAATATCTATATCCCCTTTGATATTTTTTTAATGAAGGTACGCACAAAGGGTATATACCCTTTGTGCTTCTACGAGTATTTTTACATTATTCGTAGAAGTTTCAATCTTCAATTTTCGCGTGGGACCAAAATATTAATACAGACACCATGTCTAGAAAATAACGAAGCTTTCTATTAGATGCTATTGGTCAAGGAACTAAAAAAATATATATTTTTATCATTAAATAACATTAATAAATATTTATAATATCACATCACAATTTACAAAATATAACAAAACTTAACAAATTAAAACTAGGTCAATCTAAAACTAAATTTAACTAAAAATAATAATAATACTAATAATAATTAATAAACTAATCTAATAAACCGCTGCCATTAGGCAAGGTGCCCAAAATGCTGGCGGCATTGCCACGTTGAATGGCAATGCTTAAACGCTGTGCTAAATAAATACCAGCATTTTGGTCACAACTTGCCTCGACGAGACGTGCTGAGACATCTTTAAAAATACGATGGGCTCCCGGTCCCCACGGACCCAGTGTCTCTACCCCAAAAGGCTCAAATAAATAACCACTGTCGAGATTACTATATTTGAGCCTTTTGAGGGCTTCAGCGGATTCCGCCGCCGCTCCAGCCCTACCCTACATTAATTGATGTCATATGGTCTTACGGTGAGGGAAAACATCGTGATGAAACCTGCACATTCAGGCGACTGAATGTGTAACCATGATCCAATCTGGTCAGGTTCCCCTGGTAGCAGGGTCATGGAGGTCAGATGGCAGTCGCTGCACTGTAATTACCTGACCTGCCAAATCCTGGATCATGGTCAAGGCGGACCCCGGGCCCTCGTTTTCGAGAGCACAACTGGGACATTAACGCCAAGATGATTAATTTATGTCATATGGTACACAAGCAGGCAAGCAGGGTCTGATGGAAAGTGGCCACCGCTGCCTATCACGTCACCGGGGTATCAAAAAACATTGCCTACCTCTGAAACCTCGGGATACCTACGTTGCTCTGTCAGCAAAAGGCCAATGCCCTCCACTACCAAAGCCACGGTTACCCAAATACCCACCCCATGGAGCACTAACATCAAGATTTAATGGATTCAATAATACTAAGAAAAAAGAAAAGCTATATCTATTAAAAAGCGGATATAGTTCTAAACTCATAGTTGCATAAACTGTAAATGTCGAAACGGTGGCATATTTCTCATAGTAAACAAAGACAGTGACTTTAATTCCATTGTATTATAAGATTTTATAATTTTCACATAACTTTCTTAACAATTTAGATCAACACATTCAGTATAGTTATAATCGTTTACTGGGACTTGGGTGGTTTCTTAATATCTCTGCATATAAATTAACTGAAACGTGACCGATGATGGTTTCGAAACAAATCTGTGACATGCCTTATGATTTCAGAGAGGCAATTACTTTACTTCACACCGTCTTTGCGTCACACTTAAATATTAAATAATTTATAAAAAATATTAGCGATAAGAAAAATATTATGATATGCTTAATTGCGGCGATATAACTGCTTACGAGGATGCTGAAGACCAGGCGAATTGGAGGAGAAAGACCCTGGTAGAAGCCAGAATTAACCGCTAGGATCATCATCACAACCCGTAACAGTCCACTGCAGGACTTAGGGCCTCTCCCACGAAAGGGGAGGTTATTGCCATAATCTCTACGTTTGGCAGGCGGGTTGGAGATCGCAGTGTTTAAATATAATAATGGAAAATGCTGCTGCCCATTTTCCAGTCACGAAGACTCTTGATCTTTTGCCTCGAAAACATTAGTCGCCTTGTACGACACCCATGAATGTAAGGGGTTGGTGCTATTCTACTCTGCCGGACACCACACGGCCAACCGCTAGGATGATGCTGCAAAATGGGAGCTTCAATTGAAACGATAGGAAGTCTATTCGGTGTAACTTGTGCTCAAGTTATAGATACAATTCAGAATTAATTAAAACACCAATAAAGGTAATCTATAAGCGCCGCAATGTACTGCATGCATCCAGTTCACTTTAAAAAGCGAACAGTATTCAGCTTCCTGTCCGCAAGGCATTCCCCGCATACCTAGCATGGCTTCGACAATAGTGCATAATCGGCTCGTGGCAGCCGTCACATGCAGCACCGTAGCAATCTCGGCATTGGAGCCGAATTCCACCCAGATTGGCATCCATTGTACCAAGTCAGCCATCCCACTGCGAGCCATTGAAACCATTTGAATGCCTGCTAAGTTCCGATTGTTAGGCCTCAGACGCATTTGAGCTATGTAAGCCTTTCTGATTACCGAACGCAGCCTCCGTATTAGACCCGTCAAAGCATGTCTGCTCCAGATGATTGGTTTGATTGCGCGTGTTGATTTATGATAATGGAGAGAGCTAGAACTAATACGATCAAATATTTAGATGGTATTTTAGTTAGATCGTCGTGTGTATCTTCTGTGCAGTGGCGTCAAAGGCGATTAACCTTTTACGTAATGTAGGTATATAGTTACGTATAAAACATGGATATTACGTGTAAAGGAGGAGGACCTAGCAGTTGGAGATGATAACATTGCTCGCGGATGACAAAGAAACTACATTTGACAGACAGTCAACAAGAACAACCCTCTACATAAACCATACATAAATATCGACAAGGACGCCATAAACTCAAAGCAATCTTATCTGACATAGACTCTACCTATGCATTTCTAAAATCAACCAAAACAGATCTGAAATACCGAGATGTGACCTACAATACAAATTATGTACTAATCCTTGCCCTACATAAATTGTTGCGCGAAATATATAAAGAACGAATTACATCGGCTCTTTATAATAGATGCAGCACGCTGGTCTTCATAGTTGATCCCTCCGTGGCCTACATATACATAATACCTATATTGGGACAACCCCGCCGTAATACGCTGGACCTCGCCCATTGAAGCCTTATGAAAGACCACCCGCTCTTTGTGACGTGCTGCCGGAGTTATTTTCGGCGAACTAGGGAGATACGGAATTGTTATTGGAATATATGGCAGGAAAATGTTATGCACATAAGTACTTATTATCTATATTGCTTGGTATTTATTTTTAGTCAATGTGAAAGTGTTTAAAAGGGTTATCTATTTATTATTCAACGCAAAGGAAATTTAACGGTGGTCGTGAACTTAGTTTGCCATAGTCGGTTTATACAATTAGCCGCTGTTACAGAGGTATGAAGTTTCTGAAGCTAAAACTTTTTACCTAAGTACAATAATGAGTAATCGGCTAGGATAATTTGTTATATTAGTTATATAGGATTTACAGAGAGATACATATTAAGTTATGGAACTTTAATAATACATATACATATTAAGTTAGCAACTGATCCCATCATATCGATGGTAAGTAATCGCAAAAGTAATTTCAATAATTGAAATCTGATGTTTGTTAGTCACAGAGTTATCTCCGATATACAAAAAGGAAGGAGGAATTCGCGGGATAAAGGCTGTAGCGAATATGTACAAGCGTAGATCCACCTATGCTAAGTCCACCATCCGCTAGTAGCGCTTTAAAAATCAGTGGTACGGCACCGCCGGCTTGAGTGCATATTCATGAGTGTGCGCCGGGTGTGAATGGGCTGCGCGGTGTTTGCGCGGCGTGCGCGGTGCACGCGGCGTACGCGGTGTGCGCGGCGATGGGCGATGATGTTTGTGGCCGCACTACACTCTGGGACTATTCAGCGCCGTGCCAGCTCCCTGTCTGTACGGTTAGACCAACAGATATGCAACTGCGGGCCGGTACATTTGGAATCCGGGTTTTATTAGCTTCATTTGCATATACCTATTAGAAACTAGCAACCACGTCAATTCATGCTGTGCATGTGCTGTTGAAGAATTGAAGTTTGTTGTTTAGAACTAAACTGCTTTGAAAAAAAAACGGGCACCGGGAAAGTTAGCGTCGGAATTTCGATTCCATAAATCGTTTGTGTGGCATCAGAATTTCGACGCAAACTTTCCCGCTGTGAAGTAAACGGCCTTTTCAACCGGTTAGGTACTTTAGACATCCATCCATGCTCTAGATCTGCATAATCAGATTGCACCCAGAAAGTTTCCAAGTGGAACTCCAAGGTCTTCAAATTGTCACGATCATAATAATGAATTTAGAATAATTATTTTTAGTTTACCTACTTATAAAAAGTCTGGAACAAATGAAACTTTAGTGATGATAAGTAACATGGCAAAAACCTAACTTAGTAAAGAGCTATAGATGTTTATTTGTAAAAATAATTGTGATATTTCTTCGTAAATCGCACTAAATACCGGTAAAATGTTGTTATTTTGATTTGATTACCTACATTTCTCTATTAATTAAGTGTTATTTTCATGCAAACAAGACATGCCATACATGTGACAACACTGATAAATATCGGAAAGTAAGTTATCAATGTCTCCCTGCAAATCAAAGTAACCTGAATCTGACTTAAAATTCATATCGAGATGGATGTTGTGAAACAATTTCAGGTAACTTTACTTTGGAACAGTTTTCCACGTGGACCGTACTTGTATTTGAGTAAGTTGGTGTATACGGGTGGGTTCATCCCTCTATTCAAACAAAATTTAATGAGGCTGCACCTATTCGAGTATAGCTCTCATAGAGTCCCTACTATCGAACCAACTATTCAAATCGGAGAGATATCTGCTTACGTAAATCTACTACTACCATACAAGTTTACAATAAAAAGGTTTCGTTGATATTCTAGTATCTATATTTAATACACATTACTAGGTACAGATTCGTCGTATAGCGTCGGTAGCAAAATGGTTAAGAGGTCCGACTCGTAAGCGAGAGGTAGTGGGTTCAAACCCCATTGCAACCATGTACTAATGACTCTTTTGTGAGTTATGTGCATTAGTTGAACAGTAACCGAAGCTCTTACAGCGAGGAAAAACATCGGAAGGAAGACTGCACATTCAGGCGACTGAATGTGTAACCATGATCCAATCTGGTCAGGTTCCCCTGTTAACAGGGTCACGCAGGTCATATGACAGTGGCTTCACTGTAATTACCTGCCAAATCCTGGATCATGGTCAAGGTGGATCCAGTGCCCTCGTGGACGAGAGCGCAACTGGGATATTGACGCCAAGATGATTATTACTATGTATATCGTTATTGTATTATCGGTTATGAATAAAGCTCTACATCTGAGTAAAGTTAATCACATTGAGGATAAGCTACGAGGTAATATATTTCTTTTGCCACCATTTTTATGATGTTACAGAGGAAAACAGTAACTTTACCTGGAAATGCTCCATGAGGGTCTATTCAATACGGCGGTCGTAAGCCTCTTTACAGATTTTAGGACGCCTTGTAAAGGTTTAATCCGCCTCTCTACTTATAATTTCCAATAACTTTGTATTTACGAGTCTCTTAATATAATTTGCATGCATTTGTTGCGAAATAAAGTTTCACAGTTTTCAATAAAGTGAAATAAATAATTTTTTTCTTTTGAATAATAACTATGTATTGGAAAACTAATGGATCGATTGAATTGCAATTTGATCATAATCGCAGCTCAAAGGTACTTTTACGCATTGTTGGTATTCTGCAATAATTAGAACTGCCGTTGTGTTGCTATGGCGATCCAATTACAATTCAGTCGCGCCAAGCAAATTAGCGGAATTGAAGTCCTGGGTGCAAGGGGCACAGAGTCAATCGGTGAGTAAGGCGTGAGGAGGCCTATGTTCAGCAGTGGACGTAATTACTTGGATGATGATCATGATGAAGTAAGTAGTATATCAGTTATTTAGCACCCACAGTAAAAGTGAGCTAGCGTTACTCAGTTTGGGGCTACATGACGATGCGTGAAACTGTCCAAGTTTATATATATTTTATTTTATTGCTTATTTACACCACTTCGAAGCTAAGTTTTGACGTTGCGCATCGCTTAGCTACCTCGCACATATAAGGTGAAAAATCAGCCTTACATTTAAAATAGTAAACAAACATAACGGACACCACACACTAACAAAACCGCCTTTCGCGCAAAATCTGTGTATCTTCTTTGGTATGTAAATATTGGGCGATCGTTGTTAGTGGACCAGAGACGGACGTTGTCTGGTAATTTATGTTCACGAACTCGGCCATTGTCGGCAAACAGCGGTGGTCGGCTGCCAAATTTATATTCCAAGTTGGAGGGGCCGAAGCCCACAGAAAATGCCCTTCCGACCCGAACCGATAAAGAACTTACCAAGCAAAACTGATACAAATGAGCGTAAATAACGAGAGAGGCCGATTGTTTGCACCAAAGTTTGGGGAACTTGGCTACCTAACTAGACACGAGTAAATCGAATTGGATGCATGAAACATTTTTTCGCTTGAACAGTCTCGGATACGAGTTGGGGCGGGAAGAAAAATAACTTTTAAGCGAGTGATTCGATTGGAACTGTTTGGTCGATTAGTGGAGTCTGAGGGCTGAGTGTAAGTTTTGCTTTGACTTTACTTTACTATCGCGTTTGCGTTTACGTGGAAATTAGTGTAAAAAAATGTATAGGGCCATCTAGTTGCACGTAAATGACGTTTTTTCTTCATAGTAATTTCCACGTAAACGCAAACGCGATAGTAAAGTTAAATCAAAACTTACACTCAGCCTTCTGACCGCTGACTGCCGTACTTAGTACCTGTAGCTTTTTCTGTTTTGTAGTTTGGTGGAGGGAATGTGAGGACGAGGAGTGGGTCCCTAGATTTTCTGATTGAATAAAGAGGAAAGTAGTGAAGAGAATCGGTCCGTGTAGAATATTATGTTAAATAAACAGGCCGACGACGGAGCTGACTCGGCTGGCACGTGTATAGGTCTCCTTTCGTTCGGGAGTTCGCGAGATCCATTTTGGAGTATAATAGTTTTTGAACCTTTATTTCATGTCGCGGTGGCAAAGTGGTTGGTGCCACCGTGCCTTGTATGAGGTCGACGAAGGTTTGAATCCTATTCCTATCCTGAACTGGGTTATTTTTTTATCTTACCGTAAATTATTGGCCATGGAAAGCAAACGGGGTACAATAACCACTGCATTATAAAAAAACTGTTCAGTTTGTAAAAACCGTCTACATAGCATCTCTATTTAGAATTATCATTATATAGAATCATATAATTTCTGAATTATTTAAGTTATGCAACTACATAATTATGTAATTGTCAATTAAGGCGAATACAGTGACCACTTGTACTGCATTTGAGTCCTTTCGCACAAACGGCGAGTGCACTAAAGAGCGCAAACCGCCAACTCAAAGCCAGGCGAGCAGTTTTGGCTGCATCCCAAACACGTTTTGCATTTTATTCAAAACGTTGACGTGGAGGATAGAGTTTTATTATTTTACTACATTGACGTGATCGGGGTACACCTGGGAGGTGTTATAGGGCCATTGCTTTTCCTTTTCCAGCAAGTGAGTTGGTTTTTGACGACCTGAGTGGTTCAGTTGGTTGACATGTCGGTCTGCCACGCAGAGGTATAGGGTTCAATTTCCGGCTGAAGAAATTGAAATGATGAATTTATAATTTCTGTTACGGGTCTGGGTGTAGTAAGAATAGATTTAAAAAAGGATTTAAATAGTTTATCAGTTATCTAACACCCATAACACAAGCTTCGCTTACTTAGTGGCTAGATGGCGCTGTGTGAATTTGTCCAACTTATTTATTCTTAATACTATGTTGGTAGCCCAAATTACTTCAATATATCACAGACTAACAAGATACATGTAATGAATAAATCAAGCAAACGTGAAAGAATTACGGCAGCGGTGAGATAGTCCGATAACAACGTAAAAGAAATACGAATATCATATATTATTTATGAATTATTCACTAAAAACGTGTTGCATAAAACAATTCAGATTTGCATGGTTCCAACAATCGAATGGACAAGCTTAACATTAACTTTGCTTTTAAATTGAGGACGCTTTAAGTAGGTAGTTTATTTTACGCGATTCGGTACTAATTTTCCATGTATATCGATCCTATAAGTACTTGCACTTTAATAGTTGCTCAATTTAACTCGTTTGCTGGGCATTACAAGCGTGGGGTAATAAAACTGATATTCTGCATTTATTAAACGCAATATTGCGAAACAAAGCCGTAGCTGACTTCCTCGACACGGTGGAGGCAGGTAATTCATAAAGGGTATGCTTCTCCTTAATAAATTTAGAGGCTATTTGCTTCAGGTTTATTAGAGACCGAAACTGAACCTTCGGCTCTATAGTAATTATGATTTAAGATTTTAATATATTAAAATTATGCTTATTTGAAATACTATAACAATCTTCACTAATAGCTACATTGCAATATTTGTTTGGACCATTTACATGATCCAGATATCGCTGCATGGATGAAGTATTAAAACACCTGCACGCACTGCAATCTCGGAAGCGGTGGCGATCTCTGGTATCGGAGGCCAAGATAAAAGGCTAAGCGCAGTAAGTAAGAATTAACATGTTTTTAGGAGTACTTATTATGACGGGAACAGATGTTTTGGGAAACTATAGCATAGCTATAGATAGCATGTTCCGAAAGGACATTTAGGAATGTTAGTTTTTCTAATTAGGACACCTGACGCTTTCATTTTTTCTTTTTAATTGTTCTTCACGTACCAAACGGCGTTATTTCACAACGAGATTTGCCCTTTAATTTATAATCAAATCTCTAGCAAACCACCAGTCTGTAGGTGCTCACAATCGCTTACGAAACCGCCGAAGGCATTCGATCAGCGCCGCGGCAGTGAGTCACGGCTCACGAGGGCGCGCCCGCAACCTATTGCCTACCGAGTACCGACCGAGTACGGAACAATGCCAGCGTTGGCACGTACAACCGCCCACCGAAATGCTACAAAATAAAAATAGTAATGTCCAATGTCATAGTACAGAGGTCACGTCTACCTCCGAAGCCGAGCAAAATGCTTGTAAAAATTCCAATGAAACCATTGAAGTCTAGAGATTTAGGCAAACAGACGAATTAGATTTAATTGGTACCAATTGTATGAGTGGATTCGGAGTTCCCTATGCTGAACAAGTAAAAAATTACGCAGTATAAATCATCTTGGCGTTAATGCCCCGGTTGTGTTCTCGAGAACGAGGGCCCGGGGTCCGCTTTTACCATGATCCAGGATTTGGCGATCAGATAATTACAGTGGAGCGACTACTATCTGAACTCTGTAACCCTGCTACCAGTGAAACCTGACCTGATTGGATCATGGTTACCAATTCAGTTGCCTGAATTTGCAGGTTTCATTACGATGTTTTCCCTCACCGTATGAGCATCGGTTAGCATTCAACTAATGTACATTACTCAGAAAGGAGTCATTGGTACGTGGCCGCAGCGGGATTCGAACCCGATACCTCTCGCTTACGAGTTGGATACTCAACCGCCGGGCTACCGACGCTCTCTATAAAAAAATACGCAGTATAGTCTTTCATAAATAAGTTCCTTTTTATAGATGTTTTCGTTAACGTTGATCAAAATTAACATCTATTTTAGAGCAATTAGAAGCACTAGAAGTAAACGAGATTCCGGGTACTCCTTGTTTTATTTAGAAAATAATAATTCCTAACAATTAGGAAAATAATTAATGAGGGAAAGGCTTCGGACTCTGGGAAGGAAACCTTACCAGAGACGTAGATATACAGTATACACCCACATATTGCTTAATAAACAAATATGATTTACCCACGTTTTCGTATACCGATTACATTCATTGCGGAGGGTTGGAATTGTCGAATTTGTGGCGGTCGTATCTTTGATGGAATCGATTAAGTGACGCCGGAATCGAATTTTTATTCGGGCCAGGGCATGAAATTTATTCAAATTATATTTTACGGCAGATTATTCGCGCCGAAATTGTGGGCGGCTCAGCAAAGGTGAATTTTCGGCCATGTAAATAAATGCCGTCGATTTACGCGAGGGGCCGTACCTGTGACGTATAGGGTCGATTCGGTTTTGCGCTAATAGGGTCGTAGACTACTTGTCGTATTGCCAGTTCTAAGCTATGTTTATGTCGATCATAAAGTGAAATACTAATTAAGTAATGAGAAAAAGTGTGAAAAGTTTTCAAACTTATTCAAGCTTCGGAAAATGAAAAGTAGGCATTTTAAAATCTATTGGTACAGCAATTTCCCCCAGGACATAGTACTTGCACCTTGGCCATTGTAGGCACTGAATATAATGATTTTAGTGAGAAAATAAGTGCGACTTGCACCAAATTCTTGAACGCATTAAAGCTTATGATAAACATATCATTTCATACAAAATTACGTTAAACGTCATTCTTAAATATATTTAAGAATTTGATGCAAGCCGCGCTAAATAAAATATTACTTGCTGTATTGCTAGTTACACAAGTATTAAAAACAATATTTTCCCACACTAACATGCTACCTGAAATGTTACCTGAATTACCAAGAAACTATTGCATATGCCAGCCAACCTACGAAGCACTGGAAGAAAACTCAGTGCAATTCATTTTCGTAGCCGCGCGTAACCAGCGGAACGGTACGTACCAAAATATGTTTGTGCCAGACTACTAGACAACGTTGCGTTGGCATCAGTTGTGCTTCTCAAACTTTGGAATCCTCAACTTAGCCCGGGGCAATGTTGAATACAATAATGTATATTTTTCGATTACGTACCGGAAGACGCAGCGTGGGGTCCCACAAGGTGGACCGACGAGCTGGTAAAGATTGCAGGTACCAGCTGGATGCGGGAGGGACAGGACCGGCCTTTGTGGAGATCTCTGGGGGAGGTCTATGTCCAGCAGTCTTTTGGCTAATATGATGATGACAATGATATTTTTCGATTTATATCTACTTTGTTTTTATAAGCTTGCGTAATTAATAGGAAGCAATTATTGTATTTACCGTCAGAAAATACAGATGAACAATAAGTTAATCTTCGAGATGGTATCATAAGAGTGGCGCTAATTAGAGTAAAAAAAATAATTACGACAAAAACGTGTACCGTACGAAGATAAACACATCATAAATTAAAAACTTATTGTAATCTGTGTTAATCCAACGTTTGCATCAAGAAAAAAAAGAAGACACTAGACAACAATAGTAGGTAAAAAAGATTTTTTTAGCCCCCTACCAAATAAGAGGAGTGTTATTAGTTTGCGTTTGTATGTGTGGCTCTGTGTATCTGTGTGTCTCCCAAGCGGATGGACCGATATGAATGCAGTTTGAAAGCCAGTTTAATCGCATAGGTTCTTAGCTTTGTTTAATTAAAATCGGTTAAGTAGTTTAGAAAATATTTACCGTTTATTCAGTATCTTTATATGTCACCATAATTTACATAGTTAAAATAAATACTTAAAACTAGATATTAGTATAACTTCGTCATAAAACTTTGAGTAAAAATATTACTTTGTAGAAAATATTTGAGTATATGTATACTTGGTCCGGGGTTATCGGATTATTTCTGTCGGTTAGGTTATAATTATTTAACATCAAAAGTCATCAACAACCACGACAACTTACTAAAATTTGTAAAGGTCTATCATTTTAGAAAATGTACTCTTTCACCCATCCGTATAAACCTAACAGAAACCTGAAATCAACATATACTACAATATTACAAAGACAAAGCTTAAATTGGCCGTGTGGTGTCCGGCAGAGTAGAATAGCACCAACCCCTTACACACATGGGTGTCGTACAAGGCGACTAATGTTTTCCAGGCAAAAGATCAAGAGTCTCCATACACCGGAAAATGGGCAGCAGCATTTTCCATTGTTATAATTAAACACTGCGATCTCCAACCCGCCTGCCAAGCGTGGAGATTATGGCAATGACCTCCCCTTTCGTGGGAGAGGCCCTAAGTCCTGCAGTGGACTGTTACAGGCTGTGATGATGATGATGAAAGCTTAAATACTGGTTTTTAAATAAAAAAAAACCGTCTTGAATCGGTCTAGCCGTTTGGGAGCTATGATGCCACACACACATGAACAGATACACAGATAAACACACGTACAATTTAGAACAGCCCTTTTATTTGCCTCTGGGCTTAAAATAATACTTAAAACAATAACACAATCATCATCATCATCATCATATCAGCCAGAAGACGCCCACTGCTGGGCATAGGCCTCCCCCAGAGATCTCCACAAAGGCCGGTCCTGTGCTTTTCGCATCCAGCTGGTACCTGCGATCCTTACCAGGTCGTCAGTCCACCTTGTGGAAGGCCTACCCACGCTGCGTCTTCCGCTCAACACAATCGCGCTTCGCGATAACACAATCAGTAGAAACAATTCGTTCAAAGTACCCGGTCGTCACAAACAAAAATATTCTGTTACAGCGAAATACGAGTTTCCACGAGTGCCCAAGCCTCTACCGTTTGGGCGCCACTGCCCCGCTTTGATATATTGGATACGTTACTCTCGTCCCGCGCTCTGTCTGCCGCCATAATAAATTTTGTGACAAACAATATTCCCCGGCCTTTGTCTGGCCAGCCGTGGCATCGATCCCGGTCCCTGGGCAACAATGCCGCCCACAGCCCCGCATCCTGTCGGCTCGTATTCCTGACAAACGTTACAGGTTTAGTGATACAGAACGGCTGTACTAGACTTTTCGCAGTGTGTCGATGAGAGAGCGTACTTTTTGCATTGGATAAGATGATGAAATCATGGATCCTATTTCACAATTGCATGCTAAATGCGTAAAATAGCGTCAAAAGGCAACAAAGTTTAGTAAAAATTGGACTGACGTTATGATAAAGTTCATACATACCGTTTAACATAAAACAACATATCTCTACTAATATTACAAATGCGACAGTAATTCGATATATTACGCTTTCACGGCTAAACTACTACACAAATTTTGATGATATAGTTTAGCACCTGAGAGGCGGACCCTGGGCCCTCGCGTGCCGCGCGGGGGCGCAATCGGAACATAACGCCAAGATGATGATGATGATGAGTTTAGCACCTGAGGATGGACATATGACTTTTTATTCCCCTGCAGTTCGCAATTTATAATTACAATAGTTTACGCTGGTGGAGTTTTGGGCGGAGCCGCTGGCGGAAAGCTTGTTTAATATAAATATGGACCCTACAAGTCTTTTACGAAAAAAGAAATACATTTTAACTAAGATGTAATTAATTAAACGTCTGAGAGTCTGGCGGTTGCGATGGCCTGTATTCTTTTTCCATTTCGATTTGAATTATTCATGTGAATTAATTGAATAATATTTAAATTCATTAGTCACTGCTCTTATCTAAGTGCAAAAGGAAACGATACTGGTGGCGTTTCTGTATGAGAAAGTAAATATTAACAGAGAGGACAGAACATGTTTATTTTCTGCCATAATTCGCTTTTGTACTTTTCTTTCTCTATTCGCCCGACATTCGGCATGGCCTTATCTCTGCATATCTCTGCACTGGACTTTTTCTTTTTTGTTATTGCATAGAGGCACATGGTCAGGCGATCCACCTTTTGAAAAGCGGACACCGTGGTCAAAGACGTTAGCGAGCGGATGCTGTGCCGGCTTTTGAGATACCTGACATGTCTTATCAAATCAAACGAAAGGCGACTCCCATCCGAACCCCACAATTGGTTAGGGAAAATCGATTCGCAAGAGCCTCGGCCGTCTTTCAGCAGGGGGACCACGAGTAAATAAGATGGGCTCATAGTAGTAGCCCCCCCCCCCCCCCCCCCCTCCAGCGATGGCGCTGTTGTCATTCAACATTTCATTAAATTTCGTGCATTTTATTAAAATCTTACCTAACCTAGGCACAACTGAAAGGTGTGCCAAATTTCCAGAAAACATAAACAACTCCGGAACCACCAAGCACATCATTAATTCATTAATCCCGTAATCCATTCAATAATAACAGCCTTTACATCAGCGTTGTTACATTTTCCCGTTTCCTTTGGGTTTTTATTCGCGAGGAGATCCAATCTTATACTCGACTTAATAGGAATATTCTTTCCATTTATCTGTTTCAACAGAAATTTTGAATTTCAGATTAAGAGGGTGGGCGACGGGAGCGCTTAATGGAGGATCTATATCCACTCTTTGCTGCCCGTAATGGGTTCTCAAACATGAACGTCGTATTGTTATGATGTTTGGAGTGCTCCGAGGCTCGCCGACCTAATGCCGCATTATCTGCAAACAGCTAATACTGACGAACATTTTCAATTTGTGTTCGTACACGTTTGTGGACCCGAGGAATTAGTGTTTGTTTATTCCGAGGTATTATTTGATATTGAATATAAATGGAGACCCAAAAAGATCTAAGCACGTGGTACTCTAGGGTAAATGGCTAAATGCGAATGGAACTTTACATAAGAATTATATTAGGTACCCGAACAAGCTAAATCCCTAACAATTCCCAAATAAATTACTGCCGAAAATTTGTCTAAATTTAGATCTAAGGACAATTGGACCTTCGACTTAATTTGCACAAATATTTTGGTGGGATATAAGGTACTCGAACAAGCCTGTTTGTCTAACTCTGGTAAAATGTTATTACACTCGTATTCGTTATTTCGGAACTAATGCCAGTTAAAAAGCTTCTAAAAGGCTAAAATTTAGAAGCTTTTTAACTAGCATTAGTTCATATTTAGTTAATATTTTCATCCCAAAATAAGTCGTGTCAGTTCCTAAACCATATGATATGATATCGTTTGATCTATCTACAACACGTGTCACCATCTATATACCGCATGTATTACAAAACTATTATATATTACCAATACGTAACCCTATCTCTGAACGTCCCCGTCGACATACCGCCCACTCCACTACGTGCCTACTGCCTACAAATTGTAGTGTACGCTAGACAGAACAATAGTCTAGACGATTTTTGGCATCGTCTGGAGCCATAAATCTAATAGGTTTATTGCTGCGAACTCGACGTTCTGGTACTAGAATGGAAATTAATGAACCAGCAAACTATTTGTAAATTAGAGCACAGACTTAGGCTTCTGTTCTCATTGAATATCAGAATCAAATCACTGTGCTCCTGCGAGCTTGTGAAAATTATTTGTTTCCCATGTGTGTAATATGCTTTCAAAACGTTTGAACACAAACTAATTGAAAAGTGAGATGAGCTAAAGTGTTTGATTTATTATTATTACACTAATTTAGACATCTATTTTAGGACGAAAACATGTAAAATCATACTATGCTTGCGTTGTCTGTTACAGTCGCTGAATGCTTGCAAAACAAATAAGGTCACAAAGGCTTATGTTCTCGCAAGATTTTAAGAATCAAGTGGAACAACGGTCCTCGCTCCACGAAACCTAGTGCCTAGGTGGTGATAAAGCTAAAGTATAAAGAGTGAAGGCGCACATTAGCTCGCATGTTTACAGTGAATAACAAGCATTTGCGGAGCATTACGTTGGCGAGTACACCTGGACACGCTAATGCTCGCTAACCCCACGACCTACTCGTTTGTGCCACGATTTAAGTTGAAAATGAGCGATAAACTTATTGAAGCACAAGATTAGCTAAGAAGGCTAGGTCTTGGCGTAAGGACAGCCACCAAGGTGAAGTTTTGTTATGTAAAAATAATTGTGGTTACAACGATTGCGGTGAATAATCTTAATTGCGTCTATTACAGAGTCTTCAATTCTAGATTTAGATTTTGGCGTGTGGATTTTTGACAGGCTTTGCCTCACTACTTATTCCTACCGTTGCAACTCTTGTGTACTCAGGATTGACAGCGGCGACCGGTTCTGAGGTTTGACACTCAGGCGCGCCCGGGGACTAGCTAATACTGTCTTGGAACCCGCAACAAAATGAATTAAGAAGTAACAGGTAGGAGTAGGAATGATAGTGTTCCCGACCTCCCCGCTCAAAAAGCGGTCAATGCCAGAAATCAGGGGAAACACATAAGTCCATACACTAGATAATTAAGTTATGTCTAGCATTATGTATCCAAATATGATAATAATTAAAGTGCTTGCTTGCTATGGCTTTAAAGTTGCCTATTTAGGCCACAAGACACGAATATAAAAAAAACTACACCCGAGTTACTGAAAATAGAATCCGTTGGATTCTCAATGTATTACTTCTTAGAGACATAACTTTTTGTAGAGTCATACAGATATTGGTACACAACACCATATAAAATGCAACGCACTAAAACAAACCCGTGCGTGCCGTATTTTGGTCGCACCAACAAAACAAGCGACAGAAGCGTACGAAATATCGGCATTCAGCGCCACCAACTATTTGCAGTTCATTTCAGCACAGTTTTAATTTCCCCCGAGCGCTGAGTTTACAATAGTAGAGTCCCTGTTTGCGGGGCTTGCTAGTTAAACGCTATTTCAATACTGAGGCTTCAGCTGTTTGAATAGCGTGGAAGTCACGTTCACCTTTCATTTGCGCTGCACGTGTATCGGCTAGTGCTCGTGGCGCTCAAACTTCCAGCTTGACCGGCAAGTTTTTGCCGCTTCTATTGTTTGCTTTAGTCAAATTGCGTCCTTTTAGCAGTTTTAGTCAGTTTGATACATTGTTTTACGGTTTGGCGGTATTCAGGGCTAGAATATGCCGTGTGGTGTCCGGCAGAGTAGAATAGCACCAACCACTTACACACATAGGTGTCACACAAGGCGACTAATGTTTTCGAGAAAAAGATCTAGAGTCTCCGTAGGCTGAAAATTTTGCAGCAGTTTCGTCCTGTTATATTTACAACACTGCAATCACCAACCCAATTGCCAAGCTCTGAGATTATGGCATTAACCTTCTTTTGTTTCGAACAGCTGGCTGTTCACATAATAATAAAACGAGTATGCCTGTACAAATTTACACAGCGCCAAATAGCTCCAAAGTAAGCAAATCTAACATAAACAAATTGTTCAAACTATTCAGTGCAGTCTCTTGCTTGAGAACCACAATCTTGGCTCCACAATTCTAATACAGTATCGGTTCGATTCCCGGGCCGGGCAAGTGCTCTCGTTACCCCAGCGTTTTGCGGTCGGGGGCCCATTCAAATAAGCTCGCTAGTTTACTCGCCATGCTAGTTACTGGCCAGGCAGAGCTCCGATAGCGCCGCTCGGATAGGGAATTTTGTTTTGATTTCTGTTTGAGACGTGTTCCGCCTTTGCTTAGACTATCTTCGGTAAACACTGTCTACGTGATAGGGTTATAATTATACGGGTATGCAAAATATGTGCAGGTACTTCATAGGAACTTTCTTGCACGCACATATATATTGTAAATTGAGCTCCCTGCTGAGGCTTTCTCAAGTGAGTTCAGCATGGAGTTCTTTAAGATGGGATCGCGGGGTCGTCATCACGCTAGTGATTAGTGATACCCACTGGTATTGCAAAGGTCCATAGGCTACGGTAACTGCTATCCCTTAGGCATTACGCTTGTTTGTTTGTCACCTCAACGGTATAAAAAAATATCGCGGGGATATTTTGGTCACATTCATTTTGAGTTTTTACATACATTAAATCTCGCATTGTATACACTTTTGCCAACTTCCATATTGTATACCAGGCGTAAAATTGTTTATTAATATATTCCAGACGTAGGCAGCTATCACCAAGACTGAGTGGGAGGTAGCATCAAAAGTTTTTGTAAGTATTAGCATTTTACAAAGCCTGTCCTAATTTTGTATTCTTATCTCAGTAAACCAACAAATCTGTGCGCTTCCAAACGGTATCACTGATTCTAAATTTGCGATTATAATGAAGAAATATGGTTATCCATTTAATTTCTTTTAAATGCCGTTGAAATCTGCATGTTTTAATTGTTTGTGTTTTGATAGTCGACTTCAAAAAAGAAAGAGGTTTTCAATTCTGTTGTATTCACACAGTATTACGTGAAGTCTTATGTGCTGTCCTAATTGGCAGCGGTCGTGCGACCGTGGTCGTACGACCAACTTCGCCCGACCAATCGAAAATCCGAATAGGAAACGTGCTACCGTGCTACCATGGTCGCACGACCCTTGCCAATTAAAACAGCGTCTTAAATTAACAAAGTCAAATCTAAAAGTTAAATAATGTTATTTACGTGGTAAACCTGCCCAGGCACCATTTTGACCGATTTGTTCGCGTCTATATTCATTCAAAATAATCATCCCGAAAATGGTTTATCACTACTACAGGTACAACCAGACCATCAGTCCCGTTTCCGCTGCTCTAATACCGGCGGACACTCGCCGCGGGAATTCCGCTTAGATTATAATCAAATGGAAACGTAAACAAACTTTTCTTGCGTCGTGCCTCGCATCCGAGATGGCTGTTCTAATTCCGCATCGTGACTGAGGAGTCGGACCCCGAGCCCCGACTCATTTTCCTGACGGTTGCGGATATTTTCAATTTTCCCCCACGGTGGCTCCTTTTTATTAGTTGTTGTTTTGTCTTGAATACTAATCTGTGGAATTAGCATTCACGTGAGGGGCTTATCCGCGGCGCAGTCTATCGCAGGCAGTATTAATTTGGAGGTACGCGACTTGACGCCTGAAGCCTCGTGTTGAGCCTATCGATAACGGTGAATACGAAGCCTCTCGCTTCAGGATAATTGTATGGGTGCATGACTAAGTTTCTTGAGGATATTAATATAGATAATTGAAACTATTGCGCTGTTAGGGGAGATAGGGAGAATTGTGATATTTGTTACGATCAGTAGGTAGGTAGAGAATTAGAAAAGAAATTAGGGTCCTTGAGCTGTTACAATGCTGAACGTACTGCATTGAGTGTTAGTGTTATTAACACACTCGCATGATGCTAATAGAGGTAAGATTAACCTTTTGTCTGAACTCTGCCAACGCATACAAAACCGAATGACGGATCAGTTTCAAAACGACAGCTAAGTTAATTGGTTTGCCCGAATAATCTGAATCCGACACTGAGATTCTCGAGTGCGGCTTGCCCAAACAATGGGCGAACAATGGCAGCGGCCTTGTCTTATTACTTCGGATTAGTCAAAATATTGGGGCAAAGGTTATCTTCGGATGCCGTCGAGTGAGAACTATTGTGCTGCGATCGCAGCCGTCAAAAGTTTCCAAGCACTCGGAGAAACGAGCTCAAATGCCATCCAAGTCACGGCCATCTCCGGATCAGGGTGCGGATGCTTGGTGTAATAATACCGTTCTATTCACTCCAGGTGCTTGTCTTACCTAATAGCTATATACCACCAGGCCTACAGCAACACAATTTTGTTTTATTCCGATTACGTTTTAATAAACAAGTTTGGTTTTGAATAGGTAATACGATTTCACAACGGTTCGGCACCTTCGCTAACTAACCCTGGCCAGACCGAGTGAATGGTGGATTTTAATATCCTTTGTATTTACTAGCCCTCTAAAACACTGTGCAAATACCGTAACTATAAAATAGAGTTGGAATAGTCGAAATGACGAATTTACATTACACAAATTACCTACTATTTAGCAGCAACTTATGAGCGCCGCGTGTTTACGGTTGGAAACGCCGTTGTCCAATTAAATTGTTGATAAACGAGAAGCCAAAGACAGAAAACTATCCTCAAAAACTTACCATCAATATGACTGTAAACCTCACAGTAATTAGCCTTACTAGGTGGCAAGTGAGCGTCGGGAAGAGCCAGTAAATAGTCTAGTTCTGAAGCGACGCGGACGTATAATTAAAGCTGAACTTAATCTGCCGTCACCGGGCCTCGGCGGGCGGACTTAATTACGTTTTTGATGAATTGTTCTATACCGACAATCTGCTTGGCTCCTGCCCTCCAGACTTCATAGAACCTTGCGCTATTGGCCTGGATTAAAACGTTTAGAGCACATCTTGTCACATGCTTCTATGACGTACTTGCCGACATCAGGTTTTACTTTGTTTTGAACTTACAATGCGCGGTGTGTAGGTACATGTCCAAACTCATTTTAATACAAAATAAATGTTAGATTAGATAGATATGGATGCTTTTTGCAAATATAGTAGCAAATGTTTGTTATTTATTAGTCGTATACACGGTTCTACTGATACCTGGGTCGGCAATTTTATGTTATTTCCATTCCCGATTGTTGATAAGGGCTGTTTCTTTTACAAAATTGAATACAGTACACCGGGGACGACATGACAAACCTTATCTGAAGAATTACAATGTCGAGGGGCCGAAAGATAAATTATTTATGAAATGGAGAATTCATAAATGAAAATATGAATTAAGTACACGCAGAAGAGGCGCAAAATGTAAATTTAATCATTAAAAGCGGCTATCCGTACTTACATTTATTTTGAACTTTGTGTCCGTTTTGTATTATTGGACAACCGTTAGAAGTAAATTTAATTTAATTAACTGTTTAATTAACGTACCTATTGAGTGTTTCTTTGAGAAGGAAATTTATTCTCCCGTATCGGGAGTACAATCTGAACTTGACACTCAGAATACCAACATATCAAACCTATTTGCATTTATTGGAAATCAACGACGCGATATCTACTTATTTCCAGCCGGGTAACTTTGATGTGAGGCCCTCGATCGCGCACTTGCGTAGTGTGAAAGATAACGTGGGTAAAATCAAAGGACGTCCGTAGAGAAAGCGTTCCACTCACAGCTTAGGAAAGGGAAAGGTCAGAGTAATAATCTCTCTAATTGCTCACTAAAGTCACATCAGTGTCCAATGTCTGACTTTTACAACTTAATTGTACATAGTGTCTTGTATAAGTGATGTTACCACACCCACCTAGAGTCTCCCCATGTTCATACTCATCTGTTTTTACTGTATACCTAATACCAATCGTCTTCGTCATGGAACAATAAATTATAGAAATTGAAAGTTGAACCGGTAATAGTGAAATTTTATAAAGATTATTTATGGTACTTACTTCAATGAAATAATTTATAATCTTGAAAATATTAATGTATTAATTAATTTGATATTATTTAAAATCTAAATTTTAATTAGCTACTTCTCCTGCCATCGACATAAATTTGCATGTCGATGGCAGGTCACAAGGCCCTTGCGACTAAAACTCTAACTGTGTACCACAAATAAATAAATGAAATGAAATGAAAAGTAACCTATAGGAGTCGGCATTTCACCTAAATGTTATTAGATTTTCGTATCTACTTTTACTGTCGGTGCTATTAAGCGGTAAATAATGTAAATCGCTTAATACGGCTTCGTAGAGCGTCGTCTCTTTCGCACGCTCGTGAGTAAATAAACGAAGCCGAAACCAGTCGATGTGTATTGTTTACTGCCTTATGGATACTGTATTTATCTGATGACTCTGCCAAGCCTAAGGAGTCCGCCTGGGTGTGTACCACCGCCTCATATGAAGTTATGCATTTTTGTTACCTTCAACCTTCATGCATTAATCGTGGATGTTATGAACGACAGTAACCGCTTACCATCAGGTGGGCTGACAGCTCGTTCGACACTGCGTTGTATAAAAAAGTATATATAACACGTCACTTTACCTTCCCACGATTTCAGCCAAACGTTTTCATCTATTCATTTACATACTTCAGTATTTCTATAGGTATAGGAAAACGATAAAGAGTTTTCCCTGAATAATAATTCCGTTACTAGCAAACCTAACCCGTTTTACTTCTCTTCGTTTCGGTAAAAATATAGCATTTTCATAAATATGTGGATTCTGTCTCAGATCAAGAAAATAAAGGGAGAATCCCGCAAACAACATACTGACGCTTGCAAAACTACGCCTTGTTTTATACGTACACGGTCCTATGCACACATTGACTGACAATCAAACTACGCCGTGGCAACATTCACTAAACACATACACGTTCACGAAACCGGCCTCATGTCACTATCGACAGCGCGCCTTCATTTCTTATTCAGTCTGAGGGTACTGTAAAAAAAATTGTATTTCCATTAAATGTGGGTAGGTACGTCATTGCGTGCTCCCAAAAACCAGTGAACGCGAGCAATCATTAATTATCACATGACGTCGATGTGACTTGTTGGGACGCACGTGCATTTGATGCTTGATCTGAGTTCACGCCTCGGCGGCGACCTTTCATTTCGTACCAATTGACATTAACGATATATTGGAGGTATACGAATAAAAATAATATTCCTTTTAGGGGTTGAATTGAAAATGTGTTTTTGAAATTTATGTTTTTTTTTGGTAACTAGCTGTGTGATGGCGTAATGTCGCTGATGTGGTGTGCATATGACGTGTATTTATTTCTTATTTTTAAAGCCTTTAGGTAACTAAACTAACATATCACACATAATTTACGCACTGTGCACCGTCTAATAATAAATAATATGCCGTCATGAGTTTTTTTGGTAAAATTATACATTAGAGTAAGTATAGTTTTACAGCTCAAATATTGTACGTTAAACTCTCTTGTGCGATGTATAGAAACCTGGTTAGACCGAAACTGGATTAGACGGAATGGTTTTACGGCAGAAATGGTATCTACACTCTAATATTTAATATTAGAAAACCTATAATATTTATAAATGAACCGTTTAACTAGAGTTAGCTAGTGTATCATTTTGGGTTAAAAAACTAACTAACAAAACTAAGACGTGATCACATCGCCCAAGTATGAAGTAATAACGCTAACCATCCCATTAAAGCTACAGTTGAAATGAACATTAAATCCGATTCAGCCTATCATCTCAATGCATTATCTCAATCTTGGATACTAATAAAATCGTGAATAATTTCCGTGTAATATTTTTTAAGTATAATATTGCCATCAGTACGACCTCGGTGGAAAAGTCAAGGGCATATGTACATCTCATTGTTTACCGAAGTGTACAAATGCGCAGGAGTTTCTAAAAGCTTCTATTCTTAGTATTTGGGTGTTCATTTTGTGCCATCGATCATTAAAGTGTTAATTGGCATCTTCACAATATTTTATGGTGTTTGCGCGTAGGATGCTGACGTAGGCTTGAGGCCGAGCCTCGAACAGGATGCTTTACCTACTTTGTGGGTTCGATAGCAATCTATCATTTTAACCTAAGGTAAAATAAGTACCTACTTATGTGTACTTTTGTGTACTATTGTAGCTACCATACTACAATAGTACACCAAAGTACGATTTGTTAAAAGTTATCGATTATGTTTTTGTACTTTTTGTACTTAGGTATTTTTTTTAGAATGTTTCGAAATTATCAATTATTCTTAATCTCAATTATTTGTTACAATAAAAGGCAACAAATAGAGTGTTAGAAACAAATTTAATTTTAATATTAATGTGATGAGTGGGATTATTTCATGTCGCAAATAATTTACAACAACACAAATCTTTTTGGACAACATTATCCTTAATTCTGACTCAGCATCAAGATTTATGTATTTCGTTATTATCATGCATGACAAGGTTTGAAAACATACTCTCAAAAAGTTTGTAGCTAAGGGTAAAAGGAAATCCACCGCTTTGCACCAACATGCATGGCGCTCGGGCCTGCCAGTCATACAGCCAGCATTACGTAAATATTGTCACGAACCCCCTACTGGCAAACCCCTAGGGGCTCGCGTACCTTAGTTTGAGAATCCCTGGATAGCGTCGCTACCGTGTCTATCGTACGCGAGAATTACGAAGCTGAACTAAACGATGTGCATTATTTACCGCTTAGAACAGCATGTAAAGCTTTTTCTATTATTAAGTATAGGTGTCTGTTTTGCCCACATCGGCAACTTGAGTTTTGGAGCTACCAGCTTTAAGTGGGATTGGGCCAGACACGTGCACCGCTTGGCAGACGAATTGTGGGCTAAAGTTGGCACAGAGTGAGTCACACGAAATGGAAAGAGGAGGCCCGGTAGGCCCAGCTGGACGCGCAGGAGATAGCTGGACGAGCTGGACTGTTTTTGTAAAAATTGGCTTAGAAAAGTCATAGATAGTGAATTGGTGGGCAATGGAAGGAATATAAGCAAAGGAGGCTACTACGCCTTTGCCCTGCAGGGAAACAGCAATGGCCTACAATAACAATAATAAACTATCTATGAAGGTAGGTAAAATTTACATAAACGTAAGTTATCCGAGTACGTACCAGTAGGTCACGACACTGTCCATAGAAAATGTCTTATCCAAGGTTCTTCACTGTAGCAGTGATATGACAAGCAATTACAAACACGACCTCTTGTTAGAAATTGTCAGACGTTTGGACGAGGTAACTATTAGAGTTGCAATTAGAGTTGAAGTGTTTGTTACTCAGCACAAATAATCATTGACGATATTTTTACTAGCTTTTGTCTGCGACTTCAAATCGTAAAAATCTTTCTTGATTTCCCGTTTTCTATATACTATTCTGGGCTATACCTTTACATTACAGCCGTGCCAAATTTTATCAAAATCCATTTAGTAGTTTTTACGATTTAAAAACATTCAAACATTCACCTTACAAAATAGCATGCTAGTTGTGTGTAACAAACACAGCAGACAGTCCAAGTGGTTTAAGTCTTTGAAACGCATTGCTGAAATTTTGCATGTCTGAAGTTACATGTGTAGTTGCTACATGCACAGTTTTACCGTACTACGTGTGTGGATCTCAAAAGTAGTAAAGTATGCGTTGGCCCTTCTAGCTCCAGTACATTGAGCATGTTCACAGAATGCCTTTGCGCAGCGTATGACGCGCATGCGACGAACTCGTAATACCGACCTAGCGAGATTTCCGCCATTGTCAGTGTCATGGTGCATCCGCAATGACATTTTAATTAGCGGGCTAATTAGCTATGAATGAGGATTACATAGGTTTAACATGGATGTTGAGTGACATGACAAATAACACGAAATGAAACGGTCTTAAAAATTAGATGGTGACAGATTGTATTTTATTTTAAAAAACAGCCTTGGTTGTGTGCTTGCTAGACTACACGCAGTGTCCGCGCGCAATACACGCAGTGTCTGGAAACTGGATGGGTGACCATTTCGTACTTTGAGGCTAGTCCCACACTATAATGAACTAGTTATTCGTTAGGTGCGCTTCCTAATACCGTTGGCGAAGAAAGGTTGACCAAGAAACTCCGCTGGGGACCCTGAGACTTATTAAAGACTCTCGGAAGCCGATTGGGATCCGGTGACTGTATTTTTATTTATTTATGTTGATTAATTTCAGCTCTAAGATAAAGAGCATAAACAGTTATACGCGTAAAATACTCAAATCTAAATGCATATTTTTTATTTGTTTTTTATTTTAAAATTTTCCCATTCGTTTCGATTTATTTGTGTGCTTAGGATTTACTATTTAGTTTGACAAAATGTACTTTTAGTTACATTATTTCTAAATGAGATTGGCCCTCTCCATTGCCTATGCATGACGACTACATCTATTAGGCAATATGTAGGTATATTTTTAGGTAATATGTTATGATGTATTTCGACGTGTGAAAAAATAATTTCAGTAGTTCCATAGGATTTCAACTATAATACTAACACTACTTAACACACACAAAAAGCTGCAGTATCTACCAGCTACATTGATTAACTACAGCGTCTAGACGTACGAATGTAGCAAAAACTGTAAGCAACATAAATAAAGTAGACCCTATTTCTTACGCGGTAACGCATTACCCGGACACAAGTACGTACATTAAATGAATCGGGGAATGTCCGTGAACGGTCCATCTCTGAGCTCAGAAGGACAGAAGTGCACTCAGACGGTAGGAAATGCACCAAATAGTTGAGAAAATTCTGTTAACTTGTAGTTTTAATAATGTTAAAAGGTTTGAAACCAAATTTCGTGAGTATATGTGCCCGCATTACCATATATTAGATACTAGCTTTTCGGCTGTGGCTCCGCCCGCGTGGTCTACACGTTATATCACGAATAAAAGTACTCTAAGGCGCTGTCCTAATTCAGGTGACGTCCGGCGCAATCCTAATTGGCAACGGTCGTGCGACCATGGTCGTACGACGGACGTAGATCAACCAATAGGAGACCACAAAACCGCTCGTGGCACGACCCTTGTTTATTAAGATAAGCGCCTATTTCAGACCCTAATCTAGCTATCTACTAAATTTCATCCAAATCCGTTGATCCGTTTAGGCGTTAACGTGGTAACAAACGTACACACACAAACTTTCGCATTTGTAATATTTGTAGGATAATTAGATAGATTTTATTCCGACAATCGTATCGTTCCATCTTCTCCCGGGAGGAATTTTAAAATATTGTATTAATTAAAACCTCTGTGCATAATTTCAGGCATTAGTCTTCGGATATTTGGCGGTGTAAAAAGAGCTTCTTCAAAATGCCTTCTTTTTTCTTAAATAAAGGGAGGCAAGCGTGGAGCGTCGGTGGCCGAGTGGTTAAGGTATCCGACTCGTAAGCGAGAGGTACTGGGTTCGGATCCCACCGGGGCCATGTATCGAAGACTCTTTTCTGAGTTATGCACATTAGTTGAATGCTCAGGCTCAGGCTAGTTCTGGCGAACGCGGGCTTGCGAACTCGGAACGCCTGACCGCGTGACCGTCTGTCTGAAAGACGTCTGTCACTACTAATTACAGACAGAATTCGTATCTTATTCGGGCGAGTAAAAGCTGTAATTCATCATTGTTGATCTTGATGTTTTTAATACGAGCGTTCACGCAGCGCGTAAACTGCTAAGTAGCGTATTCTTTAAGCAGTAAGTATTGGGTGGGTGTTTTGTTCTGTCGTTGGGTTGCTAATTTGTTATTTAAGTGCTAAATATTTCTTACTTTTTCTTATCATGACATTTGATATATCGTGTGCCTACGGAATTTGCCTTGGCCTTTGCCTACCTATGCTAAGTTTATAAACTAATCTAGATCTATTAGTAAAGGTATATTATTAGCTATAACTTTTATAGCATTAAGTACTGATTTGTTAGATAAGCTGATGATCTTCCAAATAAATAAACAAAGCCCCCAATCCACATCTGTCCATGAGTATATACCCATACTATACGTTCCTATATCTCACGCGCAGTATACTGCCATATGACGTAATGGAAGCTCATCGCCGGGCCCAGTATTACATGAGAACTAGGAAGAATTATCGCGCTTTGCGGCTTATTGCGCAGCCTGCCCCGGTACTGATCGTTTCCCGCTACACAAATTATATTTTGCGGTTCCCTTAACATGGTGTGGCTAATGTCAGGCGGGGTCGAAGTCTTTTAAATGATTTATGTTCAGAGTTTGATTTAAGTACGATAGATGAAATAGAGCGTCAGCAATCCAGTTACTGACACTGAGTTTTGTGCTGAGTGCGTCTAATTAATCTCTATCTATCTTTAGTTTATGAGAGTCAATAATCATTGTTTTAAATATGAAGGAAGCAATATTGTTGTAATTCATAGCGTAACTAAAAGTCAGAACATTATAGGTATGACCTTCTATTTGTAAACCTTGCAGTGTAAAATGCAATGTAAAAGAATTAATTCACATGTCATACATTTTTAGGCCAAAATGCTGTAAGTGCCGGTCGCAAAAAAATAACCAAGAGCCGTCTGACTAGGAACCACTGAGCGTAGGTTTGGCGTCATACATAGTAAACAATGTCATGAATTGTACAGACTCCTACTCTATCTGAAAATTGTAATATTTTTTCAAGCCTTTACTTTCAGCTTTTTGGTCTAAGGTACGTAATTAAATATATCTAGTCTCTGTTTCTTATCTATTTATTTTTTTCAGGAAAATCCCTTTCTGTTTAAATGTGTTAAACGTATGTAATACTGTTGCAGCTACAAATTCTGTACCGCCCGCCGTGGGAAGTGCGGCCCGTGTGTGTATTGAGATATTTATTAGATAGTTTATCCACTCATGAATTATTTATTCTCTTGTGGGCCCGTTGATGGTTCGCTCGTTATAATTACAGGGTAACCAGATATACGATGGGCTGAGCTCTAGCAGACTCTTACTCTTTAGGCTTTAATATTAAATTAATAAACGTTGTTTGGTAAAATTTGTTACATGGTTTTGTAACTGACTTGGGTAGGAAGGAACTCAGACAGGTATGCCACAAAGAAAATTTAGTGTATTAGGAAACCTTGTGTATTTAGGTAGGCGGACCTTGGGCCCTCGCGTGCCGCGCGGGGGCGCAACCGGGACTTAACGCCAAGATGATGATGATGATGAGGAAACCTTGTGTATTTAGTGTCTTGCAAATTAAGCAGAAACTTAGGATGTTAGCCCTGATGTGCGAGGATTACTATTACTATCTGTGTAGTAAAATGAATTGAGTCGATGTGTAGTAAAATCGATGTCCATCGACAATTCAATCTTGCTGAGTGTACAGCGCATGTATCTAATCGGATGATCGTGGATTATTTTATCAACATATTGTTGGGTTGTGGATATATGTGAGGCTAGGGAGTTGTGTCAGGACAGAGCAAAGTGGCGACCCTATAGTCTCTGCCTACCCCACTTGTGGAACATATTCCTCGATCTACCATATCTACATCGCAAATCAAGTATAAGGATCTAAATGCAAAAAGAATTCAAATACCTGTAGCATCATGAACACGGTTCGGTAAACCAGCCCTTCATAGACCGATAGTCAGAACAGAATTTAAAAAAAATCTACACAAACATTTCTCCTTTATACCATAGCTGTAGCGCCTATCCATCCCAACCGTCATCGCACCAACACAGTAAGCTCCGAGTGCTCGCGTCGATATTTGATATTGCGAGCAAAACATGCAAATGAACGGAACCCAGCTTTACCCGCCGTTCCCGCCGCGCCTGCGGAATGCGGGCTTAGGATAAGACTCAATAATATTACCCGATTACAGCAAATATTAAGAAAATGATATTCAAGGCTCGGACGTTGTCATGTAACCAGAATAGCGGACGAGATGACGGATCCGGGGTTATTAGAAACGGTCTGAAAAGGGTATCCGAGTATCCGATGTTGCGAATATTTCACGGAATTATGCAACAGGGGTTCGATTAAATTTTGGGAGGAAACTCTTGTTCGCGTCTTCGTCCACGCAAACTTGGTTTATCAAAACAAGTTCTTAAATGAAAAAAGCAAAACTCATAGCAAGCTTTTATCGTTCGTTCTCTGATTATCTTTCATATCTGATCATAATCAGTCAGAGTACTTGTAAAGACTAATCAAACGAGCTCAAACTCGATGGATTTATCATTCGTAGTTTAGGAGTTCCTATGGCCACCTATACCAGTAATATATCAATAGCGTTGTAACTAACGCTTCGGCACTGTAATAGGCACAAGGTACAGCTAACTAACACTAATGTAGGGCAGTTTAAGAAACTTTATTTTCTCAAACTACAAAAATCACTTTACAACATATCCTTTAGGTTCTCTTTGTTGATTACCACTTATCTTGCACAGCATACCTTTCAGTAATAATTGAAAGGTTCGAGCTGAAACGTATACAACGGGAAGTAAATTAGAAAGGGGTATATTAAATACAAAATCCGAAAACTGATCAAAGTGGATGTATGAAGTTACGAGTAAAACGAAAATTATAATCCTAATCCTCCTTCTGCGAAACATAAATGTAATTATTACGTACAATATAATTTAAGAATTATAGCTAAATAATACGAACGATTACTTCGTTCAAAGCTAACAATACAATGTCGCACGAATCAGTGAATAGAAGCTCGTAAAGCCATAATTAAAGCTACATTGATCCCAATAATTGTAACTCTCACATTTGTGATGTATGAACGTTGATGAATAGAGAAGTTAAGTAAGTGCACTCAATGGGATTAGCGAGGCACACTAGAGACTAAATACGAATACGTTGTCTCTTAAGACGTTACGTAATTAAGATTTGTGATGCAATGTACCGCTTTATAAAATTAATTTGATAAGGTAACATCTTATTTATTTATTTATTTATTTAACAGTTTATTGCACACAGTAAAATACATAGAGAAACATCATACATATAGACGACACAACAGGCACTACTTATTTCTAAAAGAAATTTCTTCCAGCAGGCCTACAGAAGAGAGATGTGATAAGTAAAGCAGATCGACGTGCGCGATATAGAATACATACTAAAATACTTAAACATAATACTTCTTACTTATACTTTCGTGGTTACTATCAGTTATCACACATTGACCTGACGACCTGAGTGGTTCAGCTGGTTAACATGGTTGGTCTGCCAAGTAGAGGCTCCCGGGTCACGATTCCCGGCTGAGCGAAAATTGAAATGATGAATTTTAATTTCTGTTACGGGTCTGGGTGTAGTATGTTTAATAAGTATGTATTTAAAAAGAAAACCTCCACAAGAAAACCATAACACAAGCTTTGCTTACTTTGGGGCTAGATGGCGCTGTGTGAATTTATCCAAGCATATTTATTTATTTTTTAAGTATTTCCCGAATCTCATACCGCGTATTTTGATTTACGGATAACGTTAATATACCTAAAATGTCTAATTTGATAAGTACGTATATACGTATAAACAAGTAAGTGCATAAGTACATCCCTAAATATACTCAACTATATAACAAAACGATCGCAATAACTACGTCCTATGTCATAAAATGCCTCGCAGCCAATTTCGCATATAGGTAGGTGGGTAAGCGAGCTAAATCACAGACCGAAGGGCCCTCGTGCACTCGCTCCATGTCTATGCATGTCCGCGAATGCACGCGTGTCACCGAATGAATAGGGGGCTTAGATAGGTGTCCTGTGGCTGGGTAATGTTTGCCATTTTCCTTTGTGCAAATATAGTGTTACACTGGGGCGTGACACCCAATGTGGGATGACAGTTAATCTGTTTGAGTTTATCTACTAAAGTTTAATATAAAATTTTTACACATTTATGAGAGTATATAGGCATTCCTTCGAAACGGATGAGTATGTCTAATGAAAGCTTACGAGGCTATGCCTCGTTGGGTAGAACGTAAATAACATTTGTAACCTTGTATTTATGATGTTCTGGTAATACAAAGCTTTGACTTTTTTTGAAATCCGAACGATTAGAAAGATTTAAAAGAATACATAGCCATATTTTGGGGAACGGAATCCAGAACTCAGGACTCAGGAAAGGAGGAAAACAATTTTTTTTTCCATTACTTTTTTAATATTGTTCGCGAATACCCCCCAAATGTTGTTTGCACCAATATGGGGTTTGTACTTATTTGCCAACCTATACCTATTTTGAATTCGCCCTCAAAGGGAGACTCAGCGACTCAGTGAATCTCTTAATTTCTTTATGCTTCCGCAGCCACGAAGCTAAAACGACATTAAGTTCCACAAAACTCTTCTTTCACCCCCCGTCTGTTGACAAAGCTGAGACGGAACAAACAACTATACGTTCGCACAGTATAGCTATATTCTTTCACGTCATTCGTCATGTTTGTGTTTACGTTCCACGGAAGGCAAGGGGAGGGGAACGGCGAATTGGAGATTTCAGCGGGCTGCCACGGAAAACGTATTTATCTGCAAACAAGTCAAAGACACCTAATAGCTCCATTTTAGGTGGACAATGTGTGCAGGCTATATTTTGGAATGGTATGTCTTGGGGGCGCCCCTCGAATTCGATATAGTATCTAGTTACAAATCTGTGTTAAGAATGTTGGTTCTAATCGCGATAGACATACTTTATCTGGCTATAAGTAATTATTGTTAAAACACCATAAGACAGAATAATATGCACCTTAATCCTAACGCACGCCGATCCAATAGGGCCTAAGCGGCCCCACAAATATTTCCGATAATCGTCGTCTAATAATAGCCTCATAAATATTTTAACACGTCGCCAACGATTAGGTACTGGAGCGCAGAACGCAGCCGTCAATTGTCATTTGTCAATCGGGAGCCAGGTCGACAGAGTAATGTTCCAACAATTGGAGCACAAAACCTAACCCCTAGCCTGCCGGTTGACAGAGTAATGTTCCATCAAAAGCCCGTTGACGGGCATCGACGGGCTGACACGTGCCACTCATAGTCGATCGGAGTCGAGCGCAGCCGCGCCACGGCTTGCAGACTTGACGGCCGATTTGCATACAGCGTTTATTTGCACCCTGTATACAAGACTTGCTAATGACAGATGTAACCGCTTCAAGTGATCGGGAATTGGAATAGATTAACGAGGTCCAGAAAATTACGATTGATGATTTGTTCACTATCTGTGGTCGCGCTTGTGATTTGATTTATAGATGTGGCAATGGAAGAATTTATTAAGTTACGTATAGCTTTACTTACTGCGTTAAGCAACAGCAATCATTGACAGTTCTCGTAAAGCGGCACGCATGTCTTACCTGAAAAAATAAAATTATAGGTTGTTACTTATGATAATACAAGTAAACACAATCTTATCATATAAGTCAATCCCGGATCTGCCAAGATGTGCTTTCCTACTCTTCCTCCCCCACTTCGCCAGGTATTCGGCGTTATGTGGCGGGCCTTATCACTGTATGTATTACTTCCAGACCTTTTCATTCATATACCTTTTGTATAATTTTGGCTTTTTACTTGCGGCGGCTGTCATCTAACCCGCACAACCCTTAGAGAAAAGCCAATTCGTCCGTCTGTTACCAAGGGGACAACGAGCAGGTGAACTAAGCTTGGGCCCGCTAGGTGGTCCGCCCCCACACAAAACACAACTGACATTGATTTCAAATTTTCGCTCGTCAGATTGTTCGCTTTAATGAGCGTCCAAATCGCTTCACCGTTTTGATTGCGTCTATTTATATTCTGCTCAATTATCGCATTGTCTCTGATGGTCGTATTTATGAGGCTGAAATTATCGTGATTGTAGTCATGTTCGGTCGATTGCGAAATGCGGCGCACGGCTGGCGCGGGGTCGCGTCGCCTGGTGCGGGCGGTGCGGTGTGGTGCGGTGCGGTGCGTCCCAGAATAATGACCGCCAAATGAAGTGCGCGACTGACGGGAATCACAATGGGGTGGGCGGGGGCCTGCGACTGCGTCAGGGCACACATTGATGATTAATAATTTTCGTTTTGAAATTTTTGGATTGTTTATTTTTATTAAGCTAGTGGAGCTTTTGCTCGCAAATTACGTCACGATAAATATAGCTTTTGTGTTATACTGAGTTAGAAGATGCAACTCTACAATTAATAAAAATTCCCTTTTTGTGTGAAATAGTAACCAGTATCCATAGTTGCAGAAAAAGTCAACATAGCACATAGCAGCACTGCGGATCGACCACGGTACTTGACGGTACCTCTTGCTATCCGCTAGCCATTACGTCACCGATGCCGTCATAAGTTCTCATAAGCTCAATATTTTTTGTAAATATTAATACGATATGAGGTAAGACTACGACTGGTCATTTACGTGTTCCGATTAGTCCGTGGAATTATATGTAATGGACCCATGCTATCATCGGTTAGTTTTGCGGTTCCCCGGTCTCATATGGTGAGAGCCCACAGACAAAAGCTGTTTGTAGAGTCTGCAGCTCGTTCTAACCTGGGTAGGAACGCGCCGCTGGTTCGGGGCCTTCAGTACATCAACTGTATTCTTGCCTATGACTCTAATTTAGATATATTTACATGTACCGAAGGCAATATCAAGGTAATAGCGGCTCGTTATTTCGAAACTTTGACGCCAAAATCTTCTATTAATTATTAATTTTAAACTGACTTTTATTTCGATTTGACATTATATTATTGTATTGGTGCCGATAAACATTTATAAAGGTATTTGTTATGAAATCCCGCTTAGAATATTGTATTAGATTTTGTTTTGACATTTTTGTATTGTATTGTATTTTGACATTTTTATTTTATTCTATTGACATGTTTTATTCAATTCTATTAATCATGTATAAAATGTGTATTTATAATGAGGTATTGTGGATATGGAGATAAACACTATTGCGATTGGAAATTCTGTTAGCAATAAGTATGTGTGTGAAATAAATAAAATAAACAACCATACCATGATGACACAAGTAATCAACTGATAAACTTTGCGCTCGGGATGTTGTGTAGGCTTAGAAATCACCATTAGCAAATTACAAATTTTTTCATTCATTTGTAATTGAATACACTTACACCCTCATAATTTTATATTAATCTATTTTTGAAACACCTCAAGCCACTACAAAATTAAAACCGTATAGTGATAAATTGAAATTAAAAAAAAATATTTTAGACAGATACATCCATAGTGTTAGTAACAATATCTCTTACATAGGAGCTTCACCCAGTGACGCAGCAGAGGGGAATCCCACCGGTCTTTGAACACATTTAGGAGACTGTTGGTGCTGGAGCGGAGACGAGTGATAAATCAAGCTAAAAATCACGATTCGTCCATGTGTGAACGGGGTCTCACACACGCAACCGGACGTGGATGTCGCTGCACTGACATAATGACGTCGACGAACAAAGATCGACGTTAACCGCTGACGGCATTTAACAAGCTACCGATGATGATTCCACAAATTATGTAAGCGAAATTATCCACTTTGTTGAGGAATGGAATTTCAGTGAAATATTCTGAACTCACAAAAAGCCATCCCCGAACTTATAACTAAAGCACATTCCATGAAGGTAGATAGTAGGAAAACCGAACCTGGCTCAAGATGGGATTGACCGCTAGGATGATGATGGATATAAGTGGGATAGGTTACGACAAAAATTTATATGTGAATTGATGTGGATCGTCTTATATAGAATAGTTGAGCAGACTGTAGGTCTCTACAATATTTCATGAGCCTCCTCCATGATTAGTTAGGCGTTACTCGTCATATTCTGGAAGGATTGGTACATGTTACAGGGTTGATAATTTAGAACAGAAAACAATGCTTTTATTTTCATTATATACGTCCATCTATAAGTCACTGTCTCTTGGTTTTGTCTCTTCGGGCCACACCGTTCAGTCTGGCGGGGTGTTGGTTAGATACGTGGGTATTCAGCCTTCATTGGATGGCAATTAAGCCGTATAGAGCAGGCACCTACGTATTTCAGGTATACATTTAGAAATTAATAAATCATGTAAATTGATTTTCCTTTGGGATTTAAACCACGGGTAGGGTTATGAATTTCGACTAGCCGTTTTTGGGAATAACGTCAACGATCTTCTACGACAGGTTTGACCTTATAACACTAGCAATATTTATTTAAGGCTATTTCGTGTTAGGTCGCTATGCGGCGCCGTAAACACGCGCCGGGCCGCACGACGTGTCCCAGAATAACGACCGCCAAATGAACTGCGGCTGGCGACTCATAATGACTCATGATGCAACCCCGCATGTATTATAACATTATAACACGAGACGCGCAAATGCAGTAACATTTTCAAGACCACGCGGCGCGCCAGTTTGAGTTCGCTCGTCGATTTATCGCAGTTCGAATTCAACTAAACAACTGGTGTTGCGGTAACTTTTCACCGGCAAACATCCGGTTATGGCCCACACATTGTGAGGCGGGTCACGATCCGTCGAATGCATCGCACATATACGGAGTGGCGACAGCGCACCGCGCTAACCGATCGGCAAACCCAGCATTTTGCCGCGCCGGCCTGGCCCTCGCATTTGCATCTAACAAATGCGGTCCGATATCGAAATATCGAAACTAATCCGCGCGATTACGCACCGCCCGTCGTAACCGATGTTCACTACGTCGAAATCTGAAAGCCAAATGGCTTCCGAATAAGATTTTCGCGAGGGATGTCAACGATTATGAGCCTCATATTTGCATAAACTCTAAATCGGTAGGATTCAATATGTCACAGCAAATCCTACACTGATAAATTAGGCTGGCTAGCTTATTTTCGAATCGAGTTAGAGATATAGATACGGAGGTTTATCTGCGAGGGTTTACTTTAGCTGTATGACAATTTAGAATATAGCCCGCTAAACCCGCTAAGAGTGAACAAAGTTACCACACGGCACTGTTGATGGAATCGTGTCCCATTCTCGAGTTCGAATACTTGATAGTGATGGGTGGAAGTTACTTTTGCTAGTTGTAAGTTTCCCTGCGTGATGCGACCGTTGGAAGTGTTTTCAAATTGAGTTTTGATTGTGTTCCGCGACCGATCGCGCCGGAATCCGGGTGGCGTCTTTACACATTCGCCGCACGACGCTGGTGCCCTTAACGTTTGTCGTCACGTCACAAATCATTTACTTATCCTTTATCCGTTCCCTGGTATGCGATATGACATGTGTTTTTGTCTACTTTGTACCAACATGACGATAATGGGAAGAACACATCGTTGGAAATCGTTTACGAGTAGCAAAACATTTTGTTTATAGGCATTGTAATTTGAACGAAAGCCACTTATGAAACAATGTGAGAAAATGTTTTTTTGAGATGTTACTTGTGTTCCGAGCGTCAGTGGCTTAGTATAAGCTAGATGTACCGTGTCTGAATTCCACTGCCGCCATGTGCAAAGACTCTTTTCTGAGGTATGTACATTAGTCGAATACTAACCGATGCTCTTACGGTGAGGGAAAACATCTTGATGAAACCTGCACATTTAGGCGACTGAGCATAATCGTATAAAGATTTTTTTATCAAATATGGAGAGAGACGAAAAATATAAAAATAACGACCACAACCGCAACGCTTGTCATTGTATCTATAACACATTGCGTTGACCTTTTTTAATAAAAAGTCAGACAGTCTGCTACAAATATAACTTTTTTGTGAACCCTCTAAATGCGCATTAAGTATGATGGGAGTGGAATTGGTTTAGGCATAAATTGTTCTTTATTGGGTTGCGGGGATGCTTTCCAAAAGACGGAAATAAAAAAATCACTAGCGTCCTGTAAGGTAATTAAATATCTGACGGACAATTGTCACCCCATTGTGATGACGAAGCTCAAGTCCAGTACTGAACTATTATAATTTATATGGGACTACTGGACTCAGCGCGATTTTATTCGCGTACATCTACTTTACCCCTACCTACCCTTTTTATCTTGCATATAAACCTTCCTATTGTTGAAAACTGCAATAAAATCGATTGCGTAGTTTGAAAGATCTAAGCGTACATAGATACAGACGGTGGTAAGCGACTTTATTTAATACTATATATATGTACATATATACAATAAGATATGAATGTCAACCAAAAGTTATTGTTTAAATAATCTACACCTACATATGTAACTACCACTCTTATACTTAATCCCAATATCTTCGTCTAAGCACAAATTCATGATTCTCAAGTTGTTCTTCATAAAGGAACTTCATCAATTGAAAATCGCTCTCCCCATTTCTCAGTATGCTCCTTCCTCATCACGATGTACTCCTTTGCCCTTTATGTTGCAATGAATAGGTGCAATTTGCGTGTTGTGCAAATTACTGAAGCTTCTTGATTTGCGTCGAACTCGTGTATGTAATAATTACAATATTGCAGCGTGAGAGGAACTTCAGTTAAGTTTAGATGCGGCGAGGTTTCATGTTACACATTGTATTATTATGTACGGGTAATGCTGCCGTTGATATTCAGACACAATACGTGTCTAAGTAATTATGCGAACTATATAGCTCGTCATAGCTAGAATTTCAATTTAGCCCTTTGCAAAGTGAACGCATTGTTTTCAATACGGCTCTCTCTAGTGTCTGACTTTGCAATTTTGACAGTTAGTGTATCATTTCGCGGCAAATATAAGCCCTTCAATATGCCGAAGAATATAATTACAAAATAGTATTGTGTTCCTGTAGGTAAGGTTACCAGTGCTCCATAGGGTGGGGATCTGGGGAACCGAGGCTTTGGCAGTAGAGGGGCATTTGACTTTTTCCTGCCAGAGCAACGTGTTACAAAGGTGGGCGACGCATTGGTGATACCCCCCAAGTCCGTAAATTAACTATAGCATGACCACATTCTATCAAGCGGCACCGTTTGCCTATTTGCCTACCATACGACAGAAATAAGCCACCTTGTGACTGAGATGGACCGTCTGATACTTCTATAGACTGGAAAGCATATAGAACCAGCAGATATTAATTTTATATACTGTCTATACTTCAGTTCAGAAATAACGAATACTACCTTAATGTACAATTTAATTAACCGAAATTGTTCGTAACAGCTTGGTATATTAATTACGTGACGTTAGTTTACTGCGATTACAATTAGGTCTTAAGCTCATACATCGTTTATCTGAGTTACGCGCTGTGTAATTACCTTACCGATTTACTATGTTTTGGTAACTAGAAGTACCTACATAAACAAACATACAAAGAGCTACTACACTCCGCGTTATTTGGTTTTCATATGGGCTTTTCGGGGCTTATGCGCTAATTCCCACAGCTCATTCTAATTTGGTCGGATATATGTGGGCATACATTAATTATGGAGTAATTAGGCAAATACGTGTGAACTTCTATTATTGCACACGGTGTTTGAATAATTGCTTGTGGTTTGTAATAGATCCGTGTTGGAAAAAAAACTGTTTTACTTATTTGCGCTATTGCAGTACGTAATAAATTATGTAACTTTTTACTAATAGATGGTTACGTAAGCCTGAAAATAGATTTAAATAAACTGTGAACACCTAATTTGTTGTTTAAGTTTAGTTGGTGAACAAAGTTCAAAGAAATACCCACTTTTTGTCCCTTTCGGTTTGTGACCACGAGTTATATTGTAATAATTTTTAAATATCGAGATTATGAGTTTCGTCATTTCCATTTAGTATTTGTTTCGTTTTCGCGAACCATAGGTGACAAGTTTTAGTTTAGACAATCAATAGGGTGGGTAAACGAATTCTTGAGTGGTGACCACGACTCGGCAAGCGTAGTCGTAGTGAAGGACCGAGGACGTCTTCCGGCGGTGAAGTGACGATTTGCGAAAGGCTGCAATGCGGTTGGATGCGTCAACCCAAGGTCAGGGTGCATTGGCGCTCATTAAGGAATGCCTATATCTAGCAAATCGCGGAACGGTATGGTTAGCAAAATCTTGGAACCAAAGGGAATCGGTGTTTTTTTATTCTACGCAGTGACAAACGTGCAGACAGCCCACCTGATGGTAAGCGATAACTGTCGCCCACAACATCTACTCATTCGCAAACACCAAAAATGCAGAACCGCAAATGCGTTGTCACTGTGAGGGCCAAAATGAATTGCCTCATGCCCGTAATGTGTCTCTCCCGCAATTAGTCTCATGTGAAAATAACAGACAAAATATCCCAGTCCTAGCTAAAGCTCCATCTAGCAGTGGATATTTTTTGTTTGCCTATTTAGTTGAGCTTTAAGTAAGCTTATGTAACTTGCTAACCTAAGCCAGTGAATATCCGTTTAACGAAACAAAGAGAGAAATAAAAGGCGGTGTCTGTGGCTAAATAAAAGCCGCTAAAAGCTGAACATACAGTGAATTCATGGCGAACCTGTCTCGCTACAGTTCTGCAATTATCGGTCGAGATCAGGGCGTGGTTGTTTACAACCGCATAACTTCCCGCCAAACGGCTAAACTAGCTATAATTCGGCAGTGGAATAGCGTGACTTAGGCATTGCATCGGAGAATTATCTATTTGATCCTAACCTAGTAGTTAAAATGTCTCGTAGGGTTACAAGGTTTAGAAGTTTTTATTTATTCTATAACGCGGTGACAAGCGAGCAGATTTCCCACCTGACGGTAAGCGATAAGTTACTTCGATTTGTAATTTGAGTCAGTAAAACGATAGCTAGATAAGGATAGCAGCGGCGGCCTACGGCTTTTTTTGTTGATCTATGTAGTAATAAAATTAGTTCGTATAAAAATATCTTTATTCAAAATATAAGTCAATTTCTTTCTAACAACTATAAACGTAGTACAGCTATACTTTGTCTCCCACAAGCCAATAATATTTTAGAATTGTGCTTAAATACATTTCTGCCCTAACAAAATGGAATAACATCTAAAATGGTGCAGCTTCTTGTGGTTGTAAGTTACTATAGTATAGTACACGTTTCCAAATTAGGAACGTTCGTCACCAACATCAACTCGTATGCAGGATGTTTTATAAAAACTTTTTCACTAAAATCCCCTTTGACGAGAGCATGAAATCTGATTAAAAAATATTCGAACTCAAAGCCTCTAGACAAAAGTATTCCGATGCGATTTTTTGATGAAACGTGCCAATCTGCGTCATTTCAATTCCTATTTCTGTTTCAGTTTGAATGAAAGTACCATTTAAAAATTACAGGTTTCTATGGTAAATAATGAACCAAATCAATCAGAATGAATCAATCACTAATCAGTTTTGATTAATCTCAATAACTAATGATTTCATAGCTAAATATCAACTCCAACTAGTATCTGTGGTTGAAGCTACGAGTTTATTACAAGTAGGTACTACCTGGTAATATTCATTGTAACAACTAGTCCACACGGACGAAGTTGCGGAAAATCGAATACTACAATTAAGAGATCAATGTCTGCATGAAACTCCTGCTTGATACCTATCATTCTTTCTCTGCTGTTAGTAGTTATTTCAAGATACACTTACTAAAAGTCTAAGCCAATGAACGTAAAAGGCAAAGAAGACTTAAGTGTATACAGATAACTATGAAAGGCTAATGCCAGCTAAGCGTCGATTGTAGACGATTACGCAAACGCCTAATAAGGTGGTAGGTTCGTACAACAGGAATCTCTCGTGATAGGTCAACCAGGAAACTTAGAAGGCACCCACGCATGTTATCTGATAATTTTCTAATGCTTTGTTGTGACATCTTCACTACAAATATATATTATAACGTCACACCGTAGTAGGGGCAGCACAGTTCCACTTGCTCCGGTTCTGAAACCTTTATCGCTTTACCTTTTTGTACACCACACCATCACGTCACATCTTGATATGTATCATGTGACTTGAATAGACCATAGATCAGGCAGGGCACAGCTGCACAGCCGCTAGTGCCTGATTTAAAAAAAAAACGCTTATAGAAAGCTACTTTATCGATGACGAAAGAAAGTTATATTATGCGTGAAGCGACATTGACTGTATTTTATTTACGAAAAATTAAATTAGGAATCCCTACTCATCATATCAACCGAAAGACTCCCACTGGTGGACATAGGCCTCCCACAGAGATCCCCCACATACGGTGGCCGGTTCTGAGCCTTCCGCATCTAGCTGGTTCCTGCGATCTTTACCAGGTCGTCGGCTCATCTAGTGGGAGGCCTACCCACCCACACTGCGTCTCCCGGTACGTGGTCGCCACTCGAGAACTTTACTGTCGTTACTTTACCCATCGGTCATCTGTTCTTCGAGCTATGTGCCTTACTAAAATTGCAATAATATTATCCAACCCAAGGCATCCAATTTTTTTAATGTTGAAGGTACGGCGGACAAACGGGCAAGCGAGCCACCTAATGGAAAGTGTTTACCGACCATCAGCAATACCAGGGGCGCTACGAATGCACTGTCCTCCTCCAGAGAGACCTCAATATACCTTGAACGATCCCATAGTCCAAAAGACACAGTGGCTGGAAATTTTCCTCTACAACTCTAAATAGCACATATGCGAAGCCGAGGTGGATCGCTTATTGCTAACAAACACAAAATCTAGCTTTCTAACCGCGGATGGTCGATACAAATGTACAATTTACCGAGAATAGCTGGAAGTTAAGATCCCAATATCTCTCGGAAGGTAATTACATTTCCCCTTCTGCGAAATAAACACGTTTTTATGCAATAAACTGTTGTAAATAAATTGTGGTAGCTTACAGAGAACATTGCCAGCCAGGGTTGTAACTGGTGGCTTATTTATTTGTAAATTAATATTAAGTTCATTTGTTGCAAGGGCATTTAAAATTGTTTGTTTTAAATAAACTAGCAGACATTTGAGCCTTATCTCACAAGCATGGCTAGCATAAGTGTATTCTCGCGAGCGATCAGCGAGAAAAAGCGCAACATAGATACTGATATCCGTTTCATGTTAGTATTGAGAGAAGGAAACAAACACTCTCTCGAGGCGCGAGCTATGTCGCAGGCATACTTGTGCTAGCCGCGCACGTGGTAAGTGACGATGCGGCCGAAGATGAAGATGATAATTTAAACAAAACGATAATAAACCAATTTACAAAATGTTGTACTCGGTATTTTTGTGTGTTTTAAACGGATTCTAAAACCCTATTTATATATTAGCAAAATACATTAGAATACATTTCGAGAAAACTATAGCATTTCATTGGCACACTTACCAAATAGCGAGATAGCTTCCGTGTGGATTTCAATTTATGGCGGATTATAGCAACGACTGACATAACTTTTCATTAACTAAGTAGATAATATACAGGTACTCGCCATTAACTCGGGCCCCACCTGAGTGCGTCCCTGCGCGCGAGCATTGCATTTGCAACCAACTCCGCGGGAACAAAACTCAATTAGCGATTATAACGTTTCGTTTTGTTCCACTTTTATTCCATTTTAACACACTCGGGTGTTTTTGCCGCGAATCGAGTTACGTGCGCAATTCCAGTGATTTAGTGAAATTGAATAGTTGCTTTGCGTCGGTCGCGAGCGCAACGCTTTTCGCACCCCTAGTGTGGGGTTACAGGTGAGCGATTGGCGTTTGTGATATTTAACAGTCGTAAACGGTAATACAGAAATATTTTCATCTGGTGTGCCTCCGGGCTCTTTTTTTCGAACTTATAGAATAAGTACGGGCATTCGAACGGCTTTCAATTTTGATTTTCGGCATTAAAAAATGAGATATTTTGATGAATAATGCTGATTTTTCCTATTTTTAAACGGTTTCCCAATATTATTTAGAAAAATATTGAAATTTTCATACCGGAAATCAAAATTGAAAACTGTTTGAATCGAGACAGGCGTTTGAAAAATAGACCCTCAGGATGCATTCCTAAATTAAACTGAATTTACGTTATATATATAGCTATCTACCTAGATACACGTTCGTTGAACTTAAATCGTGAATATAGCGGTTCTGCACCCTTGCAGCTCCCGGGCTCAGTCAAATCACCGGCCCGTGAAGCCAAAGAAATTACTTCGTTAATATCCGACTTGATTGCTTTCATAGCTCAGGTTTCCGGAATTCTGCGTAGCGTCCGCATAACCATCGGCGTTGAGAACAGTTGTGCTATCGGTACATTCGGAGCAGGATATGCGAGCCAACGTTGGTTGATTACTACTTTTGTTTAAGTTCCTGCTATTCAATATTCAATGCGGAGTATAATAGTAATATAATAGTAATATTCAATATTCATTCAACGGCTTACGTCGCAAGGATGTCGAAGACGTAAGTAAAGTAAGAGTATAGTAGAAGGTGGGATTGACTGCTAGGATGAAACGATGATGATCATGAACGGCAATGTATCTACTTCACAAAAATTGTTTATTAAAGAAGAATTGGGTAACTGTTTTCATCTAAATATTAGCTAGGGACAATAAGATCTAACCAATGAACCTAAAGTTTTTATCTAAATCGTGAAGTACAAATGCAAAAACTCCGCTGTGACAACTTTTAGGGCCTATTTTTGAACCGCTCGTCTCGAATCGAACGGTTTTCAATATTTATATTCGGCATGAAAAATTCAATTTCTTTTTGATAAAATTGACAACACCGAAAGCGAACGGTTCAAAATTAGGAGAAATCAGCGATGAGCACCAAAATATTTAATGCCGAAAATCAAATTTAAAATCCGTTCGATTCTAGGTGAGCGATTCAAAAATTAACCCTGAGATCTCGGGAACATGTCGCCAGTGCGACGTTGCAGCAACAGCTCATGGGTCGATCACGGGCCACACGCGTGCCGTTGCTGCAACAGCTCATGGGTCGATCACGGGCCACACGCGTGCCGTTGCTGCAACAGCTCATGGGTCGATCACGGGCCACACGCGTGCCGTTGCTGCAACAGCTCATGGGTCGATCACGGGCCACACGCGTGCCGTTGCTGCAACAGCTCATGGGTCGATCACGGGCCACACGCGTGCCGTTGCTGCAACAGCTCATGGGTCGATCACGGGCCACACGCGTGCCGTTGCAGCAACAGCTCATGGGTCGATCACGGGCCACACGCGTGCCGTTGCTGCAACAGCTCATGGGTCGATCACGGGCCACACGCGTGCCGTTGCTGCAACAGCTCATGGGTCGATCACGGGCCACACGCGTGCCGTTGCTGCAACAGCTCATGGGTCGATCACGGGCCACACGCGTGCCGTTGCTGCAACAGCTCATGGGTCGATCACGGGTCACACGCGTGCCGTTGCTGCAACAGCTCATGGGTCGATCACGGGCCACACGCGTGCCGTTGCTGCAATAGCGAGTTAGCAATGCGTGAACGCATGGTCTAGACGCACCTACAATCAACCAGATCGATCGATCATCTTGGCATTAATGTCCTGTTTGTGCTCTCGCATACGAAGGCCCGGGGTCCGCCCTTACCATGATCCAGGATTTGTCAGATCAGGTAACTATAGTGAAGCGACTGCCATTTGACCTACGTGACCCTGCTACCAGGGGCACCTGACCAGATTGGATCATGGTTACACATTCAGTCGCCTGAATGTGCAGGTTTCGTCACGATATTTGAGCATCGGTTAGTGTTCAACTTATGTACATAATTCAGAAAAGAGTCATTGGTACATAGTGGCTGTGGGATTCGAACCCGGCTACCTCTCGCTTGCGAGTCGTATACCTTTACCACTAGGCCACAAACTTACCTACCACCTATAATCATCCAGACATGGTCATTATTTTCGTTTAATAATAGGTATTACTGCAAACAGCAATAAAAATTTTAAACAAAACAAAGCGATTACCGTTTTACAAGCTCGTTCTTTTCACCTTTGCACTGTGCAATTTCGAATACCTCCCAAAGAGGTCGCCACGTTGCCGTCGCAACACGAACAATGCTACAATTAAAATACATTAATTCTCATTTACGCGTTAATTGTTCAGGTATTACCTACTCGAGTGTTGGGTAACTGAGTGCTGTGTTCCCAGTTTCAAAACTGAGTGCGCAGGGTGCTTTATTATGCGGAACAGTTTGTAAGTTTCTTTGTATTTGTGGGGTAATCTCCGAAAATTGCATAGTCATCATTATCACAGCCTGTAACAGTCCACTGCAGGACTTAGGGCCTCTTCCACGAAACGCTGCTGCCGATTTTACAGTCTACGGAGACTCTAGATTTTTGTCTCGAAAACTTAGTCGAGTTATATGACACCCACCTGTGTAAGCGATTGGGGCTATTCTGCTGTGCTGGAGACCGCACGGTAGTACCAAATACCACAATGAACCGATTTTGATAATTGTTTGTATTAGGATAGGTAAGTACTTTTTATCCCAGAAAAGTAATAGGTTATTGCAGGATAGTTGGATGTTTACAGACATCCCAACTGCTCGAGGGTGAAAATCGCGGGGAACGGCTAGTATCTAATAACTTTATTTGTGAAAGTAAATATTTGAAAAACGTAACCAGCAGAAAGTCATCTACATATTTCCACTCAAATATTTACAAAACTACTTTTGTCATATATGTAGAAATCCGTATCTAAATGGTCCATTTCTTCTTAACAAATTTAGGACCGATGCCACAGACAAACAAACAGATGCACACGTTTTTGCGTCGGGAAAAAAAAGAAACGTCGACAACATTTATTCTGCGCAAATAGTGTAGGTAGGTACTGGCACATAATTAGTTTTGACACAAAGTCTATCTATCTATTTATAGCGCACGTCCTGATATCAGGTAGTTAAGGGGAACTTGAAATACATTCAAAAGTTAGCTTGCTACGTTAAATATGCAAATTCGGTTTCCATGTGAGACTGAAATACTGAATCCGTTGAGCTTTATTGCCCTGAATGGATTATGCAATCAAGTGTGCATTCATGTTCCACCGCCGGCGAAACTGCGCCGCAAAAATTACATCTGTCCACGTCAAGATGCGGCACTGAATTGGATTGTACATGTATAGTGGTATTATGAATGCGCAACGAATGGGAAAATTTGCGAGTGCTGGAAAGTTCTATATGTAACTCATTAATATAGCTACATACAATATAATGAAAATAAGACATCTTGTCCCGGTTGTGCTCTCGCGCACGAGAGCCCGGGGTCTGCCTTGATCATGATCCAGGTCTTGGCAGATCAGATAATTACAGTGGAGCGACGGCTTTCGAGACCCTGCTACCAGGGGAACCTGACCAGATTGGATCATGTGAATGTGGAGATTTTAGCACGATGTTTCTTCTTATTGTAAGAGTATCGGTTAGCATTAAACTAATGTACATAACACAGAAAAGGGTGATTGGTACATGGCCGCAGCGGTTTTCGAACCCAGAGCCTCAAGCAAATTGTTGTGTTTGAGCTTTTTAATAAACTTTACTTCTAACTAGATCTACCTCGCGATTTATCGTTGCGATAAAATATACTAAATAAAATACCATCAAACATCATAACCACGTAACGCTTACAGTAAAGAAGATATTCATACGACACCCGCTTGTATCACATTGCATATTGCAGTCGCATATCCGCCGGCTCCCACACTCGCTCCAGACGGGGAAATGCATTTTGTCTTAGCGCCCCCGTTAGTACGCCCCGAGGACGCGTTCAGCCATAAAATAAACAGTAAAACTACGCTAGTTTACAGATTCAACACATAAGAGTACGGCGTACGGTTGTACAAGTCATTTTCTAAACAAATTGTTTTATCGTCGCTTCTAAAGTGGATCCTTTCGGTCTCGTACGTAACTCTTCCCGGTCCGCATACAAACAGCCTCTAAGGAGGCGACAATCCCGCCGCAAACAATAAAAATATACATAAAAATAAATTTGATGCCTCAAGAGCGCTGCTCGCGAAGAATACCTATGGAGTATCCGGCTAGAATGGCTTATTCTGATCTAGTCGCTGCAACGTGGAGATCGTGTTCGAAGTTCTACAAATGAACAGGTTTCTATTAATTGTGGCGGCGAAGGGTTAAATCGACGCTGTTACTAATCTACTTATCCTTTGTAATTTACTTACCCATTATTCAAATGTCGTGCTACATCATCTTCATCATCATCATCATCTTGGCGTTAATGTCCCGGTTTTGGGTTCCCTCGCGCACGAGGGACTGGGGACCGCCTTGACCATGGTCCAGGATTTGGGCAGATCAGATAATTACAGTGGAGCGACTGTAATTTGACCTCCGTAACTCTGCTACCAGGGGTGTCAACATAAAGATTTTCACAATCGCATACCTGGGTATGTCGTGTTGTGAAGTTTTATTTAGGTTACTCTAAAAGGAATGTGCATCATGATGATGATGATGATGATGACTCTAAAAGGAATGTGCATACTATAGGTACTGTGGAAAAGTCTGACAATAACAACAAAACTTTATACGTTGTTGTGAAAAGACATGTTTCTGCAGCAACGTTAGTTACGTTCACATTGTACTTCTACAAGCCAAGTGGTCTCTTTTAATAAGTTTCTGCATTCCGCAAGAACAAAACATTGTTCCGCACAAACGATTGTAAGATTGTGATATTCAATGAGCACTCTAGTCCGCCTCGCGACGTAATAAAATGTGGAAAACTGGGGAGACGCGGGCAAATATAGCTCTAAACGCATATTCCAGTCAGTCGACTTGAAAACGTCAATTTAAATGTCGATAGTTTCGTTTCTGTCGAACGGTTGTTCGCGGATGAAAAGGGGGACATGGGGATATATGGGCGCGTGTTGAAACCTCGGCTGGTAAATTGCATTGTAGCGACCCAGGCGGCGAGATGAAATTGGATTGCGTACTGTGCCGTCTAATAATAATGCCGATCGTGATTTTTGATGATCCGTTCGTGACAGGTCGGCGGGTCGGCGGTGAGCCGTCATATTATTAAGAATCGACGTAGCTATGGTTCTATGAAATTAAAATTAAACTCCACCCATATTCCCTTTGCTTCACGGTAACATTATAAACCTACACACTCGGGCAAAGCTTTATACTCATGCAATCAACGGTAACGAGATTATACCGCTTCGCAAATCGGAATATTCGGTTCACAGAAAACGTTACAATCCTATTATAACATGCAAACCTAATTAATAATTCAATGCCCAGGTTTCTGTTTAATTTATACGTCAACTCGAGCGTCGCATGTACACACAAACCATTCATATTTATAAGGATACGTTTAAAAGCGTCCCAAATGCATAACACCCACAAGTACTGAATGAAATTTGCATCGGTATGAGCAGTAACAATGAGATATGTTGGTTTGAAATGGATACTTGTACGAATTATGTTGACAAATTGAGTCGTATGCCACCTGTCTCGGCGCGTTATACCAACAAACCGTTTAACAGATATAGCTAGCTTACAAGATAAATTAGTGGACAATTATTGTGAAATTGCTAGGTACGCCTGCTCCACATTGCTGTATGTTAATTAGCAAGTACTCAATACAAACGAGTTATAACATTGCCAATTTTATGATACAAAGGATTACACATGTGAATTGTGGAAGGATGTGTAATGCTTGGTTGGACATAGCGAAAGGTAAACATTGACGTGAAAATGGACCCGTAACATAGTAATTTTATTGATACTAATGTAAGTAACTAAATATTACGAGGGCATTCAATATTTGCGAAAGATACAATGAAAAGTGCTAGGACATTGTGCTAAATGTAGAAAAATAATAATAATAGTCTAGGCGTTAATGTCCCGGTTGTGCAAATACAAATACAATTTTTTTATTAGTAACAGAGTTACACGTCAAAGTATTAATTTGGTACTTAGAAAGTACCTTAATAATAAGCATATAACATTTTATTGTAATTTACAATATAAACACCCCAGAATTAACTAACTTATTTATAATAAAATATAAAAATGTCATAGATTCTAATTAATGAAATCATTCATATTTATTACCTACATCATTCGAAATAAAATAATATAACGTCATAATTTCAAATTAATAATGTCATAATCAAGTACAAGTCATTTCAATTCATTCAATTACACTAAGTGAAGTCAATTTACAAATGACAAATTTGTCAAAATCGTAGAAACAATGTTCTAACAGCCAACCCTTCAATTTGGATTTAAAGATGTTGACGGTAGTAGCATTTTTAACGTGTTCCGGCAGTTTGTTGTAAACGGTAGGCCCTAGTACGTAAACAGACCGTTCCACACTGGAAGGAGTTGGCCCTCGTCTCTATTGCTCCTCAAGGCGCGCGACATTGCCTTTTTTCGTTCGAACAAGGCTATGTTACAGTAAGTAAATACTGCTATCTGGTATAGGTACTCGCAAGGAAGTGGCTGTATACCCAACTGTTTGAAGAGGGGCCTACATCTCGCTTTTGCGACACGAACGCACGATGTCACTCGGAGGCGCGAGCCCACAGTTCGGCGCCGTAGGATAGGACTGAGTGCACCGTGGCAAAGTAACACGACCGAACAACTCCGCGGTCGGCGGTGCTTGCAAGGCGTCTTAGTGCAAAGCTTGCGCGACCAAGCTTACCACATACCTCGTCTATATGAGTTTCCCATGTGAGGGCACTGTCAATGTAGAAACCCAACAACTTAGTGGCTTCCACTTGTTGGAGCGTCGTACTGCCTATATTCACCTTCAGTGAGTTGGTGTTTTTGCCATTTTTTTGCTCTCGAGAACGAGGACCCGGGGTCCGCCTTGACCATGATCCAGGATTTGGCGATCAGGTAATTACAGTGGATCGACTACCATCTGACTTCCGTGACCCTGCTACCACCTGAACCTGACCAGATTGGATCATGGTTACAAATTCTGTTGCCTGAATTTTCAGGTTTCATCACAATGTTTTCCCTTACCGTAAGAGCATCGGTTAGTATTCAACTAATGTACAAAACTCAGAAAATAGTAATTGGTACATGGTCGCAGCGGGATTCGAACCCGGTACCTCTCCCTTAAGAGTTGGATACTCGACCGCCCGGCTACCGACGCTCTTCTGTAAATGTAGAAAACTAGCCCGAATTAATAAAGTACAAATTTATTTACAGATAAGTGACAATATAATAACTTAAACTTTTTAAAATTAGTTTTAACTAATGAAATTGTATATAAAATAATAAAAACATCATTACCAGAATTTATATTTAATGTTTACGAAAGGCGACTAATTGTCAGAGCGATTTATGTGTGAGAATGTGATTCTTCTCCAAAAGTAACTTTCTATCAGTAAATGAATATTCAGAATCCTTACTGCGTCTGCGTCTACGAACAAACATTCTGAGAACGACTTTACCCCATTACTCTCTTAAGTGGTACCTAACAAAGCAAGTGAAGGTTTTTCTTGTGCATTCTTCAACCTGTCACTGAGGCGGGTCAGTTCGGCAAATTGTTGGCTAACAAGCTAATTGTTAACCCCAGCACGTGGGAGTGTCCCACGGCGTTGCAGCGGGCGTGCGTACGCGCACAGCAGTTCACAGCACAGCTCAGTCACAAGGCGCGCGATAGAGTGCGCTTTCAACTGATAAGGTGAGTAGAGGTGGGTACAGTGTACAATGTCGAGCCCACTCAGCTGGATGAGTTGACTCACTTTCTTGAAATGTAGTTAGGGCTACTTTATTAAGCGCTCACTTTTCGTGGTTGTACATGTTATTGTTGTACGAATTTTGTAATGTGTAAATATTTGATTTTTGGAAATTGCAAATTATATATCAGAAAAATTATGGTTTATAGTAAAAGTAAGGGATATGAAAATAAATGCAGTCCCCCCTGCTATGTTCGTATTCCTCATACCCGAATGTCGTGACCTCTCTCCCCTCCCCCATAATCCTGTCACGGACAAAGGCACGAAATATTTCCTTGTCCTCAGCACAGTGCAGAGCCTCGTGGAACGTAGTATGTACTGTGGTGCGGATCTGATCGGACCGACGCAATTAACTACGACCATGACGACGGGTCTTTTGTCATCTACCTTTCCAGTGATCATCAGTCTTTCGAGGTTCTCTCCGTCCGTTCTGGCAATATGACCGAAATATTTCAGCACTCTTCTAACGCAGATGGTGGAAAGCCTATTCTTAATGTTTAACTGCTTTAGAATATACACAGTACAAGATAGTAATAATTCATATTTATTCACAAGCTAGTGACAAAATTGGCGCTCTACGAAACCGAATTAGTCAATGTGAATTTTTAACCGCTGACATCTCTAAAAATAATATTATATCGGCGCGTGCTTTGAAGCTCATACGGTGTATTCCATTTTGTTGCGTCAATGCAAATTTTCTCAAAGTCCTAGCGCAATGAGCTAACTCATGCGTCTAAATTATTGTGAATTTTGCCAAGTTACCATCTCTACTGATAACACTGCGCTTGCGCGGCTGTGATGCAAACGAACCATCCTATTGTTCTACGTTAGGGTCGGCGGGCTTAAGCAACCATTGATGGTAATTCAGAATAATTAATATGCAAAAGAGCCGCGAATTCGCGGTAATTTCAAAATGGTTGCCTATGGCGGAGTGTTACTAAACGAATCGTATTTTATTAAGAGGAAGGAACGGAAGAAATGATATGTTTTGATAGTTTGTATCTAGAATTGATTCTAAAAGTGTTTTCTTGGATAAAATTTAGTACTCCGCGTCCCACGTATACTAAGCGGAAAAGTTAGAATAAATATAGGCTTTGAATAAATGCTGTATTTTTTGACTATTTACTAGACAGGCATTTGACCGCCATCTCAACTAATGGTGAGCGGCAACGCTGCCGAAGATAGGGCTGCCTGTTTCTAAAAAGCCTATTCAATCTGGCTTTGAAGAAGTCCAGGTACTGTGCGGGAAAAACATAGTACGGCATGTATCGCCCGTAAATTAATAGGAGCACTGAAATCGAGTGCCTACTTTGCGGATCAATGCGTTCCTAAACCTAATTACTACACTTTGCTAGCGTTGGGTAAACGCTGAGCTCAGTGGAAAAAAAATTAGAAATCTTCAATGCTCAAGGCAATCGCTTTACACGGCTTCCCGAGTATGGATCTGCGAAGTGCAATTAAGCGTACTTCTACTATATATAGTATAAAAGTCCCTTCTCTACATCTGTCCCTACGTACCTATGTACGCTTAGATCTTATAAACTACGCAACGGATTTTAATACGGTTTATTACGAATGGAGCAATGGATAGAGTGATTCCAGATTAAGGTATAAGGAAGAAAAAAAGGGTAGGTAGGGGTAATGTAGGTGTATGGCAGGTGTAGAGTAGATATAGGGTAGGGTAGGGTTTTAAACATATCTGGATAACGTAATTTGTAGGTGTAAGATAGTGGTAGGGAAGGACACCACTCGAACGAAGTCGCGCCGGGTCCACTAGTTAAACTAAAAAGGTCTAATCAGACTTTCCTATTTAAGTGCATTTCTCGCGATGCTGCATGCCATTTGGTTGGGATGATTTGATAGTCTGTGGCTGTATCTAATCATCAGGAATTTGTCTTCTACTCTCACCGACCTACAGGTCTTGATGTAGTCGTTAGTTTATTATATAATAGGGGGTAGAGCTTCGATTTTGTATGGGAAACTACCGTATATGCAGTTGAAGTCGCGGGCAAAATAAAGTAGGTTATATATTTGTGAATTCTATAATTATATTGAAAATAACCTCGAAATGGAACGGTTCTCGTTATTAAATGTAAAGTTAAAATTCGCGCTTGTGGTTTTGTGTCCCAATTACTTTAAAATTAAATGTTGTCAGTGTATCTTTATTTCGTGCTTCATCAAGTATAAATCACAATTTTTGTCGGTTCCGACGCCACGATAATGATTTAATTTTTATTGGCAAGTATGCAAAGTAACGTTCGAATCAACAATTGAGTACCTGTCTATGAGTTTCTTAGCATTCCATATCTGTTCTCCGAGTAAATAAATAAAACATTTATGCGAAAAATGGGATTGGTTCCTTTTATTCCTCAGTTTGAAAGACAAAAGAGCATACAGAGCAGTGTACGTGCCTGCGACGTTAGTAAGCCAAGGATGCTACAACCGATGCATAAATCAAGATGACTCAAAGCTTCGCGACGATCCTTTACTTAACAGAGACCCATAGCCTCATAGTCCAAGACGATTTTACCTCCGTAGTGTTGCAATTTTACATTGTCTTGAGCTGACCCTGTACACTTGTCTTGTTTGTATGTCTCATCAGGACAGTTCTTAGTAGGTATTTGTAATGTTAGTTGACTTTATAAATAATAAATATCGTATGTCTCTTAGACTGGGTGGAGTAAAAACACCTGTAAACGCCGAAGTGAAATTGCAAAATATGTCAGTGCGAAAAGAATTCTTATTGTCTATTGTTTGTGTTGAAATTCGGAGCTCAGTTTGAAAATGCAACTGAAAGTGAATAATTGAGTATTGAATACTGGACTACAATAATGTCGACAGTTGCATTTTGTATTTTCACAAGCCTATTCGAATCTCGATGGAATAGAGACGCTTCAAGTTACAAAATGTGTAAAATAAAATAAACGAAAATGCAATAAGACTGTTGAGTTATACTGCAATTATTAGTGTTTATGTACCATGGCTCATGGGAATTAATGAGTAATAATTATCTGTCTCGTTTGCAGTACTTTATGAAGAGTCTCCGTACCTTGAAGACTCTGGATATAACTTTAAGTAAGCAAGTACTTGTTTTCTTAACGTAGTTGTTGAAGATACTTTTCCTAGTAAGGCTATATAGAAGTAATAAAATGAAATTTATGGAAAAATTAACTGCACTCTACATGACAATAATTATGTGTATGTTTATTTACACGATGAGCTATAAAATAATTTAACACTATGCCTTTACTTTTGAAAAATATATGGCATAGTATGAGTGATTTTCTGTTACGAACAGAACTCGCTGCCTGCTCATGTTTTCCCTGAGCGCTACAACTTGGGTCTCTTTAAAAGAGTGAATAGGTATTTAATAGACAGGTATGCGCTTTCGTAGACTGCATCTGCACTTAACATCAGGTGAGATGGCAGTTAAATACCTTAATATTTTATATAATAAGAATATGCTTCAATATTATAAAGATAAGGTAGATGTATGTTTTGCTTTGGGTAGCTTCTATGTTAGAGCTAAATTACAAAAGGATGCGTTTACTTTGGTGTCATTGAGGTTGGTCGTGCTTCATGTAGTCGCTGTTCAGTGTCCATTGTTAAAATAATATGTTTACTGATTTTAATTAGTATTTCTGTAATGATTTGAGAGATAAATAAAATATCTACTAGTTATGAAAGCGTTATTCAGTGTCCTTTGTTATGCGTGGATTTAATTAATTTCTAAATTGAAATTTATACAATTTGAGTTAACGGCATAACGCAAAACTTGATAGTTTAATCCGCGCCTGAGACGTATAGATAACTATTAATTTATGAAAATTTATATAACTTTGTTACATAATAAATAACTAAAGTAAGTTCTTACTTTATAAAACTAGTTGTTCAAATGTTATATCAATATAACATTTGAATATTTAATTATTCAAATATTTTCGGCACACAATACAATCCTATTCGATTCAAAGGGGCACAGACACTGCTTTTGAAGGCAGAAGTTTTAGTCTACGATCATAGCTCTGATATAGTTTCAGAAGCTAGCAGTGCTTTGAACAGTCAGGGCCGTCTAATCAAGGGTCGCGGTGTTCTGGTCCGCATTCCTACTGGTCTGAAACCGAAGGTTGGGCAACAAGAGATCCTAAAAATGAGCAAGACCAATAACTTAGAGATTTCTAGACTTTGAGCAGAAAATGGGTAGGGGTGTTTAAAAAAATATGTCTTAAGTGAGATGTGAAAAAATGTCTAGGTACGTGTTTTTTAGAGGTAGGCACAGGGACCGATGGTCTACCTGATACAAAGTAGTCACCTTGTATTTGTTTTTGCTTAGGCGTAAATTTTTAAATTATTGTCTACCATAGATATGGAGAATAGTGCGTTTGTAGGTCTGTCTAAATTCAGAATGACAACATAAGTATTCGTCACTTTTGAAACTAATAATGACGAAATATCACCATTAATATTTTGAGATCTCCATTTGGTGCGAGCCAAAATGGACGTTAAGGTGACGAAGTGTTTCATACGCCGACTGTACACATGATGATATTAATGCGTGGTTATTGTGGTAATCATAAAGAATAGTAATTCGAAATAGAAGAATCTGCCATAATAATCCCGTAACCGATACTGAACCACAGACAAGCCACTGTCATCCCTAAGCGAACTGAAAAGCGGGTCAGTTCGTTCCACTCGGTGACATTTGGCTTTTGGTGAACAAGTTTATTGTGCTTTGAACTGCTCCGAGCCAGTTGCTTTATTTAATTTACATCACACTTTGCTGTGGCATTGTTTTCTGCGCTTTCAGTACCAAGTACGCTTTGGAAATGTTGTTTTGGGTTTCAATTGAGAGGAGTCTCCTCCGAACGCGCTCTATACAAGTTTGATTACACTTTCATCGCACATATTATCTTATAGTCTTATTATTACCTACATATTTCGATGCAGTTGCAGGCGTCATGGTCACGAGTAGACCGTGGTAATATACACGATGATATGTGCTATGAAAGTGTAGTGAATAACCACGAACGCTTTAAAACCTGTAGTTTAATCATATTTGTGAGCCAATGAAATTTTGTAGACGTGATCCGGACACCAATATTTATTTATGCTAGTGGTTTTTCTAATTTTCTTTAAAATATATCGTGTTTATCGGTAACTAGCCTTAATATTAGGTAGCATGTAGAAGTATCTGTCTAAATATTATCTACCTATTAGTAACATATCGATTGTTACTAATAGGTAGTTGACAATTAACGCACATCTTCAGAGCGCTTTCTTTATTTCTAATAAGTACGGCTTTGTTGGGTTGTTTTCAACACTCACAGCTCAAGTGATGCGTTATGGGTTTGGACCTCCAATACACATTATCTACCTTTAGTCCGGCAAATATGTGAAAAAATTGCGCATTTAATGATAGAAGCATACAACTTGGACCTATACTACATATATTAAGGTTTACATTTAGATATGAGGCCATCTCAAATTTTGCCTTTTACAGTAATGGCGGACATTTAAAATGGCGGCTTCAGTGAGTTTTATAAATGCTGCCTTTAAATGTTCTTAGATGATGTTAAATGATAAATAGTATTGTAGTAGCAGGTTGCGTAGTTTATAAAATATAAGCGTACATAAATACAGACGGTGGAAAGACGCTTTGTTTTATACTATATACCTATATATAGACATAGGTACTTAAATTATAACATAATTTGCTTAAATAAAATGTTTAACTGAAAAAGTAAAAGAACGGTACCATGAAAGTGTAAGTGAAGTGAAAAAAGAGAGAATGGTTACTAACTAACTTTAAATCGTTATAGATCCTATACGTTCGTTATTGAGGGAAACTTAATAATGATTTTTAACACCTATGCAACGATACCCCACATGACATAGTTTGTCGACATTCATGTTTTTATTTTTCACAAAATGGCGGCTGGTAGTCGCCATATTGAATTTTGATCAATTTCAAGTGACACTCACATGATTAAGACAAATCGATAGACGTAAGAACGCGTTTAGTCTCTACAGTGCCACAAAGGAACAAATACATACATACATATACTGATAAACACATTACCCTTCTTTGCGTCGCGCAGTCGGGTAAAAACAAAGGTGCGTACTATCTGTCATTGAATAAATGTATAATTATATCATGCATACATAGTTAAAACAAATAATAATCGTCAAATAACAATAAAACATTGGTGTATAACAGTATTCATTACTGCTATAGGGTAAATCAAAGATGGCCTCATATCCAAAATCAACCCTCTACATGTGCAGTAAACGTGTACCAAGTTGTATGCTTCTACCATTAAATGCGCAATTCTTACAAAAAATTTCACGAATCTGCCGGACTACTTAGGGACATCGTTTAGTCGAAGTCTGTGCGTTAACTATTTAAAGATACATAATAGCTCCTATATTAAATAAATCAATTACAATGGCTGCTATGGGATAAGGTAATTTGGCTTTTAGAACTTGAAATCTCAATTTAAATTTAATTACTGATATTGACCACAATATTTCAAAGAAGAAGGGCTAAGTTATTTATTAGGTAATCAATAATGCAGTAGATGCTGAGTTTGTATTATTATTTTCCCAGCACAGGTATTATGTATAGAATGCAGTTCGACTATTGGTTAGTACTTACATCCTAATGCAAAAGTTTGCATGTTTGGAAGTTTGGATGTTTGTTATTGTTCACGCAAAAGGTACTGAACGGTTTTGATGAAATTTGGCAGTGCTGGCAGCTTATTATCCACAATAACACATCTCAAAATTAAAATAAGTGCCCACGAGATCACGCTGAACAGATTTTGACAAAATTGGCGGTGTTGAAGTTGGATGTTCGTTTGTTGTATGTTTGCACAGAACGAAAGAAATCGTTCAATGTAGTTTATGTAGTGTTCATCATCATCACAGCCCATGTCAGTCAGACTTTAAGTAATAACGAATAAAACAAATATATTTGCGTTAATGTCCCAGTGGTCTAGCGCACGAGGGCCCGGGGTCCGCCTTGACCATGATCCAGGATTTGGCAGGTCAGATAATTACAGTGGAGAGACTGCCGTCTGACCTCAATACTTCGTGACCCTACGCTACCCAGGGGAACCTGACCAGTTTGGATTATGGTTACACATTCGGTCACCTGAATGTGCGGGTTTCATTACGATGTTTTCCCTCACCGTAAGAGCATCGGTAAGCATTCAACTAATGTACAGAGTTATTGGTACATGACCGCAGTGTAATTCGAACCCGGTACCTCTCGCTTACGAATCGGATACCTTAACCACTAGGCCACTGACGCTCCTATAACAATAAGACATGTGGCGTACAATTAGATTTGCGAGCCAGTTACACTTACCAATATTTCGTACAATATTGTGAGTGTAGCATACACTCGAGGCCACTCCGCAATTACCACTCGCAACATTACTCAATACACCGTTATAGCAGCCGTTAAAAGAGATTATAAAATTTATAATTTACAACTCCGCAACTAAACTCCGATAAATTGTATGTTGACACAGTTTAAAGTTATATTAAACTGTAAACGGTCCGTATTGGGATACTGTAGGAGTTGACGGGTATTCTGTGCTTTATGGCATTAGTTATTAGCTTAGGTAGGCAGTTACTTGAACAATGTCGTCGTCAGCCTTCTATGTTAGATTTATGTATGAAAATGTATTAAAAGAGCCAATCCCTATCGTAAGCTTGTTCATCTCGGCGACCATTTTATTGGCAGTCTTCATAGCTTTTCTTAGAAAAATATATTGATTTCGTTCAAAGGTTATTGATTTTGTGTAGTAAAAAGATGATAAAGATACGGGATCTCAATTCTAAACTTTAGTGAATATTTTTGTATGACAGGATTCCAAGTCAGATCATTGCATCACCGGTATTTAAATTGTAAAATAATCGGGATTGATTTTTATTTCCAATTTCGGATTTCCAGAGGATTTAGTTAAGTTGTAAAAAGTATTGAGATTTCGTGTTACATCACCATCATCGTATAGACTAGTATTACGCCTCTCCCAATGCGCATCCTGCCCTCGGCTTGTTGCATCCAACATCCATCTGCAGCCTTTTGCAAATCGTCACTCAATGTGGCCGGACACATCCTACACTAACCTTGACAAATCGCTGTCTCCACCCAAGAACTGTTAATCCCAGCGGTGGTCGGTTCTTCGGCAGATATGGTCAGTCTACTGTTAGTTCAGCTTACTGATTATGTACGGCCGGAAATACGTAGTACGGTAGCCGTCAATTCAAATATACGGGACCATTGTATGGTCTTGTATTTTCATTGATTGCTGAAAATTGGGTCATCACGTAAAACACACGACCTTTGCCCAGCCTACTACGTTACGTATACTACGAGTCGCCGGCTACAGGATGTTGGCGCAAACACCAGTCGGCACCGCACACCCATCCGTTACAGGCCGGCCCAATGTTTAATCCGGGCACGTGGCGCGGCCTGGTCGGCGGCATCTTCGACACCCGTTACAAATATAATTAATGGGTTCCCTCTCGTTGTTGTTTTTACATGCTACGACTTTATAGGAGAATGGGAGGTGGTTACTGAATGTTGGTCGTTGGCGTTCTCCAATTCATCATTGTAGTCGTGATCATCAGTTCACTTTATTTGTTGACATCAACAGTCTATAACAGTCCAACAGCGGTTACAGTATTCAACTCGTAAGCCAGAGGTCTCGCGTTCGAATCCCGCTCCGGCCATGTACCAATGACTGTTTTCTGAGTTATGTACGTTAGTTGAATACTAACCAATGCTCTTACGGAAACATCGTGATGAAACCTGCACATTCAGGCGACTGGATGTGTAACCATGATCCAATCTGGTCAGGTTCCCCTGGTAGCAGGGTCATGGAGGTCAGATGGCAGTCGCTCCACTGTAATTACCTGACCTGTCAAATCCTGGATCATAGTCAAGGCGGATCCCGGGCCCTCGTTCTCGAGAGCACAACAGGAACATTAACACCAAGATGATTATTATTGAACAGTAGGTTAAAATCATAGTCAATCCTGCATTCCCGTGTGCACCCCATCGCTATGAGGTATCGCATTCGATGAAACCTGAAAAGCCTTCCCGGCTATAGGTAATCCCAAGGCAGAGTTTAGCTGGTAGGTGCCTAGGTCTCTTGTGTTGTGAGCCCAGCATAACCATCTGGCAGGCCCGGCTACATTGCGCTACTACGGTACATATGAGTGATCTCTGCCTCCCTCCATCGATAGTCTGGAGAGTGACATTCGCGTTAGGTGCAAAAAAAAAACTTTACAAATCGCGCGACGACAACCCCACACCACGTCGTCCACTGTAAACAGCTCCGACTCCGAGTGGCACTGTCGGCAACGATCGTGTGCGTGTCAACCGGAGGCTGAATAATGACGTCGGCTGACATTTAATTTGCGATACAAAAGGCTCTTTATGCTGTTTACCCTAATCCATTTACCCGTTATCCGCCCTCCACCCCTCGCTGCAGATAATATTGATAAACCCGGGTTATTGACGTGCTAAACCTCCGCGGACAAGCCGCACAAGTGGGCGCGATCGTTATTAATTAGAAGGTGTCATGTTATATGTATGTATGAGATCAGATTGTTTTTAGTACCAAGTTTTCTATTTTACAATGGAATATTGTTTAGGATGGAGAAGTAACGCTAGCATATGTCAAAGTCAAAGTTTACGTATCGAAATTTCTACATTTTCTACGTTGTTCATTTTAGGTAACTTGCCCGGAGAAAAGCAATATTTCGGCAATAGGTCTTTATCTAAAAAATTGCCGTTTGGTATGGTGAAAATAAAGGAAACTGTAATTTTTCAGTTTCTTGGAAAAGATAAATCCGTTTACAATGAATCTTTATAGTGGTGGTGCATATAATTTTATTTTAATAACTAACTTATACAGTCAGCTGCAGAGAGAACTGACCCCTTTACCGTACATTTAATGTGTGCTAGGGGCGTCTATTCTCTCTGCAGCTGTACATATGACGAAACCACCCATAAATGTGCACGAGGCGCAATCCAAGCAGGAGATGTGATGAGAAGTGATGCGAAATAGATGTCGAGAAAAAATCAAAGAGTCAGATAATAAGAATATGTAACAGGGCAAAAATAATAACCAATAAGCGGTTCAAAGGAATTACGAAGGTCTTATTAAAGGAAGAGAATTCCCAACAAAATAAACCTTTACTTCTGAAGTTATGTCGAAGATGTAAAAATAGCGACCTTAGGCATAAACAAAAAATTTTCAATAAAAAAATGAAACCGCCTTCTAATAATACATTTATTTTTGGAGTCGATGCCAGCTTAGTCATGTTCGTCGAGGAAGGGTAGAGGGGGACGATTGGTGTGGCACGGACTCCAAAAATAAATGATACCTAAGTTAGTCGTTTTGTGTGTTAAACATCTTATTTCTTACTTTTTGCGATTTAAAGGAATTGCGCATATGAATGGCGTAATTCTTGTATTGATGAGTCTTTGAGCTCTACTCTCGAGGATATGTTATTTATAAAATAATTGTAATTAATGATTAATAGATTTAATTATTTATTTATTTCTTGGAGAACCAACAGCTTATAAAACAAATTAAATAAATTAAGTAGACACAGTCAAGCCAATTACAGGTACTCGCTGATAACCACAGAATATAAGAATTTAAAAAAAAAGTAGAAAAATCACAGAATAATGATTCATTGAATGAATGCGCTGTTACCACAACGCTTCGTGAGATTTGGACGCTTTGTAAATTTCCAAACCCAAAGCAATTTTTGTGTGTTAAATAAATAAATAACCTATATTTTTGTATATCTTGTTTGTTATTGAGGAACCTGAAATTAATAGGTTTCTCTATAATATTCATCTTTTTTTATGTAACTAAAGGATGTTCCATCTTCTACGAACTTTTAATCATTATACAACTCAATCAGTTTGTACTATCAGGTTGTCCCACGCTTCTACAACTAATTTGTTCATTGTAATTACACGAATAGCAGTCCAACATGCCGTTTATTTCATTCATCACAGGTCGTGTGGATAGCCAGTAAATTGTACACTAACTGTTGCGTCGTTAGATTTAATGTTACAATCAGGTGCTGTAGTATTTCAATGCTAATTCAGAATTAAATCATCTGACTGATTCATTTTATGAACGCAGTTTGGTTGGACTGAAGCTTGCAAGCTCATAGTATTTGACTGTAAAGCAGAATATTAATTGATTAAGAAAGATTAAAATAGAAAAGTTTGCATTTGTCTTTCTAAACTGGCTATCAATGTAAATGTATTGATTTACCAAAAGCTCCATTAAATGGTTTAATCTGTACACGTTGCCTGACAGTGTGCTCCCTGATCATTATAATTTGGACGCCTTCAAGGCTGGAGTGAATAGGCCGTTTCTAGGCAACAATGCTCGGGCCGCATCTTCACTTACCACGAGGTGAGATAGCGGGCAAATTCCTGGCTAGTCTATTAAAAAAAGAAACTTGTTATTATTTAACTATACTAGGGAACAGTGTGAGTTAGTATGGTAATCTTGAAATATTACTTACATTTAGCTATAAAATACCTCAGTGACATCATCTGAATAAATAAAAACCTATTTAACGGTTTCCCATCAAAATGTAGTAATTGACAGAAGTTATTAAAGCAATTTAAGAGAGCAATCAAGTTTCCGCAAACTAATCAAATTATTCCAACTTTGCCGATTTCGTGCCTAACCTGTCCATTCTAGGCTCAATTTTGTGTTCATAATTGAGCTTCGTTAGTCGTTAATAATCATCTTTTTAAGTGGCGAGCACGAGGGCCCGGGGTCCGCCTTGACCATGATCCAGGATTTAGCGTTCAGGTAATTACAGTGAAGCGACTACCATCTGACCTCCGTAACCCTGCTACCAAGGGAACTTGACCAGATTGGATAATGGTTACAAATTCAGTTGCCTGAATTTGCAGGTTTCATCATAATGTTTTCCCTCACCGTAAGTTAGAATTTAACGAATGTAGATAGCTTAGAAAAGAGTCGTCAAGAATCGAGCCCGGTACCTCTCGCTTACGAGTCGGATACTCAACCGCTCGGCCACCGACGAATTTAAGAGAGCAATCAAGTTTCCGCGAACTAATCAAATTACTCCAACTTTGCCGATTTTGCGCGTTAACCTGTCTATTCTAGACTCAATTTTGAGCTCATAATTGGGCTTCATTAGGCGTTGTTGGAGTAAATATTAAAGTGGAACATGGCTGAACTGAGTGAGGGCAAAATTAGCTTACCTACCTTTATGAAGAGTGCTCAGTAAGGCTGTGCGCCGACGGCGAAGGTCTGAAAGGAAAACTTCCTGTTAATGAATTATACAAATTACGTGGTATATTATTTTTAGACTGTAACGTGGTTACTGTAAAAACAGTAAAAAAAAATTATTTTCTTTTATCCGTCTCTTTCCTCAGTCAGAGTACTTGTCAAGACTAATCAAACGAGCTCAAACTCGATGGTGTATCATGCGTAGTTTATGAGTTTAGAAACGAACGAGTAAACAACTTAACCGATTTTAATGAAACAAAGCTAATCATATCTCGAATAAACTGGCTTACATCCAAAGAAAACTGCATTGAAATCGGTCCATTTATTCGGGAGCTACGATGTCACAGACAGATACACAGAACCCCTTTTTTCGTCGGGTGTTAAAATTGGTCACCGTCCAGGATATAGGGGATATCGCATCGATGATTTTACTCATGACTCTAGCATAAAGTGCCCTTGTTCTCATAGACACCACAGTCACCCAAATAATTTCCCATCGCATTTCAAACACATTCGTCAATATCTTTATTCAGGCCATATAACCGATAACCTGTCTAAGGGGCCGTATCGACCTAATTGTCGGGTGGCGCTATGTAACGTCGCACGCGCGGGCGGGTGTCACAAGCGAGAATAATTCATGAGCGGAGCGGGGCGGAGCCGTGTGGAGCGGTGTACACATGGCTGAATAATACAATACCTATATTAAATATAAATAAATTAGGATTAGAATAGGCAATCGCAGCCCCCCACGAGATGGACTTTCGTAGGTAACTGGGACTATGGGTATGGGAAGGGGTATGGGACTTTCGCATCCATTCCTTTCGTAAAGATACAATGGATGCAACAGGCATAAAGTTAATAGTGAGTATGCTGCGTCTAGAATGATATTGATTCTTGATAGATATTGACTCTACGATTAGGATTCCTCGTACCGTGTGTAATACGGATACACACTAAAATAACACACACATTTCCGTACCCAAATGGGTACGGAAATTGAAATTCATTTCAATTCATTCAATTTGTCCAGCCAGAACCTTTGCGTAGCAGACTACAGGTAACTTTTTCAACATCTGGCGACCCCTATGAATTTAGGCATTGAATAGGCGATCTAGTAGCTATGGGTACGCATAAAAAATGTAATAAGTCTGGAGTTGAAATTATAATTTTTTAACATACGACTTTACTTGAACTGTAATAAATGTAATAATGTATGAAAGCAATTCTTTTGAAATCTAATAAAAAGTCACTCAAACCGTTCTAGATTTTACTGCCATACCAAGTACCAATGTGTGGAGAAAAAGTAAATCGTTCTATTTTCGTCGCGTACATTGTGATCTCAATGTTGCCACAAGGCACGTGTGTTCTCAGCTTTATAGGAGGTGTGACGCTAGTTTCATTTTGTAACCCAAACTAGTTGTATGGATTCGTACAAGCATTGTGGCATTATTATGCAAAACTCGGATGTCGGCCGAAATGTTTCATCTGAGGCGCATTTGGCTTTTGTTGAAAAGGTTATTAGAATGTAGGTCTTGGTGTAAGCAGAGCCAAGGTCACGAGGTGTTGTGTTTAATAGATAGTGTTTTAAAAATTTAATAAATGGTTGGTATCGATAATGTGCGAAACAGTAACAGAATGGAGTGCTAATGGTGCTAATATTTCAGATAAAATCACTACGTTTGGAACGGCTGCTCAGTCACGAGAATTGACACCTGGCTATTGTAGCTTGTCGTAGATAAATTACATTCGAGATAACACAAAAAACTGTTTTTCACTAATAGTACTGTTATGCGGTTGTAATACGTGATTGAATTAACATACTCGAAATCAAATCTTGATTAGGCTACTTGTTGGTCTAATAATAAGAGCAGCATTCTACAGGCAGAAGAACTTGACTGCTAGGTATACTTAGGCTGACACAAAAGACTTTTTTTTTCATGATACTTCAGAAATATACTTTATTCATAACGTTATGAGGTTTGGAAGATTTCCACGAAAAAAACTCCCTTGATCGACCTAATTTGGATTCAAACTTAAGTTATCTGCACACAATCCAGACGCATAAACCTCTCGACTTCTCGCGGGCAACAGCCCCTTTATTTTGTTTTATTTCCTTTAAAATATTGTCTCACTCATTCCGATTTTTCCACGAACCCACCGACGAATAAATTGCGGACTAAAATCTGTCGATGGTTTTTCTCCTTTTGTCGTTTCTCCGCCGGCGTAATTGGAAACGAGTGAATTGATTGACAACTTTATAAATTGATCCGGGAAAAGGAAATTGACACAATCCCAAGTGAGGTTTGTTGTAAATTTTCAGCATTGGCTCGATGAAGAATCGGAAGGAGAGGGGTCAAAAATGTCGCACAATCGCAAATTGGCAATGATTTGAATAGTTATTTGTGAAGCTTTGTTATTATATTAGATACATAAATGAAATTTTAAATGACGATGCATGTACATAGTCAAAACGAGTAAAGAATCATGATTCATAATAACAAACGAAAAAAAACAAAGAAAACGTAAGGCCAGCTTCCATTATTTTATTTGATAGATAAAACAGTCAAGTAACGTCAATTAAAGTTACCGAAACATTGATAAATACATGTAAGAAATAACCTTAAGTTCATACATAGATCCAAATTGGTAGCCATCGGGTCAAGAGCAGTGCAAGAACAGCGAACGAATAACAAGAATGGGTTCCGGCATTCATAACATTACTATAAACATCTATTGGTTATGGCTACAATGGCTGACATTTAAATTGATCGTACAATCCAATTGCTTTGCCAATGGAATGTTGGCTTTTACAACTTTGTTACTTTATTCAACTTAAATTATGGGATAACCCGACTTCCGTGTTTAAGACGTGACCTAATAAAACGCAATATAGTTTAGAGTTTGAAATTAACTTCAAACTGTATTGCGCTTAAAAATGAACACAATAAATGAGCAGTTCTGTCGGAACGACCCTATTATGTTTTATTTTCTAGGGAAAGGCACACTACCATGATATTTGCATACTTTATAACCCAGTAACCTGATTTCCGCAGAAACACTATCGCGATTGCAAACCCTACGGAGGCATCATGAAAGCTTATGCTCGGTTGCTTCCACCATTGCTTCACACACCATAAAATTCATTACAATTTTAATTGCCCATATTTGCGGTTACCCCATCTGACATTGAGGCAACTTAACATGCTATTGCGAAAGTGACTCCGCGACTCGAAATTCTGAATTGTCTAGCTCGTAACAATTGTATTGTATCAAAATTTAATTATGTTTCTCACCTCTCATGGGTACGTTTACTCTCTCGGTTGTTCATTATTCATTAGTATTTCAAGCTAATCCACTAACGGTTACGTTGTGGCGAAGAACATAATTACGTATGTGTATTAATGTTGTTGGAAATAGCCTAGCAATAGACCTCCCGTAGTTCCCTTTCACGAACAGTTAACACATTTATTATACTAGAAAGGGGTTCAAGGTGAAAATCTAAAATAGCTTTGGAATAGTTTAATGGGATCAATTTGTTTTCTAAATCAGATAACTTTAAATACAATTTAAATGTAACGTCGAGTTAGAAATTCAGTAAGACACTCGAATATAACCAGTATTAACCAGTTACTATTGTGAATTTCGATTTAATAGGTATTACACAGCATCATTGTAATTGTGACAATTAATATTGCAGTAAGTAATACTGACATGATTACAATCTCATTACATTATCATTCATGTATTACTTATCATGTATACTAATAACATATTTGAGCGTGATGTCTGTTGTCAAAACGTTACATAAGTCTTGACATAATAACTGCATTGGACAGCTGTCATGGCTAAATTAGCTGAGTGACAGTGTTATCAACCACCTTGAGGTGGCTAGCAGGCGGAGGGGAATTAATCGGCTAGGAATTTTCAGTACATACATACCTTTGCAGTATCAAAATGTGTAGGTAGGTATTACTATACTAGTACTACTAGTATACTAGGCAAGATATATACCTTAGATATAAGCCTAATTTCAAGCAGGATAGAAGAAGATTTGAGCAAATATTTTTTAGAAACCGAGATTGACGAGTAGCAAAATAAAACAAAGTGCCCGATCACACCTGGGTAAAATCTGGTAATTACCGCGATAATTTAAACATTACGTAATAGTAGTTTATGCAACTGTCATATAAAAGGGGGTATTAAAACATGAGTGTCTGTTTATCATACGAGGCGTAGCCGAGTATGATAATAGTTTGACACGAGTGTTTTAATACCTAATTATATGCAGTTGCATACACTACTTTATCTACACTCATATTTTCATGTTAAATTTCGTACCCATAATTTTTTCAACTTTGCTGGAAGTAACTGCGAGTCAGTTCTGTTGTATCTACGCGTCGAGGATATCAAGCGAAATTTACTTCACTACTTTCACAAGTATCTATTTATTTACTTCAAACAAGAAAAAACATTTACAAACACAAATTACAACAATAAGAAAAGCTTTTTTGTTTAGCGGGAAAATAATTCCAAATGTACACAATCATAACCACAGACTATGAACTGATCACAAATATAAACAGGAATTTTGAATTTGTTGAAGACATTTAGGTATTCAGCCTACATTTAGCCGTGTACCGGCGCCGAACAAAAATTTAAAAAAGAAAAGTGTTGCATAATGATTAAAAAGTTATTTTTCGATACAGCTGTAATGAAAATAGTATGGGAAATGCTGTATCGAAAAGTAATTTTTTAAATTTTTATAGACTGGCGTGAAAAAAGTGCATCCTTAAACAACTGTTTTCGAATATGTAATTGGAACATTACACTATGAGTGTAGATAAAAACCATTACGCACTTACCTGTAACTGTCCACAAAAATCAAAGTAAGTCTCATGTAAAACCTCGTACTCGGTAACTGAGGATGACTATTTGGTAGCTTATGAAAGAGTGAAAAATATATCAAAAGGGATTTAGTGCAGCGATGCGGCTAACTGTCGGGGGAAGCCGGGGTCATCCAGCCGATACTGATTGATGTTAGCAGGTTCGATCCCTGTCGAGGCAATTGTCGCTGATTGAAAACGCTTTTTTTGTGACATTCGGCAGTGTTCAGACAAATCTGAATATGTACGTCATGAAGACAACCGATATTGAATAAAATTTTCTGGGATTATTTTTACAGTTCGAAGCAGCTAGATCCTGATATTTAGCTATTCATCAACAAAAAAAAAAACTCTTCGGCTTTGTATTTGGTACAGATATAAGTACGCATCATTTACGCAATACGTTTTCAGCGTACACGTAATCTACACAACAGGCACTCGTATTTACAGGCGGGTAATCTGTAATCGATCAATAGCAAGCATTAGCGAACTGAGGGCGACCCTCACGTGACACGCTAATAGGGCCAGACCCTTCCAGAACTTTCTAAAGAGCACCTACACTAATAGACGTTATTGATTGCTATATCCTCACCAGTCGATCCAAATGCGAGTTATATTTTGGAAACGTTTAGGGTCTCGTTAAAAAGGCTGGTGTGAGTCAGAATGAATGAATGAATGAATGATGAATGAAACGCTAAGATGATTATTTTACGACTTGGTTCATGTAGATTTCGATAGGAGGAAGGAAGCCTATATGATGCAAGCTATACATACGTAGACAGACACTACATTATTCTAAATACTACTCAGTAATAAAAGAGCAAAGAGCCCGCCCGATGGAAAGCGGTAACTGCAGCCCATAACATCTACGATGCATCCACTTAGGATTCATGAAACAAAAATGCAAACCACTGATACATTGTCACTGTGAGGATTAGGTTGGTATGCTCTAAGGCTGTAATTGCGGTGGCTAACTCATCCTTTCAGACCGGTACAAAATGATGCAACCTCAAAGGCCGGCACCGTATCCTCACCCCTTACAGATGTCCTGGACGACGGTGACCACTTTCTATCAGGTGGGCCGTTCGTCCGTGTGCCTCCATAGGCAAAAAAAAAAATTTTTGCTTGGCGGAATATTCCTGATGTCGTCTATTACCAAAGTTCGTAAAAATAACTACAGTAGTGTAAGAGTAAAAACGTATTAAATGAACAAACACAGTTGAATTTATAAAATACATCGTTATTTACAAGTACATCGTATGAAGGCATTCTTTAAGAAGGTACCTACCCATTATAATTTGAATGACACAATAACTTGTACGTTGTTTGTGTTCAATCAGAGGTCAAACAAATAATTTCGAATGCTAATTACAAGACCCGCCTCTTTCTATTAAAACCTGAAGGTTCTGTTTGAAAAATCGTGCTCTTAATTTGTATAATGTGTAATAATGTTATTTCAAGAACAATGGTTTGCTTTTATACAATAATAATATACAATGAGTAGATGATAAATCCTTTGAACCGAGCCAGGGTCACAGCCATGTCAAATGTCACGACTCGGTACATTTCATACATTCCAATGGCTGAGAATGTTGGATTAGTCATTCCATGAGTATCTTCAAGCAGGATTCTGTGTTTATTTTGTTGTGGAGTTATTTGTTTCACTTTGCGTGCTTTGTATTCCTAAATTGATTACGATGTTGCAAATGTACCCATCTAACATGGTCCTGAATTACTATTGTGTTACACAAGTAATTACTTCGCGATGAAGCTAATATTTTTTAGCGCTGTTCGGACTCTATTAAGCCAGGGATATCACTGCATTTCTCCCGCCTGTATTGATATGAACACAAAATGCAATCATTGCATTGTTTGGCCTCATCCACATCCTTATGTTTGTTACTATTTCTTCACGCAAAAATTGCTGAACGCATTTTGTTTGGAGCTTGGCAGTAATGTAGCTTATAGTCCAGATTAACCCACATAGAATTGAATTTATCCCGAAATTAGATGTGTTTCTGGCGAGAACAGGTCCGAAACCTAATAACCGGATTTTACGCGGACAAAGGTGTTGGGCAAAAGCTAGTAATTAATAACTGTATTTTTTATAAATTCACGATTTCCACGCTTAAACACTACACGAGCCTAACAAATTCCATCAATTACGGCTGTCCACATACACATAATGCCTTTTGTCTTATCTCCTAGTGTATGTTCAGAATTACTTGTCACGAAGGCGCTATGTGGACGTGGGAACCTAACATTAGGCAAATGTGAGCAGGGAACAAAGACGTCTGTAGGTCAGATGGGACTACATATCTACATGGATCGGGCTTTGCCGACCCCAACCACCGAAATGAGCATTAGAATGGTAGGACATATCATAAATGATAATTCTATCTGTGTGAGAATTAGTTATAACTGCACATATTTATTAATTAAGTAAATACAAACAAATATTTTATTTAAGTTGCTAGACATGACATAAAGGAAGATGAATTGTTCCTTGAAAGGTATCGTCACTTTCCACCCATAAGGTGTGACTGAGATCCAAGTTCACGAAACAAAGAACAAAGAAGAAATTAACAATAAACGCACGTTAAAATAAAACTGTCAGCAGCACCAACAATACTAGAAAATATGATATTAAGCACATGATTATGCCGTGATCTAATGAGCGTATAATAAGAACTGTGAGTCGCATAATTTAAGTTGTATTTAGTTAGAGTAGTTGTGTTATGAACGTTGGTCATAAACGGTTATGTAAAATGCAGTCACTGTGTAAATGAGTGTCTAAGTGTTAAGTTCTCAAATGGAAAAAATTTTTCAGCACAAGCTTTATCACGCGGTATAGTACTTACTCACCAAGACTATTCCAAAGACTCCAAAAACGACGGGGTTATCATATTGCGTTCATTAGTTCCTATGACTACCTTCCGACTCTATCGTCAGACCAGCTGCATAGCACCATATTAATGCATTATTATTCAAGTTACTTATCCAAATTTCAGCTCAATCGAATACCAACAAATGGTCGAACAATTTTTTACAACTTTTGTCGGACAACTGACAAACATACATACGAACAGTGCAAGTTAAATAAAAGCTTGCAAAAACACGCGTAGATATTTAGCTCCAGCTAAAAGGCTAGTTCTGATTGCGATTGAAATCAATTAAAAACCAATATCGACTGAAAGAGTATCATTAAAGTCGGTGCAACGTATCGGCGTGCTTCAATTAGCTGCTAAGCAGATTGTTATCGATACTTATTTACAAATTAATTGACAGATTAAAAAGTGGGCGGCGTGCTATCGACACGGGCTAGCAAACAAAGGCACATTAATCAAGGGCACCCATAGAAATTAGCGGCACGACCGGCCGGCTACCGTTACTCATTCATATCTAAATTAATTCGTGAAATATCAATTGTCTCTGTGACATTTCATTTGCTAATTCTAATTGCAGCCGTGGCTTTGTTTTGACCACTATCGGCACTTGATACGATTAAAGACAACTCCACGCTGCCCTAAATACTAACTACATTAGCCTCAGAGGGTCACTCATTGACAATGAACTAGAAACGTCCATCTGGCCATTGATTGAATAAATCCATTGTCAAATCGTTCGATAACAACGCCGGGTCAACGAGTCATTGTTACGTCAACACGGAGTATTAAAAAGATTGATATTCTTTTGTTATGAATGGAATGATTACGGAGAGGCTATAAAACAAACATTGGTAAATACCAAGGCGATGATTTGGTATTTGGCGTTCGGTATCCTCCGTCGTGTTTTTAGACAAAGACTCTCGTACACTTCTAGATAACAGTGTGTGATGGATCGTTATCGGACAATGCAACAAATCAATGATCGGTCCGAATGACCGGTGAGAAGCAATGCTTCGGGCAATTTGCGGATCACGATCGCAGTGTGAGACGGCCTTATGCAACGACCCGTAGTAGAAATATTTCACGCTATTTTTGGCATTCAATGAAGAGTGTGAAGGCTGTTGGTGCGTTCAGTGCTGATAGTATCAAACCTTGGTATTGTTAAAATATCAATACCTACCTATACTTTGTAAAATCTGTAAATTTGCAAATAACAGCATTGTTACCAAAGTATATATCACGTGTCTCTATTTTTCCAGAGATCTCCTTTGTCGTCTTCGAGACAAGGTGAATAGGTATCCATAAGCAAACAAAAAAATATCATAAATAGTGCAATAACCGTCGGTCGATCTTCAGGGATCGATCTCTGGTGAAATGTTTCAGAGTTATGCAACAAAGACCTTGGTGCTTGACCTTATAGTCGTGAGGTGGGTTTGCTGACCGTGGTCAGCGCACGTGTGAGATGCAACTATAAGAAATTACTAGTATTGTTTTTGGCACGGATGACAAAAGTATCAATTTGTAATAATTTGAAAGTTATTTTTTAATTGATTGGTCAAGAGTTGATAAATAATTTAAAGGTTTGCTCAAAAACACAACAATACCAATCACGTACAATAAAGGCGGTCGTATCGCTACAGAAGATTTGGTCGTTTGTAAGAAACGGTAAATATCTGTGTTCTTTTTTCTTTGAAACTAGTTAATAAATGTTAAGACATTATGTTAAGTAACAAAATTGTCACTGAGCTTTAAAAAACTCTTTGTGCAATATTTTTCGCGATCAAATGCGATTGTCTGCTAGTCACTTTCGAAGGCCCGCAGCTCATCTGTCCACCTTTTTTTAGTCTGCCGCAAAGTCGTTTCCGAGAATTGGGTGTCCAAACTGTAACGATGACGTAAGTGGAAGAATCGGGGGGAAGACCTTTGCCCAGCAGTGGGATGGTTCGAGCTAATATAATAATAATAATTGTGTAATACTAGCTGGATCATCATTACTGCTTTGGCTCTCCAACTGAACCAAACATAGTGTCAGTAGTCGTGTATACAGTTGTTTTGTAGGATACAGTTGTTTTTACGGGATCAAAAGAACAAGTAAAAGTGTAGCTTCCTGTTAGTGAAAGAATTTACGAAATCTGTTCAGTTGTTCCCTCAACATCTAAACTTACAAACTTTTCCTCTTTATGTAATCGAAATGTAATAGAAATAGAAATGCATTGCTGATAAGGTCGATTGTCCTGTTATGTGGAAACCTTTAAATCTTGTGTCAATCTGGTCATGACTAATATTAACAAAGATTGGACTGTAAATGGTCTTATTATGAATAAAATAATCGTGACAGCAGGCCTTTTGAGTACATACCTAATAATATAACTCGAGTCAAAATTATTGCCGTGACAGACAACTGAAATTGTCGTGAAGGGCGTGCGACAGACAATATAGACCTTTGCATGTTTGTACGCGGCAATAAATTACACCCATACCACGGAAATAAGGTTCACCTTGGGCATTGTCCAGCGAACGTAGACAAATGACCCAAAACTAGGGAACTAGGAATAGGAATCGAAATAACTCAATGGCCCGTTTTGGTAAGCTACAAAAGGACCATAATAAATTTATGTACACGCATGTGTGGCGTGTAATCAATTTATTATTTGCAACTGTTTCCTTATAATGGGGCAATAATTTAATCAAAAATGACAAGTAACATTGATTTCATTCTTGTTGCTAATAGGTCACATGTTCAACGTGTAGACAAAATTTATAAGCCTGTGTGTGTACATTGTTCTGTTACATAGGAAAAAGTCCAGCAATGCTAGCAGTCACAATCTAATTTCTGTCTTTAAATAAGAAGTAGTTAACGATTGCAATAGAATAAAAAGAAATAGGTGCGCTATTTATAATATTGCCCAACAACTTTGCACTGAATAGGGTAATTGGAACAAAAACTTAGCAAAAACTCGCAGGGAAACTGTTTAAGTGTTTCCTATTTCAATGATTTTCGTTCTAGTTAGTAATTATATTATTGTTCCGCACGTATTTAATTAAATGGAATTTTGCAATTCATGGCAGATTAGTATGAGATTTAACTAGAGAATTCTATGAAGCATGACGCAGACTTGGACTAAATAATAAAACCAAACTGCAAATTTTTGGATCAAAGGCTATGTATTCGATTTGCACGTTTTCCTTTTGCAAAAACGTAATACAATACATTTAATCTCGAATATAGTTAATAGTTTTTTTAATGACTAGCCAGGCTATTGACCGCCATCACACCTGGTGGTAAGTGACGATGCGGCCAAAGATAGAGCACGTCTGTCTAGGAACAGCCTATTTATTCACTCTAGCCTTGAAGGCGTCTAGATTATAATGATCAGGGAACACACTAGCAGGCAACGTGCTCCAATCCAAAGCCGTACGCTATAAAGGTACTTATTTTAGATAACGTCTAAAATTAATACGTGGCAAAAATCGGTATATCTACATTTTAAATTATATCACACCTCAACAACCCCTAACAGTCCACTGCTGGAATAGAGCTTCCTCCACATTGGTAGAGGGTACTGCTAATCTCCATGTCCACGCTTAACAGGCGGGTTGGAGATCTCAGTACTGCTCTGACTGCTGCCCAATTTCTGGTTTACAGCGGAAATAGACGAACCTAGCAAAAAAAATTGCAAAGCAAATATTGCGAGAGTGGCTCGAAATTTGATTAAGCCATCGCAGTTATGGCTGGATCAAAGGGGTCACTGTTACGAATATTCGTGGAAAACGTAACCGATATTCGTTGTGACAACACGACCGCGGCAAATCCATCTTGTCGTGAAATAAGTCATAATTCACCGGTAACCGTAAACTGGTTAATTTTTTTTCTAGTTATAGAGATATTGTGCTGAGGCACATTGGATGAGCAATAGTAACTTGTTTATATATCTATCGAAGTAATCAAGGGAAGGGGCAAACAACAGATACTAAGTACCTACATACATACATTCACGCCTGCATCTCATAGGGGTAGGCAATAACATCCTGTTTGCATGCGCACATTAGTTGAATGCTAACCGATGCTCTTACGGTGAGGGAAAACATTGTGTTGAAACTTTCACACTCAGGCGACTGAATTTGTAACCATGATCCAATCTGGTCAGGTTCCCCTGTTGACAGGGTCACGGAGATCAGATGTTATTACCTCCATTGTAATAACCTGATCTGCCAAATACTGGATCATGGTCATGGCGGACCCTCGCGAATAACCGCACAACGGGGACATAACGCCAATCTGATACACAGAACATAATTTTTGACGATAGCTCCACCAACAAGAGTCCAACTCTTAAACTGACGAGAACTCAATCGACGTACATTCCGAGTGAACCCCGAATTTGACCAGTGCCTGTAAACAGTGGCGACAAATAATCAAACGCGATTCCGTACACAATCACAGTTAAGTCGCGGTGTATTTGTGTAATTAACACTGTAGCTCCGGTCTGTTTGCCTCCAGAATTACACGCGGTTTAGCCTTCGCTGAGCACACACGTGAGCACTAAGACCTGAACAAGTAGTGCAGCTAGATACGACTGGGAATGGAAGGCTTTAAATATATCGGCCTGCCGACTTCAAGTCACAAGAGTACTGTCGTGAAATTTTAATCAGGCTAGGTTTAAGTGCTACTTGGGTTCATTTCGAGGACAAAGTTATGTAGAGTTAGCGTCTTTGTTAGTCTAGCCTAGCGTGGAGACTATCACAAAACCAGTTTAGGATTAGAGTGTCATGGAGATGGTTACATGCAGTTGATAATTTGATCATACACGAAATAAAAATACTCTGATACCAAAAACAAGAGAATAGAACTTATCATGGACTGGACTTGGTGTATGCAAGCCCATATTGTGTCGTGATTTTCGAAGAATTCCGCTACCTACTTCCTAATAATGGCATTGACTGTAATAATAACAAAAGCAACTACCAGCATTACATAACATGTTCAAATGACAACGAACTTGGCAAAGGTGAAATAAACAAAAGAGTGAATATATTCGACCTTAAATATATGACATGATTCGACAGGTGACGTTGGATAGGCTTGCGTTGTAATAGGTTCCTTTAAGGACAGTGACAGGATATTAATAGGTGACCGTGAGAAGGTCACACAGTATAGTAGTTGCTTGACGGGAGAAATAGATAAGGCGTTGGTACCCAACCAGGCGGACCCCTCAGACTTGACAGAGTCTTACCACCTATTGAAGGGTTACGCAAGATCGACGGCTTATAGTTATTTAGAAGAAGGACATACGAGCGATCTTATTATGAAGATTTTACGAGATTTTTATACCACTATAGCGGTAAACTATATGGTCTGCTTAATGGTAATCAGTCAACCAGCACATTAACAGTCAATAATATTCCACTGCAGGACTTGAACCTCATCCACATTAGTAGTACTTTCGAAGGAGGCGGGTTGGAGATCGCAGTCAAAAAATTACAGCAAAGAAAGTGGCTGACTATTTTGTCGTCTACAGAGTTTATATATAATAATGAAAACACAGTTAACAGAGTTAATACATGACTCTATTTTTAAAGTACAGTATCATAAGTACTTTAGAAATGTTACTATAAGGTCTCACAGTGTGTGCGAAAGGTTATTGCCTTACTGCGATTGGTCCCTATCCCTATAGGATAAGATGGCGGCGTTAGTTCGAATTAGGCGGTCGGGCTGTAGGTGACGATCGGATCTATCCGTCCGTATTCAACGCAGTGCGTTCACTTAGCAGACGAGCACTACGAAAACGCATAGTAACGCTACTTACTTAGACAAGTATTATTTGTGAATACGGGTGTAAGCTACCTATACATTAAGATATCCGTAATCGAGAGAGTTGGTTGGTGCTAAACCGCCGGTCATCACACAGCTATATCGGGAATGCTAAAGTCATTTATTACATCTAGTTAAGATTTTCTGTTTCGTAATTCATAAATACGTTTAGGAAGCCAATTTCGATTAAAGTTTGAATCGTCTTTGAGGAAACTGATGCAATTAAGTGAAAGTTGTATTGCTATCATAAAGGTGTCTTTATAATTGATAATTTAGGATTTAATTGGTTACAGCATTGTGAGTATTATCGTCAATAGATGTAGATGGTACGCATTGAATAGTTTCATTTTAATTCATTATACACAGTCGTCGTTGGTTTATGTTGATAATAAAGTGTGAAATAGGAGTTAAATATTGTATTTGCAGTGGTTCCCGGTTATGAGTCGAACTAAATTTTATGATTTGATTATAAATCGCGCTGACTTTGTAAGTGTGAAAGTTTCTTTATTTGTACCTATAGATGCTTGTCCATCTATCACGCAAGAACGTAGCTACTGAATTGTTCTGTATGAAACGCACACTTGTCGCGAAGTTACATGCTGAAGCTAGTCTCCTCTTAAAGGTATAAGGAAATAGATGAATCCAACAACACTAGCTGCAAACAATTGCCAAACTAATTCGCAGGTAAGTACGAGTATTGCACGGTAACTAGGAAGAAGTTATGAAACATTGTAGGTGTTACTTTATTGAGGCTAAACTCCGACCCTCGCCACTGGCACTCATAAAATATACCTATATATTTACGTAACAACAGACTTGCATTCGAATTCGTCGTAAATATGCTACACAACACCTGCTGCCTATTGACATAAGCTATTTATGTGAGAGAATGAACTTTCAGCGTGAATATAATTGCAATCGGACAGTCTCATAATTTTATGACGTGTCAGTAGAAGTACAAGCTTTTATGATAATTAGCATGGCTACGCTGGTTTCGAAGATTTATAAATAAATATAAAATTTCACACAGCGCCACCTAGACCCAAAGTAAGCAAAACTTGTGTTATGGGTGCCAAAAAACTAATAAACTAAGTAGTTATATATTTTTTTATTCTTTTTTATATTATACAAGACAGGCATTTGACCGCCATCTCACCTGTTGGTAAGTGACGATGCGGCCGAAAATGAAGCATGCCTGTCTTAGAACAGCCTATTCACTCTAGCTTTGAAGACATCCAGATCATATTATTGAACACACTCGCAGGCAACGCGTTCCATTCCTAAGGCATTATATAGTGTAAATACAAACTTATTATATAACACCAAGACCCGTAACAGAAATTAAAATTCATCATTTCTAATCCGCGCCGCCGCAAATCCAACCCTATACCTCTGCGTGGCAGACCGGCATGTTGACACCAACTGAACCACTCAGGTCGTCATTTAGAAGGTAATCTATGTTCTTCGTTTCTCCAGAAGTTATTTTGTATACCTATCGCATTGCATAGCTACAAGCCCGTCTGATAGATTGGTGGTTGCAACAGCGAAGAAAGTTCGCAATATCATGCGAGCGGTCAATCACTGTCTGGTGTCCCACTTCGTGTCGTAAACCGTTGGCTCCCGATGTGACCTCGTTCCAGATACCGGGTTTAGGCACTATTTCCTACGTATCCCTGGGACTTACCCAGCACGTGTCTAAACCAGCGCAGGCGAGTTCACTATCACTCATAGCATCGACAATTCATGCGTGTAGTTACTATTTATGTGACGTAAAATGCAGGCTCTCATTGTGACATCAAACATTGTTGTGAAAATTACACTTGATGTCTTAGACAGTTGTTATCGCGATCACACGCATTAAAGTACAGATTTCTTTTACATTTAAGCACCTGCACAAAAATGACTCACTTTATTTATGTTTAGTAGTAACCTTAAAGTATGACTTTTACTTGCGTATATTTAAACGCAAAAAATACCAAAAACAAAGTAAAGTAAAGTATTGTATTGTAATAAATTATCGACAACATCTGTCTTAGAGATAAAGCTATGTTTTGGAAATACAATTACTACATTGTATAACCTTAAATCTACGTAGAACATCTACGATAGAACTGGATACGACAGCAAACCCCCAGAGCGAGTCTCCAGGCTTGACAGTCCTACCATTGCAAAACGGCACGATGGTGACGATGGCCTCATCGCATAAATTTAAATAAGTGACACATTCACAAGTAAATTACAGAATGTCGTTAATCAACTTACACATGAAAGTTTAATTACATCGCTGACACTGTAGTTGCATAAATTACGTTGCAGTTTAACGAGAGAGACGTATAAATAAGTAGCTAGCTATAAACATAGGTAATATGCGTCATCTAGTGGATCCGGCGTGACATCGGTCGAGTGGCTTCCTACCCCTATCCTACCCCTACCATACCCCTACCCTCCAGCTACCCTACACCTACCCTACACCTACCCTATACCTACCCTACATCTATCCTACACCTACCCTACACCTACCTATATCTACTCTACACCTACAATAAAACTACTTTAACCCTACCTACCCTTTTTGTTGCCTATAAACCTTCCTCTTGAATTGCAATATCCATTGTTAAAAACCGCATTAAAATCCGTTGCGTAGTTTAAAAGATCCAAGCGTACATAGACATATAAGATACGTAGAGACCTAGATATAGATACTTAAATATTTAAATGTTTATTGCTAGTTTTGATACGTACCTAGACATTTCACGTACGTAGCCTACCATACACCTACTTTACCCTAACCTACCCCTTTTTTCTTGCTTATAAACCTTCCTCTTGAATCACTCTATCCATTGTTGAAACCGCATTATTATCCGTTGCGTAGTTTAAAAGATCCAAGTGTACATAGTCACATAAAATACGTAGGGACCTAGATATAGACACTTAAATATGCAAATGTTTATTGCTAGTTCGGGTCCGTACCTAGACATTTCACCTTGGAACTTCAAACGTCAATGGACACGGGATATGACGGTGTCTCATTTGATAAATTGCTTGCATTCGGCGATTATGGATCGTGGGTACGTAATGCAAATCAGGAAATAATTTGTTCTCGTACTGAAGCTGGCATGTTATTGATATGAATGAAGGTAACTAACAATGCTGAACATGAGTAATGACGTTACCTAATGTGGGTATATAGTAAAATATTAGAGTATAAAGAATAGGGATTGAAACACAATATCCGGTTTGAACCGCTATTGGACTTCCATCAAGTCATTCATATTGACGGCTTGTGTAGATTGTTTATTTCTTTCTTAAATCGCATATACTCTTAAACATGCTATGTGCCGATGTTTATTTTCCATCGCCAGATAGTAAATTTAAGATAATGCTGACAGTAACTGCCTACTTGCTACATAGCAGTAAAAGGTAATGAAACTCAGGTTCGTAATAATAAGTTCTGGCAATTCATATGCCAGCGGAAACGGAATTGCGTAATATTTAAAACATAGGCATTAAAACAGATTAGAACGCGAAGAATAATAAACATAAGTCTGCGACATAAAAATTGATTATAATACGAGCAAAATAATTGCAACGACTTCAGCGAAAGTCTACGGGTTTCATAACGAACGTTACGTGTTACTTGTAGAAAGTACATTTCTACGGACTTATCTTCGTCATCTCGATTCACTATTGATCACTTTCCTCAAAAGAGTCATTGCTTATTACGGCAGTGTACTGGCCATGACTCGGTATGCGTCGGAAAGTTATTGACTTTTGATAATGAAACCAGTTTGCGGCGAGCTGACCGAGAGAATATGGCCCCGTTCAATACCAGATGGACGCACCAAAATACCCCTATTAATATCACATATAAAATTACTTTTCTATACATTACCGGGTTTAGTCGCGCCTTGCGACACGAGCCCGCTAGCGAGCGAGAAGTGATCGGTGTTTATCGAAAGTCACCGCTATGCTTAAAGCCCGGCGCATGACCAAGGTAAAGGCTAGGCTTATGGTCACTAACAGCTTCTGTATACCAACAAGAAGTCTATTTTTTGCACTTTTCTCAGACAGGTTAAGTTGCTAAGGTAAATTAGCTTCACAGTTTGTACCTAATCATGTCAAATCGATGAATTGCTAAACCATTATGGTTTGTTAAACACTGTCGCATAAAAGTATCATCTTAACAAAATGGGCTAAACGGATATAATTAATTTATGCGGAGCATTTTGGTCACGTCACTTTCATTTTCGTTCGAACCGAACCTGTATACCGGAATCTGTGAGTGCTTCTAAATAAATAAGTAGCCACTTAGAAAGCGCACAACTATGATATGATTATGGTCCAGAGCCAGACGCATGCGGCGATAACAATCGTCACGTACGACATTGTAATTTAATAACAAAAACGTTTGAAATATCAACCGGCTAAGTGGGGCCCGTAATAAAATTACTATACGCGGAAAAGCTGCGGTTTTATGATCACGAAAAGTTTCGTAAAGACAGTTGTTTCTGGCAATGGCTAAGATTTGTTTTGCAAGCAGTTTAGTAACCTTTCGTTGGCAATCGCTTTCACAGTTTTCCCTTGTCCTCGAGCCGCGTGGGGCCGCTGAAAATTACCAGATCATAATTGCCTCACGCCATTGTTAATGTCTAATGAATCGTGGGACCGGACTAATTTAGCTTTCGCTCCGAATCTATTGGTATATCGCCTCACATTCACGACAAATGGCTATTGGACCATGTTTGTACTATATTATGTGCACTGAGCATTGATCAAAATCTATTCAGAACGGCATTACACAATATTTGCATTAACGAAAGAGCGATCTGATTGACGAATCGACACAATGTACTTACATATCAACATCACGTAACGCAATTTCGTAATGCAAAGAAAAATGATAAAGGAACGAGATCTGTTTCGTAGACCCAAGACGCGGTGTTAATTTGCGTTGCCTACTTTCTATGGTATTTGTGGCGATATCTCGCTAATACGCCGTTATTTGCGTATGCGCATAATAAAGCTGCGATCGATGCCGCGATGAGATCGTTATTTATATCGTGTCGGAAAGAGTCTGCGACACCTCGCTTTCTCGTGTGGAGGAAGAAACCTATTGTTCTGTCCCAGCGAAGGCGCCTGCGCCGACCCCGCTGTGATCTATTATTAGCCCCGTATCCACATAACACCCGCATTTGCATACGTTTTTCATTAGCGACGCAAAACTCTCTTATATTCAAATACCGTGATATCGTTCGATATATCCAATATACAATGCATGCTCGGATACGTAATGTATTCAGTGAGACTCTTGAGACGTCGCTTGAGGTTCTCAAGCTTTGATGAAACCGGGGCCTTAGGATCGCATTCTGTCAAGCGAACTCGAATCTATCCGTGGACATTTCCGCTCTGCGGTTTGATTCTGTAGAATTGGGTCGCTTGTTGGTCATTTTCGGCTCGCAATCATTAAAGAGTGATGATGACGATGACCTACGATGGCTTAAATATATTTTTTAGGATAGAAGTGAATAAGTAACAAGTATAAAGGTAAACAGTTTATGAGTGGCGTCTTTGGTGTCGGGGGCTAAGATCCTCTTTGGGTCGCTGAGCCAGTACTTAGTAAGTAAGTAAGAAAAGCGTGCCAGACCATCGTGATGCGAGTGGCCACACGAGGTGAGATCACAAGATTTTTCCTCTCTTGTATTCGGGAAGCTTCTCAACGATATTACAAATCATCGGTATCAAATAAATACGACCCAATTTAGAGCACAGAGTCAGAGAATCACTGCAAAGGTCCCCGCGGTGGCCAATATCCGCTCTCGAATTGGCAGTGCAATCTGTCTCACTCCGGTGGCAGATTGAAAAGTCTCCGTGAGTTTAACTCGGCGAATTACCATCGCAGGGAAACAGTATTTCGTTAATGACAGACAGCGCCCGCGCCGCCGGACAAGCTTTCATCGCGCACCGTGTAATTTACTTCGACTGCTACTTAGCAAAATAGTCTAGTTTGGTTCAAAAACGAATTTCTCGTCGGGAAATTCTCAGCCGTAAACTGTTGCTGGTTTAACGCTGGGGAAATAAGGATGCGACTCGGGAAGTAAAGGTAGTTCGCTTAAAGTTTGTTATGTCTAGTCGCATCTACATTAATAAAGACGTCGGAGCAGGAAACAATCTCAGCAGCATACAGCCGGGGCGGCCGGAACTACATCTACTATATTTCATAAAATACAGCTTTAAGCTTTCTCAACAATTGTTTTTCTGGGTTTATCCGATGTTGAAATTAATAAATAGGACCTTTAGGAAACCTTTAGTTAAGACTAACAATAACAATAATGTTGTTGACAGAATGAAAGAGAAACACAAGATTAATTACAGCCTATAAATTTCATTGCATCATACCATTTCCTTTTCAATCAAACTTTTTTACAAACGAATTTTATTACGTTTGAGGTAGAAAATGTAAAGTTAAGTTTCATACATTTCAGACCCTCAAATTTCAAGTCTCATTAGCATCTAAAGGAAGTAAAATACAGGAGAAAGGAGTCAAAAACTACTACAAGACATTTTCATAAATGATGGAGCGAAAGTTACTTTGTTTGAAATTATTAGTATCATTGTACTTTGTTTACACAGTAAGGCTGCTAGAAATTGTTTACATTGTAGAACATTTTTTGTGGAACACATTTCACAAATACGCGTGACGAAATGTTAGAACTTGGTCTTATGTGACAATCTTGTAAGGCGGTAATTTTGTAAAAGGCTTCCCTTGGATCCGAGAGGAATCACGTGTTTGCAGGCACGCGGGTTTCCCGGGTAATATTGATGGATTTACACGGCTGTTTGTACGGAGAATCAATCCATGTGTATTTAATAACTTTTTCTGTGAACGTGTTCCAGAATAAGCACTACGACATAATAACGAAACTCTGCAAAACAATTCTGACTCCGATTTCCTACCTAAAATGAAAACTTAAACTCATACGTAAACTTATTAATAAATACTTGTGATGACAAGGGCCTTCAACCCATTATGGTCATTCAACTATTGTTAACCTATGTTGCCTCGCGTATTAGTATAATGGCTCATAAGTATTGGTAGGAAGTAGCTGTCGTACATTCTCCGGCTCGCTGGAGGAAGCGAGCGCGCCTTAACGAGCGATGTTCCGGCGCCGCTCGCCCGGCTAACAACGTGGACAAATAGATTGTGCACTGGAAACACTCGCGCTTCCTCTTACCTCGCTTAGCGTTAATTATGCAGACTTAACCGCTCCAGCTCCAGATAGACGGAACAAAAGAAAACTTCACGGAAGGGATTTAAATTTAAACTGGAGCTGTCGCTTCGACGCCTATCCACACACACGGCCTTTCAACTGCCCCGGGCCGTAATTAGACTTCCATACTCAAAGTGTAACGGTTATAATAGCCAGTAATATTATATTTTACGCCAGAAGGCCCTGATTGGAAGTTCGGAGGCGAAAGGAAATGCTTTCGCCCCGTGAATAGATTCAGCCTGAAAAGGAAATTGAAGGGTCGTTACGTACGCCCGCCTTTGAAGGCTTCATAAATTTTACGAATAGGTACATGATTGGTATTTGTACGAAATGTCAGTTGTGGAATTCAGTAGATATCATCTATTGTGAGCCGGCCATTGGAGCAGCTTTATTGAACCGGGGTACAGTAACCGATATTGAAAGTCAGAGCAGCGAGAAGACTTTGCGAAACTCCATAATGTTCTTGTTCGGGCGGAATTATCAGAGTGTAGTACCGATTCGGTAACTCCTGTTGATGGCATTGACTTTTGTGTTTTGTCTTTTGCAACGCGAGTCAAGTTTACAGCTGTGGTGGATGCCTGCAATTTGGTTAGCGAATTAGGCGGTCACGGAAGCGTGAAAATGCATGTGCGAGGGCGATGCCGCTTAGGAAATGCTCTTTCGAAACAGACACCGATAGTGGTGATAAAAACTCCCGATATGAGAGCGCCTAGAAATGATTCCGTGCGAGACGACGCCAGACGGACTGGCTACTCACATTTTTCTACAAGAGGAGAGAGTTCGGAGAAATTAGCGATCGTCGTTATCTTGTGGTTTCAGCCTTTTTTGTAGCCAACTATTTTGGGTGGGTTTAAGTAGTTTCGAAAGTAGAAATGGGTGGATACTCTGTTACCCACTGTCGGAGTAACTAATTAGTTCCATTGAACTAAGTATTTCTTCGTAACTAATTACAGAATGAACACAGCAATACTTACAATTTTAAAACCACATCAAGGTTACTATTGTTAGGCTTCTATTATATCACTCAGGATATATTATTATTTTGGACTCCAAGAATCCGACAAAAGCGTAATTAATTACGTTCCATTATACGCGAGTAATTGTATGAAATTATCGTAGTTAAAATATTATAGAGACATAACTGCATTGAAATCCGTACAGTGAATAATAGAGTTGTACAGTCGACAGTGTAATTATAGTTGCTTTGGGCATAATGGGAGCATAATCCAATGCCTTGAACGGAGCCGCGAGTTAGTGGCGTCACTTCCCGTTCCTGCGAGCAGTAATCGTTGTGGAAGCGGCCGGCAGCGATTGCTCACACGGCGTGAAGGCTCGCTTTTCTATTTCTGAAGGTCCACCGTCTATACTACTTGCTTCTTTATAGGATTGTGGAATAGGCTGTGTGGAAAATATGGAACAAATTTGCAGGTATCGTATACATACAAGACATATATATTATACTGTCGAGGCTAATCAGTTTGGGTGGTTCCCATTCGGCCCTTCGGGATTTATTTTTCCTGTTTGTCATAGCAATCTAATATATGAGAAATATTTATTCCTATTCAACCATCATCTTGGCATTATCGTCTCGGTTAGAATTCAACAAATGTATGATTCGAACCCGGTACCTCGGACGGGTACGAGTCGGATAGCTTAGCCATTCGGCCACCGACTCTCCATCAAAGACTATCCAATAATGTGACACAAACACGTCATAAAAAATATAGGACGTAGTTCATGAGGAGGCTCCTAGAAACGCCAAACAATACTTGACAAACTTGATGACGTGCTGATTAATAGTGTAACAATTTCTGAAAACGTTCTTACGTTGAGGTTCTTGCATAGTCTTGTTTGATATTTTGTTTTTCCGGCATCTAACGTCTGTGAGCAAAGATTTTTGTGCAAGTACTAAAACTCTTTGCCCGTCGCAAGTTAAAGTATGACATTCGCAATAAATATATTTATTTGCAGACCAGTTCGTAGGTCAGAAAATAGGCAGCAGCGTTCTCTGCTGAGTTATTCGTTTCTAGCAAGTTAGTATGGCATTCAGTAAGGATATAAAAGCGACCGTATTTGTTGGTTTGTTTCTTACACACGGTGGCAACGGATCTGTTAGTTTTCATCGAGATATGCGCAGATTAAGACGAAAACAACAACGTACTCTATCCTTCACAGAACAAGGTCCTTCAGTATATGTGGTACTGCGATCGTCGACGATGTGATAAGATCTCTCATAAAAACCGCACGCAGTTTTCTTAATCCTCTCACATCAATCTCTTCATCTTTGAATATAATTTGCATGTTACCATTGCAGTAATTATTTTTAGCAACGTAGTTTACTATGGAACGATTTTACGATGAGATATGAATACATGAATGTAGAAAGACTGTGTTTGAATGAAATAAATATTCGATATTGCACACCGAGTGTGCGCATGCAATGCAATGTAACGTTAAATCTACTTGTACTATTAAATCTTTAAACAACACATCTGTTAACATAATTATACAAGTACTTATGCAGTATAATCAAGAATTTGTTAATTGCGCACTTGTTCATAAAGTGTGATAATGTTATTCTAAGTGTTTCAAGGATGTACCTAAGTACTTACAATTTTAACTGTAGTTTGTATTTCTAATTTTATCTACACTGTTTGTTGCAAATATTTATTGATATACACGGCTTACATGTACCTAAGAAGCAACGGAATTATTACTATGTTTTATAGACGACATTCGTCGTTTTTTTATTATTCGTAATTCGCGTAGGGGTAGGCAGAGACAATGTTGTTCTATTTGCTATGGTCTTGACAAACCTTTTCATATCCGGAACTGATTATAGATCTGTATTTTTACGGACTTGGTTCTGGTGCGTAAGCGATCGCAGACTCTCTGTTCTGTAAGATTTACGACCTTGGTCGAATTAAGAAATTTTAATAGTCTATCAAAATTTTGAGTCAGAATTGCTGTACTATTTCATTATGGGCACGTCGAGATTACGAGTCAGATTTGGCGCACAATTGAACTCGCATTTCACAGTCTATGATTTACAGCATTCCCTTAAAATCGTAAGCGCAAAAGCTTTCGAGAACATTTGTTTTTCTCACACGTATTGTCAGTGCAGTAGCAGTGTCACTGACTCAAATACTTATCTTGTTTCGATGACCCACTTCGGGAACTGTCAGCGCGGAGCTTTCTACAGCGGCGACTCGATAGTATTTACATGTCATCTTGCAAATGTGAGTATTAAGAAAGTGCATCCGAGAAATGCATGCATTTTCCATGATGTTGTTATTTATTGTTTTGTTTTGTTTTGTTGCATGTTGTAACAAATTGCAGTACGGTCACGGTTGTAGTGTTAAGTTTACGCGGATGTTAAGTTTAATATCAATAAACGGAGTGAAATTACAATAACCTTCATAAATATGAAATGATGGTTTGTGAGTTTATAACTGTTTTAGTTGTCCATAATCTTAATTATTCGTACAACGTTTTATGTAACTTAACAAAATATTAGTATTTTGTTTGCGAAGCGAGGGTGTTTTTTAAATACGTTGGCCGTCGAATGAGAGAGAGGGGTGGTGACCCCCGCTCTGGGTCATTCCTGTTGCAGAGGCTGTCCATAGCCATTCAGCGTGGCAACGCTGCTATTGTTATGGGCACCTTTGCACCGGGAATGGCAAAGAGTGGGTTAAACATCTAGTTTAAGTTTTATGACGAAGTTATACTGATATCTAGTTTTAAGTATTTATTTTGTCTATGTAAATTATGTTTCAAATTAAAGTATATTTACCAAATTTTTTTTGTAATATTCTATATTAAACTTCATGTGAAATCAATATTGAATTTCAGTACAGCAATTCCAGAAGCCAGCACGCATGAGGCATAACATCCTATCCCATACAGAGACAACGCAACTGTAGTTCTACCTGTAAATTGTAATTAAGTATCGGGATCCTTGGTGTCGACATATCAGACGACGTACGGTTCCGAAGTCACCTGGAGTGTAAGGCTAAACTAGCCTCGAAAAAACTTGGTGTGCTTAACCGGTCTAAGCGATACTTCACCCCAGAACAGCGTCTGTTGCTGTATAAGGCACAGGTGCGGCCACATATGGAGTATTGTTCCCATCTTTGGGCCGGGGAAACCGCCGACCTGCTTAATCACTTGGATTCTATACAGAGGCGCGCCGTACGAATTGTCGACGATACCGTACTGACAGGCAAGTTGGAACCACTGGCTGATCGAAGGGACTTTGGCTCCCTGTGTGTGTTCTACCGGCTGTACAATGGGGAGTGTTCTGAGGAATTATTTGATCTGGTGCCCACAGCACAATTCCGCAATCGCACCACCCGCCGTGGGCTGGGTACTCATCCCCATTACGTGGACCCTCTAGTGGTGTCCACGCGAAGATTCGAAAGAACGTTTCTCGCTCGTACGATTCGGATGTGGAATGAGCTCCCAGCAACGGTGTTTCCTTTGGTCTATGACATGGGATCGTTCAAGAGGTATATTAGAGGTCTCCTTAGAGGCGGGCAACGCATTGGTAGCACCCCTGGTGATGCTGATGTCCATAGGCGGCGGTGACCACTTTCCATCAGGTGGCCCGCATGCCTGTTTGTCTGCCGGATAACATAAAAAAAAAAAAAAAAAAAAAAATTCGCTTACCAGTGGGTTGTCCGCTCGAAGCATTAAAATGAGAAGCCGAGGTCACACGAATGTTTACGTTATATAGCAGGTCCATTTTATTATTCTTTGCACAACCCTATTGGCAAGCTAATATAATGCATACCTAGTATCTACAGCTAGTGAAAAGCCCGTTGATATATGTATGTTCAATCCTCACTTTGAGTGGAGACGTCTCCAGTGAACCGTGTTAGGAGAATGCAATGTAAATAACCAACGTATTCCTATGTCGCCAACCAGCGGCGTGGAAGCTCGACGACGATGTTGAGCTGTATAAGGCTGTATTATTTACAGTGGATGCTGGATGAGCGTCGGTAGCCTAGTGGTTAAAGGGTCGGACTCGTAAGCGAGAGGTCCCGGGTTTGAATTCCACTGCCGCTATGTACTAATGACTCTTTTCTGAGATAAGTGCATTAGTTGTTCACAAACCGATGCTCTTAGGGTGAGTAAAAACACCGTGACGAAACCTGCACATTCAGGCGACTGAACTATAATCCAATCTGGTCATGGTAACATAGATCAGACGGCTGTTGCTCTACTGTAATTACTTGATCTGCCAAAATCCTGGATAATGGTCAAGGTGGCCCTCGACCCCTTGCGTGTGAAAGCATAACCGGGACATTGACCCCAATATGATGATAGTGATGATGTTGATTTACAATCGTGGATGTAATTAGTGTTTTGAATGGTTTTGGTATAGGTAGTCAAAGTAAGACGGTGTCATTTCAATTCGATTTATATCCAATAGCATTTCAAAAACGATTCAGTAGTTACTCATCTCTATATTTAACAATTTAAAAAATACTGGCTATCAAATACCGCATCAAAATCGGCTCATCCTTTCGGAATCTACGATGTCACAACCAGATACACACGTAAAACTTTCAATATCCGTATTTTGGCGCCGGGGGTTCAAAAATAGCCAACAATCTGGGAACAATACGTGACACAAGAGACTGAATACGGTAGGTGGGAGCGACGTCAAAGTTATTGCACTGCCCGCTACCTTAATAGAGGATCCAGACTCGACTCCGTTCCCATGTGGCTTCGTTCTTCACCGACAAAGCTAAATAACTAATGCTCGTCGCCCGTGTCATGGACTTGACCCAGTATTTCAGTTGAATATTAACCGTTTCGCCACACAGGAAACATCTAGGGCCGTCCGCAGCTAACCACAGAACGAATCTGCGCACGCGCCGCGGAATTGCCTAATATGTTTCGCACGTAATTCGCGGGTTTAGTGCAGCCTTTATCAGATCTAAGTTGGCACCGACGAACGGCGGTCCGGCGACCTGCTTTTTCAAAAACTCAAGTAAATATGCGGCTGTATGACATTAGCTACTGAGACAAGCTAAAGTCATAATTACCTTTACAAGGCTAGAGTGCATAGGATGTTTTACAATATTCGGTCGCATTGTCACTAGTATCAGGTGAGATGGCGGTCAGATACCTGGCTAGTACCTACACATTAAAAAAATATTTTTCAAATGATGCCATATTTTATTACTTCAGTTAAAAAGGCGGTTATTTCATATATTATTAAAGTGTACGAAAATGTGTGGGTATGCCAAAAAGCGACTAATATTCTGCTAAGTCCGGATGAGTAAATAAAACCATAAGATACTCCGAGAATGATTTGCCTTCGTATTGCCGTCATTATCTCCCGCTCTGCATGGAGCTACGCTACAAATAAAACAATGATAAACTCCACTCCCAGTAAAAGCATCCATTAGGTGACGTCACGGAAAACTTTCGCACTTTTGTTCCAAATAACGTTGCTCATTTGTTTAGATAATATATTCCGCTTCCTGTCAGATGTGCGTAACATTTTAATGTATGCGCAAAGCGATATTTTCGGTTGATTTGAGACACATTTTCTTCATTAGTTTCGTTTTGCAATGAGCGAAATTTGTACTTAACGCACGTTTGGTGACGAAAAGTGAAACTAATTTTAACGTGTGCACAGCATTGCGTGCCAGTGTACAGTCCATTTCAGTCAGGGCAGATTAAGTCGTTCTTAACGAATGACGAAATTAATTTAGCTTATTGTTTGTTGCAATTCATTTTGGACGGTGCAACTCTGAATTCTCCAAAGAAGTTTACCTCTTCCACATTGTTAAGTATTTGTTGAATTAGGATAATGGGTCATCTTGGCGTTAATGTCCCGTTTGTGCTCTCCCGCTCTTCTGGTTCCAGGATTTAGCAGATCAGGTAATTAGAGTAGAGTGGCTAATAACCTGACCAGATTGAAGCATGGATACACATTAGCCTTATTTTCGGGAGTTGGCTTGTGCAGGTTCTATCACGATGTATTCCCTTACCGTAAGAGCATCGGTTAGTGTTCAACTAATGTACAGTCACACGAAGAAAAGGCTGTACAGGGGTTCAAAAAAAAGAACGATTCGAGAACAGGGCCTGTGTAGTCTTTTATGACCGTATATAACTCAGAAAATAGTCATTGACACATAGTGGCGGCACTGGGGTTCAAACCCGGCACCTCTTGCATACCCCTACACCATTAGGCCACTAACGCGCTCTAGATTGAATAATAATAGAAGTTGGTAAAACCAATTTTTTTTCCGTTTTCATTCCCTATAGAACAATTGCACGATTGTGCAATCGCACATTGTCAAAAATATTAAATCTCATCTCAACCCTCCCAAAGATCTTTAAGAAAATCCCAGGAAGATTACTCCACAGCACAATAGTTCGCAGGAGAAAGTACCTCTGGAACCGCACAGCACATCCTGCTGCCATAGACACGGGCGCACGTATGACATAAGCGTCGCCCTAACTTACAAAGTGACACTTTTACTTTTAATGGTGAACGCGTCAAATGCCTTAGAGAGAAAGTGTTAAGCGGCGACCGCTTAGTGCGACAACGTCTCGTTTCGACACAGTCATAATGACATTCATGTTCGAATTTGTCACATGTGTGACGAATGGGAACAGAAAGCATAATGTGCAACTTTAACCTGTTATCTCATGCAGCGCCGACATGTTTTATGCAACTAAATCCGTATTAAAATATACGAACTTTATAATGGATATTAATAGTTGAATATGCATTCCTATTACATAAAGCGTCTATTTCAATATACATAACAAATATAAATAAATATATTTCGTATTGTATTGTATTGTATACATACACGCCCGTATCTAATTTGGCGATTCTATTTCAATATCTTTGTAGTTTTCTGTTATATGCAAAGAATTTATTAAACTTCTTGTCTTTTTCTTCTTAACACTCGAGTCTTTCCATTGTTGCATTGATAACACTCTATTGGGTCGCACAGCTTCCTTGTAGACAGGGTTACGTAGGTTGGATAGATGGCAGTTGCTCCACTGTAATTACCTGATCTATAAAATCCTGGATCATGATCAAGGCGGACCCCGGGCCCCCGCATGCGTGAGCATAACCGTGATCTTGGTGGTAAGTTAATATGATTGGCTTGCGTGTTTTATATATTTTGTCAACTAACTTAACGGAGCCCAGCATTGCCCCGACGCTGCCACCACGGATCCCAGTGATTGCGATTCCGCTCGGAAATTACTGTGATCGCAATAAGGGGAAAATAGAGAAGCTAAATAAGTACTAACAATAAATGGGCTTATAAACATCGTTGTAAACTTTGTAATACTTAATACCTGAATTATTATGTTTATTAATACTTAAAGTAACATGTAATAAACATGTAGTAAACAATAATAACTGTGACCGCGTAAAGGTTACATACCTCAGACCTACCTACCTGATTTCTTTGCTACGTTTCCGAGTATTATTAAATGAAAGCGCAACGCGTATTTCCATTTAAACTGTGCAGTTATATGAAACGCAGATAAGTGAAAAGTAATATATTCCAAGTTATCCAACCCGGATAAATCATTCTTTCACGAATTACATTGTTGTCTTCTTAAACGATTATAATCTAATAATTCTTAACCGTAACTATGATGTAATAATTATAACAAACAGACTGCGGCGGCAGACTGTTACTAATGCAAAATTAAAACAGCGCCGTTTATCTCATAATTAACATAACACTTTTTATTACTTATGATATTTAAATGTCTGAAGAAATTATGCGGATTTAACTAGTGTGTCAGCGTTTAACAAACGTAACATATCCTAATGCTAATAAATAAATAAAATAAAATAAATAAATAAAAGTTTATTCATTAAATCTTATGGGATACTAATAGATATATGATCCTCTCTGTACGTTCTTCTTCTTAAATTTTAGTCTTCACATTCTGCAATTTTAGTCTCCTGTTCTGACTGTTGTATTTTCTGTAGCCTCTCTGGCTTTTTGTCATTTCTGTTTGATAATTTTAACAATTACGTCTCTGAGTGATGAGCCTTCTGAGTTTATGTCCTTATTAATGGTCTGAACGAAGTCGCAGGAAAAAGCTGTTTTCTCCAGCCAATGAATTAATGTGTTCGTGAAAGTTCGTTACGATGTGGTATGTGCGAATTTAAATGAATATTCAGCAATTTGACCTTTGACAACATATTCATTATTCTTGGATATGATTTTGTATAATTAAACTAATGTATGTTTTCGTGAATAAAGGCAGTTTAAGCCTATTGCCTACACACAAACAATGAACAAATCATCAAAATTTCATCAATTTGATGAAGCTTAGTAGTGCAAAACATAAGCCGGTAACTCAACAGAAACAATATTCGTATTACGTACGAAATAAGGATTAGTTATAACAGAATGGATACTTTTCTCAACCCATATGGACAAATAGCTATTCAAAGTTTGACCAATGGATAATTTCTACATAAGACGGCCTTAATTTTACCGTAATATTAGGCATTGAAGAAGCCATTCTTTATTCACCTACGCTCAGCAAACTATGCAGTAGGCATTGAGAAGAATGAGCTATTATAATGCTGTAAATTACCTTTTGTTGGCCATTACACAATTTTTCTGCGTAAGGCACAAACCTTGTGAAGTTGTAGAATTGTATTGTAAATACTCAAAGGATAAAAAGCCAATTTTATAAGGACAAATAAGTAAGAAAATAAGTGATTTTGTTAGGGTTATAAAAAAATCTCTAAAAAGGGCTTTTAAGATTTTTCAAAATAAATTTAGATTGTGTATAAAAACTGATGGACCAAATATATGATATCGAGGCCTCACTTATAGCATGTGGCGCTTTGCTATTTGCATACATGGTCGTGCGACAGGCGGCTTTGAGGTCTCCTATAGTTTGACCCGACGTTCCCGACGTTCGTCGTTTGACCGTTGCCAATTAGGACTGCGACTATGGCCGCTTTTCTCAGCCAAATTAATTTGGCAAACGATTCACCAAACAACCTGTATACGGCACCCTCAGCACGCGCCACGAGTGCTACATGCATGTATACGATTTTTTATTGCAGAGCCTATTGAAACATAGTGCGGATTCCGAGCTGTGTTGTTAGCTCGTCACACTCTATTTGTAGGTAAAACTGCATGCCTCGTGTTGCACATTATGAACATAATTGTACGTTAGATAATGTAGGCGCAGCATTCTTGTGCAACACGCCCGTTTTGGCACCGAACGGTAAATACTACGGGAGCCGTAGACTGATAACTACAAGACGGAGTCGGAATTGAACAATTTTTACCGTAATATTTGGTTACTTGCACAGTGGTTGCAACTGAGCAACGCCTTGCCAATTTTGAGGTGATTGCCTTACTTGGTAATAATGGTTTCCATTTGGTAAGTGACAGCAACAAGATTTATTTAGAAAAATAGTATGCTGCTGCATCCTTACAAGTCTAAAATATCAAGTATGTTTCTTTGTCAAATATCAAGTGTATTTCTTTACACTCCATAATATGTCAAGCGTCAAGATTATGGCAAAACCCTCCCGTCTCAAGACCAGCAGTCAAGTGTTTTGGGCTATTACTGTACCTGTAACTTGTAGGAAATAGCAGTAATACAATAATTATGTCGCTTCGTAATAATTAGTATCACACAACGAGTACTTCCAAATTCAGGCTTTTAAAACAACCTCATTGTAAAAGAAGCTAAATTTGTGGGATAATGGTGCAACTTCCACAGTGTTTTGTCGAAACATCTGTAGGTTTCCTGGCACAAAAGCTTGACTATATTAAAAGTACAAAAAGCTCGCTCCCAACAACTTTTCGCGCGACGCGTTCTAAAAGTTTCACGGAGTACTATAAAAGCACGGCTATTATTATGACGACGCGAAGAGGCTTTGAAAATGTTAGCACAGCGTTGTAATTTTTGTCCCTACTACATAGTATATTTTGTCCACACCTTGGACCGTCGCTGGAGACAGGAATAAAGCCCTTTTAATATTATACCTATACTAGTCGAGGCAGTCATTATTCCACGAAGTTACTGTCTTTTTAGATAAACAAGAACGTTTTTCGAAGAAATACATTTGATGTATAAAAATAACAATATTTATCTCTTAGTAGAATTATACCCGTATACCTAAACGTACATTATGAACAAGGCAAAGCGATGTTCCTTTTGCTTGCCTCCAAGCACAATTCCAAATTATTCCCTCTTACCCCATACCTTTGTTGGCTTTTACCCTCCCGTAAGCCAGCGGGTATGGGAAAAACATTATTTTGGCAAAAAACCTTTTGTTTCTTTAATTAAAAGATCGTGCTTGAGATTTTTGCGTTCCTACCTCATTTTTACGTGAATGAAATGTGAATATTACATTTTAGCGCCACGCGGCCTTGTTTCCGATACTTCCTTTGTGCAAGCATTTGATGCCCTTTTATATTTTCTTTTCAAACTTGAAAAGGAACGAAAATAATAATTAATTATATGTAACCTTTTCTCCTTAGAGAAATTAGAAGAAAGGGCTGTGGTTATTATGTTTTAATATTCTATTTTCTTAATTAGCAACTTTCTTGTCTCATTTGCGAAATATAGGTACATTTAACGATTTTTTAATACAATAGCGTGGTATTTAGATATAAGTAAGGTTCGCCAATTTATTGTAAGACTGGTCCAATCTTTTTGGTAAATATATTTATATACAAAGGTATTATTTTTTTGCAGTAAAGCGGTCACGATATATACATATTTCAATATTATAGCTGCGTTAGAATTTTGATTGAGTTGTTAGATTTGCGATTAGATACACTAAGACTTGCGTTGTTTAAAGGAATAGACGAGAATTTGGACAACTTTTTTGTGCCTCCCAACACGGAAGATATCCTGTATCGTGCAGTTAATTACGTTTTGTTATATCTAGGTATTATAATTTTGGGGCAATAATCTCTTATACAGCTCCACTAACAAATTATATTTATAGCAACAGTAAAAAAACAAGGACAAAGCTTAGACATGTTTTTTTTAATTATCCAAACATCTCCAATACTTATAATACTCGTATCTTCCAAGGAAATAAGTTTATAATTCCCAAAAACCTACCTATTGTTTTAATTTCATAGTCTACGTAGAGTGACAGTCCTTGACCTTAACATATAGCTGTATCGCAGAGAACCCAACCCAGAGATTTACTCTATTTAAAGATCTTTTCAAATATTACTTTAGGAGTATCACGATTATTTACCAGCCTATGGAGACGTAATTAGCTCACACCTCTCTCGAAGATCGGCAACGGCATTCACGACCCATGTGCTAAGTGAGCCCTTTACTTAATTGCCTTCTTATTTATTAAAATAGGAGACCCCTTAATTAGCTACATACAGATCGGAGCAGAAGCCCCAACACATACAAATAGCGTTCAAATCCGTCTAGAACTTGCACTTAGGTTATTCTTGGCGGGAATCCCGTCAACTTTCCTAATATCACGTAAGCTATTTATGACGTGGAATCACGTCAACTATTCTAATATCACTTGATGCGTCTACTCGGTGGAGCCGTGGACAGTGGCGGCGAGGTTCTAAATTTCCCAAGAGACACCGCCTTACGTCTTGCGGGCAAATCGAAGTGTCCTGTACAGGGGTATGACGTCATACGACCACCGCACCGGGACCAGATTACTTTGTAAACAACGTTAATATGGAAACGTTGTTGTTTACTACGATGTATAGGAAAAGGAGGGCGCTATTTTTCTTTTAATGTTCATGGTGGTGGTTCAAAATCAATTACAACATGACAGGACTGATGACAGCGATACTCCACATTACGATGACGGACTGGCAGCAACTTATATTTCTACAACTGTATACGGCTTTCCAATTTTCAACTCAACAGGCTACTATCCGCGAACAGACGGACTGTCAAACAGACAGAAGAACTTGGCGAAACTATGAGTGTTCCCTGTATTTCAACCGAACCATAATACTACCTTATATATTATACCTTATTCGGTACAAGTAGTGAGTGGGAAGCGAACTTGCATAAAAGGCGCGCTCACTAGCCACTTCCACACCAGAACAATTTTAATTATGCGAAAAACTATTCGTTACATTTGTATTGAAAATACTTTCGTAGTCTAACCATTGTTTAACAACCTTTGTAAATATTTACAATAATATGTAAGATAGTTGTAAATAAACGGAAAATGAAAACATATTTTTCCTTCACAATACGGTAAATCTAACATTAGGTACTTGAAGAAATTTCAGTGGAACTTTCCAGCTTTGTAGGCAATATAAATTATGTTTATATCAAACATGTAGTTGAGCGAAATTACATGTTATGTTAGAACTTCTGAAGGAAACAACCTTTTCAAAACTTCTTTGATGTTCGACTTCGACCTTTAGGTAGGCTATTCACTAAACGACCAACTTCGAATGTAGCTCGTAAATAAATTTATAGTGACAAAGATCTGTTGAACGACGATTGATTTAGTTCACGATATCATTATTTTAAACAGGATGCACGAAGATTCTATTTTATTGATAATGTGTCTGTCATCGGTAGGTTCACCCCGATGGCGTCACGATGCGACAGAAGATGGACCATGTTAGCCCCTCTGGCAAAGAAGGAAGGTTTCGCAGTACAGAACGGTTATCATTAAATATTACGCTGATATTCATATATTATGTAAGTATAATTCGTCTTTTTTATGTAGTAAGCTTGGGTTGTATCCAACTTCGTATTATGTATTAGGCTTTTGGTTCTTTAGTTCAAACAGATGGAGGTAATCCCAAAAAGACGCGATAGGGGGACTTTCTTGTATACTTTAACATTAATATGTAGACGGTTTCCATTAAGCACAAATAATCCCCATACGCAGAATAGAACAGGGAATGAATTAACAAAATAAATACGGACTCAATTCCGAACAAAGCTCCCGGTCGGGCCCGGAGGAGAGATTTAATAAAGCGTATTGGCTAGATGAGTGATATTAAAAACTCGATCGAGTGTGACCGGCTTTTGTACATAGAAGGTTCCAGATATGCAGCTATTTGATCTGCATAGTATAAAAGGAAACATAAAAAAATCTAGTGCTAGATAATAGCTTCGAGGCCGAACGTCAATAGTGAGCTGACTTAAGCCTCGTCCATATTAGTGGAGTGTTTAGACATAATCTTCACGCTTGGAAGCCGGTATGGAGATCGTATTTATTGAAACGTTCAGCAGTAAATGGTGATCTCCATGTTTCTGTGCGTCTAAGACATTATTCATATTTTACGTCACACGTCAATAGAAGGATTGGTACAGTATTCTAACCTGCAGAACAGTACAACGATCAGGGTACCTAGTAAATTACTTTTGAAATCTGTGGTAAACTGGCTTTAACAGCAGACCGGGTGACTTAAGAACCCTATCTACGAATCAGCCAATAAATTGATTCATGTTAACCACAGGACGTATACTGCTGGACACAGGCATCCTCTCAAACCTTCAACACCGATCGGCTTTTTGCTATAGCATCCACCGGCTCCCACGAACTATAACCAGGTCGTCAGTCCATTCCGTGGAGTTCCTACCTACGCTTGGACTTCCTATCAACTCGAGGACTTTGCTGGCCTTTCTGACTTTGCCTATCGGTTCTGCGAGCTATATGGTTAAATAAACTGATTAGCTGCGATAAAAACTCCATTTCACCACTCGAACTGCCATCGTTTACTGAACCAATAAGACCCAACTCGATTCCACCACCGGCCCCGAAATCACTCGAGTCCCTCGCAACCCTCGGTAATACTGGAGCGTTCACATCGCCCAACACGTGTCGTGCTTAGCTGAAATCCGTTATCGGTGCGACTCTCAAAGGATTTAATTTCCTGTCGGCGAAATGAAAATCGATTAGTTTCATTTCCGCGGCCCTCCGGCGGGTGGGTCGATAGTTTCCGATTGGGCGCACCGAATTTAATAAGACAGCGCTTGAGCCCGTATCTGATTCGGGGAGGGAATGGATATAGTTTTAGGTAGACCTTAGTTATCTCGAAGGTTCGGCTTGTAGATACGTAGTAACTGCAACGTAAAGGTAGCAGCCACATTGTTCCACTCGTTTATAGACCTGAGAAACTTTTCTCATGTCTTCCACATTCATCATCATCGTCATCATCTTGGCGTTAATGTTCCGGTTGTGCTCTCGTGTACGAGGGCCCGGGGTCTGCCTTGACCATAATCCAGGACTTGGCAGATCAGGTAATTACGGTGGAGCGACGGCCATCTGACCTTCTTGACCGTGCTACCAGGGGAACATGATCAGATTGGATCATGGGTCTTCCACATTCAAAAAGCTTTTCATACACGCTCGTCCGTTTTACTCTTAGGACCTCGTCCAAATGAAGCGTAAATTTTACTCAGTTATTCGAGATTGGTGATCACAATTATTGAATGTGATATTAAAATCAAGTTAACCTAAAAGGGTAGATTTTGTAAATGATATTTTAAATAATACACTGACCTTAATTAGTACTTTCACTCTGGAAAGAAACAAAAAAACACAACCTGTCTATGCATATTTCGGTTCCTACGCATTCTCTCTTTTGAACTTGTGAAGGTGGATACAAGCATATTATGCTACAAGCATATCATATTTATACGAACTACCCACATTCATTTATTTGTTCGCTTACCACACTACTTAATAATTACATATAGGAACTGCTTGTATGCTATTATTAGTTGATAACCACAGTGGATAAATCCATTGTATCTGAGTCACTGAATATTCGTCGTGATAGTTCTTTTTGTAAATATATAATAATTTTGAAAGCTTTGGCGGATGTTTGTTACTCGTTCACGCAAAAACTACTGAACGGATTTTGATGACATTAATATACCTTATAGCTCACAACAAAACATAGGCTATAATTTATCCCGAAATTCAATGTGGTTCCCGCGGAAACGGGTCTGGCACGCTATAATCGAATTTTATGCGGACGAAAAGATAAAAGGTAGTATTTCAAAAATAAATAAAAGTTATGGAAACGTAGAGATAAAATGTAAATAAAAGTTGTTTCCAAATTCCTTTTCCTAGAAAACGTTACAAAAGCGTGTGTTTGCAGTTGGATCTGCTCGTCTCTCACTAGTGTTGTATAAAAAATATATTTAAGTACTTACCAAAATAGTGGTTGTGTCTTTCCTGTAACAAATAATACGAACATAATGTTAATTGATTTTACTTTACAATAACAATAAAATTTACTGGTGCATCGTATCTAAATTTTGACTCATAGAACATGGATCTGAAAAAAATACGAACAGATTCGTGCGTATTTTTGTATATCCGTGTAATTTGTCCGTAGTAGTTTTTTATCTTCTATAGTGTTATTGAATTAATTTTTATTACAAAACTATGTGCTGAGTAACGAACCAGTTATGTAATGAGTCATTGTATTTACACAGTTAAATAAAAAAAAAATGCGAAAGATGAATGATGTGTAGCATAGATGAAAGCAAATAATGACATCATAATCAAATCAGAGGTATCAATCTTTGTGCAAAATCATTATGCCAATATTTTATGTAAGAGTCTTCTACTAGAGATGGGAATATTTGTTCTCGAAAATGTGAGACTGAAGCTTGAAGAGAATAATATAAAATGCATATAAGTAACAAAAAATTAAAACAACATGGAGCCAGTTTGTCTATAAAACTACAGGAAAGGACTGAATCGATTTAAGCGAGCTAAAGGGTGTATGATAGGTGAGTGTAGGTAAATGTAGGTTAATATAGGTATGCTAGGTATAATTTCTAACAAATTTTGAATTCTGTAGTAAATCTATTTGTATCCCGTCTCCACTTTATTGCTGGGTACCTTTTCTTTCCACTATACTACTGCTGCAATTCTGACTCTCCAGGCGTTCGGGTGTCTATGAGTGGCAGTGATCACTTTCCATCATGGATACGCTTGCTACTTTGTCTTTCTCTATTATAAAAAATATGGAAATTTATGAGGTGAAATAAATCTAATAGTACGTGAATGTAATTTAATTGTTTGGATGGTTTTCATGGTGATGACATTTCTGGGCTTCTGTGGCTCTATTAATGCCAAATTTAACTCCTTTAAAATATATTTTATTTTATTCGTATGGCATTACAAGTCGTATAACAAAAGATCATAGAAACATCATAAAGTAATTTTCTCCCTCAAATTAAAATTGATGCAGCCGTATAAAAACATCCGTATTCCGCACTTTTAAGATTATTTTGTTACGATAATATAGAGTCAATGTAGAGTTAGACTATGGTCTGCTCCGTCCGCAAGTCCGTAGAGTCAGAGGTCATGGAGAGAGCGCGGGTCATCTCACGCTTGACCCTGCGTATTCGGAAGTGCACGGATCATGTAATAGGTCTGATATTTGACATTTAGAAAGAAACTACTGCTTGTTACGATATGTTCACTTGTGTGTTTAAGAAACATGAATGAAAATAAAATCACGCCTAAGTCATCACCCGATATTTGTGTACTTAGGTACACACTGCTACTTAAAGAGTTTAATTTCAAGAATGACATCTTCATGTCAATATGTGTGATGTCCATGGGTGGCAGAGATCACTTACCATAAGGTGATTTGTTAAATCTTACACAGGATTTAAGATTTCCACGTTTTAAATCCCATGCAACTTTGAAGCTATAGAAATATTTTGACGAAAATCTGACAAACTACAAGCATAGATATTGGTTTCTGGATTATGTTTACAAAATATAATTGGCTTTGATAGCGTAATATTAAAAATATTATCAAACTACGTTTGTATGGAGCACGCTCGGGGGAACACTCCTTTTAAATGCAAGTGGTTCTACTCGAGTGTTGTTTATTTATTTATTTATTATTTAAAACTTCATGCACATTACAGTATAAAGGCAGACTTAAAAAGGCAGACCCCGTAAAAAGCTATTGATACCTTTCCCGAAGGACTCCCATCAGCAGTGGCCGCAAAACAGTTCTCTGGCAATTAGCAATTCTCTACGGAGTACCCATGGAGTAGAATATAGGTCAAGTCTCATATAACCTTCGCTTCATATCCGATTTGAGTTAAGAACTGACTGTAGATAGCTATGATTTAGTATGTTTAACCGGTTGGTGGTGTACGGGATAGCTTGGGCCGTACTTTAATCATTGAAAAGATGCTAAGTTTTGACAGACAGTTACAAGAGGATGCCACTATGTCTGTCCAATACAGAGTACCTGTCTAATCCAATTGCAGCAAAGGGTGGACAAGGATATATTAACCCTGCGAAGATGTTTAGCGCTGCATTGAACATTGATAGGGAGCGTGAGATAGAAATGCTTTTTACCCGACTGCGTACGTAAGATCTAAAATGACAATACTGTAGCAGAACTAAGATCGTCGATACGGTTCTCGCATAAAAATAAATAAATATCATTTATTACAAGTTAATTTAAATGAGCGTGTGGTGTCGGGCAGGGTAGAATAGCACCAATCTCTTTCACTAGTGGGTGTCGTATAGGCGACTATTGTTTTCAAGGCAAAACTCCTAAAGTCTCTGTTTGCAGGAAAATGGGCAGCTGCGTTTTCTATTGATATATTTATAACACCGCGATCTCCAACCCACCTGACAAGCGTGAAGATCATGGGAGTAACCTCCCCTTTCGTGGAAATTTATGTTTATCAAATAAATGAATTGAATTGAAGAGGCCTATAAGGCCTGCAGTGAACTGTTATGGGCTGTGATTATGATTAATTAAATGAAGTGGAACCATATAGCTGTACATTGCAGACTGTAGAGATGTACAAACCGATGGTTGATGAAACGGGAAGGTTCTCGAGTGAGGCAACTACCAGAAAGTGGCAAGTACAACAGAAGTATTCAACGAAAATTGGCGGAGAAGAATGAGGTTGAGCATCGTAAGAAATCAGTGAGTCCCTTTTGAATATATAAATAGGTACATATTCATAAGCATTTAATTTCGGCGTTGATTTATTTAACAAAGAAAGCATTCTCAGAATTCTGCCTTGCCCATTGAGGTTTTCTGTAAAATTCGTAATATTTTTGGTTTCTCCCCTAATTACTTCTCGATGAAAAATCTCAAAGGAAGTTTTCCGCCCCCCATCACCCCCCCCCATCACCCGCCTATTAACTTGTCAAGAACAAACTAAGCGGAAAAGGGTTTTTTGTAAAGTTTTCTCTACGAGCCGTCCTTCTCATAATAAAAAAGAAACAGGAGCGTTTAAATAAAGCAAAGTGGAAGTGAGCCTACTTTAATAATAGCAAGTCACAACAGTGAACTCTGTTAATTAAAGTTGTTTCATTCAGTGAAACTGAGAATGAGTTTCCGAAATTAATCAGTATTTGAATAAGTTAGGAAAAAGGAACTTTTAAATGGACGGCGCTAAGGGAAATTAAATTTCATTCTGGTGGCGACTGGGTGATTAGCATAATACAACGCGGTATGAAAGGTTGCGTACACCTGCTTGGCGTCGGCGCAGCCTCCGGTACGGACCCCTTCCTTAGATTAATAAGCGAGGAACCTGACTTGCCATTACCCCGTGCAATGCAGCTTTCGATTGATACTCAGTTGAAGGAAAGTTGTGTTGCTAGAATACTAAATGACTCATACTACAGTCATTATACAGTTTCAAGTAAGTGTAGCAGTATCTGACAAAGCACGAATATAATGATACATACATCTTAGTGCATTTTAATAATTTATAATTTTAAGAACCCATTATCGCACAACTGTGTATTTGTACCTGTTCATGTGGGCCATTTGGCATACAATTTGCACGAGTGCCTTTAAATAGAAATTCCTATAATGGTCTCTGCTATGTCCTATATTGGTATTAATGCTTAAAACTCGTTAAACTTTTACAACCATTACTTCTAAGTAAAGTAGCGTTACAATAAGACATTTCTAAAAGCGTCTCCTTGCTAAGTGAACGTACTGCGTTCAATACAGTCCTATGATTGGTATATTTTTATCATTTTAACAGACGCATAGTGCAAGCATACCGATTTTCACTCAAATATTGTCAGTTGGTTGGAACCCTCACAGTAATGTGAAAACGGGTGTAAATCTGAGTTCGCTCCATAAAAAGAAACCATTGGCAATCATCTCCTACTCACTTCAAAAATAACAAACAAAACATTAACAGAAGCGCCACAGTTATCGCATCAGTGAGTACTCCTTTGGACAGTAACTCGTTTCTAATAGCGACTCCTTACGCCACGAAACGAGTCTCTGTGGTCCTCGGCGAATTAGATGTTTATTACCGGCTATTAATATCCCACATGACACGCTGGTTCACTGGGCAACACGTGTACACCGGACCCCAAAGAACCCTTCCTGTTCCTTATGCGACCATTATGTGCCTGGATACTATCCGACCAAGTTTGAGGGACCTTCTAATGTTGGAAAACTTTACCTGTTACGAGACTGTTCTTTGTTAATGGCTCCGCTATGAGAGGTAATAGCCGTACCTATGGTGAAATTACGTTTCTGACATACGATATTTTATGTAGAGGAAGTAATTACATAGCATAATTAATGGAATTTAGAGACCATTATTCTGCAGTAGATGCGTACTTGAAGGTAACTGAGGTGCCCTTCATTAGGTAACTCTTGGCGTTGCCATGGATTTTGTTTATTCGTAACATACACACTCCACTTGAGTCGAGTGCACTGCATTCAGATTCCCCTTCCTACTTCGAACGAGCGCCTTTGAACCACCTTCATAACATTTCAAATTAATTAAATTTAACAGCAACATTTTATATTCAATACCTTATTGTCAAAGTGATTCGTTAAAACTTGTGATTTAGTTTCAAAAGGCGGAATTGAATAGAGCACCCGAGAATCCGACTTCGTCTCTGCAAATTTTAATGAGAAATTCGTATCTCATCGCTTTGGAAACAGTGAGGAGGGCTGCGATCTTCGGGGGCGTCAATTTATTCTGTCGCACCTAACTTTGAGCAGTTTCAATGGAATTTCTCTCGGCAACATCTTATTTGGTCCAAATTAAAAGATAATGTGTTGAAGTTTCCCCGTTTTGAAGTTTGGACGGGTGCAGATTGGAGTTATTACCTGGTGCCGGCCGCGGCCGCTAACGCCCCAACTTCCAAATTTATTTGTGTGTCCAGATGCTGACAACAATCGCAAGGATGAATTGCTTCGTAACGGGAGCGGCGTTCTAAAATTTTTACAGCTATTTTACGATTCTACTTGGGCTCATCAAAGTGGGCAAAGTTTCCACCTTACTGCAGTTCATCATCGTTACCTCGAACCGTCCGCCCGGTTTATTGCTCAGACGGCGCAGTTATTTTTAAAACTGCGCTCTTGCTTATACGGATGTACAGCGCTGTGGGTGGTAATTTTCCTGATTTTATTTTAGATAAGTACCCGTCAATTTCCCGCAGCGTTTAAAAATTCAATATTTGAGAAGATAATTCCATTTAAGTGCAGGCAATGGAGCCAAAACGAGTAAATATCAAATTACAAGCGGACGTGGCTAGATAAAGCCATATATTACAATTTCCCATGGCCTTGACTTGGCAGTGAAGGCTGTATGTTAAGATGCTAACATACTTGCAATAGGCCTTGCTTAGCCTTTTGAAATAAAAAGCCTTTGACGCTTTGATGGCATACACCAAGCGCACACGAGGAAGCTTGGAGCCGGCTGTCAAACGTCGTCAAAAATAAAAGCGTTACCTAATACGTGCGCGTGCGCCGCGTGACGTGTTATCACGCCTCGCGTGCGGCGTGTTTAGCTAGTGATGGGAACGCAAGCGTGTGTAAGACCAGAAGCCGGTAGAGACCAAGATTGCGGTACGGGTTATCGAAGGCGTATCGTATGCTTGATGGTAAATGGTTTTCGTAACATATGGAATTTTACTACTATTATTAGCGTGGTGTTGACCTCGCAACTTTTCACACTCAACTTGAAGACATCCACATTGCATCCACTTAGGGAAACTGCATTTAATCATTGTACAATGTAGCGTTTAGGTATGGTATAGCATTAGTTACTCTTTAGTATTATTTGTTGTCAAAATCTTAATTAATACTTGGATGTTCATCCCTTATTACAGTCAGTGAACAAGTAGTCTAGTCGTTGGATTTGATTGCATCCTCGTAGCATCCAACCCGGCATTGGCACATCACTATGCCTGGCATGATTTGGTCAGCATTGTTTGTTGCTTTACTATTATTTTAGACAACTGGTTTAGGACAAACGAGTATATAATAGCCACATAATGTTGAGTTATGTATGTGTCGATCTTTTCTTCCTAGTTCCATGTAACAAATAGTTGTAGGAACATATTTGCAATAACTTAACCCCGAACCGATAATAATGATGAAGTAATTGTAGTAACTTATGTACCTACTCGTAACTACAATAGTCTTATTTATTTAGATCAAGTATTATCGAACTGGAAAGAAAACAACTTTGCTTTTCATTAATTTGTTCTCAGTACTAGTAAGATTTTAAAAATAATATCCCTAACTTTATTAAGCTGAAAAATAACGTATTCTAAATTGTTGTAATCTAAGTTTCTTTGTTCTTTTATTTATTTCGTTGAATAGAAAAGATATGCCACAAAATAGAAATAAATATGCAATCATTTTACATTGTTCTGAATGAATTTCATAATTACATGCGGGAGCGAAGTCGAGGGCAGAAGCTAAATTAAGGGAAAGGTGGCTTGAATCAAAGTCTTAAACGCATTTAAGCTAAACGTTAAACTAAAGAAGCGATGGATTGACATCACTGAGTCGAATGCGAGAGCGAACGGCTTACGACGAGAGGATGCCGAAGATCGGGTGAAGGGAGTAGAATGAGTAGGAAAGCGGACCCTGGCAGAGGCCGGGATGAGCGCTAGGACGATGATGATGATGATGATGATGTTAAACGTCATTCTTAAACGTGTTTAAGAATTTGGTGCAAACCGGGCTAAAGATTTAGGTCCCATATTTAAATGAACGAGGGCATAAGTTAGATTAAAGGTCTAGGTTCCATAACGTAACGTTGTTTACAAATTCACATGGCCGTGCACTTTTTAAAACTTCAACACGGTGTGTAACTACAGATATTTAAAAATAAATATTCTCCTCCGTAAATATTCTAAAAGCAACACACAATACGTCCATGTCATAAATAACAATAAGGATCATGATCATTGCCTGTTTCAAAGTTAAATAATGTTTGACAGCAGTTTGGTTTTATCTTAATTAGCCGAATAGTTCGTGATATAAAATCACGAATTCGGCAGTGGTGAGCTTTGTAGCTCTGATTTCATTTGCCGATAAAGGCTTGACCACGAAAGTATCCATAAATTTTCTATTGTGAGCTTAGAAGCGAAGTTTGATCAAAAATAGCAATTTAATATTATAAAGGGCGATGCTATTCGTGTTTCCTGAGTACTGTATAAACTACATATAAAATGCACAAATACGTTAGTAATTTTTAGGTAATAAGAAGATCCGATCAGCTCTATACCTCTATATTTTGATAAGTCGATTCGTTTTCGTCCAGTTACAAGTCAGATTTAGGGTTGCTATTGGCGTATCCTAAGTACTGTATAAACTACATATAAAATGCTCAAATATGTTAGTAATTTTTAGGTAATTATATAATCCGATCAGTTCAATACCTCTTTATTTCGAGAAGTCGATACTTTTTCGCTCAGTTACTGGTCAGATTTAGGATTTCCTACCATATTATTACCATTATAGCCATTAATAGTCCACTGTTGAACTTGACTCATCCTAATTATATATATCTTTATCAGGTGGGTTAAAGTACGCAAAGGTGGAACGGCATTGCAAGCCAATGTGTAATATAAAACAAGTTTTTGGCACACTATGCCTTAGTACAACTATAATATTATTCATTATTATATTTTTCTATTTTCTCCTTATTGTAAAATAAATAAATTACCAAGTAAGCAATTACTGTTGTCTGACAACGCATACAATGTTCACTATAGTCACTTTCGACAGCGTGATTAAGTTACACAGTATAATTCATTATATTGCCGCAAAATGGTCTAGATCACGCGCTCCAATACAAAAGAGTTCAACGCGCTCGCTTGCGCAGGCGCAGAATGATTAATTACGTCCCTTTTTCAATTTACTTTTTCTGTCCTATGCAATGGAGGTGATAAAAATAAAAGTAAACAAATGCTAAATCAATCAATTTTGATTAAATGTTTATGTCCATTACAATGCATGATTAGGTTAGATTAGATGAGATTCATTTATTGCCCAAAGTGAATAAAAGTACATTTATATACCTAGCAGTAAATACAGACAAAAATGTGCATTCATTTAGGGTTCGTCAATAATAATGTTTAAATATGTATGTATGTAGTAGCATGTAGAATGTTTGAATAGTATAAATGTTTTTAGTTTACGTTTCGGGGGATAGATGGTACTTTCAATACTATTTATTTATTTGTATTTAATCCCTCCGTTCTTAAGGTGTTATGTTTTTATTTCCACACCGTGGGATTTGGGCCCTTGTTGTTCAGAGTAGCCCTTTCTTCATTAACTCATAATAAAGACAACTAGAGGTAGAAGTATGTGAGTTTTATATTCGTATCATGAAAACCCTTATAGGTACATGTGATTTATAGCAACTGCCTAATCTAATAATTAATTGGATATGTGTTTCTAAAACCATATTTCTCTCTGTAAAAAAGACTCGACAAAAAATACAAACAAAACCTAAAATAATGACTACTTTTAAAATTTTGGAGCATTGCTTCTATCACCAATAATTAATTTACAATAGTCTAGTACCTACATACTATTTGCGTTTGATTATATCTTGACGTAATGATGGATAAATATACCAACACATCGAGATCAGTTGTAGCACTCAACAGGTCCAACCGCTTTCTTCGACACATCACCGTCAGCACTTATCTATTGCGGAGTGTATTTCCTGACCGGTTTACTTATTGGTCTGTTTATTCACTTAAGTCTAATCGTCGGTTTGGTATAATTAAATAGAAATAAGATTGCGATAGATGTAATCGATAGAAGTCATCATCATCATCATATCAGCCAGAAGACGCCCACTGCTGGGCATAGGCCTCCCCCAGAGATCTCCACAAAGGCCGGTCCTGTGCTTTTCGCATCCAGCTGGTACCTGCGATCCTTACCAGGTCGTCAGTCCACCTTGTGGAAGGCCTACCCACGCTGCGTCTTCCGGCACGTGGTCGCCACTCGAGAACTTTACTGCCCCATCGGCCATCTGTTCTTCGAGCTACGTGCCCTGCCCACTGCCACTTCAGTCTGGCAATCTTTAGAGCTATGTCGGTGACCTTGGTTCGCTTGCGGATCTCCTCATTTCTGATTCGATCGCGCAAAGAGACTCCGAGCATAGCTCTTTCCATTGCCCTTTGGGTGAGCTTTCTTATAAGGCCCACAGTGAGCGGCCACGTTTCAGTTCCGTAAGTCATCACTGGCAACACACATTGGTCAAAGACCTTCGTTTTGAGACATTGCGGTAATTGGGACGAAAATATATGGCGTAGCTTCCCGAATGCTGCCCAACCGAGTTGGATTCGTCGATTGACCTCTTTCTCGAAGTTGGACCTACCTAACTGGACTATTTGTCCTAGGTATGAATAGTCGTCAATAACTTCAAGTGAAATGCCTCCAACTGTCACTGGAGTAGGCACAACATGGACATTCGACATAATTTTCGTCTTGTCCATGTTCATTTTAAGACCTACTTGTTGAGAGGCACTACAGAGGTCATCGTAGAAGTATTGTTTAATAATACCTACAGAAAAACTTGAATAACCCCCGATCAAGTTTGCTCAAACTCAAATATTTTCTAAACTACGGAATCGATTTTAATGAAATTCGGTACTATAGCACCTGAAAATGGACATAGGCTACTTTTTATTGCCCTCTACTTGCAAGCTCTAAAGATATAGGTACAATAATCTACGCGGGTGGAGTTGTTGGGATTCCAATAAATTCTATTTACATTCCTTTCGTGTACGTTCGTGGATCCTACAGCACTACCTTGGTGACTTAATACAAGTAGAGTAGCAACACCAACAGCCCAGTAGTTCATTTTGTCACCGTTACAGCGTTGCAACAAAAAACGGTTGCGTCGCTTGCGCAAGTGTCATTGGCGTGATTTGCATCGATGACGAGTAATCAGCTACGCAATCATTGTATAACGGTCACCAAGTTATGGTATCACTATTACAATTATATTGCCTCCATCGCTCATTTCGGACTATCCAAAGTAAGGTTAGCTGGAAGAAATCTAATTGCGGGATAAGCCCGCCTTTGAAATGTGTATTTATTATTCTTTGTAAATGTTCTTTATGGAGATATACGCAATAAAGAGTTTACATTCATAATATAGTTACTCATATCTTAACACTCATTTAGTAACGGTGCGGGGGCGTTTATTCTGCAGCTGACTGTATAAGTAAACTGAAATATATTTTTTTAAAACAATATTGTGCATAATTGATGAGGACATATACATATATATTTTATATTTTTGTACGCAAAATCCAAAATCATAACCAAAACCCGTAACCATGATCGAATCTGGTCAGGTTTCCCTGGTAGCAGGGTCACGGAGGTCAGATGGCAGTCGCTCAACTGTAATTGTCTGATCTGCCAAATCTTAGATCATGGTCAAAGTGGACCCCGGTCCCTTGTACGCGAGGGCACAACAGGCACATTAAAGCTAAGATGATTATTTATTATGTTTGCACGCAAATTTTTTCCTAATTGGGTCAGATTTTGGCCAATGATTTTTCATTTTATTTGTGTTAGGTTGGTACAACACATTTCTCTCTGTCACATAACTTCATCACTCATTTATTTATACACATCAGCATATTAGAATACTATTTATTTGCATAACGCTTTAATGAAGATGGTAAGTAGATAAATGATAAATGGTAAGTAGATTGCAAAAACGTAGCATGTCACTCTACGACTCAAAGGAAGCTTTCAAAGTGCCTCCGTAAAGCATAATCATCATTAAAAATCATAAAACCACTATGCAACACAGCTAAAAGGAAAATCACAATACAATTTAGGTCAAGGAATACACCGTCAATAGTGCCTGTAAGTAAATAAATAGCGGTAAATACATAATGTACAATAACAGAGCCCGTGTATTAAATTAAGTGATAAATACTGATGTCGTTAATTCCGTGCTATAAAGTTGTTATATCACTGTTTCGATAGGTTCAACACTTGCATTAAAATCGCATTAGCTGAAGTAATCTATGAATTTTGAACTAAAAACACAGTTTAATGATAGGATATTATACGCTTAAATAGTCAGGGACAAGTTAGTTGACTTGGAACTTAGAATATTCTAAGTTAACCCATATAGGTTTTATGACTTTTGTAGTTATTCACTACACTTTTATCGGGTTTATTACCACGGTTAGTATTGTCTTTACAATGAATACATGTGCGATGAAAATATTAATACTTAGTGCTTAGAAAGATAATAATCAATAGACTTTACCCAACAGACAGGTGTATATAATAATATAATAAATAATCGTGGACAATTCACACAGCGCCATCTAGTCCCAAACTAAGCAAAGCTTGTAATATGGGTGCTAGCTAACTGACATACTACTTATATACTTTTAAATACATACTCATTATTATATTATTCTAGTTCTAATCGATTCCAAACTTAACTTACAAAAGTTTAAGAAATATTTTAATTTAACAAAGAAGAAATGCAAAAACTAAAATCCCCGACTGCTGTTGCAAACTGAAGAGCAAAAAATTATTTTATAAATTGTATATATTTTTGAAATCGCCCTTTAAAGACCTTTATTTTGATACCCCACTTGGTTTTAGAGAAAAAAGATTTCGATAAGTCACAATATAGCACCTAAAATCAATTTGGTCTCCTTCAGGTAAGAGGTGGCTTAGTAAATTTTTTGTAAAATATACGCCAAATGTCTCTTAATATAGTCATGTCTAAAGTCAAAAAGGTAATTTTTGAAATGTTAATATTAATTTTTACTTTTTTTAAGGTTTTAGATTCAGAATTTTAAACATATCGATCTGTACTGTACTGTCCTATTATTGTGTTTTATGGTATTATCTTTGTTAAATTTAAGCTCACAGTTTTCCTTATGGAGTTATAAGGGCGTTTTTTAGAAGCGAAGAACTGTAATTTGATATAAACAAAGAAAAAATATTTAATATCAGTGAAATTAGCTTTATAGGAAAGGTAATTTTATGGCGTTTATGTTTAAATATAATTTTAGTCATGTGGCCGTCATGTGATTATAAACTTAATCATTCAACCAAAAGTGAGCTTCATAGCGATAATAAATTTGTATGGGGAAAGAAATGAACATCAACGAATAACTTCACATTAGCTACCGAGACTGTGTGATCTATTACCATAACATTATTTTCTTATGAGATATGTCAACTCACTGTCAACCATAAACGATCGAATACAACATTCGATGAGTTATTAGCGAAATATAGGATATCCAGATTGGGCCATCTACGCGCCAGTTACGGCAGCCACATTGCCGAAATTATATTTAAACATAAATGCCATAAAATTATTTTTCCAATAAAGCTAGTTCCATTTATACTTTCCGGCTAAGCTTTCCGCCTTTATAAAAACAAGCTTTCTTTCTTCGCAATTTTTAATTCACACAAGCGTTAAGATCGGCACTAAGCATGAGGCTCCAGAGGCTCATACAACCGTCTTGCGACTAAGCGGTCGTTAGTTCTAATAAGTGGCCAGTTTAATACTTTAACTCTTAGTTTTAATCAAGCTTCTACCCGTGGCGAGGGTTATTCCAAGACTCGTGGCTTAAGTAAATACAATATGCACTTTAATCTAGCGTCTCGCGCATAATAAAACATTTAATTTTCACTTTGCAATAACGCTCTACATATTATTAAAGAGACTTCCAAACGAATGAGATTTTCCATCTGTGTGCTATGTTCTCTAGCGCATTTTAAGTTAGTAAGACATTTTCTTTATAAGATATATTCATCTTGGCGATAAATTCCCGGTTGTGCTCTAGCATGAGGGTTTAGTATGAAAGAGTTATAATAAAATCTAATGCAATACAAGGCGATGTGAGGCATTTCTGAAGCAAACTAGAAGCGTTACTATGTATTATTATCTTATTAAAAGGAAAATATTCATATCGCCAACCCGCAGTGGAGGGTTGGCGAGCGCTACCCTGACAATAGTAAGATGCCTAAACATATTTTTAGGTTGTAATTAATATACTGTTGATAAAGTACAGGAGTATTCAGGGTGCCCTTAACATCCGGGCAAACAATGAAAACCTTAATCGGTGGCAAATACAAAATACCGATCTACATTAAGATACAATTAAAATCTATGCTTTTTCGGAAAAAATTTGCCCTATTGTTATGATATTTTGCAGCTTTATTTTCAATTATCTTCTGAACCAGTAATATTCACATTTGGCCAGATACTAAGGACACCATACATAAACTTGTGGAGGAAATCTGCAATTCTTCACGGAAAATGTCCTATAATTTATATATGGAGTCGATTCGTAGTTTCCTACAGGGTCAGTGGCCCTGTCTTCCCGATTGAGAGTACTCGAGTGCTGGCAGTGAGGCTCTGAGCACACTCAAAGCCTGCTTGATTAAGTGTCAAGATGTGTAGATATCGACCGGTCTCTTTACTTAGGTAAGTAAAAAATAGCTATATTTACAGGGGTGACGTCGTATAATGCTGACGGAGAAAGGTGTATGCTTGTCGTGTTTTTCTGTAGATTTGTAGATGTTTAAATTAGAAATTTTATTAAATTCGGTGCAATGTTGCAGTTTGGAAAACGCTAGAAATATACATAACTTTTTATTCTATCTGTCAGTCACTTTAATAAATAGAAGTCAGCCTATAAATTCTTTAATTTTTTTCTTTTGGGTTATGATATAAAAGCAGTACTAGCTGCTAGTGCCATTATAGAAAAGTCAAGAAATAATTTAATATTTATAGTACCATCTCACTTTAATTAGCTTTATTATGTATATCAAACTACAAGAAAACATTTCAAAGAAAATATTATTATGACATGGTGCTAAAATGTATTGGGTATTGCCATAATATTAAAAAAGTTAATTTTATACTTTGACATTGCTGCTGTCTCTACAAAGTTATACAACTACAAGAGGAAATACTATTCTTGTGTCGCATTTAGTGAGTAAGCCTAGTAATTGTAAGAAGATTTGGAGGAACAAAGCGCCTTCACAGTAAGTCGAACATGTTAATTGATTACAAATCCATAAATTACATACATCGGTAAGGCACCCAATGAGTTGCATAACAAGTGATCTCTTTATTAGCACATATTTTCAAAACTGGACTATGTATACAGAAGTGTTGTATAGATTTTATTTCTGAACATGAACAAAAGATAGTCAACCCATTTGTGTTAGAAGCGAAAAAAACGTTGCAATTGACACTAATTTCAAAGATTTTTGGGTTCTTCATTTTGACACAAAATAAACTATGATAAAACGATTTAATTCTCTCTAGATGAACGACAGAACTTCTTGTTAGATCAACAGAGTACAAAAGCTAGTACCAAGGTGGAAGAACTTAGATATCAAGTTGAGAACAGGATAAGACGCTAGTAAATTAGTGTTCAAAGCCAGCCACCTAGACGCTCTGGGGCCAAACGTCAAGGAACACTTTTGACGTGGTCTTTGTGCGCTGAAAGCGGGGCTCTGTTGGATTATATTAGGACTGTCTTGTGGGCTTGTGGGCCTAGTGGGTTAACTGTGCATTCTAATGGCGATACTATTTTGTGAAATATCTTTGAAGCTTGAAACCTAGACTAACAAAAATAGTAAATACGTTGTTTAGTACATTCTCGATAGAACTCCATTGTTATTAAGTTAAAAAAAACAAGTTTTACGTTAGTTCTACTATAATTAAATTTAACTTAAAATATTGAGACCAGTTTCGATAAAATCATCATCAGGCATTACTTACTACTAAATAGTGTTAAAAGTGATTTTTCACTTTATCATACTAACAAAACTCTGTTTTTTTTGTTTATAATTGATAGGTAAACTATCTTATTATATAAACTATGTTATATACTTAGTATAATTACAAGAACCAATACCTGATATAGGAAGACCATTAAACCGCCGCATACAGGTAGCCTACGTCTACCTACCTAATCCATACAAAAATACAAAAAGCTAAACGTGGTTTCGGAATAAAAACGTCTGCGTTTGTGTTCCCCAAATATACCTCTATTAATGGTACACCTTCAAGGCCAGTGGGAATTGGCCGTTTCTAGGCAGCAGCCAGTTAAGACAGCGGTTAAATACCTGTTTCTAATACGTAAAAAATTTAGACTCGAATTAGCGAACATAAACTTGATAAATGTATTGTTTTCTATTAATTAATTGAATAATGATGAGCAGGCAGATCCTATTAAGCTTTTCCCATAGTGTTTCCTTTGGACCGATGGTGTGGGATTCTTTGAAAAGTATGTTAGAAGTCTCATTTCAACCCCCGTGTTACTGGTGTCCTTTGGCGGCGGTTACCACTTTCCATTATGTAGCCCGCTTGAATATTTGCGCACCGTATTACATAAAAAAATCCATCACAAAGCTCTAAATGTGTACCTACACCAACCACTACTTATCAATACGATCTATCCTCAGCTACAGCATGGTGTATCAGTGTCGCTTTCATTGGAAAGCAGTGTCATTCCGGAACTATGGTTTGCGTGCGCGCAGCGAGCATGATTCTCGACCAAGGGTGCTATTGTGTACCTCTGACGTTTTCGTCTTCAGATAGACATACCTAACTTTGACATTATTTATAGTTCAACTAAATACTAAGACTACAACGTATTATGGTGTCAATGTTTGACTTTAATATCATTATCTCTTATTTTTTTCATGTATCCGTAACAACATCTATGGATGTGTTTTACAAAATAAATAACCTTGGGGTGTGGAAGAGAATCCGTTCATGCTTTTGAGTCAAAGAGCGATTCTATTCTATTCTATTGGCGATATCTCTATTAGCTTTCCAGACTTTTTAGCTTACTGGTCATTCTAAGATCTAGTCGCTCTGCTATCGATGCTAGCCCAGTAGTTCACTATCCATAGTAGAAAAAAAATTACATAGATTTAAATGTAGTTCCAATCGACAGTCGAAATAGAATCGCTACGAAACGATTGGCATCTTGGCTAGACCCGCAGACGTCAGATGAAAGTTATACGAAAACGATACGTAAACGACAAAGTCTGAATAAAGGTGGGTGGAATAGCACCACTGTCAGCGGCCGGCGTTTTTACGCCATCTTACGAGACACTTGTTACTTAGATGCCAGTGTGTAATTACTTGTAGCATTTACATTAATGACCGACGTTTAATGTACCGATACTATGTATTTACGTTGGTTACACTTATTCGTCAATTCGTGTGTGTTGGTAGGGCACTTTCCCTTTGTAGATGCTATGGCTTTTTGTGGTTGTTCATCACAGCCCATAGTCCACTGCAGACTTAGGGCCTCTCCCACGAAAGCAGAGGTTATTGCCATAATCTCCATGCTTGGCAGGCGAGTTGGAGATTGGGGCAGTGTTATAAATATAATAATGGAAAACGCTGCTGCCCATTTTCCAGTGACACCCACGAGTGTAAGGGGTTGGTGCTATTCTACTCTGCCGAACACCACACCATGCTTGTGGTTGTTAGGCATTATGATACCCACAGTTGGTTACTACGGTTGAAGTTACTACAGAAAAATCTATTCTTAATAATAATATGTCTTCACGGGATGCCAATTGGCCCCAGAGACTATTCAACCAGCCTCAGGGTCCCTAGCGGACGAATCTATTTCTCTCAAATCACAGCCATTCACAATAGAAATCAGATTAGTTTCGAAAGGCAAGACCGGGGTACAGTTAGCCCGGTCCAATACGAGATATATAAATTTCAACTAATCCGGGGACTGAGATTAAACGGGAAAACTTCGCAATTCCCATTACTGTGCTGCATGCTCGCTCCGTGTTCCCGATCTCAGGATAACTTCTTCTTAACAAAATTCGTATTGGTTGCGAAATGCAGTTTTGTATTTTAGTATATACCTAATCGATAGCATTGTTTGGATTAGACTCGTGACACAGTCAAGTATCTCAAACCTAAGTTACTTACGTGGGCTCTAAAGCTGTTTGTACGATTTTTGCTTTACCGAAAACGTTTAGTCTAAACAACGTATAAGTACCAACAAGTAGTACAAATAGATTAAGGGTTAATGTAATTAGATGAAACGTTACACAGCATTAAAATTACTGCTTTGTAAAAATCTTCGTATTATCGTTGATTAGATTTAAGGTTTTCGGTGTATGCATGGCACATTTGGATCCCTTCAATATTAAAATTTATGTACGCAGGTGTGTTTTTAAGTTCGCGGAATAAGTAGGTAGGTCATTAGTGAGGGTACTTAGCTGAGCTTTATTAATATAAACTAGTGTACCCTACGCGACATCGTTTGCGTGGCGTAATACTCCTACCTCTACCCTAATCATGATTTTGATTAATGCTCAAAATGTTTATTTTACATCATCATCTTTAAAAACAGCCCATTAAAGACCATTGTAATAATGCAAGTTGTATGCAATTACAAAATGAATTGCTGCCTAAGTGGCTAAGGTGGAGGTCTATAGGCACTCGTATAACACTGTAATTGTTGGTATTCACTATATGCTATTCATCATAATCGACAAAATAGTGATTTAATAAGGAAGTCCTTCGAAGTTTGCAGTTTTTTGTATGTTTAGTTCGTTTCTTGCGTGTGATGTCAGTGCCGGTCGGTTCTTAGAAAAACATATCCCGCATCATGGCTATTTTTAGAGATAAATCCTTGCTCGCAGCGTAAGAGGATTATTGAAAATACGAATTCACTAAGAAGTAGGTACTATGACCATAGTAGAAAATGATTCAATGTATTATTGTTTATACTATTATGCTATACTGCGCTTACAGTACAAAGATTTTCACTGTTACAACAGTAATTAGGATGTATTGCTTTAGTTACTTTATATGATTAAAAATAAATGTTTTAACATTAAATCACATTAGCGGATGCTTTTTATATATCTACGACATGTTTTTTATTAGACTAGCCAGTCATTTAACCGCCATCTGTCCTGGTTGTACGTGACAATGCGGCCGAAGATGGTGCATGCCTCCCTAGGAACACCCTATTCACTTTCGCCTTGAAGGCTTCCAGATTACAATAATCAGGGAATATACTCGCAGGCAACGTGTTCCACTCTTAAGCCGTACACCTTATAAAGGTTGAACTAAAACCGCTCGTGCGGATTGCTGCAAGATCCACGACATAAGGATAAAGAGTTTGCCCAGATCGTGATTTCTGATGGCGGAAAGGCATTATTATAAAATTAAGCATTTATTATAAACATAAACCTTTCGGAGGAAATTCCCTAACTGATGGTAAAAACCGCATTAAAATCCGTTGCGTGGTGGAGGAGTTAGGATATACAGCCAGAGAGATGTAAGGAATTTATCCGGGTTATATCAAACAAATATTATCTATCAAACGACCATCATTAGCTTTACGTTAATTTGTGTAATAACTTTTCAATGAGCCCAATGCTAGCATTTCCCACTTAGTTGGCGCAAGGTATGTCATCTTAACTGTCATAAATTAATTAGGTACCTACTCGTCTCGCAAAGTTGTCCTATTTTCCTGTTTTCGTACTACAATAGCTACGAAGACAAATATTGTCATCACTCTTAATAATACATCACTTTTTTACGACTTCTGAGAGGTAAAAAACTTTTTTATCGCAAAAACTCAACTTAGGAAGTGTGTTTCTAAAAACATATTTTTATCTACTTTCTTTGTTGTTAATTCTCAGTGTAATAAAATTATTTACGAGTGATTTACTTGAAAGTTTACGGTAGTTAAGTGCTTATGTAGATGGGCATTGTTTTTTAGTTAAATACACAGAGCTTTCGAGTCTTATGGTATTTTTTCTCTTACCCATTCTCAAAAATTTTATGATCAACTTTTTAGTTGTCAGATGTCTCTGTATTACAGACGAAAAATAAAATTACCTACTCATACCTGTAATTCCATATCTTTAAAATATTTATATGCAATATTTTTAACATGTTTTTTTACTCTGTGACAAACGAGCAGACAGCCCACCTGATGGTAAGCGGTAACTGTCGCTCATAACATTTACGATTAATGCATTTAGGTTGCAGGCAATAAAAATCCAGAACCGCAGGTGCGTTATCACTGTAAGGACTAAGATGAAATGCCTCATGCCTATAATTACGCTGGCTACCTTATCCTTCAAACCGGATCACAATAATGCAAGCATTATTGCTTGGCGGCAGAAATAGATATGGCGGTAGAACTCACCCAGGCGGACTCCTCAAATCTATGAATTATCTAGACTATGAATGTTACTAACATTTTTACTACATCCATTCCTTTATTATAATATAATAATAACATACAAAAATAAACATCCACATAGTTTTTGTGGGTCATTGACGCGATCCGTAGGTGAGCATGGGCTGTGACTAACAAACGAGTTTGCGATCCTTGATCTTGACATAGATTCAGCAAAATAAATCCTTACTTGGCGAAACCTGTTCATGGGAGCATTCATTTGCAACCTCTTATATATATAGTAATACCCAGCCGTTTTAGAAATGCGATGCACATATGTTAATGTGGAGAATTCACCGCATGAGTTTCTCTCGACCCGAATACTTGGTGATTAGGCCTTTTGCGTCGAGTCGCATCCAAGACCTGTTAAATGGATGCGCAGTATAAGGAATAGGTGGAATTCGAAATTTATTGTGCCTAACGCTTATTTATATTGGATTAATATAGTTATGGAGATGCCAACTTTAACAATATCCTTCGTTATACTCAGTTGTTTCACATAGATATTCTACTAGTATTTCATATCCGACTATAAATCAATTTATTTGGCTACAGAAAAAATATTTTCAATAAGAAATATAACATAAACACTAATACTAAAATATTATATATTACAAAATTCGTTCATACCGTTGTCCCCCGTTATGGTGTCCAAAAAGCTAGATGCGTTACCTCGTTGGATAGCAATACTTATCGTCTGTCCGAGGAACAAGCCAGGTATTGAGATTATTTAGATATGGAAAAGTTTAGAAATCCGTTCAATACCCATAAGCGGGTCGTCCAGAAATACTCTACTGGCTTAACGTGAGATACATGAGGCTAGAGTTACTAGGCTATTCTTAGACAGATTTGCTACATCTTCGACCGCATCATATTTTACTGTCAAGTAAGCTGACGGTCAAATTACTGCCTGGTAATTAGAATATTCGCAATAAAAAATATTCATGTTTTTTTAATGCGATTTCTACCCACATCAGTATTTGCTGTTAAATAACTCAATTTATAACTTTCAATGTTGGTTTATTGTAATCTTTGACAACGGTAACATAAGAAAATTTATCGCTCAACAAATGCGGTTTCACTAAAAGTCTGGCTAGGAAATAGCTCGTATAAATAATCTTTATTGCTATCTTAATTGCCATTTTAGACAACATGTCAATATTCGCACAGCAGTTTTGCACAACATTATGAAATACCCGCAATTTTACACGAAATCTGTAGTACTTTACAAATTGGCAGTTGCTGTGTGTTAAGCCATCGAAAATTGTTAAAGAGTGAGACCACTTACGTATATTTTACGAACTATGTTAAAGTACAATATTCTTTACCCTAGCAGACCTACACTTACCAAATAGTCTTACTGGTTATATAACTGGGAATTTCCTTCCCATCAATAGCCACCAGCGGGCGATAAGCTTCTCCCACATCATCTATTCTGGAATGTAAATTGGAAAAACCCCACTTTGACATTCAAAACAACTCGCCCTGTCTTATGTAAATTAAAATACTAACTATCGGGCGGGTGGCATACACGAGTTTTCTCTCACAGAGTCGTTATGCAGATGTACTCTCTTCAATTATTCAAATAAGGGTATGCACGAAGGCGTGCATTTTAAAGCTGCAAAATATTTAAGAGCTTCATTACACGATTTTAAGAGCGAGTGCAACGTACGCAGACGCTGCTGTTGTGGAGAGAATTTTATAATTAAATTAAATTCGGCTCTGTTTTGGAAATGACAGTAAATTTGGAAATGACAGTAAATTTTCAAGAGAGAGGACATTGAAAATTATGGACGTGTCAGAATATAGGAGTGATAATTATGTAATTTTTCTTTTTAAATAGAAATGGTAGGGAGACAGTCTTGTTCTAGATTGTTCTTATAATTGTGTGTGTGTGATATTTTGACACACACAGATATTTTTATAAGCCTTTAAGTAATTTCATGCGAGCAATCACTCATTCCCCATAAATCTCATTACCCTTTTCCAAAATGAAGACCAAATAAACCGATTCGACCGTGCAAGAAATAGAAGCCAAAAACATCGTACATTGATGCACCCATAATTGCAGCTCGTTGTCAACAATTAATCAATCACTTTTTTACGTGGGTGAACGATGGAATGACGCCATTGTGTGCTAAAGACGTTAAATATAAATGGTTACGCATAAACATAATAAAGGATTAATGCATCTGATGCACGCATAGCTTGTCAGACGGGAATTTGAAGACCATGAGCGCATCGTCCTGGTGGAGTAGTCTTGACCGACTTTAGAACAGCTTATTATCATAAAAATAATTATTGCTACAAAGTAGGTTTTGTCTTGTATTATCCTGGTAAAGATGGTAAGAATTGGGTTGGCATAGGTCTGGCGTACTCTGAGAGGCAAGATTTAACCTTTTGATTGCTGTTAACGAAATGCATTATTATAATTTCATACAAAGCTAGTTTATAATCAAGCAGTGGATGGAGGACGGTGGAGTGGAGGGTAAACAAGAGAAAAATAATATAATTTAAACAAATATGAGTCACTGGTCTAGTGGCAGCATGCTTGCGAGACCGATAACCAAGGTTAAGCAATACTCGTAATGTCGGGGAACGGGATGGGTGACCGTTTCGTACTTTTAAGCTAGTCGAACTTTAGCACCGCACCCCTCGTCACTCGTTAGTTGTTCCTCCTACCGTTGGCGAAGCGAGGTTGACCAAGGTCTGACCACTGGGGACCCGGAGACTGGTTAGGTTAGGGCCCCGTGACAGTATTTTTTTATACTAAAACAAGATAGGAAGCATATTTATTATGGACAAGAAAAGCATGGTGCTCGTTTCAAACAAGCTTATCTCATTCAAAATAAAGCGAGAAATTTAAGGATGACATGCCTAATATATAAAAGCACGATAAATTATTATTAGCAAGTAAGGGAATGTTTGGGACACTTAGTCACTGCATCTCAACGAAAGGTTGCTTAGCATTCAGTCGGTGGTTCATACCTCGGGAGGAGCACTGAACCCGCTCGGGACGATGACTTCTTGATACTTTCCTTAGCGTTACACAATTCATGTCAACTTTAAATAATGTTAAATGTACTTGATACTCGTATACTCTTTTTGGCAGAGAGTTTGCGAAGGAATTCTTGTAAGTTAACGGTATTTTCTCTTTGGTTTCTTTGGATTGTACTGCGGAGCAGGTTCGGTTCAGTTTTTATGGTTTGTTTTCCTGTTAAGTAATAACGTTGTGTCAATAGCCGGATATTCGAGGAAACGTGAGACGTTTATAACGTGGACTGAAATACCTAGCTAATATTTTTCATGTCCATTGCTGTTCCTTTTAGGGGAAATTTTTAACATTCTGTCGCTCTAAAACCTACTCTTAGGTGCACCTGTGATTTAGTAGAAAAATAGAATTATTTGTCGTGATAGAGGCCAAAATAATAATGAGGTCAGAAATCATTTCAAGTATTTAGCAACGATTTTTCAGTTTTTCAAAGAAAAGAGCTCTTGCAACAGGCAAACAGTAGACAGACCACAGAACAGAACCCTAAAAGAAAATACTTATCAGATATAATGCACGAGTATAACAAACAACAAAACAGCAATAAATAATGACTTCATGAACAGCCAACATCATAATTTAATACGCAGTACGAACCCGCCGGTTGCTCCAAACATGGGTAACAAAAAGAAATAAATCACTTTATGAAATCATAAACTATACCTGCCTCATTCCAACTCATTCAACAAGAAGCCACCATAAGGAGAAGAATTACGACCAGAAAAAGTTGAACGTAAAATTGTTGGTGTAATAAACGTTCTCCCTGCAAATCGATTTTAAATGAACACGATGAACATTTACGGTCTAGATTTAGTGCTATTGTATGATTTACATAACAAGAAATGCACTTGTTCGCTCGTGATTGAACTAAGAACTCAGTGTTCAACTCGCAGCTTAGGTCACAATTACTCAATAAATATTCAATGGCAAATTAATCATTTATTCTCTAGACTTTGCAATGGAAGCATCGAATAATTCATGAAAGCTTCAAGTTTTAATTAAATTTATTTGCTGTTAAATGGCAAATCGCAATATTCGAATTAATTAGAAGTAGGTACTTAACGGATACGAAAAAGAGCTCCCTAGAATTTAGAATGGTCTACTTAAATATTGACTGCTCCTTTAAAAGCAATTCATTTGGTGTAAAATTTTAATTAAAGTTCGCAAAAGCACTTCAGCGTTTAGGTTGTACAAGTTCAGCAAGATGGTTTGAACTTGCTGTACTTCACCGCTGATTCAAACCAAATTAATGTTTTATAAAGCATCTATTGTTACTTCTATGTTATAATTACTACAGTTCTATATTAGACAGGACTCACCCGTTCACTTTATTTCTACAAGTGATATCTATAGAATATTATTTATATTTAACATAAATTGAAAACCATACAAATAATAAAGTATGTATATAGTTTGGTTATGTCTAGTAATACGTACTTTTAGAAAACCTAGAAGATATATACTGCATAAGTATAGCCATTTAAATTGAATTAGACCCTCTGCGTGAAAGTATTGCTGCAGGAACTCACAAGCGTTTAGCGTTAGTGGACTAAGTATTTTTTATTTTTATCGTGTGTGGTCTCGAAAAATCAACAAAATCTGAGTGCCTTCTACATCTCAACACATTCTGCCTGCATAAGGTTAAATAATAAACTAGTTATGTTTACGAGCACAAAGTAAGTGCGTGTTGAGCCTGTAACTGCCTACATTCAATTACATCAGAAAACCGTTAAATGAACACAACTGTGTCTGTTTGTTTCGTTTTGTATCGTCTAACTGCTATGTGAATAAAGACATCACTTTGTCACTTTCACTACAATCATGTGATAGGAAATTAAGAGGTAGCTGATGTTTTTTACAGACATACATAACAGCACCAATTTTAAAATATAGAGATAAGAAAAGAAATGATGATGTAATATTTGGAAGAAGTGAGAGGTTTGTCAGGATATAACAATGAGTGACCTATAAAAAATATTGTCTTGTCGTTAATGTCCCGGTTGTGCTCTCGCGCATGCAGGCTCGGGGTCCGCCTTGACCATAATCCAGGAATTGGCTGATCAGATAATTATAGTAGAGCGTCTGCCATCTGACCTCCGTGACCCCGCTACCAGGGGAACCTGATCAGATTGGATCATGGTTACACATTTAGTCGTCGGAATGAGAAGGTGAGTGGTCTCTACCTGGCTGGTCTTTGCAATTTTATCAGGTAGTAGGACTCTGTCAAGCCTGGGGAGTCCGCCTGGGTGAGTACCACCGCCTTATCACCTTATTTCTGCCGACAAGCAACAATGCTTGCATTGTTGTATTCCGGTTTGAAGGATAAGGTACTCAGTGCAATAACAGTCATGAGGCATTTTATGTTAGTCATTACTGCGGTTCTGCATTTTTCTTGCCAACAATCTAAATGCATGAATCATAGATGTTATGGGCGACAGCTACCGCTTACCATCAGGTAGGCTGTATGCTCGTTTATCACTGCGTAGAATACAAAAAATTTACCCTTTTTATATGAGGATGGATTCGACCTAACGAGAGTAAATTTTATTCTTAGATTGAGACAGAAACCTTTTACCCAACTCAAAAGATAACCTAATTCTCATGATATTTTATGTGCTCTTTTAGCCATTAAATGCCATATGCGTAAAGCATTCATTCAGCTTATGCCTAACAATAAAGGCGCATCCATGGTTCTGCATTTCTATTAGACATGATGAAATGCTATTGTATGAATCATTTAAATGTTATAGACAGGTGAGGTGCAGGACACCGGGGCGGGTCACTAGTAATGTTATAAATGCGAAAGTTTGTAAGCATGTCTGAATATATGTCACTCTTTCACGCAAAGACTACTGAACGGATTTAGACAAAATATAGCAATTGTCGCCCAGAAAGCCCACAGGCTATAATTTATCTCAAAACCCAATGTAGGTCCCACGGAAGCGAGTCCGGAACGTAGCTACCGAATTTTACGCAGACGAAGTCTAAGCAAACACTAGTCATTGCCTAACCAAGTGTTGAGAAGGAACATATGGATAGCTACTCAACTCACCGTCGAAGCAGTAGTGAAGTGTATTTCCTACAATCACAACAGGCCTGCCCATCCATTGAACTGTAGTGGTCATCGCGTAACATAATTAAGTTACGTCAGAGCACCGCTACGCGTGCCGTACCCGACAGTGTCGCGTGCGTAGAATATCTTATTGACGATACTTTCACGAGATACGTTACCTATTGGAGCGATTGTGCCCACCGAATCGGTATTGTCGAAATGGTTTATAGTTGTGGTAACGGTGGTTTGTTGGGTTCGGTGGGTATGCGCTGTTTTGTTTCCGAACGAACTCTATAAAATCATAAACTTCGGAATCAACATGACAGTGTTGCGCCTCGCTAAAGTGAGTAAAAGTTGTGTAGAGTATTTGTAAAACGTTGTATTTTTAGTAATGTTGCACCATATGGACGAATACCATTGAGATCTCCAAATAATGTTATGAAATCATTTGCTGCACGTCGTAAATATAAAAAAAGATCCATTATTTGCAAATGGTGTAATGTTGACAAAACAGAGTCAAGATCGCTATCATTCGGAATCGTCCCCAGTGCCATTATTTTATTTTTTTCTCAAAAACTGGGATTTGTAGGGTATGGAGGTCAAATTAAAAAACTATGAGTTGACGTACAAAGTGTGATTTTATTAAGGAGAAGCATTGGTTAAGTGATAATATTTAAATGTTGTCATTTAAATATTATATTACACTCACTCTACCGTGGTTAAGAGTTAAAATGGAATGTCCATTAAAATTAATGTAAAATATGACTGTTCTTTTTTAATGTGTCTGTTTACAAGAAAACAGTAAAATAATATAATTCACCCGTTAACTTAAGACCATGTAAAAATTCTTTAACGATTCACACGTTCCATCTTACATATCTGTTGGTCGGCTGGAAGATATTTCTTTAGAAATAAGCTGTACCTGTTGTGATCTTATCTGTATGTCAATTTTGTATACTATTTATTGTGCACAATTAAATGTTAAATAAATAAATATCTTACACATCTTAGATATACCTTTTACCGTCTTTTAATAATCATTAAATTTAATTCTTATAAAGGTTAAGGCATATCGTGAAATCCTTAACACATTAACGATAGTTTTACAGTAAGTGATATACGTTTCAATGAGTATCAACCTTCAAAGTGCCATGTAGTGAGATCTCTAAAACGCATAACGCTCGCGTATAACCTTAACTCCATTAACTTTAGCGTCTAATAACGTTATTACATTAAAATTTAATTGTGTAAATCAGCGTAGCACATCGAACCTCACGTTTCACTGTTTGTAAACAATGTAAAAGCGAATTGAACTCTGTTTAAAATAATACGATAAACACTTTTGCCTTCATCACTGACCTCAGTAATTACAAAGCATAAAATATTCATAGAGTACCAGCTACCTACACATGAACAGAGTGTACCTTCAATAAAACAGTTTGCAATGCCGACGCCGTTCTGGTTGTAAAAATGCGTTTTTATTCTTTACGTTGGATGTCACGGTTGATATTATTATGTATTTTAAGAAGGATTTTGATAGTGGGTATAAAGTTCTTGATCAAGTTTATTTTTCTAATTGATGTGATAAAATCTACTCGAGATCACAGAATATATATATTATATGTTGAAGTATTTTAAATTTTATCTGTACTTTTCACATCACAATGTATTTAGAAGACGGGATGACGAGAGATACAATAGGTTTATGGAACCATCTATTGAGATAGTGTTTTTATAAGAGCTAGCCAGGTATTTCACTCTCTTCCACTATTTTCTAGATAGTCTCTCATTCTATGTATATACCCTACTCGTATATGCAGCCTATTCACGCACAGTATGTAAGAAATTATAATAAAATATATTAAAGTATATTACGCACATTATTCAATTCCCGGGCGAGCAGAAATTGAAATGATAAATGTTTATTTCTGTTACGGGTCTCGGTGTAGTATGTATAATAAGTAACTATTTAAAAAAGTATATAAATAGTTTATCAATTATCTAACACCCAAAACACAGGCTGTATTTTTATTTCCTGTAATGTTATTAATTGATGCAATAAAGAGATTACATACATACATACATACATACAGGCTTTGCTTACTATGGAGCTAGATGGCACTGTGTAAATTTGTCGAAGCATATGTATTGATTATTATTAACTTAAATAACGTTGCAATATCCACTACATCAATCTCACTAAAACAGAGTTAAACGCTGCCATTAGGCGAAACTAAATTCCGCTAAAACTTAAATTATGTATGTGCTCGATGTTGCGTAACACTTTCTTGTTTTTTCATTGAGGCTGCGCGCGCGCCGCCGCCAGTGAGAGTATTTCTCCGCTTTGTAGGCCACGGAGATCGCACTTCGCCTCGAAACCTATTCACGATGCCGTGGGACGGAGCGATGCGAGAGAAAACCAGCCATAATTATTGTTTGAGAGTAATTGTCGTTTGTTTGCTAAGCGTGGAGATTTAAGTTTTTTTGTTATAGCAGACTAACAGGCAAGCGGTCCACCTAATGGAAAGTGATCTCCGCCGCTAAAGGATATCAGCAACAACAGGGGTCGAATGCGTTTCCCACCTCAACGAAACCTCTAACATATCACTTGAACTAACCCATGTCATAGTCCAAATGAAACACTGTGGCTGGGAGCACATTCCACATCCGAATCGTACGAGCGAGAAACGGTCTTTCGGACCGTCATCGCATGGAAACCAACAGGATGTGAGGATAAGTACTTACCCAGCCCGCGGCGGGTGGTGTGACGGCAAAATTGTCTACTAATTTGTTATTTTTACCTACTGTCAGTTAGATTATTTTTCTAAACCTGATGTAATTGTAATCTATGAGTATAGGTAGTACGCCGCAGATTAATTAAAATAGGCGCGAAAACAAATTTATTTATTAACTCCATGATTTAGTAAGCCGATTGCGATAAAGGGTTATTAATTAATAGTATTAAGGTTTATGTTAGTTACTACAATTTATGACCTGTCCAACGCCCAGCGTAAATTGCATTAAATGGTGTCAGATGTTTTAGTTAGATATTAATGCAAACTACCAAATATTAAAAATATTATTTTACGAAGAAAGGCAACAAAGATACTCATAGAGATTGAAATTGTTGCCAATTTCTGCCAAATGTAAGTTATTAAATATATAGGTATGTTTACGTACAGTAATACGTATGCGCGATTGAGCGTTTAGAAACAGATTGTGGCATAACTACACACAGACCGTAGGTACTACAGCTTTTATTCGTACGTCATGTATGCAATCATTTATGTATGCTTCTGTAAATTCTTATACATTTTGTGACACTAAGTTTTGGTATACCCTTCAAAAAATTCACAAAAAATATTAAAATAAATATAAGATTAAGTAATGAGCGGAATATAAATGAATGCTAATGCTTAGTTTTTCTTTCAATCAACAAGGCCTTTATAGTAAAAATAAGTTAATGTAATCTCCAAACCGCTTGCCAAGAGTGACCATTAAAATCCTCTACTAATGTGGAGAACGCTCAACTCCATGTGTAGACCGTTACGAAGTGCTGGAAGGTAAGTACAATTAACATATGCATGTTTTCCGATGTGCCCTTTTTATTGCTATCTGTCAAGCCAAGCCGTGAAATTCTTATTTTTAAGAATTACAGGTGTACCGCAACAGCCCACCGCTGTTACATGTTTCGGCCGAACCGTATCGGCGCTTGTGAAATGTGAGGCAAAAAAATTCCCGCCCAATTCTTGCCAGCATGCTAATTTGGCTGCAACCTGTTTCTACACTTCGCATGCACTTCCTTCGAATGTCTTTCATAACATCAATACAAATTATAATAGGACCGATGTGCAAATAGGTACCCTACTTTCGTAAATAGTTGTTTGCGCATAACGTTATCCTTTGTTTCGATTGCATCGCGTACAAGAAAGTGCAGAATTGATTCGTAGGAATTTTATTGGAAGAGAGCTGCATTATGAAATGAGATATTTCTGGATATTTGTTAAATTATTATTAACTGGAATATTTTAGATAATTCCGGGTCCAAATAACGAATTTTAGATGTAGCGTTTTGTTCAGGATAACTTTATCGGCAAATGCGAAATTGACTCTCGCACCCGAGTCAACGTAATCAATCCATCGCTGAATTATATAGAATTATAAATTATTTTAATTTAAGAATGGTAGTTTTAGTGTAACTATGTATATAATTAACGTGTTCTAATTAATAAAGTATCGCCAAAAATATACAAAGAATTGAAGAAAATTATTTAATAATAATAATATAGGCTACTTTAGTGTAATTATCCAAATTAGGGCGAAAAGAATGGCGGAATATGTCATTGTTGATTGTAATTTACGTAAAATAGTATTATATAATTACTTTTAAAGTCAATGGACTACGTCTCTACGGAAATTCTAACCTTAAAATTATATAACTGTTATAAAAAGCTGTTGATTAGAAGCCGTTCATGTCTTCTATTTGTGTAATTATTTCTGATACCATCACGTTGCTATCATTTTATTTTGCTAACTAATTTAGTACCACTTACTTGGTATAATCGATCTAAGCTGTCACGTTCAATTAGATCAATAATTGTTCGATAACGATCATGATGGCCATAATAGGAATACGTAATATATTATGTTCGTTCTTTATTATATAATTAGTTGTTTTCCTGGTCAACGTCGCGTGCTTGATTATTTATTTTTTTAGATTACTTCTTCTTCCCAAATTTTTATTAGTAAATGCAATTTGACTATTAATTAAAACAATATTAGATCATGGTAATGAATTTTTACATAATGTAAAATTTGATTGTAAAAATGCCATTTATCAATATTGATATAGATTTTATTTATAGTTTTATTGAATATTTTATTTACCCTTTGGGTAACTTATTTATGTGACATTGGGGGAAATTATCTTTATCTATATGTTTATATCAAACTCCGATTTATTAATTTATATTGACTTTTATTTATCAATTTTACCATTGTGGAAATTTGTATTAAAATTTTGCATTGTTTTGACGATCTCTTTCATAGATATATGTTGCTCAATGTAATATTAGAAATTATGTAAATTTTAAAAGAGTAATAAATAAATCTAAATTAAAAACGACAACTTAAAATTTTTGGCGGTACACATTCAAGCGTAGGCTTAAATCTGTACCCCAGTCTGTGCCTTCTTATAAAATAGGTCACTTACATTAATTTTAATTAATAAAATTAATCATGTTAGGTATTTATTTAAATTAAGTTCACCAAGTAATAGTAATAGTAATCATCATTCAACTAAAATTATAATAAAAAGTAAAAATAAACCTAAATCAAAACTTTTAAATATGTAAAAAATATTTTGTGTGAAAATTTTGATAAATTTTCTCTGTACGTAAAACACGCTACATCTCTCGAGCGCAACTTTCTTTTCAATTACATGTGTCCACTTAACCAGCGCAATAATAAATCGTGAGATCATTACTATCGTCGTAGACGCAGTGCGTGTCTATGTAATTTATAGCAATTTGCCTTACATCATTTATCATGAAGAAAACAATCTACAAGTTTATTTCGACCGTAAAATCGTTCATCAACCGGCAACTAGATGTTCAATGAACTTTCTTTACCGGCTTAAGGAGAGAGTGTCTGACACTAAGCAGCTACAGGTATAATAGCGTAGCTACCATAACAAATACTGTAATCTAGCTTACCTGGAACGGAGAAAACGTGAAAATCACTAACACAATATCTCACTTGTCGCGAGAGTAAGCTCCCGTAGAGTTCATTCACAGTTCACAGACCGGCGCGTGAGTTCGGCTCGCGAGAGGACGGTCCCAAGTTCGTTCTCGGCCAGTGTCGTGCTTGCACTGAGCGCGGAATAGCTGCGTGCCCGCCACGCGCGCTCACCTAAAAGTAAGACCGCGCGACCAGCTCCGCACAAATCGGAAATCATTGCCAACCCTACACTGTATTGTAATAAAACATATTTCATGCGACTTATTAAGGTTAAGGATAGAAAAGCAGTAGCGATAGCTTTAGGCATTTGCACTAATCGATTTGCCATAGCGTGCGTGGGCTTCGTGACTTCAGATTACTGTTAATCGCCGTTTTTAATTGGAGCGTGAGAGTTCGCATCGTCAATGTTGGATTTTAAATGTATCTAGAATTGATTTGGCGTTGTGGTATAAAAATAATGTTTTAGTGGCACTGTTTATAGTGCGCATCATTGTGGCAAAGTGGCCCTATTACGGTTGAGGCACGCAAATAGCCTGAGATTACTGCAAATGGTTCTAAGCACAGACGTTGAATATGGAGTTGGTATGGGACGACAATTTTTCAAACGTACTTCGTACATTTCGAAATTTTAGCACAGGGTTTTGGAGTAGTGGAGACGTCTTCATTTAATTTATTTTTTATTTCCATTGATCTTATAATGACAACGTTTGGTAAATATATCTAATCTTAATTTTACATTAGAAGGAAACCAAAGTTAGTCGAATTTACATTGCGAAATTATAACAAAAATCAATGCCAAACGCATTGACAACAATTTATAAAAAATCACATACAGCTTATAGGTAAATACGAGTATTAAGAAACAGAATTAAGTGAGCGAATGTTTCAATAATGGCGAAGGTTAGTGGTTCAATAATGGCTAACGAAAGAATAGGTAAAATTGAAATGGGGTTTCTCGAAACATACTATTGTGACAAGTGTCGATTCTGTGGTAACACACACTTGCGCCAGGGTACTCAACGCCTGTGTAAAGCCGTGTGTGTTGGGAAACGTGCCATGATACATATTTGTGCCGACACTAGTGCAGTCATAACGCTCCGCTTATGGGAAAATGTTTATCAGCTGAGCATCGCAACCGTAGGCAAGAGCTTAAGTTTAAATGACTACAATATGTTTCTCACAACATTAGAACATAATGCAATAGTTGTCGTTGACTAATCAGGTGGCAGGACTCTGGCAAGGCATGAGAAGTCCGTCTAGGTGAGTACCACCGCCTTGTGTGTTGCTGATGCCATGCAATAATGTTGGCATTAGATATACTTTGATCAATACTCTGTGATCTACATAGCAATATTATAGGTTATTTGATGTAAGAGGTATTCTTTGATACTAATATTATATTGTAAATTATGAGGAGGCCAATGGACAAGCGGTAATAAATTAGGTACAACCCGTAGGCTTCTATATCTATCTTCTCCTTCTTCTTCTTCTTCAACATTTTGCAGTCCAACTTTGAACATATCTATAATAAGTATAAATAAAATCGTTTCTATGTATGCTTCGACTTTTTAAAGTAGGCAACGGATTTTAATGCCGTTTTCAAAAATAGATAGTGTGGTTCATGAGGAAGGTTTTCACGCGTACGAAGTCGCGCAAGGTAACTGTAATTTGCGCCGGTGGCCTAGTGGTTAAGGTGTCCGACTAAGGGTTCGAACCCCAGTACCGCCATGTACCTACCACTGACTATTTTCCGAGTTATGTACATTAGTTACATACTAACCGATGATCTTGCGGTAAGGGAAAACATAGTGGTGAAACCTACACATTCAGGCAACTGAATGTGTAATCATGATTCAAATTGGTCAGGTTCCCATGTTAGCATGGTTACGGAGGTCAGATGGCAGTGGCTAAAATGTAATTACCTAATCTGCCAATTCCTGGATCATGGTCAAGGCTGATTCCGGACCCAGCACAACCGGGGTATTAAAGCCAAGAAGAGTAGTTGTCCTTCAAACTAAAACAAGGAACAATGCAAGCATTATAAGCATTGTTGCTTGGCGGGAGTAGATAGGGCAGTGGTACCCGCCCAGGCGGACTCCTCATGCTTCACAGAGTTCTACCACCGAATAAATAAACTTACTTATTTACTATGATGACGCAGCGACCCAAAATGAGTCTTGGCCTTCGACACTAAGAAGCCCCATTCCCCTCTGTCTTGTGCTCGCCCAGCAGGTCCCCCAGCTCCTTGTTTTTACGGACTCTCCAATTCCTTTCCTCTCCTTGCACTAGGCTAAAGATCTTAAACCGTCTCGATAAACTAAATAATAGTTATGTTTTTCTATCTTTTATGTTTATAAAAATAATTTTGGAATAGAAATATACATCCTCAGACGTCCGTACAGACCGCATCCGCTCATATTCTCGACGCGTTCTCGCAATAAATATGTGATTTAGTGTATTTTCTTCACGTCGGGAGACCTATATCGAGTCGCATATCGTGTCGAAACACGTAATCGATTGTTGCAGAATATCTCACGAGTGGTGATTGCTAACATTTTGTACTTCTGTATCTACTTACTACTAGGGACGCTTCTGTGGCTGTTAGTTGCGGGGGCTGATTCGTGCATACGTCGTGTTCTGTAACGAGTTGGTATAAGAGTGTAACATATTTGCTTCATTGAGTCATCAAAATTTAGCTTTTGATAAAGCTAAATTTTAAACGTGGTGATCCACGTTTTTAAAAACAGTCAACCAGTGATAGTATTAAGATAATTCAAGTTTAGTGTAGTGAAATTGGCCGTGTGGGGTCTAACGGAGTAGAATAGCACTAATCCCTTACACTCGTGGGTATCATACTAGGCGACTAATGTTTTCAAGGCAAATGATCTAGACTCCGTAGGCTGGAAATGGGCAGCAGGATTTTCCATTTTTATATTTACAAAACTGCGATGTCCAACCCGCTAACGGTCCAATGTACCAAGCGGGGAGATAATGGCAATAACCTCCCCTCACGTGGGGGAATCCAAGTCCTGTAGTGGACTATAATAGTCTGTAATGATGATGTGTAGTGAAAATCTCTCAAAAGTTCAAAAGCAATATTTTTTTATATTATGCAACAGATAATAGTGTAACTATCTTTTGTTTATTACGTATTAATTTTGCTGCCGTTCTTTTCTATAGTAAGGGGAGGCAAACGAACTGGCCACCTGATGGAATATTATGGCATGGGTGTGTGGTCACCACACATAGACACCCACAAGCACAACACCCATGGAATCACGAATACGTTGCCTGTCTTTAAGATAGGCTCGTTTCTTGAAGGTTTTAATGTCGTAACGGTTTTGAACGCTGGAAACACTGTGGCAGGAACCTCGTTCTATTGTGCAGTCGTCAAATATAACCTTTTAATTCCAATTTAGACTGATGTCAGACCACAGTATATTTCAGTTTATAAAATAAAGTCGGTGGTCGGCCTCGAAAAAGGTAGCATGACGTATTAGCGGCGTATGCCAAAGACTGGAGAGACCTGGCAACAAATAGGTCTAAGTGAAAAAATGAGAGAGAGGCATTTGTCCTGCAGAGGGACACCGACAGCTCCAAAAAAAAACCTATCGATAGTAGTCTTAAATACGTAGGTAACTCCACCTCAAATTAAGTATTTATACGACCCGAACTAACACGAAAATACACTTAGATTTAGGATTGTGGTCAGGGTTGAAAACTTCGAGAAGAGGCGAAGATATATCTGTTGCCGGTGAGAAGGTTCAGATGGCGAAATACGTTTCACTTGTGTCGAGCACTCTCATTGGTTTTGCACTTTAAATATTCAGGTCACCTCTGATAGTGTAGTAGTGTTGGAGTAAGGAAAGAATATTATTTTAATATGGTATTTGTAACTGAATTCTATTCTCTATTCGATTATTTGACGACCTGGATGGTTCAGTTCGTTAACATGCCACTGTGCCACGGTCGCTACGCAGAGGTCCCGGGTTCGCAGAGTAGAAATTGAAATGATGAATTTTATTTTCTGTTACGGGTTTAGGTGTTTTATGCATAATAAGTATGTATTTAAAAAAAGTACATAAGTAGTATAACAATTATCTAGCACCTATAATACAAGCTTTGCTTACTTTGGGGCTAGATGGCGCTGTGTGAATGGTTCAAGCATATTCATAGGTCACCGACATAGCTCTAAGGATTGCCAGACTGAAGTGGCAGTGGGCAGGGCACATAGCTCGAAGAACAGATGGCCGATGGGGCAGTAAAGTTCTCGAGTGGCGACCACGTGCCAGAAGACGCAGCGTGGGTAGGCCACACAGGTCCACAAGGTGGACTGCGGACATACGCGGAGACGTTACAGGTTAGTAAAGTAAAAGTAGTAAACTTACAGGCTCTAATAACTCATCCACGGAACCCCAGAGCACCACGGAACACTACGGAGGAACTCCTTTTTACACTAAATAAGCGACAGTGAAAAATAATGACCACAACACATTTTTAAAGATAGGTAGCCCGAGTAATGTTGCCACAACATTTTACAGCGTCGCATAATTTTTGCCGCGAACGAGCACAGTTTCCTTGCCAGAATCACCTCAGCGGGCAACTTGGCCGTGATTTATCATTCAGATTTGATTTAATGACCCTGCGAACGACAGTATAACTAACCGAGAACTAAAGACAGTAACTAAGGAAAGTTGGACGTCAGTTTGCTTTGGTTGCTAAAGGTAAGTCCATCTTGGGTGATTTTGTTGGTCTTTTGACATGTACTTATCTCTAAATCGGATATCTATATTACCTAGTTTTCTAGTCTGTTAATTAGTCCGCCAAACACGCATACATTTTAGCGATGTCTGAAAAGTTAGTTACAAGAATATTTTTTAAAGGTAACGAATACCTGCTCTAGCGACCCGCCTCGGCTTCGCAAGGATGTTCTCAGGGTCTTCTCTATTATAAACATTCGAAAAGATATTCTATGAATTATAGTGAGAACCGTATCAAAATCCGTGGCGTGGTTTAGGAGGAGTTAGCGGATATTTAATAAACAAAAATTTAAAATTTATAGGAAACAAAAAATGTCTTAAACTTACTTAAAAATTAAATAATTGCTCTAGTTTCCTAAAAAATTGTATGCCCAGGAGCCCTCGTTGCCCCATTAGATGGCGAGGCTAATCCTGGTACCATAATATTGTAAGTACTTAGGTACTTAAATTAGATTTAAATTTTAAAGTTGGAATTTTGCGAAATATATCAGAAAAATAAACAGAAAATCTGAGAAGAACGATGATTTGTTAACAGCAAATTCAGCATTTCTCATTCAAAACCAGTAATCTGCCGCCATTAGCTTTTGTTCTGAGCAAAAAGAAAACTTCCGTGTAAATACTTCTTTATTGAAACTCGGTAAACTTTTATCTCGGCGTAATAAATGAGCCAAGTTCTGGCGAATCCACACTGTGTGCGTATTGTCAGCACTTCCTTCATAAACAGAGCAATTAGTGACGAGAGCCGGATTATACTATGGACTACAGATGTCGTAATGTTTGACATAAACGTATTTTAGGGGGCGTCTAAACCTTGCAAACGTGCAGTTGCAGCAACGGCCCGCGCAAGAGCGGCGCGCGAGCGGCCGGCCCGCACGCCTTCAATTATTGTTTCATACTAGACTGGATAAAACATTTAAAAGCGATGTTCTAGAAGCAAATCATTACTTTTTGGTAACCGATGTTTTCTTACTAATTCCACCCCGCCGAATCCAAAAATGTCAGTTACCAACCCCTCCCCTCCAACTTCATACCCCTTTTTCTCTCCGAAGGGTCCATTGCCGTGGTTTATATGAGATTTCTTAAGTTTCAATGCTAAATTTTTATCGATACGTTATGTAGTTTTTGAAATACAGCCGAACACATAGCACTAAAATTAAAATAAATGTTTTTCTTTAACTTTATTCTTAATTTGTAGGAAAACTATAGCAGTTACGAGAAAGTGTCTTTCAGACATTTAAAGCTTATTGATTAACCTAGAAAACAACTAATAGAAATTAAGATAAACTTGTTACTAGTTCTTGTCGTCTGGCCAAAGTTCACAAATCATTTATGGGTCAATGTGTACTCTTTTATAATAAGGTCCCAACAGATATACAGAATTTACCATTGAATAAATTTAAAGCTACTATCAAAAATAAATTATATAAAAAAAGTTATTATAGTAGTAAAAAGTTATTATAGTATCTGAATATGTGAATGACAAAAGTCCATGGAACTGAACTGCAGTTCTATACAAGTATTAATTTAGTTTTAAGCTAATAAGCAAATATAAGGTATTAGTATACAAGACATTAAAAAAAAAAAACAATGAATTAACTTAGGCTCTGTGGGTTTGTTGCCGTTTCTTTACCACGGAGGACCACCTAGGAAGCGGCGTTAACTTTCCTTCCCTTCCCACACACGGTGTCTTTTGGTCGTAGCGGGGCGTCTGCTCTGCGCGGACTGCGGTGGGGATGGCGTAGGATAGAATAGGAGAAAAGTAGGAGTAGGGTAGGCATAGTATAGGGGTAGGCCGGGGTAGGAGTGGGTAGGGTAGAATAGAGGTAGGCTACGGGAAGGTAAGGGTAGGGTGGGAGCTGCTACCTATCACATGCAGTATCTGTGATGCATGGTCGCTTAAAGGTCTGTCTGGCGGTGGCGTGGGGGCCGGGTCGGCCGTTTCTCTCAAACATGGTTGTAATGGACGATGGCTGGGCCTTGCGTTATACTCGTGAAAGGATGCTGCCTTGGTGGACTGGTTTACTCTTGCTGTAGTTTTAGGTGGTTTTTCTTAAGTATAGTATAGGGTCCTATATATTATGTCGGGCGAGGACCGGCTCTGCTTGGCATTGTAGGGTGCTGACCAGATCTGTCTGGTATTGTCGGACATGGTCCGGCCGTTGTCGGCGGGGGGTGGGTGTGCTGCGGCCATGAGGCGGCCAACATGTCACTGTGTGTTTCCTAACCCCTCCTCTTTGACGATTAAAAGAGATATGTAATGTCCTACTCAATAAAGTAATTTTGAATTTTGAACATTTAATTCATAGTCGTGTGACCAATGGTTCTTGATTGGTGAATGCGTTGTTGTAGCAACAGTTCGCGTGCGGCGCGCGAACGGTGCGCTAGCTGTCGCTGCAACTTCGCGTTCGGGGCGTGTCTATGAGATTTGGACGCACCTTTACAGTATGTGTGGTTAATTTGAGTTTCATCGGTACATACTTATGCGCTAAGCGTCACAACTCTGTGTCTCTTTTACAATATACTGTTGAACTACTGTGGAGAAGTTTTATTTCAACGTGACCATCCCGAAAAATATCTTCCAATAGCCATTTCTCCCATTGGGAGAGTTAACCTTCCTTGTCGGGAAATAACAATTGATATTTTCTCCATGTAGAACAACGATCAAGACATACTCGTATAAGCGCACTAACGTTAAAAATATAGGTATTTAAAAATATTAGATATTGGTTTGAAATATTTAAATTAATACCTACTATGTATACAATTTTTGTCTATTAAATGTTCCAGAGAAAGCATTTACAGAATATTCATCATCAACAATCAGAAAACCTTTCTTGTCATTTTGGCCAGCAACAAAAATGAGCTAGTGGACTGCGGGAGAATTTCCATAATCAGATGTAGCGGTTGCCTATCAGGGAGCGGTTCCAAAGTGAAGTAAGGGAAATCTAATTAAAACCCATTTGGGCTGGACACTTAATGGGTTAGGCATTCTGTGGCCCGAGGACTGTCCGTCTCACATCCAATTTGTAAGTTCAGGATTGAATGGACTGCTCAATATTGCGACGTAGGGGTTAGTTTTGGACAGGGTGTATTTTTATGAAATTTGGCAATGTTTATTTGGGTAAGTTAGGTATATTTTAGTTATCACGATTTGAGGGCAAACCAGGCTGGCCTTTGGAAAACTGTGAATGCAAAGCATCAGGCTCAGGCATAAGGTAATTGGCTTGTTGGTTCTAAAATTATATTTATTTCGTTTGATATAGCTGTTGGTACTCCGACAAATAAATAAATCAGTAGCCCAACTGGAACACATAATACACAGTACTGTACAGTATATATATTTTAGATTTGTTATGTATTAGCTTCTAAAATTCGGTTATAGCGACCCAATATGAAGACCACTTTATGAATAAGGGAAATATATCCTTATTTGAGTGAGTACGCACCATAATGGCTACCTACCCTAATGTATGTTGCCACAACACAACATAATTCGGCCATAGGTAGGATGAAGGAAGACCAATTTTGTTTCGCCCTCGTACAACCTGCCCTTCTGAGAAGTAACACGTCCCTTTCACCCTTACCAAGTTTGCTATACGGTGACTAAATGCGTATGTTTACGGAAATAAGGTACGACTGAACTCCGTACGTTGAAGATGTGTCTATCGGACCGTATTGTTTTAATTGGCATCAAAGGATATCGTCTAATGACGTCTCACGTGCCAGCAACAACGTGGCTTACGGCTGTCGAACCGTAAATAACGTCGTCTGGAAGGCTGGAGGCACGAGCCATGATTCATATATCCTGTTCTTGGTTCTCGTATTATTGGGAATAAAATAGAGCAGTCGATAATAGGGGTAAATATTGACTTTTCGTTGCCAGGAGCGTCGGTGGCCGAGTGGTTACGGTATTCGACTCGTTTGTGAGAGATACCGGGTTCGAATTCCACTGCGGCCATGTACCAATGGTTTTTTTCTGAGTTATGTATATTAGTTGAATTTTTATCGATGCTCTTACGGTGAGGTAAAACATCGTGATGAAACCTGCACATTCAGGCGACTGAATGTTCCCCTGGTAGCAGGGTTACAGAGGCCAGATGGCTGTCGCTTCACTGTAATTACCTGATCTGTCCAATCGTGGATCATGGTCAAGGTGGACCCCGGGCCCTCGTGTGAGAGAGCATAAGCAGAAGGTTAACACCGAGATGATTTTTTATTGACCTATCTATGATAAAAATGTAAAAACTGATCGCTGTCTTATATGCTAACGCTTATGGGGTCTGCTGTTGTAACCAAAATTATCGGCTCCAAAAAACTATCCAAGAGAGTGTGATGGCTTCGAAAATTTAACCCACACACACACCGACTTCATAGAAGATTGTAACAGCAGATGGAGTTAGAATAGACAGGATTTTATTATCAAAAGTTGATTGCCGTTAGAAAATTATTGACGTAATGTAGATTCCGATAAAAGGATGACGACTGGGATTAAGAGTGAATCCATGCGAATAATGAGTAAATGATATCTTTTAAAATTAGAATATTAGAATAGAGACAATAAGTGGTTAAGTGGTGGTAGTTATTAAGTAATTATTTTTATGAGATAAAATAATAAGAATTGTCTTTAGGATTCTGTGAAGCCTCAGGAATCAGCCTTAATGAGTACCACCGCCTATTTCTGCCGTCAGCAATAACTAATGCTTAGGTTCTGATTTAAAGGTTAGGTACAGCAGCCTATAGCCATATTCACAAACTATACTATCTAACTTATTTTTTATTTTTTTTTATTTAGTAAAGTATGCGTCCTCACAGTGTCCAAACGGCCATAGGATTGGTCCATTTTGAAATTGTTGTTAATTTTATACCCTGCGCGGCGTTATGGGACCTCATAATAACGTTTCTGAAACGGGTTTAATCCTCATAGTGGCAACGTACATACGGTTCAGCATTTCTGTTTAAATAAAACCTTAACGCTTGATTCGTCGACGAAGGGCGAAACTTACCATCCATCTGGGCTGTAAAAGAAAAAATACTAAAAGAAAAAAACTGTAAGCGCTAAAGCTTGTTAAGGAGATCCTAGTTCAGGGAGGCAACAAGTATCCGCATAGTCCAGAATGGCAAGAAATGCTTGTGCCAGCTCGATTTATCTTTTAACGTAACGGATTCCTCTGCCGCCGCGACGTTCCAGTGTCGGCAAAATTTTTAAAGTTTCCCTCTGCAAATTGCTGTGACTTGCCAGGTGTGAGGTCGAAGAAAAGTCGCTTGAATTCTGACCTCCTTTGTTAAATAAAGTTCTAAATTCGGTGTCTTGTCTTTGCTGGTTTGTCTATTTCTTCGTATCGTAGCATCTAGACGGTAATGTCCCGGTTATGCTCTCGCGCACGAGGGCCCGGGGTCCACCTTGACCATGATACAAGATTGGGCAGATAGGGTAATTACAGTGGAGCGACTACCATCTGACCTCTGTGACCTTGCTAACTGGAGAACCTGACCAGATTGGATCATGGTTAGACATTCAGTCGCCTGAATGTGCAGGTTTCATCACGATGTTTTCCCTCACTGTACATAACTCAGAAAATATTCCGCAGCGGTATTCGAACCCGGTACCTCTCGCTTACAAGTCGGATACCCTAACAGCTCGGCCACCGATGCTCCGCCTGTTTAGTTCTTCAATCTTACATTAATGGCTAACAAATCCATGAACGGCATCCATTTCAGAATTTAGAGATTTTATTAATGTATGGGAATAAGTTTATGGGCTGGCAGTGGGAAATTTACTTATTATCGAAATATGTCGAGGAAGCCGCAGCCATAATATAAGAATGTGATCTATACATTAAAGCTCACTCTTCTTCTTATCGTGTGAAGGTATAATAAGTTATAATGAATTTATTTATTATTGAACGTTTATTTATTTATACCTTTCCAGCCCACAAACGAGCGACACTGTCATAACTTCTCGAATAAGCAGAAGTCGGGGCTGGTCGGGCAGACGAGCGAATGCGCCAAGGTCTGGGGCGAGGCTCCATACTCATTAATCCCCAATCTTATTCCGACGACCTGAATGGTTCAGTTGGTTAACATGCCTCTGCCACGTAGAGGTCCCGGGTTCGATTCCCGGCCAAGTAGAAATTGAAATGATGAATTTTATTTCTATGTGTAATAACTATGTATAGAAAAAAAGGGAGGAATTTACGTAGTATATCAATTATCTAACACCCATATCACAAGCTTTGCTTACTTTGGAACTAGATGGCGCCGTGTGAATTTGTCCAAGCATATTTATTATTTATTCATTTTTATTTATTCGACTATTCCCAGCAACAAAACGTCAAACACAACAAATTCCAAATCAATTACCGCCGCTTCCTCGAACGAGTACGTGTCTAAAGTGCTTTCGATTAACCAACGACAAAATATCAATCACGACCACTAATAAACACAGCGAGCGTGAAATCGATATTATTGTAATCGATGTTATTGTATCAAATGGTTAATTTAATTGGTCAACAATCGCTTGACGGCTATCTATCTACAAAGGTTTCTTAACCTGTGAAATTATGCAAAACGCAACCACGCCACGCTTTCGTGGCCATATATTTCATAGGTGAATTTCCCAACAGGTAATAGGTAACCTTCACCAGCCCGTATTCACTTGTGTACGTGACAATATTTGCTATGGCATAGTGTGTTCGGAAAATGGTTTGGGTTTTAGAGCGAAGCGCTTCTTTGCTGTGTGTTTATGAATGTTTGTTTATTTGTGCGTTCTATTCGATTTGGATTTGGTTGTTGAATATACGTAGTTTTATTTATTTTTTGATTTATTTATTTAACTGTTTATTTAGTTTTGTGTATATTGTGATTTTTATGGTTCTTTTTCTGTGTTTTTCATAGTACAATTTTCGTTTTTTTATTTTGTTTCAAAATTACTACACATTATAAAATAAAGGCCTTTGCTGCGTCTGTCTGTCTGATCACGATAAACTCAATAAGTCCTGAACGGATTTGCATGAGGTATTCACCAGTAGAGAGAGTGATTCATGAGGAAGGTTTAGGTTAGGTTAGGTTAGGTTATAGTTATAGTTATAGTAGGTTATAGTAGGTTATAGGTATAGTTGGTTATGGTTACGATCCGTGCGAAGCCGGGACTAAAATAAATAAATATACGTTAACTTTATAGTTCAAATTAAGGGCTTCAAATGCTTAAGTTAATTTATCAAATTAATCTATTTACATACTGATACTTACTTAAATCAATATATAAGAAAGTTTTGTACAGTATTATTCTCATACTTGTTTTTAAACAGCCTGTAGTCTCTACATAGAGCAATTAGTTACCATATGGGTCAAAGTTTGTTTATGTGAATAGTTCAGAATGACATTTACCCCTTATTTGCGTATAATAAGCTCGACTCTACATCTGCAAGGCTGACTAATGTAGAGACCAGTGTTTTGTATTGATGAATGGTAGAGTTGCGAGCGCGTTCACTTGTTTTAGCTGCTAGTAACCGACTTGTCCTCATTTCGGTAACGATAGCACATACGTACCAACAATGGTGATGATTTGAATATCATTTGTTAGCAGAGCGCTTCTGTGCCATAAGATAAAATTACTGAAAATTACGTACAACTTTACTTCATACTATTTAGTAATATTTTTTATTATGACTTCTTATTAAGTAGATTTTAATTTAATACCATAATGTACAATATGGTATGCTTGTGTACTTTACAACGGCTGGTAAACTTTCGAAAACGAAACACATCGATTTACCCCCATTTACTCAATTAGTTAATTAAACGTAATAAGTAACTCGGAATCTATTAGTCCAAGAACACTAGTTAGAAAACTCCACTATTAGAAAGAAGTGGCCGCCATTTTGAATCTTATATTATTTTAAGTATTATTATTTTAAGTATTATTATTTTAGAAATTAATTTAATATGTCTCGGCGTCGGTCAATTCCTTACTTTCCTAGCCTTTGCAATAATGTACTGTAACAACGAACCAAATGTTTAGAATTACTCACTATTACCAGTGGCATAAATGAAAACTACCCATATTTTATTGAAACAGCTCAAATATGTAACAAAACAGACATTGTTCCCTATTTAATTCAATAAAATATTTTAAAATATGCAAATGATTTTATTTTATTTTGAATGTAATAATTTTAATCAATATTTCAATAATTTTAAATAATCTACCATTGGGTTATTTTTTTTATAGTGACAACCGATTTGTTTACATTTTTGATCTTTAATTCGATCTCAGACCTTAGGCTTAAGCTGTGTCTGTTAACTTTATCTCATAATAAATAAATAAATTAGCTGGTGTAGACATATCCTGTGATTTGAGGTCACATTAGAAGTGTGTTTTAGAAGATGTCGGTGTATCATACAAAATACTGTAGGATTTCAAATAGGAATTTCGTAGACAAATCGCTTATTTTATACACTTCCTACATAATTAAAAGAATCCTACTTATATAAACAATTTGTATCAGATATAGCTTATTCGTAGCACACACTGATCTATTATAAAGTATACAAAACGTACAATATATTTCATATGAAAGCGTTCAATAAAATTTCCTTTCCCTTCAGAAACTTGCCCATCAACAAGATTTCCCTCGACATTGTACAGAAGTTTTTCACTTCCGTCTGTTCGGGAATATTTAAGCGAAAAAAGGCCGAGAAATTATTTTTGCGGGTAATTAAAACTTATCACAGTCCGAGAGATAAGGTGTGGTTAGGACAAATAAAATATTTTTTAGCCAACACGTAATGTAGGTGTCATCTTGGCGTTGTGCTCTCGGGCACGAGGGCCCGGGGTCCGCCTTGATAATGATCCAGGATATGGCAAAGAAGATAATTACAGTGGAGCGACTGCCTCCGTGGGACCAGGCGAACCTGACCAGACTGGATCATAGTTACACATTCAGTTGCCTGAATATGTGAGTTTCATAACGATGTTTTCCCTCACCATAAGAGCATCGGTTAGCATTCAATCAATGTTCATAACTCAGAAAAGAGTCATTGGTACATGGCCGCAGTGGAATTCGAACCCGATACCTCTCGCTTAGGAGTCGGATACCTTAACCACTCGGCCACCGACGCTTCCAACACATAATGTGGGTGCTCGTGTTTTAATGTTTTACGTCGAGGAAGCTTTATGAATAACTGAATCCTTCCATGAAATGATTACAAACTGTAATTAATTTTCCTGTAAGAGTTTCTTTGATGAAAACTAGATGAAATTGTTCTTGCTAGCGAGGTGATTGCTGTTTCTTATAGTAGCGTAGGTGCGGGTTGCTTTGGTCCTGGAGGGTTGCTCTAGCAAAAAACGGAAAATTATTTACTTTGCTGCTTCATGTCTATATAACGGACGTTAACGACAGTTGCAATTAAACTGGTAAAGCTAGCAAATTATGTCGCACTTAGGTTTAGGTTAAAGTAACCCGCGTCTATGGTTTTCCTATTTCTAAGTAACGGGTAAACAATGAACCGTTTGAAACGTAAGTTTTTTATTATGGATCCGCGCCATGTAATCCGCAGAAAAAACAAAAACCACGTACCTACAACGGTCAGCTTTACCTACTTCTACTAAGAAAGAATTGTTTTAAATAAACGATATTACTTTCTTTTCTTTCAATAAATCGAATTGAAAAAGTTATGGTAATCCCATGACTGCAAAAAGGCAATTGCTATGGTGCGTGAGAAATATCTGCAGTATCAAAGCCCTCTTCAAAACACATAGGTACCTACGTATTGGCCATGAGATCCATCAACTATGATTTTCTCTGGCACAAAGCGTTGCTTGTCGAAACAATTTATTTTGTAATTAAAACGTCGAGTGCACACATCCGCGCACGACATTTGTGACATTGACCGCTCGATGACGTGCGAGTTGCAATCTATGAAGTGATCCTACAAAGGTTTAGGCTGCCGCCGCATGAGCGCAATTTTATGTGTTGAAATTGGCAGAATTTCGGTATTTTTATAAGTGATCGTCAGGTACTTTACTGCCACTATCCTTTGTAAATCGACCACACAACTGACATGTCGCCCTCGGAGGGAGGGAGGTTGAAGTTTCAGGACTGAATGCGAGGTGCAGGGCGCGGGGCGGGATGCAAAACACTTGAGTTCTCTGCCCTGCGCCCCCGTTTTCAGCCCCGAAACGTCCCCCTCCCGCCTACCTCACCGTGGGCGATATAGATTCCAGCTGTATGGTCGATCTATTGGTAGTACAGGCCTGCTTGTTACGAAAGGGATATAGTGCTGATGCCTTCGTATGATCGATGGTGACATAAAATTCCGTTAAATGACCAACCATGACCTAGGCCTACCGTAAGAGAACTGCTTTTTGACATCACCTAGGGGTCAAAGGTGGTGGGGCAACGGAGGGTTTACCACAGAAGCGAGCAGAATCGACCCCTCGAATCCTGAAATGAAAGAAACATCAACTGCCATCTTCAGGACACCATACGCGGATTTGGATTTCAACGCACAAAAAGGTTTGCTTCTACATTTATAATGCGGATAATCAAGTACTAGAACTGGAAATTGTACCTAAATATATAGAGATATTATTAAACCCATTGTTTCTAAGATTTCATTAAGACAGGACCACTTATTTAATTTTAATGTCGACCTAATATACATAGGATCCGAGAAATAAGGGTGAATTACCGCCGTAAAATAATACCGCCCACTAATATATTGAAAAGCCTACCTAATTTGTGTAGGATTCAGAGAAATACATTATGGAGGCCTTGGAGACTCCTAATCAGCGAAAATACGCGTATTAAGAAAAAATATCTACTAACCTTGATAGCCCAGCGGCAGATAGCATGGAATGGGGCTTTCTTAACCTATGGTACTTGGAATGGGAACCGGAGAAAACCGATTTTAAAAGTCGGATGGATCTTCGACATGGTCATCAATATTAACAACCCATTCCCTGACCGTGATTATCTAGTGCCCATACCGATGCTGGACATGAGCCTCTTTTATACCACATCAACAAATCATGCTGGGCTACGAGGACTCGTACCTATAACCTGAATTAATTTTGTAATTAACTCCTGTAATGAAGTACTTTGACATGTAAATAGCCATTTAATTCGTCAAATATCCGTATACGGCAGCACTGGCATTGAGCTGGCTATTATAATTGACGTCAATATTTCTGACCAACTAATAATACCTTCAATATTTATGTTGTAATTAGGATATCAAGATCAATTTCGCTATAGGATTTTAATGAAATTTAGTATTGGAAACAGTTGAGATATGAAACCATTCTAAAAACTTTAAGACTTTTGCGCTTGTGAAAATATCGAAATTGATTTTATTTGCTAAAATAAGCACCTCTAAACATGTAACAACGTAAATAAAGACTTTAGGATACATACACACCCTTGTAATTTGTTAAATCTTAAAGTATGGTCTTTTTACAATGAGATTCATTAAAGTTTTTTCATAACCAAAGATATTCTATTAAATTAAAGACAAGCATTAGTCACTTCATTACACCTTATTGAAACATAAACAAAATTTGTTACCTGATTTTAATGTTGATTTTCATTGACGTGATGTCGAGAGGTCATGTTTATGTTCGTTATGTTAATTTTTTGCAATACCTGTCGATCAGCTACTTCATCAAGTACTCAGTTTTGTTTAAAGATAAGTTTGAATGAAATAGGTACTCAGAAGCAAATTTCTAAAGATTTTATAGAGACGAGTTGCGGAAAAAGTAGAATTATTAAAAAGGGAGAAGGAAACCGTTTCCAAATGTTAAAGGTAAATATCTTGGTCCACTCTTTTAATTAATCACCAGATTTATCCACGGACCTGAAGGTGCAGTTTCAACTTACCGTCTTACACTTTGAGCAAGAAAAATTAAAATTAAAGACTAGGTATAACAAGAAAAAGAAAATCACGGAATAGCAAAAACGACATTGACAATCGAGAATTGTTCGTAATGATAGTTTTATCTGAAAAATTGTACAGGTGCTATTACGGAAGATTATTTTAAACGCCTCAATGTTAATGATCTACAAAGTAATCTTGGGAAGGTATTTAAAGGATGTCTTAGGCGTTTTGTGTACTATTATTTTAGTCCACGAAACATGAACAGTGTTTTTTATTATTCGATCGCCGTGCTCTTCTTATGGGCTGTTGGAGGTATTTTTTACTTTCAACATAATATTATAACTTATTATTGTGATTTTTTTTTACCACTATTCGTTTTACGTAGATCTAAAATATTTCAATATTGACAGCCGTCGAAAGCAAGAAGCATGATCGCAATTCCAAAGCGGGTGAAGATGGGAAGATCGTGGGTGGTTACAACACCACCATAGAGCAGCAGCCTTATCAAGTGTACCTGCTGTTGCAGAAAGGCAATAGTTACTACCAGTGCGGGGGTTCCATTATTAGCACTCGTTACGTGCTTACAGCGGCACATTGTCTGACTGGGTAAGTGATAAGATTTTCAATTTTTTTTTATACCACTAAGGTGGCAAACAATCTTACGGCCTACCTGATGGTAAGCAGTCATCCCAGTCTATATATATTTTTTTAATTTCACAAAATACATTTAGACCTTTATAGACAGTAGGCCTAGTCTGGGGATTATGTAGGTCCTTAAACCATCATTTTGAAAAAATATCTTACGAACTATAAAATGCGAGCTTACAAGTGGTGGGAAATACGAAATAGTCTATGTCCATCCTCAGGTGCAAAACTATCCACAAACTGAATTTCATTAAAATCGATGCAGGTAAATCACCACACGTGAAAGCTTAACAGACTGAGAGATAGTTACTTTTGCATTTATAATATTAGTTTGTAGGGAAATAGGAATAGCGCTACTTGGGAAGTAGGGATTATCAACTCCCCTTTATCACTTGCTTATGGATATTTCAAAAATATTTACATATTATTAACTTAAATAGGAGTTCTTGAAATACAGAGCTATCCTACAGATATACTGCACAAACAAAAGAGTCATGTTCTAGGCTTTGTGAAGTATGCAGACAGATTAAATTCATCTATAATTACAGAAGTAAAAAGATATTTCGAATATACACTGAAAATTTATTTCAGTATTACAAAGGCATTCATAAGAGTCGGAAGCACTGATTCCAACAGTGGTGGTACAGTATACACATCAAGCGTGTTGAAGAGCCATCCCCAGTACAATTCTGGTACCAGCGATTACGATGTGGGTTTGATCAGATTTCCAAGGGCAATTACTGTTGATGGAAAAACTTCGAAAATTGTAAAAATGCCATCGTCAGGTACCGATGTAGCGCCAGGCACGGAGCTTCTTGTATCTGGATGGGGAGCCACTTCTGTAAGTTTTCAAAAGTCTTACATAGTTTTAGGTACATAATCTAAGTTCAAAATATAGTAGTGCAGTCAGCTGGAAAAAAAAATAAAACCCCTGCAGCAGGCGATACCTATGTAACATAAAAAAAGAAAACGAACGCGTGCAACAACATTAAAATTACAGCTAAATTACACAATATAATATTTGAATTTACATTTTTACTTACAAATTTTATTATGATAAAGACATACGTGTAATTTTCAGGAGAACGGCCAAACCAGCAATACTCTCATGGCTGTGAGAGTGCCAACGGTGTCCACCGAAGATTGCCGCAAATCATATGGATCCAGCATCACTGCGAGGATGATATGCGCAGGAGTGCCTCAAGGTGGCAAGGACTCGTGCCAAGTGAGTCCGATTTACTTTGTTCTCAAGTGACAGCTGTCTATATTGCTCAGGTATGCTCTCTGTTTATTTATGGCGTGCCAGATTTTGAGTATATTTCGCAATCCTCTATAAATGTGAAGGAAGCTCATGTCCGGTAGTGGACTATAAATGACATTTAATGATGGTGCGATGATTGTTAGTGATAGAATATATTGCGCGTGTCTTCATCGTCTTATCTCCGTGCGTATGGGATATTTATCAATGATATGCTAAGCCCGGCTTGCACCAAATTCTTAAACCCATTAAAAGATGAAGTTCAACGGTATTTTTTAGAAGTATCAACTTAAATTCGTTTAAGAATTTAACGGCTTTAACTATCGAGTAAAGCATTGGGGCTTTCCATAAACTCGAGCCTTTCTCAAAGGTCAGTTAGGTTACCCCGGGTGTAGCGAATGGTGAATTGCGGACGGCGGTAATCACAAGCATCGGGTGACCTGCATGCCCTTTTGCCTCCCTCTAAGGAATGTGTCATTACTTGACACTATTGAAGAAACCTACGTCCAATAAATGCATATTTTTGGCAAGCTATTTGACCGCCATCTTATCAGGTGGTAAGTGACGTTGCGGTCAAAGATGGAGCATGAATGTCGAGATTAAAATATCAGAAAACACACACGCAGGCGACGTGTTCTATTCCTTAGCCGTACGCATTATAAAGGTTGAACCAAAGCGGCGGTTTTTGGAAAAGTTGTTATTTTTTTGTTTATGCTACGCAGTGGCAAGTGATTAGGCAGCCCACCTGATGGTAAGCTGTAACTATATCCCATAACATTTAGGTGCAAGCAACAAAAATGCAGAACCGCAGGTGCGTTGTCACTGCGAGGACTAAGATGAAAGCTTCATGCCTGTAATTGCGCTGGCTACCATACCCTTCAAACCGGAACACAACAATTCTTTCATTGCAGGGTGACTCTGGCGGTCCCGCGGTGGATACTAACTCTGGAAATCAAGTTGGAATCGTGTCGTTTGGAGTCGGATGTGCTCGCCCCAACTATCCAGGGGTCTACACGAAAGTATCCAGCGTCCGAAGTTGGATAAGGCTGAACGCATACGTCTAAACCTACCTTTAACGACCTACCTGAGTCTGAGTTTGAAATTGTCGTAGATTGTCGTACTTTATATTTAAAATTTTAAGGAACAATTAAACTATAATGTAGGTATTTTAAATTAAAAATCCTGAAAAGGTAAGATTCTTGTTAGTGTGACTTCCATATCTTTCAATTGTATCAACAGTACATACATACATGGAAGTGTAGATATTTTATAGAACAGTCTGTTCTTTCTAACTTCTAACACTTCTTTACTAAAGTGACTTTACATCATGTTTTGAGCCTCCTCATTTAACAAGCGGGTTGGAAATTTTTATATTGAAAATGTACATTGGAAAAGCTACAGCACATTTACTGATATAGTGGGTCTTAGATGGTCCACATCTAAGATAATAGCCATCCAAAAGTTGTTGTTGTTTACTTCATCAAAACTGTAATTGCAAATGTATGGTCTTTTGAAAGGAGGGTTCTAAACTAAAACCTTATTTTTATTCTGAAGCTGATTCTTTTGTGAGATAATTTACTTGATACTACGGAGACAAACTATTACAATTTCAAACTCTGGCTTAATTTTATTTAAGATATTTTACTTACTTTGATAAAATAAAGACACTGTTTACCAAATACGCATATTATTACCTATTTAAATAAAAGATGGAAAGCTATGAGCGTACAGTTGAGTTAAAAACGATTATAAAAAGCATAGAGCCATGTTTAATATAAGTACAAGACATCAGGCAGGTCGTTAACTTGTTTGCCAGCTTTGTAGTATAAAAAAAATGTTACCTATACTAGTCCACTGCTGGGCATAGGTCGTAGGCTTGTCGCATTCAGCATCCACCCGCAGCCTTTCGCAAATCGTCACTCCATCTGGCCGGAGGGCATTCCACACCACTCTGCCCTAGCCGTGGTCTCCATTCAAGAACTTGTTTAATCCATTACCCCAGTAAGTAAACGTACTTTTAGTTATTACTGAAATTTTGCGTGAGAATATTTATTAGGTCATACCTGATATTCGTTACGAACATATCGCGTGTACGTACATGTATCTGCAATGTGGTATTACAAAACAATTATGTATATTTTACCTAAATGATGCCATTAGCATGCTTAATGGAGATCTTTATAGAGTTGAGTGCTGGGCTAAAGAGTTTGGTCTCAAGGTTAATGCCTCCAAGCCCCAAGCTATTGTGATTGGCAGCCATCATTTTGTAACAAAACTGAAGGGCGTTGCTCTACCAAAGTTAATTTTTGACGGCACAATCATAGTTTCAGGACTCTGTTAAGAACTTGGGGGTTTTATTCGACCAAACTCTGTCCTGGTCGACGCACATCGGTGAGGTTAGCCGTAGGGTCTTCTAATCATTTCACTCTCTTAAGAGATTACAAATTTTTTTACCTGTCGAGACTAAGCTCCTGTTGGTTAATTCCCTCATCCTTCCACTGCTAGACTATGGGGACATTGCAAACTTGGACCCCACGGAAGAACTTATGTCTCGGTTAGAGCGCCTGCAGAATCTCTGCATTAGATATGTCTATGGGTTGCGTAAATTTGACCGTGTCAGAATACAGAACCAAATTAAAATGGCTGCCTATACGGCGACGAAGAGAGTGCCACATACTAGGATTATTACACAACATTATTTTTAATCCCACAGCCCCTCTGTACCTCCGCGAGAAGTTTGATTTCTGTCCGTCGGCAGCTCCTCGTTTGCGCCCTCGCAGGGAACTCCAACTGGTAATTTCCACTTATAGTTCAGCCGCCTATGGGAAATCTTTTCGAGTATATGCTGCACGCTTCTGGAACTCTCTGCCAGATGACATTCATAATGCTCGAACACAGGTATCCTTCAGAGAGCTTCTGAAGAAGCACTTTTTCACCAGTCAATTGAGCTATATTATATATATATATATGTATGTTTTAATAGTATTATATTTATTTATATAATATGTTAATTATTGTATATTTAAAATATTACCGATGTACTAAATTAAACATTAATGTTCAAAAATGAGTTGGAGATAGTATAATTTTAGTAGTAGGAATTTAATTTAAGACCTCAATATTGCCTCCACCGCTTCTTGGATGTCCTTTCAGACTGTTTAAGTATTTTTGTAACTCCTGTATTTAGCAAATGCGTTAACGTTGTGCAATACCTACTTAACGAATAATTAGCGCCTGTTTCGTAGTAATTTATCATATCCCGAATCCAAATAAAGTTTTGTTTCCTTGCAAAAAGAAAACAGAACATTCCCCTATTCTAAATTCGGAATTGGCGCTGGCCACGTAATTTCGGCCGGCGCCTTGGCCACCTGAAAAAAAAACAAACAAATCGGCGCACGCAAAAAATGAAAATGCAAATTTCCGATCCGATAAGCCGGAACCGGTGGAAAAGTTAAAAACTTTCCGCTGAATGACAAAACTCACAATGAATACTAACCGAATCCCTTAGCATTTAAATGAACGAGACCTACGGAGTTCTTGTGTAAGTGAAACTTTTTTAATTTCGTTGAAAGAAGCCAGGTGCCCGGCTCACGTCAGCGGAGTTCGACAGGCCCTCCTGTGCCGCGGCGATAAGCCTCCTATATCTCCCCCATTCGGAGAAAATGTAATTGTCTCTTTTTAATTGAGATTCCGTTGATTAGCGATTCCTGTGAATTATGGCGAGGGCCTCCAACTTGATGTAAGTTAATAAAGTACTCTGCCAAATTACTTTTGAGATTTGAGTGTCGATAACGAAAAATATCTGACATGATCGGTACCTAACTTAAAAGTATAAATAACTGAGGCTCTATTTTTGAATCGCTCGCCTCGAGTCGAACGGTTTTCAATATTTTAACACTTGACGCTGATTTTCAGAATTTTTAAACCGTTTCTTTTAGATGTTGGCAATGTTATTAGAAAGCTATTTAATTTAACTGTACCCTATACTTATGTAAGCGTGTATAAGTATATTTGTTGTCATGTGTGATCCAACGAATATATAAATGATTTGAATTTATATAGGTTGATGTACGGAGGTGTTGTGAAGTAGGTAATTTGTCTGGTTGACGGCCGCCAGGTGGCGCGGCCGACCGCGGCGCGTGTTTCGCAGTTTCAGATTTAGCTGACTGGCCGGATGAAAGAAAAGATAAATGAAAATGTAATTAAGCACAAGGAAAACTTTTAAGAGAGCGTTAAAACTTCCTCGGCTCCGGCTACATTATTTATATCTCGCCGGGAAATCTTGTTATTTGTTTGTTTGTTTTATATATTTCCTAATTTAAAAACACTCCTAATGCTGAAAGTAGGAAAGTGCTGAAATTTCCACCATTCAAAGTTGACGCTTTTTGTAATAAGTTCGCCCGCGGAATTGGGAATGACAGTGTTTTGTAAGCGGGCGACAAACTTGTTTGTAACTTCCATCGTGCCGTAGATTTTATACTTTCTATCGGTAATGAGACTCCGTGACGGGAATATTGGTGGATACTATATTTGAAAACTTGAATTTTCCGGACGAACGTTACTAGTCTGTAGTCGTAAAACGTTGACGATGCGACGGTGTGCTAGAGCCGATAGTAAAATTGATAACATTTTGTAAACGATCGACTTTACCGACCAATCCAATCACTAACTTCGATGTATCTATAAAGAAAATTGCAACATGTTTTAATACATTGCTTCTGTTACCGATAATTAATCGCCGTGGAATTTCACCATAGTTAATTAACGCTAAACGTTTTAATTAGGAAGCTACTTAAGCCAATTTAATTTAGGTAGACTTTGTTGCTCTACAGAAAATTAAAAGTAACAACGCAACCGATAGACCTTCTATTTTCTACAGCGAAAGTAATCTGGGAAACAAGAAAAAGGTGGAACTTATTTGCTAAATTACTAGGGTTACAGAAACACCAAGCTCAAAGAGGAATCCTTTGCACGTTGGTTACCGTTTTTTATTTAGCTTTGCTGTTAGGAACGTTAGGTAAGCCTTTGCCATGCCGTTCGATGGTTTTTTTAGACTCGGAACGTTTAGAAAGGAATTCTAAGTGGATGTACATTTCATTACGTACTTAATAAGCCACTTATGTTAAGTAAGGACTACTAGGTTGTAATGAAGAGTATAATTATTTATAGAATTTTAGGTAGGCAGGTTATGATATCTTAATTACATCATAAAACAAGACAATTTCTTAACCAAAAATGGGCTACCTAGCTATGTAATTTAAATATAATTCCTGTAATTGTCAGATTTTTAATTATAGCATAAGGCAACGTTGTTGATTTACTCCGTTTTTCGTTGATTATTTATTCTCTTTTCACCGTTCAAAAGAATTTCCAAGGGCTTAATTACGTCGAAATATTTCTTTTTCCTACTTCTTACAAATTTACCGCCTTCGCAATTAGCTTCATCGTAAGCACGTAGTTGGTTGGAGCACTGACGGTGGATTCAGTTTTTAACCCGCGACGAAAAAAAAAGGGTTTTGTAAGTTTGACGTGTGTAACTGTGGCTTTGTGGCTTTGTGTAACTGTGTGTCTGTCTGTGGCATCGTAGCTCTTGAACGGAAGTACCGATTTGGATGCGGTTTTCTATATTTAAAAGAAAATGTAATGGAGATAGTTCTCAACTTTGTTTCATTAAATCAGTACAGTAGCTCAGTAAATATTTGAGTATATGTAAACTTGGTCGATAATTATCCGACTTTTTCTGTCGGTTAGGGTATTAGTAAACACTTGAGTAAATTTAAAATTATAGCAGTAATGTGCACTACAAGTCTGTAAGTAACGAATACATTAACTAGTTCAGCTTTATAGAGAGTCGTTTCAACCATATGCGTGTGAGTAAATACTAAGCTGAAACTACCTGATGTGCATTATTTGCCGCCAAGTCCTGTAAAGGAGGCTCATGTTTGACATCATCATCATCAGATCAGCCGGAAGACGCTCACTGCTGGGCATAGCCTACCCCCTGCGAAGGCTGATCTTGTGCCATCCGCATCCAGCTAATACTTGCGATCTTCACCAGATTGTTGGGCGCCTACTAACGCTGTCTTCCGGTACGTGGTTGCCACTCGAGATCTTTCCTGCCTCATCGACCATCTGTTTTGCGAGCTATGTACCCTGCCCACTGCCACTTAAGTTTGGCAATCCCTCGGACTAGTGATTCTAGTTTGCTTGCGGATCTCCTCATTCCTGATTCCGCAATGACTCTTCGAGTATAGCCTTTTCCATCGCCCTTCGGGTAACAGTGATTCTTTTTTCTTATAGTTTCCTTCTTATATAATGTTTGACATGGATTTGTTGCACAAACCCGTCTCGCCGCGCAGTCCGAGCGCTGTGGCGCTATTTCCGAAGCACGCGTGCGGGTATTATATCTTCCAGGGGGTGAAATACATTTCTTAATTTTCATTTTTCCGAATCCGCCGTAGCGAGATTACACGGTGAATTTAACGTGACTTAATGGCTGCCGACATTACTCCGTATAACAGAAGAGTAAGTTCAACCCGCCGCTTTTAAAAATCTTTGTTGTGCTTACGTGCTGGGAATGACGTCCTTTGGAGCACGTGTGAGGTGCTCCGAAAATTGAAAATATTCTTTCGCTCGGGTTTTTAATTTGGTTCGGGGATAATCCTAGTATCGTAAGATTCTTTTGGTGTTTCTTATATTTTAATATCCATATGTATAAATAAAGAGGTAAAACTTTTTATAGTGTGTTCCGGGTTTCCTACCGCGTACCTTTGTTCGGTCGTTCGTTTGGTCGTCTCGTAACCATGATGCATGCATCTGCATCGAAAAATCGGGCCACTCGTAAATAGTTTAAACATTAAGCTAAGAGAGTAAACTATTATATTGCTGACAAAGTCCATATTTATTAGTAAGTGTAATGTGCTTATAAAGTACCTGTGACATGAGAGTATGAATAATAATACCTACGTTTGATTGACAGAAATGGGACACATTTTATTTCCGATGGGGGTACAAATTTGCACCAGTTAGACGCAAATGTTCCTAGTGCTGGGCCACTTTGGATTGAACCTTTGGATTTCTTACACATCAGTGACGCGACTCTTTTACGAATCAGAAAAATCGTTAGTGTGAGCGTCTGCAAACATACCTGATGCGCTTCAGTAACGTGGGAGCCCCACTTTGTAGGTAAAGTACTTTCGTCAAATCATTTTAAATGGGTTAAAGTAGTTGCTTCTTGTACGTTTGTATGTCACAGCAAAATTGTGGTGTTACGGTGATGTTTGATGTTTTATATTTTTAAGAACATAGTTTCGATCCTAAGTAAACTACAAGACCTATCTTGCTATCGATATGTACCTACCGGATTCTGCATTTTTGCAATAAAGTGTTCATCTATCTATCTATCTACATACCTAGAAACTGTAATAACTTCATTTTATTTCTGGTTTGCAAACTTATGCAAAAGATTTCGGAAGAGAAGCGATTTCGGAGCCGATAACGTTAGGATATGAACGTCTCCGTAGAGATGCCAGTAAAAATAATGAGGCCAGTAAATACCGGGGAGCTTCTAAAGGCTGTCTCAAGTCTACGTCGTAAGCAATTCGTTCTGTTCGCAGAGTATCAGAGCTGAAGCGGCCATAAAGAGTCCACTGAAAGGATTTCAGCGACGAGCATACTTCACAAAGAGATGCAATTTGCATTAGAATAAATTTTTATTGGAGGCCCCGCTCCGGCTCTGAATGGCGCGCTTTTCAATAACGATGAGCATAAGCATCACAGAGTTATAGGTAATATTCCAAGGTTTATATTTATGCGGTGCAGGTATGCTAGGGATACGACACGATTTCGATAAAGATAGTTCGTATAATAAACTAAACTTAAATGGAATGGATCCGTTGCCACATTCATTTTTAAATACTTAAGTTAAAAAAACTCAAATAATTTTTTTAGGTATCTGTTTTTTGTTATCATGTACTTACCTACTATCTGTCTTAGGAACGGTCTAATCTATTTCCTTTTTAATAAAAATTGGAAATTCTTATTGCGTTGACTTTTAGCCCTAGGACTTACCGACTAAGGGCATTTAGAACGCGAAAGTCATTCACAAAAATTTTCTTTATTCAGGCGATCGAATCTATGGGAACGAGCTAGTTAATAATATTGTACACCCGAAAAGGTTGGCAGAAGTCATTTATATTGAACGACTCCAGATTATGAATGACCAGGTCGTGAAGTCAAAAAGTCACATTACGAATGAAAAACCGCTGGATTGCCGTAATTGAAAATTCCCTGCGTAATATACGGCTAGCAATTTCGGAGTGCGGCCCGGCGTCCTACAGGGCAACGCGCTGCGCTTCACAGCCGACGATTTGCCCTCCTACTTTGAGGAAAATTGGTTAACCTGTCCTATCCCGCTGGGTTGGGTCGACATTTTCATTGATAACTCTCGTCCTCTCGACATTTACTCCTTTCACGTGCATGTAGTATATTCCTGCGCAATTCGCCCATAGTATGTAAAACCTACCTAGAAGCGTATTTTTTGGTCGCTCTATGCGCCTATTACACGTATTGGGAATCGATCCTATCACGTAGTATTTTTATATACTAAAGCTTTACAAAAAACCGTTTTATGTAGCTTGTTGCGGTGCTGAACTTGGAATACGAAACGGTTACCCGTCCAGTTCTCGGACTCTGCGAAAGTTGCTACTAACGCCCTAATTTGGTCCTAACGCCGTTGGCCAAGGCCTTCATTGTCTCGGGAGGCGATGGGCGCCGTGACTGTATTTATTTATTTACAACAAACCAGAGTCGTATCGTTGTCGTGTCGTCAATGCGAAAACGATAACAGGGAAGCTCATTTTTCTTAACATTTAACGATATTATTTAACGCCACAAATTTTACCATTTCTCTTTCGGCCTCGCTTGCAATTTCATTATGATAATCGCATATTACCTTTGCTATGTGGCAAATAAATTTTAAGTGTGTAATAAAGTAGAGCCTACGAGTGTTGCGTGCGACTCGTAAATTCAATCGCATTTTTGCCCTAAATGAAAAAATGCGTGTTAAACAGAATTCGTAGAACACTTAGAGTGAATACCACTGCGGCCACGTACCAATGACTCTTTTCTAAGTTATGTACATTTGTTAAATGATAAACGATGGTCTTATGGTGAGGGAAACATCGTGATGACACCTACACTTTCAGGCTAAAGTGCTCTCGCGCACGAGGGCCCGGGGTCCGCCTTGACCGTGAGTCAGGATTTGGCAGATCAGATGTGGAGCGACTGACTTCTGACCTCCGTAAACCTGGTACCAGGGGAACCTGACCAGATTGGATCATGGTATCACATTCAGTTGCCTGAATGTGCAGGTTTTATCACGATGTTTTCCCTCAGCGTAAGAGCATCGGTTAGCATTCAACTAATTTCCTCCTCCTTTATTAAATCACCTGATATCTGTCGCACACGTATAAGTAAATACGAAGTCAAAACTAGCTGATGTGCATTATTTACTGACGAGTAGTGGCTAAAAGTGTGTCAGTATAATATTGAAACTAATATTGTAAAATAAGTAAAAAAGTTAAATTATTATAAAATTCAACTGACTTAGCACCCGTTCAGGAGTTCATTCCATTGTTCCCCCCATAAAATATTCACCGGGGGCTCTTCCTAAGCTCATAAGCTAAACACTGAATTAGAGAGATGATCCTGTATCTATTTACGGGAACAAAAGTAATCAGGGACAAACAAGAAAAAGGTGGATTTCAGCCTGAGGGTTGCTTAAAAAACCGATGAGCGACGCCAAACGGGCTCCCACCCGCCTGTCAACATTGCCAACCCTTTTCCCTTTTTACTTGGAGTTAAATAAAACGTTACCCATGGACCGTGATGTTGGAAAAACAGAGACTTTTAAAACAAAAGGAATGAAAGCAATGACCTCGATTTAATTATCTGCCATGCCCTAGGCGAGCATCGAATCGCTGCTTGTATTCGATTATTGAATTGATGAAAATAACAGCTGTTCTTATGTCTGGTGGCCTTCTGGTGGTGTTAATGACCTCGCTTTGTATGACGCACAAGGATTGCTTATAGACTGTGAGGGCGCCGTAGGTTATCCTACGTCATCAAGTACAAAAAAAATATACTTTGTAGCGACAGTAGAGGAGACCCACTTAACGTTGACGTTGGTGTACCCGTGCACAACTTGGCACCAAAAACGTTTTTTTTAGTGGCCCATACTTCGATTTTTCGTAGCGATAGTACCTACATATCCTCTGGTGTGGGTTCTATAAGTAGTTTTAAGTATTAGTAATTCGTAAGTATTAGATTTACTTTTAAGTTATACTACTTGTGGAAATTCTCAGTGGTAGATAAACTGGTGAGACAATTTAGTAATAAAACTGGGAATGGTTAAGTTTATGATTTTACATTTATTTTTGTAGGATCGCATGCCATCCGGGGCCTCTACACATGGGTTCGTTTCTGATTTATTTATAGATATTAATAAAGCACGTGACTTTGTTCGTGAAGGACAATACCCCAGGGAAACTGGTGTAACTCTCAGAAGAAATTCGGGTATCGATAGAACGACCTATACTCACAACGTTTAAAAAAGCGTTCATATGCAATTTAATATAATCCATATAAAGTCACGATGTGAAGATAGCAAGAACGTGGGCTAAACGATATCAAAAACACAATCCATTCGTTAAATCTAACAATAACACAGAAATGTGAAAGTTATTAAGTTTCCTTCCTACGGCGAGTGGCTAAGAAATTCCCTTTTTCTTAATTGTATTTTTTGCTGCAGCCAGCCGCGGCTGTAAAGTTGAATTACTCTAATAAATAAGGGATGTTTCATGCTCTTAAAACCCATCATTACCGAGCTAATTACAACAGCGAGCTGTTACTATGCCTTGAGATAAAATAGATGACAGAGGGGCAAAAGAATTAACCGTAATTAAGGCGAACGAAACTCTTTCAGGGGAAAGGGAAAAAGTATTCTTAATTAAACTGAGCGACCTCTGAAAAATGCCCCGTGTTTTTAATTATAACAGTTTTGCTGTTAAAGTGGCTCTTCGCGTAATAAACTGGCTTAGTTCTAAACTGGCTTATGTTAGGGCTGTCTGTTTAGACTGTGAGCCTCGCCGCCTGCAGCTAAAAGCAGAATGCCTGAGGTCAGTATTTGTTAGAAATCTACCTACGTAAAAATATTTATAGATTTAGAACGATTTTACAGACATTTTCAAATAGATGTAGGTATGTAATGTGCTATCGAAAATAGAAAATAAAATGGTTTTTGACAGATTGATAGGGAGTAAATACAGTTCCATTGACTTTTTCAGAGTCAATAAACGAGTGCACCAGCCTTTGAGAGCCCAGTTTAAGACAAGTACACAGGCAATTTCAATTTATTTGCTTCTGAAGCGCCACCTTTTCCTTGTTCCTCGTCCTATTCAAAAGTTCCACCCTCCATAATATTCGTGAGAGAAAACTTAGTTTAAGCCTTTCATTGAGATTCACCTTTGACTTGGAAGACGGTCTTTATTACTTTTTTACTATAGGGGGATGTTCATCTGCTTTGAAGGGAGTCAAAGAAAACAAAGGATTGCCGCCGTCGCAGTTTGCGAGGAAGAATTGAATTTTTAGTGAGGAAATTCAATTACTTTGCTTAATATAAACTAGCAGCTCGGAATTAAATCCGTTGAGGCGTGTGACCTAAACGTTGCCATTTTTGTTGAAATTGATTTATATTCAATAAAATAATTGACTAATTTATTGATTTATGTGGATAATAATAACACCGATATGACGTGACAGAAGGGAAGCCTGCATGAGTTGGCAATTTATTTTCTTGTACACGACCTACACATTCACACAGATATATCAGGTCTGGAAATCCACCGTTATTTTGTTTGATTTTGTACCGCGAGTCACAGTGACAGTGTCAAAACACGCAATTTTTATGCTTCACTCATGAATTTATAGAGTACCTGTTCGTTTTATCAGATCCGTGAACACCGAATGTAGCTGTAGCTTGTGATTTTTTAAAAAACCTCATTATGTTTATGGAGATTTCGAATAAAATCTTCATGGCCGCAGCTGAAGCTATTCGAAGTATAACAGTAAGTAGGTACCCGGAAAAAGAAAAGATCATCGCGGTTACATAAAAAAGGCTCACAATGCAGAACGTATTCGAGTTGAATAGCTGGCCTCGTTTCAACAGAATTTCCGAAAGGGGGCATGCAAATTTGAAAACCGCGGAACATACGCTGTTATCAAGTCACTCAATTATGACCAACGACTTTGTCAGGGCAGGCAATTAAAGTATTAAGGCCCTAGCCTGCTCAAATTATGCCCTAGCATAATTTGAGCATGACCAGGTAAAACTTGCCTGGCGTTGTACGAAGCTATCCGAACGAGCGTTGAACTCCAAAGTACCACTAAGGAACCTATATTATTGAGGAAGAAGGAAGTCAGCATCTTTTAATCGCCGATACCTATGTCAAAATAGGTAATAGGTGTTTGCTTTTTTTAAATTCCGGACTGGAAGTGTTTTTTCATGTGGTAATTTGGATATTACGTTACGTCTGTAGAACATCATTATTAAACCAACAAAATGCGGTAAAGTTTTATGTTGTAAAGTTATATGATCTAGATTTATAGCAGCCTCCGCTTCACAACCTTATCATAAATTAACCGAATACCTGTTGGGTATGTATCCAGCAAAATTACTACCCAATCCGGGCTGAACACTTCGCCATTTATGTCAAAGATAAAGTTAAACAGAAGCAATTAAATGCACAGATAGCTTTATCGAGCGGTCACCTGGCGGAAAGTTCGCGGGCTTGCGAAACTATTCCACTAAATATTGGGCCCCTAACAATGCACGATTTGGTGCCAGCAAGCAAAAACCGACTCAATTTATGGGCGAAACTTACCCGGCCCGAACGATAATCGAGCAGACAGTATGGGTTTAAAATGCTTTTGTGACAACAGTATAAGTATACTGTGTACACTGTGACCTAGTCATACCAACAACGAATTAGCCGATCACTTAGTCCACACAGTCTTATGAATTATCATTATATGGTCAGGTGGAAAACTAATTTGTTAAATGGCTATACCTACTGTGACACGATAGTGTCCGTAACGAGTACATCCGTGGCAACTTTTGCGTGAAAGATATTCAGGTAAGATTGAGGACGCTCGCCTCCGCTGCGCTGGTTGGGTCACGTGTTGCGTGAGCCTCAAGGATACGTGGAAAACTGGTATCTAAACCTGCCGGTATCAGGGAAATTTCTTTTTAGAAATAAGCAGCGCCTGTTGTGTCTTCTATACTGTTATATTTCTCTGTATATAATTATTGTGTACAATAAACAGTTAAATAAATAAATAAAATAAATAAATAAGAGATCCCGCGGGTGGTCCAGGAAGCGATGGATTGACATAGCTGAGTCAAATACGTGAACCAATGGCCTACGATACGAGGATACTGAAGATGGTGTGAAGGAGGAAAAATAGTTAAGAAAGCGGACTTTGACATACGCCTGGATCGTATTGCTGACTAAATAGTATCTATACTTTCTAAAAAGCACACTCACTCTGGTACAGGTACTAACACATCTTTATTGGTGAAAATCAGTGCCCATAGTACTTTTTCAGATTAATGCATTCAGATATAGTAGTTTCAAGTACGCTTCAGCCAAGGTATGGAATGATCTTCCACCTCCAATTCGGTGCCTAAAAACAATGCACGGATTCAAGAACAAATTAAAAGTACATGTGCTGAGGGCACAAATAGATTCGTAATAAACATCGACATACCATCACAAAAGTGCTGTCTATGTCTATGTCTATGTCTACATGCGAGGATGCTGCGTAGAATCCCTTATCCTGAAATTTGGCTTACTGTACATACCCAGATTTTAAATTACGTATATTTATTATAATTTTGCTAGGTTGGACATTTCAGGAGACTATTATCTAATTATTTTGACATACCCACAATTATATTTATAAAAAAAAATTGATTTCTAATTTCTAATTATTCATCTAATGGACATTATCTATTTTATTAATGTTATTATGACATACTATAGTAATACTGCACCAGACATTAATTCACTTAGACATTATATCTATTTAATGTTATTATTTTTGCGACACTCGACTCGACTACTTGAAGTTGCGGGCGTAAATGAATGGCGAGTAGCGGGCAAGTAACTGTCTGGCACGGAACGGAAGTTTATGACGTTTAATCTTCACTTCACACTTACACACGTTGTATATACCTATATCTATTACATTCTTAATATATACTATTTTATTTATTAAATATATTATTTTCTAAACGGAAAAACGCACGTAGTAGGGGTAGCGGTCCGGACCTCATTCCGCGGGACCCGCGGAAGACCAGCGCCGCGGCTTTAGCCACGGCTCATGCTGAGTGAGATCCTTTTATCGACCGGGAGGGCCACAGCACGGCAATGCCAGTGTTTAATTAAAAAAAATTACATAATTTTATTTAATAATTTGATTTGATTTTGTATAATTGTGTGTGTTGATATGTATGTAATTTTTGTGTTTCAATGTTGTGTTGTGGCGTCCAGTTCATAATAAATGATTTATTTATTTATTTATTATTTATTTAGACATACGAGGCGGGCAATTAAATTGAATATCAGGATAAACAATCTGTATCCAACCAAATCCATTGAGTCTTTACTTATAAAATTTATTATACAAATAAAACGAACTATTAACTCATTAGATGTATAACACAGATAGCTATATTATCACTGTGAGAACAATCTTTATTTTCCAGTAATTATAATGGCCTCATCCTTCAAACCGAAACCAGTCAATGCAAGAATTAGCGCTTGCCGCTGAATTAGTTGCGACCATGGAATTCGTCCAGGTGATAGATAGGTTGTACTCAATTTATTTTGCTAACCTTCTGTAATAAATAGTATCTAATTGCCATTAGATTCTTTATCTAAAACCATACGAGCAGAATGTAAATATTTTAAGAGACTAAAATCATAAATCATTCTATGACCAAGCCGTGCGATAATATAGTGCTATGACACCTAATCAATCGATATTATGTCGTTACTCGATTATAATCAATGCTTTATAGACTTCATTTCGCGACCTTCAGAGGAGGTTAAGTATAGACTTAGATGCCATTACTTTTAATAGGTACCAATGTCGGTACCAGTAATAAAAGCTGCATGTCTATCTGTAAAATAATGAGCAATTAACACCACCCACTCACTGCCCACTAATGTCAATTAGTTGACCAAATCTGAAGTAGGGTTTGATTTATGTTTGAAAAAATAAACACTAATAGTTATTTCGATAGTTAGCTATATTTTTATATATTACGCAGTGACAAACAAGCAGACAGCCCACCTAACATTCTATAAAAAAAAAAAACATCTTGGCGTTAATGTCCCGGTTGTGCTCTCGAGAACGAGGGCCCGGGGTCCGCCTTGACCATGATCCAGAATTTGGCAGGTCAGGTAATTACAGTGGAGCGACTGCCATCTGACCTCCATGACCCTGCTACCAGGGGAACCTGACCAGATTGGATCATGGTTACACATCCAGTCGCCTGAATGTGCAGGTTTCATCACGAAGTTTTCCCTCACCGTAAGAGCATCGGTTAGTATTTAACTAATGTACATTACTCAGAAAACAGTCATTGGTACATGGCCGGTGCGGGATTCGAACCCGGGACCTCTGGCTTACGAGTCGGATCTGTAACCGCTCGGCCACCGACGCTCCGACGCACGACGACCTGACATTCTATACACATAGTATAAAACAAAGTCGCTTCCCGCCGTCTGTCCCTATATGTAGGCTTAGATCTTGACGTGGTAGTAACCTCTAATATATTTTCAAGCCCTCGCCTATTAGTTTCGGACTGGATTATGATAAAGAGCTAATTTTTTTTAGGATAAGATGTAATAAGTAGACTGATAAACAGACAGTAGCTTTTATGAGTACCTAAAATACTCATCTTATCTGTTACTCATCATCTCATGGCTCATCAAAAGCTCCCGGCACCTCCCGGAGCACTTAGAATGCGGAAATCTGGTATCTAGGATAGAACTTGCACACAAACTACAGAAAAGTTATGAAATCTGTCACTTTCACTCCCCAGCCCCAGTAAAGGGTAGGTATCTTGTTTATAAATTGTATGTTTTTGGCAGTCCTGAAGTTGTAGTAAGTGAAGTGTAAGTGAAGAAGTAGGTTAGGGCAGTGATTACGTTGGTCGCCATATTCCGTGCCCCGAGACCAATCACGAACCTTTCAGACCGAACTGTCCGATTATAATATTCACATTAGATGATAATATGAATGTTAGATCACATTTACAGTAATAAATTATTTACATTTTTAACTGAACTCACTTAAATATGGATCAAAGACTCGGCATGTATCTCTTATCCTGTTAAAAGAGACCCGAAGTCCCGAGGGACAAAGTACAAGTTGAAAACGCCTCCGGTAAAAGCTTTGTTTTTTGTCACAATTTATCAAAAACATGTTCATATAGAGCAAAACAGAGTTCTTTCTTTACGAAATTACGAAGGAGCGACGTAAATAATGTTCGGAGAAATATTCTTGGAAATAATTAATAGCAATTTACAATGTAAATTGTAAAAGGAAAGGGAAGTTCAAACGTTCTACGTTTCAAACGATAACAATACAAGTAAATAGGTATAAATAATGTAAGTAAACATATTGTAAACATAGATACCACTACAAAGGAGAATAATGTTAATGTGACTCCATTCTATGCAATCCTAAAGCTGCATTATTCAACATACTCCACGGTTCCTGTTGTTACTGCATATGTTTTCAAAAGTTGTGATGGCATGGAATTTTGGAAGATACTTGCTGTAGACTTTTATACGTGATTGTTATCACAAAATAGTGAACTAAGCTGTTTTTACTTTGTTTTGTTAAACAGGGTGTCCCGTAAGTCGACGTCAAGCCGGAATCGGGTGATAGTCCAAATCATAATAGTTAATAGAAAAATAAAAAATAAAATCTAAGTCTTGAATTTTTTAAATTATAGGCATTTCTTTTTTTTTCGAGAAAATGTACACCCTGTGATGGTTTTTTAACTCTCTGTTGCTACAAATCTTAACATTTTTTCAATTTTATTTTTTTTATGTAATCCCGAATAGTGCTAATTTAACCTATTACTTAGAATTCCAAGTCAACTGCTCCAGCTTGGAAGAAAGTGTCACATTATGCCGTACAATGAATAGACAATTAATATTTCGTCCAACTTTAACAGACCTTACTGAAAAAAAAAGAACTACGCCAGGTTGGCAAGTAGCACTAAAAGTTGACGCATTTAATAAGGATTCTAAAATGGTATAATACTTGCTACATTATTTCTTTGATTACGGGGAAAAAAAAAATCCTTCAAGAAACCCAGTTTCGAAAATTTTTTCTTTACCTACTAAAAATTATTCTAGTGCGTTCAATGGAATTTTTTTCCCCCGTAATCAAAGAAATAATGTAGCAAGTATTATACCATTTCAGAATCCTTATTAAATGCGTCAACTTTTCGTGCTACTTGCCAACCTGGCGTAGTACTTTTTTTTTCAGTACAGTCCGTTAAAGTTGGACGAAATATTAATTGTCTATTCATTGTACGGCATAATGTGACACTTTCTTCCAAGCTGGAGCAGTTGACTTAGAATTCTAAGTAATAGGTTAGATAAGCACTATTCAGGATTACATAAGAAAAATAAAATTGAAAAAAAGTTAAGATTTGTAGCAACAGGAGCTAAAAAACCATCACAGGATGTACATTTTCTCGAAAAAAAAAGAAATGCCTATAATTTAAAAAATTCAAGACTTAGATTTTATTTTTTATTTTTCTATTAACTATTATGATTTGGACTATCACCCGATTCCGGCTTGACGTCGACTTACGGGACACCCTGTATAGTAAAGTTCCGTCGATGAAAGCGTGATCCTGTATAAACTACTTTTTGTTAACATCATTTTGATTAAAATGAAACATCCTAGTGGTGGTGGTTTGCAGAAGGAACCTAAGGAATACGGCCAAGGATTGGAACGCATTACCCCGCGAGGGTGTTCCCTGATCATTATAATCTAGACGCCTTCAAGGCAAGAGTGAATAGGCTGTTCCTAGACAGGCATGCTCCATCATCGGCCGCATCGTCACTTACCACCAGGTGAGATGGCGGACAAATGCCTGGCTAGCCCAATAAAAAAAAAACAAAAAACAAAAGAGAATCTCTTTCTTACGAGTACAAGACGAACTCTTGATATCTTTGGAGATATTGATTCTTAAAAAATCCGTTCTAAGTTAGCGCCTTATGATATTCCTAAGCATTTAGGAGTCACAAAATCGGTTAAATCGGTGTCATAAAGATAAGAGTGGCGAGTTTAGTTTTTACTTACGGTTTGTGTTTGTTCAATGCTTTTCTTGTTAGAAATATTTTAAATCGACTAAGGCGTTGATACTTTTAAGCGACATACTTAAGTTTTAACCCAAAATCGACATGAATTTATTAAAATTCAATATTCAATTCAAAATTCCTTTATTGATTAGGATATTAAATATCTCTTTCAATCGTCAAAGCACGTAACTACAGGAACACAGACAATAAATCAGAGACAGTTAGTGTTTACGACTGGGTTGATAACGCAAGTTATTATTTCCTAACATCAAAAAATGTAATTTAAATGTTTTTAGGTACCCAATTCTATGAACCAATATGTTTTTTACGACTAAGATGTTAATTAATGCATACGTGCAACCTGATGCAAAGTACAATCCTCAATACATAAAGCTATTTCGCCCATTAAAACTTTCGCCATATAAAGCTATTGCCAATTTGTTACGTCTAGCACATACAAGCGCATTGTTCGTAGAGTATTTTCGAATATTATAACTAACTTATATTTTAAGGAGCGTCGATGGCCTAGTGGTGAGAGGGTCCGACTCGTAAGCGAGAAGTCCCGGGTTCGAATCCCACTGCCGCCATGTACCAATGACTATATTCTGAGGTATATACATTAGTTAAACACTAACCGATGCTCTTAGGGTGAGGGAAAACATCGTGATGAAACCTGCACATTTCAGATAACTGAATGTGTAACCATTATCCAATCGGGTTGGGTTAGGTTAGGTTGGGTTAGGGTTACAGAGATCAGATGGCAGTCATTCCTCTGTAATTACCTGATCAACCTAATCTTGGATCATAGTGAAGCCAGACCCCGGGCCCTCGCTATCGAGTCTCGCTATATTTTGTAAGTACAGCCATCAGAGATTGAACGAATGAACGTTTCATGCAGAGAAATGGGCCCCACACTGCTACTACTGCTATTATTCTAAAGGGATCCAATTGCTCCGCAGGCGACGGTACATTAGTTGGCGGTGAATAATGCAGATCGGCTAGTTTCGGCTTCGACGCTCTACGAAGTCCACTTTGTGACCATTTTTGTTTCCTTTTTATAATTTATACAATAAATTCGATTTTAACCCATATATTTTGCAATTACTTGGGTAAATTAGCTATAATATTATTAAATAAATGTAAATGAAATTATTATTATGACGCGAACATTTTACACCTTAACAAATTATACACCTCCTCATGAATCACTCTATCTATTGGTGAAAACATATTTCTTTTCATTCATTCTCATCCGAAGTGTGATAGATACCTATGTGATGACTGGTTGATGGGTTTGGGAATCGCGGCGAAAACCGCATGAAAATCTGTTCAGTAGTATTGTTGAGCTTATCGCGAGTAGACTTACAGACCAATTGTTTTATAATATGTAGTTATAGTATGTGATGCATCCATTATCGAGGATCCGCCCACATTTCTTTTCATTCACTCACATCGGATGTGTGATAGATATGTGATGATTGGATGATTGGTTTGGGAATCGCTTGAATCGAATCGAGTTTCCAACGCGGCATCGGGGAGTTGGGACAATCGGAAATCGCCCCGTAGTGGGTTAAAAATGTAATTGATTTTCTTTTCTATATTTTTACGAAACACGATTTATCATTTTTGAGGCACAAGGGAGGGACAATAAGGTCGGTATTTGTTGTAAGGTATTCGCTTATAATACTTTTCTCAAGCAGGCGTGGCCTGATGGAATGTGATCACCGCCGACAATAGATACCTGGAACTCCCGGGAAATATCACCAATGTGTTGCCGGCTTTAATAGTATTTGTTTAATATAGCGATGTTCGAAAAACCTGAGGTCGTCTGCTGTCCCTTAAAGTCCGCGTCATCTAGCGGATCTGCCATGCAGAGGTCCCGGGTTCCAGGCCGAGATGCTAGATGCTAGATGGCGCTGTATGAATTGTCCGAGCATATTTATTTATTTATGTAGTATGAAAATTTAATGATAATATACATATTACAATAGTTTTTACCTACAATATCTCCTCATAATATTAGTACACGATTAGAATTTGACATAGTATATTACGAGACCCCTATTAATGGCCCCTACCAATATTTTTATGCCATACGGTTGGCAAACAAAAAAAGAAAGTAGTCACTGCCGATAGACTTTAGCAACACTAGGGGTATCGTCAATATATTGCCTACCTCAACAAGTTATTCTTCCAAAAAGGCAAAAACTCCTCCACAGCCAAAGCTACGATTCCCCAAATCCCCACCTCATGGAGCTCTAGAAACCTTACTCACTTTCAATTATGGCCTGCTGACTACCATATTGCCATCGAGCGAGCCCGTCGCGAGAACCGTGTGTCCGCTTATTAGTGCATGCACAGCGACGGCGGGCGCATATTAAAATTGATTGCGTTTCGCAACAATTGAAACTGTCCGGGAGTGGAGCCGGCGCAAAACGCAAATTGAGTTTCGGGTTGGCGGTGTACCTGCCGACGCGATGCAGCGCTTAAAATCTCCATGAGGCCTACACACACAGGGTGTACATATTGAAACCTGTCGATGTCGATGCAAGCGATTTTAAGGTGTGTATCGATCAATGCGCTAGATAATATACGCAACCTGATGTGATGTAGATACGGCGGAGTAGATAGGGGTAGACCGCCTTTCGTACTTTGTCCTAGGTTGAGTATAATGATTAACATCTTAGATGTCTTATGTGCATCAGTACCTCCATAGACCAGATATTGAAATCATTTTCTGTTGTCTATCTTAATCACTACGATCTACTGCGTAGCAAGTGGTAAACATATACATTAATGCGGATATATCTAACAGTGGTCACAACTTAATTACGCAGCCCTAGTGTAGATTGGAGGATTTCTTCACGATCTTTCATTCATTGTAAAATATTGGTAGATGCATTGTGCACACAGAGTCTAAAAGTCCATAGTTTAAAATTCAGAACAAAAAGAGTCGTGCTACTGCACAGTCACTTTTGAATTTGCATTTAATGGTAAAGCATTGAACATTGAATGGCCATTCAATTTTGTTTGTAGCAATTAAAAGTAATGGGAAATAAAACTTCTTGCAACCGCATAAAGTCATGCATTATGTATAGATGTAGTATGGTGTTTAAAAATAAACATCGCTTTGAAAATGAAATCGAATAAAACTATGAATGTCCAACAAAGAGACGTGGCCATCAATGTGTAAATATGTAAATTTTAGATGGACAAAATGTACTTACATGAATATCGGCAACGTAGAGCGGAATAAAAATTCATGGAGTGTTACGCAAATACGGAGATACGAATACTTTTGCGAGTTGTTGAGTTCAAATGAACGCGTTTTAAAGTAAATACTTGGAGCAAACAGCCCTCAAGATAGACGGATAGTATTGAATGGCGTAGGGAGCCGAAAAATGCAGCGAAAAATGGAGCGACTGCCATCTGACCTCCGTGACCCAGACATCAGGGGAATCTGACCAGATTGGATCATGATTACACATTTATCAGTGATGTTTACCTCACCGTAAGAGTATCGGTTAGTGTTCAACTAATGTACATAACTCAGAAAAGGGTCATTGGTACATGGCGGCAGTGGGATTCGATTACGGTACCTCTCGCTTGCGAGTCGGATACCTTACCTACTAGGCCACCGACGCTCTCGGTACGTTCCATCTCTATCAGCCTATAATAGTCCACTACTAGAAATGGTCTTCCAGAATGAGTTCCAATGCACCCTGACGACCTGAGTGGTTCAGTGGTCAACATGCCGGTCTGCCACACAAGAGGTCCCGGGTTCGATTCCCGGTCGGGCAGAAATTGAAATGATGAATTTTAATTTCTGTTATGGGTCTAGGTGTTCTATGTATAATAAGTATGTATTTAAACGTATTTAAGCAGTTATCTAGCACCTTAAGCTAAGCTTTGCTTAGTTTGGGGCTAGATGTGCTATGTATTTATTACCCTATATGAAATATATGGAAACTTTACAAATTTTGTTTAGCTCCATCACAAGTGATGGAGCATCGCAGTTATTAAATGAATTCTAAAGATGGTAATACTGGTTTAAACATATATTTTTTTTATATACTTTTAATTGTTGTTTAAAATAAGTAATTGCGTATTACTTATATTACAGGTATAAGTAATTTCTGAACGCGAAATAAAAAAACTGATCACTTACAAAAAAATGCATTTCCAAGACGTAGTACGCAAACTCTTCTTAATTTCAAGAAAACAATCACCTTCCTTGTTGGCAGCTATTTTTCCTGATTAGGTAACTTGTTCGAAAGTTTGTGGCAAATTTTTGGCGACAGGACAAGAATGATGGTCGGAGCAGTCGAGTGCGGCCGCTTTCGAAAACAGGAAATTACGTGCTAAAAAAAGCTACATCGTCGATGTAGTAAGGGGTCAAAATTCAGTAGATTACTATAAATAGATAATTATCGTGGTGAAACCTGTACATTAAGGCGACTCAATCTGGAACCGTGGTCGAATCTGGTCAGATTGCAGTCACTCCACTGTAATTACCTGATCTGCCAAATCCTGGATCATGATCAAGGTGGACACTGGGCCTTCGTGAGCGAGAGCAGAACCGGGACATCTTCAGAAAGGCCGGTCTTGTGCCTTCCGCATCCCGCTGGTACTTGCGATCTTTACTAGGTGGTCGGTCCACCTTGTTGGACGCCTACGCATGCTGCGTGTTCCGGTACGTGGAAGCCACTCGAGAACTTTACTAATAGATGACTTATTTGTATTCGGATGTATAAATGTGAAAGTGTCATAAATAGATCAGTAGGCGAATTATATATCTCTGTTGCTAACAATTCTCTGTTTATTTATTTATTTAAAACTTTATTGCACAATAATACAATTGGCGGACTTAAAGCCATTAAGGCTTTATCTTCCAGTCAACCAGTAGGCCATGCATCTTTTGCCTCGAAAACATTAGTCGCCTTGTACGACACCCATGAATGTAAGGGGTTGGTGCTATTCTACTCTGCCGGACACCACACGGCCAATTTTCCTTACCTATTTTGATTAAAATTAAATTGTATTGACGCCCTGAGTAATTCAGTTTGTTAACGATGAATGAAATGAAAATGATGAATTTAAATTTCTCTTACGGGTCTGGGTGTTGTTTGTATTTAAATATATATAAGTAGTTTATCAGTTTTCTGGCACCCATAACCCAAGCTTTGCTTACTTTTGGCTAGATGGCGCTGTGTTAATTGTCCAAGAATATATAATATTATTTTTATTTTATTTAAAAATACCAATACAGAGCTTAGTAATAAAAGTAACTCAATAGACACTGATTACACTCAGAGTGACCTTAATCGAATCCTAAAACCAAAGCGAGGTTGGCTAAGTTGATAACTGCCCTTACTTAAATTTATTTGTCCAGTAATTTTAGTATACATTGTATTTAAAAATACCAATACAAAGTCTACATCATGAAAGTAACACAATAGACACTGATTACACTCAGGGTGACCTTATCCCATGATTGATTGTGACAAATCGGACCCAAGTACATTTTCCATTAGCCAAATGAAGATCCTTGTTGAGATAAAGAAAATGAATTACGCGACAATTACTGGCAAGTCATGTAGAAATAACTTAAAATTAGAATTTAGAATTTTGTTACACATTTTTTGTTTCTTATTAGGTTCGTAGTACTAAAGTTTCCACATAGGTCACCGACATAGCCCTAAGGATAGCCAGGCTAAAGTGGCAGTGGGCAGAACAAATGGCCGATGGGGCAGTAAAGTTCTCGAATGTCGACCACGTACCGAAAGACGCAGCGTAGGTAGGCCTCTCACAAGGTGGACCGACGACCTGGTAAAGATCGCAGGTACCAGCTGGCTGCGGATGGCCCGGGACCGGCCTTTGTGGAGATCTCTGGGGGAAGCCTATGCCCAGCCGTGGGCGTTTTTCAGCTGCTATGATGATGATGATGATGATGAGTACTAAAGTCTTATACGATACTAGCTGTAGTGGTGTCCTACACAAAACAATATTAAACTATATTTATAAAGATTTTGTTTTGTATTAAATAGTTCTTTTGAAGTGCACGCCGTCTGCTTTTCTGATTTTGCCCTGTCTCTTCCGTAAGTCTGCTGTAAAATATTTCTTATGGAATAAGTTGTACCTGTTGTGTTGTTAATTTTAATAACAATATTGTATACCTGTTATTGTGCCCAATCAACGGTAAAATAAACAATAAAATAAACTTTTGAATGACTAAATATGTTGATGGAAATCGCATTATAATAAATTGCGTAGTTTAAAATATCTAAGCGAACATATATTCATAGGGATAGACGGCGGGAAGCGATTTTGTTTTATACTATGTAAAGAATAACCAGTAATAGTCTTTGATCAACTTAACTCGTTGGTAACAATAATATATTTAGATCGTCATCATCTTGGCGTTAATGTCCCGGTTGTGCTCTCGAGAACGAGGGCCCGGGGTCCGCCTTGACCATGATCCAGGATTTGGCAGGTCAAGTAACTACAGTGGAGCGACTGCCATCTGAACTCCATGACCCTGCTACCAGGGGAACCTGACAAGATTGGATCATGGTTACACATCCAGTCGCCTGAATGTGCAGGTTTCATCACGATGTTTTCCCTCACCGTAAGATCATCGGTTAGTATTCAACTAATGTACATAACTCAGAAAACAGTCATTGGTACATGGCCGGAGCGGGATTCGAACCCGGGACCTCTGGCTTACGAGTCGGATACTGTAACCGCTCGGCCACCGTCGCTCCGAATATATTTATGAGTGGCTCAATGGTCAACATGCCGGGCTGCCACGCAAGAGGTCCCGGGTTCGATTCCCGGCCTGGCAGAAATTGAAATGATGAATTTTAATTTCTTTTACGGGTCTGGGTGTTCTATGTATAATAAGTATGTATTTAAAAAGTATTTAAGTAGTATATCAGTAATCTAGCACCCATAGCACAAGCTTTGCTTAGTTTGGGGCTAGATGGTGCTGTGTGAATTTGTCCATAATTATTTTATTTATTTTTTATTTTATATTTTAAAATATATTTATATATTATAAAATCCAAAATCATCATCATTACCTTTATGATAACTAATAATAATATCAGAATTTTTAACTTCGAATTTTGTGATAACGATATATGTATTATATCATTTCATTCATTTCAGATTCATTATCTATTGGAAGAATTATCCAGCCTACCTTGAATTATAGGTAGGCTACATATTATTATTTTCTAAGCGAGCGAAACTGCGGGACATCAAAACAAGCAGATAGAAGAAAATCTGAACATTTAAGAATAAAGTTCTTCAATCTAATGGAAGATAAGTAGATAGGTATTATGCTGTTTATTAATTTTGGCTTTTAACTTAATTTTCACCTTGAAGACCGTCTTGTGTTTGATGACAGCGCCCTCAGAAATACGAAAGTTAAAACTTTCCAGCAAACTTTACTCTTCAAACTCAGTTTGAAGGACAGATTTTTCGAATGAATTAGAACGAGTGATATTCCCGTCGTTACTTTATATGTTTCGTAAATAAACTTTGCTGCTCACTTAATTCCAAGTTTCGAACTTCAAACACGAGTACATCCAACTTCGGTTTAGAAATGTTTCTCCTGTAGACTTCACAACATTTTCCAGCTTACAATATAATGTTCACGTCAAATTGGTATCTAAAGTTTTGGAAGGAAGTTGTTCCATCCATAGAATACTCGTGTATTCCAAGGCTAAAATCATAAAAGAAGCTTTCTTTATTTCTTTAGTCATAAACAGTCTTGTACAGAATAATATTTCAAAAACATATAATAAATAAACACCTATAGTTTTCTACATACTATAACAGCAAACAAATACATCATAAAAATAAAGTAAAACAAAAAGATAGGTATGAACAATTACATGGGAGGAATTCTTCTTCTTGTTTGGACCCCTCTCGGAGATGTAAATCCTAACCTGTTCAAATCTTTAAAGACGTGTTCTTTAACAGTACCATATATTTTAAATTCACAACTCATCAACGGTAGAGATCACGGTGTTGAAATTATAATCATCATGCGTCAAACCGGCATGGTTGTGAGCTCGCGCGTGAGGGCTGGAGGTCCGCTTTGACTTTCATCCAAGATTTGGCAGACTAGGCTAATACAGTAGAGCGAATGCCATCTGACTTCCGGGACGCTGTTAACAGGGCAACCTGACCAGATTAGAACATACTGGTTACACATTTGCCATTTCATTTTCATTCGCGTCCCTGTGGTGCTTATGTGCTAATAGACACCGCAGGGGACTGAAGAGCTGGCTCGTTCCTCGGACAAAGGATAAGAATTGCTATCCAACGAGGCAACGCAGCTAGCTTTCTGGGGGCCATACCAATGGACAGCGTTGTGGATGAATTTTTTAATATGTTATATTTTTTTATTTGTGTTTATTATTTATTTCTTACTTTCTTAAGGTCTTTGTTAATATTTTGTCCGTGACTAAATATTTTTTTCTCTTTATAACAATTGAATTGATCCATATGCTTCTTTTTCTGACACCACACGGCCAACCAACCAATACCTAGCAATATCTCATTAATTGTTTTCAATTAGCACATTATCCATTTCAAACACAACATATATAAAAAGCTCTGTGTTTTATAATATACTAGTCATTCAGAAGCAACGTTCTTCGCGTGGCGTTTCCTACTCCTACCCTACCCTGCCCCTACAGCTGCTCTACACTTACCCGACACCTACCCTATGCCTACCCCACACCTACCCTACACCTATCCTACACCTATCCTACAGGTACCCTACACCTACCCTGCACCTACTCTACACCTACCCTGCCGTCATAAGAAAGAGTACAGTAAGTCGTGATTTTGGCAAAATTGAGTTATATACACAGAAATGATCGCTGAAAAATAACGCGTCTTTCTGTATAGGTTTCGTTGCTGTATTTTGTTTAAACAATACAGTATATCTGAGTAACATGTTAAGAGTTGCTAAGAAATAGTACAGTAAGTGGTTAGGTTTTAGTTGACTTACTGTATTATTTACTGAGAATATAATATAACTAACAAACAGTGCAGTAAGTAGATAATATACCTTACTTTATAATAGCTTCATGAATAAATTGAACTTTGTGAATCCTAAGAAAGAGTACAGTATGAGTTCCACATTAGGATTAATAAACATACAAATAATTTTACTAAGGTAAAGCACAGTACAAATTCCATACTGTATTATTGTGTAGTATATGTTAACGGTAACGTCACTAAACTCTTAGAAAAATAATACAGCATATTTCCATACTGCACTTTTTAATAGTAAAGGAAAATTATTTCTTTCACATTGAAGTCTAAAATAAAGTATGAATGAATCTTACTGTACTTTTCACAAGTTTTGGTAGGTACTTTTACGGGCTGGGCGTAGGCGATCGTGAAGAATGCACAGTAACTAAAGTTGCTTAATCGACGGTTCGCCGTGGTAAGGAGCAGCAGACGTTAGCGTTCGGGTCTGCGATATTTTCCCGCGGAAGTAGTTTACTGTAACTAAGGTTGGCATGAGCTATAGTGGTAAACAATTTTATGCAACAACAACCCTACATTAGTAAATATTTTAGACAAATTCGTATAAAGTGAAAGATTTCAATTATTTACACAAATAATATATACCTACCCACCAGGCATACCCTCACAAGTTGTGAGTCCTAACAGTCATGCAATTTGTTAGTTTGTACCTTAGTAACCACCGAACCACCATAATGTTGTATGACTTTTAAAACCCACAATTTGGCCCAAGCCACAGAGATTCGGGACTTGACATCGGGGCCTTTATCGCCGGACTCTTCGTTTTCCATACGGATGGTAGGATGGTATTAAGATCCGTGCTGCAGCTATCTATATAAGTCATGGAGGCGCGGCCAGAATTTCCGCTAAATGAACATCGAGTACAATGCGAAACAAGTAAGGGCTCAGCACTGAACCTCGTTGAAAACCGGAAAGGGATTAGTATAGCCTACGATGGTTATGACGACGGCTCAAGTTTCAGCGTACATATCCTGGATAATCTTAATGTAGGCCTCGGGCACAGACATTGATCTCAGAGTTCACCAGATTATCTCCTGAGTAACACTATCAAAGGCCCTCTGCAGGTCGAGAAATGCAAAATGCAAAGGTTGATTGAAAGGTTGAATTAGTGACACTCCTGGAGGACCCCGGCGGAGTCTCAGGTCTATAATACGTTCGAATAGCTTCATTGTGTGGCTCATAAGTTTGATACCCTGATAGTTGCAGCACTTTTGCACACTGCTCTTTCTTTTATAAATTGGCGTAATAATATTTATGCGCCACGCGTCAGGTATACGCCCCGTAGCTATGATCCTGTTGAATAGCTCAGTGATCCCCATTGTTTTCCAGATTTCTATGGTTATTCCGTCATGACCAATATCTTTTCCGTTCTTCATATGGACCAGAGACTTCTTCACCTCATCAGCCTCATGCCAAGGTTTGCAGAAAGCTGTGGTGATCGCACATAATTGCTGGCCACGTTAGACAATTCCTTGACATGACAGCACCAACAGTCTTTAATAGAGTTTACACTTATGAGCAACACGCCGTCCGTGCCTTTAACTTATGGTAACACACTTTGTCACACTTTTGTGACTTTGCCAGCTTGTAGAGAAACTCTTTAGAGGGCTACAGTATCCAACACATTGTAGAATGGAGCCAGCTGGGCCGACCGCGCCCTTGCCACCGCCATTTTAGCTTGCCGCTTTGCTATTTCTTGAAACATGCCCTAACTGCTTCCTGCACTTCACTATTTCACCATCCCGTGTCCTTGTCAATTCTTCGGCAGCCTTTCGACGTGCCGAATACTATTCGTCCGAGGTTGAGGATGGATTTCTAATAACGACACTAAAGTTTATTGAAGGTTTGCCCTTCACATTCAAATCGCGGCCGTCGGATGCCTTAATGAACTCCTGGCTCTTGCTTTTCAGAGTTCACCACTTAATATATGGTTCGTAACGTTTCGCCGTAGGCCGTCTACTAATTATCCGGACTTCCATGAGAAGGACTCGGTGCTGTGAAGTGTGGCATTGGATGATCTTGTATACATGGCCAATGCCATGTCCTCAAATCAGCAGATAATCGATCTATGATTGGTGCGGGCCACTTTTGGAGGTGATGAGGTGTTCGGGTATTTTCTGGAATAATGTGTTGACAATGGTCAAGTCGATGGCCAGAGAGTTTTGGAGAATATCTTCTCCCTCACTGTTTCGCTGGCCGTAGCCAAAGCCACCGTGCACCCGACCGAACTCCTCGCTCCTGCGGTCTACGTAGCCGTTGAGCCGTTAGGAAAAAGTCGGTTCGCCTAAGCCTCATCCGTCTGTCACCTGGAGCACCGCGGTCAGGTGAGGTTGGCTTGGGCCCATGAGATAGTGATTGGGCCACATATGCCCCTAATATTCTATTCCTATGTATTAGGAGCCCATTGGGGCCCTATAACATATCATTCCAATACTAATTCTGAATAAAAGCGTACTTAATTTTACTTTAAAGCAACTTTACTTATTTCTAACATTTACTACATAATAGTACAGTATGTAAGGTACATACTGCACTTTTACTTCTCAACAGAAATTGAATGGCATTACCTCTACTAATGGCCGTGTGGTGTCCGGCAGAGTAGAATAGCACCAACCCCTTACACTAGTGGGTGTCGTACAAAGCGACTAATGTTTTCGAGCCAAAAGATCTACAGTCTCCGTGGGCTGTAAAATGGGCAGCAGCTTTTTCCATTATTATATTTACAACACTACGACCTACAACCCGCCTGCCAAGCGTGGAGATTATGGCAATAGCCTCCCGTGGCTGTGATGATGATTATAACAAAACTATCAACGTACCTAAAAGTTTTTTTATGGCCTAGGGAGGCACATGGATGGACGGCTCACCTGACGGAAAGCGGCCACCGTCGTTCGTCGTTCTGCAATCTAATGGGGAGCGGACTTATTAAACTTAATTATCATAACCAATTTTTAATATAACATTTTAAATAGTACAAAGTTTTAATTAATTGTGAATCACAATCGCGATTATTAGCAGATATTTCAGATGTATTTCGCGGGTTTGTTGCCGCTTAACTTGTTTTACGAGTAGACTGATATTTCGACACAGTAGGTAGGAACTTGACTTGGAGCACAGCTGTGCGACTAGATCATTGTCAAGGAACGACCGACTTGTTTCTGTGGTAGGTGTTAAAATAAAAGGAAAAAATTATCCGCTAGAAGTAACGTAAAAACAAAATTGGTTGCGCGGTTGTGGAATAGGCTTGTTGTAGAGTAAGTACAACATGGAGTTCTTCACGAATGTGGTAAAAGGTTTGTCCGGGTCGGCAATATGGGAGTCATTAATTGCAATCACCCGTAGGCTACGTAACTACGGTACCTGTTTACCATCACGTTGTCCGTAAGCTTGTTTTCCACTTTACTAACAAATCACATATGATTTGAATATCTTCATACTTGAAACTTGGCCTTAATAATAACGACAGCCTTCCGTTTACTTAAAGGAATAATAGATAATAGATACTTTAATAATTAGCTCACGAGTTGACATAAATTTCAGGAATTACTGATATTTACGACTTTGGAAATATGACACTTGACACGAAGGTGTGATTTTACGGTCACGAGTTATTTCTACAGAGCCACAAACTTATCTGATCCGGTGACTAAAACTGGAACTATGTGTAGCCATTTTGAAAAGTCTTGTTGTTGTCAACAACGATGACGCCCTCCACAAGTCATTGAGGTATGTTTGTGGCACTGTACGAACGAATAGACAAAGTAAATATCGCCGTAAGTCCTAAGAACACTTTCGAGAGATTAGTAGGAAAAATAATGGAGTGCCAGTGGCCTAATAGCTAAGGGATCCAGCCCGTACCGCGAGGTACCGGGTTAGAATCCCAGCGCTGCTAAGTACCTCTTTACTGAGCTATGTTCATTAGTGGATGCCTTGTGATGAACCTGCATATTCAGGCGACTGAATGTGTAACCATGGTCTAATCTGGTCAGATTCCCCTGATACCCCGGAGATCCGAGGGCAGTCGCCCATTGTACTTACCTGATCTGTCAAATCGTGGATCGTGGTCAAGGCGGATCTCTTGCCCTCGCGCACGGAAGCACAACGATATCGATTATTTGTAATATTATTAGTGGTCCCCTGCTATTTTCACCACTTTCCAATCCGAAACTGTGCTAGCATTCGAATATACCGCGGATCCTGTTCCTTTTGACATCAAATATTCTATAGGATTCAGCAAGAACGAAGCTTCCTATTTACAATGAATATTCGAAATCGGTTCAGTAAATACGAAAATAAATTATTCAGTTTTATATATCAATACATACATAGTATAAAGTAAAGTCGCTTCCCACCGGCTGTCCCTATGTATCTATGTACGCTTAGATCTTTTAAACTATGCAACGGATTTTAATGCGGTTTTCAACAATAGATAGAGTGATTCAAGACGAAGGTTTATAAGGAAGAATCAGAATGATAGATATCGGTAAAAAAGGTATACGCGAACGAAGTCGCGTCGGGTCTACTAATTAGTAAATATAGGTTAGAACGAAAGGATTCCTAGGATAGTCATCAATTGCCAGTATCTCAGTATGTCCTCCCTATGGTATGATTCCTTTTTAACCTCCGACGAAAGAAGAGGGGCGTTATATGTTTGACGTATGTATATGTGGTTCTATGTATGCGTGTGTCTGTCTGTGGCAGCGTAACTCCTAACTGGATAACGCGATTAAAATAATCGAGATGGTTCTTAGCTTTGTTTTATTAAAATCAGTTCAGTAGTTTAGGAAGTATGATGTTAACATTCTGGATTTTTTTCGTCCATTTTCGGTCAGCTAGGTTACTTATAGATTTTCATCTACACACTGTTTTCATAGTTAATACCAACCAGTTTCGTCGCAGACTGTACGCTCTCTGCTAAGTTGTAGAATTGAACGGGTGTGCCGCTGCAGGTTATCAGAGTAGGAACTTTGGAAAATATCGCCCAGTAAGGAAGTTCAGTGTCTTCTTTGTCGAAAGTACGGAGTTCACAGATCTCAGCTTCACCCGCTATGGGCTATGTTACGGGAGGCAAGCGTAATAGATCTACAAATTGTTTTTAATGTATCGAATTTCAAAACGAAAACTTCTATTGGCTTAAAGATGTTTAATATATTAAGAGTAGACCGCGTCGGCTCAGAAATAGAAATTGAACATCATATTTATTGTTAATTCATAATTAAGTTTTCATTTTTCTTATCGAAAGTTATTGGCAGAAAACTGTAAAAATGCAAAAAAAATGCAAACAACAGCAATTATTTGAATTTAACAAATATCAAAGAAGAAAACGGCCTTCAGTTCCATTGAAATACATACTCACTTGAAATTTAGCTACTGATTTACATACGAACAGTCAAAATTCGGGAATCAAATTATAATCTAAACCACGTTCGCAAATTACATAAAAGTAAACCTAATAACCCTCTGGTATGCATCAAGTGCAGTACAGCTAGCGTTTACGATTACTCACGTAGCCTTCACTCCACACCACCCGAGGTACAAAGGCCGACAGCTCGCCCTTTGAACTGTATCCCACGGCTGGAGCTGCAGTCGTGACGCGCACACAATTACAGTTTTCAAACCTCCGATGGGTGTTCTCTCAGTTCGGTAGTGCTCGTACGGTCAGCAGGATCAAACTTGGTAGACTGATATCAGAATGTTGTAAGTAGGGGTCTGTAGTGAGTGGGGGTTTCTGCTGCTGTTGGCGGGGTTTTTGGCTGATAGTAACCGGATGAGTAGAATGTGGAATCAACCGTATTTTTTGTTGATTTTGTCAACATTACGATCTTCAACCTATCTGCCAAGAGCGAAGATTATGGTAACGATGTTGGAGTTTTGGAAGATTATGGAGACGAGATTGCCAGTGGACATTGTGATATTGTAAACTTTAAGAACTGAAAGAATGTATTATTCGCACTCAGGTAGATGTTTTCTATCTGTGTAAGAAATTATATCTCAGTGACGACAAAAGGCATGATGATGAGTGGAAATAATGTAGCATAACTTTTAGTTTTAATAATAGATATTATAAACCAGTTTTGCCAATTATCTATCTTCGGACAAAAGCTTCAAGTGGGTTTAAAATACATAAATAGCCGTGCAGTAAAATTCAAACACAGAAACGCTTTCAGCAACAAACTATTGTTACACTGGCGTGCCTCATATTATATTCACGTGTTGCCAAACCTCTTACTGCCAAAATAAGAGTAGACTTAGGATAAAGTATCGGATAGTGTAAATCACTGTCTATTAGGTCGTCTGCAACCGTCTTTATTTAGTCTCGGGGGCCGTGTGCTCAAATAGCTTTGTTTTCCGTTGATAAATAAGTAAAGATCGACTAATCGTGACTGATATCAGTTAAGGCTATAACGAACTGTGGATAGTTGTAATGTTTTCAATTCATTTCTATTTTATTTTGTTAAATAAAAATTTACATATTATTATTGGATACAATTTTTAATTATGTTGGCTAACCATTATTATTTAATATGACGTTACCCTAGTTAAATACATATTCGGAATGTCACAATGTTATTAAAACGAGTTTTACATAGGCTATGCATTATTCTTAAAATAATGTTACAATTCAAATTCAAATTACAATATCAAAATGTTATAGTTTTATTATAATACAAAATTACTGATTTCATAGGGATATACTTAGTTGTAATTATTTCACTATTTCTTTTAATGGTCCAAAGGTAAAATATAAGAGGTACCTATGGCGCAGATACTAGAAAACCGGAGGAATCCACCTCGATGAGTCATCATCATCATCATCATATCAGCCAGAAGACGCCCACTGCTGGGCATAGGCCTCCCCCAGAGATCTCCACAAAGGCCGGTCCTGTGCTTTTCGCATCCAGCTGGTACCTGCGATCCTTACGAGGTCGTCAGTCCACCTTGTGGAAGGCCTACCCACGCTGCGTCTTCCGGCACGTGGTCGCCACTCGAGAACTTTACTGCCCCATCGGCCATCTGTTCTTCGAGCTCGATGCGTATCAGTCCCTTATCTATTTCTTTTTCTATGCTTGCATTGTAGTGCTCCGGTTTTAAGCCAGCGCAATAACTGTCAAGAGGCAATCTTAGGCCTCATAGTCGTAGTGGCCGCTTCTGCGGTGATCGCTTTCTATCAGGTGGGCTGTCTGCTATACAAAAATCTATGCCTTCAAAAACCTCCACACGCCTAGTTAAAAATGAAAAACTGAAGTAAAATTGTATTATTGTCTATTAATTTCTTACAGATTGACATGTGTAACCATAATTCATGATTCAATCTGGTCAGGTTCCCCTGTTAGCAGGGTCACGGAGGTGAAATGGCAGTCGCTTCACTGTAATTACCTGATCTGCCAAATCCTGGACCATTTTCAAGGGCGGACCCTAGGTCCTCGTACGCGAGAGCCCCATCCGGGACATTAATACCAAGACGATGAGATGATGATTTTGTTATGGATTGAGCAGCATTAAAAGTATTTTCATGAAATTTATCATGGAATTAGTTTCGATTCTGGGAAAACTGCGTCGTTCTACATTGACTTCAGAAGAAAATGTATGAAATAATTTCTTAGGATGGGTCCAAATCTCCCGAACGTGCCGTGAATGCGGCATCGCGGTTCGCGAGATTTGGTCGCACCCTAATATTTTTAACATTATCTATCGCTCTTCGTTTTCCAATAAATAGGATAAGAATGTAAAGAGCCGATGCTCTACAAAGCCGAATCAGCTGATGCGAACTGTTTACCGCCGTCATCTGTGAATATATACATGAACCTTACCCTTAAACAACTTTCGCACAGCACAGTTCGCAGTCACCGCGTTTCCATGATCCGAAGCATAACACGAACTTTCATATCTAACTGCGTTTGCTCAAGCTATCAAAGTTTGTTCCGTAGACAATCCAATCGGGCACGAGTTTTGCATGCAAACTTTGACTGCGGACTGTTCGCGCGATGTCAAAATGGATCCGGACGATTGGGCCAATTAATCGGTTTATGGTTCGGTTAAGCAAGTCGCTCTTGAAAGAAGGCACTGGTCTAGTGGTAGCGTGCAAGCGATATCGATGTCTAAGGTTAAGCAACGTTCGCAGGGTCCGGGAACTGGATGAGTGACCATTTCATACTCTCGTTAGGTGTACGGGTGTATCAGGTACTTCTTAATATCTACTGTTGGCGAAGCGAGGTTTGTATTTCTCCTGCTAGGGACTCTAAGGCGCTGTCCTAATTAGCAATTGCCGTGCGACCATGGTCGTACGACGGGCGGTTTTGAGGTCTCCTATTTGTCGGGCGACGTCCATCGTACGACGACAGTCACACGATTGTTTCCAAGTAGGACAGCGCCTAAGATTGTCTCGGGAGCCGTTTTAACACTCCGTGACGGTAAATCACTCTTCTTCGAAGAAAGTATTGTGTATTGGCATTTGGATAATTTATTGAAATTTGTTTATTGCTACGCTTCCGCACACTGCCGGCCATAGAACATATTTAAAAACAGATGATGTTGTTTACAAGCGGTGGTGTTAGCTGCTGCGTAAGCCTCGGGGATATGTCGGAAATAGGTGCCTAAACCGTCTAGTTTCAGGAAAGCGGCCCCGGGGAGAAACATAAATTAACATCACCGAGTCGGATGCGAGAGCCATCGGCTTACGCCAAAGATCAGACAAAGTAATAAAGAAAGAGCAAGAACGGACCCTGGCAGAAGCAATCCCTCCCAGATGATGAAGATGATATTTTTTACAAGCAGTACTTACAAAATTGGTATCCTAGTCACAAGTAATAAAAAATTTGTTAACACACCAGATCTCTTCAGCAGACTCTTTGGTAGGAGTCTTGGTATACACAGCTTTATTACTTAGGCGCAAAGCCTTTCATCTCAGACTTAGTTTAAGTGTAATTTAAAAACAAACTCTTTAAAGCCTAATGGCTATGCCGCTAAAGTTATTACTTAACGCATTATGTCACTTTTACTAGTTTACGGCATCCATAAGATATCATAAACAGCAACAAAGTAGCTTTTGCTTTATGGAAACAAAGTTGGGCGCCATTTCTGCGCTTAGGTACGGCTGGTTGACGTTGTACCTATCACATCGCATGTTTAGACAGTATGTAAGTACCTATTAAACGTATTTATGTACCTTTTTATGTATGTCACTAGGCCGTGTGGTGTCCGGCAAAGTAGAATTGCACCAACCCTTCGACTGGGTGTTGGCGACTAATGTCTAAAACCAGAAAAATGCTAAAGCTCTTTAAAATGTATCGGGGAGAGACCAAATTAACAACCGGGTAAGCGGCCGACAAATATTTAATACAATGATAAAAGGTCGGTATAATATTTCGTATTTTTTTTGTGCGCAATGGGACTTATATTTCAAAATACAATTTTCGCATTCGAATTTGGTTATTGTTGGCTAATGTAAAAAACATTTCTAAATACGTTTATATTTTAACGCTACATTTTTTCGCCACAGTTTAATGCTTGATTTATAGATGAGTAAACATGTACACCGTGTTGGCCGTGTGGTGTCCGACAGAGTAGAATAGCACCAACCCCTTACACTCATGGGTGTCGTACAAGGCGACTAATGTTTTCGAGGCAAAAGATCAAGAGTCTCCGTAGCCTGGAAAATGGGCAGCAGCATTTTTCATTGTTATATTTAAACACTGCGATCTCCTACCCGCTTGCCAAGAGTGGAGATTATGGTTATAACCTCCCCTTTCGTGGGAGAGGCCCTAAGTCCTGCAGTAGACTGTTATGGGCTGTGATGATGAAACATGTACACACGAGTAGTTCATTAATTGTTTGCATACGATATCATCTAATTCTGTTTCAGCGTGGTCAGCACCAGATATGCGTGATAACCTGAGCAAATACGGTGGCCACGGTACACAATTCTGTACATAATGTTCTAAGCCTTACATAATATTTGATGAAGTACATTGATATAAATCGTCGCTAGATGTGGTGTATTTGAATGATGCAACAATAATTGTTTAATACAGTTATTTTTTTCTATTGTTAAGAGAAGCTGTTGAGGAGCATCATCGGTGTCTGAGTGTCCGAGTGGTTAAAGTATCCGACGCGTAAGGGAGAGGTACCGGGTTCGAATCCCACTGCGACTTTTTTCTGAGTTATGTCCATTAGTTGCATGCTTACCGATGCACTTACGGTGAGGGAAAACATCGTGGTAAAACCTGCACATTGTACCATGAGCCAATCTGGTCAGGTTCCCCTATGGTCACGGAGGTCAGATGGCAGTGGCGCCACTGTAATTACCTGATTTGCCAAATCCTAGATCATGGTCAAGGCGGTCTCCTGACCTTCGTGCGCGAGAGCACAACCATGACATTAACGCCAAGATCTTTTTTTTTCGTAATTTTAAAACCACAAACAAAAGTAATGCAATAATTACACACCACCTCTAATAACAACGGTGTAATTCGACTCAAATTTCGTACAAATTTTCCCCTCAATCGCTTGTTACAGAAGAACCATTCTCGCAGTACCATTTATTATAATCAATCAACCCACCAAGCATCTTAAACGGAAGCGACCGCCAGCCCCCGTTGGAACACTAAAACACATGTAAATACGTATAAGTATTTAGAGCTATTTGTCTAGGGAGCACCCGTGTTTACTTTTGCCCATCAGTTAGAGGGGACTCTAATGTGACTGACCACCGACCGGCCCAAGGGGACCCGAAAAACGCCCGCCATCTATCCAAACCCATTTGTTATTCCAACTCGTACAGCCAGGGTATTTGCTAAACGCTATCTACGCTTGGCATAAACGATACAGCACTGTCTTGTGTTCGAAACTAGGCCTTTAAAAAGATAAATTAGACAGAATACCTAATTAGTGCTCTACAAATTATAGTATTCATCTTGGCGGTAAGTATAACTCTAAGTTAGTACAACAAGATTCTGTTACACTAACCCCAAATAATCATGATTACCGAATGAGCATTAAAAAGTTTAAGTAAGAATGATATGGCAGTCAAACTATAAAACAAATTACCCATATAATATTATTTTATTATTAATTGTAAGATGATTATGATGATGATTGATGTGAGATTATGGTTTATGGATTGACATACTACATGCAAGTTTGACATTTTATTACCTATCTGTTTTAACATGACTATACTATTAATTTAATTTCATGACATATTCAACTGTTTTATTTTACTCACAAACAGTCCTTTTGCCATACCAAAATTTGGTTAAATGTGTGTTAACGATAGTTACGACAATAATGTACTTTTCTCGTCACAAAAACTCAAACTACATTAAATCGAAATCGTTACAGAAATTCCCTCCCAATAAACCCTGTCACATCTCATTCCCGATTCAGAGCCTTAGTTCTGCGTTCGATACATTGATCAAGCATACGTAACATGTGGGCTACAGAAGCCCTCGCATCCCACAATTAGCTGATTACACTGTGCCGGTTTAATCTACACGAATACATTAGGCCCACAAACTTGCCTTAATATGAATGCTCGACGTCATGTATTAATTAATAAAATCGATCTCATTGATATTCCAACTGTAATTGCGAATTAGTAACTGTTAGTGTATGTTGTAGTTGATCGGCTTTAATATATTAGGTTCTGAAATAAATATAATTGTGCATATTGTGAATATTATTTCGTGTGTGCAAGCAGTAGGTTTTTATGCTACTCAGTGACAAACGAGCTGACAGCCCACCTGATGGTAAGTGGTAACTGTCGCCTATAATAAGTATTGTCCATATTAAAAAAAAAAATTGGTAAAGTATTTATTGACTTAGGCTTGCACCAAATTCCTCAACGCATCGAAGCTGATACTTAAACAAAAACTTCATACAAAAATACATTAAACGTCATTCTTAAACGTGTTTAAGAATTTTATGCAAGCCGGCCTTAAATTTTGACATGATAATTTTAGCAATATACTAGATTTATTAATGTAGTTTGAAGGTCAAGAATGTTTTACTAACACAAATATGGACATTGTCTGAAATAAATTGATTTTATTTTATTTATTTATTATTGTCAATAATGTGTTTAGGTGGGCAGCACTGTCTTTATAATAAAATGGTAGAGTGGCAGAGTCGGCAGAGTCAACATCAGAATCAAAATTCCAGAAAACGGAGTATCATTGACAATATACCTACATATATTGTCAATGATGCTCCGTTTGCAACTCGACAAGTCTTACATTATGTAGATTTTTTCTTCACAGCAATAACACAAAGTGGAACCACACTTTTTACATCTATCTTGCCGTTGTGACGGAAAACCCGCATAGCCTATGTCGTCTGCTACACTCCTCAAACAAGAAACAACTTGTCCGGCTACCAGATGTTTGGCCGCCTGCATTTCATTTGAGGTTTTCGTGTGGAAAATTGCTTAGGTACGAGAAATTTTATCTTTTTTTAGTTTTTATACTAAAAGTATGTTAATAATTTTGTAAACGAAGTTAATGATTTGATTTTTTTGTTTAAACGCAGTTTAATCAGTTAGTAGGACTCTGTCAAGCCTGAGGAGTCCGACTGGCAGATTACCATCGCTTTATCTATTTCTGCCCTCTAGCAATAATGCATGCATTTTTGTGTTCTGGTTGGAAGAATAAGGTAGCCAGTGCAATTACGGGCATGAGGCATTTCATTTTAGTCCTCACAGTCACAACGCACCAGCTCTGCATTTTTGTTGCATGCCTCCTAAATGTCACTGCGTAGATAAATAAAAGTTACTTTTCCGTATTTAGTGTTCAAAAAGTCGTAAAATCGACAAAACCTTTTAAGTAATCGAAAGCGACTTTTCGTCCAATTCGCGAATACGCGCACATTAATCGCGTCTTTGTTGTCTCAGAAGAAATATGACCATTACATTGTTGAGATAAGGGTGAATATGCTATATTAACTTTTAGAAATTAGCTTGTCGCTACGGGTTGATCGTACGGCAATTACTACTTTTAGTCAAAACTACAATTTGCTAAATAAAAGGAGCTAGTAGATGTAATGGGGAAACCGTGGCTTTGGCAGTTTGGCCTATTTGCAGCCAGATTAACGTGTTTTACGGGATCGGTTATGCAGAAGTGATACTGCATTTGGCGATGTAGGTCAGATTCTGAGGAAGTCAGTTTGTTCTAGTCATTGATATTGCTAATATACATAGGCTACGGTAACTACAGCTTCCGAGTACTTTCTTTAATCGCATTGAGAATCGATGCTCTCTTTGATTGGCTCTGTATTTACGATGTAAATACCGAAACAATTTAAAATATTCGTATCGGACAAATCACTATTCCTTTTTCTTTAAAATACCAATAATTGTGGTAGAGTGGACCAATCTGGTCAGGCTCCCTTCCCCACTTAACAGGGTCACTGAGGTCAAATGGCAGCAGCTTTACCTACTATAATTACCTGATCTGCCAAATCCCGGATCATGGTCAGTGCTGACCCCGAGCCTTTGCATGCGAGAGCACATCCTGAATATTGACGCCAACATGATTTTATTATGACTTTAAAATATGGTGGAGTTATGCCACTGACTTGGATAAAAATGGAAATTTTCATTTTATGAAAAAAACGTAGATTTCACGTACCTGTGCTATTCGAAGCGTTTAAAACCCGCATAGCCCTTTGTACGAGCACGTTTTTGCACGCCAAGCGGGAAAACAACGAAACAATCAACTCGCTCTGGCATGTTACAATGGATACATTTTTGCAGCACCCTTTCAATTTTCGGAATTCAATTTTTCGATACGTTAAACAATTCAAACCTATTGTAGAGCTAGGTGCTGGTTTTTTGCGAGTTTTAGGCAATCAAGTATTTTAACTTGAATTTAAGTCAAGTCCTATGTTTCATTTATTATTTTAACAATTTCCCTAGTAACTGTATAATAAGAAAACATTGGTTATCGGTCTCCCAAGCACGTTGCCAGTAGACCAGTGCCGCTTCTAAAAATACATTTGAAACAGTGAAATAATTGGCCGTGTGGTGTCCGGCAGAGTAGAATAGCATTAACCTCTTACACTCGTGGGTGTCGTACAAGAGATAAAAGTTCTAGTTTCCGTAGGCTGAAAAATGAGCAGCAGCATTTTCCAATATTATATTTATAACACTGACATCTCCAACCAGCCTGCCTCATCACGGAGAACTCGTTCGGTCTCGTCACCTCGTTTTATGCACCCGGTAGCGTAAATTTTCGTCTGCATTACGCACTTACCTTCATGCAAGTAAGAGATTGAAATTGGTCGACGCGGACGAAGTCACGGGTAAAAATATGTTATCATCTTGGCGTCAATGGCCCGGTTGATCCATCACCTTGATCATGATCCAGGATTTGGCAGTTCACGTAATCAGGTATTTTAGAAGAGCAACTGTCACCTGAGCTCTATGGCCCTGTTAATAGGGGAACTTGGCCAGATTGTTTCATGGTTATATATTCAGTCGCTTGAATGTGCAGGTTTCCTTACTATATTTTCTCTCACCGTAAAAACTAGTTACAAATACAAGCGATTGAAATTAAAATGTACATTGAAGTAGGTATACGTTGGCCTATAGTAATTAGTACTAACAACATTTTCTTTTTACTCCATATCTACATTGGAACACTGAGCACCAAGCCCTAAGCCAACATGTTCTGGCCAAAAAACCTGTCACATTACCTTCACAAATGCGTAACACTGAACTAAAAATTTACTGTGTGAACACACCTGACTCTTAACACCGCTTAGCCATTTTAGGCCACAATAAAGCACAAGGTACATAATAAATTTTAAAACGCCACAGATAAGTGCACTCCGCGGTAAAATTTAGAGGAAAATAAATAATTTATAACTGCAGATAGCAGTATCAGTCCAAAAAACTGTTTGACATAGTATCCGCAGCTGTTACTCATATAAAGACTGTAAGGCACGCATTAAAAGCCAGCATGGTGCTAATAAAATTATATGAATTAGGAAAAAAATAGCGTCATATAAAATGTTAAGCTTCCATTCCAACCTGTGATATTTGTTCGTTAATATGTACCTTTTTTTGTTCATACGAAAGGCGTACCACTTAACTCGTACCATGTAATACTAGCCTTTGCCCACGACATCGTCTGCGTGTTTGTTTATTGCATTTTATAGCCTTTTACTTAACGCATAAAAATAGCTAATTAGCCAGTAACGCATCAGTTCAGTATCGTCATTTAAAATACACGTAAACTCCGTTTTGCGACAAGAGGACAGAAATAATCTTCAAGATCTTGAAAGTCATGCTTTTTAACTGATCAGTTTTTGTTACAACTTTAAAGTTATTTTTTATTTTGTTCATAAATATAACATTTCATTAGATATTAGTATCATCCCTTGACTATCCATACAGAAATTTTTCCCATTTCATGTTCTTCCGGGATTTAATGGAGCGGATTCTTACGTCATATTTTTCTTTAGGATATACAGAATGAGTGTAGTAGTTCTTTATTATTTAACTCAAAGCAATTTCATTATTAAGAATATGTGGAGGTACGGTATACTTTTAGGACCCACAAAATACAATAATTTGCAAACATTGGAAATTGATATTGCAAAGTTCATAGGCTGCGGTGGGTGCTTACCATCAGGCCGACCGTAAGCTTGGATGCCACGTTAGTGGTATAAAAAAAATAAAAAAATGCGACTGCATTCTTTGTGATCCATCAATATCTTGGAGGAGAGATAACGCAAAAGATATTAATCAGAACAGCGTTATAAATACATAAGTTTCTTTATAATTAATGTGACGCATAAAATTTTAGCACTATGTTTATGGCGGATAAAATGGGAGTAATTACGTTAGATTTATTCGCGAGTAAATACTTCCGTTCGGAAGTGCAGCTGTCCACGGCGCGCTGGATTATTATGCTGCAATACACACGGACCGGCTTACTGGCATTAAATCTAGATACTATTATCGTCTGTGCCTGTAATTGTTCTGACTGCCTTATGCTCTAAAACGGAATACTACAAAGGAAGCAGGGTTTATTGGCGGGAGAAATATATAAGGGTGTGGTATCCATTCAAACGGTCTCCTCAGGCTGAATGATATGTCGAATTCGCTACAGATTGTCGAAGCGTATGCCTTCCATATAGTACCTCCGTTTTCATAATCTTCCATTTCAGTACCACGATCTATAACTCACTTAGCAAATATGAATATCGTGGCGATGTTATTAAGAAAAAGTTCAAATCTTAAACTGGATGATTAGTAAAGGCTATTCAATAAAAAAGTGAAACGTTTTCATGACTTTTTGTCGACTAATCTACTGAATACCACTGGCTCATGGTATCCCATTACCACACAACGACGTCTCGGTCATAGTATAGACACATCAGACCTACTCACGGGATATGCCACACGTATTTGCCAATGGCACTTTGGGTCGCGCAGACTTCTTGACCCTCGACCGCTCTTCGCCGTCCCTTCAGCACTTTCCCGTAACTAGCTGACAATACTGCATAATCTTCTGATATGTCGGCCAGCTCCTTACTTCAGCCCTTCCTTCTCTTCACGCGAAGTTTCGAGGAAGGAAGGGCTCGTAGGATCGGGCGGTGTGTCTCTCAGCTATTCGGAACTAGGTTTGGGCGCGGGCCCGCGTTCCCGCCGACATTAACCTCGAGCTCCCACAGCCGCCGAGTTTCGCAACATAATTACCATTGAGCTTTGGAAAGGAGTCCGTATCAGTGCGCTGGATTTCCCATTATAATACCAACCCGGCTTCCAATGCGGTGCCCCAAAATTATAGACTCACAACCGTAAGTTAGGTCCAGTTAATAGCTAAAGAGCGTAATTGTGGCCTTATCTATAGATGGCTGATAGAATCAGAGTTGTTCATCAACGGTAATTATGAACGTGGTCTCTCTGGAGGTTATTAAATTATTAGCTTAGAATGTAACTGTAAGATATTTCGATCGACGAGTAGGTACTACCCGAATTACGTCTATGCCTATTTAAAGAGATGAGATGATATCAGTTAAATAATAACTTTTTCGACATTTACCTATATCCAATCGAAAGAATATAGAGTTATGTCAATATAAGCCCGTATTAGCTTCCTAGTTTACGTAGCTTAACATCCGATTTAAGACCACATAATTGAATAATTCGGAAATGATCGGAAACTGGCTGTTTGAGATTGACAATTATTATTTAGTTCAACGAGTTCTTCGTTGCGAAATTTCCAGTAAGCCGTATAGCATGCGTTTAGGGCTTAAATCTTAGACCTGATTGCGGTTAGATATAGGTTACCTAGGTATTATTGATACGTACCTACGAATAGATATTTGCGTGCAACAAATTGTCTTTTAAATGTATTCCAACGTTGTTTGTAAATAATTTATAGCAATAGCGATTGATTTTGATTAGCAGGAGATAGTAAATACCTGAAGGCGAAGCGAAGTCATTTCGCAAAACGCTTGCAATGTTGTTAAAAGTAATTGCTTTATGTACTACAATATCATTGCTTTGAGCCATTTGTTTATTCTGCGCCTACGCAAACCGTGGATAGATTTCCATAGGTATATGATAGGCTTATGTGCGTGGTTATTTTACTTGCTTTCATAAAGAAGAATTCACTTTTCGGTTCGGTTAAATTATTTTATTCATAAATCGAAATGAATACTTTGTAGTGTAGGGTACAATAATACATTTCTTTTTTTAATGCGAAATATACGTAAATAGGTATTCATAAATTAAATGGATTGAGGAATCCTTATCGCTCTGGCCTAATAAATCAATAAATAAATAATAATTTATACAAGTATCAGAAAAGTCCTACAAATTGTTAGTAGGTAGATACAATAACTTAATCAAATGTTAGTATTAAAGTAATATTTTCTTGCAAGTTACAGCAGTGTCTTATATGCAAGCAGTCTAGCCTGCCGGCAATTATCGCCAGGACGGTGTTGGTGCTGGCCCGCACCCTGCGCACCAGAGACGCACACCGCTTGCGCATTGTGGCAAACAAGCAATCGGTGCGCACATCCGCGAACAATCCTAGGCGCATCTGCTCGCCTGCCCTACCTGCCCTGACTCCTGCTCGCTTAAGGAGTTATAGATATGCAGCCCCAAGCAACGCCGTTCGCGCTTCTCAAGATATGATCTACGAGCATTTAAGGAAGAATAAAGTTGTTATAGTGTAATTTAAGAATAAGTACATAGGGTAATAGTGCCAGATGAAGTGGTTGATGTAAACTTCCTTTGTCAGGAGGGCTGAATGAAAACGATATACCTTTTATTACCCCCGCCAGGGGCTATTTATTTATTTACATTTATATTTGTGGACAAATTCACACAGCAGCTAGCCCCAAACTAAGCAAAGCTTGTGCTATGGGTGCTATATAACTGATAAAATACTTAAAAACTTTTAAATACATACTTATTAAACATAGAACTTCCAGACCCGTATCAGAAATTAAAATTCATTATTTCAATTTCTGCCCGGCCGGGAATCGAACTCGGGACCTCTAGCGTGGCAGACCACTGAACCACTCAGGTCGTCAACTCAGGCTGTTGTAATTGGCAAAGGGAGTAAGACGGATGGCGTCCGACCAAATGGAGACCTCAAAACCACCACGGACGTATGACCGTTACCAATTAGGACAGTGCCTTAGAGTCCCATAGAAACAATTTGTTCTCCTATTTTAGCAAATGCCACTGCCCCGCGTGCACCAAAGCACGTGCTATTCCAACGTTCTAATTTAAAATTCAAATTTAGATTTTCTACTGAATGGCAGACGTTGATTCACGGCTTGTACACTTATAATGGGTGTACATTCGTATACCAGATATTCTATTAATGATTTGCCTCTAACATGCTTAAAATGCACTCGATTAGGACATTTCGCAACCAGTTCCGATTGGAAATGCATTATTTAGCTTGATTTATCCAGTTAATGGTTTAATATTGAACGATGGAATGAATAAACAAGCTGGTGAATATTTCGCCCAGTTATGTATTTGAAGTTATGGATAACATTGAGTATTTACTAATTATCCATGTTGGCGAAAGCTGTATCAAGTGTGTTTTGCGGATGAAACAATGATGATTATGATTAAAAGAAACTGACTGACAGATGGATTTCTTAAATTTAGATAAATGACAACATTAAATGGGGGACACTTATAAACAACCTCTCACCCTAAACGCATACGTTACCATCTCCGTTCCGTCATGGATTAAAAGTAAAATCTTTAAATATTTTTAACTAGCCAGAAAAGCACTTTACGCAATGATTGCAAGTGTTATTTTTTAATTTTTATTTTGAGAAAATTTAAATATACATAGTGGCGTAGGTATACCTACCTATTACAGTTACACTTTACGACCGTGGATTTGTTCAGTTGTCACTTTACAAAGTTAACTAGTGGATCCGGCGCGACTTCTTCTTCGTACACCTTTACCCCTAATTACCCCATTGTTTCTTGTTTATAAACTTTGCCCTTGACTTGAATCACTCTATTGTTGAAAATCGAATTAGAATCCGTTGCGTAGTTCCAAAGATCGTACATAGGAACAGACGACGGGAAGCGAGTTTGTTTTGTACTATATACAGATATGACCTTACCAAACGTATTAACCATAACAATTGCACTATTACATATGCGGCGCCACAAATATAGCTAATAAACGTGACCTGTCAATCCGTAAAAGCTGAACGGAATTCCTTTGGCACACCCGCATTATTAGGCCGAATGTTATGACTATGTCTATGACAGTACGGCACATAGGCCCTAAATAATTTGTACTACGACTTTAGGTGGAACTGGAACATGGTGGTTTCGACACAGACCTATTGAGGCTATTTAGGTACCGTTGGGTAACAAAGATCTTACTGGAAATAATAAAATGTTATTTATGCCATAATTATTTATATAAATTGTTAATGCATTGTTAATGACAAATCAATTATGTTATTTACTTAAATGATAATAATAAATACCAGGAGGGTATTTCTGTAATGATGACTATCTCGATACATACTTTTATATTTTATGTGATAATTTTATGTAAGAATTGTATCTTTGAGAAATAAATAAAAACTAAACTAACTAAACTAAGTTTAACTAAAAATTATAGATAAAACACTTTTAGTTCGACAAAATAGTGTATAAAAGTATTTTCATCTAAGTATAATGTGATCTATAATATAATGGAGTTCCATCCTGAACTAAAAATCTTCAGTTTTAGAAAAGACATGCAATCTTCTGCATGTCTGTACAAAAACCCATTGATAATCAACGCTATTTTTACTATACTTTTTATAATGCCTACATTTGTTTACTCTACAATGACAAAGAAATACCGAAACGGCATTGCTAGATAGAGAGAGAATAATTATTTTCGATGATGATCGCCATGAAATATTTCTGTCAGTAAAAATAAATGACATTGGTCACTGAACTGCCCCTCAACTCAACTGTCAATGTTAGTCAAATGCTGAAACTACCATCACTTAAACCGTAGGTATCTTGCAAATTACTGAAGATATTCCGAACACACAAAGTTGAGCACCATGTCAAGTACAAAACGTTTTTATGTAAGAAACGTCTGCTCTTCAGGGGATAAAAATGTCAGATGATCGACGACCTGAGCGGTTCAGTTGGTTAACACTGCCACGCAGTCGGTCTGCCACGCAGAAATCTCGGGTTCGATTCCCGGCCGAGCTGAAATTGAAATGATGAATTTTATTTTCTGTTACGGTCTGGATGCTCTATGTACAATAAGTATGTATTAAAAAAAAAGGATATAAGTAGTTTATCAGTTATTTTACATCCATAACACAGGAGGAGCGTCGGGGCCGAGCGGTTACAGTATCCGACCCGTAAGCCAGAGGTCGGGTTCGAATCCCGCTCCGGCCATGTACCAATGACTGTTTTCTGAGTTATGTACATTAGTTAAATACTAACCGATGCTCTTACGGTGAGGGAAAACATCGTGATGAAACCTGCACATTCAGGCGACTGGATGTGTAACCATGATCCAATCTGGTCAGGTTCCCCTGGTAGCAGGGTCATGGAGGTCAGATGGCAGTCGCTCCACTGTAATTACCTGACCTGCCAAATTCTGGATCATTGTAGAAGCGGACGCCGGGCCCTCGTGCGCGAGAGCATAACCGGGACATTAACGCCAAGATGTTTTTTTTTTTTTACATCCATAACACAAGCTTTGCTTACTTTGGGGCTAGATTGCGCTGTGTAAATTTGTCTAAGCATATTTATTATACATTTATTTATATAATCCTGGTTTTATTCCATCCATTAGACAATGGATACAACATTTTTATCACAAAGGTATATTATTATATTTTTAGCTAAAATCCCGACTTTCTTATCCTTATAGACGGAACAGAGCAACTGACAGAAAATTTCACTGAACAAATAAAGGTTAAATTGCTTTTCCCACTTTACCTTTTTCTTTGTTGACCGTACCGGGTTCAAAGCTAAAGGCCTTGAATGCCTGTTACTTAATTATTATGCCAGCCAAATTTACTTGCTATCGTTATAATTTTTGTGGCTATCCATTTAAGATAAAGTGTAGGCCTAACCATGGTATTAAATAAGAATGCTGCTCTTAAAAGTAACAAATAAGTCGTTTCAAGGTGTATTAACAGACATTTTGTTGTCTAATATTATTAAATTTAACTGTACCTAATAATTATTTTATACCGTATTTAGTACGTTATGCTGCTGTACAGTGTCTATGATATTAGTTGTGTTTTTATTATTGTTTTACAACGTATTATATATTTGTTGCATTTCGCAGATTTCTTTAAATTTCGTTTACATTAGTTTGACATTCCTTGTAGTTACCACAACCACAGATTTAACCCCATTCTAAAACTTGTGGTTTGTGGTTCCTAATTACTTACTGTGTAGTTTGACCTTATAAATTAATGTAGTAAGAGCAACTACATAAAATTAGAATTCTGATCAAAAATAGTAATGTAAAACGGCTAGTGCCTATGTATGTATGTATGTATGTATACTCGCAAACAGTGTTCATACACATACACAAAGATTCTTGTCTATTCTTTTTATACACCCTTAGTTCGGGACAAGTGCTTTTGACTACGAGTATACCGTCTGAGAGCGCCCTTACAATTTAAGCGAAATGAGGTCGATCCTTTCTTATCTTTTTATACTTTAAAGATGTAATATATGTACTTAGATCATCATATAGTCACTACCCTTATGGATATTAAGAAATATTTCTTTTTGTTTTTTAAAACGGTTAAACTACTGCCGCTTGCTGTTAGGCAAAGAAAGGTGTGTGTAGGATCGTAGGCTGTGGCACCTCTGCCTGCCCTCATACGGACGTGGGTATGTATGTAATAATGAATGAATGAATAAATAAACACTTTATTGTATAAATACAGAATACAGTCAGTACATATCGAAACCGAAGCTAAGTCCTGCAGTGGACCGTTATTTACTGTGATTATGATATCGGTATCGGTATCAGGCGGCCTCATCGCTTTCTAGAGATTTCTTCCAGGCAACCTTTAACCTCTAATAATATTTGCATGTTGAACTGCTATAATAAGTACAGTCGTTGTGATCATTAGTTATTAAATTGTATTAAAGGGAAAATACGAGTAGGTATCTATTATTAAACAGATAATCAATTTATTCATCATCGCAGCCCATAACAGTCCACTGCAGGTTTTAAGGCCTCTTGCACGAAAGGAGAGGTTATTGCCATAATCTCCACGCTTGGAGATCGTGTATGATAAGTATATAGTGATGGAAAAAGCTGCTGCCCATTTTCCAGCCTACGTAGATACCTTTTGGCTCGGAAACATCTATCGCCTTGTACGCCACCCACGAGTGTAAGGGGTTGGTGCTATTCTACTCTGCCGGACACCACACCAACAATAAGTAGAATAATAATTTATCTATGACGAAATCAAGTCACACTCACATTCTCCACATTACATTATCCGACTAAAAAAAATTGGGGATAAAATGGCGGCTGTGTTCGTACTCGGTTTGTAATTAAGGAGCTCCTTCATTAAGTCCCGTATTAATTTGGGCGGAGGGTCGTCTGTAGTGCTTCCTGCCACTTTGTGAATGAGCTCGGAAACTGCTCTAAAAATAGCGACATATTAATTGTAGCGCTATGCGGATTATGTACCAACTTCAGTTTGTTTTGTTGTCGGTCTGTAGGCTGTAGGGAGGGAAAAGTGTTGACTTTTGTATGTGTTGGGATTTAGGGTGTTTATGTACGTAAGTCAACAGAATATCGACTTATACCTGACCCAAAACCAGTATAACATGAGCTAGCATCACTACGGCGCTTACATAATTGGCAGCAGTTGTGCGACCATAAAGTTCTCGAGTGGCGACCACGTGCCGGAAGACGCAGCGTGGGTAGGCCTTCCACAAGGTGGACTGACGACCTGGTAAAGATCGCAGGTACCAGGTGGATGCGGAAAGCACAGGACCGGCCTTTGTGGAGATCTCTGGGGAGGCCTATGCCCAGCAGTGGGCGTCTTCTGGCTGATATAATGATGATGATGTGCGACCACAGTCGTACGACCGTTGCCAATTAATTGTAAATTGACAGCGACTATATAGCAATGTTAGCTCACTAACGTGACTTTATAAAGTGTTAACCACAGATGAAATTTTTTTTTTACTTTTTTTATATTTTACAAGTCAGGCATTTGACCGCCATCTCACCTGTTGGTAAGTGACGATGCGGCCGAAGATGAAGTTTGCCCGTCTTGGAACAGCCTATTCACTCTAGCCTTGAAGGCAACCAAATTATTTTGATCAGGGAACACACTCGCAGGCAACGCGTTCCACTCCTTAGCCGTACGCATTACAAATTATATATTAGCACTGTAAACTGAAAAATTATACATGTATATTATTACAGCATACACAAATAGCCAATTAGATTTGATTATTAATAAATGTCTACGCACATTTTATCGTAGCTCTCACTTGAAATATTTTTACAAGTACGCTTCCACCACAGTCTAACCTCTCATCATAGACAATACCCGTCGCCAACAATACATTTATAGCCAAATATCACTAGTGAGGCGAAAAGCGGGATATCTTGAGCTACGACATTGATGGCAGTTTAAATATGCATGAGCTGCACGCTCTGCCTCGGGCTCGAGTGAGTCTACAAATGACGGCTGTCACCGATCAGACTTCGCTTCCAGCTGGATTGGGGATTACGCCCACTCTACGATATGTGTTATAGGTACTGCAATTTCATGGATATGAAATATGCCCCCCTAAATGTATGAATTGTAAATTTAATGGGTGACAGTTACCACTTACCCATCAGGTAGGCTTCTGTTCATTTGTCACTGAATAGCATAAAAAACCGTTCAGCCACATGGCTTTGGCAACGTGGCGGTTTGTACGATTAAGATAAGCTAAATGCTAAGTAAATCACTAGGCAAATAAAGAGGCAATGCAGACTTTAATGTTGATTAGAATGTACAATGCTTGCTTAGATAGTGTCAATTCACGTTTACTTCAAAAATACTTGTCAATATACAGCTCATACAATAATGAGATGAAAATCTATTAATTATTTATCCTTTTATGAGCAATTGAGTGGAAAACCTAATTACTTATTAATAATTAACTGTTGTATTATTATATTTTATGTTACCGTTGAGCTTTATTCTAAATTAAGACGTTTATTCTGACGTTCAACTAATAATAATAAATTATTCGCTATTTGGAAACTTTGCCAACGATGAGTTCAAAGAAAGATGATCGAATGATAAGTTAGGTAGGCATTTGATCTTTCAAGTACAGGCATCTCGACCGCGTTTTGAAATGTAGGCCATGGATTCTATATTAATATAGAATTAGATCACTAGCTTACAAATTAACTATTTAATTAAGACTGAAGGCTCAAAGTGAGTTTGTTGCAAAACATTAATTTGTAGCCAGAAGTACAAAATTTAAGTAATTAAATATTATGGCTAAAACATGTTTAAAGCCATTTTTATGAAACTACCTGGAGAGGTTTTCCCTTGAAAGTGCGACATGGAGTTCTTCAAGAAAGGACAAAGCTGCGTTTTGTCCATAGGCAGCGGTGACTGCTTATCATCAGACAGGCCATAAGCTTGTTTACCACCTTAGTGGTTTAAAAACAACTAGCTTTTGTCACCGACTTTCATACCCCAATGGCAAGCCGAGGACGGAGTGCAATGGCACTCGTTGGGGGATGCCTTCATCCATCAATAGAGTATTATGTACAGAGGTTGATGATGATGATGACTATTCCCAAGATATATCTGTTGGGAATCTATATAGATTAGTGAATCTCTGCCCGGAAATATATGGTTACCGAGAAAAAAAATTAAGGTAAAATCGGGTCAATATCATTCAATGCGACCGTACATACGAAGTTATGTACATTAGTTGAATGCTAACCGATGCCCTTACGGTGAGGGAAAACATCGTGATGAAACCTGCACATTCAGGCGCCTGAATGTGTAAGCATGATCCAATATGGCCAGATTTCCCTTTTAGCAGGGTCACGGAGGTCAGATGGCAGTCGCTCTACTGTAATTATCTGAACTGCCAAATCCTGGATCATGGTGAAGGCGGACCCCAGGCCCTCGTGCGCGAGAGCACAACCGAGACATTAACGCCAAGATGATAATGACAGATTGATAGATAGATAAACACTTTATTGCTAATAAAATATTAAAATATCAATCACTTTCAATAACAAGGAACACATATGAGCAAAGGTGGCCTTATCGCTATAAGCGATGATTATGGTTTATTTGAGTGACGAGTAGTGAGTACACTGAGGGAGTTCCTAAGTAAAAGTCTTCCGCAATTAAAAGCCGATCATAAAGCAAGAGATATTACAGTAATTAATATTTAACTACAGTCATGAATATGAAATTATGACAAATTTATCATACTCGATAGTTAGCAAAACATTTAACGTAGCTATCTAATTATCTAGTAAAATAGGAGAAATTGATACTATACTTAAGTCTAATTGATACTAAGAGCTTTCACTTTTACTATGTAATCATTTTAATGTGAGCTTTTAAACATCTAGTTGTAGAATTTAATGTTTGCTAAGTCTTGTACTTAGTCTTCTATAAACACAGCAATTAATTTTAATAGACTTCGTATTCGATTTATTATAAGCTTTTCTAAAATAGATATTAAAGGTACAAAATAGATCTATAATATTTACCTAAAGTAACACAAAATACAGGTTATTGATTATTAGTTAGAATAAAGTATTTAGTACCAGTGTACAATTAGATAGGGTAATTTTTCATAATCCAGGAGCGTCGTTGGCCGAATGGTTAAGGTATCCTTGTAAGGTAAGGTGGCTTAGGACTTCTAAGCGAAAAGTACCGGGTTCAAATCCCACTGCGGCCATGTACCAATGACTCTTTTCTGAGTTACGTACATTAATGGAATGCTAACAGATGTTCTCACGGTGAGGGAAACATCGTTATGAAATCTACACATTCAGCCTGTATGTGTAACCATGATCCAATTTGGTAATTTTCTCCTAGTCACCGGGTCACTGTAATTATCAGATCTGTCAAATCCTGGATCAAGGTCGGGGCGAACCCCGGGCTATCGTGCGCCAGAGCTCTACCTGGAATATAACGCCAAGGTGAAATGTTTATAATAAAGTACACCAATATGGAGTACAATAGAAGCAAATTCTGTATCTACTTGTTTAATATGTAAAAAACAGTTCACCCACATGCAACCATTAGAACACACTTTCAAAGAAACGTCACGAAATATTTTACAAACATAGAATCTCGCTGACATTACGGCAACGGTACACTTATACCAAATTGCCGGTTTGGCACACACTGCCCTTTTAGATCAGCACGCTGCCCACGTAGCAACTAATAATCGGCTGTTGTCGATAATGTCTGTGCTTACTGCTAGCGAGTCTGCACGCCTAATTAGGCTTGGGAAAGAGCCCTTTGGCTCAGACTGAGTGGAGTTTTTAATGCGTTCGGACTTTATTGGTACTCCGCTTTGTATTTGTTGGGTACCTATACGTTTTTAGTGGACTAGGTAGCGGTAGGAATTAGATAGACTTAGGCTGATGTTGGACGTGGTTTTGGGAGTTGTGAGTGGTATAAGATCATAGGACAAAATCTGAAGCGGTCAGTGAAAATTGCGTACGCAAGATAATGTATGCAATAACTTGTATCATAGTCACAGCCCGTAACCGACTACTGCAAGACTTACGGCCTCTCCCACGGAAGGGGAAGTTATTGCCAGAATATCCAAGCTTAGCAGGCGGGTTGGAGATCGCAGTGTTATAAATGTAACAATGGAAAACGCTGCTGCCCGTTTTCGTGTCTACAGAGACTCGAGATCTTTTGCCTCGAAACATTAGTCGCCCTGAACGACACCCACGAGTGTAAGGAGTCGGTGCTATTCTACTCTGCCGGACACCACACGGCCTTGTATATTACCATAATATTGTATACTTACCATAGCTTACGTACTATTCAAACTTTAAAAGTATAGGTTATTCAACAGATTAAAACAATACCTGTCGAGATTTTTATTCCAATAAAAGGTAGTTGCAAACAATTTCGTCGGCTGAAGCTGCTTTAAGCAGTGCGGCAAGTTTTCGGATCGTCAATAAAGTAAAAGTACAGGTAAAAGCGCTTAGCGCACAGCAGTTCGGCAAAAGGTGGTCTCGAGTGGCTAATTTTCAGAAGACGAAGCGGGTAAGCGCATCTGAAACTGTAAAGTTTATAAACTGTTTATTGCTGACTATAAAAGCTCGTTTTAATTTTTTAATTAAAATTCTACTGTCTGTGCCAGTAACAAAACGTAGTTTGAAAATTAAGAGGGTAATATTTTAGTTTAACTTTAGGTGGTTTAAGTATATTAATCTGTCATTCCAGCCATTTACAACTCACTGGCAACTTCTTGTCAAGGCACTTTAAAACACGCATCTATCATTTGTTTGATAGCATTAGGTAGCGAAATCGTTTATGACGTGAAACGTCTTTAAAATCACAGTCAGAAAACTGGACAGACATGAAAATATATATATATCGTCTCATTTCGTCTTAATAACTGCAAAACAATTAGTTATAGTTACGAAAGTCGAAAATTAAATATGCCAGCCTTAGCCCGGGCAGTGTCAGCAAGAAACACAAATCACGCCTATAGTCGGAAAGAGGGGGTCATGGGCCACACGTGGGTATCCCAATGTCCGGCGCTGAGCGAGTGTGGCGGTTTCGAGAACGTCTCAAAGCTGCCAAGGTATATGTTTTATGTTAAAACCATCGGCCATGTGTCCCGACACAGCCCCACCCGATTTTTTCGTCCACTGACATTTAATTTGGATTAAATATTTTTGATGAGAGTAAGTATAGATTTTATTGTGTTCTCTATCCGATTAGAAGAATGGGATAAACCTACTGAGAAGATGACTAACCCAGAAGTTGACTAACTTAGAATATGACTTCCGTCGAAAACCAAAATGATCTGCCTCACCAAAAGGGTAAAATGCGACACGGTGTCAGCTACACAAATCGGGAGCATATCGTTATCGTTTACGTCTTTCGCCATAAAATACTCATAATTCACCAGTACTTACCCATTATCATAATGATATCTAAGTTCCAAGAAACTGTAAAGAATGATAAATGTTGGACGTTAATTAGTAAGACAATCAACAGACAATAGTTGAGCGAGGTCAAACTCCTGGAAGACTCTTTTGTGGAGCGCAGAACTTTCTGGAAAGATTTAAAGTACGCTTCATTATAACATGGAGAAAATGCATTAGAAATGTGGCTGTAACTATTAAGTTCCTTGTGTTTTAAGACTTTGTTCACTTATGTTTAATTCATCAGGAACAATGTAGTTTATTTAAATACCGTAGAATTTAAAATATAAATTGTGCATTACAAATTAAATAAGTTGTTGTTTGATACTAATCTTATTCTTGGGGGGTGTCTTTATTGCTAGTCTCCGAAAAAGTTGTTTATAATGTAATCATTCTTTCATACTAATGTTGATCGACAAATAATTATCTATTTTATCCTTAATTATTCCTTTCAATACTTATTGAAATGTAGAAAATACGTGCTCTTTCAATCCACGAGCATCGAATTGAGTTCATTAAGTCTAATTAATTGGCCAAATTCAAAACGTAATAGATAAATTCAAAATAAATGCGGCATAAATTGGAGTCACGCTTTTCTCTGAAAGTTGTGTGTCAGGAAGACGGACGGCAATCATCATCATCTTGGCGTTAGTCCCGGTTGTGCTCTCGAGAACGAGAGCCAGGGGTCCGCCTTGACCATAATCCAGGATTGGGCGATCAGGCAATTACAGTGGAGCGACTGCCATCTGACCTCCGTGACCTGAACCTGACCAGTTTGGATCATGGTAACAAATTCAGTTGCCTGAAATTGCAGGTTTCATCACGATGTTTTTCCTCACCGCAAGAGCATCAGTTAGCATTCAACTAATGTACATAACTTAGAAAAGAGTCATTGGTACATGGCCGCAGTGGGATTCGAACCCGGTACCTCTCGCTTACGAGTCGGATACTCAACCGCCCGGTTACCGACGCTCTACGGACGGCAATATTAAACAATAATATATACGAATCTTTCGAGATTAAAATAAAGCTTCATTAAGGGGCGAAGGCTGCCACAATAGCGACGGATGCAATTAGCGATGCATCCAGACTGACGCGGCGCCGGGCGCAGCTTCCGTTCTATTATTATAATACCCTCATTGGTTAAATGAATAATATAAACTAGCTTTTCGTATGACTTCGTCGGCGTGGACCAGTTTGGCCGTTTTGTCGGATTTAGGTATTATTTTGGGTTTAAAGTTCTGGAAGGCGAAGACCTGCGTCGAAAGGGAAGACGCATCACGATCCAATCGAAGATATTTTAAAGAAACCTCAGTACAATTTAGAGTTATAACCGACGAACATGTATGAAAAGGTCGATGAATGTGGTACTCTGTACGATGCGAGAGATTAGTAAGATGCGAGATAGGATTCTCAGAACCATAGCAAATGAAACAATGAGGTCTCAGCCTACCCCTACGGGAAAACGGCATGACGTTATGTAGATGTGTTTGTACTTTGTCCGTGTAAAATTCAGTTCTAACGTTCCAAACCCGCGGGAACCACATTGTATTTTAGGATAAATTGTAGCCTAAGAGCTATATTTCTGCCAATTTTAATCAAAATTCGTACCAAACAAACATCGAAACACCAATCCCTACAAAATTATAATTATTAATATTAGTTGGATGTGGAAGTTCTTGAATCTTTGTGTAGTAGAATACCTGAAAATATACCTAATTCAAAATTTTAAACCATGTTCGACACAGGGTTGTGTAAATTTTGCTTCCGTCCTTGGCTATGACCACGTAAAATTCGGTAATATCTGGTTGTAGGTTTTACTACGTCATCGAATACAAGAAACATACATACACATAAAGCTGACGCCTCTGTCCCACAGGTGGGGTAGGCAGAGACTATGGACCGCCACTTTGCTCTGTCCTGACACAACTCCCTAGCCTCGCATATATCCACTACTCTTTTCATACATCTCTTTTTATTCTTACCACTTCGGACCCCAGCTTATTATTATAATAATAACAATAATAATACAAGAAAAAATTGCCTTTATAGCGATAGTAGAGGCTTAGGAGAATCACAAAACATTGGTCTGCCTGTACACAACCTGGCACACTGTGTAGTCTGTGCCAAGTTGTCAACCGTCGATTTTTCGTAGCGATAGTACTTAGGTATCCTCTTGTATGTGTTCTAGAAGTAAAAAAACCCGTTCTGCCATCACACATCACATCCGCTTGGTCGTTTCGCTAATCAGTTACATTAAAGTCACCAAAAAGAAAAGTGACTTGATGACGTAGGGTAACTTACGGCGCATCCACAACATAAAATGTTTCCTCCCCCTCTCATATGATCAACGAGCGACAAACACACGTACAATCCAACTGATGTTAAACTGTAACTATCGCCCATTTCACGTTTTGTTACTAAGTTATATAAAAAAGATAAGTACATAATTATTTCAGCTGTAGATACCAGTATAATCCATGTTATATTTGTAGCAGTAATTTTCTCGGTCTCCAGTTGTTCCTAAGGGAGTATAATCGTATAAAAACAAACCTCGAGGCCTTGAGGTAGTTGTGTTTATAAATGATAAATTTTGATATTGGCCCGAGTTTACCCAGAAACCTGGCATTTCTGATTATTTTAAACAATAACAACAACAACAATTTAGTTGGTATCGTTGTTTCAAGCATCAAGACCTTAAAATTTCACCACTCACGGCTGTGAAACATAAATATTAGTCTTTTATGTTGCCCCCAAATTATGCGATAGACATTCAGCGAGCTCTCATTTTAATGAGCGGGTTGAATTGGTAAGAGCAGCGGTTTCGTGCTTTTATTTTTAGAGACAGCTTGCTGTGTTGCTATGAAGATAAACACAATAAATACAAGAATTCTCCTGGATTTCTGTATGAAAGAAGTTCATTTAAGCATCTTATTTAAGTTGAACTATTTGGAATTACACGTCGGCAGAGTAGAATAGCACAAATCCCTTACACTTGTGAGTGTCGTACAAGGCGACTAGTTCTAGCCCTAAATCCTGAAGTGGACTGTTATGGGCTATGCGATTATGATGACGATAATGACGAATTAATTTATTGAATTAAATTTGTGGTCTCTTCACGCTGCTACGGGAAAATTGCGCGTCGTTATGTACAATTATGAATGTATTGGGTAGATATATCTAAATACAACTAGATAATTAAGTAATTAATTAATTAAATTTCCACAAACACCTGTGGTTACCACATAACAATCGAAGGCAATAATATGGATGCAATTCGAATTTAATATGAAAGTGTGCACTTAATTCCACTAATTAAATTATCCAATAGTATTAACTTAATTCCCTGTCAATACCATTATATATTTAGATATGAGTACCTAACATTGTTTGGGTATCATTTGCATGTTGATATTGAATTTGATTTTATATGCTGAAAATTTGTATTAAGTAATCAATATTGTACGCGAGTACCTACCTAGGATAATCAGGATAATAGATTGAGATTTTTTCATTTCCTCACTGCAAGCATTCCTTTATCAAGTTACCGTCTAATCTTGGGAGAACTGTGTACGATGCTTTTTCCAGTCAGTGGTTACTTGGATAAATAATTACCGCCTTTGGACCTGACGGTCACCCGGTTCTTCGGAATCGCGCATTGACAACTTTTCGACCTTTATAGGCAACAAGCTTTCCACCCGCGGTTCCGCCTGCGTGGACTACACGTTATATCGCGCAAGTAGGGGGAGGGAGGGGGTATAAAAAGTAAAATTGTTCAATTCCAGACCCTTAACTAGCTATCTACTAAATTTGAACTAAACCCGTTTAGGCGTGAAGTGGTAACGAACATACACGCGCACACAAACTTTCGCATTTACAATTTTGTTGGTGGGACTAAATCAAAGAATTTCGTTGGCTCTGACCGCTGCACTTCGAGTAGATTGGAACTATGGTTTAAAATTTATTTAATACTCTATTATTTGTTTAAGTACTTATAAATTTTATGGAAATGTTATCTATTTATACATATAATAAAAAATAAAAAAGTGTGTCTGTACATTGCAAATATTTACAGAAATAAATAATTTAGGGCGATGAAGAAATTGTAATAGAATAAGAATTTAATGTTTTTTTGTCTGTCTGTTTGTAAACGCTAATCTTCGGAACTACTGGACGGATTCGAATAAAATTTCGCAACATATAGGGTATACTTGATTTTGGAAATTAGAACACCTGTTGTAGACCCAAAATAGACCAGCTAAATTATAAGAAATATGGAAATGACGCCGAGCGGATTTGGATGGGGTTTTAACAGTTTGATAGTTTGAGCTCCGACTTAAAATCAATAATTCGGTTGAGTAGAACCAGAGATAGAGCTTGACTTCTCCATAGTCCTAGCTACATTAGGGATCATTTAAAATGGTCATTCGGGAAAAATATAAACTTCCTTAAAAACAATTTCCACGCGGACGAAGTCGCGGGCAAAAGCTAGTACTCTATAATTATTTGTACAGGTACTTATAATTTTATAGAAATGTTATGCTAACTAAATGACATCATCTACCAAACCCCTACATAAAAACCAAAATAACAAATTGATCAGCTTTTTAACAAGTTACCTACTATATGACCAAAGCGATTACGGTACGTTACCACTTGTTTCGTTTATTCTGAACAATTTCCATACCGAGCGCTGTCCGCGGCTCGCACCAGATTTACAAGCAGATAACGAGCCTATGATTAATATTGAAATACGCCATTGTATTGGTTCGAATGCGATAGGGCACAGTAGCTCGGTTGCAGTGATTCAACTCAAGTTGATGCTGTGGATGTGGATGCCAGATACTGATAATGTATTGTTTTTGGTCTAGGTATATGACAATTTTATTTTTATGCCAGTGGCAAACAAGTTTGCGGCCTGCAGGTTACCATATTTATACTGTCGATATTTTTTATTTATTTATCTACTTGTATGAGGATCAAGAGCTAGATAATACTAGATTCTGGTCTTAAATAGCACCAATCCCACATCTGCCTCTTCAGTATCACAGACATCCATTGCTGTACATGGGTTTTTCACACCGATCAGCTCCCTACGACCTTTACTAGGGCGTCCATCCATCTCGTGGGGGGCTGACCTACGCTGCGATTTCAGGTACGACCTTTGCGCCCCATCGGCATCGGTTCTGCCCATTGCTATTTTAGTTTTACAGCTCTGGAAACCATGTCGGTGATCATACAGGGTCAGTCACTCGAAGTATTGGCACAAACTCTCTAATGTAGTCAATTTCGATAAATTTTTATTTGGAAACTTCAGTAGGTATATCCACAGTTTACTAATACTACGATACCGAAACAACATTTCAAAATAAGAAAAAGTGTTGCTTTTGTTCGATGTAGTCGCCTTTAGCACGGATCACGTCGAATGGGCGCTTTTATACTTTGTAACAAGGCGATCTTACCGTTGACTTCCTCGATATAGGGGAGAGGTCGCATGAAAGGGACACGTATTGAAAGAGATAAGTTAAATAATCAGTAAAATAAGAAACGTCTCGAGACGATAACATTTTTGTTCTGTGTCAACCCCGAAGCACGACCATTCACACCTAAAATGTCACACTCCTGACATATTAAATAATGTCCCCTTTATGCCACCTCTTCCCTATATCGTAGACGTCCACGATATAATATCGTCACTGTACAAATTATAGAAGCTCCCATTCTGTCCCGAAGAATTCACTCACTGCACGTCACGGGCAAATCCTTCGGGACAGACTCGGTGCTGTTATCCACGCTAAAAGTGGCTACATCGAACAACAACCTTCTTTTCTTAAAATTGTATATGTTTTTTCTTGCGTTATGCTGAAGTTTTTAATTAAAAATACTAAAAATTGGCAAATTACAGCTCTTTCAATCGGCAACACTTCGAGTGGCAGACCCTGTGGTGCAGCTACGGCTATATTCTGATAGGGTAATTACAGTTGAGCGACCGCCGCCTGACCTCTGTTACCCTGTCAATAGAGGGATATCTTTATTTCTGCTCCTATCACGTAGGAAGTACTAGGGAGACACTAAGCATAGCTCGCTGCACGCTGCGTTATCCTGCACCTTTTCAAGGGTCCCTTCGTGAGGTACCTCGTTTCCGATTAATATGTCATCACTGGCAACACTCATTGGTCAAAGTCTTGAGAGACTGCGGTATTTTGGATAAGTATCTAGATCTTCCGCCGCTTTCTTCGCAACAATTTTTTTTATATATTTTGGCTAGCCAGGCATTTGACCGCCACCTCACCTAGTGGTAAGTGACGATGCGGCCGATGATGGAGCCTGTCATTCCGTCAAATATATCGAAAGTAGGACATTTGTCCTATATCGAAAATCCGTCTTAGTAGCAGCTTTTATGACTCCGTATCGACAATACTGTGATGACAGTAAGATTCTCCAATCGATAGTATAACTGAGTGGAGGTTTTTAGGCTTTTATGTAGTTTATTTGTTATCTATAAATTCAGCAATTTACACTGTGGCTGCTGTAGCAACTGTGATTAACGATGAGCAATCAACGCGTCGAATAATACAGAATAATATGCATTTCACACGGCGGGAAACGTTTTTATTAATCGAACCAGAAAACGTTTAAATGCACATACTGATTTTAATTTAAAACGCTTATTGTCTTTTGGCCGCTTGCGCCTGCCATAACTCATACTCGGAATTTAATAAACAAACACGCTTTTTGATTTCGTGGAAATCCAGTATTTACTTACTTTTATTTAAACTGATTGGGATGTTGTATCGTAAAATAACTCGGAGCGTTAATGGGATTTATCTGTTCCCTTCACACCTCTAATTTCTTATATATACCAATTTTTTTCTCATATTTTGAGCGACCCTTAAACGTGACGGGAACTATACAGACGCATATTTCGGGGCTTTTTAGTTATATTTTTCTTTTGATAAAGGTCATCTCCTGCAAGAATTTCTTCTGCCGACAAAGAATGATACTACTAGTACTAGTAAGATAGTACTAGTTTTGATACAGGGAGGTCATTTTAAATGGTCGCTCAGGAAAAAGATAAACTGCCCTAAAAACGATTTCCACGAGGACGAAGTAGCGGGCACATCACACACATGAAACACATCCAATCCTACCACAGCTATTTTTTCCCACCCCCTAAACTCCGCATATCCTATCAAAATCTACCATATAGGTATCTCTACAAATATGATTATAGATAATCCTGCGCACCGATTAGCAAGCACAATTGAAAAGCTATGCGTGACATGACCTAGCCTAGCTGTATTAGGTATGCGGCCAGTTCTAGTTATTTCTGTCTAGGTGCCGTCCATCGACTGCCCTCGCCGCATCCTGCTGGCCTCGTTACTTGCCAGCCTTTTTTCTTTCACCGCAGCGAAGTTTTCCGCGTATAAACTGGTTATGTCAGGGCGTAGTCGTAGGAAACACAGCTATTACGAAGGCACTGGAGGTAATCGATCTAGATTTTTTTTTTGCTTCAACACTACCGAAGCCATTACGTAAAAATGGTAAGCGATAAATAATGCACTAGTTTGGACTTCGTATTTGTTGAGCATTATTTAAAACCGACATGTTGAAATTGTTTGGACTTTGTCATTACATAAATAGTGACCACTTTTAAATATTTAACAATTTGTGTTGTGACTTCGTGATGGACCTCCATTACATTATGAATTAAATCACGTTTCGTACACTAGTTCCGCTTTTGTACAAATTTTATTAAATTACAACCGGTTTCGAATTTCTCATTTCCTGTCTGAATCATCAACTCATTGCCTGAAGATGAGCAACTCAAATTTTTTTTATAATAACATGGAACTAGTGTACAAAAGGTGATCTAATTCATAGGTAACTACTTTGTCTCAAATCCGTTACTGCACTTGACTCTAAACAAATTGAATTGCACCACAGTATAAATTTGAGGGGAAGCGAACTTGAACGAAATTGCATCTCCTTAAGGAAAGGAGATTACAAAATAATCTTCGCAACTCACCTGAGATCCGTAGCTTTTTTCCTTTACCCCTCAGCGAAATTCCTCGAGATAATATTTTTGCCGTCGCCGTTGGTAAGCGTCACCTCTCGCCTTGTGAACCCATTATCATTAATCTTGTAGCTACAGCGCTAAAGATAATGTTCCCGACACCACCAGAGGCTTCCTTTAAGAAAAACACTATCCAGCTATCATATGAACGTCGTGGACATAAATCGGACGGGGATTGAGAAGAACGACGCCACTTGGTAGACTTACAAAAGGCAGTAACGGTCATAGATTTTTTTGCAATTGTTTAAGGACTTTTTATACATTTGGTGCAAGATTGTACCAAGATTACCTCTTATTTCATTGTTTTCTTACACTATAATGCAACGTCTCCCGAGGTTTTAGGCATTTGTTGCTAATGTCCATAAGCAGCGATGACCATTTTCCGTGAGTTGGTCAGCTTGTCTGTTTGTATACTAAACATAAACTATGAAAACTTTATTTTACATTCAAATCAAATCATGGAAGCCATTACAATTCTAAGCCAAGTTTTTACAGTATTTTTAATCCTTCTTTTCCTTTTAATAAATAAATATACTTGGACAAAGTTTGCAAAGCTTGTGTTGTAGGTGTTAGATAGCTGATAAACTACTTATATACTTTTTTTTAATACATACTAATTATACATACTGCACCCAGACCCGTAACAAAAATTAAAATAAAACATTTAAATTTTTGCTCGGCCAGGAATCGAACTCGGCACCTCTGCGTGGCATGTTAACCAACTGAACCACCCAGGTCGTCAGATCCCGTTATCCCTCATTTTATGGTGCAAGAAATTTGTCGACTCCCGCCAAGCATGCCCGACTAAAATTATTGCCCCAACTTTACAGATGCGGGTTTCCCGAATAGTTGTGATATCTTGCTAGTTGTACCTACAGCACTTACATTGTAGTTGAGCTATCGAGTAATTTAAAGTTTTGATCGTACCCCGCGGTGCCTTTGGCACTTATAGCCGGGAGCGACGTCTTATCCAGGCTCCTCGCAGGTAAAGTGTCTGCTTTATAGCGCGATAACCCAGGGCCGGACTCGGCAATCACACGCGATATCGCAGCCTGAGTGCATAGCGAGTGTTATTGATGTTTTTCCGCTTACCTTTTTCTTTACTCATCATCTCCTGGTTGACTGGTAGATAAGGCTATTTTAGCTTTAAGTCCGCCACTGTACTATTTTGTGCATGAAGATTTAATAAATAAATAAATAAATAAATGTTTGTTATAGTGACGCTGTAATCGTGACGACGGAATTTATGCAGCAGCCTAGCATTGTTTATGTTTTAACTCGATTTTGAACATTTAATTATAAGATTGTGAATAATAATTTATTTGTTTATTTCTACATCATCATTATCAGCCTATACCTAACAGCTAGTCCGGTGCTCGATATGAGACTCCTCTTCATCAGCGGAGGACTTTTCCACAATATCTACGTTTGGTGCCTACAACGATGGTGGGTTGTGGTCGAAGTGTTCAGAATAAATAACCGGAAACACTGCTGCCCGTTTTCTAGTCACGAGAATCCCAACTGTTTAGCCTCTAAGGAATTAGTCGCCTTTGCGATACCGATAAGTGTAAGGAGTTGGTGTCATATTCAGAATAATAAAATTATGACGAACAATAATAGTACGACATATGGTAAGTAGTAACCATAACAACCAATTTACATATATACTAAATAAATATGCTTGGAAAATTCACACAGTGCCATTTAACCCCAGTGTACGCAAAGCTTGTGTTGTGGGTGTCAGATAATTGATAAACTACTATTGTCCTCTAAGATTCATGTATTTAGGTTTAAGCATCTATGCGGAATCTCTTGTCTAAGCTCACATGCATATAATTACTTTATGTGCCTTGTCTTATTAAACGTAACGAAATGTCCTACGTTGTTGGATACCTCTCTGTAGCAGGTCTTATGATAAACGTGAACATATACACACCCATAGCACAGGTATTTCGGGTCGTAATAAAGGAGGCTACGGCAGGTTCTATTAGGGTAGGTCTAGAAGCGTATGACAGGCCACTTTTCAAAATGAATATCTTGTTTAGTTCATCTATCTGGGGACTTAAATGGATGTGCTGGGCGGCATAACAAATGGTTCTGCGTTATTACATTTTCTGATGATTATTAGGGTCTTTGTGTTGGTTTGACTAAATGAATGATAGGATTGCTATGATTGTTTGGTTCTTGTAAATGTTATTTGTGTATGTATTGCACAAATAGGCGCAATATACTAAGGCGCTATCCTAATTGGCAACGGTCGGGCGATGGGCGGTTTTGAGGTCTTCTATTGGACGGGCGACGTCCATCGTACGGCCAATGGTCGCGCGACCGTTGCCAATTAGGACCGCGCCTAATACATAAAATATATTAATCAAGTACAGTGGCAATGCCGACAATTTAATTTCAATCGGCTATTGTCAGGTAACCTTACTTCAATATAACGAATTTCATTACTAACATTCGGATCTAACAATCTAGGTAGATACGTTTACTACGCGTACGTGTTCTAAAAAATCGTGTACATTTTTGCTCACTCTATGTGTTTTTAGTCAGTCAGTATTTCACGAAGAGAATTTTTCCCATCCTTTTTTTAAAACGTCGAAACGAATGCTATACCAGTTGCCTAATAGCAGCTTGTTATAAATATTCGCTTGGTTTCTTTCAGCAGTCGATTTTTCCAATAAACGAGGAGTTATTTTATTGCACACAATAAAATAACTAACTATAAAATAATAGCAAGTTAGTAACCTAACTAACTAATACCGTACTGAAGCTAAAACCTTATTTAAAATAGTTTTTGGACGTATTATGTCATCATCATCATCATCATCCATTTTAAAAGTATGTTCCGGGTACCTTTGTTTACGAGTAGCCCGATATTTCGACGCAGTTGCATGCATCATGGTCACGGGATGCATGCAACTGCGTGTGTCCAAAATGTGTGATAATAACGGCGATAGTTTAAAACATTATATTATCGCCATTATCGTTATTTTATTTGACGACCTGAGTGGTTCAGTAGTCAACATGCCAGTCAGCCACGCAAGAGGTCCCGGATTCGATTCCCGGCCGGGCAGAAATTTAAATGATGAATTTTAATTTCTGTTACGGGTCTGGGTGTTCTATGTATAATAAGTATGTATTTAAAAAAGTATATAAGAAGTATATCACTTAGCTAGCACCCATAGCACAAGCTTTGCTTAGTTTGGGGCTAGATGGCGCTGTGTGAATTTGTCCAAGATTTTTTATTTTTATTTATTTTTTTATTATCCGAGCGGTCAATGCATGTATTCCTGGGACTTATATATGTGTGCATTTCACCTACCTTTATTTAGGTATATATATATAATAAAATATACATTCATATGACGACGGGGCAACGCGGCTAACCATCTGGCACCGATTCAAATTCTGGGAGATGAGACAAATTACTAGTAGTGTTCAGATATTAGTTCCGACGACCTGGTAAAGATCGCAGGTACCAGCTGGATGCGGAAGATACAGGACCGGCTTTTGTGAAAATCTCTGGTGAATGCCTATGCCTAAAAGTGGGGCTCTTTCGGCAGATATGATAATGACGGTGAATACCTGTTGTTCCTTATAAATAATATGCTTGCTTCTCTAATAGACACCACACAAATTAGCATAAATATTAGACCACTCAAATGTCTTCTAACCCCTTACGAAACAAAGGGCCACCGAAACGCATCCGGTTCCGGCTGAGTAAATCCGATTTTATTACGCTAATAAAAGGCAATCCAATTAAAGCGGGGGTTTTTACGGCGAGTCGGTAGAGCACTCGAGTGGAGGGCCGAGGCACGCTACAGGTTACGAGTCGACGGTAGCCGTGTGGCGGCCACCCGCTTTTTTGTGCAGCCCTAACAAGCGATGGAAGGCGAAAAAGTCGTATTTCACAATCGTAGTGCGTCCTCTCGCGAACACGCCGCGAATGCGCCTGCAACGGCTCGCGAGCGGCGTGCGGGTGCTGCAACAAAAATGTAGTTGTATTGTATATCTAAATAAAATATATAAAACCTTATACAATCACGAAACCTCCGGTGGTTGGCATCATTAGGATCAGACATTGAGGTGGCACTGGTGGTGTCATAGGCTTCGAAAATAGAACGGAAGAGGCAATGCGGCCGATGCTACTTTAATGTCAGAAATTATCCTACACATCTTTGTCGAACCCCCGACGCATAAATATCACATATGTGAAGTTCTATGTGACACTAAAAGTTTGAAGACTTGCGCCCTGACGGTTGATCGATTTTGATGAGATTTTCTTTGTTTAAAAGATGTTTCTTAGGTTTTTTATTTAATCGGTTTAGTGGTTTGGGAAATATTTTAATACATGTAGACTTAAAAAGATATTTAAGGTTTTAATTTATCTATTTTACGTTAATTTAGCAGTAACGTTAACGAACGTCAATGTTTGTGAGTGATATACATTGACGTTCGTATATGTCTCTTTCGTCGCTTTTGAAACTATATCTTCGCTGATTTTCGTGTAATTTCCCGATTTTATTCCTTTCTGGCCGCAGTAAGAGAGTAAAATTGGAATCGAAAATATTAGAAATCTGAGGTAGTACTATAAAGCCTATTTCCATCAAACTTTTATAGAACTATCAATGAACCCAGCTCCTGCTGTAAAAATATTCATATTCCAGTACCGAGTGCGAGTAATTTGCTCTGACGGTAGCATAAAAAATATGCAAATGAAATGGTCAGGAAATTATCCTTTTTATTTTTCAAATTAAATGCCAGTCGTGTGCAGAACCGGAAGCCGGATTGCCAGACGCAAAGTGGGATGCGCCCAGTTGTAAAGTCCCGTTAATGATGGTTCAGGGTGAAAATGTTTCAACTTCAAAAGAAATTTTCACTCGCTAAATGAAATGCTAGCTTTCGTTTGCACATGCGTTTTTATGGTACCATCAAATGTCAAAGTGTTGACTAAAAGAAAAGTAAGGGTGGAGTTTGAGTAATTACCTATTAGATAAAATTAAAATAAAAGTGAATCCATCATCTCCATCATCTTGGCGTTTATTTTCCGTTGTGCTCTCGCGCACGAGGACGAGGGTCCGTCTTGACCATGTCCCAAAATTTGGCAGATCAGTGGAGCGACCTCCGTAACTCTTGTTAATAGCGGAAACTAACCGGATTGGATCATGGTTACACATTCACTCCCTTGAATGAATGAAATTAAAGTTAATAATTGTACTAATTTAGGGTTACCGAGCAAAAATAACCTTTTGCAAACTGCTTATTATAGACTTACTAGTCTGTCTGCTTTTTAACGGGCTAGGTCCCATTTCTAATTCCATCACTGCCACTCCAAATTAGTCAGGATGTAAGGCAACGTTAAAAATAAAAATGCTTTACTTATTACATCTCTCTTCTGTAGGCCTGCTGGAAGAAATTTCTTATAGAAATAAGTAGTGCCAGTTGTGTCCTCTATGCGTATGATGTTTCTCTATGTATTTTACTGTGTGCAATAAACTGTTAAATAAATAAATAAATAAAATAAATAAAGATGTAGAAAGGAACATTAGAAAATTAAGCTCTTTATCAATCAAAACAACATTCTTAACGGTTAAAATTAAAATAGCAAAAAGCTTAATAACAGTTTACTGCACAACCACTTTAATTCTAGGAAGTACTTCAATCCACCGTTCCCCCGTAGTTCAGTCAGCCGCTCAAGTCCACCCGTCCATTCCTAAGGACATCAAATCAAGCTAAGAGTTCCCATACCAAATGAGCCCTGCATCAAGTGGAGGGCAAATGACATAGGTGAATGATTATTTGAGTGGTAAGACGGCCATTGGCGAATCAAGTGGCATTTGGAGTCTTTGGACGCGTATTTCGCAAGACCTTCGATTTTGATGTATGATGGACAGCGCATTTAACAAGCAAGAAACCGAAAGCAGGCTGCTTATAGTTGACATGTGAGGTGATTTAGATTGACGTTGGCGTGCTGGGAGTTTTTACTAATTTCCTATAGAAGTAAACCGCAATGGTATGTTAGGTTTTACTGTAGACTGAATGAAAATATGTACACAAATGTCAGAGGTTTTTTTTAAGTTTAATAGATAACGATATTCTCCATTTACGTATATTTCTAGTATTTCCAGAATCATACATCCAAAAGTATAGAAATACATCGGGTCCTGTATTTTTGCATGATTTTCTGATACAGTTGTTTGTTGGATACCCAGTCCACACTGGAGTGCCAGCGGCAGAAGTTTCATTCATACATAATTTTAAGCTATATCTCTATCAGAGATAACATAGTATAATTTGGGAGATTCGACCAGTCGCGCCTAGGCCCACTCGAATGTAGGCTGTATTTGCCCAAAACAAAACACATCCTCTCAAAGCGGATGCTGTCGGTCGCTGCCACTTCGGTGTGAATTGGGCCTAATCATAGCAAGCAATCCTTTGACAATTTCAGCTATGTACCATTGTGTCCGCCGTGGGTATTTTTCTGTTCCTATTATTTTGCCAAACAATTTTAGTTATTTTATTAGTTACCTATCCACTCAAACATTATTAACTGAACTCAGTTTCAGTGTAGGCGATGCAAACCCCCGGGTTTCCGCCGGCGCCAGACTAATTCAATGAACCTCTTTCGTTCGTCGACGGTCCTCAAACTCGTACGTCTGATTATAGGAATGTATGTGCAGTAATGCAATAACACCCCCGCAGTATTAGTGCTGTTCAGGTTCACTGAGAATCGGTTTGGTCTGGAACCGAGGAAGTATTTGGTTTACTTGAAGCTAGAAATAACTATAAGGTTGTATACTACTTACAAGTATCGGTAGTAAATAATGCACATCAGCTTGTTCGGCTTCGTAGAGCGTCATCTCGAAGTAAATACGAAGCCTAAAAAAGCCAAAACTAGCCAATGTCCGTACATTATTTATGGCCGCTACTTGTACTAATACGTAATTAAATTAAATTACATTTATTTCAGGTACCCCATGTACCACAAATACATAATGAATAATGTCATACACACAAGAATAACAAGATATAAAATTCACAATGTCAACCAAGTAAAATTACAATTAAATGTAATTGCTCATCCAAATTAAATTAAATTGGTTTCAAATGTAATACTGAAACCGGGAAAGTATGCGACGTACTATAGTCTATAGCTATAATCTAGCTAGATATAACTCTTCTGTTATATTTTAACTACGCATCCCTACCGAAGCTACTCTGTGTAAGTCTACTCCAAAACATATATTATTTTAATAAACCTAATAACGTCTAACTGAACTCCTTTAAGGCCATAGTAAAAAGCTGTTTCTAGACAGGCTTTCTCCACCTTAGTTGGGTCTCATGAGGTAAGATGACTGTCAAATGGGGCTTCACCTGAATTCGTTCCTCTAGAAACTCCTGCCCACAACAAAGACTTTTGACTGTTAATCATAATTTCGGTCAGCATGCGAATGATATCCGTGGGAAAACTGCTAGTTTTTAACATTAGCAGTAAATACAGGACTACAGGTAGGTACCGTGGAATTTAGACCAGAACAGTTCCTAGCCGTACCCCATCACTAAGCTCTCGTACAGTTAGCCACTGAACTTTTCCAATATTCGAGTGTGCTCGTTAGTGGCTGGTCATTTGCCTTTGGAATTTTCTTCTGTTTGCTCAGCTTATTTCTCCTAGTGTTTAAATTATGCTTCATGTGTTACGAGATATTTCTCTGCAGAATCCTTCCTTCCTTTGGAAGAGAAAATTTCTTGTGTTTAGGAGCGGGGTAGCAGCGCTTTTCTCGTTGTTTTGCGATATTATTTTTACTTTTTTCACCTAAACCGCTTACGGTAGGTCGTATAAATAATAATCTTCTTGGCGTCAATGCCTCGATTGTACTCTTGCACGCGAGAGCCCTGATTCCTTGACCCAGTGTTCGGGGTCCATGATCCAGGATTTGGTATGTCATGCACGCTGTCCTAATTGGCAACGGTCGTGCGACCATGGTCGTACAACGACTTCGGCCGACCAATAAGAGACCTCAAAACCGCCCGTCACACGACCACGGTCGTACGGTCGTTGCCAATTAAGACAACGCCTTATAAATACCATTAGTCATTTGAAAAGGGTAATTTAGTAACTGTATAGATAAGCTACAAGTGTGCCGCCTTCGATGGTACGGCCACGTCTTGCGCAGATGGGCAAATTATGTGGGGAATAGATGTCTGCCCATGCCGCCCCCGCCACCCCCGCCAGGCACGGGAAAGAGAGGCCGGCGAAGAAGCGATGGCTGGACGTCGTTAAAAGTGAAATGCGTACCAACGGACTCACCACTAAGGATGCCGAAGATCGAGTAAAGTGGACTAAGAAAAGCAGGAAGGTGGACCCCGGACCCCCGCGTGTTGCGCGGGAGCGCAACCGGGATTTAACGCCAAGATGATGATGATAAATTTAGTAACTCTACAAAACCGTTACCGATATATTTTTTCACGGTCGACTGGTAGATAAGGCTACTTTAGCTTTAAGTCCGCCAATGTACCTTCAGTGCATAAAGTTTTAATAAATAAAACCAAAACCACAATACCTTCTCAACAAAAAAAATACCTGACTCAATCAAAGAGGCAGCGAATCACCGAAATCCTGTTTCGTTTTGTATAATGCGAAGGGGTACATCGCGTAAATAATGCCATAAATGTTTCACCCACAGCACCGCCGCAAGTGACTTCCCATATTAAAATTCCATTATTCGTACCGGCAAAATATCTCCGGCCTTTTTTTTATCCATGGATTATGTCACGTGGAATTCAGTATTTCGATCACGCTGTGTAATTTTACAAGCCTCCATGCATTGGTAAACAGCTTTTGAGGCTTCATTTTTGTCAAATTGAATAATAACTCCGTGCTGTATGTACAGGTTGTTGAGAAATTGATGAAGAAAGTCCGTCTACATGTTTATACAGTATGCAAAACTTGTGCTGTTTAATTGTAAATTTAGACTAAAGTATTGCAATATGAACCCCCACCTACCTTTTTTTTCTTGCTTAGAAACCTTCCACTTGAATACAGATTATTATAATCTCCATTTTTAAATTTAACGCAATTTCAGTAACTCTAAAATACTGTTAGCATTTATAACTATTTCAGTATTTTCGGTCGGGGAATTTATTTCTATCTAACACTTGTCTCTGTATTTGCGAGGCGAGAAAAGCGAATGTATTTTTAATGCTTTTAGGGTTCCGTACCTGTAAGGTGTAAATGGAAGCCTATTACTAAGCCTCCGCTGACTGCCTGTCTTTGAAACCGTAATAGACTTACTGTGAAACTTTTATAGAATTATTTTGTCTTTGCTCTTTCGTTAAAACCGCACTGCTTAGAATTATTAAACTTGTATGTACTTTTAACGATAAAACAAAAAAATAAAATACTGATCAAGCGTGAGTCGGGCTCGCATACCAAGGTTTCGAATCAAATACAATTTTACGAATCAACTATTACTCTTCCATAATTTTTGTTGTTACCTATAAATTAGATACTTGTCACGACTTTTCTTTACTCCGCATACATTTCCGTACCATTGTCCGGAACCCGTCCGGATCGGAACTCTCCATATGATTATGTGACACTCTCCATCTACAATATGGAAAATATTTTGCCCGTTACATTAACCTGGCCAGGCATCTTTAATTCAATAAAACTGACAGAAATATATTTTTATAGATAATAACCTAGGTACCTTTATGCTATGGGGAATTAACTTCGTTAATATTCATTGCAGTTCATAATAAAATAGCAGGGTAATTTACCCTGGAATGGAAAAGGTTTTCCATCATGTAGGTTTCTACCTGTGTAATCTAGCTGTCACAAGCCTTAGAACATTTATTTAAAACTGTGAATTATTTCTGAGCACAACCGGTTAGCAATTTAAAAAAGAAAATGGCACAATAACCCTATATAGGGTTCGTTTTCCTACTTAATCTTCTCCACTTCGCCCGGTCTTCAACATCCTCACGTCGTAATCAGTTGGCTCTCGCATCCGACTCCGCGATACCAATCCATCGCTTCTTGGGTCGTTCACCCCGGACCCATCTCTTTCCTAATACCGGCAGGTTCAGGCACCTATTTCCCACTATCCTGGGGCATACGCAACACGTGACGAAACCAGCGCAGGCGAGCCTCCTCGATCTTATCTGCGATATCCCTCACGCCAAGGACGCCTAATAAAATCTGACCAGGTATGTTCAAAATACTAGGTATTAGCTATTAGGGGTTATTCCACAAAAAGTTCCCGATTATATCCTACTTCCTATCCTACAACATTGTAAATGCGAAAGGTTGTAAGGAAGGATGGATGTTTTTCTTCACGCAAAAACTACTAAACAGATTTTGATGAAAATTAGAATAACAGAATAGTAGAATAGCACATAGGCTATAATTTATCCTGAAAATCAATGTGAATACCGAATTTTACAAGTACGTAGTTGTGGGCAAAAGCTATATAAAATGAAGGGAAAGTTTACAATCTTTGTTAATACGATCATTATTTTCATCCCAGCGGTCAATCCCGCCTTCTGCCAGGGTCCGCGTACCTCTACTTATTCTCCACTTCGCCCAGTCTTGGGCATTCTCGCATCGTAAGCCATTGGGTTTCGTATAGGGTTGTCAAAAAATTTCAATCAGAATATAATCGATTTCCATTTAGTACGCATTTTTTATACATATAAGAAAAAAGTGAATTTTTTTAACAAATATTCTTATTATACCCGGAGAAACTATTTCTGCTGCATTGCTAAACTATAGTAGATTTGGCTACTATATATTTTTCCAGCAGTAAGTGTATAGTATCTGGACTCAAAATATAGTAGAATACTATATCATACAGCAGATTTGGCAACGCTACTCTCGCATCCCACTTGACGAGTCAATCCATCGCTTCTTGGGTCTTCAGCGGGACCTGTTTCCTTGTACCGGCACCTTGTTTATAGCAAATTATGTAAAAAGTCAATACATTAAATTTCTAAGGAGTCCGTTGAGAAAAAACTTCAAAAATTAATACGACGGTCATTATCATTTATTTTTATACCATCGCAATAAAAGCTTTAACAAAATTGCTAATGCGTTTCAAACGGAATGGTCCCAAGCCAAAAAAAAGGGAATAGAATCAGAACGAGAGCAGTAAAGCGATAACCCTAAATTGTTTTGCAAGGCAAACGATATCGCGGGAATTGCACATTATTTAACCCCCCACACCGCATCGGAACGCAGAGGTTTATTGAGCCACCGGCCAAGCGATGGGTTGACAATGCGGCATAAGGGGCCCGTCCTCATTCAAAATGAACACGTTTTGGGAAGGAATCTGAATATATAAATTTAGTTATTTATTTTTATTAAACAGTTTATTGTTCACAAGATGAAACATACACGTTATGTTACAGAAGTATAAGACACAACAGGCACTGCTTATCTCTAAAAAGAAATCTCTTCCAGCAGGCCTACTAGAGAGAAATGTTATAATAGACGCCGATAAGACGTGCACAATACAACCAAGTATATAAATACATAAAATACCTAAATATACCTATATATTGTTATAAAATGCATATAATAACTATGTCTAAATAAATACATATACTATTATAAATATACCAAAAGCACATTCAGGCACATAACGTGAGGTAATGCTCTTTCACACGCTTCTTAAAAGTGGAAATAGTCTGACCGTCACGCACCTCGTGCGGAAGAGAGTTCCAGAGTCTTGCAGCATGAACAGTGAAGGAGTAGGAAAGGAAATCGGAATGGTGGATACACTGGACCGACAATGCTTGTCGAGCGGACGGGAGAAGTGAAATGCGCAAATTTTGCAGACGCTCTAATTTGTTTAGAAGCTCCTCAGTTGCATCTAAATAGCAAGAATCTGCGTAATCAAGAAGAGGAAGAAGAAGTGTTTGGGCAAGTGATACTTTAGATTTCAGAGGTAAGAAACGTTGGAGGCCTTTCACTGATTGAAATGAGAAATAAATGTGGATGGATGGATGAACAATTTATTTATTTATTATTTATTTAACAGTTTATTGTGCACAGGAAACACATAGCGAATAACAGGCAAAGTAATAAATGGTACAACAGGTGCTACTTATTTCTAAAAGAAATCTCTTTCAGCAGGTCTTCGGAAGTGTCGGATGTTTATGTCGAAATGCAACGTGGTTCTCAAAGGATCGGGTCCGGAACTATAACCAAATTTTACGCGGACGAAGTCGCCTGTTAAACCTAGTATAAAATAAATAGTGAATTGTTTTTTCAAATGGTAAATAATATTTCATATACCTACCAGCAAACCAGAGGAAATGGTGAAGTTTTACTTCATCGTTCATCATTTTCTTTATTTTATAACTTCCAGTATTTTACAAGATTTTTTAAAATTGTGTAAGGTTATTTTAGACAGCGCGATACACAATATGTGTGTTTCCTGAGCGCAATACGTACAAACGTAATTCGATCATCTTTTCAAAACTACGCTATCAAAGCCAATGAAATTTTGTAGACGTGAACCACAAACGCCTGTGGTTTGTCAGATGTTCATTAAAATATATCGCTTAAAAGTTGCGCCGGGCTTTAAGATTTCTATGCAAATGTAAAACCCTTATTAAAAAAACTTACACCTGTAAACTATATATTTTAACGAAATTCTGACAAACTACAGGCAAAGATATTGGTTTCTAGATCACGTCTACAAAATTTCATTGGCTTTGATGGCGTAATATAGGAAATATTACCAAACTACGTTGGTATGGAGCGCGCTCGGGAAACACTCACCTTAATTACGTTACTAGTTCTATCTGCGAGTGTTCAATCTAAGTAAAAATTAAGGCAGGGATGGCTTTTAATACAGAATATAGTTGAAGAACTAAAATAAAGTAGTGCCGAACACATTTCTGAAATAACATCAACATATTACATAAATAACCAAAACGCATCCAAAGGACTAAGGAATATGCCTGCGTATTATTTCTGAACAGAGAAGAGTACGCCAGGGGTGGTAAACAAAAAAAATTCGCTCCTAATAAGCAGTAAGACCCTTTTAAAGCGGGCTCCCAAAGAAAAGAGTAACGACCGCCCAGACTCGGTACCACAATCGGTACAGCGGGCATGCCCGGCTCAGCATGTGTGTCACGTGCCGGATTATAAAAGCTTTTTCCAATTCTCTATTGCTGGGTTCATGGTCACACTAGTTCGCCGATGTGGGTTTTTGTGGAGTAAAGCATTTACGCAAATTTGAATGGTCCGGACGGATGGGGAGTTCGTGGACAACCTAGTAACCGTTTAACGGTTAAATTTTCCACAATGTGTATATCGAAAAAACGTAGAGTAAGAAGATGGTGAAATTTAGGAAGTATTTATCATAATTATAATGGGAAGTCTACTACTAAAATTTTACCTTAATATTTGTCCCCTCCATCCTTAATCAATCAACTTGTCAACGGTAATATTAAAATTCGGACGAAAATTATTCAAATTATCCTCGGTTCATTAGCGAATGCGACATGAATGGCATGTAACCCATATGCGGTATCTATTTGGACACGGTTCTCAAAACCTTATCCTTGACCTTAACTTGTCCTTACCTGTATCCTGTATCTGTGCATCTCGTTCTTTCCATGGCCACAACAGCAAGCTCTTGGGATATGGCGGCGACCACGTAGGCGCTATATCTTACGCCCTCTGTACGCTTTTATTTTAACGAAATTTAGCCCCACCACTGTCACTGTCGATTACTTTCCATTGTCTTCCCGCGGAGCGTAATGCCATATCAAATTGGGAAATATTGAAAGAAAACGTGCTAAGCGATCCTTACCGCGGTTCGGTTACCGCTTTATCTCGAAACGGTAAAACGCAGCCGCCACGCTTCCTTTTATGTTTGTTGTTTCGTTCCGGATCGTATTACTTGGGCTTATAACTGTAATGTTGTCTTTGAAAGCTATGAGATGTTTAAGAACGCGTGAATAACAATGCTACGAAGACACATTTGCTGTATTACGTCTATATGTGTAGGATAAGATATCTCTGTAATCTTTTTCTGGCCATATTACCCAAAGCTCCTGAACTCTCATAAATAATATAAATAACGACAAAAAATACTTACTGTATATCCCAAATGGAAATAAATTCATGTATTCGTGCCGGCCTACGCACGACTGTAGAAAGCAATTTGGCCCTGTTAATCCGAAGGAATAAAGAGTCGTACAAAATTACACACAATCCCCTGGAATCGAAAAGGCAAACAGAGGTGGCAACTGGTAAATAAAGTCATGAAATCCGTAAAAATAATATTGGCCGCCAATATTTTTTGTCGCTCTGTTTGGGATACTCATACAAATCCGGAAAAATAAAACAGATATTAAGGGCGCCCCACAGCCCTCGCTTCCCGCCTCGTACATTAGTGTCCCCGAAAATGTTCCATTCTTATTCAAATATTTCCTGCAATTTGTTTGTCCTATCGTTCAAAAGGGTACAAAATAGGTTAAGAAATAATATGGACCCTTCCGCTAGCGTCGAGTGAACCTGTATTAATACAAATATTTGTGAATCCACGCCGCGGCGACAATTAATTTGTTGTGGTTTGAATACCCGAGAATTTAACCTTCATATAGCCACAACACAATTTTATCTTAACAAAACACACACGTATTCTAAAAATCAATATCTACAAATATCTCCCAAATCGCTGCCACTGAAGGGGATGGTGCCCATAAAGCTTGCTGCATTCCCCCATTGGATGTCTATCGCTATTCATTTCCCAAGGAATGGGCCAGCTCTGCGCTCACTAGTGGATTGTATCCATTTAATTTTTATATTTGAACATAGCTTTTATCTTTAGGGCTCCAAGGTCAAAAAAGTTTCCACGGCAAACGCTGTAAATTATCAGCAATATTTGCGTATTTACGGCGTTTCATGGTCTCCCGCCCCGCCTGGCTTCATTGACGTAGAGGCAATACGGGACGCCGCTAGAGTGTCTACGCATGTGGCGTCCCATACTAACAACCGACCCAATTCCCATGACACGAGAGACATACCGTCGGACCTCTAGTCATCTTCGCGAACCAGGCCCGAAGGCTCAAGCGTGGAGGGCACGTTGATATTTTATCTTCGAATCTCGGAATTTCAAACATTTGATGCGGAATGCGTAAAGTTTTTGTCAATGATAAACGTTAACTAATAACTGTATATGTTTGTACATTATGTCGGACGATATCGATAGCCTACATTTAGGACTTTCTCCTAAAAGGAAAGTTGTAGAATATTAAACAATCTAGGTTCGAATATTCAGGTCATGCGTAAAAACTTTAGTCCACAAAGATGCTTTGCCAAAAAGCTTTGACGCACTTTATTAATGCAACGCAGCTGGTTATTCACGGTTCGAGTCGTAAGTACGTTAAGTATAGTAAACTATTCCATGCAGTTTCCAAGTAATTCCTCTAGAAGTTTTCGATACTTGCAAGTAGGATATTGAAATATAGCATATAAGTAATGGACTTACCTGCAACTAAAAAGTTAAAGTACATTGTAAAGAGGACAAAGTACTTCGATAATAGTGGGGCAAATAAATTATGTACTAGGATGTTGGTTAGGAAACCAGTGTATTAAAAACCGTTCAAAATCGAACTAACTTAATATGGACTACCAATTTTTCAGAAATCAATTAGCGCAAACACCTAGAATAAGTCATTAAACTTCTATCGTTACTTCTATCTGTCAAGTTATGCAAGGTTTAGGTTCTCAGGGTGAACGTAACTTTCTTATTGGTGACTCGTTAAAATCCATAAGTTAATAGACAAAATATTACCTACATAAGAACATAGAATAGGAATTAAGTTGTTGCATTGTTGCGTTCTGGTTTAAAGGATAAGGTAGCCAGCGCAATTACAGGCATGAGGTTTCATCTTAATCCTCACAGTGACAACGCGCATGCGGTTCTGAATCGTACATGTTATTGGCGACATTTACCACTTTCCATCAGGTGGGCTGCCTTCTCGTTTGTCGCTGCGTAGTATAAAATAAAAGTTAGATTAACATATTTACTATTTTATAATGTTTTGTTTATAACTATAAACCCACGACGTCACTAGACCGAAACTAGTCCTAAAATAATCCTCTTTCGCTGATGGACATGAATTTTAATGTGTGCGAATTGTGCTTTCACATAAAGCTTCGCCATAATTGTTTGAAAGCTTCCCATAATGGATTGCTCTTTAGATATTGGCCTCGTTCGCGACACTCACAATGTGTTCTTTCAACTGTTTCCTAAATTCTCATTGTGCTTATTTGGACGCTGTATTATATTGCGAAAAAAACGTAGGAGAGAATTTGACTCGTTTTCTGTTATTTTACGGATATATCAATATGATAAAGTAAGTAGTTAGTAACATGAGTAATCGTCACGTCTCACATTAACATTAGTATACTTAATTTGATTTATTAATTATGCTATAAGTACATGCATGAGGCATTTCATCCGAGTAACAACACAGCTGGATGCTAAAAGCACAGTACCGGCCTTTGTGGAGATCTCTGGGGGAGGCCTATGCCCAGCAGTGGGCGTCTTCTGGCTGATATGATGATGATGAACAACACACCTGCGGTTCTATATATTCATATGCATGAATCGTAGATTTTATGGCTGATAGTTATTTCGGTCTTCAGTGCCGCCATTATGGCCATTTCTGAGTTATGTATATTAGTCGAAAAAGGTAAACATCGGGAGATAACCTGCACATTCCTGCTCTTAATGTGTAACCATACTCCAATCGGTCAGGTTACCATGTGCGAAAAGATCTTGAGTGTCCAAAAACAGACAGCCAGAGAAAAGAGGAACTAAGTACGGGTTGTATCAACTTAAAATTAAAATAATCTTCATATTTAGTCATTATAATCGCACGCGAAAACCGAAGTCCGCCTTGACCATGATGCAAGATTTGGCAGATCAGGTAACTACAGTTAAGCGACTGCCGTCTGACCTCCGTGACCCTATTCATAGGGGAACCTGACCAGGATTGGATCATAGTTAAACATTCAGTCGCCAGAATGTACTGGCGTTTCATCACGATGTTTTACCTCACCTTAAGAGTATCGGTTAGTGTTGTACAAATGTACATAAATCAGAAAAACGTCGAACCCGGGATCTCTCACTTACGAGCTCAAAGTGTCGGTAACTTAGTGGTTAACGAGTCCGGCCCAGGACCCCTTAACCACTAAGCCACCGACACTTTGACTTACACGTGCGTAAAATTTCTCACTTTACATGTGCGAAAGAGCTACTTAATCACAAAATCATAGTCATAGGAGAACCTACTTACCTACCTGTCGATCCAAGGTGTCTAAGTGCCTATACCACGTCTAAATAGAACGATTTTGAATGCAAATGCTGCGGAACCAGTCGCTATCTGTCCGGTTGGTAATAGATCTAATATAATAGCAATTTATAATTACCGTATCACGTCCAGTTTTCGCCTAGTTATCTACATGGTTACGCACAAATTTTGTGCTACAACACCATATTTTGCGAACTGGCTCCGATTAGCGTAGGTTATCTATTAGTTAATTACACTGTACCTATCGGGTCTTGATTTACGTTTACCTTGAGAGAAAATGAAATTATTCACAAGTTAAGCGCAGTACCTACGTATTCGTATAATGGTTTTCTTATATTTCATTGATAGTAGTACTGTAGATAGGTAATCGAAGTAGAGCGCAAGTGCTGGGATGGATACATATCATGCAGTGAGTGTGTGTATCTTACTATATTTCTATGATAACGTGAAAAGAAATAAATCTTTTTGTTGCTACTTTTGATTGGACTGTGAAATTCCAACTAGATCATCGGTTAGTGTTCAACATAACTCAGAAAAGTCATTTTCACATGGCGGCACTGGGGTTCGAACCCGGTAACTCCCACTCACGAGTCGGACCCCTTAACTATTTGGCCACCGACGCTATCCGTATAAAATTCGTGAAAATTCTTTACTGCAGACGTTACTTATTCCCCCCATTTCCCAATCTAAAAAAGCAATGCATTTAGGAACGCAGCTAATACAAGTATATATATAATTGCACGATAGCTGGGCATTCGATCAGATATTGACCGGAAAAGGTATCGAAATATACATAAACCATTCGCCTACTAAATATTTCAATCTCAGAGACAGTAAATCAATTACAATGCGGCTATTAACTACCCTGCTAGGTACGAAAAGATCGAGAGATAACGATAACGATATGATTGGACATTGAATGAAATAAATCGAAATTCGTTGGTCAAAGGTTCAATAGCTTTTATATATTTACCGCGGAGAACCTATTTGTCGTATCTCCTACATTTATGGTACTCCCAATATCAATAAGTATAATATCAATCTTGCCATTTCTAGTGATGTCTAGTTGGCCTCTAAAAAGGTGGGTGTCCTGGAAGGCCAGGAGTACTGAGACGCCATGATTTTGTACTGATATTGCATTAATAGCTCTATATTTATTTTATTTACATAGAAAACCAACATCTTTTAATACAAGTAAATAACACTTAAATAAACATAACAAGTCAATTACAGGTTCTCACTGATAGCAATAATATAAAATAATAAAATCGCTAAGCGCTAGCCTACGATAAGAATTTATCAAAGCATGCCTTATGTAGTAAAATAAATACTATATAATTTATTTGCAAATAAAATCCATTATGCATTATGTCTGGCCAGTATTATTGAAAAACGCCAGACTGAGCACTCGTTTTGCGGTCCGATAGCCTGTGCTGAACATATCATAATCCTCGTCTTTACTTAACCTGTTGAAACTCTCGCAGCAACGCCACAGAAAAGTGTTACGCTTATAGTTGGTAGACCCTTTGGGTAACGAAATCATGTAATTAGTGCGCAAAGTTCTATACGATGGTCTGAGTGGGTTTGTTCCAAAAGCTCCTCAACTCTTCTCAGGAGTCTTCTTGAACAACGATGACCAGCTCATTGTCTTGACTATCTTCTTACTCAAAGTGACGAGTATAATTTATGATTTCAATACAGTAGGTACCTATCAAATCACAAATTCTTAATTCTATATGACCACTCATAGTAGTAACTCTTTGTATTTATTTATTCTAATTTTGAATTACATTAGTTGACAACATTGAATTAGTATCGAATTTCTCTTTTAAACTTTGCAAAAAATGTAAGAAGTAATCTAGGAACTAAGGAAGGAACTAACCTAACCTAACCTAACCTGACAGTAATCTTTAAAGTGACATAGGAGTTTATCCCCTCAAAACGAGTACATGAACCGTATGAAATCTTTCAGAACTCCAAACACAGGGAAGATAAACTAGTTGTCTATTAGGAAAGAGATGCGTCTGCTTTTTCATTCAACGTACAACTACTGGGAAATAATACGATGTCGGGCGGAGAGTTTTCCATGAAAGATGATGGTGAAAGTAACGTAATATTTGGTGCTCAGCGCTCAAAAGACATTCCCACCCACTTTACCAGAGATTGTGTTATCTAATACCTGACTGTGACAGGCTGAAGGCAGGTGACAATGAAGTGTCTGCCTTTGTATTTGCACTGCTAATTGGCTGAACCTATTGCAATATTAGAAAAAGAAAGAAAAGAGCTTCCTTCTATTGAATTGGGTCAGTTGATTTTCAGCATTCTTACCGCAATATGAGACATGGTCGTGTGGTGTCCGGCAAAAAAAACCCTTTTCACTCGTAGGTGTCGTACAGGGCGAATCATATTTTCGATGTAAAATACCTAGAGTCTCCGAAGCCTGGAAAATTAAAGCAGGTTTTTCTATTGTTAAATTTACAAGACTGCGATCTCCTGCGTGGAGGCTATGGCAGTAACTTCTCCTTTCGTGGGAGAGTCCCTAAGTCCAGCAGTGGACTGTTATCGGCTGTGATAATGAATGAATGATAAATGCTGATGAATATAAAAAAACAACTCCTTTTTAACAGAATCTGTCCAAATGAATTGTAGCTTCACCCAGTTATAAAAGATATTAAAATGAAAACCCGGGATCAGCCAGGTACTGTTCCCGTCTAAACGAACGGAAATAAAAGTCAACAAAGCTAAATGCGGAAGATTGTAATGAAAATGTCCCCTTTGAAACGTCAGCGGCTAGGACAATAGGATTTAAACGTTTGCTAAGTGTTGCAGAAAGTCAGCCGAACGAGCACAAAGGGAGGTGCGAGCTGCAGGATGGTACTCGGAGATACTCACTAGTGACCTGAACTGGCTTTGCGTAAGTACAGTTTAACTATGCGTCTCTATCTATGTCTTAATTCTGAACCTTCCGCGTAACATTCTGATTTTATTATTTTATAGGTACTAATGGTTTCATTAGTTAGAAAAGTAGTGTATGCAACTCGCATATAAAAGGGGATATTAAACCATGAGTTTCTGTTTATCATACGATTCGTAGCCTCGATCAATTTATATTAACTTATCACCGACAGTTTAAAAAAATTCAATAGAAAAAGAAAATATACTATATTCCACTATGGCGTGAAAAATGTCTGTATTCCACGCGTGCTAATGTGCTACTGCCTAGTGATGGGATTAAAAACGCATCCAGCCGCAGGTGGTAAGCTCAGATGCAGATCTAGAATAATATGTCCCGGCTTAGCTCTAACCCTGGAACGCAAATCCGTTTTAGTTCTCACATGTGTATTTATTGTTAGAGAACAGCACGATCTCTATCGTCTAATATTGTTCGATATTTATCCAATATCGGGTCGTGAAAATTGGAAATATTTAAATAAAATCCAACAAAAATACTGTGAATTAAGGAGATAAACTTATCTCCTTAATTCACAGTATATGAGGTCATTATATGTAACGTTCCGTATCGAACGTGGACTTTGTAGTGACGGATTTGCGTAAATATGATGAGTATGGTTATGATATGTAAGTGTGTGTTTCTAAGTATAAATATAAATTCAATAGTCTAGATTGTCATAATGCATTGCATACGAACGTTGGACAAATTCATTTATACATATACGTATTGTTTGTAGATTACATAGATAATTTCAGCTAATTCACAATTATTAAAGTTCATCGACCCTCGAGAGTGCAGCTGGTTGCAGAATTCTGCATTAATTTGTCATCGATTATTATCAGCTGTTGTTATTACATACGAAAGATATTTGCACTGTTACTATTATTCATATTGACTACCATATTGTCGACATAATGTATATCAATGGCTAAACCCAATTTGCATACAACAATTTGTTATCAGACTTTCACAAGTCCATGATCTGATTTCACTATTTAAAATTCACTTGGCACTTGGCACAAAAGAATTATTGACCATTCGTAATACGAAGGTCTTGTACCTTAATCGTGTCTATTCACCTTTGTTTATCATAGATCTGCATCTGTGTGGGGTCAGTTGCGTCATCAGGGAAGGACTAAGGTCATTTTTATTAGGTGAAGGGCTTGGTAAGAAAATAACTTAAAATAATGTTATTTAAAATGATTATATTATTTCGACTCGAAATAATTCGGATACTCCTCGATATAAAGACTTCCAAATCTTTGTTAATACGGAAAGCGGTCGTTGTGTAATTTATTTTTTATATTTAATTTCAATTACAATCTTGATTTGTCTACGTTATGGACGACAGTAGGCACTTTTTATTAGGTAGGTAGGCTTATGCCATTTATTAATAGAGTTCATGATGTTTAACCTGAAATTTTGGAGGTAATTTAATACATAGTTTTGAGAAGGAAATAGTTTCTAATACCGATACCTAACAATAACGGTAATGTGTAATGTAGTAAGTGAAATCAATAATTGTAACAATGTTATTAATGAAAACAAATGAAATGGTCAGTAATTGTTAGATCGGTCGTAGTTTTATAGATATGTGCAAAGTGTGATTAGTGTAATACTGTAATTGGATAATTTGACAAATTCGTGACCCGTTATTTAACTTAAAGTTTATTTAACTTTTTTTTATTTATTTTTTATTTAGGACAACCAACAAGACTAACACTAACAAAGTTACAGCATCTTCATCACATCATCATCACAGCCCGTAACAGTCCACTGCAGGACTTTAGGCCTTTCCCACGAAAGGGGAGGTTATTCCCATAATCTCCACGCTTGGCAGGCGGGTTGGAGATCGCAGTGTTTAAATATAACAATGGAAAATGCTGCTGCCCAATTTCCAGACTACAGAGACTCTTGATTTTTGGCCTCGAAAACATTAGTCGCCTTGTACGACACCCATGAGTGTAAAGGGTTGGTGCTATTCTACTCTGCCGGACACCACACGGCGAACATCTACAGCATCTTATAGCTAAAAATATAGTTTTGTGTAACTTTGTTTGAAAGATATTTTACCTTCACCGAACTGACAGAGATTTTTTTACGAAGGTATTGTTCTAAAGGATACTATATAAAAAGTCCTTCCCTGAGTCCATGCCTGCCGCCAGCCTGGCCCTACTGTCCTTAACCCAGCGTGACGAGTCGACCTTCCTCCGTCGACTCCTGCGATAATTCTCGACGTCCTAACTGGGTGCGTCCGCGAGTTATGCAGTGATTGTCTCTTCTCAACGCATGTTCAAGGTTACTAAATGTAGTTCTGACATCAATTGAACGGGTGTATGATGACGGTTTAGCGGGTACGTACTTGTGGAAAGTATGGCATTTTAGGAAAGTTGTATGTAGGTAAATATGTAGGAAGAATATAATTATTTACACGAAAAACTATTTCGAATGACAAAAGAAATGGAGTACGAGTTTCTGCCGGTGAGTAAGGTCTCCAGTGCTCCATGGGGTGGGGATTTGGGGAACCGTGGCTTTGGCAGTGGCGGGGCATTTGCCTTTTTGCTGCCAGAGCAACGTGTTATAGAGATGGGCAACGCATTGGCGGTACTCTTGGTGTCGCTAATGTCTATAGGCAGTGGTGACTACTTTCCATCAGTTGGCCCGCTTGCCTGTTTGCCTACCGTATGACATACCAAAAAACTATTGGACCGAGTGCGACTTCGTTCGCATACACCTACTTTTTTTTCTTGCTTATAAACCTTCCTCTGGAATCACTCTATCTTGAAAAAAGCCTTAAAATCTGTTGCGTTGTTAACAATATCTAAGCGTACATAGATACATGCATATATACATAGGGACGGACGGCGGGAAGCGGCTATACTATGTATAGGAGGAATTTCTTTAGTCATTGGATATTTCTGATATATAGAAGAACTGCTAACGTATACACGGACATGGCCTGACCTGGACCACCTAGGTCATTCCCTGTGTTGTAGGTACATAGGGGTGGCCTATCTCCAGGACTTGAAGTCTAAAGATTCATTTAGGTAACCAGTAACAAAAATGCTTAAGAGAATAGTTTCATGAATATTATTAGATACAAATCCATATTTACACTTCCAACAAAGACGTAAGCACTCAACCACAATAGCCCAAACAGAGGCACCTGCATTCTGAATAGTAAAATCCTCAGTCGCCGCCACAAAGTATCAACATTCGGATATTTATTCTGTGTCAGTGAATTTGTTTGCCGGAGACACTTGGTTATGCATGCCGCGGTGCGGTCAGCGAATACCCTGCCAAGTGCATTGGACAAATGCAATCTCCTTCCAAAACTTTACATTGTACTCCAGTCCGTGCGGAGTCAAGTCTCAGCGTTGTTTACCTGGCTCCCGTTCGCGTTTTCTGACCAAGTTTCCCTTGACGGTGTTGGTTCGCAGCGTTCGTGCATACAATGTCAGGTAGAGCTCAGGATGGCGGTTGTGATGAACGGTGTCTTTGTTCGTTGTTTTAATATAGTATTTTTCTAATAGGTGGCTGATGGTTTTTGAGTATTTGTTTTTTAGGTAATTATTGTTTAAAATTAAATAAAGAAATATAGTACAGGTGTGAAAGGAATAATCCGAAAGGATTTAAAAAAATACATGTTCTCTTTGATTATCAATCTGATTTTATATATTATATATCTGCCATAGAAAGATAGATAATCAAAGGCTGTTCGTTTGATTTTGAGATCCAACTTTAAGTATAAGTATATCAAAGTTTATAAGTGACACGAAGGATTAGGAAATTTCAATAAAACTACCTAACTAGTAACAATCGTCCATCGATTCATGCACTTCAGGTTTCATTTAACAAAACTGTAAAACCAGCAAAATACAAGTTGAAACAGCTCGAGCATAGTCCAGTACGTCTACGTTATTACCAAGTTGTACATAAACAAGCACCTAATATTGTTAGTTACAAATTGCACAAGCCAGTGGTCGAATAAATTCTAACCACAAGTACAATCTCACTGCACGTCAAAAGTTTAAACTGAATCAGTTTCCACCAGACCGTACATTGCCTTTAATTGTATCTGGCTAATTTGCAGGCTGCCCACATTGCCCCTATTAATGTACATTCAGCAACAACACTGCCAAACGGAAAGCTGTTTCCGACTGGGAATTCCAACCCCCGAATCGGATAATGGAGACTAGATTAATTAGAATAACATCATAATTCAATTCTAGCTGCATACATAGGCGCGCCGGTGCCATGATATTAACATGTGGGTGTTCTGCGCTTTAATGGATATCATATTTAGTTACAGTAGTAGCCGGTAAATAATGCATATCGGTTGCCGATGAACAGACAACCGCTGGTGTATCTAAGCGAGTTCTTGAGTGGAGACCGCGACTCGGCAAGCGTAGTGTGGCCGCCATCCGGCAAGATGGAGTGACGATTTGCAAAAGGCTGCGGGTGGATGCTGGATGCGGCAAGCCGTGGACAGGTGCATTGACACTGGCATGGCTTGTTTTGGCTTCGTATTTATTCACGCGCGTAGAGACAACGGACTACAAAGCAAACTGTGTTGGAAAAATAATTCATTTATTTATTATATTCAAATGTATTCAAAATTAGATTAAGCTAGCCTCTAGTTAAAAATCTGGCACCTTTCAGTTTAACGAATGTCCTCACATCCGAGCAAATAAACATGGTAATACACTACTGTGGTTTTGGACAGTAAACTCCTATTTGCGTCGATGGTCAATACCTTTACTTTCACCATCTCCTCCATAAATTAAGACGCTATTGAAACTACGGCAATAAATTGTTACACCCACTTGGAGTGTCTACAAATCTGTCGCCTGTACTAGACCCTACACTTTCTTAATAGATTTTTCTGATACGAAGGGTACAAAATATGATATTATTCATACAGATCTGATAAGGGCTTAGGGCCGGCCTGGCGTCCCCTTCAGTGTGGTGCGTAATTTCCCGTGGTAGGGTACAAATAGCACAATTCAATCTCATACAATATTTCGGCCGATTTGCACGGTCGCGTATTCTGAACACGCACAGTTACCTGGTAATTTATCACTTTCGCGCATTTGCCAAGTCCCCCTAGCGCACGTTCTGTAAAGGGGCGCAACTAGAAACTTCTGTGGACAACAGCTGTGACCAACCAATCGTACAAAGTCGTTCTTTTGCAAATACTTCTCAGCGCGTTTATTAACTATATTCATCAGAGAGATTTATAAATCGCATTTCTCACTAAAATTCCCTTTTAACCACCGACACTGTGGTATCTTAGCAACCCAACGGATAGACCGAATTTGATGCGGTTTTCTTTATTTGAAAACAAGTTCGATCGAAGTTTATAGGTTTATTTTATTAAAATTGGTTCAGCAATTCCTATTTCAGTAGACTTTGTCAGTGGTTTTTCAAAATCTCTCGTTTAGGTTATATGTATACTTATGGCCGTTTTCACTGAACTTAGGATCGCCTAAGTTCCATCTTAGCTAGTTTTTAGCTATCCAGTAACGTCCAAATTGAGATAAGAAAGATCTTAGGCGATTCCTTAGTTTCGTGAAATAATGTTCATTAGACTTTGCTGGCTAAACTAGAGTATGATTTTGTACCGGAACAAGTTATTAAGACCTGCTCAATCACTTGGTCAGTTCTGTTTCTAAAGACTGTTTGGCTTACAACATTTCTAAGTGAATAAATTATGTGCCTCTCGAGGACAGCCCTCCGTGCAGTCCTCCTGATGGTAAACTACAACCGTAGCATTCAGATATTTGCAATCAATCTGGAGATGTAAATTGCCCATATAAATATTCCATAAAAATGTTATACCAAATAATACACTTTGTGTTCCTGTCAGTGAGTAATATGGAACCGTGACTTGGGCAGTAGAGGGCCTAACATCTGCCCATTTCTGTCGAGCAACGGGTCCCGGGGTTTTAGAGGTGGGAAACATGTGGTATCCGGCAGAGTAGAATAGCACCAACTCCTTACACTCGTGGGTGCTGTTCAAGCGACTAATGTTTTCGAGGTAATACTTCGTAGGCTAAAAAATGGGCAGCAGCATTTTCCATTGTTATTTATAACACTACGATGAGCGATCTCCAACTCGCCTGCTAAGCGTGGAGATTATAGTAATAACCTCCCCTTTTGTGAGAGAGGCCCATGGTCCTGCAGTGGATTGTTGTGGGCTGTGATGATAAAATGTATTTGTGATAAATAATCCTCTTGACGTTAATGTCCCGGTTGTGCTCTCGAGAACGAGGGCCCGGGGTCCTACTTGACCATGATCCAAGATTTGGCGATCAGGTAATTACAGTGGAGCGACTGCCATCTGACCTTCGTGACCCTGCTACCAGGGGAACCTGACCAGATTGGATCATGGTTACACATCCAGTCGCCTGAAGGTGCAGGTTTCATCACGATGTTTTCCCTCACCGTAAGAGCATCGGTTAGTATTCAACTAATGTACATAACTCAGAAAACAGTCCTTGGTACATGGCCCTGATACCCCTGGTTATTGCTAATGTCCGTAGGCATCGGTGACCACTTTCCATCAGGTGGCCCGCTTGCATATTTGTCTACCGTTGACTTAGAAGAAAGTCTAAAGTAAGTTAGTGTAAAAAGTATTTCTTTAAAAACCTTTCAGTAGTTTCAGAGTGTATTCGTGTCGGTTTGCCAAGATGCGTCCTTTTACATCTAGTATAGTGTTGACGGAATTCGTAACAGGAGGGACAAATTTGAAGGTATTACAGTAATGTATTGGGGTGCGTTTCGCCGCGAGCCGGGGTCGTCACGTCGCGACGCGGAGCCCTGGCGCTGGGGCAAAATCATTGTTCACATGTCATACAAAATTAGTCTCTATTACATAGGGACCTAATGCATACCTACAGGAGACGAGACAAAACGAATATGTCCTGTGTTTCAGAGTTGGCCGTTTTTTCGCATTTGGTGGATGCGCTAAATGTGGATACCATGAACTAAAATTAGACTTACAGTTCCATCTGATGCATCTTTTTTTTATATAAAAAAAGATCCATCAGTAGCCCTGATAAAAAATTATCACCGCTGCCTGGGAACACCAGCCAGGGGTGCTATTGCGTTGCCCACCTCTATAACACCTTGTTCTGGTAGCAAAAAGACAAATGCCTCTCCACTGCCAAAATCACGGTTCCCCAAATCCCAATAGAATACTGGAGACCTTACTCCGCGGCAGGAACACAACACTTTTTAAATAGTATTGTTTAATGGAGGTACCAAACCAGCCAGACAGCTCCATTTCGAAAGGGATAACCTTTAAGCTCGACCTGTCTTAAAACGTTTACCACCTTCTTGAATGAAACTTTCATGTACCATACGTCACGAGTCACAACATAATTTTCACAATGTAATTGTCAAAAATGCCGTGCTGTTGAATTGAATCGATTTATATTTATAAGTTCCCCATAAAAATGAGTGATTGACGTAGTATATAAAAATTCAAAAGAAAATGCGGTGCGGTGTCCAGGCGCATTGGGGCAAATGGCTTTGTTGAAAAAGAGTGAAATAGAATACTCGGCTACGCAGAAGGTCCTATGTTATGGTACGGTTGTTTTGATGCTCTTTTACCTGGTGAAGCTTTTGAAGTATGCACAACGCAGGCGTGGAGGGGCGTCTTACTGGCTTTGTAGCGAGGGGCCGAGGAGGTCGCGGAGTCGTACTAGGACGCCTGTTACGAGGCGTGACCATTGTATCTCGCAGGCTGCCCTGGAGAGCAGCCGCCTGGAGGAAAGGCCGAAGCGCAGAAGAACGGGCCGCCGCCGCCGCAACAGATACCCTCAAGACGAATGGTGCCCGAGAAATTCACGGGATGATTACGAGTACTATGAGTAAACGGTGAAACTTTGAGGGAACGAAATTGTGATGTTCATTGTTACAAAGTTTTTAAAAATGGAGCTGCACTTATATGATATTTAATTTTTGTTGTTTGTAACACGCCATGTGTGAAGGCAAATAAATATTTTTTCTAGGAACCAGTTCATTTTGCTTTTGTCGCTTAAAAGTCTCAACCTACAAGTATTGAGTGGGGTTCAGAAGTGAGCGAGTTACCTGTCCATAATAGTTCACTGCAAGATTTGAGCTTCTTTCATAACAGTAAAGAATCTCAACTCCTGATCTCTACACCGGCAGGTAGGTTGGAGATCGCAGTGTTTAAACTACACAGCAGAAAAGCCCTTTCTCGGTTCTATGGACTAGCGGTCTGGTACTAGCTGGTTAATCTCTAAGGCCCACTTGTTAGTTTAAGTAACTTGTAAGGTTAACTCGGAGGTAAATTCTTTATAGTTAGATTTTAATGACTTCTTGCATTGCAATTTACCATGATAACCTAGATTGGCACAAGTGGGCCTAAGACATTAATGGCATTTGAATGATGAATTGAATTTGGGAAAAGGGTTTTGTGCAATATTCGACTCAACCACACACCACACGGTTAATACACTCGTTAATAAATCATATTTAAAACATCAAAGACAACTTATAAATAGATATTGGAGGACAATTTTCTTTAAAGAATATCCTCCTGACACAGCAAGTTTAGGTCAAAGTGATTCAGAAGATTGGAACTTTTGAACTTGACGAGGCACTCCTATTGTTGTTTATTTTGCCGACCTCATGCTTGAATTTGATAGCCTTGTCTCGTCGTTAGGATCATGTAGCTTTTGAAAAAGTTTCAGCTTAACCCTCACGGATTTCCTTTACAATATGATATTCTTTGGTAGAGTAATTCTTAATTGAAAAATAAAACTAGGAAGACTATTATAATTCTTTGTAATAAGGCTAAGGAATTGAATACGTTGCCTTCTATTACGGGCATGCTCCATCTTCAGCCGCATCGTCACTTACCAGCATGTGAGATGGCGGTCAAAAGCATAGCTAATTTAAAAAAAAAAACTCATTCTTTGGAGATACTCCAATCAAATTATTGCATCTTTATTTACATAAAATTTCGCTGACATTAACACTCCGCACGCTACGTTCGGGCAATGCAGTGGAAGCACAGGCTAGACCGTTTTTAAAGCGGAGGGGGAGGACTATGTCTAATAGTGGATGTCCTGTCACTGAGATGATAATGATGACGATGATCATGATGATGATAATGACTGTAATAATATTTATAGATAACAATGGTGATCGAACATTGTCATCAATAACAGTAGACATTGCGAGCATTTTTACGACACACGTGCAAGATTTTGATTGGATAATTTCTTTATACTTTAACTTGTTTTTCTTCTATATGTCTACAGTTACCTACCTAGAACACCGGCACTGCATCCGCTTTCGATCAGGTGGATAGTCAGATCGCATCCCTATAGGCAATAAAGAAATTTCACAGCGCAACGAAAGCCTGTCAAAACGTAATGTAAATGATAGCGCATCAGTTTAGCACATAACAACATAGCCGTGACGTCGGATGACGGTAATTCGGTAATAACCGGTGATTACAGCGGGCCGCGAGCGCATCTATGTACCCGCATTTGTCAGAATTACGCGAGATGTTTCTGCCGTGACTGGGCCCCTACATGTGTTATTTTGCGTCGTGAACTGAGTTTTGCTTCGTTACCTACCGGGAGCTGAGAGTTCGGTTTCGTGTGTGGATTGCTTTATTTTTTTTGTATAAAGTTAAAGATGTAAACAAATTTTCGCTCAAGCATGAGGTTACTCACACACGGACCGTTTTCTAAATCTCCACTTAGCAAACATTGTAAGAGAAAATAGACTACTATTTTCTCTTACAAAAAATTACTTATACTACTTATTTACTTACTGCTACTAAGCAGTAAGTAAATAAGTAAAAACAAGACACAAGACAATATAATGTATATGCGCGCAAAGGCGGCCTGTGGTATTATAGTGGTAGTATTGCGACCTTAAACATTTAGAATTTTTTCCCAAGGATAATAATTGCGGAACAAAAGCCTTTATTTGGCAGTTTTTCACCTGAACAACTCCCTTTCTAAAACAATAAAATTTATGAAAGTAATATAATTCGCTTCTCAAGTTGAAACTCGAGAGGATTTTCATAGAAAGCGTGTATCCAAATGTAAACATGGCTAGATCGCGGAAATTGGATAACATGCAATTAAACTAAATAAGTACGCTCTTGTTTACAGCCCTTTGAACGCGAACCCCTAATGAAACAATATAAAATCAACTACACAATAATTTTCGTAATCGGATCTACATCCCTTAACTAAATTGAAGCTTCCTAGGAAACGTGTAAACATTCCACCCAAATTACTCGACTCAAGACCGCATTTCTCAAATTAACAATTCCCTTTTTGTACAGTACCATTTGCGCAATAATCCCTGAGACGGTTCAGTCTCTAAGATTTACCTGCACAAAGTAAACCTGCATAGACGTACGGAGCTTTATGTCGGTTGCAACTTGCAAGGTGGTATTTTGTGGTACGTCGTTGCTCAAGCTAATTAACCCCTGCGAATGAAAACTGGAGCATGCAACGCCTTAGCCTAGTTTCAGAGGCAAATGTGCTTTGGATTTTAAAATTTAATTTATGAATCTTTGGTTTGGTTTGCGGGTAATAATTATGTCGTGTTCTATTTGCTGATTGTTTGGGTAAAAAAAGAAAAGTAGGTTAACTCCCGAACCGTAGGAGCACTCAGTACGTAAACTTTTTCGGCGGGTAGGGTTGCCAAATTCTTGTTTGCCTACCCCCATAGATATAATTATATCTGTCCCTTTATGACCTTTGCTCGGAGTTATCATATTTTCCTTTATGCTTTAGGTTAGTTGTGTTGTATTTAAACTTACCGTGCTTGTGTATTTTTTCCATTAATTTCGTCATTTAATGAATAGTATTGTAAATTCAGAGGAACATGACACTGATATTTTTAAAATAAAATTATATGTGGTTCTTTAATAATAACACCCACATTTTAAACTACTGCGGAGAGAATAGTTCATATAAATTATTAAACATTATAAATAAGTTTTAAAAAACGATTGTCCTAGAAACTTTATTATTATTTTTTGGTATTATTTTGGATTCAAAGATGACAACATATCTTTATAAAAAAAAAACTTCAATGTACTACTATTACTACTTTTATTTTTATACTTCTTGCTTATTTGTTTTCTTAGACGGATTTTAGTTTATTTATATTTTTTACACTAGGCAGTGACAAGCGAGCAGACAGTCCACCTAATAGTAAGTAGCAACTGTCGCCCATAACATCTACGATTCATGCATTTACGTTGCAGGCAACAAAAATGCAGAACCACAGGTGCGTTGTCCCTGTAAGCATTAGGATGAAATGCCTTATGCCTGTAATTATGAAGTTTAAATATATAAAAAAATATGTTTTAATATATGTAAAATCCCCAGAAGATGGTTTTATAAGGCTCCGGCTCCCGGCCTGCAAGACGTTTCCCTGACCGAGTGTACACTAATCGCCCGCTACACTGTACAACTCACGTTTTCCCCTCACGTCCTTTGTGATCGTCTGTTGTGACATGCTTTAATAAGCGTCTTACGCGACCAACAGGGCTATTATCTTTAAATCTTTTAATAGTAGCCATTTTAGCTTGCATTTGATGGAACTTGTGTACTTCGATTTTTGTCTGTGGTCGCTGGTATTTCGTGTTGTTTTTTATCTGATTTTCATTATAAATAACAATTCATTTCAAAATAACATTATCAATATTATTATTAATATTATATGTTAATGATATCATCAGCAATACAGCAGTTGACCAAGGTCATTCCCTGTGGACCCTGAGACTGGTTGAACAGTCTCGGGAGCCAATTGGCACCCGGTGACGGTATTAGCCAATCAGCAACGTCCAAATTGAGATAAGAAAGAAATTAGCCGATTCCTAAGCTTTCCTAAGCTTCCTAAGCAATTCATCTTTGTCTCTAAAATCTCTTTGTTTTCACTCAAATTAATATTCTGTGCTCCCAAGTAGCATCTAAATACACGAAAACGCCTAAACATTTTAGCTGTAAGCATTTACAATACAGCCTAAGCCCGCACCGAGCTACTAAGTCAGGTATTAATAAACGGCGGGTCGCAGAACGCAGCCAGACTGGATTTGGCGGAGCAATATTGATGGATCCGCGCGCCGCAGCGTTATTGCGACCCCCTAATGGATACAGATTGACCCCCCGTGCGGAACGCTCGCTCACCTTTGATTTCGTTCCAGCCGAGTCGTGTGCACGCCCGAAAACGTATTAGAAAACTAATCTCTCCGAATTATCTTGTCTGTAACAATTTGCTCGAGGATCTGGCTGCTTTATTGCTTTTTTAAAGGATGGGATTGGACGTTCAGAGAGCGAGTATCAAGTTTCGAAACTTTGGAAGGCTTAATTTTTGTTAACATTAATTATTCGTAAATTCTTAACTTAGCTTCTTGTAAGAATAGGTAAGTTTTAATACAGTAAGTTAATGGTACACGTTTTGTGCAATACATTAAATAGGTTGAAGTTTAACTAGAACAAACCTGTACTGTGGAGGCCATGAATATCTAAAATTCTGAAGATACGAAGACAAGAAATATAGATATTAACTTTATAAGTTGGCACGTCGATTAAACTCGATCCACTTAGTCCAAATATGTATCAAAACAAGCTAACAAGGCAACAAACGAGTGAAATTCCAACACCAACGTCTACAAAGCAGGGCTGTTCGTGCGAGGGCCGCATGCAATTTAAACGTATTTGCATATCTTGCCCGCTCAGGTTATGGTTCATGTCATTGTTGGTAATTTCAGTTAAGTTTGCGTGATGGCAAGATGCCACTAGTTATTATAAATCAAGTGAACTCTTAGTTGCCTACTGCACTAGTAATTTACTGTAGAGTGAACATTTTCATGGCTTCGTTAAGATGAGAAGGGGACTTAAAAAGTATATACATTGTACAGTACAAGAACATAAGTGCATTACCACTTCAAGAAAAATGTTGGTACATTTTTAGGCAAAATCAGTTTGCTAAAGCATGCTAAGGAGCATTGACCGTCCCTTATGCCCAAAGGACTAGTCCTTTACCCCTAGAGTACTTTATATAATAAGTAAAAATTAAATTAATTAATGCTATAAAAACGATTTAACAACTGCACTGTAGTGCAAAGGAATATAAATCTTAATCTTATTTTTCTCTATGGCAGGACATAGTTACGTTACGCTATAGTTACAAAAGCCTATCGCGATGGGGACAGGAAGCCTAGCTGGCTTCATAATTCACAACCACTTGCCAATAAATAATAATTTTGTGGTCAACACTTACTATAAAATAACTTGTAGAAGTAATTTTGCTAGTAATACGTATATAAGTTCTCATATGAAAATGATTTTTCGTAACAATTTGATTTTCGATTGAATACCATTGGGGTATAGTACTCACCAAGACCATTCCAAAGAGCCTAAACACGATTAGGTTATCTTGTTGAGTTCAGTAGCCCCTATGGCCACCTTCCCTCATCATCATCAGACCTTGAATGTCATCTAGAGATTGTAAAAAAAATTATTATTTCAAACTTATTCTAATAAACATATACGCAATATCTTGTAGAAATAGTATAGTACTCCTATCTATGTTATTCCTATTATACCTACCTCTAGATTACCTATGAACCAAAAAGCGTATAAGGTTGCAGAAACAGGAATTCTCGCTAACATTTCTCTCAGTGCACCGACAAATACCGGATTCCCCCGAACACAACCCCAAAAGCCAACCAGTGAAACATCGGAACAGGCAATTCCAAATTCAAACTGGCCAATAATAACAGCCGAGACTGAGAATGGCTCTGTGTCATTGACACGCTGCGGTCAGCTGGCGCTCTCCACCGCAACTTCTTGCGCCTGACTTGCCTTTGACACGGATCCTGAGGCGTAGACAATCGTAACGTGCGTTTGATTTATACGTGAGTAGGAACAATAGGTTAGTATTTAATCAAGTGTGCTTTCATATTAATTAGAACAGCTAGACTGTAAGGGCGACGTAGGTTATCCTATGTCATCGAGTACAAGAAAAAATCAACTTTGTAGTGTGAGCAGTAGAGATTAAAGTCATTTTTCTTTTTAATGACTACAATGTGGCTAAATAGCGAAACTGCCAAGAGGATGTGAGGCAGACCGGTTTTTTTTACTACCAGAACCCACAGAAAAGGATATGTAAGTACATAGCTAAAGTACAACGCTACAAAAAGTCGAAATTTGGGACACTAAAAAAAATTTTTTTTGTACCAGGTGCTGGACGGGCAGACAAACATTTTATGGGTCTCCGGTACCTCTACTACTACTACATAGTGTTTTTTTTTTCTTATACTTGATGACGTAAGGTTACCTACGGCGCCCTCACAGTCTAACCTAGCTAGGTGCTCATATTTGGAGTCATTGCGGCATTTTCTGTTGAATAATTTCAATATTACGATCTTGAACCTGTCTGCCAAGAGTGGAGACTACGTCAATATTTTCTACTACTTTGATGGAAGCTCAAGTCAGCACAGCAGTTGACTGTTATGGGCAACTAATATTTCTGATGTTCATGATACCTCAAGATATTCCTGTACCCGACATCTAAGCTAGACGTTGACGATTAGGTACAGAATAATGTCGCGTGTTACCTGCATGTATTAGTAAATTCCATTGCAATTCCATACTGCTTGCAATGCAGTGCTTGCTACATGTCCAGCTTAAGTGCAATTATCCCGAGCGTTTTAAATTCAGATATAATTGTAAGTGATCGTGTATCTTCATTTTCCTCATCAGTCGTGACACCGTCGTTGGAAAATCGGGCAATTAAACTTTTTTTCTCGTGTTGTCTCCATTATGAAGTAAATATAGTTTTATTTGCTATATATACAAACGATTCATGCTTGTAACAAAAAGGCAGAACCGCATACACCTTGTCACTGTGAGGACTAAGATGAAATACCTCATGTCTTATACTTCTAACCGAAATACTACATACTACAACATCGAAAACATTGTTTCTTGGAGGCAGAAATAAATAATGCGGTGTGGTATTCCTCAGGCTTGCAAGAGTCCTACCACCGGATAATTGTGTACTGTGCATCAAAATTAAATAAGTCTAAAAGGACTGATATTATATATGTAGAAAAAGATAACATAGACAACAAAAGCTTTTTTAAACATTATCCCTTTCTTGGGGAAATGGGATGAATACGCTAAAATCGCTACCAGTATTACAGCACCACTGCTGGCTATGATTCGAATTTAGTCGGCGACTGAATCCCAGTGGTCCTTAAACGTCATGTCATTGTAATTAGACAAGTTAATTAACCGGTACTGACCTGTGCAGGTAGCCAAATCGCACTGCAACTGGCACTTAATCGAGATTTGCAGCGGTTTTAGGTGGACGTAAATAATCCTCCACGAGGGCTGATCAATATTGTGTTATGTAAGGTTTTATTTGTCGTAGATTGACGAAGATGCGCACTAAAGAAGATATTTTTGGTAATTCCTCCCCTAAGCGGGTGGAATAGGGGGCGGAAGATTGTATGCAACTTTTTATTCCTTCGGCGGATTCATTTGACACTTTGTATACAACAAAATTTATGAAAAATGTATTTCAACGTTTTTACAACGTAAGCGGAATAGGGGTGAAAGTTTGTTACAAGAAAAGGTTCATACCAATATCCACCTTTTATTTTGGTTGTGTACCTGTTGATATTTTTAAAGGCGTTCGCTTACAACGGGTTGAATAGGTATTGCAATTGAAATGAATGGGAACATGTAAAAATTGGTCCACGTGGACAAAGTCGCGGGTAGTAATAATTAAGATTCCTATTCATCAGAAGGATATAACATTATGATAAGGGGAAATGAATCAAAGAAAATGGAACCTAATTCTAACGTATGGCCTCAAGCCTTCTCGATGCATGCGTTGAACGTTCGTATCATCCCGGATACATTACCCTAATCAAATCATGCCCACATACCCCAATCAGTTTTCTACTAGGCAGGTACGTGTCACTGCCTTGTTTAGAATTTCTGACACCAAACAATGCCTTAATCAACGACCTGCTTTAAGTTTACCCTGTCTAAATAATACGCAGTCAAACATTACTCGCTCCAGTTAATTCTGTCGCCTACGTTGTTGTAGGTACGTAGGCTTGCTGCCCAGCCTAATTGGAGCTTCCCCGGCTCCCGTATCGCTTCAATTTACGGCGTCTGCGGCGGTGTAAAATTGAGGTGAAAGGGTCAGATTTAGTGGGCCGAGCGGCAGAGATGTTTAGGTTTCTAATACGCGCGGTAAACACGCTCCGTGATCCGCTTACACATCGCACGGCGTCGCTTCTGCTCGTATGATTGCTAAATTTAATAAACATGTTAACAATGGATCCCGTATAACATAATTAAGGAATTATGCCGAACGGTGTACTTGCAATTTGCAGCCGTGAACACTGTTCACACGTAATTTGCCTTGTGTACTAATTAGTTTACATTGTCGTACGAAACAATTATTGTTAGCGATTAGTCGATAAGTGGCACTCAGTTTAATTAAAACCGCTTAACTTTGTTAAACAATTTCTTGTGAAAATAAAAAAATACGAAGTCCGCTAATGGCAAGTGATTTATGAAAGTTAATAATAAAATATTTTTTAATATTGCAACACATTAGTCTGTGAAATAGCCGTTTCTTAGACATGAAATCCAGCGTTGTCCAGAATATTGCTGTAATAAATCCCGCACTCGAGATAAGGGGAGCGAAAGTATAAATAAAATGAACTTGTTTTGACATTTTGCAAAAGTAGCATTATTTCTGTAGCGAGCAGCTGTCTCGTGACATTAAAATGTATCGCAGCTTGACTCTCTAATGACCGCAGGATTTAAATCCGAAGCTGGAATACTTTTGTCCCGGCGTCCGACTTTAAATAAGAAAAGTTTGTTGTGTTTACGTGTAAAGCATCGGAATGAAATGGAAATGTCCCATAGGGACATCGCAGATATCTTTCAGTTTTCCGTCGACACTTACTTTCTGTAACGTCTTTATTTACGTAACAATAAATCTGCATAGCAATAAATCTGAATTTGTAAAGTATATGTAACATTTGTGATAATGTACTAATTTTGGACTTATCAATGTGTACAGAAGACCCTGAAAGAATCCTATATATTCTTCTACAAAAGTAAAGAAAGTGTTATTGTCTGTTCGCTAGTTTTAAATTTGCACGCGCGACGGGTCTTCCCTCGGCTGTACCAACAGGCGCTGTTCAGCGCCCGCTCTCTGTCTTTGTCAAGAACTTTATAGCCCAATATACAATTTTCCAATTCGAATGTTGGCACTTCCACATATCTCGTAGACGCCGTGTTATTTCCTCCACGCGGACTCCGGACCCACAAATCATGGCCGCCTTTGGTGCTCTATCACGTTTGTTTGCTACCAAAATGCTGTGAAACACTTTTAAAAGTGCCTCAGCTGAAAATTGAATTATTACTGCGCAGTCTGTGAGGGCGAGAGTAATGTTGGAACGGTCGGATTATAGAGTACCTATCTTTGTTTAAGTTGAATTTTATTGTTGCAATATTGATTCTAAAACGAGTGTTTTACTAAATATGATAATTTTTCTAAGGGAAAGCAGTTCCAGTTTCCAGTTCCTGTTAACAGAAAGGTCAGACAGCAGTCATTCAACTGTAATTAATTGATTTGCCAAATTCTGGATCACGGTCAAGCCGGACCCCGAGCTCTCGCGCGCGATGTTCAACCGGGATAATGACACCAAATGATTATTACCTATAAGGAAAGGTTTATATAAATTATCTTGGAAACAGGTACGTTAAGTAAGTAAGAAGTAAGTAGAACTTATTCATTCGCCAAATAGGTACTTATACTTAATTAAAAACTTAAATAAAACCGTAAACCTACGCTTCGCCCCGCATATGGTAACAATTTTGCGTGATTTCGCTTTGACTCTTTCTGCCTCATTAAACACAATTACAGGCCACTGCAAAGGTATATATTTGCTTGTCAACAAAACGATATATTTTATAAAGGCCCGCAAGCCAGGGTTCAAAGGGCCCTCCACCTAAGGCGGAGTACACGAGTGGTCTATACAACGAAACTGGAAACCGGTAATTTCCCCCAGTGTGCCTTCTTTTGTGTTTTAAACGTTTTAGTTACGTGAAACTCGTGTAACATAAAATGTTTGTTGCCACCCGATTTCAACTGAATTTGTTGCGAGTAACTGAAGAATGGAGAGGGTATGGAGCGAGATTTAAATAGTACCTAATTAAATATTTTCTTGTAGATAAAGTATACCTATTTAAAAAAATATTATCGAAATGGCGCTTTATTCTTACAATGTACCAACGGCTGTTCAAGTTTTATCGAATTATAAGAGTTAATTTATGTCCGTATCAGTTGTGACAATTTTTTTTTGCTACCCAGTAATAAATTAGTGGATAGTCGTGATGGTAAGCAGTAACTGTCGCCCCTTACATCTACGATTCATGCATTTAGGTTGCAGACAACAAAAATGCAGAAACACAGGTGCGTTGTCTGCCTGCCTGTAATTGCACTAACATATGATATAATATGTAATCTTCAGACGCTCAAACCTTCTTGTTACGATCCATCGTAAACCATTCCCGTCGGCATGGTAGACCATCACGACGTTATCTTTAAACGTGGTCGCCAGAAAAGTATAGAGAGATGTACATAGAGATGGCCACATTTGACTATTTTTAGCAATCCAAACGTGACTGTGGACAAGCCTGACGGCAGGAGGACGGACTGAGTCGTACTTCATAATTTGGAGGCTTCTACGTCCACTCCATTTGTCTGTAGTTTACAACATTGACTCAACGTTATAATCTTTCCGCGCCCGTGCAAGCAACACAACGCCAGTAAACATGCAATCGAATTAAACGCACCGGCCAGCCAGATCCGTCAATACTGAAGCGTACGCCCGCTCGGCAAACTTGCATAACTCACTGTGTTGATTCATTGCGGGAATCGAGCTGGGGTGGACGGCCCTAGCGGATGTGTGCTCAAACCCTTTTGTACATGCAATATACGCAATGTACATGTATGTACAAATGTATTTTATTTATTTATTTATTTAACTGTTTATTGTACACAATAATTATGTACAGAGAAATATAACGAACAAATGTATAGAAGACACAACAGGCGCTGCTTATTTCTAAAAAGAAATTTCTTCCAGCAGGCCTACAGAAGAGTGATGTTAGACTAAAGTAACGCAGAAAGCTAATATAATATTTACGACGTAAGGATGCTGAGATCAGGCGAAGTGGAGAAGAAAGAGAAAGAAAACGGACCTATGACGACCTAAACGGAAATATAAGTTAGAAACTTGCATTGGACCTTCATTGTATACTTTTTTTAAGGAAAGGAGACTGGGCAAACGTGGTCTATGAACCAGCGGCATTACGGTGATGACCTTTGGGTTAGGGTGCCTCAGCTGCATATTTTTACAAGAGGGCATCAAAATCGGTTCCGGCAGTTTCTAGAAAAAAGCATTCATTAGTCACATTTGTATGACAAGTGCCGTATTCTTTGCGACATGGTTACGGAGTATAGGTAGAGCACAATCAACTATAACTTTATAGTACATTCTGTAGTTAAAGAATACGGAAATTGTCATACAAACATGTAACAAATAAATGTTTTTTTCTCTAAACTGGCGGGACAAATTTTGGTGTTGTGCGGCATAAGAATATAGGTAGTTAAAGGTGTTCAACCCATATACTGTAAGCATGCCGCCATTTGTTCATAATATAAGAAACGTCCCATACAAAATGTGCTAAGTAAATATCTGTTTTTTTTAGAACTGTCCGTCAGATTTTGATGCCCTTCTACAAGGATGTTTTTGAGGGTGCTTAATGTAAATACTATACAGATGTTGTTATTTGACTATAGTTTACTACATTCGTTCCCAGTCTCCTTTACGTACTGACCATTTAGTGTCACTAGTATATCTGTTGAATACTGAAATCGCATAATGCCCCCAATCAGAATAAATTATCAATTCAGTTTGTAATGCATCGGATCTACAATACACTTGCCAATTCTTCACAACATGAACTCTATTTATTATTTATATAACGTTTTTTGTATTCTAGTATCTGTAGTAAAGAGAACAATTTACATGACCGCATCAAAGCCATTATAGTTTTCTCCATTTTAGCACACTAAATCGTATTCTAGTAGGAAGCCACTGGCCGCGAAATTTGTAGCCAATAAACATTCCAAATATCTCCTAGATCAGGCAAATCCCGAGCAAATTCGCCAGCAGAAATCTAGCATCCGATAGAAGACCAAAGTTCCGTGATGCGAACTTTATTCAGGCTGTTCACAACCGTTTACTCGGGAGAGGCAACTCCGGGGCCGAGGCAACGCAACCGAGCTATTTCCACGCATGATTGTGCTCCATTTGCAACATATTTGAGAATTTTGCTCCAATTCAAACTGGATTCTGAGACTTGACAAGCTCTTCTCTTGCGCTTGGATTTTGGAATCCATTCGGAATTTAGCTTTAGTGCGTTTATTTGCGACTGGTTTGGCTCGCGATTTCCTACACGGAACTTTGATAAACATTAATTGCTTATTAGCTTTGTAACGTGGCTCTTGGACACTTAAACTGCATGTTTGCAAAATTGTACCAATTTCCTTAGGTTGACATAACCTAGGAAATAAAACAATATTGCTTTCCCCTGTGGGAAGTGGGCGCGATATTAGTTTCATGTAAGTATACGACGACTTTCACAATTTTACTATATGATGTAGGGTCTGTACTTACTCTTGAATTGTGCAAATATTATAGTGAATTTTATTATACAAAATTATTGCAGCGATAGGTAAATGTGAGCAGACACCCTTAAATCGAAATCTGATTAGTCCAAATATTATTATGACAACCAAGACTTTACTCATGGCAAGTTACTTAAAAGAAGCAATTCGAAGCACTTGTAACATTCAAAAGCACCGTTTGTCTACATTTTCTTATCTTACAACGAAGTCACGCGGGCACCGCCTCATAAATTTCAGCATCCACCTGAAAATTCTAATATTGCTTAGTGCCCTGTCGAACCGGCCGCACTCAGCTATTTTTCACCACTCTTTACTGTCTATTCGGGAGCATCGTCATGCTGTCACATAGTCATAAATATTCCATTAATGTCTGCCTGCCATGCTCTGAAGCAAGGGATTGCACTCTGCTCTTGCGGATCGCTGGCGTCTTAGGATGTTACGCTCTTAGAGGAATCTCTTGGGGAGATTGTAATCCTTCGCAAGTGCTAGGAAATGTGGTGTAGCTACGGGTAAATAAACTTGAGCTAGATCGAGTAATGCTGAACCCATTTGAATTGAAAAGGACAGGATTGCGGATTTAATTATGGTCAATTTGAAGGATTGGCGAGAACCGCATTATCTATGCATAGTATAAAACAAAGGGCTTCCCGCCGTCTGTCTCTATGTATCTATATACGTCTAGTACTTTTAAACTACGCAACGGATTTAATGCGGTTTTCAACAATAGATAGAGTGATTCAAGAGAAAGGTTTATAAGCAAGAAAAAAAGGGTAGTTAGGGGAAAGTAGGTGTATGTATGGGTAGGACGCCACGCGAACGAAGTCGCGCCGGGTCCACTAGTACCTATATTACTCAAATAAATATTTTTATTGTATAATAACTGAACTACGTTATTTATTAATTATAAAATATTTACAATTAGATATAAAAATTAAAGACTAATACAAAAATATTATATATTTAAAAAATCATCCACACCGTTATCCCGTTATAATAACTTAAATAGACGGAGACTTTTTTATACCACTACCTAAGGTGGCAAACAACCATACGGCCCGCACAATGTGCAGCAATAACTACTTACCACTAGACTGGCAATTTCTTTTTTGCTCTGTGTTACCACCCCTAAGAAGTTATAGTAGCCTGTGGACCTTTGCAATGCCAGGGGCATCACTTGCTATAGGTACTTACAACATCATCATCATCGTCCTAGCGCTTATCCCGACCTCTGCCAGGGTCCGCTTCCCTACTCATTCTTCACCACTTCGCCCAATCTTCGGCATCCTCGCGTCGTAAGCCGTAAACTATAGGTACTTACAACATTTTAATCAAATCGAGGCTTTTACTTATACTGACGAAGATGTTAAACTAATAATGGCGTCTCAAATATACGGGAATCTCCTCACATATTGTTGGAATGAATTAATCTAGAGCAGTGCAGGTACACTGCCTACCACGTTGTACCGTGTTACGTACGTGATTTATTTATACTGATATTTCGTATCTTGGCGTTAATGTACCCGGGAGGGCCCGGGGTCCGACTTGACCATTAAACAGAATTTGGAAGATAAGGTTAATAGGAGTGGAGCGACTGCCATCTGACCTCCCTCGCTGATATTTCATTTATTTACTTTAAAATAAAAATCGAGGAAGCTAATGGTAACAGTGAAACTAATACATTTGAGTTATAAAGTGGAGGGCCCATAATAAATAAGAAACAGATATCGCTACAGTCCCTCATTCTACAATAAGCAACAATGCATAGAAGAGAGCCCTGTCAGCTCGAGGCAGTTAAACTAGCTTCCTATGAAATCTAAGTCGCTGAGTTATAAATATTAACTGAAGCTTAATATAAAATTACAAAATATTTTCATAATGTTCGCGGTTTAATTGCTTCTTCCTGACTTGGTAATTTTTAATTTGATATATTTTACATTTTTCTGTTTGCCTATTTGACTCTGTGTAAGGCCTTTGCCCGGCAGTGGGATGTTTCAGGCTGATATAAATAAATAGATAAATAAATAATTTGTCTATGTTGTAAAGGCTTAGTTATTTAGAAGCTAACTGCGAGCACCCATTATTGGATCTGTTTACATTTACTTTTTATATCAATAATTAATATCGAAGCTGGTGTTGCAACCAAATAAAACACAAGAGGAATCTGCGAATTAAAATATGCCGATTTCATACACCAATATGCATGAAAATACAACCACTAATTATTTCTTGGTGCTCAACCTATTGAAGAAGTTTTAAAATGATGTTACTGTTAGTAGAGCGTGTTTTATCTATTTCTATCGTCGTTTCTAGAAGAAAAGGTTTTAGCATTAAAAAGAGACACGAGTTCATATTTCAAATAGAAAAATGGGAATAGAAATGTCTCAGTAGAAAAATGGGACAGAGACTTTTGGCCTGCAGTTTGACACCGACGGCTCGCCATCTTACCTGGCGGCAAGTGACGATGCGGCCGAAGATGGAACTACTACCTAGGAACTCTCACTTTAGCCTGGAAGGTATCCAGAATATATATTTATTTCAGCTCTTTCGCAGCCGTGGTCGGCAGCGCGCGTTATCAACCGGGCCAAAGTAAGAAGGCACGTAATAAGATGACGTCACAGATTGTTATTTCACCCCCGACGCGCTCCGTTCTGATTGTCGCGAGTATTAAATAAACGAGGGCTAATTCCGACGGGGTGCGTCTAGGGTTGCCATGTGAACGGTTGCCGAAATTCTTGCGGCATCCCGATATTCATGCCTCGTTAGAGTAATTTTACGCCGATGTCCCGGAATTTAAGTAGGTACGTCCTATTTAAATTTTGATCAGAGAAAGAACCGTCAAAATACCACCAGTACCTATTGACATAGTTACTTTTACCTGACCTTGTACCAATGACTCTTTTCTGAGTGATGTACATCAGTTAAATACTAACCGATGCTCTTACGGTGAGGGAAAACATCGTGATGAAACCTACACATTTATTCGACTGAATGTGTAACCATGATCCAATATGATCAGGTTCGCCTGTTAACAGGGTCACGGAGGTCAGATGACAGTCGTTCCACTGTAATTACCTGATCTGCCAAATCCTGGATAATGGTCAAGGCGCATCCTAGGGCCCGGGGACATTAACGTCAAGATGACCACCTAAGGAACATAATAACAATAAAAACTTATCTAGAAGCTCTTGAACATTTTACGTCAGAACAGACGCGTATCACGCTCAGGTCGGTGATGCTGAATCGGGAATTCTAGGCTATTAATTCTACAGTCGAAATTATTCACTTCTATCGATGTGGTCATAATTATACTACCACATATCTCTGTCTTCATTTGTATCCCGTAATTCGCGCAAGTAAATCTTGCAACAAAGGCCTTCTGCTAGGGATCACGAAACTGGTTGTCAGTCTCGGCAGCCAATTGGCACCCCGTGACGATATTTATTAAATTTATTTAAAACTTGCAACCCTAGCGCCCTGGGTCATCCCGAACGCTACGGGCGTTTAATGAACGCAAGTTAAAGAACAATGCCTCCTTGATTTGAGTGTGAAGTTACATTCAGCCCGCGTCTTGGATTTGGCGGTTGTTGTGTCAACGTTTACCCTTTGTTATAGGGAACGCAATTTTGTGTTTTGTCTGTCTCGCAATAATCTGTGTATTTTTACTATTATTATGTTATGGTATTGTGTTATAGCAGCCCTCCGCGGTTGTCAGACGCGAGCAGTTCAAAACTCAACATCAAGTCGTATATAACAAAATGCAACATATTCCTCGAGATCCACGATAATGGTCACAAATGGTCGAAGAAGGTCCAGAACTGATCAAAAGTACTCTATGACACTCGTGAGTGATGTACCATCATAGCGGTGAATGAAAATCGGTTCATTACCTATTCCTTACATCAAAGCATACGAGTATACACACTTTCACATCACATTTAGCAGCCCATATCTAACTGTCCACTGCTGGACTTGGGCCCCCTCCACATCAGCAGAGGGCATTGCCACAATCTCCACGCTTGGCAAGCGAGTTAGAGATCACACACACCTTACCTGGTACATATCCATCGGAGTGCACAAAGTGTAATATTGCTTATACCTTCGGGAAATACAATGTCCGAATCCCCTACGCTTACAGTTAGCAGTGCAAAGTAAATAGCGCTGCCTACTCGACCTGGATAGAACCTACATGCGAGCGTAGCGTTGCGCACACATCGATTGCGTGCTGCACTAAACAAAGCCCTATAATACAGAAGGGGTTCAGCATAAAGGCAAGAAATGTATCGCTAAAAGCCAGCCGCCTATCCATCAACGGAGCACTCTGCGGCTGCTTTTACTCTGAATATTGAAGACGCGAATGGTTGTAGCTCGTATTCTCATCGCGGATTTGAAATCCACCGACGGATTTACCGGCTCAGCGATGTGTTTGGCTAGTGTATGATTTTGGTTATGTGTAGCAAAATGTTTTCACGAAATATGAGGTATGTATGTTTATTTCTGAGAATTAGATCTAGTAAGCTACTGTCTACATAATATTATCATCATAATATTGGCGTTATGTCCCGGTTGCGCCCCCGTGCGGCACGCGAGGGCCCAGGGTCCGCCTTCCTGCTACTCCTGGCCCACCTCGCTCGGTCTTAGGCATCCTGGGTGGTTAGCACGTAGTTTAGCAGTTAGTATACATAATATATGATCAGGTAACTAGATTCCAAAAATTTAGCTTACAAATCGTATCTTCTTTTTTTCAATTAACCTTAACACAACCTTAAACACGCTAGTATATAGAAGTCTTTGCTTAAATAAGAAAAATCATTTATGTGAATATGCCTGTAATGCTCGTAACATCTACGACTAAACATTATTAGCCGAAATAAAGATGCAGTTGTTTTATGAACTAGCAAATATGAATTACAGAATAAATGTTATAAGAATGACATAGGAAAAACTTGTTACACTCTCGTGGGGGAGGGGTCATATTGATTTACTTAGCAGTAGATAGAAAGGCGTCCATACCCTACCATCCCTACCGTCAGTTCCCGGAAATAACTAAACATATTTATATACTAAATATATGTATTACACATAGTCAGTGCCCGCGACACTTGTCACTCGTCCATTTCCCGATTCTTGTCGCTTTGATTTCATACGTCAATTCGCCTCGCTCCCGTGTACCGTGTACTAAACTTAGAAAAGGCGGGTACTCGGTGGCCTAATGGTTGAGGGGTCCGACTCGTAAGTGAGAGGTGCCGGGTTCGAACCCTAGCGGCCATGTACAACGACTCTTTTCTGAGTTAGAAAACATCGTGGTGAAACCTGCACGTTCAGGCGACTAAATATGTAACCGTAGTCCTATCTGGTCAGGTTCCTCTGTTTACAGGGTCACGGAGGTCAGATAGGAGAATATAAGTAACCCTCCGAGCACCCATTTATTATTAGGAATGGAGGTCAGGTACACTAGTCAGTTCCAAAGTCTCCGAAGTAGTCCCGAAGCCCGCAACACGTCTCATCCATTTCCCGTCTCTTCTCCATCGGCCAGATATGTCAATTCACCTCGCTCCCGTGTACCGTATTTGTCGAGGGGTTGAGTGTATGTGGGTATTTTAAAATTAACTTAGAAGCTGTCTGTCCTCTTAGTTATCCTAAAATATGAAAAGGCAGTACTGATCTAAATTCTTCCTCCATACAATAAAATCCCTTCTGCCAGTTCCCGAAATTAAAAAAAAACACGATAAAGAGTCTTACTTGACAGAATACTCTGGGTGCAACAGTTATAGAACATAGCTAACCCCTGTAAGCATCCATTTATTGAATATTGTCGTAGGTATAGGATATACCCCGTCATTTTTATTTTAATAATTTTGTTTTAATTGACGTACCATATTAAATTCTCAGGTATACTATTATGTATACCTGGATACCGGATGGGAGGGCCAGGTAGCCAATCTGGGGGGGTTCGGGCGTCCCCGCGGTCTCCGCGTCAGGCACCTTCCCGTGCGGTATTGGTGAGCATGTTTGCTGGTAGGCAAAGCGCTACCTCGTCCAACTGCTATCCTCCTCCAACAACCTCTTCACACTCAATTTTATGAAATTCAACAAAAAGAAAAACTGTAAACAGCGGCTGCACTCCCTCCCACTCAAAGTGCACCTCACTAACATCCGAGGCCTGCACTCAAATCTCGATGCAGTCCACTACCACCTTGAGACTGAAAAACCGCAGCTGCTGTTCCTCACTGAGACGCAGATCAGATGTCCGGCTGACGCGACGTACCTCAGCTACCCAGGGTATACTCTCGAGCACAGGTTTGTACCTCGTGCCGGAGTCTGTGTGTACGCTCGCGAAGACATCTGCATTAGGCGTCTAAGGAGCTTTGAGGGGTCTAGTTTTTCAATTTTATGGTTGCTGGTGGATACAGGTCAAGTGCAAATCCTGTATGCCTGCATTTACCGATCGCACAGCGGGGATCAGGAGACGACTCGCTTATGTGACCATCTCATAGAAGTGGCGGATAAGGCGAGGGAACGTTACCCCGCGGCGCAGTTTGTCATTCTGGGGGATTTCAATGCCCACCACCAAGAGTGGCTTTTCCCATACCAGGTGACGGATCATGCTGGGAGAGAGGCGCGTAAACTAGCTCTGTCGCTAGATCTCACCCAGCTGGTAAACTGTGCCACGAGGGTACCTGATGTTGACTCCCATACCGCCAATTGCTTAGACCTTCTGCTGACAACCGATCCGGACAGACACTCAGTATCGGTCTCTGCACCGCTGGGTACATCCGATCACTGTCTGGTGAAATCTGTATCCGTTTATTCCCCACCCGAGCAAACCCCATGCAACCCCCGACGGGTGTGGCGATACAAGTCAGCAGATTGGGATGAGATGCGCCACTTCTTTTCGTCCTATCCTTGGCGGGGGGTATGCTTCTCTTCGGGCGATCCGTCGAATTGTGCTGAAGCCGTTACCGCGGTTATACTGCAGGGTATGGAGTACTTTATTCCGTATTCTGACGTAGCGATGAACGGCAGGTCTCGCCCATGGTTTGGTGCTGAGTGCAGACGTGCTGAAGTGTTGAAGCATTCGGCATACTCTGCCTGGGCTGAGGCTCGAGCGCATATGTCTCCGGATACTCGCAAACTGAAGAGAGCCTTTAACTTCACCGCCAAGTGTTACAAAAGGACGCTTCGCAGGGCTAGATTCGACCGCATAAGCCGGATTGGCGCCAAACTGGCCTCTTATCCTCCTGGGAGTAAGGCGTTTTGGTCTTTGGCAAAAGCGGTCGAATCTAATTTTAGTCAATCTTCGTTGCCACCGTTGCTGAGGCCAGACGGAACATTGGCCCATGCTGCTGAAGAGAAAGCGAATTTGCTTGCTTCTCTTTTCGCGGCGAATTCACGTTTGGATACTGCAGGAAAAACACCACCTATCTCATCCCGTGCTGACTGCGCTATGGCAGAGGTGCGGATACATCAGAGAGAGATCTTAAAAATCCTGCAGAGTCTGGACGTGAACAAGGCTAGTGGACCTGATGGTATACCGGCAATAGTCCTGCGTAGTTGTGCCCCTGAGTTGTCTCCTGTTCTCACACGCCTGTATCGCCTCTCACTTGAGACTGGTATTGTACCTAAGTCGTGGAAGCTTGCCAATGTGCAGCCCGTGCCCAAAAAAGGCAGCCGCGCCGACCCTGCCAACTACCGCCCTATTTCGGTCACTTCCATACTCTGTAAGATTATGGAACGTGCACTAAACAACAAACTCCTTACGCATCTTGAAGGTAACGATCTCCTCAGCGATCACCAGTACGGGTTCCGCCGTGGTCGATCTACTGGGGACCTTCTGGTGTATGCCACTCAATTGTGGAGTGAGGCCATTGAGAGACATGGCGAGGCCCTTGCTGTGTCTCTTGATATCTCCAAGGCCTTTGACAGGGTTTGGCATGCGGGCCTTCTAAGCAAGCTTCCTTCATTTGGTATTCCTGTTGGCTTTTGCACCTGGCTATCGGATTTTCTGAGTGGACGTTCAATCCGTGTAGTTATCGATGGCTACTCGTCTAATCTTGAGGCTATCGACGCGGGAGTTCCTCAGGGATCGGTACTGTCCGCGACTTTATTCCTGCTGCATATTAACGATCTGCTAACGATACCAGGTACCTTTGGGTACGCAGACGACAGCACAGTAACGGATAGATATCTGTCAGATGCAAAAGCCAATAGGGACGATATTCAGTATTCTCGAGAGGTTATGGTTGATCGTTTGAACATCGCTCTCAAGGCAGTCTCTGATTGGGGTGAAGCCAATCTGGTGACGTTCAACGCAACCAAAACTCAGGCGTGTTTGTTTTCCGCCAAAAGGAGTCCATTCCATCTTACTCCAACTTTTCGGGATGTTCCTGTGGAAATTACCGACAACCTACAGCTTCTAGGTGTTGAGCTTTCTACCAATCTCAACTTCGGTCAGTACATCGAATCCAAGGCAAAGATTGCAGCAAAAAAACTTGGTGTCCTCTCGAAGGTTAAGCGGTATTTCACTTCAAAGCAGTTGATTCAGTTATATCAAGCACAAGTCCGATCCTGCATGGAGTACTGCTGTCACCTCTGGGATGGATCAGCCAAATATCAACTGGCGGCTTTGGATTCGGTGGAAAAACGTGCAAAGAAGATGATTGGTGACCCACAGTTGATTGAAGCTAGGCTGCAGAGCCTTGAGCATCGGCGTAGGGTTGCGCGTCTGTCGGTCTTCTACAGGTTACATTTCGGTGAGTGTGCGAAGCAGCTGCACGACCTCATTCCGCCGTCCCCTTTCCGCCATCGGGAGACACGATCCGGGCGAGCGCTTCATCCTTATGTCGTGGAACTTCCAACTATCCGCACGAGCCGCTTTGGCTTGACTTTTATAATGCGTACGGCTAAGGAGTGGAACGCGTTGCCTGCGAGTGTGTTCCCTGATCAATATAATCTGGATGCCTTCAAGGCTAGAGTGAATAGGCTGTTCCAAGACGGGCATGCTCCATCTTCGGCCGCATCGTCACTTACCAACAGGTGAGATGGCGGTCAAATGCCTGTCTTGTTTAATATAAAAAAAAAAAAAAAAAAAAAATGTATACCTACTTAGGCTAGAATAACTACTGCATGTTTATTTTCAAATTTTTTGTAATTTATTCTGTTAGACATTTCATATTTAATTAATAGGTATTCTATTACGAATAGGTACTTATGCTCAAATATGCAATTGACATTTATTCAATATATTTTTGTTTTCATTAAACTTTTGACAATTTCTTATTATTAATGTAATTACTTATTTAATTTCATTTTTATAATTATTGTTTATATTATGACGAAATCTCTGTGAATTGCATATATGAATTGTGCAGTATAATGTAATTTTCATTGATTAATAAATGAATCTAAACTAATCTATTATAAGGTATGGGGGTCAGGTAACTACATCATTTTAAGTACACTAGTCAGTTCCAAAGTCTCCGAAGCAGTCTCGAAGCCTGCCCGCGACACGTCTCATCCATTTCCCGTCTCATATCGGCCAGATACGTCAATTCACTTCGCTCCCGTGTACCGTATTTGTCGAGGGGTGAAGTGAAGGTTGTTTATTTTAAGATTTACTTAGAAGCTTCTTGCCTGTCCTCTTACTTATCTTGGATCTACCTTCACTTCAAGCAATAACATTAAAGTGCTGAACAATTTAATGGCTTCAGAAATATTAAAATATAGGTACTTAACTGATCTAGACTCTATCTCCCTACAATAAAATCTCTTCTGCTACTTCCTGAAAATGATCAAACATCATAAGGACTCTTACTTATCAAAATTATCTGGATACATTTATAGAAAGTAACTAACCCCTGTGAGCACCCATTTATTATTAGGAATGGAGGTCAGGTACAGTAGACAGTTCCAAAGTCACCAAAGTAGTCACCGAAGTAGTCCCGAAGCTAGCCCGCGACACGTCTCATCCATTTCCCGTCTCTTATCGGCCAGATACGTCAATTCACTTCGCTCCCGTGTACCGTATTTGTCGAGGGGTTAAGTGAAGATTGTTTATTTTAAGATTTACTTAGAAGCTTCTTGCCTGTCCTCTTACTTATCCTGGATCTACCTTCACTTCAAGCAATAACATTGAAAGTGCTGAACAATTTAATGGCTTCAGAAATATTAAAATATAGGTACTTAACTGATCTAGACTCTATCTCCCTACAATAAAATCTCTTCTGCTACTTCCTGAAAATGATCAAACATCATAAGGACTCTTACTTATCAGAATTCTCTGGATACATTTATAGAAAGTAACTAACCCCTGTGAGCACCCATTTACTATTAGGAATGGAGGTCAGGTACAGTAGTCAGTTCCAAAGTCACCGAAGTAGTCCCGAAGGTAGCCCGCGACACGTCTCATCCATTTCCCGTCTCTTATCGGCCAGATACGTCAATTCACCTCGCTCCCGTGTACCGTATTTGTCGAGGGGTTAAGTGAATGTCGTGTCGTGTCGGCCGCTCCATTTCCTGCCGTGCCGGAATCGCGCGCCGCGACCGCCCGCTTTGTTGCTGACCGTCCGGAACTCTGCTGCTGTCGGAGTCGAGCGCTGTGATAATATGAAGTCGTTTGTATAGTTTGAGGTTGCTAGGTGGTTAGTGTGGTTGTCAGGTCTGTTATTGGTTCGATGATGTCTCTTTGTTCGTCGTGTATGATCCTAGACTGTTGGCTCGATACGCGCGGTTGCTGCAGCGGGTTCAGAACGCCTGTGCACGTTTCTGCTTTAGGGTTCCCCCTCGAGCACACGTTGCACCTTATTTCGATAACGCGAAAATTTTGAAAATGTCTTTGCGCCAAGAACTCCATCTGGCCTCTTTATTGTATGGGTTAGTAAACACTGGTGTTCCTGAATATCTGTATGGCAAATTAAACTGGTGTTGCGGAGACGGCTCGCGAAATGCCCACAGAGTTAGTCATCCTCTCAGGATACCTGCTCACAGGACGGCTGCTTTTCGTGGCAGTTTTAGATATGCAGCCACTAAATGTTGGAACAACCTGCCGCCTCCCATTAAAGAATAAAAAACAATTACATCTTTAAAGTTTAACATGAAACATTACCTTTTCGAACATCAAAAATCACTCCCTTTAGGCTGCAGAGTTGTTCCAACATACCTAAATTAAATAAAGCAAGGTGAACAAGTAAATAATAACTGTATACCCTATCACCCATCGGGAACGTTAGTATAAAAATAATTTGTAATAGTAACAAGCACTTACTTATGGACTAGTTACAGAGTTATAATTTATAGCATTGCTCATAAAATTATTTGTATTTATGGCAAATGTATGGCACTTCGTACTCGTTCAACCATTTGGCGAGTGACGCACGCACTATAGGGCTCGGCTGAAAATCAGCGCTGTAGTTTTTCTATCTACAGCATATGCTGAGCTGAGTTCTAATTTGGCATGACACTACAATATTCACCATAAATTTTAATTGAATGTACCCTAGTCTTAACATGTTATACCTATCATTGTTGATATTATTACAACTTGTCATATATATTTGTAGTTATTGCCAAATAAAAGCTATGTCTATGTCTTATGCAGATTTAGGGAGTCCGCTGCTGGACTTAGATACCCTCTTCGATATTAGTGGACGGTGTACTCTTTCTTGCAATGCTAATCTAATGGGGTGTTAAAGGAAGATGTTGCTGAGTTATACACGAATAAAGAGACATGTATGTATGTGATACCTACGCATGAAGGTTTTCTAAACAATATAAACTCGGATTTCTAGAAATTTACTTGAATTTAATTCCATTTGTCGTGGCCAAAGGGCCACACCTAAAATTTTGCGAAAACCGGTCCCGCAACTTTCAATTTACAATTGGTAACACTACAAAATGTGCTGAATTGTTGTCGCAAATACCTCGTGCCTTATGCCTTACAGTCTAAGAATTAATTAAGGCTGGAACAATGCGGGGCGGGAATAATTAATGTGGACGGTGACCGCCGTCCAGTCGTCATACCTTTCGGTCTGGCTTGCACAATAGGAACGACAGATATAACTTTATCGCTATATAAAGAACCTATCGAGTGATTGAGGTACTATAGGTATTCACCAGGAAAAAAACTAAAAAAAATAAAGAGCATGGACAATAATAGTAGCATGTTAACCCCAGACGAAAAAAGAGGGATGTTATAAGTTTGCCATGTATATCGGTGGATTGTACATATATCTGTTTGTGTCATCGTAGCTCCAAAACGGATGGAGTCTAGCTAGCACCAAGATTACATCATCATCATCATATCAGCCAGCAGACGCCCACTGCTGGGCATAGGCCTCCCACAGAGATCTCCACAAAGACCGGTCCTGTGCTTTCCGCATCCAGCTGGTACCTGCGATCCTTACCAGGTCGTCGGTCCACCTTGTGGGAAGCCTACCCACGCTGCGTCTTCCGGTACGTGCTCGTCACTCGAGAACTTTACTGCCCCATCGGCCATCTGTTCTTCGAGCTATGTGCTTTGCCCACTGCCACTTCAGTCTGGCAATCCTTAAGAGCTATGTCGGTGACCTTAGTTCGCTTGCGGATCTCCTCATTTCTGATTCGATCGCGCAAAGAGACTCCAAGCATAGCTCTTTCCATTGCCCTTTGGGTAACAGTGAGCTTTCTTATAAGGCCCACAGATCACATTGCTATGGATTATACTTGTGCTTTATTATAGTATTAAAGAAAGAAAGTGGCAGCTATAATATTTTATCGCATTCATTACAAGTCTCGCACATGAAGGACTGGCTAACAAACACTGTACCTACGTTTGAATGTGAAATTTCATTGTTATTTACGACTCCTGCTTTTATTTAGATGTTATCAAAACTGAAATTTTGTACTGAAGTACTTTCTCTTCTTTACTGTGGTAGTTATTTTTTTTTATGGGTACTTCTAGTGAAATATTACTTCAAAGGTAAGTGTGTAAATTAAATATAAAGGTAAAACGTTTTTATTTAACTTTGTGGGAAATATGTACTTACCTACTTTCAAATGAAATATTTTAAATATTTAGATGAATTAGTTGCATGGCCGGCGTCTGTATTTTAACAAACTTTCATTTTGCGCAGTAAACACAACCAAAACAAGTGAACTTTTAACCTAGCGAAGCCCCGCTGCTCTGAAAACGGGTTGCAAAGCTCTCATTCTGTCAGTCCCGAAAAGCTCAGTTCGGAACTTGTAATTAATTTTTAATCCCTTATCCTTACTTCGCGGCTTCACATAATAAATTAATTTTACAACCATTTTGTTCATAATCAGATAATGCGCTAGGTAAGGTATTTTAATTTTTAATGACTAAGGATTTGCGAGAGGTGTCTGGTCGCTTTATTAAAATAATTATTTCGGTGCACAAAATTTATCCCCCCAAACAAACGTGGCAGATAAGGGTCATATATTGCAATCAATTTTCCTTGGGATTGCACTTTGTTTAGTTACGATTGCGTATTTACTGTGCTACGAACCAGCGGATACATTATTTACCTCTGACATCTGAACAACTGTACTTAAAAGAGTACAACCTTAAGAGAAGTGTCCCCCGAGCGCGCTTCATGCAAACGTAGTTTGATCATATTTTCAATATTACGCTGTCAAAGCCAATGAAATGTTTAAGACGTTATCCAGAAACCAATATCTATGCTTGTGGTTCGATAGATTTCCGTTAAAATATATCGTTTCAAAGTTATACGTGATTTAAAATTTCCGTAAATTTTTTAAAGATTTAGATAGTAGAGATAAGGAGATTGATTACCTGTACATATGCTGATGATGACGATTACTATTATGTAAGTACACTTCTAATGTGCTCTATATTAAGGTATCCACCTGCATACATAGATATGTAAGTTTGCTATAGACCAACCGACCCGATTTTTTACCATTTGCCCCATTTATTTATTCACAAACTAATTTTCACCAACCAAATTCGCGAGTCATCCGCCAAAAACCTGAGTGTCGCTCATTAAAAAGTTATTAGGGTGTGATGCACGCTCATCCGCGAACCCCGTCCGTGGCCGGCCATTCCCCCATGATGGATTGGAAACGGCAAAGTTGCATGAATAAATTAAAGCAACCATTAAAGTCAGCTTGGTTTTGTGAGAGCGTCCGGTGAGTTATTGAGATTCTCGCTTTGGGGCGCCGGTGTGACGTCACAGTGACCACTGACGTTTAATTTTACACATGTTTTATGTGTGATTAATAGTTCGCAATTTTCGCGGTGACGAATGGGGGACGAATGTGAGTTTTGGGGTTGATGTGGCTCTGGCTTACGGTTGCGCACCGAGAGGCTGCGCAGGTTTTATTATGTTAATCGGTAGACGAACAGGTAAGCGTGCTGATGGAAAGTGGGCACCGCTTTAGTTACAACTACAGACTACTACTACAAAAGGAGACAAACAAGCAACCGGGTCACCTGATGGTGCGTGATCACCGCCACCCATAGATACCCACAACACCTGGGGAGTCACGAATGCGTTACTGGCCTTTCAGATAGGAATAGGCTCGTTCCTTGAAAGTTTCAATGTCGTAATGGTCGCTAGTTTATTTATTATTATTATATTCTTTATTGTATACATACTTAATTAGATACATCAAATAAAAATTGAGTACAATGGCGAACTTATCTCTATGAGAGATTTCTACCAGCTAACCACAAATGATGTGAAGCAAATTGTATAGCGGAACAAGCAAAGTATACAAAGCTAGAACATACTTATACTGGTAGGTAGACAACTAAAAACTTATTATCTACTAAAAAAAAAAAAAAATACCCCCCCTAAAACATAATACAATAATAATACTAATAATATATAGGCTACTAAATGATTTAATAATACATAAATAAATATAATAATACTATTACAAAATCATGGAGAGATAGTGCTCTTTTAAGCTTCTTTTAAATGTATGAAGTGATGAACACTCTTGGACGTGCTTTGGAAGTTTGTTCCATAACTGAGCAGCTCTGACTGTGAAGGAGTTGAGAAAAAATCTGGTATTGGCCAAAGGATAGACCAGAGTACTTGGTAGGCAAGAGCGTCTGGAGCGAGGACACGGAGGGGGAAAGTGGAAACTGGACCGGAGATATTCTGGCATAGCCGGGACATGGAGAATGTTGTACAGGAGGGACAGTATATGTATATTTCGACGATGTCGGATAGGGAGCCATTTCAGTTGAGAGCGAAATTCAGACACATGGTCAAACTTTTTGAGGCCGAAAATGAAACGAATCGCGACATTTTGCAGCCGCTCCAATTTATTGAGAAGCTCCTCAGTAGCATCCAGGTAGCAGATGTCCGCGTAGTCCAGAATAGGGAGAATTAGTGTCTGAGCAAGCATAATCTTTGTCGAAAGTGGCAGGAAATTCTGGAGTCGCTTAAGGTTGTGGAAAGAAAAGTGAATGCGTTTACTTACCTGATTTATGTGGGAAGTCCAAGAGAGGTCGTTACTTATAATTAAGCCTAAGTTCCTGACCTGATCCACGTATGGAATACTGGTGCCGTTATAGGTAATAGGAAGAATTTGTTCAAAATTTAAGCAACTCCGCATCCTACCACTACCAACAATAATAGCTTGAGATTTTATAGGGTTAACAAGCAACCCATAAGCTCTCGCCCACTCCGATATCGCACAGAGATCCGTATTTATTGCAGCAACAGCCTCGTCAACATCAGAAGGAGCAAAATGTCTATATAATTGCAAATCATCTGCGTATAGGTGAAAAGACGAGGATATAACCTTTGTAATTTCATTTATGAAAATTGAAAACAAGAGCGGAGAGAGCACCCCGCCCTGTGGTACACCAGCAGTAAGATCCATCCAATCCGAAGTTCCATCATCAGCTCCAATACACTGCTGACGACCATATAGGTAAGAGCTGAACCATTTACAAGCCTGAGAAGATATGCCATTGGAAGAAAGAATACCAAGTAAGACATCGAAATCAACGGAGTTGAAGGCATTGCTGAAGTCCAACAGAGCAATAACGGTAAGCTGCTGATTATCCATTGCATAGCGAATGTCATCAGTGACCCTCAGCAATGCCCCAACAGTGCTATGGAACGGACGAAAGCCCGACTGGTAAGTGGAGAGAATGCCATGCGAATTGATAAAGGAAAGAAGTTGTTTGTGAGCCACATCCTCAAGCACCTTTGACAGAAGCGGGAGAATGGAGATAGGTCTGAAGTTAGATAGGGAGGTAGGATTACTTACTTTAGGTAATGGAATAACTCGAGCTTTCTTCCAGACTGACGGAAAAGTACCACTAACCAAAGAAATATTTATAATGTGAGTGAGAGCTGGTAGTACTAAGTCAAGAATTGGTAAGATCATGTCAAAGCTCAAATTATCATCACCTACAGCTTTAGAGGAAATTGATAGAAGGCTTTTCCTTACATCCCCCTCCGACACGCTCTGAAAATTGAAAAGGTCACTGATAGGTAAAGAAGAACTGGTGAGAGAAGAAAGTGTGTTCAATTTAGTTGCTTCGTCAATTCTCACAGGGGGCCTAGAAAAGTGACTATTCAGAGCATTGAGATCGGGTATTTCTAAACTCTTATCCGAAACATCACCAATGCCCACAGACCGCAGAAACCTCCATGTTTTATCAGGAGAGAGGTTGTTTAGAGATGTATGAATGTAAGAGCGTTTGGCATCTCTACACATTCTATTACAAATATTGCGTAACTTCTTATAAGACGCAAGGTTGCTCTCAGATGGCTCCTTCCTGTTTTTAGCATTGGCTCTATCTCTTTTTCGCATAAACCTTTTAATTGAGTCATTGAGCCAAGGAGCAGGATAATGTTTTACGCGAACCGGTCTAACAGGAGCATACTTATCATACAGGCCAATAATCAAATTAAGAAAGAAAGTTAACATTTCATCTACATTGTTACTCGCATAAAAGTCTCCCCAGTCAACGGAATACAGATCCAATCTCAAGGCCTCCAAATCCATATTCGAAAAGTTACGCAACAGTCTAACTCTGCGTCTACACTTCTTCGTCCTTACATTGAGTGAGAGATGCAAGAGGTCGTGGTGGGAAAAAGGACACGGCATTTGACCATGGGATGTAACTAATTCCAGTCTGGAAACTAACATTATATCGATCAAAGATGGCCTGTAACCGGGAGCATGGTGAGTTGCAGAAAGCGGGAGAATATGGAGGCCAAGAGAAGAAATCAGGCCTTGAAATTTCATTGATCTAGAGTCGTTCTTGAGCAAGCAAGTATTAAAATCACCGGTTAAAATTATATTGTCATACACAAGCCTATACTGGTCAATAGTTGACTCAAGAGTAGAAAAATAATTAATTTTGTCATTCGGACTATAAAAGACACCGACAAGAATTCTTTTATGACGAATCGTTAAATTGATAAATAAATATTCTAAAGAGTTAAGGCAGTCACTAGGAGACCGGCACACGATAGAAACTGGAAAGTGACTGCGCACATAAATGCAAACACCACCTCCCCTAGCCCCAGCACGATCATTTCGTATAAGTTTATAGCCTGGGATTGAACAAGATGACGAGGAAATTGATTTCTTCAACCAGGACTCAGAAACTGTCAAGCAATCAACGAGACCATTCTCGAAGGATGCCAGCAAATCATTGTAATGACCTGGTATGCTCTGAGCATTGATATGTGCAATGTTTAAATAGGAGGGGTCAGAGCTGAGAACTGTTTGAAGCTTTATATCAAGAGTGTCTTCATCCATGGAAGAACCGTTACCACTTAAAGCACTAAGAAACTCATCAGAAGAACTGGACAGATTATTTAAAGTATTATCAATATCATACATACTAGTTTAGTTTAACCCAAAAAGGTTTAACCAGTTCAAAATATCCAGTTTCATCGGGATGGTTCTTTTAAAGTCGGTTTAGCGTAGGCATTGTCGGAAATTTTCCGACATCTGTCGGTTAGGCTATAATGAAAGCGCAAGCGCAAATTACGAGACCGCAAAATTACGTAGCGCCATCCCTATGCCATGAAAGAACATTTTATAATCAAAGCATATTTTCATACAATAATATGTATAATACAACCTACTTACTCATCAAATATTGCAGTTTACTTTGAGGTTAATAGAGAGTATTTACTTAATTATGAGTGCAAACGCTGGCCTCGCGGGTGTCATATGTCGCTCAGTGGCTTTTAGGAACGCAAACACGACTTGACCAGGGTGACCCCTATGCGTGTACGAAGGCAAACCTAGTGTTAATTGTGTATTCTAAGTACGATTTTCTGTGCCCATTTTGTTACTTTGGTTTATAACTTATTAAACTTTTATATAAAAGACTTCAACGTAAACATATTTCTGAAGGTTTCAAATAAAATAAGCAACCCAAATATGGGTATAATAAAAGGTCCTACTTAGCAAATTTCTGGCTGACACTTTTTCAATCAATCAATCAATCAATTTATTTATTTTTGGTACACAGGTTATGCAGTTGTTACAAATAGGTCCTCTGTGATCTGCCGTTGGCATACAAATCTAGAGAAGCTAAATAAAATATTGAAATTAAATAAAAAGTTAAATACATTAAAACACTTAAGATTATAAAATTTATTTATTTATTTAGTCATAAATAATCATTATAAAATTTCACTAATACTCGTTAAATGTCATCATTCATTAAAATGTCAATAGAAGATCATTTAAATAATAATTCGAATGTCAATAAAATATAACGTCAAAGTAATTAAATAATTTTTAAATGTCAGATTATTAACATAATCAACAATTATCAACAGTGCCAAAACAATAAAATTTATTATCAATACCTATGCATATAAAATATGTCAAAATAAATTCAACAATAATATAAAATGTCATAAAACATACACAAAATCACATTCCTACTGTTTGTATTACCTTGCACGCCAAAAGAAACGGTGTAAAACACCCTTTCAACAAGAAAACTGTACAGTTGTTTTTTAAATGTAGTGAGATTTTCTGCTTGGCGTATAGTTTTTGGGATCACGTTGTACAATTTTCTTTTAGGTATAGAAGGGATAGGTTTAATCAGCGAGTGGACAAGCGTGTCACTGGTGGGACAACGACTTTGTGTTGGCTCACTAGTACAGAGGAACAGAGTAGCGGGACCACGATTCCGAAGGGGTAAAGCTTTTATTTACTAGCGCTGTAAGGGTGTCCTCAGGATTTATTTATTACAATATGCATGCTGAAATCAAAATTCATCATTTCAATTTCTGCTCGGCCGCGAATCGAACACGGGACCTTTGCGCGGCAGACGCCGCATGTTAACTAACTGAACCACTTCGGTCAATAAACCACCCAGACTGTTAAATTCAAATTCAAAACTCAGGTTTGGTCATGTGCTGCGTAAGCCCCAGGGATACATGGGAAATATGTGCCTAAACCTGTGTCTGTATCAGAAAATAGCCTGAGGACGGCCTAAAAAGCGATGGAAAGACATCGCTTAATCAGATGCGTGAGCCAACGGCTTACGATTCGGGGATGCCGAAGACCGAGCGTCGGAGCAGGAAAAGAGCAGGAAAATGGATCCTAGTAGAAGCTGGAACTGATCGCTCGGATGGTGATGACTGCCAAATGTTAAACATTAATTTTCACAGACGTTCTGTACCACATAGATAAGTAGGTAATCATACGCCATAATATCAAAAACAGTTCTCATACCAATAGTTAATCCATTAAAATCCAAAGTGCACTAAAAATATATCATTAATAAACAAAGCATTTCCTTGATATCTCGTAAAATGTTTGCTACAAACAAGAAGTCTGCAGCGCGCGGCAGACACATAGATCTCTGCCGAGTATCTGCGCGACTGCATCTGACTGCAACATTCGTTTGCGTTTTTAGATTCACATCGTTAGCCTGACAACGGAAAGATTTATGCCCTTGTGTTTGACAAGGCAATTAACGGAAGGCGTGCCCATTACATGCGCTTTGTTTGTGGATGCCTAATGCGGATGTCTGGGAGTTCTAGCTTTACACTCGTATGTAGGTCTGTTGGGTCTGTTGAGTCTGACCTTGAGACTGGTTGAACAGTCTCGGGAGCCGATTTGATTTGACATCCCGTGATGGTAAGTGTATGTATAATATGTTATGACGAAAAAAGAGGAGTGTTATAAGTTTGACGTGTGTATCTGTGTGTCTGTCTGTGGCATCGTAGCTCCCGGACGGAGTGGCGGGCTTGGATGCAGTTTTCTGTGGGAGAGGTCCTAAGTCCTGCAGTGGATTGTTGTGGGCTGTGATGATGAAACTTGTGTCACTGACTTTTTATGTCGGTTAAGTCATAATTGTAATGGTTTAAAAATATTTTCATTGCAATAGGGACAAATCGGGTACAAAAGTTAGATAAGATATTTTTTATTACGTCATCAATTATCGCTGTTGTATCTTTATGTTATTTTAAGTAGTGTAGGTATAATAATTATCGAATTGTTTTAATCTCTATGCTTGGATGGTTTCAGCGGGGTTATTGTTTAATTCAGTTAGCAACTGAATTTGATATTAGATAAATCTACACTACGTCATCTACGTAGGCCACTCGCTATAGCGTCTACCAAATTAAAGTAGTGTAAGATTATTTTATGTCAAATTCAGTTTCCACTGAGATAGGCCCGAAGATCGAAGTATTCAAAATAGACAGTAAAGAATGCCCAGAATATTTTTGAATCGATCGCTTTGATTCAAAATAGAGCCCCAGGTCTTATTTTCTGATAAATTTACTTTTTATCAATGCTAGATAGATAACGTTTTAGACATATTGTTGTAAATCACAACGGACTCCAGCGTTATAGCTACATTTATCCCTAAGACCATTAAAAACCGAACAAATCAAGAACTCAAAACAATCTACATCACGGACTCGTATAACGAGCTCAAAGATAAAAAAAATCCACTAGCATACTGCAATTTGTACCGCTACAAAAACTGTACGCTGACCAAACTATGGCGCTCCAGTATCAAAAACAAACCTTGCCCATACAAAAGAAACACAACCAAACAAAATACATTCGTCCTGTCGCCAATGTGAAACAATACAGCCTGTCCGGACTTCGGTTGTTAAAATTCGTCGCAGTTTCGTAGCGGACATTATGAGAACTGACAGTTGCGCAAAATGTCATGGCCTGCATGCGCATGTCAAAAAATATAAAATCAGTCGCTAGCCCCACTTGTTTTAATTAAACTAATACGTGATATGCCACGATTCGATTGGCTCTAGCGCCTACCTTTTGATGTGGGGATCTCCTTTCTGAGTGTATGGCTAAATCTTATCATTACCTATCTGTGATTATGCCAAGAATGTTAAACGTCTGTAGTAGGTACTGTTCTCTCAACGTAAAGGGAACTCCATAATAATCATCTTCGAGGGTCTGCCTTAACTATGATCCAGGATGTGGCTGATCGGGTAATTACAGTGGAGCGACTGCCATCTGACCTCCGTGACCCTGCTACCAAAGGAATGTAACTTAAATCATGATGATACATTCAGTCGCCTGAATGTGCAAGTTTCTTCACGATGTTTTCCCTCACCGTAAGAGCATCGGTTAGTGTTCAACTAATGTACGTAACTCAGAGAAGAATAACTGGTACATGGCGGCAGTTTGATTCGAATCCGTGTCTCAGGCTTGCGAGTCGGGTACCTTTACCATCGATCACCGACGCTAACGTATAGGGAACACCATAACTCACGTTTACCAATCATAACTTTGCCTTTAAATTCAGAAATTAGAATATAAGGTACTCTGTAACGAACTATTGTTTGTTCTCTCACTATGGCTGTTACTTCAAGAATATGCTATTATGAACTACGATACCTGTAATTCTATTGTCATAATACCATGTAGCATGCTAACCTCGAAAGTCATATAACATGGTGAGTACACAATGAGCCCGACTACCGCTTTCAATCGATATAGCAACATGTTAAGGTTGTACCAAACATTAAAGCCTACGAAACGGCTCTTAAGTGATCATTGAGTAGATTTACAAGCCTTCGACGCACCGACAACAGATATAAAAGGTCATAAAAGTTCATTTTATTATGGCGAAAATGTATTTGTACCGTCCATTACTAACTTACAAGCAGTCGGTAGATAAAAATCGTGTTTTATTCGTGGCAGAAACTGATATTAGGAATTTTTATTGACATCCATGTTGGGATAAGAATTCGTAAATGGTATTTTCTGTTAATTCAATAGCTTTGTGACTAATTAATGTGAATTTCAAAAGTATCGGTTGTGGTTATTTATTCATAAAAGCGAGGTCTAAATAGAGGTATATTCATCGCGGGATATTCGTACGAATTGTAGCCGCCCGATTGGGGAAGTATCTCCACCTTAATACTGCAGCCAAACAATACTAATAGTCATATTCCTGCCGATGAGTAAGGTCTCCAGTGCTCTCTTAGGGTGGGGATTGGATGAACCGTGGCTTTGGCGGTAAAGGGTCATTTAGAGCAACGTCTTATAGAGGTGGGCAACGCATTGTCGACACTCTCGATGTTGCTAATACATACGTCGTCTGTTCAAAAAGTATCGCGAATTTTGAATTTCCGCGAGCTACGTATATTTGATTTTAGATTTTTTGCTGGTGGCTCGCAGCGGTGAAAACTTTCAATCTGGTAGCCCTCTTGCCTGTTTGTTTACCGTATGACATAAACAAGCGGGAAATCAGTCGACAAACAACGTTACTTTTAACAGGAGAAGCTGTAAACGTCTCATCATTTCCCGACACTTCTTGCTTTCATGTTATACCCTTTTTAATAAAAAGCACGGTCTAGCACAGCGTTAATATCACGGGCGACAGTAGTGGCTCACGTTTAGGTGGGAAATGTGAAAAATTCCCGGTTGGAGAGTACTTAGCTCGCGCTAGGAACTGAGAGGGCGCTCAGAACATGTTTTCTTGCTAGAAACTGAGTTTGAAAGATCTTCTTGTTTGACTTTGAAACGCTAAGGCCACAAGACTTTAATGTATTTGGCATGAATAATCCTGTTAAACCGGCGTGGGAATGAAAGTCAATTTGAGAATACAGAAATAATGTTTCGGGAGCTTAAGTGATTACAGCCAACCTTAGTACCTACGCCCACAAGTGCTGGGACTGTAAGGTAGCTAGGTACATATTACTCTGTTTAATTCCTCCTTTGATGAGTATTATAATAGTCTAAATGAGATTTTCCGGGTTATTAACCCGCGGGCATAACTACATAAAAGCGGTGCATCAAAACTTTTGCATGAAATGGAATGGAAAGTTATCTAAAGCCGGGCTTACATATTCAAACTCTCCAGTAATATGTTTGCCTTAAATTCCTCTGTAGTGGGCAAAACCCTGCATGAAATCTATTTGCATGTATGAGAGCCGTAGTTCAAAATGATAAACTCAATTTCTCTTCGTAACTACGGCAGGGGACAACCCCGTTACGTAGGCGCCGCTGAAACTATTGTTACTTGCCCACTTTATAATTTCTGTTAGTTTTCAGTTTGTTTAGTGAATATAAAACGTTTTTGTTTTGTATACCTGTGTAATACAATTAACATATTATTATGTAATCCATTCATATTTAAAAATATGTAATGCAACTTAGTCTAAGTATAGATACCACAACCAGAAAATGGGCAGCATTGTTCTCTGAAAAATGTTATCAATACTGCGACCTCGAAGTGCGAAAGATTAGATTAGATATGGCAAAACCTTCCACTAAACGCTCAAACAAGTCTCAGTAGTGGACTGTTGCAGGCTGTTTATGACGACGAAGGGTCATATTTATGTGTAAAGAACATGTGTTTTCGAGTTATTTGATAAGAGAGGTGTGGTTTAAGGTAAATAACGTTAGTGGCGATGGTAAATTACCTAGTTTGAGGAAAGTAAATCTGAATTACACCCGCACACATAACACTTGTCTAAGTAAAGTACACAGTGCGCGTCTGCTAAGTGAACGCACTGAGGTCAATACAGCTCCCTGATTTTTTTAATGTAATACGCAGTAAAGTTCTCAAGCAGTAAAGTTCTCGAGTGGCGACCACGTACCGGAAGACGCAGCGTGGGTAGGTCCACAAGGTGGACCGATGTGATGACCTAATAAGATCGCAGGTAGCAGCTGGATGCGGAAGGCATAGGACCGGCCTTTGTGGGGATCTCTGGGGGAGGCCTATGCCCATCAGTGGGCGTCTTTCGGCTGAAATGATGATGGCTGACAAACAGGCAAGCGGGCAACCTAATGGAAAGTGGTCACCACCGCCTATGGACATCATGAAAAACAGAGGCTTGGTTAATTTCGTTAAATTTGACGGACGTATAGTGCCAATCGCCACTCAAGTATTGTCAGTTGGAACCTTCGAACCCTGTGCGTGCTCGCTACGAGATCTCATAGTAACATTTCTGAATACGGGTGTCAGTCTACTTTATTCCAATATTTGCGCGGAAGAATTCCCGCACCAAAACCAGTTATAAACAAGACAGTTAGGAGTCAATAAAAATAAGATCGATCCCTGCGATATAAAAATAAGAGATGTGATAAAAAATGCCATCATATCAACTCACGGTCTCGATTGACAGTGATAAAATGGGCGTAACTAACTCTTAATACAACCACAAGTGACTGTCACGCAGTCAAGCTCAAGGCTAGAGGCCTTAACCCCGCTACCCACTGTAACCATTATAATACCTAATTGCATAAATGAGATAATCGGGTGCTGGATGTGCCTCAAGATATATTTTTTCTTTTTTTACTAGTTTTTATATTGTCTACCAAAAGGGTTCATCTTCTGGGTACAGAGCGTCGGTGGCCGAGCGGTTACAGTATCCGACTCGTAAGCCGGAGGTCCCGGGTAAAAATCTCGCTTCGGCCATGTACCAATGACTGTTTTCTAAGTTATGTACATTAGTTTAATACTAACCGATGCTCTTACGAGGGAAAACATCGTGATGAAACCTGCACATTCAGGCGACTGGATCTGTAACCATGATTCAATCTGGCAGATGGCAGTCGCTCCATTGTAATTACCAGACCTGCCAAATCCTGGATCATGGTCAAGGCGGACCCCGGGCCCACGTGCGCGGGAGCACAATCGGGACATTAACGCCAAGATGATGATGAATCATCTTCGTCCAAGACATCTAAAACCCAAATGGAACGGGTGAGGTGTCGGCCATCCGTCAAAGATCAGAACCATCCCCTCAATTTAGATCTACTGGACCTGAATCGGCTACTTCAAGATTAGAAGCAGATTTTATCTCTTCTCATATTGCAAAAATGTACTTTCTTATTTAAAAATGTGAAAACCGATTAGGTATCTGTAATTACCGATCCGCCTGCCAAGGAGGATTATGGCAAACACCTCCACTAAAGCGAGAGAGGCATAAGGCCAATAGTGAACTGGTTAGAGGCTATTTATGATGACTATGGTGAGGATGATCAGTAATTTATAAGTTCAATCAAGCTCTCTCAACGTAGTTGGCGGTCTAGCTTTTTCAACTGAATTTTACCATATCTTGCTTTGATCCTGGAACCCTGAGACTGGTTGAACAGTCTCGGGATTCGATTCGATGGGCACCCCGTGACGGTATTGGTATGTATGTATATTTTTTACCTGCGACGAAAAAGAGGGGTAGTTATAAGTTTGACGTGATTATCTGTGGCTTTGTGTATCTGTCTGTTGCATCGTAGCTCCAAGCTTGAGTTTAAGTAAACATGGTCGGGGATTATCCGAGTTTTTCTGTTGGTTTAGTTATGCTTTATTTGATTACTTAGCAGTTCCAGAACTTTATGTCCATGACGGGAACGACAATAGAGAGATTACAATTGGATTATTCAAATCCTAATGCGGTGGGTCGAGATTTGGACAAAGTGGCTATCCAGACATACCTCTATATATAACATCTAACGTTGATTCAATCAGCGTATCGCTACATGCCATCGAATTACGAAGGTCGATCGAATATCTTGTTATGTAACTAAGTTGTGGTAATGACCTACTGGAAGCTTCATTGCGGTACATGTGCTACAATTATTATAAAAGAGCAGGTAGGATAGGTTGAATATAGGGTAGATTCTATGGTAAGTAAAGTTAAAAGTTCTGTGAAATTATATCAGTTGACGAACTGAGTGGCTTAGTTGGTGAACACGCCGGTCTGCAACGCAGAGGTCTTTGGTTCGATTCCCGGCCAGGACGAAATTTAATTTAGAAAGAAATTTAATTTAAAGAACACAAATTACAACAATTAGAAAAAATATTCTGTTTAGCGGGAAAATAATTCCAAATGTTATACACAATGTTACAATCACAACCACAGACTATGAACTGATCACAAATATAAACAGGAATTTTGAATTTGTTGAAGACATTTAGGTATTCAGCCTACATTTCGCCGTGTCCCGGCGCCCGACAAAAATTTTAAAAAGAAAAGTATTGCATAATGATTAAAAAGTTATTTTTCGATACAGCTGTAATGAAAGTAGTATGCGAAATGCTGTATCGAAAAGTAATTTTTTAAATTTTTATAGACTGGCGTGAAAAAAGTGTATCCTTAAACAACTGTTTTCGAATATGTAATTGGAACATTACGCTATGAGTGTAGATAAAGTTATTTTTCGATACAGCTGTTATGAAAATAGTATGGGAAATGCTGTATCGAAAAGTAATTTTTTAAAATTTTATAGACTGGCGTGAAAAAAGTGTACCCTTAAACGACTGCTTTCGAATATGTTTATTTATTTATTTATTTATTGCAATATCACTATTAATAGGTACAGTGCATTACATTACACATACTTTAAACAATACGCTATGAGTGTTGATAAATAACTTTATTTTTTATTGGTATATTTCAAGATCTCAACAATAATAACACAATCAAATATAATGATAAGAATCTAACTAATATCAAAATGCGAAAGTACTATTTTTGTTACACTTTTATGCAAAAACTATGGAACGAATTTTGATAAAAAAACTTGCAGTGTTGTAGAATCGTCCTCATTCTCGCGGGAACACGGCTTGTCGTAGTAGGTAGGTATATAGTTTTACGAGGATTTTACGCGGAAGAAGACGCCAAAAAAAAAAGTACCTACATTCTAAATTAAGTAAACAGGCAGAATTTAGGAGGGCGAGTGTATTCCATGATAATTATAATCTAGACGCCTCCAAAGCTATAGTGAATAGGTTGTTCCTAGATAGACATGCTCATCAGCAACATCGTCACATACCACTAGATGAGATGGCGGTCAAATGCCTTGCTAGACTAATTAAAAAAAATAAGTAGGACTATATTTATTGTTGGGTATTTACCTAAGATTAAAAATGTAAGTTTACCTCTTGCCCTTATTTATCAAGATAATATGTACTAGTGTAGTAAAGTCTAACTATGAGTTGTGTTCGATTCAAAGTAGGTAGATACAGAAAAGATTTTCCTTCCATACACCACATAGTTTAGTGGTATTCCTAGAAACTCTAAACCGTATTAGCCGCCATTATTCGCTAGCAGCTTCTAGAAAGAAATCCTCCATTTGGCAAGAATCCTTTGATAATAGCCAAGTATCCAGTTTTCTGAAGGAAATATAACAAACGTGGCTTTGTATCTTTATGTTTGGAAAATACGGAGCTGTGCTCTCCAAGATTATTGTTTGAAAGGAGATTTACCATGAAACTATAGTCAGAGATATAATGATACGAGTAGGTATGTCCGTATTTGAAACTGGGACGAAGACAGCTGTCTGTAATACTGTTTATTATGAAGCTGTTCTAAATAGTTATGTGACTGAAAATTTCAATAATAATTATTAAATTGAAATTAATAATTATTAATAATTATTCCCTCTATAGAGTTGTGGATTTGAATTCTGAATTGACTACGATATAGGCTTTGTGTAGTTCGATATAATATGTTTGTTTGGTAAATCGTAAACATATAATTAGCATGGAAACCTCAGTTGAAAACTTTCTGGGTGCGCGCTGAAATTCTCATTACGTTAGGATTTCAACATGGCGCCAGTGACATAAAAAAGTACTTTAACCATTAAACCCCTCGGTGAATAATCTACTAAAATTATTTACTCTTATAATTTACTACTTAAAATTACGTCCGCATTTAAATTATTATTAAGAGAGAGTATAGCGGGGTCATCATCATCATCATCATTATCATATCAGCCAAAAGACGCCCACCGCTGGGCATAGGCCTCCCCCAGAGATCTCTATAAAGGCCGGTCCTGTGCCTTCCGCATCCTGCTGGTACCTGCGATCTTTACCAGGTCGTCGGTCCACTCTGTTGAAGGCCTACCCACGCTGCGTATACTGTTCGAATTGGACCTGCCCGACTGGGGGAGTACTTCCACCTTACAGAATACCGCAGTCAAGCAATACTAAATAAATAATATTTTAAATAGTAGTTATTAAGTTCCTGCCGATGACTAAGATCTCCAGTGCTTCCATGGGATGGGGATTTTAGGAACCGTGGCTTCGACAGTGCAGGGTCATTTGCCTTTTTGCTGCTAAAGTAACGTGTTGATAAAGGTGATACCACTAGTTACCTTTAGTTAATTCGTATATTTTATTGTATGCGTTTTAAAAATTAAAGAAAATTCGGTTCTAAATAATAAGACATTTTGTACTTTTCTCTAAAATTAGGAAAGCGGCAGAAGCCGGGATTGAACACTCGGATGACGATTTGTTGATTTTGTTAATGACATCTCATTTATTGAACAGTAACGCCGTAGGAGAATGGGGTGTTACGACTTTATTATGGTAATAATTATATTAAGAGCTTTAAACTTCACGCATTACACTCTGTAGTCATCAGGTCTTGTTCGCATCCTACCTAAAAATCGACAGTATAAAGTTGTTTGAAACGTGCTGTAAACGCCATCTTGTACCTGTACGTCACAGACAGACTTCACAAACAGTTTTAGGCAACAATGGAAAATAATCATCGGAAACGTCGCGTGGGATCATACTTCCTCCTTGTATAACTTTATTTGTTTTGAAAAGCGTGGTGTGCGGAGTATTCCCGCTACGGTTAAGTTTTTCGACTTTTTAATTTTTTTCTGTTTGCTAGTTAAATTAGTCGATTAATGAAAAAGTTAACTTTTTAAGCAAATATTTAATTGAAAATTGCGCGTTTAATTAAAAGGCTAATTTAATCATCAGACTGCGACATAAACGAGCAGGTTAAGGTTTTTACAGATACTGCTGGTTTTGCAAACGTCCGTAGGCTGCGGAAACTACCGCCTTAATTGTAATAAAAAAAAGTAATACAAAACTGAAGAACAATAAATTTCCTAATAACGATCATCATTAAATCAAACATTATGCAAATTGAAGATTTATTTAATACTGCAACACCTGTGAATACAGTTGCAAAAATTAATAAGTTAAAACTGATTACGCGTCTCATTAAATCCTGAAAATATAAGCATCAGAAATCGTGTTCATTTCATTGTTAATACTCTCAAGGTACAATTGAATAAAATGGGCGTATTTTCACACTTCGTCAGAATAGGAGTAGACCGCGGCATGTGACGCAACAATGAAAGAATGGTGTTGACAGCCGTCTCTATTGGCAAGTCATTGTATGCAGGAAGGCGTTGACATAAGTACGAGAAAAAAATCAATTTGAGATGCGTGTTAAATGCCATTTCCTTATGTGGCTCTTCCTAGGCGACATACGGTGATGACGTCATATGAAATTGGTTGTGAAATGAAACAAATGAAATCTTAGACGAGACCGATTTTAACCATTTTCGTAATAAAATTATTAATACTTTGCTTGATCCAGCAACCTAAGTCATCAGAGAGCAGATCGGAATGGAATGTGTGCTCACACAACAAGGTCTATTTTTGTATCACTTTTATATTTTTGCGCCCGCTCTGCTTTTCAAAAGGCGTGATACAAAAATTGATCTTATCCTGTGAGGAATACATTCCAGTTTGATCTGCTCTCTAACGACTTAGGTTGCTGGATTAAGCAAAGTTGTAATCGATGCCTATGTAATAGAAACCCTGAACAGTTTAATACCTGCAAAGGTGGTAAAATCACGATAATAACGAAGTAAGATTATCCAGGCGGCCATTATTTCCGTCTTTTCATGGAAGTGACACCGGCAGTTGTTATCTCACTCTTCTTACGACTTCAGATTCGGAGAAGGCGTTTGTTTCCATTCTAAATTGAATTTTGTTGCGCATCTTACAACTTCGAGGCATCTGTAAAACCAAAAGGGAAATTAATTAGCCCCAGCATGTTTCGAAACAATTACCAAACTTCACCCCCGATCCATTATGTAAACGCAATCAATAATTTCGGGAATCTTCATGGTTTAATCATAAAAGTACTTTGTGTATGAGAATTATTATTAATAGGGAAAGTAAACGAACTCTTCGTAAGTGCAAATAAGCTTTTATAAATCTCTTTACTAAGACGTCAAGACGGGGAGAATTCGTAATTCGAAAGTATTTTTAATTTGCGTTTTGTTTGTGTACGCATTGGGTAGTTCCCTCGAATTTGGGCTAACGACTCGTATAGGTAAAAAAATATAAACGACACGTTAGGGTAAAGTCGAATACGGCCGAATACCATATCATGTATATAGCATTGTATCTCCTGACCGGATTGGCCGTTCTTTGTTTGGAAACCAGTTCAATCGAGATGACTCTTAGCTTTGTTTCTAAAAAATTGGTTCAGTAGTTTGGGAAATGTTTGGATACCTATATTATAGACGTTGTCGGGGGTGTCCCGACATATATTAATAGGTCAGGTTATTTCTCTTTGGCAACGCAGTTAAAAATGGAAATGCCCGATTTGGGGACTGACAGTGTAAATAAACTGTAGAATGCCCGAAACAGTATTTTTCATTAGGCTAGGCATCTGCCATCTCATCTGGAGGTAAGTGAGGAAGATGGAGCATGCCTGTCTAGGAACTGCATATTCACTCTAGCTTTGAAGGTGTCTAGATTATAAGGATCAGGGAACACACTGCCGGCAACGTGTTCCATTCCTTAGCCGTACATATTAATAATTATAAGTGACGGTCAGGAAAAACCCATAACAGTACACTTGTCGTTAACTGTGTTCATCCATACTAAAATGGACTTTAACCCTTGACAATTAAGTTTAAATACAACATTGTTTTCAATCTTTCCAAAAAAAGTGTTGAACTGCAGTTAATTGCCTACATGACAGCATGTTAGTAAAAGACTTAGGCTTCATCCACAATGAAATTACTATTTGATAAGCAATATTGACGAATTGCTATTATAGTAGGATATACAAAGTCAATAATCACATAAGTCGTTTATTGGTATTGGATGTTGCTGCGTAACATTGTTACAAAATGTACGAACCTACGCTGTCTCCCGGAATTTGTGAACATTGTCGGCCAAACATGTTCTCAACTTGTTTCTACCATTCAGTAATTAAAGTTAGCCTTGGTACTCTTGGCCACGTTTTCTGTCCTTACTGTGTGGACACGCACGCACAACATTGAACAACTAGTAAGAAGTGGCAGCAAAAGTTGTAGAAGGTAAGTTTTTTTATGTTATTCACGAGCTCTTTGCAAAAGTAACTTCGATGTTGATGCGGCTTTGGAACAAAAGGTTATCTAAACAATTTTTCTTGAGTGACGATATTTACGTAAACGTAAACATCGAGTTGTGATAACAATAAAAACTGGCCTGACATAATTGATAATTTCTTGTAGATATTGGACTTTGAGCGTATCCACCTGATTGATAAATTTGTTTTCTTCCAGTTATCATTAAATGGCAAATGTAGTTGACCGTTGAAATAAACTATTTGAAATAAATGTTAATAAATCGTCAAGAACAGGTAAATAAAAGGTACCTACTAAATAATGAAAGTGTCCTTAATTGTTAACTAAACAACTTAGCTGGTTGCAAAGAGCAATAAAAATATCTATCCGTCAAACCCTTCACATATTTGATTCCATACCCGTCCTTACAAACATTTTATTATTAGTAGAATAGGATGTGGTCTTATACGTTAACACGTACAGAACTAAGTCTTACATAATGGATCAGAGGCAATCGCGTCAATGACACGGTGTTGATCGCCCACGGCTTTGTAATCGCATGTTAAGGTGTTCGCTCACCATTCGACATGAATTAGTACTTACCAAATACCTGTACTAAGTACACTTCCACTTCACCATACAAAGCTATAAGCAAGGCACATTTACATTAAAAAATATGAAATTATTCTTTGATAACAGTTGTAAATACATCTTTGACAAACACATAATGATGATGCCTATCGAGGATCCTGGTCATATTCACGAATCAGAGTTTTTTTTAGTATTGTTACAGTCTTTGCTATTGCCGTTACTTCTAAATTAAATATTTTCTTTGTATTTTTTCTTTTTAGAGGTCATGTTAATCACTGCAAAACGTCTTAATTTCACCATTTAAGCTTCAATCAAGCCGATCCACCTCTTCCCCCAGCCAAACGGCAGTACAATATGTATAAACTGCACATTTATACGTGAAAATCCTCTGGCGTCGGCGTTGATGAGAAATCCGGGCGGCTTTGAGCTCGCCTTCGCCAGACGCATTCAGATGAGACCAAACAGAACAGCTAATCACGAGCTCGCCATAAGCTTTTGATACTCGTCGGCTTCACAGACCCTGTTCTAATCAACCAATAGCGTGGCTTGACCCGTATATATGGTAAGGGTTTGACGTCCGTTTCCAGTTCCATGGGCGTGTGTAATTGAGTCCTTAGTAATTTGGTATTGCGACATACCTTCACGGCACGAACCCACAACATATAGACTGTGAGGGTGCTGTAAATTATTGAACGTCATCGAGTACAAATAAAACCACTTTTTAGTGATAGTAGACGTTTAGGAGATCCACAAAATGTTGTTCACAACTTGGCACAATTTTTTTTTATTGACCAAAACTTCTGACTTGTTGTAGCTACAGTACTTGCGTATCCTTTTGTGTGGGATCTATTAGTTAAAAAAAAACAGTCGGCCTCACATCCTTTTGGCAGTTTCGCTTTTCGGTCACATTAAAGTCACTTTTTTTTCGTGACTATCGCTACGAAAAGTCAAAGTTTGGGTAGCTAAAAAAGTTTTTGTAGTGCCAATCATAGTCTAATATCTAGCCCATTAGTCAGCCATTCTAACGTGGTAGGGGCTAGCCTATTGCTCATATTACAAGTATATTTTAGGGATCATTCATTCATCGGAGCCACCCAAGGGGCCTCCGACGTGGCTTATGACGACTGCTATAAACTGATAGCAACTGGTAAAAACTAAAAACTAAAATAAAATAAACAGCGAGATAACCTCTTGTGTTTTTTTATGTGATACGGCAGACAAACAGGCATGCGGGCCATCTGATGGAAAGTGGTCACCGCCGCCTATGGACATTAGCAATACCAGTGGGTATGACAGTGTATTTGGATGGGTTATATCCAAAGTACCTGGATTAATATTCTTTTTCATAAATGCAAAAGTAAATCTGACTGTCTGTATGTTTCCACGTCTAAACCGTTGAACAGATTTGGATACAATTTGACTTGGACATTTGGGATTTTGATTTGAATTGGACATATTATGGGAACCTGGGAAAGGACATGGGCCACTTCTTATCTCTAAATAATAATCGAATTTTACTCGGACCAAGTTGCGAGCAAGCGGCTAACTAGTTAAAAGTACCTACATATACGTCTAAACATTATTATAACCCGTATTTCTACTGATCCTGATTATGCGACTCATGTAGTATGACACCCGTATGTGGCCAGAAGTTAGACGTGTATTCTATTGTCGGGTGCACCACGGCAAAACTATGTATACGTATTTACACATTAGCTATGTTCATTGAATCATCGTTCAAGAGTAAATTAATTGTTTCTACCAACCAATGTATTCGATTCTTAATAAAAGGCATTTATTTTACCTTGAACTCTTGACCATGACACGCAGAGCACAAATCAGACGTAATTGTTGATAGAGAGGGGAAACAATAAGCTTGAATGTGGCCTGATTGAAACATAACTCATTTGATATTTAAATACCGCCTAATACAATCAATGGAACATAGGTAAAGCGAAAACAAAGTGAGTCAACAATCATTTTGATCAAGATTTTCATTCAATTAATTCAAGTTATAAAAATTTCTAATTTCAAGTTATAAAAATGTATTAAGAAGTGAATGTTTATTATTTATATACGAAATATTTGCATGACAGAAATAAATTAAATAATGCTAATACTAAATTATAAAATAATATTTACAAATAAAAAACTTGCCCCAAGTCCCTTGTTAAAGGAATAGTCCCAAAAAGACTGGCCGCATTGCCTCGCTGTATCGCGAGGCTGATCCTTTGGCCAAGGTATTGACCAGCCTTTTGGTCGTGCGAAGCGTTAACCAGGCGCTTAGACAACTCTTTGAAGAGAGTATGAGCGCCTGGACCCCACGGCCCTTGGGTTTCTACGCCAAACGGCGCAAATAGATGATCTCCGCTGAGACCAGCATATTTTGTTTTTTTATTAGTTATAAAAATAATGATGTAAGTAATGATGATGAGTATAGTAAAATGATGATGTTTTATAATGTATTTTTATTACAAATTATTGTAATGTTGCTGTGATCTGCTAATAAATAAATAAAATAAATAAAAAAAAGTATCTAATATTTTGTAAGTTAGAATTTTACATGGCTGATTTCTATATAGCCTATACATATCTGAATCAAAAACAAAATAAACTTTAAAATAAATTAGACATTTACAATTTATTAAAATTTTCTAAGTACAAATTGACTCCTATCCAAACTTTGTCTCCAATTTGAACGCAGGCAAACAAACCAATTACCATTTACAAACTGTTACACAGCCAAGTATAAATTGATCGAGTGCGATTCATTGTGTCGATGTAACCTTAAACCGTTATCTATAGACGGCATTTACAGTTACCATCTTTTCCCATATTCCGCACCAGTAAATGCTAGATCTCTAGATCAGATAGTAAAGCTAGAATAATTCACTAAAACCCTATTATATGATCGCGAATAGCACTAGAGTGGAAACTAATTAATTCCAGAGAGAGAGACACTGTTTTAATTAATCTGAAGCAAGACCTCTGCCCTATAGAACATGTCACGACATGGTAATGGAATAGAGCCATTCGTTTTCCTATTAGCAGCCTTTATCTATATAATCTTTGCTGCAATACCGTCGCATTCCAATACCAGAAAAACTCTTTGATTGACACCTCCGAATAAGTAATGCTTACATGTGCAAGTTTGATCAAACAATGGAACAATAGGCGGAATAATTATGTAACAATATTGAGCATTTCCTATGAATTTGACTATGAAATTTACTTCCGTGAGTTTTATTTGCGTTTGTCAACAGCTACCTTATGCTGGTAAAATTCGGTTATGCTGTGTTAAATAGGTACCGCAGGAATTTCGGGGTATATTATAGCTTATCCGTTATTCTAGGATATACTCTACAAAACTTCAAAATTTCAGAGCTTTTTGCGTGAAGGAGTAACAAACATACCGTCAAACTTGCGTTCTAAATATTGGGAAATTGGAGATCCCGCCAGATTCGTCAAATGAAATTTAAACTGCTAATGATATAATTAAGATTAATAGGTGGATTGACGAGATGGACAACTTATTAAACAAGTAGGTAGGTATTGAAGTAGAGGAATAAAATTAATGAGAGAAAAAAAAAAAAAAAAAAACATTATAGGCACACGAACGGACGGTCCACGAAAAGCGGCCACCGTCGTCCAGGACCTCTGCAACCTAAGAGGAGCGGATGCTGTACCGGCCTTTAAAGTACCTGTAGACACGCTCTTTGAAAAACCACATGTTAAAGCAGAAAGGAAAGACTTCGGAGGAATAAATAAAAGTAAGAAAATTTCGCCAGTGACGAATAAGTGAGGAACATGCTAGTCCAGTATGGTCATCATAACAACGCTGATAAAAGCATGCTATGGGAAGATAACGAATATGAATGCTAACGGTTATATCAGTTTAAACTAAACTAAGAAAACGGGGATGGATTGCGTATACGAAAATCAAAAAAGAAACTTAATTAGATAAACCATACCCTAATCTTTCTTGTCAAAAGATTTCGACGCAGAAATCTTATGTCGTGGATCAGATATCGGAGCAAACCGCTTTGATTCAACCTATAATGCGTGGCTAAGAAATGGAACTTCTTTTTTCTTATAAAAAGCCTCGTGAAGTGAGTGATTGGTAAGCCTGGCACTACAATGGGTAGCTAAAGAACAGTGTCGTGTGGGTATGTGCGAAATAACTTTTAATTAGTGAATGTAGGTATAGTATCTGTTCTATAATTGGGAGTCATGCGAACGTTATTCCATACGTAGTGAATGGTCGCGGTCGTTACTTGCGATACAACAGAATCATGTCGTAAATAGCATGCAGTGGACAAGGCCCAGTGGCATATAAACATTACTCAGACCACTCTACGTCTCGCCCAGACACTGGGCACATTTAGTAATAACAATAATAGAGATGCTGTGACAGATAAGGAACGTACCTATTCATGCCAATTAAATACACTAATCGAGTAGCAGTAATAACATGCTCTCCAATTGAAAATGAAATCGATATGCTGTATTTGATATGATGAAATTTTTTAATAGAATTCCTATCAAATCAAACCCATTTGTCTGATTTTGATCAATTTGTAATGGTCAATGTAATTAGAAATGATTGTACAAAAAACCTAACATAAGATTTGACACAGAATATAAATAGGTTTATGTGTTCGCGGCTCATTAGCCAAAATGTTCCATACAACGAATCACCTCGTACTATGAAGCCAAAATTTTCATTTTCAAGGATTACTTGAAAACTATAAGTGATATTTCTTTAACCCTTAATTAGGCGCATGGGGTCAGAGCAACTTGAAATTGAAAAAAAAATGTTTTACCGTGTTTAGATCGCGCTCACGCTCTTAGTAGCTTCCTCACTCCCCGCGGGGTACGCAAATTAGTCGCGTCCAGAACATCAACGCGTGTGCACGTATCTCTGCTCTCTAGAGCGCTGACCCCATGCGACCAGTTACGTTATATTTTTTGGCGGAGGTAAGTTTTTACTTTTGTGCTTTCTTTTGGTTTATATTAGTATATTGTTTATTATTTTTCTTTGTATGTGTGTATTTTTACATTGCGTAATTGCTTTATGTATTTATGAGTTTATTTTAATCCTTTTCCCTATTTTTTCAGTTTTTTACTGGTATGAAATGTCTAACGAAAGACAGTTATTGCAATGGCTGGAGGAAGTGTCCGATGAAGAGCAAGATGTTGCTGGTTCGGATTCGGAAGACGAAACGGTAAATGACACCGCTATTGATAGTGCTCATGATTCAGAAAGCGAAATTGAAGAGTTCGAAGTTCATGATGTGGACGAGACGGTCCAGCAATCGACAGCTAAGCGTGGGCGCTGTTCATCATGTCCTAGAAAGGACGACAAAAAAGTGCCAACAAAATGCTTCAAGTGTCATAAATTTATTTGTCAGCAACACTCGAGGGTTTACTGCGTAGGATGCAGAATAGAAGAATCCGCTGATGAGACTGATTAATTATTTTTTTAAGTTGATCTCGGCCATGCCAAAAAATATTAGTTTAAAGAGAGGTTACATTTTTTTTTTTTTTTTTAATAAGTATAATGTTCTAGTTATATTTTTGTTTCTTAAAGTTAATTATATTAAAGAACTTTATTAATCACTATAAAATACATTAAGTTTTATTTATTTTTGACACTCCTTTCCCAATGTTTTTTTGGGGTCACTCAATACCCCATGCGCCTAATTGGGTGATTTTTTTAATGCGCCTAGTTAAGGGTTAAAATAACATATTCTAATGGAGTATAAGCCATCAAAAGAAGTGGACAAAAGTGGTATTTTTATTTTATAAAAACCTTATTAGGCCGACGTCACACGAGCGTCATTTTTTTGTTGTGAATAAGGAATTTTGTTTGCGTTTCAATTGAAATTTCAAACTCATATTGTGTCCTCGTGATTATTTTTGCACCCACCACAACAGATAAAGCGAGCCCTTCGGGATAACGATAATGGGCGGTAGTGAATACTCATAGTATACCAACGCGGCAGACAGGTTGGTAATGTGTGACTCGCTATGCAAGCCAACTAGCCACTAAACACTACCTGGGGTTATCAATAGCCGGGAAGGCTTTTAAGGCTTCATTGGAGGCAACACCCCATGGGTATGGGGTACGGACAGCGTCACTCCTTTCGGAGCATCCGACTATATGGCGGTTTCCGCAGAAGAGGGTACCCCTTCTGTGGGTTGGGAAGGGGGTTAAGTGGGCCGCTGAGACGGCATAGGGGGCTTCGTCGAGTCGGCCTGAGCCAGTAGGAGGTTCAGAGCGCTCGATAGCTCGTCGGCGGGGTGGGTGAGGACATGCCTCGGTCTCCGTACCATGTGGCGGGAGACGGGACGAGGGTTGTAGGCTGCCGCCTCTCGTACGAGTGGGTCGGGATGCTCATCCGAGGACGTAAAGAAACTCCATACCATGGTGCAGGTCAGCGTTGCGAATGTAATAAGGTAATGCCGTAGCCTGAAAACTGAAAGCCTGGAAACTGAAACCGCATGCAGAAAATATTCTGCAGTGTTTGCAGTTTCTTAAAGATACGGAAATAGGCATGTGCGAAGAGGGTATACCTTGCATGCATACCTTGAAAAGGGTACGTTTGTTTCGTAAAAACATTTTACCCCAAAATACAATTGAGGCGACTCAGGTAGAAACGTCCGGCCAGATGGAGTGACGATTTGCGAAAGGCTGCGGGTGGATGCTGGATGCGGCAAGCTGAGGACAGGGTGCATTGGCGCTCATTGGGGGAGGCCTATGTCCAGCAGTGGACTAGTATAGGCTGATGATGATGATGAGGTAGAAACGTGCAGTGTGGCTCACTCTTGTGACATACGGCTCGAAAGATAGTCTCTTGTCAAGAGATATTTGACGACGCGCTGCCAGGGAACTAATTTGCTTGCATGCGGAGAATGAAACCGTCCTTTTATATGAAACTACGCGACCGGAATTACGCAACTCATATCGCAAAGAAATACGTTAGTGTGGCGTCCGGCTTATGATTCAGCTTCTTCACAGGATACATACAAAATCCCCAAAACAAACTTATCTCCGCTCTTGTAAAAGGTCTGAAAAAGGACAAACTTCTTTGAGAGTCCAAATGCGAATCGTTGAACGAGGCTAGCTCGTTTGAAGTTTGGATAACAGAGAACAGAACATTTCGCCCTTTGCCCTTGTCGATATTATTTAATATTTCGTATTGTAGTTGAATATCAATGGGCCGATGTCAGTTACAAATGTGTATTGACTAAAACACAAAGGCTCCCGGTGTACAATGAAATGATAAATGATCCAGCGTAATTTACTGACCGACAGACAATACTAAAAATTTCATTAGACGCTATGACTAACTGAATGTGGGCAAAATCATACTGTAATTTTACTATCAACTTTGATGAATTGGAACGATAATGGAAGGGTACAATTCAATTGATTCGATGGAATTGAATTAGTTCAATCTAAGTACATGAATAGTATGATAGTAGTGTATTGGTTACCTACTTTTAAGTACAAAATGAGTATATATAAAATCCTATTGTTATCATGCTATGTCTTATTCCATACAAGTTTATTAAACCTAATTATCTTTATTCAACTTTACGTTAATGTCCCGGTTATGCTCTCGCGCACGAGGGCCCTGGGTCCACTTTGATCATGATCCAGGATTTGTCAGGTCAGATAATTATAGTGGAGTGACTGCCATCTGACCTCCGACCTCCGACCTTCCAACAGACGTTAGAACCTGACCCGATTGGATTGTGGTTACACATTCAGTCGCCTGAATGTGCAGGTTTAATCACGATGTTTTCCCTCGCCGTAAGAGCATCGGTTAGCATTCAACTAATGTACATAACTCAGAAAAGAGTCATTGGTACATGGCCGCAGTGGGATTCGAACGCGGTACCTCTCGCTTCCGAGTCGGATACCTTAACCACTCGGCCACCTTATTATCTTTAGTATAACATATTTGAAACCAATGAAACCATGGTATCTGCTTGAAAGCCCATCGTAAATTAAACTTAAACAAACAAGCAAGAAACTGAAGGAAAACACATAAACTTCCATTACACAAAACTCAAGGGTACGACTTAATTATATGTCTAACTTGTTACCAAGCCTACGCCCAAAATAATTTGTTATTCTGTTCATAATATTTTGACATATCCTGGCTAATTAAAACATAATATTTCATGTTCTCATAAACGGTCGGAGTGTGACCATGATCTTGGGAGGCTTTCCGTGACAGTTGATCTATGTTTCTGATAAATAGGTCTTGTCATTCATATATCAACAATCTCAAATACCGCCGTAAGGCACATAATGTCTTGAGCTTTTAAAGAAATGTACTTTACCTACTACTATCTAGGCTAGGTTAACTTCTGTATTTTTAATGATTAGACTTACATGTAGTTTTTATTAAAGTAGCTACCTACTGTTCATTATTGTACGAGCGTCTACAAAACTATTTACGAGTAATTTTAGTACTTAATTCATCAAACATTTTGTTGTAAATGCCTAACAAATAGCACACAATTTACATTGGGATGCAAAAATAACTGGTCACTTATCATAAGGTATTTCTAGAAACTTACCGCTATGTCGTAGGTCACATATTTGCTGCTACAATTATTATCAAATAATTACGTTTTGATAACTTACCATTTCATCATACTATTTACATCATAACAAGCAAAAAGTTCAAAAACTAATACTCGGGTACAAAGCAAGGAATACAATTATAGTGCAAACATTGTTGCGTGGCTGAAGAAATAGATAAAAGGGTGGTATCCATCTATGTGAACTCCTGTTCGGGTTGACAGAGTTCAACACCGGGAACTCGTGGCCAGAAGTTAACTATATTCGTACACATACATATTCCAAGTAGAGATAGCTTTTCACTTTGGAAAATGTTGTGGTTTTTCTAAGTGACCCTTAATAGTATCCCTGTCCCCCAGTGTAGTATAATAGTAGGCAATACTAATGGCTGTCATTAAAGTTTCTAACAAATCATTTATTTTCTTAATGCAATGCAGTTAGCATTTGCCCCTGACATGTAAATAAGATGACGATCGATCAAACAATTATTCAACAAATTACATGAAAAAACTCAACAAAAACTCTTTGAATATTTAGGTAAAACGCTCCAATCGCCTTAACATCAATCTCCATACATAGGCGTAATTAAATGACATCTCAACAACTCTGTTAGTCTAAGTATGGCTGAGAGACGTCTGGAATTCAATTAAATACAACCTTAGACTGTCGTACCCATGTTTGAGAGTCTCCAATATTGTTTTTGTTTGATGCTTATATTACATTTACATATTGTCTACCTTAGTTACATAATATAGGCTTTAGTAGTTCTGATTAATGTTGGTTGATTCGTGTAGAGAAATTCGAAGATTTTTGTAACCGAGTGGTTTAGTTTGTTAACATCGGTCTGCCACGTAAAAGTCCCGGGTTCTTTATCTGGCTGAGCAGAAATTGAAATGATGAATTTTAATTTTAGTTAGTAGTTATTAAATTTTTATTTAAAAAAAGTATTTATATGAACGTATATGTACTTATATCGTCTAATTAAAGTTCACAATTTTTTCACAAATTATAAGGGTTAGATATAAATAAATAAGTAGTTTATCAGTTATCTAACACCCATGACACACGCTTTAATTACTTTGGGGCTAGATAACGCTGTGTGAATTTGTACAAGCATATTCATCATTATTTGTTTTATTAAAACCAAAAATCTTAAGTTAACATTATAGTGCATTTGGCATAGTTTACATATGTACCTATGTGAGAATTTATACGCGTATGTCAGTGATACATAACATCATTTAGTAGATACGGGCTCATTGTAACAAAGTTATATAATTCGGGTCACAGCATACGACAGGCCTGTCAATAGTACAAAAGCCATTGTGTAAATTCGGAGTGGTGATGTTGAGATGTCAATACAATGCACCCATCACGTCCTGGTTCACCAGATGTATGTTAGATAGGCATGTCAACCTAACCAATGAAATGGTGGTGTAGATAAGTATGCGGTAGATATTGATTGTAGATATACATTGTAGTATAGCTGCAGAGAAATGCATATGTACAATGTTTTATTCAATAATTTGACGTTACGTAAACCTATTTTAGCAAAGTGGGATTTATATTATTTAATTTGAAAGAAAGTGACAAATTATAATTATTGTATTTAACATACTAAACTAAGTATTATGTTACCATGCTTGTGGCAAATGTTAGTTTTTAATCGCGTTTTTTTTTTGTCAACCATCGAAAACCTGTGAGCTGGATACATTATAACGTAGTCGCGGAGCTTCTTCGGGTCCGCTACGCTTGCTCATAACACTATCCTAATTAAATTTAAATCGAATGTATATTATGTGTTTCTTAAAAAGATATTGGATGAAATGGTTTATTAAGGTTTGTTACAGTTCACAATGTTATGGTAAAATTTATAATTTTGCGATGTGTACATTAAAGTGTTCACAACTATATATACACCAACTGCAGCTGCTGACTGTATAAGGATAAGTTAATTAAGCAAGTTTAAGTGTTGATAGTTCATAAAAATCCGAAAAGAAATCAATGCTCTTCACACATAAGCTGCAGTAATTATGTTTAGGTTGGCGGTGTGGTGTCGTAAAAGACGACTAATGTTATGTAGGCAGACCACATTACTCTTGAATCTTTTAGTAATACTGCGATCTCCAACCAGCCTGCTAACCATAGAGATTACTGCAATACTCTCCTCTAATTTGGAGAAGTCTCAACTCTGAATACCTTCCGTTGATAATATCGTCTATCTTCCGTCGATATTTATCTAAGAAGAGACATGCAACAATAGCTACTAAGATAGGTAAACAATGCTCTCTATGTCCACCGCCACAAGAATCAAAATCGAACTGCTTACCTATATTACATTTATGATTTCATAATTATTTATATATTAACGAAAAAACGGTATAACTTAACATGATATTCAATCAATCAAATGATTGGTCACATCAGATATGAACAAATCATCTTTATCATATAATCTGCCTATTCACGGTGCCCGGTCTCGTCTAGTTACCGTTTACAATTGGGGTTATCACAAATTATTAGGGTTTCTTGGCTCAAATGGACAAAACGTAACCCTCATCTCGTTACCAGGAATAAAGAATAAAATAAAATAAAAGATCTCGTTTGCCTCCCTGTAGTATAAAAGTCAGGTAGAGGAGAATAATGCGTCATTCTAAATTAACAATTGACTGAGGGTCACCTGTTTAGCTCAAAATAAGTATGTGGAAGAGCGTTCAGCTATTTCAGAGAGCGTTTGTTTTGAAAACGAGCGTTTGTTTTGAGCATTTTAAGAACGTCGGAGTGGTGTCCAGTAGAGTAGAAGAGTTGGGTGAGACTTTTAATCCGTAAATCGAAAGGGTTGGCCTTTCGATTTACGGATTAAAAGCAAAACCAAAGAGTTTTCTGTTGCGGGCCGTCTTCAACGCGCCAATGTTAAAGAGGCTTAAGCCCTGATGTGGACTAGGCTGTTATGGGTCTATGATGATGATGATGCTAAAGTAGATATGGATATTTATTTTTATGTCCTTCGAAAATGTCGAAATTTTTAAACTTTTTCATCATAGATGAGACTAGATGGTTTGATACTCAAAATTTTAAACCGCAGTTTTGTTATTGGCATTGCAACTATGAATTGTACAAGTTATAACTAAATTTCATTGCTGTAAAACTGTATGGAAATAAATAAATAAATAAATCATTTATAGGGAACCCTCCACCGCCCTACTCGCACTCGTATCAGCTTTTTTTATCACCTATATGCCGACTTGAGACTGAGACTATCGTACAACACGATAAGTTTTTTATACGGTCACAGGTCAACAGAACTCGATCACGCCACCGACTAAAGAAAAACAAACCTTTTACCAGCCGTGACGTTTTGTGTATGATGAAATTTGTTGACGGATAGATGAATAAGAGTGTTACTTAGAAAGATGACCGTTTTTTATTGAGACTTACATAGGATAAACAATGTAACCGTCATAGGTATACCGAATGATTAATCTTTGACCTTTAATGCTTTTAATTACGGTTGAAAGCAAAACTAAATAGATTATTTTATGGTATATGTTTACTTCCTTTTCGTTATGGTTTTCAGAATAAAAGTGCTTTAGAGAAGCAATCCCCTTCACAGTTGTCATTATAACACGTACAGAGGGAAAGATACTGAAAACCGCTTATTCTGTTTTCATGTACTTTTGTTGCCATGCTTTAATTTTACAATCTGATTATCACCAAAATCTCCTAAGCGTCTATTGTTGAATGTGGGCTTTTCAGAAGAATGGTTTTTTTGCCAATATATAAATTAAATCAAAGTTTAGCTTGGAGGCGGTTTGGAGATCGTAGTGTCGTAAATTCCCATTTTTAAATGTAATGTGGGACATTAGTGGCTATACCCTGAACTTGGGATGAAAGGAGTGTCTAATTCTGTTTGTACGTATACGTATTTTTTTAGTAGAAATTCAACATTCTGATCGTGAGGGTTGTTTTTTATGTATAGAAAACCAGTTTAAATTGAACTCTTTTCGTAGAGCCTCTCCGACTTACCGGAAAAAACTGGTTCACTCATTATTTTCAATGACACGCGTTCGTTAATTATCTATTAATTGTGATACTTGATTTATGCTCTCGTGTTATTTGTAACGATAAGTATAATGCTCGTCATTACCGATACACGTGCCAATACTATCGACGTAAATAGGTTAAATGTCAAAATGGCAAAGAAAGCCATAGCGTCTGACAGTGTAATGTGGACCTTTCTTCTTTCACATTATTTGTACGTTAATTGTAATAAATCAATTTCCTTAAAATCATTTCATTCTTACACCTGGTCAACAATGATCAATTTCACAAAAGATCTCCCAAAAGATGCTTCGTAAGTTAACAATCAAAACTTAAACTTTGTACAGTACAAAAACATGTTTATACCAGTATTGCAATCTAATCTCCCCAAAATTATGTTTATTTAATTTGTTGTAAGTATACGTGCCCGTAAATATCAACACACACTGTAATAAGCTAGATATAAAGGCTAAAGCACACAGAATATTAGCATCAGCAATCACCAGTTTGACAATATCTTGTGAGGTACAGAAATAGAAAAATAACAGACATTTACGTACAATGAGGTTGTTTACAATGGAGATGCTTCATTTATACACCCGTATGGGACAGAAACATGAAGGTATGATGTAGATAAGACGGTGGATACCTTTGAAGAGAAACCTGAAAAGTAGCCCTGTGGTCCGGCAGAGCAGAATGTAGCGACCCTATCTATTGACGGGTGTATCGTAAATAATATCTAATAATTATTCAATATTTGTAATGAAAAAGAAAATAAAACACTAACTTCAAGTCTTTTTTTTCTTCGTTGTGTTCGTGTGTTAGTTATTTACATCTGTTTCTTAGCACATTCCATCATTAGCCGCATCACCAATTACCACATGACGGTCTAAAATCAAAATAACCAATTACAAAACGCCAAGATATAGGTACTAACAAAACAATTAATGAAAATAAAAAATTAGTATAACTGAAAGATTAAAAGTAACGCCTGTGACGGAAAAGATGGCTGGCTATAGGCTAGTTTCGGCATGTATGCGCATGTTATGCGAAGAGGTAAAAGTTATGTGACAAGGAAACTGATGAATTTGAATGTGGATGAATACTTCGGTAGAGGCCGACCTAAGACAAGATGGACGGACTGTGTGAATGACGGCATGCGAGTGAAAGGAGTGATAATTGAAGAAAGATATACTTATTATGCCGACCCCACTATCCCTAGTGGAATAGGGCAAGTAGATGATGATTGTACTTGAATTTATCATTAAAATGTTATGTTTACTTTCATGGCTTCCAAATATTTTATCGTGTCCCCTCTTTAAATTATATCTTTTGGAGACCTAAAAATCGACAAAAGTTTTAATGTTAATGTAGATTTTAAGCGTTTAAAAAAATATATGCGGTACTATATATGTATATATATTTGGTAACGATATAACTACATATTTTAAAACAAAGACGCACACCGCATCTGTCTATCTGTTCACGATATACTCTTGTTAACAGGATCACGAAGGTTAGATAGAAATAGCTCCACTTTAATTTACCTGATCTGTCAAATCCTAGATTTTGGACAAGGCGGACCCCGTGTCAGGCACATTAACGCTAAGAGATTTCCTAAAGCTTGAACCTCAAATCTCATACCTACAGTGAAGGTGATACCTAATAATTAAATAAAAACGCACGTTCACGTCTTAACTAACTGGAAAATCAAAATGAAATAAAATAAATTAGGAGGCACACCAAATGAGTGGCGAGCTCGTTGCGGTTCTGAACGTTCGACTAGTCTCAAAGTATTAAATGGTCACCCATCTGGTTTTCGGAAATTGCGAGCATTGCTTAACCTTGTTTATCGATCTCGCAAGCACGCTGCCACTAGACCAGTGCAACTCCTAACTATCATAGCTAACTTACTAGGAAGAATTTAGTCTAGCAAGGAATTTAATATTGTTTCGATCGGGGCGTTGTCGACGATAACTTAAGCATTGTGTGCTCGAACCCTAAAATACATGGATCGTATGATCTGACGTAAAGCACGCGCCATGTAAAATATCTTTACCTAAGTCCGGGTAGCAACCAATACAGGCGTATATAATACGTACTTCTCGGTGACTGTTCCTCTTGCGACAGTCGCGTCCCGCGCAAAAGAAGTCTCACACCTTCTTTGGGATTTATATTTATTTTAATTTTACGTACAAAATAACAACAACATGAACACCACAATGAACGTCTCGTGCTCTTCGATGTTTGACACAATCAATTTCGGAGAATCAACCTTCAAGATTGCTTTGTTCTTCGTAGCATTCAACCCTTTCTTTTGGAACATAATGTCGCGGATAGAGCACTACACTCATATCCTGTCGAAACTGGCCAAGAACCCGAAACACGGCTGCTACATCTTTGCTGCAACTATATTTAGCCTTGGAATCATAAGGGACTACTTCTTCAATAAGGCTTTGGACTATCAAGCAACGTTTTCGTTGCTAGAAACCGACTCCTCGAGACTGCTCGGCTCTGCTCTCATAGTTGCTGGGCAAATCCTTGTGCTCTCTTCTATGTACAAATTGGGAATTATTGGAACCTACTGCGGCGACTACTTTGGTATACTGATGAAGGACAAAATCACCGATTTCCCATTTAATTTCGTAAATAATCCCATGTACAGGGGATCCACTTTGACATTCCTGGGCTTTTCGTTGGTCTACGGGAAAGCAGCTGGCGTATTAATTTCGCTGTTTGTGCACATTATCTACGAAATCGCTATTAAATTCGAAGAGCCATTCACGAACAAGATCTACGCTGAAAGGGAAAAGGCGAAAAGCAATTAATTATGTAACAAACGTGAGATGTGACAGGATTTTACATGAGAAGGAGCTTCAAGAATGGATTGAGTGCTTACGTAGGTAAATAAAATGTTTAACAACTTATTGTGTTCTTAGAAAAAGAAGTTGCGATTACTGTTTGTATTATGAATAAACCTAATTTAATAGAAGCTTTTGGTGTCTCATTAATTAGTTGTAGCTACATATTATTTAGAGGCTAGACATTATTTTTCTGACCAATTAAATTTAAATTTTCCTTTTAATGACTTTATTTTTAGTTTACTTTGTTTTACTGTGTTTATAATTTTAAGCAAGTATTAAATGTATTTTAAAAATTGTATGATTTTTGTGTAAATTATACACCTTCAAGTGTTTATCTATCTATCTATCTATCTATCTTCACATGAACTTCATAAATTTATACTCAATGCGCTGGTTAAAGTGGTTATACAAATTAAATATATTATTATAGTTTTTTTCTATTTACTGCGATTATTTTATCTGCATCGATCAGTATTTTTTGCCAAATGTATATGTAAATTGAACCATTAGAGTATAATATCGCGCAAATGTGATCGATTAACCAGTAGATGTAAGATTAAATGCCATTATTGTGCCGGTATTTCCTATTAGATACATTAGTTGATCAAATAGTATCTGATGCTGTGCTACAGTTAATTAAATATTGTTAATTTAGTTTGTCAGCAACCTAGCTAGGTAAGTGAGCTCACTTTAAGGCCCTTCATTTTATAAATGACAATATAAGTATGATTTGAAATAATTAATGAATGAGATAAAAATAATTGGTAAAGATCACAGTAATTGTTATCCCAAAACAAAATAATGGTATTGATCTTGATGTCAATATGTATCATGTAATCGCGCGCCCGGAGTGCGCATTAACCATGATCCAGGATTTAGGGAACGTGGCCAGATTGGATCGTGATGTGCAAGTTTCCTCACGATGTTTTCTCTCACCGTAAGAGCATCAGTTAATGTCAAGTGTGTGTACATAGCTCAGAATAGATCATTGGTACATGGCGGCACTGAGGTTCGAACCCGAGGTTTCTCACTTACGAGTCCGATACGCTAGCCATTATGCACAGACTTTCCTGAACAAAATAATTTTATTTAATACGAAGCGGATGAAAGCGAAATGGTTATTCGGAAATCAAACCATATCAACAGCCCATCTAAGGAATATTTTATCAGAATATCCACGATTAGCAGGGCCAGTTGTTTTAAATACAGATCAGCAAATGCTGCCGCTCATTTTTTTTATAGCCTAGGGTGGCACACGAACGGACGGTCCACCTGATGGAAAGCGGCCACCTTCGTCCAGGACATCTGCAACCTAAGCGAAGCGGATGCGGTCACGGCTTTTGAGGTACCTGTAGTCTTTTGAAAAACGCCATGTTTTTAGTGTAAAGGAAAGACTTTGGGAGGGAGCTCATTCCCCATCCTGCACGTGCGTAAAAAGGTTCACGATGCCAGTACATTAGTTTTATGCCAGGCATCAACATAGTGTAGATGAAATCTATACAATCGTCCCAAAGTGACTATGCCACCAAGTTAAACAGTTCTTCGGCACATTATCCGTTGTGTAGTGTAACACAGAGAGATTTTCTGCCTATTTTATTTTTAAACCTCAAGATCCGGTCGCAAGGCTAACTTTGTTTAAACTAATTGCCAGATTCCGTGTTTAAAATTAATTAGTCAATGTAGCTAAAAAAAAGTCGTCGTACAACACTATAAGTGACAGGAACCAGCTTACGGATGTTAGCTGTGCCCGCTGTGCACACTCCAACGCACAAACACAGATCTGTCTAAATGTATTAAAATCGTACTCAGTGGTTCATAGTATATGGAGGTAACTGTAGTGCTTACTGCGTATGAAATCATAATAATAATATTTTTTAAGGAGGTGCAGGGAGTGTCAAGTCACCTGGTGGTAAATTATGTTCACTGACCATGAACATCCGCAACACCAGTCTTCATTATTTAGATAATTTTTTATTTAATTAAGCTAATAATTTCAGTTTTTCTGTAGGTATAGTGACTTCTAAACTGTAAGATTTCTTCTTTGGGTAGCAACCGATTGCTAATCGTACCAGTATTCATGCCTTCTATAATAACATTGAAAAGTATGCGTACCTAAATATTTGCGCTTAGATGGCAACCAATTTTATTACAGTACGTATTTATACCTACTAGAGCAACAATGTTTTGGATAATGTCATTGATATTAAAGCGAATAAACAAACCTAGAGGTATAGGTAGGTCCTCATGACGTACCTTTCGCAAATAGACAGATACCCGAAGTTTAAAGTGTGTATCTGTATAAGTGTGGTATGTATGTGGCATCGTATAAATCTATGTTGGTTTTTTTTTATATTTGAAAACCAGTTTCATTCAGATGGTTCTTAGCTCAGCTTCACTAAAATTGATCCAGTAGTTTGGGAAATATGTGAGTACTTATGTGAAGACTTTCATCATTATTTCCGATAATCGTTATTCAGATAGCGAACATAGACCTCATTTATTGTATTCGATATGTATTAAAAAACAAATGATGTAAATACTCATAAAGTTAACACATGCACGGCGCATGGTTCAATTTATGGTCGCCTAATTATAACTATGCGTTAATCTAACTTTAAACAAAAACGCTCGATCATGCGAGATAAGATCTGTATGTCAGCGGTTAACGTTTTGACATTGGACAGCTCCCGATGCCTATCGGATGGGATAGTTACACTGATATCAAAACCGCAATAGGTTTTGTTAAAAATTCTTCATTGATCAGTGGTTTTTCGAGTTTTTAGTCGATTCTCGAGTAGCGGTACTAGTTCCTATGTGGGTCAAATATTAATATTAAAATTTGTCGTATTGTTGTTATTTATTTTATTTCCTATGGCGCAAGCATCATACAGATCGTATTGTAACGATCTGACTTTGCTGTCAAATACTTTCCTTCCTACTAAGCCCTAAGGAGTGCACTGGTTACATTGTTACACTACTATGCAGGGAGTCTAGGGGCCCCCTTTTTGAAACGCTCGTGGTAAGTTGCTAGATATAGAAAAGACAAGACATTAGAAGGCGAGCGCTCGCATGCGCTTTTAAAATTGGGCCCCTGGGTTCTTTCGGGCTTGCATTAACCAACTATGGATGCACTATGGGCAATTGTTATCAAATACCTACATAATATACAGACCCAACAAAAATGACCAACCAATAGGCATACCCAAATATTTGTGACATGAACCCACATCTCAAATCGGCAACCGCAGTCATTGCCAACTTAGCCATCAGCCCAGTCAAACGTGACCAACCTGCAAGACACCAAACTTTATCCCAAACTAGATGCTGACCCAGTCCCGGAACGGATACAAGATATCGTTACCGAACTCGAATACTAAACTCAAGTTAGCACTTACATAGGAATTATTGTGGTGCAGTATAAAATTACAGTTTCCCTGTTACCAGGGGAAGTTAGTGCACCGTCGTGCATTGGGCGCACGTCGCAGACCGCCAAGTTCGTAATTAGTACCACGTTCCCTTCCGATTAAAGACACGCGACCCACGGAACTTTTACTAACAACCTTCGTGCTATCCAAGCGGCCTTTGGAGAAATTTTACACAAGTCTCTCATTTGGTTGCTAATTCAGCTAGCTCTTTTATTGGTGGCTCCGTACGGAAATGCAAATACTAGGTCGTTGTGCGATACGTTGTTGACAGTTTCTTTCATTTAGTAGGTTTTAAATTACCTGCGTTTACTTTGTATATTTGGGTTTTGTCCGGGGATGTTTTTGATGTAATTATTCACTTTCTATGTGAATTCGGTAGACTAGTTAGTACCTATTGGGCGTCTTAGCGTTAATGTCCCGATAGTACCCTCGTGCACGAGGGCCCGAGGTCCGCCTTGACCAAGATCCAGGATTTGGCAGATACGATAATCACATTTGAGCGACTGCCATCTGACCGTGGCCCTGCTACCAAGGGCACCTGACCACATTGGATCATGATTACACATTCAGTCGTCTGAATGTGCAGGATTCATCACGATGTTTTCCCTCACCGTAACAGCGTCGGTTAGCATTCAACTAATGTACTTAACTCAGAAAAAGTCATGACCGCAGTGGGATTCGAATCCGGTACCTCCCGATTATGAGTCGTATATCACTCGGCCACCTACGCTTCGTAGAGTAGTACCTATTAGCTAAGATAAAAGTGTAATATTTGTGATTGTGTTGGAATGTTTGACTTACGTTTTTGTTTTTTAGTTATTTCTAATGAAAAGTTGAGTAGGTAAAACGTAAATCAGTATTTCTATTGGGAGGAATGTAACCATAGCCTACAGTCTGGAGCCAACAGACTACTCAGAAGGAACCGCCACTTTCCCACACTGTGTGTATTATTATGTTATATCGTGTTGGCGAGTTAATGAAAATATCATCAAAATCAGTTCAGTCGTTGCGTGAAAAGGTAACACACATCCATAGGTTACGCAGTATATGACGGCGTAAGGTACATTTGTTAGAATAGAATAGAATAGAATAGAAATTTATTTGGCACTCCATACATACACATACAACTTATAAGTAACACAAAAGGAGAAACCTATTTCAGACGACGGAGTACTGACTAACTAAAGTCTCATGTGTATGCTGCAGTAACACAAAAAGGTCATGGCTCAGCACAGTGTTGCTTGGAAGAGCAACACACTGATATTCTGCCAAGACCCGCAAAGAAGAAGGGTGCACGCTAAAATTACGATGCCATTAATGAGGTGCAACTACCCAATTAGCATATGCTGTTAATTTGTGTAATGTTTGTGTGTTTGTGTGTGTGTGTGTGTGTGTGTGTGTGTGTGCTTATCAATTGTCAATACCATAATAATAATAAATGACTGTATATAAAATAAATTGAGTATAGGTGCTTATATATATATATTTATATGTATAAAATAATAGTCATTACGCCTACAAATCCTATCCAGCAGCGTCAAGGACATACCTCCACTATCGCAAAAAGTGTTCTGGTATACCCTCTCCCTGAATTTGTAAAATATAGCATCTGTAGTGTTTCTTAAACGTATACTTTGTACCTAACGATCTTAAAGGAGGAGGTATGTTGTTCCAGCACTTTGTTGCTTGATAGCGGAAGCTGCCCCTAAACGCTGCAGATCCATGTTTGGGAACGGCCAGAGGAATACGAGCCGATCTATTGCCGTACTTTTCCTGTAGACAAGTAAAGTTCAACTTACTATATAAGTAGTCCGGCTGTTTAAATTTCACCACGTCAAACAGCATACATGCAAGATGAAATTTTTGTCTAGACGCCATATTTAACATAGACTTGCTATTAAGATATGGGGATATGTGACTACGATATGGTATATTGAAGCAAAATCGGCAGCAAGCATTCTGCACGCGTTGCAGTAATCGCTGTGTTTTAGCTAACAATCGCGGGCCATAAACCGTGTCTCCATAGTTTAACCGAGACAGAATCAGAGATTCACATAGTCTGACGCGCACTTCCTCACTCAACAAGTCCCGCACCCTATACAACACTTTCAAGCGAAAGAAGCAATTCCTCACCAAATCAAGAACATGGCTGTCAAAGCGAAGGAGATTGTCCATATTAATGCCAAGGTTTTTAGCCCGATGTACCATTTCTATATTTGCATCATTAATACGTACTATTGGATTTTGAATTAATATTTTATCAATTTGTTTGGGGGTGCCTAATATCATAAATTTAGACTTCACTGGGTTTAACAACAAGCCATTCCTTCTGGACCATTCTGAAATACTTTCAAGGTCCTCGTTCATCCTATCCACTGCATGCTTTATATTTACTGGAATATCAGAAATGTATAGTTGAACATCATCTGCATAACAATGATAAGAACAATGTTTTATAACATTAGTAAGATCCGCACTATATATTATGAAGAGAAGAGGCCCCAAAATAGATCCCTGTGGAACCCCACGTTGTACATTCTGTGATTTCGACAGTTTCACACTACCATCCCTTTCGAGAAGTTTGACCGATTGATAGCGATTGTCCAGATAGCTACCAAACCAAGCAATGGTGTTACTGTCAAGTCCATAGTAAGACAGTTTAGAAAGCAAGAGTGACGTGTTTATACTGTCGAAGGCACGAGAGAAGTCAAGCAGTGTCAATATTGTTCCTCTGCCAACATCTTGTTCAGCTAGTATGTTATCCGTTACATCCAGAAGAGCAGATATAGTACCACGACCCCTACGAAAACCAGACTGTAATTTAGGTAATATACCATTTACTTCATTAAATTTATATAATTGAGCATGTATAGCTTTCTCTAATACTTTTGACAAGAAAGGTTAACTTATTGGTCTTAAGTCTTTAAGAGCCGTGGGACTACTTACCTTGGGCAACGGAGTAACCATCGCCATTTTCCAAGATGTAGGAACAACACCTGTAACTATTGAGTAATTAATAATGTAAGTTATGACAGGTAGAGTGCGTGGAAGTGTGAGCAATATCATATCCCTGCTCATGCCATCCGCACCAACTGCGTTACTTTTAATGGAAGTTATATAGCGAAACACGTCACTCTCACTAACAGTAGCAAGGTTCATAGAGGAGTCACCATATTTTTGAGAAATAAAGTAGTTAATCTCTGATTCCGGAAGACTGCTTGGGCCCTGCACATTCAAAAAATGAGCATTAATAGCATCCGCATCGCAAAAGGAAGTCTCGGGAAGATAATCCTGTTTCATGGGATTGATTAGTACCTTTTCTTTTACGTTTTTCCATAACGATCTACTGTCCTGAAATTTTGAATTAATATGATGGTTGAAATAGGCACGCTTTTCACTGTATATAGCACTGACCACCAATCGTTTTAGCTCCTTATAGCTTTGCCTGTCTCCTTCTGATTTTGACTTTCTGTATTTCTCATGTGCACGATTCCGCAGGTCAATCATGGCCAAAATCGTTTCAGTAATCCATGGCAACGAACGGTCATCCTTTATCTTAATTGTTTTAAGTGGTGCGTGATGGTCAAAGAGGGATAAAATTAACTAGGCAAACTTGTCGACCATGGTGTCCACCGTTGTTAATTCGAATATGGATTCCCAGTCGAGATTGTTATTTAGGTCATTATTAAAAACTTCAACATTGATGTTTCTGATTGGTCTGTATGTAACAACCTTAGGAAGACACTTTTCTTTTTTAAGAGACAACGTAACACTGACCATAGAATGACCAAGTGTCCCAGTAATGTTAGACACGATTACCTCCCTTGCACTCAAACGTGAATCAGTGCACACGAGATCAATCAAAGTTTCTGTCTCACTCGTGAAATGCGTCGGTTGCGTAACTAGCTGTGTGAGTTGCATATAATTAAGAAAATTTTGATACTTTACTGTGTTACCACAATTTCCATCGAGCATATTGATATTAAAATCCCCTAACAACACCATGTGGTCATGCTTAGAGAAAAATGTCACTGACTCGGTCAATGCGTCAATAAACAGGTCAATATCTACCCATTGAGGGCGATATGCGGTTCCAATAACCAACTTCTGCCCATTTATCTTGACAGACATCCACATCTGTTCTATTGACGCGTTGGGATGTTTTAGGAGACGCGCAGATACATCGCGCTTTATGTAGAATGCAACTCCTCCACCTCGGCCGCCACGCATGTGCACCGGTCGTGGCACACTTCGCAGACGGTAACCGGGCGGCGCGGGCGCGCGTGCCTCCTGGCCCGCACGCAACCAAGTTTCATTAATTGCAACGATATCAGCGTCGAAACGTTTCATGGCAATCAGAAAATCATCCTGTTTGGTGTTCACAGAACCCGCATTGTAAAGGCCCAATCTAAAATGTTTTGCTTTAGAAGCCATGAGCATAAACATAAAAATAAGTAACCATACCGCGTAAGCAATGCATACATAAATATATACGTGTTTTAAGCATAATAAATAAATATAATGTGATATGTAAATTGTAAAGTGTAAGCCATGCTAAAATATTACTGCAGCACACCCATATATAATTAAGCAATATAGTCAAGCTCACAAGGTAAACATATATATTATAAGCAGCTACTGTAGCGATAACATAAGCAATCTTAAAATAACAAGCCAAACCAGCAAGAGCAACAGCCGAAATTTGTACCAATAAAAACAAACAAAATTAAAAAAATTAAAAGGCCATATAAATAAATAAAGTTAAAACTATGAACGAACCAAATCAACACCAAAAACCCTTTCCAGGTCCTTCTCGGTTCGTAACCAGTGCCTTGGAGAGTTTTCCTCCTTACGCTTGCGAGCATATATATTTCCTCCACGCGTCCACACGTAACGCCAGTCGTGGATTTTAGCTGATGCCCTTGCCTTTTTAAAAAGTTCTCGATTGACGCGTGTCAGCCTCTCGTTAATATAGAAGCGACATGGTGGTCCAGACACCATGTCGCTGGTGGTGGTGTAAAGGTACACTAGTATAAATTTACAATATGCATATTTGTTTATTTCTATGTAAGAACACATATTTGATAGCATCACTAGGTAGATACCTATTACATTACGCAGCATATCTAGTATAGAAAAGTTAACTATGTTTCGCTTTGACGAAAACCTACTTCTGACTTTTTATTCGACATTAACATAGCTGCACAGCTAAATCTGCAGTACCTATACGACCTTGCCTAACCACATTAGATTCGATGAACCCCAAGTCTTCGTGGGAGAGTCAAAATATATACCAAGAATGCTCTTTCGAAATACCACCAGTGTGATGGCGTGCACCCCCCAAACCCATGATCAATAAAATCTATATGGTAGTTTAACAAATATTATTTGTCAACAAGTCTACCCGCGATCACGTTAATAACTGAAAAGTGATTGAATATCAAGATAAAATAATAAATTTAAAACCGCGGTTATTCCGGTATAAGTTGTTTCAATTAAGACATACGAACGCAATTAGGTATAAGGGTAATAACAGTAACTCATAAACCTAGCTTAACAATTTTGATTAGCAAATACAATTGCATACGTTCACTACATGCGCGAAAACCAAACATTCGATGCGCGTAAACATAGTCACGTAATTGTTGTTGGTACGTTCACTCCGTAGAGGCACGACAATGGTGTCTGTTTCATAACATCACTGTTTGAGATTCGTGAGTAAGCTTTTGGCTTGCTGTGGAGCCACGAGATCAGCGTATAGTGGGTAGGTAGCGCGCTTCAAGTTCGTCTGCACGGAACTGTCTTTGTACAGGAATATAATATCAGAACCCAAATTTTCGTTTACCTATATTCCACCATTTTTTTATGTTATCCGGCAGACAAACAGGCATGCGGGCCACCTGATGGAAAGTGGTCACCGCCTCCTATGGACATCAGCAACACTAGGGGTGCTACCAATGCGTTGCCCGCCTCAAAAGAAACCTCTAATATACCTCTTGAACGATCCCATGTCATAGTCCAAAGGAAACACTGTGGCTGGGAGCTCATTCCACAACCAAATCGGACGAGCGTGAAACGTTCTTTCGAATCTTGGCATGGACACCACTAGAGGGTCCACGTAATGGGGATGAGTACCCAGCCACGGCGGCCACGGCCCACCCTATGTCATGTGTTCCGTATAAATCACTTTGGTCAACCTTAGTAAAGCGTAAGAAATGGAACATGTTGCCAGCGAGTACCTGTAGCATTATAATAAGCACACCATCAAAACTGCACCCATACCTGATGCCATGACGTGTCCAGACAATCTTCAGGATGGGTTTGGCAATTAACTAAGAATAACCGTTCCATTATCACCTGACAAATAGACTACAGATTCACTGATATAACTAAAATATAATAAATTAATAAATTTGTCTGTTCTTGTCATAGTGCGTGCGCAGAGCTGTGGGTAACTTCGTGCGCGCCATCTCCTATTCGCAGTGCCGTTTTATAAATTTTATGTTTTATATGTGACATGACGCCAAACGCTCTTCGTTACTAAGCGACGAAGTTGCTTGGCTACGCCTGCATAAATGTCACTGACATATGCGCGCGCTGGGCCTTTTCATTGCGCTGGCAAAGACCTGGCTGCCCTATTGGCTACGTAAGCATCAATGTCAGTACGTCATGCACGGCAACGAAGGTGTTATGTTATGACATGAAGATGAAGTTTGGTTTATGAAAATATGAATTTATAATATTTTAATCTTCAGTAGATTTAATATTTTAATCTTCAATGGACTGTTAGTGAAGTGGAAATGTACTGGTGTTGTGTTCTATAGTGTTCTTCGAAAGTTTTACCTTAGCACTTTTTCTTTAGTTATAAGTTGTTTGCTTTAGGGTTATAGTTCTTTACTTGTTTTTATTTAAGTAAAATGCTCCATGTCCCTCAGAATGCAGGACAATCCAGCAGTCAGCCACCCGGTAATTTTGTGCAGTGCCCAAGATGCCCCCAGGCACGTTTTTTCAAAGGGCGCAGAGGTCTAAACATTCATATCGGGAAAGTGCATACAATTAACTCAGATATCCCATAATCTGCGCCCCTTCCTTCGTCCACTGATTTACAATTAGATCCCCACTCCGACACCCCCTTTTGGAAAATGTTAAGTATTTTAAAACGTACAACACCAATACTTAAGCGCATTCCTCGTGGCGCAACGCTTGCTGTTGCCCAAAAACTTATTCAGGACATAAAAAACGTGACCCGTGAAAATTCTGCACATTCCTGGGAGCATCTACTCACCTTCGCTTACAGAATTTTACATGTTACAAATAATAATAATAATCCACAAAAATCGCTCACATCTCGTATAAAAGATAACTGCATTAGTCCTGCTTCTTTAGACTATTTAACCTCCCGGCCACAATCCAGTTACAATATTTTTAAACATGTGGAAGCAAAAGTAAGCGAAGGTGACATTAGGGGTGCTGCACGAATTCTTTTTTATACAGATGCAGTCGCTCCTGATTCGGCAGATACGCTTACTGCGCTTCGCAGTAAACATCCACAACCTTCAGCGGCTCTGCACTTACCTGATGATCCTAAAAGTATGGATGCCCTCGCCCTTGTAGTCTCGGCGGATGTAGTTCTTTAAGCTATTTTCGCTTTTAAAACAGGCTCTGCTGGCGGCATTGACGGGCTGACATCACAACACCTCAAAGACTTACTCGGCGGCGGCTGCGGTGAAACCGGAGTGTGCCTACTCAATGAATTAAAGGACCTAACTAACCTTATGCTATCTGGTTCGGTTGCGGATGGTATCACCGACATCCTGTATGGGGCCAATCTCATAGCTTTGAATAAAAAAGGAGGTGGTGTCAGGCCAATTGCCGTCGGTACTACGTACCGTCGCTTAGCAGCTAAACTTTGCTGTAAGAGCGCTACCGAACAATTAGCCGCTTATTTTCAGCCAATTCAACTGGGTTTTGGGTCAAAGGGTGGCTGTGAGGCGGCGGTACATGCTCTACGAACGTTTTTACTAAACCAGGATTGTGAAGTGCTGCTGAAAGTGGATGTTAAAAATGCGTTCAACTCAGTCGATAGGGGCGCTTTGCTGACCCAAGTGCAATTAAAGTTACCCTCTGTATATGGGTTTTTATGATTAAATTAAATTAATTATTAAATTTTGATGATTATTTATTGTTCTGTGAATGTTAATATTTCAATATTGAAATTAACGATATGTGTTAATTTTATTCTATTGATAACTGAAATGACGATGTATATTTAATACTATAAATAAATGAATATGAATATGAATATGGCAATGTTATAAAGAATCATCAAAACTCATATACAGGGATCACTTATTGCATTCTAGCGTTAGGTGTCAGCAAGGTGACCCGCTCGGGCCGGCTATCTTTGGTCTGGCGATCCACCCCATTTTAGAGAAACTGAAATCCAAATTTAACGTTTGGTACCTGGACGATGGGACCCTATGTGGTGAAGCGACAACAGTGCTAGAGGACCTGCAACTCCTGATTCGCGAATTTGGCTCTATTGGCTTAGAGCTAAATTAAGTCAAGTGTGAGTTGTATATCCCAGACACATGCCCAGATAAAAATACTATCGCGTCATTATTCAATACCCAGGCGCCAAACATCTCCTTTGTCAACAAGAGCACGCTTCATCTCCTAGGTGCCCCAATTTTTGACGAATCTTTTTCCTCCTTTGTTGACAGTAAAATTTAAAATTTCACAGCAGTGTCGGATCGCCTTCAGCATATTAGTACCCACATGGCCTATGTTATTCTACGATTTTGCCTCTTTGTCCCCCAGTTTATGTATATTTTACGGTGCTGTCAGTTATGGAAACACCTTGATTTACTTTTTCGACTCGACAGCACCATTAACCATTCATTAACGACGTTCCTAAATTTAATTTTCGATGACAATGCTTGGGCCCAGGCCTCCCTACCCGTCAGGTTTGGTGGCCTGGGCATCAGAAATATTTCTAGTATTTCCTTACCTGCTTTCCTGTCCTCTGTACACAGCACATGCATGTTGGTAGATAAGATCTTGGGCACGTCTACCAACGCGTGTAAGGTGGCATACATGACAGAGGCCAGGAATTCATGGACTTTAGCCTGCCCGAGGACTGAATACCCAAGTCCACCCCTTCGTCACAGAAACTTTGGGACGAGCCGCTCTGCAGCTTTGTGCGGGATAATCTGATTACAACCGATCCTGCTGTGCGTGCCCACCTCCTGGCTGTCGGCGAATGGGAGTCAGGCCTATGGCTTCAGTCATTTCCATCCTCCACTATTGGCACCCTGCTGGATAGCCCTACATTTAGAGTTGCCACGGCCCTTCGCCTTGGTGTTCCCTTCGTGGCCCGTCATGAGTGCAGCTGTGGCCATGCAGTGTCGCAACTTGGGCATCACGGGTTGTCGTGTTGCAGGAGCGCCGGGCGCTTTTCGCGGCATGCAGAACTGAACGACATCATCCGTCGGGCCTTTACCACTGCTGGTTCTCCCGCCATCCTGGAGCCAAATGAACTGGCGAGAGACGACGGAAATAGGCCTGACGGTATGACTCTCGTCCCTTGGAATATGGGTCGGTCTTTGGTTTGGGACGCTACCTGCGTCGATACCCTTGCACCGTCACATATTCCATCCACGAGTGTCAATGCCGGTTCCGCTGCCGCTTCGGCAGAAAATTTCAAACGGCGCAAATATGCTGGTCTCAGCGGAGATCATCTATTTGCGCCGTTTGGCGTAGAAACGCTTGGGCCGTGGGGTCCAGGCGCTCATACTCTCTTCAAAGAGTTGTCTAAGCGCCTGGTTAACGCTTCGCACGACCAAAAGGCTGGTCAATACCTTGGCCAAAGGATCAGCCTCGCGATACAGCGAGGCAATGCGGCCAGTCTTTTGGGGACTATTCCTTTAACAAGGGACTTGGGGCAAGTTTTTTATTTGTAAATATTATTTTATAATTTAGTATTGGCATTATTTAATTTATTTCTGTCATGCAAATATTTCTTTTATAAATAAATATACCCATAATGTAAAAAAAAAAAAAAAAAAAAATTTATACATTAATAAATATGCTGGACAAATTCACACTGCGCCATCTAGGCCCAAAGTAAGCAAAGCTTGTGTTATGGGTGTTAGATAACTGATAAACTACTTGTATACTTTTCTTTTTAAATACATACTTATTATACATAGGTACTAAACCCAGACCCATAACAGAAATAAAATTCATCATTTTACTTTCCGCCCGAATCGAACCCGGGTCCTCTGCGTCGCGACTGGCATGTTTACCAACTGACATGACTGAAATGCACATATGGAAAGCCTAAGGTTTCGAACTTGGCACTACGCTTTTAACGATTTACCATCAGAAAGCCATGACGTCCGTTACGTGGACATATCACTTTTGTTTTCGATTTCTGTAAAACACAGCTCAATTTACCTCGAATTTCCTGGCCACGTTCTAAAATCGTGCTAAGAACCCAACTTTAAAGCTTATCATATTACCGTAAACCAATATTTCATGTGATATTCCGCAAATTCTAATATACGCCAGCAAGGCCCTGGGAAATACGTGGTTCATCTTCTATTTGGTTGGCAATATGAAACTACTGTGTACACACAGTGCTTACTTACATTTATAACAAGTAATAATATAGATGTCTATTTGATATTTAAGTCAACAATCAACGTACAGGTTTCTTCGTACGAATACAGAAGTTTATGAAGATACTCTTTTACGCAAACGCTATTCAATAGATTTTCATTAATTTTTGCAATGTTTTAGCTTATCATCTTCTTCTTATCTTCATCTTATCATCTTATCATTGTTTATTTTGGAAACGGCCTTATTTGTCAGAAATAATGCACAACTTTTTACTAATAAATCCGACATTTCGAAACTTAGATCTAGACACCAATTACTCCAACCTGACTCGACTATACAATTATTTCGAAATGGTCCCTATGCGTCAGCTATTAGAATATACAATAAAATATTTGGAATTTAATCTTTTGACCTATGTACTTATTTTGTTCAATGAATTTTATTATGATTATTATTTATTGACATTTTATATTTATATTTGAATGTATTTAAACTTTAACATAATGTAATGTAATGTGTGTGTGTTTTGACAATTTGGTTTGATTAATTTATACTAGTTGAGTGGTTTGTAATCCTAAGACATATCTCATTAATAATTATTAATTGTATGTGGGAGATAATATTATTATTGTATTTATCTTCATTTTTATAAAATGAAGGTAGTGTTCTTAAATTAAAAACCACATGCGGGTACACCGCAGTCTATAAAAAGGCGGCCATCGCTCTCGACAGGTCAGACGTTGTCCGACTGCGGACACGGCACCACCAGTGCTCTGAACTGTCTTCCTCAGGTAATCTTGCTTAACCGTATAATGCATATTATTTCTATGTTCTATTTTGTTATTTCTATAGAAATAACAATTAATGATTGTCAACTTGTCTGTATTTTGCTAAATCTAAGTACATCACTTAAGCTACTAAAATATGTCCTCTCCATCTGTTGCTGTCCATTTATTATATTATTGGTAATAATATACATAGATTTATTATTCATATTTCTTTGTTTAATTTCTATACACGTTCTCCCACATGTATTCTACTACCTGACATTCGTAGTGCCTTTTATAAGGTGTTAAATGTGGAACGAATGCTTAATAAATGAAATATAGAATATAGAATATATTCCAGATTAACAGATATGCTATAATTTATACCGAAATTCAATGCAGTGTTTGCCGAATTTTACGCAGAGGAAGTCGTGAGCAAAAGCTATAACTTTCATTCATCAGTCCACTGCAGGACTCGGCCTCTACGCTGGCAGGCGGGTTGGAGATCGCAATGTTATACATATAACAATGGAAAACGCTGCTGCCCATTTTCCAGCCTACGGAGACTCTTGAAGTTTTGCCTCGAAAAGATAAGTCGCCTTGTAAGTACGACACCCACGAGTGTCGAGTTGGTGCTATTATACTCTGCCGGACAGCACACGGAAAACTTTATTATTAGCCTATGATAGCCCAACGGTAAGACACAGATCCCTACAAATCTTGGTAACATAAAAAGCAATTAGGTGTACTTATTACGGTCCACGTAATTGTATGTCTTACTTAGAAACCAAACTGGCAGACTTAATCAAAACTGAACAATACAAACAAATAAATAACATGTCAACAACCAATCAGAGAATGTTAGTACTCAATTATAGATATTACGTGTTCAATCAACCACAGTATAGCAAACAAAGTATTAAACTACATAGGTACGTACATTAGATATAATAAACACAACATTCTAATGAGCACACGTTAAACGGTTTTTATCATGCGAATGTCACTTGAGTATGAATGCACAACACTGTAATGGCTTTATTATTGATCTGATACAGTGGAGAAATTGTTATGTAGGTATCGACACTTTGCCCTCGAAATTGTACCTACATGCTGACTTATAAAATATCATCATCTTTATCTTGGCGTTAATGTCCCGGTTGTGCTCACGTGCACGAAGGCCCGGTGCCCGCTTTGATCATGATCCAGGATTTGGCAGATTAAGTAATTACTGTGAAGAGACTGCCATCTGACCTCCTTGATCCTGCTACCAAGGGAATGAAAGTCGCACGAATGTGCAGTTTTTATAACGGGGTTTTCCCTCATCGTAAGAGCATCGGTTAGTACATATATTACATAACTCAGAAAAGAGTCATTGGTATTTTATCCCAATAGCAGACTTAACAAAGGTTAAGGTAGGATAGACCTTACTTAGAGATGATTAAGGTTTATTTAGGTAACTTACGTTACAGTGACGACTGAAAATTCACATCTCTGGATTCACTGCATACATGTGAAGCATTTAAGGTACGTCTGCATTTTTATCCATGTTATAAATATTTTCGGTGCGTCATGTGATTTCGAAGTCTCGTCTGGAAACTAATTGGCTCAGACGAAGGTATTCATGGACGTATTCAACCTCCACATCGACTTCCAACCTACGCGCTACCTTGTGTACTACTTGTCATCAACATACGCTTTGACATATTAATCTTTAGACCAACCTCAAGAGAAGAGACCACTAGAGAAGAAGGCTAGAGTGAACAGGCTGTTCCTAGACAGGCATGCTCTATCAACGGCAGGCATTTGAGCGCCATCTCACCACCAGGTAAGATGGCGCTCAAATGCCTGACTAGAATAACTGTAAAAAAAAAATCGAGGCTTCTCTTGTTCAATCGGGTGATCAATTTACTCGTTACTCATTTACTTATTTTCGATCATTACCAGTGGAACCCCATAGAGAGCAAACAAGGCCTCAGGCCACAATAACCGCTTGACCGCTTTCCTGTTCAAGTTCAGTGACAACGATCACATAGTAGCAATAACCACTCCCTTGTAATGGCTTCCAAAACATTTGTTACAGTTGTCAAATTAAGTTTAATTGTCGTTTTATTGCATCCGGCTATCGCCCCAGGGCCCGCGTAATGGTCTAGACTGAATGCCAGGCTTTGTTGTCTTGATGTAGGTTCTTTAATAAAGAGATATTATTACCGCAACCATTCCTCTCATAATACTTTATGTGGGTTGCCCGGCACTACAATGATAGGTATTATAATAGCTAGGTAGAGAACAACTTCCGGAAGTTGATCGATAAGACTTATTTTTAACACTCATTATGAATATGTGACGACCTGAGTGGTTCAGTTGCGATTACCGTATTTTGAGGCTATATGGCGCTGTGTGAATTTTTCCATGCATGCATAGGTATTTAGGTACGCATATTAATCATCTTGGCGTTAATGTCCCGGTAATGCTCTCGCGCACGAGGGCCCGGGGTCCGCCTTGACCATGATCCAGAATTTGGCAGGTCAGGTAATTACAGTGGAGCGACTGCCATCTGACCTCCATGACCCTGCTACCAGGGGAACCTGACCAGATTGGATCATGGTTACACATCCAGTCGCCTGAATGTGCAGGTTTTATTGCGATGTTTTCCCTCACCGTAAGAGCATCGGTTAGTATTCAACTAATGTACATAACTCAGAAAACAGCCATTGGTACATGGCCGGAGCGGGATTCGAACCCGGGACCTCTGGCTTACGGGTCGGATACTGTAACCGCTCGGCCACCGACGCTCCTATTTATTTAGGTACGCATATTATACACCGTATTTACAAACAAAACTAGACTAAACGCACTGCGTTCAATTCGGCTCTATGATTGGTCAATTTTGTATTTGTATTTTGTATATTACAATGCTTCAACTCGACTCTACGTAGGTACTGGCTGGTCAGCGTCTACTAGGACATTACTCACCTCGTTCAGTCTTTCAACTAATTAGTTGACCACCTGACCACATGACAATCCATGTAACAGTATAGACAAAGTGATCAGTTAATTAATTGTATGTCTATACAATACTCATATAAAATTCTATTCTGGCGTCCAAACGTAATGTGGTGTTCCAATGTCAAGGAGGTAAAGGTAGTTTTTCTCAAAAAAAGTTCCCAAAAACCTTCAACTTCAAACTGCTTGACTGCAACAACAATGCACAATGCAATAACAACAATGTACGTGCAACATGGCAACAGCAACAGAACCAATAAATATTCCTATCAGAAGGAAACGCGGAGGAACTAATTCGCTGAGGCCGAGTAAAGGGTGTTTAACATAATGCTCGCTGGAACAAGCCCTGGTAGGCGTTAACAAATCACGACAATCACGCATGTGAACGGTAGATCGTGAACCGTTGTTAAGGAAACAGAGATAAAATCTTATCTGACTGCCACTCCTACGTAGGTTAAATAGCACCTGCCAAAATATACAGCCTACGCTACCAGTCTTTGTTTGTTAGTACTGGCAAAAAGTGGTAGGTAGAGCATTTTTTAATAGTGGTTCCGAGTTTTCGAGAGTTATTAGGCAAAAAGCTGTTAGAACCTTTCACTTCTTCCTCCTAATCGTCCATATCTTGCGAACATTGCGCAAGCAATGGACTTCATTGTAACAATGAGGGTTGGTAACAGATGGCACTAGTGAGGTCCGTTGGCAAAACACTGCCGCGCTATAGAAACAACTGCCATGAAATGACAGGCCTTTATTTTGACATCAGACTTGATGTCACAGTAGCGCCATCTCGTGGATTTTGGAATCACGAAAACCCTCTGAAGCGCGGTAGATCTGGACGCACCTTAATTCTCAGTACCCATTTTTCTTTAAAACTCTACTTAGGTAAGTACTTCAAAATATTCTTTCAGAAACTGTTTATTGTAAAACTGGCTTTTTAAATCTTTCAGTAAGTACTTTACGTCTTTCTCTCAGAAGATGTCGATTTAGGAATGAAAAATTGTAGTGGAAACAAACTAAAAATGGATATAACATTTTCAATATATTTATAAATATTAAAGTCACGAACACGGCTGATTAACATCATACAAAAATTCCAGCACCCAAGTCAGTCAATCAATCATGGGCTTAATTCTTGTCCGGCGATTAACACCTTTAAACGCCTATGGTGTTATTGCAAGACAGATCGTGCGAATTTATTGCGAACAAAGGCGGTTGTGCAATTCTGTAAAACTGACGTTATCGTTTTATTATCGTGTAAGCTTGATCGTTTTTAGCCACCGACGCAAAAAGACGGATACCTATTATAAGTTTCACGTCTGAACCGTGTTAAATCTAAGATTTTTTAATGGTATACGGCAGACAAACAGGCCCCTGATGGAAAGTGGTCACCGCCGAATATGGACATCAGCAACACTAGGGGTACGTTGCCCGCCTCTAAAGAGATCTCAAATATCAAAACTTGTGCATACGCTTTATTTTTGGCTTAAGCAATTTTTTTTTTTTTTTAATTATTTTATACAAGGCAAGCATTTGACCGCCATCTCACCTGTTGGTAAGTGACGATGCGGTCGAAGATGGAGCATGCTCGTCTTGGAACAGCCTATTCACTCCAGCCTTGAAGGCATCCAGATTATATTGATCAGGAAACACACTCGCAGGCAACGCGTTCCACTCCTTAGCCGTACGCATTATAAAGGTCGAGCCAAAGCGGCTCGTGCGGGTAGCTGGAATATCCACGACATAAGGATGAAGCGCTCGCCCGGATCGCAAATACGACCATGTCTCAATATATCGATCCCAACTCAAGTGGCTCCCAGTTCGACTACGTAGAAATGCTTACATCCTTTCCACTCTTTATAATATCCATTATAACCCGTCCGCTCCTTTATATCTCTCTGAACGGTTTCACTTCTCCCGTCCACTAGACAAACCTTGTCGTCCCGGTGTACGAACCTCGTTAGCAATAGCTCCTCACCATTCCGATTTCTATTTCTACTCCTTCACTGTTCATGCTGCAAGGCTGTGGAACTCTCTGCCGTATGAAATACGTGATAGTAAATCTGTCGGTATTTTTAAGAAACGTGTAAAAGAGCACTATCTCTCTCTTGGTTCCTGAAAATGCAGGGTACAATCCCTATAGATAATTTGTAGGTATTTATGTATTTTATGTATTAGTATAAGATGTAGGTATATGTAGTTTATTATTTTAGTTTATTATGTGTGTATGTATATTTAGTTAGATATTGTGCATGTCTGATCTGCGACTACTTATCACATACCTCTTTGATACCTGCTGGAAGAGATTTCTTTAAGAAATAAGTAGCGCCTGTTGTGTCATCTATAACTATGTATTTTTCCTCAAACTTTCATGTGTACAATAAACTGAAAAATAAATAAATAATAAATAAATGCCTCTTGAACGATCCCATGTCGAAGTCGAACGGAAACACTAGATTAAGAATAATCTAGATAGTTCTTAAACCTAAGCAAATCTGCTTTACTTTGGGAAATATGTATGTGTAGACTTTAAACGGGGTTTTTTAACATCTATCTGTTAGGTTATTTTTTATATTCACTTCAATCGGCACAAAGCAGAGCCGATTGGTGATCTTTGGTGTCAGAGGCAATACCAACTTTGGGTCGCTGTGATAGCGTAAAACTTCAATTGATGTCTGTACATTGTGCCTGTGTCAATATCTGTTATCCATGGTATCTTCAAATAATGTCTGTTTGTTTCTCCGCTTACTTCTTTTAAACCACGCAACGGAATTAGATACTGTTTTACTATCATATAGATAGAGAGTTTCTATTTTGTAGAACTCTATCATCACTGAGGAGTCCGTCCGAGAAATTCTGTGTGAAGTGAAACGAGTCTATAACGATAACGACACAAGTTGAATGCCAACCAAAAACACGAGATCCACAATCGCACCACTGATCAGCATAATTGATTAAAGCTTATGGAACGCACTAGTTGGCGATTTCCACCTATCACTGTTATTATCCGACACGTAGCTGTGTTTAAGCGCCATACTAATTGACTTGAACGTAGCAGGTGATTTTAATTGGATAAAGGATTGGAGCTTTGCAACGAAAATGGCTTGATTAAATGGCAAATAAATAATAATAATAATCATCTTGATGGGATAGTTGTACTAGAGCGACTGCCATTCGACCTCTGTGACCCTGTTAATAGGGGATACCGACCATATAGGTTCATTCAGTCACCTGAATGTCCAGGTTTTCTCACGATGTTTTCCCTCACTGTAGTGTTATTATTACATTACTCAGAAAAAATCATTCCTATGACCTGAGTTGTTTAGTTTGTTAACATGCCGGTCGACCTCGCAAAGGCCTCTGGTTCGATTCTCGGCCGAGCAATCGATAATTGAAATTTCGGATTTTAATTTATGTTACGGGTCTGGGTGTAATATGTGTAATAAGTATGTATTAAAAAAAGGACTTAAATAGGTAGTTTATCAGTTGTCTTACCCATAACACAAGCTTTGCTTACTTTTGGGGCTAGATTGCGCTGTGTGCATTTCTCATAGCATATTTAGCATATTTACATAAAAACAGCTACATTTTGTTGTTTTATATACATAACTTCACTGGTGACCGAACTATACCTCTCGTTTCGAGGCTGATCCGCCTGATATTACACCACCGTCGCTCTGTTTAAGCGCCATATTAATTGACTTGAACGTAACAGGTGATTTTAATTGGTTAAATGATTCGTGAAGCCCTGCAACAAGCGAAGTTCTTGATTAAGTGGTAAATGCCAAAGCTAAAAAGCATTTATTGTAAAGCGAAGCTGTATGAAGCGGCCTGGCTGTAATTATGAAGTGTTAATAATATGAAACTATAGGGCCGAGGCGATATTATCCTATATATTGTTGAAGTTGTTTATGCTTAAAATGAACTTACATGAAACAAACAAAATGAGTCAATCTATTTTCTGAAAGTACTCGTATCCATAAGGAGTTCACCAAAATTCACGAGTAAAAATATTAAACCAATATTTGTGCTAAGCCTATAGGTAGCTAGACATCCTTAAACATGATTGTCGCAGGAGCTTTTATCAATGTTTCCTTTTTGTAATATTATTTCCTTAATAATAATAATATTAATCTTTTCCTCGAACAACGAGGGGGACAAAACACCGTTATCCATATATGGTAGACGTCCCACCATCTCATACTCAGCTTTTTGCAACCACTTTTTTTATGCGCACTCTAAAGGACTTGAACTCTCTGCCTGAGTCTCTGTTCCCCGATAAGTATAACTTTGGGGTCTTCAAGTCAAGAGTAAATAGGTACCTTCTAGGCACGCATGCTACATCTTCGACCTCATCGTCGCTTTTCTTCAGGTGAGCTGAGCTCAAATGCAAGCCTATTGGTAACAAAAACAAAAATAAATTAATAGGTTAAAATTGAGACTATTTGAGTGACCACTATTTGCAAACAGGACATTCAAAATCGTGCCAACACTCAACCGAATGCCAGTTGCCTTTCACAACAAACTCAACTAAAGAAAGACAATGTAATAACTGAGCTTCATAAATTGACGTGAGTGCTTTATGAGATAATAACTTAGAAGCCGAGGCTGTCTCTGCAACTAATAGGCTGAAATGCGATTAAGAACAATGTGATTGGCATTATAGGTGTGCCCAATACCGTGTAATATTTAACGTCTCTCATATTATTGTCAACGTGCCTGATTATTGTTTAACGGGCGCCGCAGACTGCGTGATTTGCTTTAGGTTTTGGTTAGGGAGCAATATGTTTATGACTTCATATGGGTTTAGACACCTTATAATTTGTACACGTGGGGATATATATCCCAGGCATATGCCTATAACATAAAACTATATCTTGGTAATGTTCATCTTAGGTTGTCCGCCTTGACCATGATCGAGGATTTGGCAGATCAGATAATTACAGTGGAGCGACTGTGATCTGACCTCCGTGACCCCGCTACCACGGGAACCTGACGAGATGGATCATGGTTATACATTCAGTCGCCTAAATGTGCAGGTTTGATCACGATGGTTTCCCTCACCGTAATAGCATCGGGTAACATTCAGCTAATGCGATTAAGAACAATGTGATTGGCATTATGGGTGTGCCCAATACCGTGTAATATTTAACGTCTCTCATATTATTGTCAACGTGCCTGATTACTGTTTAACGGGTGCCGCAGACGGTGGGATTTGATTTAGGTTTTGGTTAGGGAGCAATATATTTATGACTTCATTTGGCTTCAGATATCTTGTTATAATTTGTTCATGTGGGGATATAAGCTTTTAACATAAAACTATTCAGATAATTACAGTGGAGCGATCCTGCTACCAGGGAAACCTGACGAGATTGGATCATGGTTACACCTTCAGCTTGAATGAACAGGTTTCATCACGATGTTTTCCCTCATCGTAAAAGCATCGGTTAACATTATACTACTACGACAACTAATGTACAGAGTTTGACATAAGTGTAAAAGTTCATATATGTCTATGAAGCCTGAGGAGTCTCTCTAGATAAGTACCACTGCTTTACCTATATATCTCTAGTACCTCTCAAGAGTTCTTGTATTTCTATACCAAGGAGCCTGCGTTAATTCATTACAGGAATATGAATATTACTATGTAGGTACTAACATTGATAACGCTTACATTTTTGTTGAATGTCATGAAATCCAAATGTGCGAGACCCAGATGTACTGGCTTTAGTTACTAAATCCATTTCCATCGAGCAGATCCATCAAATCGTTAATCACAAGGGTAAACGTATACATTTTTAATTTTAGATCGACTCATCTATTTACCCAACTAGCCATAACGTTTAACGACGCGATTACAGGGTGACACCGCACCTGAATTCCATTCCCGGAGCTAGGGGTAGCATAACTATATTCCATATTCTCCAATATCCAAACAGAATATCATCACGCCCGCCCGTTATTATGAATAAGCCCACAAAGCTGCATGATGGTATTATCGAGTTTCCCATCAACGATAAACCCCTTTTACGTAAATAGCGTATTGAGTATTCAACTACGCAGTCCCTACGTAATATCAGGCGATCATTTTCGCCTAACACCGGCGGTTAAATGGGGGGATCGATCAGGTAACTTGCTTGTCCGTGATAGTGTACCAGTGTACAAGGTCCAAAATGTTGCGGGTTTAAAACCAGCTTAAAATAAGAGAAAATAAAAACTGCTATTCGTGTATCGCCAGTGAAGGGTCGATTGTTGGGACGAAATTTCAAAAATACGTTTGACCTGCCAATACTAATTAAATGAAATAAACGTAAAATAAAATAACATATTATCTCATAACATTGTCACAAACAACTGACATGGCTCGTTATTTTTTTCTGTAGAATTTTTCACTCGATAGTTAGTTCCTTAGGCGGATGCTACACGCTTGATACATATCGTGATACGGATCGTGAGTCCTACACACTAAATATCGTGATTCAGGATCATAATCCACGTATCATAATAAATATCGAGCGTCTAGCATCCGCCTAAGGAAGGTAAAGGATGCATTATTTCCTTTTTTAGAAGCGCACACAGAAAAACCTCTATTCAAAATAAATTTTATCTGCTATTGAAGCTCCCTCTCCTTTCCCAATCAATTTCGTACGCAACTTTGAAATGGGGCACTGTTAAGTATCTCTGCTGTGACGCAACTATGACTTCATTAAGCGCTGAACGCAGATGGCCCCGAAAGCAGTATAGGGGCTATCTCGGCAACTTAGGAACAGGGCCCCGTCAAAGGTAACCTGAGATAACGAGGGATCATTTGGGGACTACAAAGACGGCGGCAGACGGCGATAATGGGCCACAATTACATAGCGCCAAATTATATGTCACTAATTCGGCTGTCGGCCCGAAATGACTAACATATTTGAAATTACTGTCATTGTGTCCATGTCATCGAATAGGTAGTGTGTGTCTGAACGTTGCTTCACATCTTTTTGGCGTGATATATTTTTCGGAAGGGTTTGACAGCGCAACATACCAGTCGCAGGATATTTACTGCCATAGATTGTGAATTGTAAATGATGATGACAGAGGTTTGAACAGCAGACTCAAGTCATATTCTGCGGGTCGGTTGATCGGACTAGCAACTGTATACCTAAGCTCTATGGTTTTGAGGTACAGGTGTCATACAATACAATGGGCAGTAGACTTAGATCAACTATACTCATAGTTATACTATACAATTTGCTTTACACCATTTGTGGTTAGCTGGTAAAAATCTCTTAAAGAGATAAGTTCGCCATTGTACTCATTTTCGTTCGATGAATTATATATTAGATTGAATTATACAATAAAATAATATATTCTATATTTTATATATAAATATAATAATAATATATTCTGTTCATTAAATCCAACACTGCGATCTCCAATTGCCATTGTCAAGTGACTACTAAGCCTTCTATTAATGTGGAGTACATTAAAGTCCAGCAGTGGGCTGTTATGGACCGTTTCTATGTGTTAATACGAGTAAAATATCCTTAATTGTGTAGTGTAATAGCGGTTAAGCCCACAAAAGAATCAAAAACTATCTAAGTCCCAATCTATAAAGTTCGATAAAGTTAAGAACCACTTAGTAAGTCCATGGTTGTCTTTCTGCTATCAACAGAGCCTTTTACAATGTCTGCGAAATAGCCGCGACGCTACAAATCCCGGGGCGATTTTCAAATGTGTTTTATTCCTTTGAATCGTTCGGACCAATAAAAGGGGGAGCGTTCGACGTTGTAAATCTAGATTTATTTGGTCGTCCTGGGGATCAGACTGCCTTAATATCGATGCGGACTAAGTCGACATATTTGCTTCTCCGTACGGCGAAATTACCTTCGGGTATTTCTTGTTAGATAAAGGTGGTTTAGAGACAGTGTGTTCTACTTTTTTGTGGGTTTTCAATATGTTCTAAAAACTGGTCGGTGACTGGAACAAGGTATGGTATTGTTTTTGAAAACAATCGATTTGTCAAGTCGTGTTTTGAGTACCGAGGTCACCTTAGGGACCAGAGGGGGACCCAAAATTCGTAATTCTATGGACAGACGCTTGTCGAGTTCCGTCTTCGAGGTCTCAGTCACCATCGTAGGGTCGCCAGCCTGTCGGTCGTCTATCGAATTTAGTTCATCGAGTACACTCAGGATCTCCATAAACTAGTCCCATCCCTTTTTCTGTTGGAGAACGAGAGAGACAATGATTGATTGATTAATAAATTGATTGATCGCTATCCATATATGGTAAACATCCCACCATCTCGGAATCAGCGATTTGCATTCACTCACGTATATACACGCTGGCAAGAAGTGAAACTCTGCCTGCGTCGCTATTTATCGAAAACTATACCTTGGGGCTATTGGAGTCCAGCATATTACCTCTTTAATCGCATCAATTATCCCTCTATCAGCCTTTACTATTCCTTCCCTATCGCCTATAAAAACCTTTAATACAAAGTCATGTCGTCCACCGTCACCAAATGTATTAATCGACAACTTGACATTATATAAAATGACACGTCTGTTTTGTCGATATTATTTGCGACTTAATAACTGTCAAAACAAAATGTACCTGACAATCAACTACAGCAATTGGCGACTACCGGTATGGTTATCACGACATATTACAATGGGATTCTGTTGGGAGCCCGTTTATATCAATGTCTTTAAGTATTCTACGGAAGCTGTGTGTAGGTGTTAAAATTTTCAAATTGTCAGTCGGAAGTTTGTATGACCTCTGAGCATAGGAAACATAATGTAGATTATATTGAGATATTTTGAAATGCAGCACTGATATTAATAAAATATTGTACTTGCGGATAAAGTTTTCTTGAATTTTTATATTTAAGCTTTGTAGTGAAACGATTTTTGGGTGTGTGATGATTTTAAACTAACATTGAATTTACCCTAGACTGCACTCGCCTCTATCAAGCTTTCTGGTGCTACCAGCGAAGGTCAGGTAAGTGTACCTACCTACTTGGTTTCGATAAAAAAATAGATATAAAAGAGGAACAATGACGCATTCGTTGTATGGCAAATGCAAAAGTCCCGTACGTGAGCGCATAAATGCACAAATCAAATCATATCAACTTCGTATGAGATTGAATGCTCGAGAAAAACAACTTGAGAAGCTCGTTTCAATTTATGAAAAAGCAAACCCTTACCACTGAAATCAAGCGAGCTTTCTAAATAAACATGAATTCAAATTTAATCAAGTTGAAGTACAATAACAACGCCCAAATGCGGTTCAATTTCGTAACGAAATGTTGGAAGAAATGAGAGCAATCAGTGCACCCATTTCGACGCCGTGAAGGAAGAGGCGGTGGGAGTCCAACTAGACATGGTTGGGATACAAGATTGAGATTCAAAACCTTTATTCTGTTTATCTACATTCAAGATACACTCACTGAAAGTCACATTAACCGCAAAGAAATAATCAACAATGACTAGGTAAATATGAGCCGCGCGCGGCAACGGCTTTGTTTGGCCCAGCGAAGACCACTACGCAAGGACTATGCATGATCAGTCATGGCCCAAATGCACCTGCAGTGGCCTGGTTACTCATCCCTATTACGTGGACCCTCTAGTGGTGTCTACGCGAAGATTCGAAAGAGCGTTTCTCGCTCGTACGCTTCGGATGTGGAATGAGCTTCCAGCCACAGTGTATCCTTTGGACTATGACATGGGATCGTTCAAGAGGTATATTAGAGGTCTCTTTAGAGGCAAGCAACGCATTGGCAGCACCCCTGGTATTGCTGATGTCCATAGGCGGCGGTGACTACTTTCCATCAGGTAGCCCGCATAACTGTTTGTCTGCCGTTTACCATAAATAAATAAAAATCCAGAGCAGTAAAATAATCCCTAATTCTACACATAAATACTCCAATTAGTACATAATAAGCAGCAACAGACCTAGAAAGGCTCTGCCTGTAAAAAAACCCTTGAATAAATTCAATTCAAGAACCTTTTAGAACGCCCAAGTATTTACTTATCCCTTATTTAAGGGACTTCGTCGTTTCTGATGTATAAAGTCACTATGTACGTATTTCCAATTTATTATCAGCAAGGTTTCATTTCATTTTCTTTTCAACGACTTTAGGTAAAAGAGCTAGTCATGATTTTGTTAACGTCGATGATAAATACTCAAGTACCTAATACAATTTTTTTTTCAGTCTCGGTACAGATCAAAAAGTTTTAATACATGTATATAAACTCTTTGTTGCAGATTTCAGGATTTCTCACTATGCCTTATTTCATAGCCTCCTTCAGTCAGATAAAGGAGGCTATGCTTATTTGTAATAGGTACAAGCTTCAATTGTAAAACACTGCGATCTCTAACCCTCCTGCCAAGCATTATGTCAAAACCCTCGACTATAAATGGAGGAGGCTCATACCCAACAGTGGACTGTTTCGGGCTATCCTACGACAAAACAAAAATATAGTAATTCCCCTACCTCGTTCAATATTGAATTTCCTTTAATTCCATGACAAACTGATAGACAGACACATCTAAATCACGCTGACTTAGCTGTTTGGTCGTTGGCTTGTAAAATGCATTTCAAAAGAAAAAGACAAAACAATAGGTTGTGGAAAGGATAACAATGAATGTGAGGGTACGTCAAAGTCTTTTCTTAAATAATTTTCCTATTAACGGCATGTTAGTTATTGTCTTTCTCTAATAAAGATTGATATTTATTACGAGTATTTTTATCGAATAGCCACGCAACTAATACTCTTTCTATCTACTCGAACAGCAATCGCAGTAGCAGTCGATATGGCAAATTTGTTAGGGCTCTTCTTCAATCAAGTGGTACGATTAAGTCCACCGCGCCCCTCGTGCGTTCTTGCTGCAAGTGCAGTAACTGTGCAATGCAGTACAGCAAGTGCAGTAACTGCACTTACGCAGTGCGAGCGTTGCTGCAACGGCTCGCGCTGTGCACGTGCAGTTGCAGCAACGGCGCATACGCAGCGCGTTCGCGAGATCTGGATGATGCACCCTTACGTTTCATTTATTAAGATACCTTATTGCGTATGTTCCAAGGCAATTCTTTGGTTTACTGACAGATATAAAAGTGATTCGTTTATAATGCACTTCAGTGAACGTTTGTTGTTTCGAAAGATTGAATTATAAGTTCAGTATGCTCTACCTACTAAAGTACAGGATTATTGGGTATCTAACATTAGGTCACAGAATTTTACTAGCGTATTATATAGCGAATATTTAGGTTAAAGAAAGCGCACTAATTAAACTGGTATCCATACAATAATAGAAACAGATACCTAACAGCTAGGTGGTCATCAAAAACCAGTTCAGATTTCATAAAACAGAACGTTCGCTAAACAAAAACCATCGCTGTTATTAAATTATCATTTGCAAAGGTCGATGTCTGCACTTGCTGACACAGAAGAGAAAATCTGTGTTTCCAACATTAAATCGTTATCTATTCTATTAGCCTGCTATATCTAGTACAAGGGTACAGAATTCAGATGTCGGTGGCAAAGAATGCACATTGACTAGCTCGGCTTCATAGAGCGTCGTCTCTGTCGCATGTGCGTGAGTAAATACGAAGCTGATTTAGTCGATGTGCAATAATAACCACCGACTTGCCTAGGTACTTAAACTTACAATCTTTATTACTATTATTCAGCAGGCAAAGGTTGTGAAAACAACAGATTGCGGCCTGTATCCGGCTCTCCACTCATTAACAATCCGAGTTTAAATATTTGCCGAGTCTATTTTGGACCTGCATTGTATTTTCTGCTGTCACTGCAGATTCAGGAAACTTATTTCACAGCCAATAACGCGTCGGTTGGTCAAGAAGTGTCTGTGCGGGCTGTTGTATGAGAATCAAGCGTCGAGCTTAAGATTATGACCTCGTAGGGGATGATTCTTGTTCTGCAGAAATAGCTTCTCAAAATCGCAAAGGTCATAATGTCCATTGAGAATTTTGAATGTTTCTATCAGGTCACCACACTTATATATCTATCGGATATCTCGGATAATGATGACGATCTACAATATTATTCATTTTACAACTAGAAAAAGATTTTTGATGAGATGAGATAACTACGAAAGTCTTCATTTGTCGAAAATACGAAAGTCATAAAATTGAAAATTTGTCAGCGCGAAAACACTTTTCTGCTCTGGCTCTGTCCCGGGGCCCGATCCCGCGTCGCCCACAAACACTAATGACTCGAATATTGCCCGGAATCTTCCGAGGATTGCGGCATTAGCATGCTAACAAGCCGGGGCAGGCTTTCCTTATTAATTGCCGCCGCGTCCGCGCTTGCCTATTCTCCCCGCTGCAATGCGTTGCAACAAAGAAAATTATATTAGGAAGAAACAAGGGCGCCGAGTGCTGGAATTTGTGGAGACAAGTGATTTTGGTGGATGGTTTGGTGTGTGGTTTTGTACTTATCTGTCTACGTATCCGTATAGAGATCGGAGCGTCGGTGGCCATATGGTTAAGGTATCCGACTCGTAAGCGAGAGGTACCGAGATCGAATCCCACTGCAGCCATGTCTCAATGATTATTTTCTGAGTTATGTACATTAGTTGAATGCTAACAAATGCTCTTATGGTGAGGGAACACATTGTGATGAAACCTGATAATTTAGGCAACTGATTGGGTAACCATAATACAATCTGGTCAGCTTCCTCTAGTAGTAGGGTCACGGAGGTCAGATGGCAGTCGCTCCACTGTATTCTGATCTGCTAAATCCTGAATCATTGTGAAGGCTGAACCCGCGCTCTCGTGCGCCAAAGAACAACAGGAACATTAACACCAAGAGATTTATTATTTATATCCGTATAGAGAGGTGTCGGGAAAGCCTATGTTCAGCAGTGGACGTCCTACGGCTAAGATAAAAGAAAATAATGATAGTGCCTAAGAAGATGATGATAGTAGTACTTATTTAATGAATTACTCTTAATACATATGAAAATTACTCTTAATATCTAACATTATTACCAGCAGCTCAAAGGTAATATATTCCTACCCAATTATTGAGGTAAATATGTAGGTATTTACCTAATAAGGTAAATTTTCGTTTATAATTAGGTATAACAACAATAATAGAGTCCCGGGGTGCTAGTCGGCCCCCCAGGCTATTCAACCAGTCTCAGGGTTCCCACCGGGAAACCTTTACAACCTCGCAATTGCCAAAAGTATTAGGAGGCACACCTAACGTGTGGACAGGTAATTGTGGTGCTAATGTTTAACTTCAAAGTAGTCACGAAACAGTCACCCATCCAGTTCCTGGACTCTGCGAGCGTTGCTAATGCTTGGGTATCGGTTTCGCAAGCACGCTACTACTAGACTAGTTCCACTCTTGTCTTATATAATTAAGTATTTGTATTTCTAATATAATTGCAGGAAGCAATCTAACTTTGAATCGTCCCACCCGAACGTTTCACTGCAAGTACACATCGGCAATAAACCGAAACGCAGCAGTTCATAATGTTGCCATAAAAACTCGTTCAGGCGCTAGAAACCTACATTCGTACATAGCGCTGTGTCAGTTCAAAATGGGCTATTATTGTGTCGAGCGAGTTCGGTAACTCGATTAAAATGTATGGGTTCAATGAATGTATCAGTTTCAGATTGGTACAGTGTGTGCAGGCTTTGTTATCACTCGGCGTCTGCCCGGAACGGACGGCTGAACAAAGAAGATTATTTTTATTGCACTCTAAAAGGTGCAACGGACCAAAAATGCGTGGAATTGAGAGGAAAATCGATACCTTTAGTTTCTCGCGTCATTCGGGCGAGAGTTCTGTGTTCTTTTTTGCAGAGATAACTCGGCACGGATGAAGCTTTTCCTTAAAGTATTTACGTTACGGTACGGACTGGTTAGGTACATAGGTATCTAATTAGATTCGATTTATTTATTTGTCCATCAAAATTATACATTATATCGTTATACATTTCACAACATAAGCAATTATAACAACATCATGATAATAATGAATTTGCATTTCAAAAACCTATTGAAAAATTTTACCCACAAAAAGAAAAGGGAAAATACAATAAAGCTGCAAGTGATGTCAATGGGATTTTATAAAAAGCATTGTACCCAATTAATTAATTGTAAAGGAATCTCCCATTTAAAATAATTAATGTAGGGGCCTGCCGAGTACATACATTAAAATGATTGTAGGTACTATGGGATAAAAAAGAAATAAATACCGTCATCGTAACCTAAACTATTTGAATTGAATTATATAATTTATAGAAACAATGATAATGTACAACCCTACCTGTACCAAACAATGTTCATGATAACTTAGCCGCCTTAAAGCTCGTACACCCTTAGGCCCCGTCTGTCGAGACGTCTTGTGGTGGACAAAACCAGCTTAACTTAGAATACAATTGCGCTATTCACACGAATTTCTCTCTAAATCCCATCTGTCATATAAAGTGCACTATTACTCACCGGGGACAGACACTACCTAGTCCGAACGACAAAGATCTTACGTATGATAAATCGAAATTTACTACGGACTCTTTCTGAAAAATATTCCTAAAAATATGGCCCTATTTAATGTATTTATGGTAGTGAATTATGTTTTAATGTATTTAGGTTCCATGTTGATAACTCAACTTTTTTTTTATGTCTTACGGTAGGCAAACAGGCAAGCAGGCCACCTGATGAAAAGTTGTCACCACTGCTTATAGACATTAGCAACATCAACAGTATCGCCAATGCGTTGCCCACCTCTATAACACGTTGCTCTGGCAGCAAAAAGGCTGCCGAAGCCACGGTTCCCCAAATCCCCACCCCATGGAGCACTGAAGACTTTACTCACCGGCAGAAACACAATACTATTTAAAAGAGTATTTTTTAACTTTACAGTAAGTCAAGTTTTCATTCTTATAATTCACCCAAGTTATTCAAGGTGGTGTGGTCGGACCAAGTGGCGTTTTATTTTGTGCGCGAACCGAAAATACAATGCTTTGGATCCTGGAATATCTTTATGATACTTCCAGCTAAGACAAAAATAAATGGAGACTTCGTACAGCAACTTTGATTAAAAAGATATAACAGAGTGAGTTGAAAATATTTGCTGGTGGTGGAAAATTGTTGCTTTTTTCAGTTGAGTATTGCGTTCATTTTTCTTGTCCTTTAGCTTTTATTTTATTTTGGTGATTAAAAATATTGGCACATATCATAGGTTTTATCTGATATTCTAAATACCTAGTCCTACTTTATATATTTACAACTAATAATACTAATTATTAATTACAATTACGTTTTGGATATTTTCACTTTGCTAATGGATGATGCCAGAATTTACATGGACTGTGAATCCCATTTCTATAGCTAGGAATAATACGTGGCTTGCTGGCTTATTTTCAAGTTGAACAAAACTTATTATGGCGCCACTTCCAAATATTAGTCCGTTCTGAGATGTAGGTACAAAACGTGTCAACGGTGTCTTTTGTGTTTGCCCACCTCCAATGGCGATAGGTATAACTCTATAACTGGTAACAGTAACTGGTATAAATGTAGATAATCCAGATAATCCTGTAAAATATCCACTATAACAATACATAAAAGCACCAAAATATATTACAATTTAACAAGAGCAATAATAAAATGAATCAGCAAAAGATAAATCATAGCAGTGACTGGCTTGGTGGCGGCGCAATTTGTAGTTTTCAACAACGTCATAACTAAAAAAAAAAAAAACTGCATGGTTTCCCTCTGCGGAATGAAATAAATGTGCATCTAGTTAGACGAGCATTATCCACCGGTGCGCTTTAATGAAATTTTTTATCACATTTTGACGTGTCAGAGATTCTCGCAGGCAGATTTTTAGCCGAGCTCGGGTGGGCGAATGCAATTTCGTTAGTAGTAACCTCTTTACGTATCAGGCTCCGAGGGGAGGCCAGGGGGTGAGACGAATTTCTCGCGGGATCCCTCATTTCAAGCTCAATTTAAAATTTGTCTGCTAACTATGTTTACCGGCTGGCGGCGGGGCAAGAAAAACACTTTGACGGTGATCGGCATGGTAACGACGACAGATTTGATAATATGCCTCTGTATGATGTGTTTCATAGTGATTATTTTGTAATGCTGCGAAATTCGATGATGAAATGTAAAAAAAAAAATTGTTGGTGCTATGTGAAGTATTTATAGAACAGAAAATGATGCCATAATCATCATCGCAAGTGGGAGAGAATAGAGATCCACTGCTGGATAAAGGATAATAAAAAGAGTGAACAAAGCCCTATCGATATTGTTTTACCGGCGATGTGGCAGGACTCCGACTGGAATGGCTACCAACGCTTTATCTATGTCTCACGCCAGGCAACAACTGTGCTCTGGCAACACGCAGCAGGTCTGCATTTTTGGCATCGACCGCAAAGTTATGGCGATATCTCTTGCGGCGATACCTCCTATGGCTTACCTCTTTTCTTCAGCTGGCCTGTCTGCTTACTAAAAGCTTCTTTATTTCGTTTACCTACTTATGCAAACGCAATAAATTGTAACTCCGTCCCTTCAAATGATTGCATGCACTAGTGAACGACATGACAAGCGTGCTAGAGTGCAGATTCGCTATCAAATGGCCCCTGGGTATTGTAATGAAGACCCAAAGCTGCCCATAACGTCACGGCGCACATGTGCTCGCATCCACTTCTATTTAAACTGGTAAATCGTTCGCAGAGGCCAATAATAGAGTTATATTGGAAAACTCTAATGGCGCAAAGTCAATTTGGCTGGCAGTTTCTATTTATGTTTCCTTTTAACCGGTTTGTATTTCAGCTTTTGTTGAGAGCGGTGATGTTTTTATTAGTTAATTGGGCAATCTAAATCTTTTCGTGGTCGTGCGGCGTTATTTTGGTAAATATACATTTTATGTAGTTGGTATCTGTATTTTAAATATATATGTATAGTATTTATTATATAAATGTTTATTCTATCTTGACGCAGTTTGTACCTATACCTATAGTATTTAGGTAAATTACAATAATTTATCTCGCTTTATAAAGCACGTACTTACTCCCTATCTCGTCCACTGGTTGACTACTAGATAAAGCGATGATGGCTTTAAGTCCGCCAATTGTGTAGTTGTGCAATAAAAATTTAAATAAATTAAATGTTGTACTAGGTAACTACATGATGGGAAACAAGTAAATTGTTCAATGTGAAAACTATGCATTCGAGGCAGTGTTGCATATACGTAAATGTTGCGCTAGAAACACATATACCGGCTACCTATCCATACTTCACAGTCATGACAATGCCCTTACAGCAAGCATCTTCAAAGCACATTACAAAGCTTTTAGCTGCAACTGTTAAAAGCGATTCAGCAAAACAGTAATGGGCTTAATAGTGCTACACGGACTACAATTCTCACACACCCACTTGAACCTAATCGTTCCACGGACAACTCTAAGCTTTCCAAGTAAATGTGCAATAACCCCAGCTACCAGCAGCTTGTTAGAACAAAATCGTCCACCTCGAGCAGCCAGCCGTGAAAACGAACAACGATAACCTTTCAGTGTCACACAAAAGGTCCATTCAGGCGGGAACGGTCAAAATTGATTCCGCTCATATTGGGGCGAGAAGCGCTGCTGGGCATAGGCCCAATTCACTGGGAAAACCGATAGCTACTGAGAGCTATGACCGCAGATTTTAGATAGCAAGAGTCGAGCTCCCTCTGACGTGGTGCGTTTCGAACGTAATTCGTGACGTAGAATTGTGTACAAATTGATGCAGGTACAAACAATTAAAATTCAGGCGGCCGAACACGTCTTCGCTGAGGACGCTGACAATTTTCGAATTTCGAATTTTCATTTCGCAATGACCGCTCTTCTGTTTGACTCTTTGCATTCAACAAAAATACGGACCAATTAAACAAATAATGTGCCGTACGCTTTTCATAATTCACAGACCGAAAATGAGGGCGCGTTTACGTAGTCAATCGAGCGATGTTTTATTATGTTTTGACGTCGTGGAAACTCGTAAATCAAACACGATGTACGCGCGAATATTGATTTGCAAAATGAATGCCCAATCAAGCGCGGGGAGCAATTTTGCATCGATACACTGCAAATCTGATTCCAGAGTGCGGCGGTGAGTCCGCGCGTTTATCAGCTCGTGAAACCTGATGAAGGTTCATGGTTATGCAATCTGTTTTTCTGAAATACGTGTCGTTATGATACGTTTTAGCAATGTACGTACGAATGTTTAATAAGTTGCCCACACATAAAAGAGTTGCCTTTGAGCACATTTAAGACAAAGATGTATTGGTGGCTTCTGGATAAATGTTTCTACTCGTTAATTAAATACTTGGTATTTAAATTTTAGTAATTTCTTCGTATCTCATTCAATTTGACATCCACAATTTTCATTTTGTAAAGTAACTATTTTATTTTATATTTACATGCTATTGTGTAGCAAAATGTGCTGACCGTTTATATTACTACCACCTATTTTGTACCACATTTTAAGCGAATATAGTAATTTCAATTACAACAGCTTGACTTACACAACTTTATATAAATCAATCTTAAATTTTTATTTAAAAAAACAAGCTAATCTAACTTTCGAAGCAAATAATTTAGCACGATTAGTATCGATTTATTAGTATTAGTATTCTTAGTATCCATATCATTACAGTATTCACCCTAACTAAGATCCTTACAGATACTTATTCCGAGTACCTATATTAAGTCGATTATTTCGACATATTTCTTGAACACAGACAAATATCAACGCAAAATCGGAAAGTTACGTTGTTATTGCCTTTACGAGTTTCAACCCTTTTCCATTTCAATTTACAGATGTGTTCCCGATACCCAGCGGGGCCATGGTGCTGCCCCTTAGAAGGAGCAATAACGACGAAAAGGTTTTAAGTTCTGGTCCAGGGAATAAAGTTTTGGGATGAACAGTGTACTTACCTACCTATTCTCACCATGGGGAATGCTTGCCCTTCCGAATTCCATTCATACTTTTGTTCGCTAGTGGAATGAAAATTTAAATAGTAGTAGTTCTGACCTCATCACTTATTATATTTAATATTTATGATACAATATATTTCGTGTATTATATTACTGATACTATTGGTATTACTGTGGGATTAATCTTACCTCTGGTACTTATTCTTGTTCTTCTGTCCATGGTTCTAGTTCATTTAGGGTCGGGTCTCCTCACTCTTTTTCGTCAGATTTTTCATTATTGGGTTGCCATTTCAGGCAATTGTCTTTTTTTTATCATTGACCACCAGGTCAATGATGGGTGGCCTCTACTCCGTTAATGCTCAGGTATATTTAAAGCCACGTGTTCTAGCCGTGTGGTGTCCGGCAGAGTAGAAATAGCACCAACCCCTTACACTCGTAAGTGTCGTACCGTAATGTTTTCGAGGCAAAAGATCTAGAGTCTCTATAATAATATACCTACTGGAAATTGGGCAGTAGCATTTTCCATTGTTATATCTATAACACTACGATCTCCAACCCGCCTGCCGAGCGTGAAGAATATGGCAATAACCTTTCGTGGGAGTCGCCCTAAGTTCTGCAGTGGAGTGATATGGGCTATGGTGATGATGATGATCTGCTTGGCGTCTTTGGATATGTACAATGTCCATACCATTTATTTATTTGCTATACAAATGTCAAGGTATGAAATATATAATTAACAAGCTGCAAATAAAACATTTATGTCGATTTTCGGTGATTTTTTCGCTAATTGGCAGGACCTTAAAGCTCCCTCTTATAAATTAATTTCGTATTATATCTAGCCTAGTTACGCCTCCCGCCAACTTAAGCATCTTTACCTCTGGCACTTATTGTAAATTGAAGAACGTAGTCGAAGTACCCTTTCCAGAAACAGCTAGCTCACTTGAAACTATCCAGAGTGTTCCGGGAATCATTTTCCAAGGAAACGCAAATTTTATTAATTTATCGTACGCATTAGATACGGTTCAGAATACGATTCAAAAAGGTTCGTGCTTTTTTTTGCCGCATTTTATATCCCGTAAAAGTCGGTGGAATTTCAAAGTACAACTAAAATCAGTGTCCATTTCACCTCACTGTTACATAGAAAAGCTAAGATAACGCACTATTTCTTAAATATTAAATAAATCACAACAAAGACAATATAATAGTGACCCATTTCCTTTACGTCACACCGCACTCCGGGCCGCATCTCGCAAGGGTGCAGCTCAACACACAATATTCCCGTCACTGCACTGATACCACGGATGTAGAAAATGGTAGACTATTCAAGAGGTGCAATGTCTACTTGTGTAATAAGTACCTGAATATACCCATATTTGAAAGAGGCATAGTATACTTGAAACATTTAAAGTCGCTTTACGTGTCTATCAGTGTATGCGATAACACCTATTGAACCACACAACGGATGGATTTCTATGCAGTTTTGTCCATCAGTTGGATAATTTTTCACGGAAACTTAATACATGTTCTTTAAATCTATTTTTTTTAATATACACCTGCGAAGCCGGGTTGTGTCGTTAGTAAAGACATTAAAATTTACCAATTATAGAACGTAGCTATTACGGAATTTAAATCTTACTTAAATACCGTCATAATTTTATTTGTACCTATTTGAATTCGGCTAGTCATTCGCTTCAGATGGATCACGAACGGGCTTGGCCCTGATCAGCATGATTCGTAGATGTTATGGGCGACAGTTACCGCTTACCATCAGGTGGACTGTCTGTCTCGCTTTATAAAAATAATGAATTATAGCTACATTTTTATAAACAAACACTAAATATGCTACTTTAAGAAATTATTCACAGTCCACCTGGACAACAACAAACTCGGGTAGCGTGTCCTTCCATGTGAAGGACAACTCCACGCACATGACTGGTTACCTCCCCTAGTTAACTAGTTATCAAGTTTAGTTTATTAGGTACAAAGACACAATGTATCTCGCGAGAAATTCAATGAAACTCAAGTCATGATAAAAACAGCTCTTGTTTAACAACGTTAATCCCGGTTGTACACTCGCGTGGGCGCAGAGCCCGAGGTCCGCCTTTCTACTTCATCTTGCTCCTTCTACGCTGGAAAACAACTCTCATTCGAGTGCATGGGCAGCTGTGACCATTTACCATCGGTGGACAAGTTCGTTACCTAAAAAAATTACAAATCTGATTTTTAAAGTCCAAATTTATAATATAATATTTTGTCTTACATCAAAGGCAAAATAAAAAAGCGAAGAAGAAAGGCAGCTACGTAAAGCACAGAACTTAAATTTTTGTGTCAACTCAACTTGAGGCATAGTATAAAGAAGTGCTACTTCTAGACTACATCCCAAAATACATAACAGAAATTAAAAATTTAGACTTTCATGTTTGAGACGTTATTGTAAAGAAGGAACAGCAGAAATCTAATACCATATGAAATACTACCACAAAAATCTTTGCAATACCCGTAAACATAAATTTGCTCGCTAAATAAATGGTACGATTTCCTAGCTCGATGCAGGCGCTAACTCTATTGGGGCGACACGACTGTGCGACGCCGTTACGTCTTGTTCGTAGCGAATTCAATATTGCTGACGTATACATGAAATATTACAGTTTCCATTCTATTTTCATTCTGAGCTACGGTTTTCAGCTGTAGAACTAAATAAATAAATGCAATACAAAAACGAAACTCACACAGGATTTACATTATACTAATCTGACTTGTAAGCCAGAGGTCAAACGAGTTCGATCCCCAACGCCATGTACCAATGACCTTTTTATGAGTTATGTTGAACTCTAACAGATGCTCTTACGATGAGGGAAAACAGTGAGCTGACTAAATGTGTAACCACGATCCAGCCTGGTCATGTTCCCCTGTTAACAGAGTCGTGGAGGTCAGATGGCGGCTGCTCCACTGTAATTACCTGATCTCCAAATCTTGAACCATAGTCAAGTCGAACCCCGGGCGAAGATTATTATGTAATTACAGATAAAGGCCTGTTAAGCAAGAGTTCCAATTTATAGGAACTACCGACTTATCAATTTTGGTTGCCAAATAATAATGCTTGCGATGTTGTATTCTACTTTGTTAGAACAGGCCTGCCATGCATTTGACCGCTATCTAAACTGGTGTTAGCGACGATGCTGCGGTAGAAGGAATATTCCTATCTAGAAACAGCCTATTCACTCTTAAAGGTCTCCAGATTATCATATTGAGGGCAATTAACAATTTAAAATAATTATAGATACTCTCTGCCTACCCTTGTGGTATGTACGTATGTTTAAAACACAATAGCATTAAAACGTATCCTTGACCCATAAATAGAAAACTGTAGCTACAAATATTTCGAATTTGTAATGAACTATATTATTTTAAGTTATAACTTAATGACTCCCCCAACTAATATTGTCCAAGTGGCTATAAAAGTTCTTTGGAAACTTTATTAAAGAAGCTAGTACGGCGGCGAGCGCGTTTCACTCTTTCTTCTAAATTAGTGCTATAAAAACTGTAACACACTCGTGTTTCTAAATTAGGATCCTACGTTCAAGCGCTGCTTGGTACTCCTTAATTTACTAGTTTTAATATAAGGCGAACTTCATGCAACTTATGCAATTCCGGCAAAGTTTGCACCTGTTTAAAGCTCTTATTAAAATTTGTTAAACAAAACACTTTTAGCTAGTGTGTGCGAAATTTTACAATTAGGCAAGCTGTGTTCAGTGCTCATAACGCAGCATCTACTTACTAAGTTGCATTTATGAGAACAAAGTAAAGGACATTGTTCGAAGCTCGTCCCCGTTTCGAAGGGTCGTTGTCGCTCCTTGCAAAATAATTTCCTTTTTCTTTATCGCCTTCCTAAAGAGTACTATCAGCTAGTGTTTTAATAACAATTTCTTAGCGCGATATTTACAAGAGAATTGGTGGAATTTCGATACTATGTTCTCGAGTATTTATTTTTAAAGTTGTTCAATGTTTTGAGAGGATACAATAAAGAACACGAAAATTTCACGATTATCAATGACAAAGTCATGAAAGAATAATAGGATATTTTTTTTTTTAAAAGCAGCTAGGGGCAAACACATACGAAAATAATTAGAGCAAGAAGTAGAAAATCAACTTACGCTAAACACAGCAGGTTTCCAAAATTTCATACGTTCAGTCCATAATGTACCAAAAGACCCGCTTTGTTTACATTTCGAGGTAAAAATCTTAATCCGTTTCGGACTCGCAGCGACCGCTCCACGTCACGTCTATCCCCCAATAAATTCGGCCCCGATCTTGCAAAGAACCGGTTTATTTTCCGAACGCCCGCTAAATAAATTTCCACTTGGAATATTAGGGAAGTTTCACAATAGTCGTTCCTTGTCACAAACTTCGCTCGCCCGAATGGCGTTATTCAAGTTTTGCGTCTGATAAGAAATTCTATAGATAAAGGTATTTGAATTGCAAATCGTTGTTGGTTGTACTCGATTTATTTCGTGCTGAAAGAATTATGGGATATTCTTTTGTGGGATATTTCACTCATATTTCTTGTTTATAAATATCACAAATTAAATTTTTTAACGATGATATTTTAAGTCGTAGGGAATTTTAATGGGTAGGGAATGGATGGATCACGTTGTTTGCGAGTGTATTCTCTGAACGTTATCTAACTCTATAATCTAAAGTCTAGGTTGTCTAACTCTCAAGTCTAGAGTGTAGGTTGTCTCTTTGGCCGCATTAAGACTTACCACCAGGTGAAACGGCTATCAAAAGCCTGTATAGAATCATACAAAATAAAAGAAACAAGAATGTTACTAAATAAATTGTGTCGCTTTGTCAACAAAACAGAACAAAAACATATTTACGCCGGTTTATCCGCATCCCGATTTGTTCTTGGTACACAGGGTGCTTTTGTCTGTAACTGAAGGAAATATCATAGTCACGATTGTGAGCAAAACGTTACTTCTTTGATATTTGAACTAAATGTAATTAAAATCACTTTGACAATTATTCCTCAAAAATTCTCAAAATTAAATACCAACATACCCGAACCCAAACTGAATAACTAGTTACATATTTCTGAAAGTTGTTCTATTACAGAAGTTTAATCGTCCCTCACGCTTAAAACCCCATGGCCCCTGTATATGGATGGAGGCAAAAACTCGCACCATCCATGTGTCGCAGACATTTTCAAAGACATACGTCATCATTATGGCCGCCACACCCGAAATTTGTCTCCAAAACGCTGAAGCGGTCGCTTTTAATTAGGTAGTTGGTAAAATGTCTAGAAAACTGTGAGCGCGGAATATGCTTTGGGTAATTTGGGGATGTAATTAGTCCTGCTGGTTTTTGTGGACTCGTGCATTAAGCATGTTGAAGATAGCTTGCTTTGCCTCGACTTTGGTTATACGAGACTGTTTCGCTTTTAGGTGGGTATTTTTGATGCGACGCTGTTCAACAGCGTCATTCAATGACTTGCGATTATTTTTACGTTAAGTGAGGAGCTGAGACTACGACCATAGTTGTATTGTGTTGCATATTTAGAAGACACCATTACGATATTCTCTGTCATATTATGACAGATGGCAGATGTACATTAATAATATCATTGTAAACAGGTACATCGTAGGCTATGAGGTACATACATCTGTGTTCGAATTTCATATACCTATATCAAAGCGATAATTTATAACTTCTATTTTTTAAGTGATGGATGGATATACATTCAGCTGTCTAATACAGGTATCTAAATCGCCCAGCACCTACCGCCTACCGACCGCTGCACCGCGGAGCCATCGTCGACCCCCTGTTTTTCTTTGCGTCCAACACAATAGAAAATGCGATCTTGAAATAGTGCCAGAACCCTCCCTTAATATGGAGGAAATTAAAATCCAACAGCGTATACTGTTACGACCTCTTGATCTATGTATATATGGACAAAGATGCAAACATCGCCATTCATAATAATGATATTAGAAAAGATATGGAAACAAAAATCTAAAACATTAAACCACAAATTCTACAACAGATATCTTAATATCACGTATCCTAGAGCTGGAACTCCGCATACAAGTCTCAGCCTGCCCCACCTAATATTCCGCACTCAACCTCCATGACATTCTCAGAGATTGAATATCTCGACACTGTCAAATTCGATTTAAAATATCTCCGAGTCTCGGGGCGGAATGAATAAAACTCACATTCCAACTCGTCTGATAGGGTAACCGACGCTCCCTGCTGGTATTTCGTATTGGAATTTTAGGCAAATGGTGTATTTGGTGAAATAACGGCCTCGCGAGTGGGCCCGAATGCTCATTCTGATGTAAATGCGCAGTCTGCGTGCACGCCGATGGGCTCCATCAATGCTGACTGTTTATTGGTGCCATAAATAGACTTAAACACAGTTGCAGACTCTTAACACCCACTTGTATACGGAGCCTTTAGAGTATGGGAATTGCACCCTACTTTGTGTACCAGGTATGGGCACCATGGCCATCACTCTCAAATGACCGTTCCACTGCTTTCTCCATAATGCACTCTTTTTTTTATTGACTAGGGAGGCACAAGGATGAACGGTCCACCTGATGGATGCGGCCACCGTCGTCTGGAACATCAGCATTCCAAGGGGAGCGGATGCGGTGCCGGCATTTGAGGTACCTGTAGACATGCCCTTTGAAGAAGGGACAATGGACAAGGATATTTTACTTTGTTATCCAGTTGAGCTATATTATTATAGTTTTAAATTGGTGTATTTTAAAGTTATTGACTGTTTTTCGTTTACTAGGCAAGTCGAGAACGCTTTTGTCTGCACGAGAATGACAGAATTATGCAAATACAATTCCATGTTTATAGTACTCAAAATCAAAATTAAGAATGATTGGCCTATTGGCCTTGTGGTGTCCGGCAGAGTAGAATAGCACCAAGCCCTTACACTCGTGGGTATCGTACAAGGCGACTAACGTTTTCGAGGCAAAATACCTAGAGTCTCCGTAGGCTGGAAAATGGGCAGCAGCGTTTTCCATCATTGTTATATTTACAACACTGGAGATTATGGCAATAACCTCCCCTTTCATGGGAGAGGCCCTAAGTTAATGATGATATGAAATATTAATGTTCATTTAAAGAGTAAAATATAGATACATTTCAAAATTACACTCGTTATACTTTGCGCTCAAAACGTCATTTTAAAACTTTATAAAGGCAAAAAGCCACCCCAAAAAGGATGCTTGGCGCAAATGGCGGTGTGTGACGTCAATGTGGCTAATGTAATGTGGCAAATCTTTTTCAGAGGTGTAACGGAGAGTTTGGTAACTGCCAAAACATCACACTCAGTAATCAGCAATTTTGATATTAGCGATATGTCGACGTCCTGCAGAACGAACAGTCGAAGATCAGGTAATTACAGTGGAGCGACTGCCATCTGACCTCCGTGACCCCGCTACCAGGGGAACCTGACCAGATCGGATCATAGTTACACATTCTGTTGCCTGAATGTGCAGGTATCATCACGATGTTTTTCCTCACCGTAAGAGCATCGGTTAGTATTCAACTAATGTACATAACTCAGAAAAGAGTCATTGGCACATGGCGGCAGCGGGATTCAAACCGGGTACCTCTCGCTTGCGAGTCTAATACATTTACCACTAGGCTACCGACGCTCAAGTTAACGTATCAAATAGTAGTAAAGGTGCGTATAAATACATGTTGTGGGTGCATCCACAGATTCAAGATTGACAGAGCCACCTCGCGTGTCAAATGTACGAGACTGCATTGCGAGGCTGACAAGAGATAAGACATTCAAGTTGCAAATTTTATAGAAATACCAGCCAAGATATGCAAGGCAAGTAAACAGAAGAATAACATTTTCTTCTGTTTACTTTACTTGCCTTGCATATCTTGGCTGAATTAATAAATGAATAAACTCTTCCCAGCCGGTCTCACTAATAACGCATAAATCAAAGTAAACCAAATAACTTTAAAGACTGGCCGTAAATTTGTGTTGACGAGTAATAAATGACAACTTCGACCTCGGCCGGGCCAACCTGGTTTAAAAGCCACATTCAATAACTTTATAATGCAAAAAAATATCACGTAAAAACACCACTTGGTGATTTATGGGCCACTTTCATTCGTTATGATTTACGGCGCCGGCGCGAATATTAAAGATTCGTATTGATATATTATTCCTTTATCCCTATTCTCCCTCCGCTATTTACGAGAGTTTCCCCTACCCTCATAACTTTCATCGTCCTTTTTACGGTAGGACTTGTAAAAACAGCCACGGGTTTTCATATAAAATAAATAATACTTTCTCAATGCTCGGTTAATATTTGTGGGGTTGTAAAGCGATCATGTTCACAAGTAAAATTATTGAGTCGCAAGTAGAACCTAATTTTCTTGGACTTTTTTACTTCTGTTAAAAAAACCTTATTATTAGCTACTAGCTTTTGCCTGTGACATCCTCCGCATGGAAATCGTTTTTAGAACAGTTTATCATTTTCTGATGAAACCAATTTAAATGACCTCCCTGATGTATAAAAGCTAGTACTATGTAGAGGTCAAGCTATATTTCTGGTTCTACCCAACCGAATTACACGATACACGGCCTTTGGACCCCAAACTATTAAAATGAGTAAATCCCCATCAAAATCCATTCGGCGCCATTTCCATATTGCTTATAGTTTAGCTGGTCTATTATGGTTCTACAACACACTGAAAAGTTTTATTTAAATCCGTCCAGTAGATCCGGAGATAAGCGTGTAGAAACAGACTTACAGAAATTACTATTTCCACATCGCCCTAAATTATATAGATTACCATGCGATTATATTATCTGAAATTACAAGATTATTTCCTGTACATCCAAACTTAAGCTGAATATATTTTGTAGATTCTCAAAAATATGCCCTTTTGTACTTGATAACAACCCAAACTCATCAAAAAGCCGCTCCGCTGTCGCCAAAATATATCTCCACAAAAAATATTCCGCTTCAATTACACCGAATACAAAATCCCTCGCCGTACTCTTATCAACGTGAAAACTGCTGACGTCTACAATAACCTTCTGTCCTGGGGAACGTCATAATATACTGACATAAAAGTTGTTCTCAAGGTAAGACAATGTAACTGCTGAGGCTTCACAAAGACGGGGGCTGGGATGAAAGGAGGGGCTCCGATTGTGAGGAATAGCTGAATGCTTAGTCATCAGGCCCCGTAATAGAGTGCGATTGTGATCTTTTCATTTGCAGTCAGCCATGAGTAATTCCGGCCTTTACGGGGTTGCCAGCTTGAACTTGTAAAATTCTACTAATTGTGCGGTGTTTTTAGGTGGGAATGAAGGATTATTATAGATCGATGAAATATTATGTAATCTATACTAATAACATAAAGAGATATGATTTGTATTTTTGTTTTAAGTAACATTTTTGATCAAATACAACTGTACTTACTAGTATTCACAACTTAAAACTAATTAGATATTTTACACAAATTAAAAAAAAAAATTACAAATAAAAAACAGTCTCTAAATCGCTGCCTTGCGGAAGTGTCCCCATAAGGCTGGCAGCGTTACCTCTCTGAATTGTCAGACTTATACGCTGACCGAGGTAAGCGCTAGCACGTGGGTCTCTGGTAGATTCAATTAGCCGGGTAGATATCTCATGGAACATCTTTTTGGCGCTAGGGCCCCAAGTTCCCAACGTTTCCACCCCAAACGGCGCAAATAAATAACCCTGACCTAGGGATCTATATTTGCGCCGCTTGAGGTCCTCCGCTGAAGAAGCAGTCGCGCCGGCGTTGGCCGAGGTAGCTCTAATGTGGGATGGGGCCAAGGTATCTACACAGGTCGCATCCCACACCAGAGGCCGGCCTTGTGACCAAGCAACGAGCGTCATGCCGTCGGGCCTCTTGCCATCATCCCGAGCCAGCCCATTGGGTTCTAATACAGCTGGTACGTTGATGGTGGCAAGGGCACGGCGGATGACATCGTTGAGATTGGCGTGGCGCGACATACAACCGGCACTTCGCTGGCACGAGAGGCCATGGTGTCCAAGGATATCTACAATACTTCCGCAGTGGCAACGATGCAGTTCATTTACCTTCAGGCCCAGTCGCAAGCACACTGAGTGACAGTGTAGCTCCGGTGAGCAGAGTACCCGTATTGGGTGATGGGATTGGGTATTTTTGTTTGTAATTATAAAACTCAAAAACTACTGTACCGATTTCAAAAATTCTTTTAGTAATAATAAGATACTTTCTATCTCGGGAAAATAATAGGTTCCCGCAGAAAAGTGTTTTTAATCTGCGAAATTTGAGGGCAAAGTTGATTTTTTACAGAGATACGAGCTCTGTAAAACGCTAGCCGTTCTCGTTCGTATTCTATAAAACAAAAAAGTCTCCCATAATTTTCATATTGTGACGTTACTATAGTTCATGACAAATTTCAAAGATTGGCAATAGCGTTCCTTGATCTCTCAGACTACTGGCAGTATTTTATGAAAAGTACATGGAAACTGTATAAAATTTTCTATTTTGTCAAATTGTAACGAATACGACTATTTAAAGCATTACAGCTATCGCTATGACAGCTTACAAATTAGTTCTGACGAGAGGTCAGTGCCAGACAATGAAGAATATTGCAAACCTATTTGGCACGAACTATAATAGGTCGGAAATCGGGTGTGCTACATCCTACTTGGACATTAAAATGAGAAGCAAAGTGTGTCCGTCTACCGAACATATCGACTATAGCAACTTATCCCAGATATCTTTTAGTTTTTATTTTCTATAGTAATAAAATAATAATAATCATATTGGCGTTAATGTTCTGGTTGTGCTCTCGGACCCAGAATTACGCAGATCATATCATTACAGTGGAGTGGCAGCCATCCGATCCTGCCACCAGGTAAACCTGACCAAATTGGATCATGGTGACATACATTTGCCTGAATGTGCAGGTTTCATCACGATGTTTTCTCTCACCGTAAGAGCATCTGTTAGCATTCAATTCAAATAAATACCTATGTACCACATTTATGATAAACAAAAAAATAAAAAATTAATGTACATAACTCAGAAAAGAGTCATGGTACATGGCCGCAGTCAGATTCAAACCCGGTACCTCTCGCTTACGAGACGGATACCTCAACCACTCGGCCACCAACGCTCCATAGTAATAACATATATATTTTCATTTATGAAAGTAAAGTTTATAATTCCAAATTACAATGCCTTACAAAACTACTTATTAGTAGAAAGTTTTATACCTGGCCACACTGACTTCGCCCCGATGGAGTTATAATGAACACGAAAATTATATTATTTCTGATTACTCTATTGTTCCAAAGATTCTGATTAAACGGGCTTCCAGCGTCTTTGAATTTGCACCGACGAATTATTTTGAGATTAATGAGATTTTCTTTTCAACGATGAGTTTAATTTGTTTTATTCGTAGTATTAATGCTATCATTGCTGGTAAGATTAATAATAGAACTTTCGAGATTGGCCCACAGTTTAAATTCAGGAAGGTACTGGAGCGATCTTTTAATTTCTTCAAGTTTGCGAAAAGCTGATCAAAATAATCAGATATTCAATTAAAGCGGCACTGGTCTAGTGGCAGTGGTTGCGAGATTCATAACAAAGGTTAAGCAATGCTCGCAATGTCCGGAAACTGGATGGGTGACCGTTTCGTACTTTGAGCTAATTGAACTTCAGCACCGAAACGAGCTCGATGTTGACCAAGATCTTCCGCTGGGGACCCGGAGACTGGTTGAACAGTTAAGGGCCCCGTGATTATTATATTTTTTGACATTTCAGTGACTTTTTGCAAAAAAATTTGATAGTCAACAACCCGCAACAGTCTGTTGCTTGACAATGTCTTACTTTTTCCGCAAAAGGATGCGACGTCTTGGTCGTTTTTCCCTAACTTTTTAAAAGGCCCTGGGCAAACAAATGGTGGTGTACACTCAGCGTTAATTGTATTTTGTTCTTCAAGTGTGATCGTGCAGACAGAACCCGTTCGGGATAAAAAAAAGTAAATTTTCTTGCATGCGCTTGTCGGCTGCCTCAATTTTGTTGGGTTTGCTGTCGCCATCGAACGCCCGTACAGGTTTCTTTCTTTTTGGCATGTAACAATATATCCATGTTTTATCTCCTGTCAAATGTCATACACATTGTCAGCATTTAAATGTCTGTGATAGTACATACATTCACACCAATCAACTCTAGTCCATTTTTATGCTCAATCAAGACAGCGAACTTATAAAATCATGAAAAATTACACCCTTTAATCTTTAATTTCATTTTTGCTGCCGAAGACGAACTTGAACTTGTGAACGATTTCCCGCCATTTTTCGTTTTAAAATCAATGATTGAGTTTCTTATGTTTAAAAAATAAACCATTCAAAATTTAAACATTTATGAGCGGCCTGAAGCGCAGAACTTTCAGTGTGCTCTATGTACCCATACCTAAAGCCGAAAGGGACAACTTTAATCACACAATTTTTAATATATTTTACGCTGTAAATCTAGCAAAAACTCGCAAAAACCTTCGATAGTACGTTAAACATAGCATCACAAGCGGTCACGCCACGTGCAAGGCGCATAAAAACTCCATGCTTCGGTAATACATTTTTAATATTTATGCAAATAATAGAAGGGTGCCTGTACTAAGTATAAATAAGGCATAATAAAAAGAGTAATGGCTAAGGAACCGCTCATAAGGCGACATAAAAACGCGCGTTGCTTTTATCGCGTGTAACGCCTGTAGTGTACCGACATATTGCAGTGCTAAGGCGAGTGAAATACACAAAACAACACAATAGGTCCTTATTGGAAAGGAAATGAAATGCTGCTGTATTGTTTGTTGGACTTCGCTGAAACAATGGCTGGTTCGATTGTAATATTTTGTTAAGGCGCTTACGCACTGTAGCCGATGAGAATGCCGTCCGAGGCTATGACCGCTTACGGTACGTAAGTCATCCAAGTTCTGCCTTAGCTTTTAATAATCCGTCAAAATATCCGCGTGTGACAACAAAACGATGTTTTTTTATTTGATAGACCACAATGACATTAGTAGAAAAAGTTATGCCATGCACCTTGATGTGTGACAAAAAATCGAACTAACATTTGCTACTAGATGTGGTTATCTTGGCGTTAATATCACGGTTGTACACTCGCGCGTGAGGGCCCGGTGTCCGTCTTGACCGTGTTCCAGGATTTGACAGACAGGTAATTACAGTGAAGCGACTGCCATATACCACCACGTACCGGAAGATGCAACGTCAATAGGCCTCCCAGAAGGTGGACCGACGGCCTGGTAAAGATCGCAGGTACCAGCAGGATGTGAAAAGCACAGGTCCGACCTTTGTGGAGAACTCGGGGGGAAGTCTATGTCCAGCAGTGGGCGTCTTCTGGCTGATATGATTATGATGATGATGACTGCCATATGCCATATCCGTGATCCTGTAAACAGGGAAACCTGACTAGATACCGTACTAAATACTTTGTAAACGCCATCTTAAACTTGACAGAACATTTTCCATGAAAGCTTATAAGGTCTTTGTACTTATATTACTATTATAAAAAAAATAGTTATCAATGTAACCGAATTTTTAACAGCTTAGAAATCAACTAACCTAAAAACATTATAAACATTTCTTCGAATTGAAAATATAGACACATTGAAACAGTAATAAGCGCTAGATTCTAGATTGGAAAATTCTTCGAGTTCCGACCGTGCAAAGGGAATAGAACGTACGAAACGTACAATGCAGACAACATCAACTCTTACGGGCAATTCTGCAGTATGAACCGTCTTGTTAAATTGCACGTGAAATAAACTGGCGTCTTTGTCGTTTGACAGTTTAGCGTCTCGCTGTCGTAACTGGGACATCACAGTGTGCAGTCGACAACATCTCATGAACGACGTCGAAGACAATTAGTGATCTTATACGTATTTATGTATACGTACAGCAGTTTATGTAGTACTTACGCATCCTGGAAATGTCTCTCGAATGAACTCCTTTTGACGATTAAAAGAGAGATTCAATGTCATACTCAATAAAGAAATTTTGATTTTATTTGATTTGAGCACAATATCTAGTCACTTACCTACTTATACGATGATATTTCATAACCTAGTAAAGATACAAAAAGTAAGTTTATTATAAAGAATTATATTTTACACATTGAAACCATTTTACTTTGATTAAATGCACTTCAATATTCCTTTGAGTTCATAGACCCATCATGCGTTGTTCAGGAAATATCTTTGTCTATAGAAATGACTTGTTAATTTTGCTTGAATGTGTATTATTCAAATGTGAAAGCATAATATTTAATCAATTAGTTTATTTTTATATTAGTGAGATCATAATTATTATTATTAAGAAATTTTTAAATTTCGCACTTAAAACGATTTATGGAAGTAGACGCATTTTTTCCCATGGCTACAGTTTCCCAAGGGTACAGAATCCCATGTTTACAGATTTTGTAATTTGTCGAGAGTGACATGTCGTTCCAATTTTATAACCCAAATGATAATATTTATTCACGTCTTTTAATGTTCTGTGTGCCGCATACACGAATACTATTAATTAACAGTGAAAGCTATATTAATAAAGCATTTATCATACATTCTCTTTCCTCGGTTCTCAATTGAGGTCAAGGATCAAGGGGTCCGTGTATTACGCCCCCGGTGTTGTCCGCTCCTGTGTTGGATGGACCCGATCCGAAAAGAGAAAAAAAATCTTTATAAAACCCGGTTTTTTATTATTTGTCCTCTCCCAGTTATATAAGTTGCTTATGTACGGGGATGAATGAGAATTAATTTAATATTATAATTTTTTGTCCATTTAATGAGAATCATTTTGTGCCTGCCTGTACATTTGATCAAAAATTGATAGATAGATAGATAGATAAATATTCTTATGAAAACGAAATCAAGTGCGTCCAACACGGGTGCAATATACATGGACCTGGATAAAGTACCTTTAGTCTGCACTAAAATAAAATAAAATCTGTTCAGGTTCGGTTCGGAATCTATTGAGTTAGGGATCTGTTGAGTTTTTAATATGTAAAAATGGGAAACTGTTGAGTTGTCAATCTGTAAAAATGGGAATCTATTGGGTTGGGAGTCTGTGGATTTGGAAATTTGTAGAAAGGGGAATCTGTTGAGTAGGGAATCTGTTTAGCTGGGAATCTGTAATGAGAATTTGTAGAATTGAGAACAATGTGTGGTCGTAAATTTTGTGTCATGCAAGAGTTCCATGTAGCCATAATGATTTTTTATTTAGGTATACATACATACATACCGTCTCGCCTTATAACATCCTTTTATTAATTTATTGCGCATAAATTATTCTTTTTCATTATAACATACGAGAAAGTTCTAGAAATAAAGGCACAGACTTTCAAATGTGTTTATTCCTTTATTCCTCTTTGAATCGTCCAACTTTTGCTGGCAATTACGTCGATGGCAGACGTGATTCGATCTCTCCCCGTAACACTTTCCGACTAGCACAGTGAGATCGAGGAATTATTGATACTGCAAATCTTTAAATTTCCAACTACTTTTGACGCTTCCAACTCGAGTTATTAAACTGTCGAAGTTGGAAAGTAAATTCTGGATTGTTCGAAGCTATAAAATTGGAGCGAATGTCTGGTGTTGGTGCATTTACGGCTTAGCCAGATTTGAAGACGATGTACTTAAATATAAAAAATTACAGTAACTGCATTTTTGAAAGTTTTTACAGAAAGCTACAGAAAATGAGTCATGTCACTTGTGAATAAATAAATAAATAAATAAAATAAAATTGAAATTTTGTAATTCGTATACCATCTCCAACGTTTTTGTTTTTCCCTGCTCTCAATTCCTTGTTTGCCGAAAGATCTAGAACAGCAATCAGGGAGCGAAATTTAAGCGCGGCAAAAAACCAGCACAAAGAGTGCTATATCCAAATTTCCATCCGCGGTGTCTTGTTTTTCCTCATTTCCTGCACAGTCGGTAGGAAATAAAATCGCCATCAAGCCTGTGCTGGTAATTTAAAAATAATGTAGCAAAAATACGCAGGAATACCGGATTGGAGGCAAATTGCGGTGCGTCGGTTCAGCGCCCACTTTCGGCTTTTTGACGTGTGGGATTAGTTCACTCTGTTTTTTAATCGATCGATAGATACCTACCCAAATATTTGTGTTGGTGGCAGGTTTTCATCATACGTATTAAAATTAGAAACATCCAGTAAGCAATATTAGACATAAATTTAAAAAAAAAACTATTTTGTTGTTGGAGTAACACCTTTTGATCCATAGAGGTTGGTTAAACTGATAAAACATTACGATATGTACCTATAGGACATCCTACTGAATAAAAGTTTATTGAGTTTGAAAAAGTTTGGCCCCAGATTATATTGATGGCAATCGTCGAGTTTGCAAATATTGGCCCAGACTGTGTCACCCAAACATTTCACTGGCGGCGACGCGACGGCGGAATGGGTATTCCTGCCAGGTTTTTTTGAGGAATAGCGAAAAAATTCTCATCTCGGCTCCAAGCGGACATCCAAATACTATCACCGCCTATAAGCAACCGGCCGCGCGTTGCTAGATCCCAGATTTTCCTCTCTATGAGCAAAAAAGGCCTGCGTTTACCCGCGAGATGGGACTCGCTGACGTGGCCGCTCGTAAACTGTTCCTGGATTTAATAAAATTTATTCAGCCCCGCTCTTTGGGGACCGACAAATCATAATTCTGCGAGAATAGGTACTTATTTAGTTGGGAGCGAGGCTAAATTCTACATGCGAGCGGCGGGTATCCCAAATGTCGTATGTAACGTGGTCGGTTTCATTAGTCCAGAAAATGTACGGTACGGTACAACGTAATTTTAGTATTAACTGATGCTTAGATATAACAAATATGAAGGGGGCACGTAAAGCTCCTATACATGGAAACCGTGCCATTAACCGTAAAATGTTTAGCAAGTAGGTAGAAAATACAAGATTATTATGAAGGTTTTTAAATAAACGAAACTTGCGTAAATATGGTTTTCATGAAACAAAACAAACCACGATCACCATTTTATTTCATTCTCTCTTCTTTTTCGTAGTAAATTGACAACATGAGGTTTTGACACTTTAACCACCCCATAGCCACGTCGAAACCCCATAGAGCACCTCAGACATCTTATTAATGTCTCAAATTCGTACTCGGCAACGACTTTACCCTTGAATTTGGCGGCAGTAAGCCTACAATTAACCTCCAGCGAGCTCTTATAATGAATGTTTCGATAAATCACACAAATTGCCCCTTATTACGCATCTTACATCACTTTAATTGAGACAACTGGAGTAATGGAGGTTGAATTTCGGGCAATTTCGTTTGGGCCGCTTATTAATTTGCCTAGTGTGTCGCCTATCTTAATAGAGCGACATACGGTTCAAACTACACGGTGTGTAGTAAATTGTGCATGGCGTGACGTCATTTGGTGCGGTTGCCACTGCTAAACAGCGTACTTAGCCATGATTTACTGCGGCTATGGACCCCAATGAACACAACTCGTATTTGCTATAGAGCGAAGTTATGGGAGGTGCTTACTCCTCGCCTTAACTACGTCGGTCCAGCACCGACCGCGACTTGAACCTTTTATTTGATTAGATTTTTCCAGGTGCTTTCCGTGCTGATATCGGTGAAAAATAGCCCCATAAAACAACTTTGAAATTGGTGCCGCGATATAGTTAGAAAATGTATAGTATGCATAGCAAGTATTTTGCATTTTTATAATATTATCAAGGGTTTATTCACAGTTAGTGTTAATGAGAATCTGAAATTGATATTGGTCAATTTGAATAAAATTGTTTTGTTAAAACACAAATTGTATACAAAATTACTGTCATGTGGCATCCGACATCTCTGGGTACGACTTTCCACCAATGCGATCGCTGATGCAGTGGAGAATGGAATACTATAAAGTATTAATAAATACCGAACAAGAGAGGCAGTAAGAAGAGCCGCGACACTCATTGCACGACCATGCTCCCTTCCAAAGCTTCCAAACAAATCTCCTAAAGAGGCAAGAAGCAACACCCAGCGCCACCAGGTCTGAGGCACAGCAGTAAGGCGTATATGGACCGCTATCTCAAACTATAGTGTATCTGCTCTCTTGCTCATTATGCCGAAACTGCACTATAAGAAGAAATAATTCCAGACAATAGGCTCGATTAGGAACAAAATTAGAACAAAAGCATGCATACATGCATGGCATGTCCACTTCAAAGACCGGCACCGCATCCGATTCTTTTAGTTGACTGATGTCCGAGGACGGAGACCGATTTCCATCGGGTGGACCATCTGACCGTGTCCATTAATAAGCAAAAAAAATAATATAAAAAGAAAAAAGTATTACTAACCTACAAAAGACAACAAGGTATCTTCAAATATTTTGTCGCGCAGATTTATAACATAATTTGTCTAAGCAATTTCTGCGAAATGTCTGTAGCCATTCGCCTGAAACGCCTCCTCTGATGTATCTAAAAGGGTTACGGGTATCTACGGTTCACCCACATGTTCACGTGCAGTAATTAACGTAAATTACACAAATTATAAATAATCACGCGCGGTTGGAAACACAGCCTTCATGGGTGTCCCAATTACTCATAGCTTCACGTATCTACGTTCCTGTATTTGATATGCCGTAATGAAATGTGTTTTATTTTATATTAAAATTTTGCCTGTAATACTCTACTTTGTACTTATTATTTCAGGTTTTATTCTCCGATCTCACGTATTACTTTATATACGTATTACGTATTACACGTAAAATAACATAATTATCTCGGCTGTAGCTGTACCAAAGTTTAATTGCTTCAAGAAATATATTGAAAACATTATATTACATTTTGGTAACAATATTACCTACGTCCTAATTTGGTAATTGCTTTAATATTTTAATTAAAAAGCGTAAAATAAAAGTAAAGTAAATTCGAAAGCGTACATTCAACATTTCTCAGAATTCAAACTTTCACATCTAAAATATTACTAAATAAAATATATTCTCGTACTGTGTCCCTAGAGTCGCGTTCAAAGAAAGCGGAGCAATACTGACTTATCTTTTTAGGATGGATGTGGATTACTTTTTTATTTTTAAATGTTTTAGTGTTAGTACACTCCCCACGATATAGATAGACGATAGAAGATGCACAATGAGGCAGCCTCTCTCCGCAAAGCCAGATTGTCAAGCCGGCAGGTGAAACTCTGCGTCGTCGATCATTCGGGCCGTCCGACCTTAAATGCGGTGAAATGGATGAAACTGATACTGAGGCACCCTAGCCCAGAGATGGGAACAGCACTCTATATTGGGAATAACTTGAGCTTTATAGAGATGACGCCTTCATGTGCCGGGGTAAAATACCACCTGGCCTTGCTCAGTACACCTAGCTTCCTTAACCTTACCCTCCATTATCTTTGGTTTATTTAAAAAAGACCTTCCACTACCTCTTTCTTAAATTAAGTTGCGAAGTTTAGAAATAAGCGAACTTAATCAATATCTTAGTCAACATATTTGTCACTCGAATATCCGCATAAATACAGCCACAGTTTACGATCTAATGACAGGCACTAAATACTACAACTAGAATAACCAGGCTGTGCATGAACTAGGAACAGTATGAGCTTACAGCGGTGGCGAGAGACCGCTAGCTAAAATAGTTCCATGGCCCAGAATGGGGACCCAAAATGGGCCATTAACTCAGCGATAATGGGACACAGGTGGCCCCACCCGCGCCGATCCACTCTCACTGTTAATCGGTTTTTAATTGCTTTTCTATCCCCGAAACTAAAATCGTAAATTCAGAATCCTTGCGGCGGACGCTGTGATTTTGTTGTAATGTCATTTACTTGGATTTGTATAAAAAGTTGCTTGCTGGGAGTTACTGCTTTTTAGAAGTAGCATTTTAGAGCCTTTTCGTATACATCATATATGAATCCGACAAAATACTATTCGAGGGAGCTACGAGCGTCAGTGGCCTTAATGGCTAGCCGATCAGAATCGTAATCGTACCGAGTTCGGTCCCAGTGCCGCGATGTATCAATGACTGTTCTGAGTAATGTATATTAGTTAAATGTATAGAGAGAAAACATCATGAGGACACCTTCACGTTCATGCGCCTGAACCATTATCCAATCTGGTCAGGTTCCCCTGTTCACAGAGTCATGGAGGTCAGTTGGCTGTCGGTCCTATAGTCCTACTTAGTATAGTATTTTCTTCAGTCCGCCAAGTTGGTAAGAGAACGAACTAAGTTTTATTGTACAGGCTAAAAGGCCAACGAAGTAAACCAGAAATACCTTTAGTACGTACGAGACACCGCCACTGGAAGGCACCTCAAACTTGACTGACTGAGTATAGTTTTACTAACTCCTCTGTTCGTCTGTATCGCTGCTCCATGCAATGCGTAGATAATTAATGATCTAAGCACTGGGTCTATCTAAATTAAAATACATTAATAGCCCTAATAGATTGTTTATCTAACTTCAAGTTGGACCTAAATTCCAAGTTTATCCTTTTTTAAATATCGATATGAAGAATGTAGTTTGTTGTAGGCTACGGTTATAAAGCTCTGAAAAACCACATGAACAACCAATTCCCTATATTAAGTAGAAAAGTAGGAATTAACCGGAGTTGTCAGACAAATGGAGTTAAAAGTTGCCTGGGCGCGGAGTTGAGAGTGGAGACTCGTGTAGCGGTTCGCGGTTGCCAATGCGCCTTTTGTTTACCCTGTGCTGCTTAGGTTCCTACCTATTAATGTAGTTGAGTGTAGTTAAAAAATATTACAGGTATTCTATTATAGATCATTGATTTTGTAGCAGCGGGGTGCAGAAAGGACGCCATTATTATTATTTTATTTTGTAATCGTAGCAATGTTATTCCAATACAGGTACCGTTCGTTTTAGGACCGAATATTGAAACAAAGGCTCATTCTATACCGGAGTGGAAGCGTTTTCCAGCGCAGCGGCCGAAAGATTCAGTGTAACACCAAACGTATTAAACTGAACCTTCATTAAGAGTTGTATAGTTGCGCTTGAATGACTTGGTCACCCCTGACGCCGCACCATAGCGCTGACGTTAGCTCGCCACCGCTAAGACAGGCACCTACGGGCTCTCAAAGACGCTGGTAGACTCTTTCCGAGCGGCACGCTGCCAGCCACTGCCACTCTGGTGTGAATTGAGCTTAAAAACGCTTAAAAACCCCGAAAGCAAAGCGGTACATGGTGAGGATAGATCTGATGTAGACCTTAATACTCAGTCTGAAGACTCTCTCCCTTTCAACAAAACTTATTGTATAGAAATCATACGGGGCTAAAAGCATAATAAGACATTACAAAATGGAAGCGTTTGTTTAACTAACTTATTATTAAGTTATTAATAACATCAAATTATTTATTAAATCAATCTAGTCCAACATTGTTTAGCTGCTAAGCTTGATTATTAATTTAAAAATACGAATTTTCTTTGTGTCTTTCACAACCACTGTGTAGCCCAAACAAACCTTCAAAGGTTCGTCAAGGCCACCTTCCAATTCCACGTAAGCCCACTAAGCCTGACCCAATTACACGTGTTGGTAGTCCAATAAAACTCCGTCAGCCGTCTCACCGTTGCCGTTCCGCGGACATATTAGTAGCAATAATTTAAAGATAATGCTCAGTGCTCACGTATTTCCGCCCGGGCTCCCGACCAAATCTATGGCCTTTAATAAACGCGAACAAAGTCTATGGAAACAATTATTTAATGAAATTACAGGGCGCCCCCTGCATGATACCTTAAATTAAAACGCGAATGGCGGGGTGGGGGTGCTAATTGCGCGATTTATTGGCAAGTGAAGACGTGGCCCTCTGATTACTCGTTAAAGTTATTTATTTGCGTACTTTACGTCATTAGGACCCTTTGATGGTTTCGAGTTCAAGGCTTTACCTAAAAACGTCACTGTCACGTGCCTGTCACGTGTGAAGTTACGCCATGCAACATTGTTTTGTTCCGGTTTGAAGGATAAGGTAGCCAGCGCAATTACGACATGAATCATCTCATCTTAGTCCCACAGAAACAACGCAATTGCGGTTCAACATCTTTGTTGCCTGCAACCTGAATACGTAGATGTTATGGGTGACGGTTACTGCTTACCAACAGGTGGGGTTTCTGCTCGTTTGTCACTGCGTAGAATAAAAAAAAGTTTATCTAATTGCACAAGGATAGGTACGGTCGATGCCTACGATATGTCCAAGCAGTGTATCTACCATGGATATGATGAACTCGCTCTACAGCGACCCGTCGATGCAACGTTTTCGATACAACAACCGTTGCAATGAGTATCGATTTCGTATTCATTCTGGATAAATTTTTCCCACGTGTTCGAAAAAGTACAAACATTTAGACAAACGTAGCCGGGTCTTACAACCATAATAATCACGATTTGTTTAAATTTAAACAAAATAGACTAATTCACATTTATGACTGGTAAGAATTTATACACACATTTTATATCAATAGCATTTTTACATAAGCAAACACTTAGCACATAAGCCACAAAACCTGTATAGAGGCAAATATTAAAGCGCCTGTACAACCCGCGCTCCCGTACCCAGCGGAGATGACCCCAGACCCTATTTTGAGTAAAACATCCTAACTGTTATTAAGTTTTGTGCGTCTAACATTAACCGTAATTACGCGCCAACTTTACGCTCTGCGTACAATGTGTGACCTTCATTCCACACCAAAACCCTCTGCAGAAGAAATGTAAGGCATAGGTAAGCACGTGTAGGAGTTATTTTGGTTTCAATGCTAAGTTACTTATGAAGTTATGAGTGTGACACCCACATTCACAATAAATAAAGAAATAACTGACGTTTATTCCACTAAACTTATGACACGATAGACACATTTAAATATTTAAAAAGAAAACAGTGACAGTGATTATGTTTATAACCATAATGTATCGCTACCCGTGCCATAGGAAGACACGCAAAGGGGTCACATTCAGCGTATTCCATGGGTGGTGCTATAGCGTTGATATTCAGTGCACCCTTATTCTTAGTAGTTTCTTAATAGTTTAAGGATTAAATTAATACTTAGTCTTGTCTAAGTAAAGCTGCGTTACTATGCGTTCTCATAGTGCTCGTCTGCTAAGTGAACGCACTACAGGGCACAGCCTTCAATACGTCTCTACGATCGGTATTTTACGGACGCATAGTGCTGATTGCCACTACTTTTGTCAGTTGGAACCAAACAAGGGGTTAGAATCCTATGCGTTCGCGCGCACTGTGAGACGCTAATAGCAACGTCGTTTTAAACTAAATTTAGCTTCAGTATTAACTACGTCTTTACTAGTCATAAAGATGACTCGTGATAATTTGTTTTGTTTGTTTCATATTTTCCAAACAAGGCGGTGAGCGGGGTGACAGGATCATGACTAGTAAGTCAGTTTAGTTTGCATATCAAACTCTTTGCTTGTGACACCTGCGGTGTGAGAACGAGGAGCGAGGAGCCAACCAGGCGTAGTGTATTATTGTATGTAGTTTTGCATGAAAATAAAATTTGTTACCGTCTTCTTTTTCTATGGGTTTCAATGCATTATCTTTTTTTTTTAAATCGCGTCGTATAGACCATCGCGTATCCAGCCATAGTATTTCTCGCTATTTTAGGCACGCTATTAAATTTACCACAGATAAAAGCCACGGCTGATGATCGACCGGGTGCCGTAGTCACTCGATATCCGTCAGCAGCCAAACAATTACCGGCTGTAATACCCGTCGAGCAGCCGAATCTTCCGGGCGGGTTCGCAGTATCCTATATCTGGGTATCCGAGGCGCAGACAGTGCGGGGGCGCCAATTAACGCGCGTATTAGCGCCTTCCCCCCTCCCCCCCGAGCATAATTTGAAGGCGGATCATGTCGCCCCGCGATTCCTCCCACCCCAGGATTTGCCTAAATTTCTACAACGCCACGCGGGCTTACGTATTTGTTACGCGCAAGTATTCGCCAAATATAAAGGCAGGTGGATTTGTTCGCGGCTCTGGATGGCGGTAGGAAATAGAGGATGTGGTAACAGGTGGCCGGATTTGTTTCGGGGTGTTTGCCTTGTTTTTTTTTTTTTGGAGTGATAGCGTCAAGCCGTCACGTTGCGGTGCCGTGACGCGGTAAATGGTGTGCGACGGGAAATGGTATTTCAATATTTTCTTCTTTATTTATTTTTTCTATACGATTCTAACGGCAAAGTAGCAGACACTTTATGGCAGCGGTAACTATAAAATTTACAGTTTTCACAAGAATATAGAACAGCAGGTGGTGGAATATAGGAAAGTAAATGGCTTTGAAGACTAATCCAATATTTCTCGGTCAATAGAAGTCCAGAAAATGTTTATTAATCTGGTTATATTTTATTGCATTTTATTATTGTCGTAGATATTGGTGCAGCATAGTCGAAAATTTAGCAAAAGATCTACTTATAAGAAAACAATATGTGACTCACTTAGATACATCATTATGTGCCAAGACCTGCCCACAACCATGTAATAACTTTTTAAGAAGTTACACGGAAATTTGCATCACAATTCTGTATTATCTACAGGTATACAATGCATCCTCTATCTTCAGTATTTCGTTACTTACCCACCATACGCTGGCGATTGTTGTTTCCTCAATAAAAGTTACCCACGACCTCTAGACAACTATCACGGCCACGAAATCGTAAAAAGGGACCGACTGTTTCCCAGCCACTTTCGCGGCCAATTAAACAACTCCAGTTACAAATGCGCAAACTTAGCTGCAATTAAGTGAATAAAGCCATTATAACTTGGTGCCACGTGAGCCTTCGCATTATCACCTCCCCTCGCAGACGCTGGAAGAGTATCGTGTCGATAATAATTAACTTTTACGACTCAAATGTACTTATAATTGTCGGATTGGCAGCTAAACGATGGGCTTGCCCTTTGACGAACGCGTTTAATTTGAATTCAGAAAAGAACGCGCGTAGGTAAGAATGCGCGAGCTGAGGTTTCGTACTGTAACCACCTACATTAGTACTGAAACCAAGATGTTTCTTCTATACCTGCTATTAGTTTTACAAAATAAATTGCTTGATTTTTTTTTTTTATATTATATTGACAAAGGAGCAGGCAGCCTATCTGATGGTAAGCCGCCGTCAGTAATTTCTACGATTCATAGCTTCATAGGACAAAAATGCAGAATTCAGGTGAATAAGGCAGAATAAGTTGAAATGCCTTATCTCTGTAAATGTTTTTCGCCTTGATGTCGATACAATAACTATTAATAGCATTTTTTCGATAAGACTATAATTCTATTCAACAACATGGGCGAAGAAAATGTGACAGTGGGATTCACTATGGCGCAATTATTACTCTTCCATTCATTCATTTTCATCTTGATACGTAGCTAACAACCTTTGCATGAACCATCAACGTTTTGAAATTTGAACAACTCGCAAAGTTTGTCTAGAATCAAAATTCACCTTTATAACAGTAGGTAGGTCTTGTGGTGCCGCTGTGCAGGATATCCAGCACATTATCTCCGAGTATCCTTTAATGCGGTACACCGGAGGCCCGCCCGATGACCTGATCGGCCTAAATGACGAAGCCATTATGTGGCTCAAGTCATGTAAAATAGATCTGTAGATTTAATTGTACCTAACATAGGTCTTTCTTGTCATACCAATATGCCATACAAATAAATAAAAAATACCAAATGATGAAAGAAAGGCCTTACTCCTTTCACCATTGATGAGTATATAACGATTTACGAAGGCTCAGCTTTATGGAAAGTTCGTTTCAAAAAACAACAACAGTAGAACGCGAAAACGAAAGTTTTATAAATAAATTTTTTTATTTAAAAAAATATATTAATCTTTAGACTTCTGTAAATAATTCTTTTACTTTTATTACTTTTTGCTGTTACATCGTACCTATGTTAGTCCATCCAGCTATTGCCAGCCCCAGGCGGCTGACAGATTACGCATTGTCAGCGGCCGTCAGCATCCCGCGTCACGCTGACAAATGAAATAAGAGGATTGTGACGACATCAAACCGAGTGCTCCAAAAATCATACGTCGCCCGTGCGCTGAATTTCTCATAGACTCTCCCTTATGCTGGGTGCGATATTTTTGTGCCATGACTTGTTTGTTCGTTGTTTGCTTTGGCTGTGACTGACATTGTAAGTAGTAAGATAAATGCTTTAGAATTGGTAATTAGTAATAGATGTAAGGACATGTATAATATCTGTCTTAGAAGTAATGTCGTGTACAGAGCCAAAAACATATTTGATAAGATTTTGGCACTGTATATTGTAAATCGTATCATTGACTTGGTTCGTTCCCCTACCAAGAAGCTCCTTGACAGTTTTCCCTGCAGCATGGAGTTTTTAATGACGCAGTCGGATAGAAAGCGTAATACTGGTGGTATGCAAATGTCCAATGGTTATGGCGCAATACCATCAGGCGGGTCGAACGCTTATCATCAAAGTGATAGACATAAGAAAAATTACAGAGATTAGTAGAGCGTTAGGATGTCGCATGCTTTTTTACTCATGTATCAGCAAATCCCTGCATAGCAGCCCTACATATTTCAGATCTAGACTCATCATCATCATCATCGTCTTAGCAGGTAAATGCCGGCTTAAGCCATCAGGTCAATCGGCTTTTTCTGTGCGGCCTCTACTATCTGCAACCTGAAATGCGATTCGCCAAAGTCTCGTCGTCAGTCAGCACCGGGTCCATGACAGAGTGAGATAGGATTAGGCACATTATATCTGATGATGCTAGACCCAACCCTTCAGTCCAATTTTCAATCTAGACTTAACGTAACTAAGTTTAATTACGTATGTTCGCAAAGGTCTGAAAGTAATTCAAGTTCGTAAAATTACTTTCCGAGTAAGTACCTACACGGTTATTCTCGAAGGCATTTATTTACACACAGTCAAGTACGTATTCTTTCACACGTTTCCCTTCGAATGTGACATAGTGATTATATTTTATTCATACACTGTCTAAAACAGACGATATTGACATAGGTGTAGGGAAAATGTTTCGAAAACCCTGTATACGCTCTCGGGGGAGAGGAATGTACGAGTAATGCCATGCCGTGTTTGTTGTAATACAATTTCTTCGCGAAATCACGTTTGCTCAAATATTTGCCATCCGTAATTGAGATGCGAAAGGAAGTATAATTGTAAAAAAAATAAAGGAAAATATTTGGCGAATCCGGTCTATAGCTACATATATTTGTCTATCATGACTTTTATCTTTATAACCTAATTAAAAAAAAACAAAAACGGAGAACGTTCTATCTTCCACTGTGTGTAGGTACTTGTATAATTATTTTCAGTAATTACAATTCCACCGGGGTTCTACTGGGACGGTAAAAAGGGGAAAATTAAAATGTTATAGAAAAAGTTACTAACACTTAGATTTAATATTATACTAACAAAATATGGGCTTGTTTGTGTAACTTTGTTTATACTATACTGTAATGCCTGAAATAAACGTTATATTTTTATTATCTTTTTTGGTTTATCCCTCTCCGTACATGGTACTGCTTATCTAATGATACCCACAGGCCTAGGCCAAGTGGATTTCTAGTGACGTTTATTAAAGATAATAATCATAATAATTTTTTGTTTAACTTTTAGTTATTTTGCTATGGCAATATTGTCATATTACTCCAAACAGCCATTCCACAAAACGTCATAAAATTGCGCAATTCTAGATAGAAGAGTATTGCGCTAGCTGCGTTGGGAGTGTTGTTTAATTGGCAGACTTCTGGAAAGACGCAAATTCAATTTGTTTTCTTTGCCAACTGGGACTCAGTTCCAGTATTTATTCTTTCGAATTACCTGCTATTGTTCCGAGATTTATCTCAAACATAAAATGGAAGGAATCCTAAATGGACTAGGAATAGCTATATGGCGACGAAGGTTTGACGCTTTTCTTTCTATTTTTACTTTCCGACGTAAAATATCTGATACTTAAATATTGCGTAGGTAATCGATTATGCTAAAAATATTAAAATATATACTCCTCTATAAGGACTTCACAGTAAGTATGTGCTTAGTTGTTGTAATGCTGTAAATTGTCAGTAAATTAAATAATGATCATGGCGTCATATCCTGATTATATTCCCAGTTACGCTCTCGCGCGCGAGGACCCGGGGTGACCATTATCCAAGATTTGGTAGATCAGCCACCTGACCTTCGTGACCCTGATAACAAAGGTACCTGACCATATTGGATCATGGTCACACATTTAGTCGCCTGAATGTGCAGGCTTCATCAATATGTTTTCCCTTTCCGTGAGAGCATTAGTTAGAGTTAAACTAGAAAAAGGTAATTGGTATATCGGAGTACTGGGGATCGAACTCGTATTTTGTTATACAAACCAGGGAAAATGAAAACAAATCGTTTGACTTATGACTCTTAGTAACAATGATTAACAAACATAATCAAATAATTTATTCTAACTATATACACGACCACTACTGAATAATCGTAGAGGAGGCTGTAACAACAACAGCCTTGCAGACAATAGACTGATACCGTATGCGTTGGAAGCTTATTGCTTTCACTGAATTTACGGCCCAATGAAACACTTGCACCGACGCTGTACACCTACCGAGATAGCTTCGTCGTTGGCGAACGTGTGAAATTGAAATTCCATGGGAGAACAATATTGGTTAATTAAACGTCGATATACCTTTATACGGCCTTTGTAGTATGTGTAAATGGAATGTGTATTAAAACAGACATACTTATATTATTATTGTGTCATGCTACCGACCTAGCCGTTTGGTGTCCGGCAGAGTAGAATAGCACCAACCCCTTACAGTTATGGGTGTCGTACAAAGCGTACTAATATTTTCAAGGCAAAAGATCAAGAGTCTCCGTAGTCTGGAAAATGGGCAGCAGCATTTTCCACTGTTATATTTAAATACTGCGATCTCCAACCTGCCTGCCAACCGTGGAAATTATGGCAATAACCTTCCCTCTCGTGGGAGAGGCCCTAAGTCCTGCAGTGGACTGTTACGGGCTGTGATGATGATGCTACCGATAATTAGATATAGTACCACACTGGGGCAAATAGTGGGGAGAGGTGTTATCTGTACACCATAATGCCGGTAGATTGTTTCTATAAGATCATAATTAGACTTCTCCTATACGGCAGCGAGGCTTGGCTTGGAAGATACTGCGAAGAAGTTGCGCGTCACGGAAATGAAGATGCTGCGGCCGATATGTGGAGTTTCACGCAAATACCTCTGATGGTGTTGCCACGTCTTGCGTATTGGAGCAAATTATGTAGGGAAAAAATAGTCTGGGCATGATACGGGAAGGAGTGGCCGGACCGTGAAGCTGTGGCTTGACGTCGTTAAGAGTGACATGCCCAACAAACTCACAGTCAAGGAAGGCCGAATGAAGTACGAGACAAGAAAAAGCAGGAAGGCGGATCCCAGTCCCTCGCTCTCGTAAGTACTTCAATATATTTTTTGCTTGAGTGACGCCAGAAAATATTCTTTCGTTTTTCCTTCATCATTTGTTTAGAAGTCGACAGCGATGTCACCACATAACGACTTGACTTGTGTTAAGCCCGGAGTAGCAGACCTTGTTTTCTTAGACCACATTTAGTAATTTCATGATAATTTGGTGATATTGTCGTTTTGAATGGAATTTCTGGAGTGCATCGTGAGCCTCAAACCCGCTTATTTACGAATGGCAATTGCAACTCAATGGCAGTTTAATACGTTATTGGTATTCTGCTACTGTTACATTAGCCTCGATTGAATTTTAATTAGATCGCAATCGTAGCTCAATGGCAATTTTACGCGTTTTTGGTATTCCGCCTCAATTAAAAGTGCCTTTGAGCTGCTATTGCGATCCAATTATAATTCTATCGAGATAAGTAAATTAGCGGACTATACCCCTACGTATAGTGAACCCATGTTTCCACTATAGGTACTATACGTCAAAGCGAATTTTAAGCTTTTAGTTTTTAGATCGAAACCAAATTCATCTTGTATCGACAAAACCGACGCGTCAAAACAGCGACCCCAATTACGTCTCACCAGTCTTGAGACAATTATCGTCTCTAATTTAGCATTCATAATGTTTGTATTAGTGTTGGGCGTAAATTACGTGCAAAAGGCTGCCCGGGGGTGATTACGGGACCCCCAACACCCCTGTCATACTAGAACAATGGCTCTAATTATGAGGAGTTGATATCGCGTGCACCCCACTGCAATTATGCTAATCTTATTAGTCAATCCACTCTGGCTGCAGTTTTATGCTGCCGACGGTACCGAAATAACGCTCCGTTTTAAAGTGGTATGTAGATATAGTCAGCTTTACTTGCTTAGTGTTTAGTTTGACGACCTGAGTGGTTCACGTGCCATCTGCAACGCAGAGGTCCCGCTTTCGATTCCCGGCCGAGCAGAAATTGAAATGATTAATTTTAATTTCTGTTACGGGTGTAAGTGTTACCTATATGTACAATAAGTATGTATTTAAAAGTATATAAGTAGTTGATCAGTTATCTAGCACCCATAACACAAGCTTTTCTTACTTTGGTGCTAGATGGCGCTGTGTGAATTGTCCAAGGATATTTATAAATAATAATTATTTATTTTTAGAGACTTTTTACCTCACAGACAAACCATGAACATGGTTTTGTAAGAAAATGTTATAAGATATTAATGTAAAGTTGTGAACTAATAAGAAAATAATAATAACTGTTACCAACTGTTACCACGACGGAACGGAGATGGCATAATATGTATTATATGTATTTAGGGTGAGAGGTTGTGTGTTTGTTTGTGCAATTCAATGCAATTCAAAGCTTTTACAAACGTCAAAATGGCGGAGACACAAAAATGTATGAAGCCTCGGGGAAAATGTACACACATCTACTTACGAAACGAGTGACGGACTGCTCTTTCGAACTCCTTCTCCAAGCCAAGCGTTAATCTCAGTTCCACGCTAGCAACACAGTGCAACGTAAACATTGGGAAGTCAAAAACAAACGGAACACCGATCCCTAACTACCTCTTGACTTGGAAAGAAACAATTTTTTCAATCGGCCAACTTTTACGACGCCAGCAGTAAGTACGGATTTACAGCGAGAGACCCGCCTTCCCAACTTAGGAAATTTCACTTAAGAAACAAAAGTACTCTAATAAAAGAAGAACAATCATAAAAAGAGAGATGTAAGAACGCTCTTCCTTAAAAAATGGCATCAGCCGCATAGCTCTGAATCCCAGACTGTCCATAAACAGAGTTCTGACGCACACGTAGCCTACCTATCAAATGCTGAATGTCCCTATAAAAAGGTATATAGAGAATTGTCAAGATTCCCCAAGTCATACACATAGCTTAATAATGAATCAGAAATTACTTTAAAGATAAACACAAAATTTCATACAAAATGACGATAAACGTGTTGCTGATGTCCATAGGCGGCGGTGACCTCTTTCCATCAGGTGGCCCGCTTGCCTGTTTGTCTGCCGTAAAACATAAAAAATCTTAAATGTGTTTAAGAATTAGGTGCAAGCTGGGCTAAATTAACGTAACTTTAAACATAATAAAATAACAAAAATTCCCAGAAAGCTATTTTAATAGAAGTGGATCTATAACAAAGGTCCAGTATTTCACAGTGGGGCTTACCTAGGAAATTGTTGAACGCGAAAGGAAATTAATCAAGACTCTTCTAATGTGGCGGTTTAAAAATTCAATTTGCCCGCGGCGCCGGCCGCTAGATAACCCCAGACTAATCCCGCCATTACTACTCACCTCGCGCTGATTATACTCTCCTGGAAAATGTGGAAAACTTTTTTGTGCTACTGCCTGGGAATTTAATTCTAGAAGAGTTCCCGTCACTGTGCCTTTTCGTGCGGTGATTTTCTGTTTTTTTTGCGCAAATACTGTTTAGTTTATATTATCAATGGAGAGTGGAAAACTGCTCGCAAACCTGTAAAGAATAAAATACGGAGGTGATCATATATCACCTGAAGTATTAGAAAACAAAACGAATTTTACGGTAAATTATTGTCTGTTTACCGTAGCGGATGGCGAGCGTGAGAGCGTAAACGTGTAATCATCATTTTTGTGTTAAACTTAGTTGGTCTGGGATCCGCCCTCCAACTTCGACATCATGGGTGGTGTGTTTGTTGGAACGCATATCATCCTTAACGACGTCAAGCCATCGCATCTTGGGCCGGCCCTATTTTCCCATGCCTGCGGATATGGCATGATCAAACACATGTTCCCTACGTAATCGTGGCCATACCATCGAGCACGGCACTCTAGCAGCTTGTCTGCGATGTCACGGACGCCAAGGCAACAGCAAATATGGATGTTTCGGACGCGATCTCTACATGCACGAAACTCCACACATCCACCCCTACATTTTTATTTCATTCTACCTGCTTATACCGCTCCAGTTTCAAGTCTCGCAATATTTCAAAGGGCAGATCAAATGATTGTCATATAGACCTGTCTTTTCTTCTTACTGGTATTTTATGATCTCTAATGACACCCGTCTCTCCTGCCATTACGTCCAAGACGCGAGCTTAACTTTATACTCATAAAATATGTATTGTAAATTTATTGATTTGTTTTGACTATTTTATATTTGCAGGCAAAATGTCTTACAATATTCACTTTCATAATACCACTGAGGATTTTGTTCGTTACGTTTTACTACTGTAGGTATTAGGTACTTGAAAGTGGCCAATTAATTGAGTGAGTAGCTAAATTCACCGAGAGTTTAGAAGTGTTCCTTACTTTTATATCTTTCTATGAAACATATTATTATAGCTGACTAGTGGACCCTGTGCGACTTCGTTTGCAGACCTTCCTACTGTGACGGTCCCACCTAAGCTCCAATAATAAATAGGTACGATAATCAGATTTACGTATTATTCCATTCACAGATAAATAGGTACACTCATGTAGTCTAACTAAATACCTAAGTAGTAAAAACATTAAAGCGTCGACATTGGGTATAGGTAAGTACCTAGAAAGACATACAACACCTAAAACAATTCCCTACTAACAATATACCTAAAACTGGTACCTACCAACTGTCGGGAGATTGGCATCAATACTTACCTATAGTAAAATATGTAGGGACATTTTAAAATATATTATCCAAATAAAAATGAAAGGAAATGACTATACTCCGCAATTTGATACCTACTTGGATACAGATATCTGAGTACAAGCTATTCACGCCCTTAATGCCTACTAGTAAGGCCCATTTTCCGCTAGAAGCAAGCGTCGAGATAAGTCGGTATTCAGAAGGCAAAACTAATATCAACCTTATTTTATTATTGCTAGAGCGTAAGTTCCATCGGCATCGAGAGATTGTGCCTTGAAAATTTCATGTTTCCTGTGAAACAGAAATCCTTTAGTGAAATATCGACCTTATCACATTATCAATAAAGCATACTTTCAATCGCCACTTGGAATGTAGCGTTTCAAGTGAAATATACCTACGATGATCGCGTGAAATTTTATCTGACAATGAAGAATCGACCTTGTTGGTGAGGAATATAGGTTGTTTTCGATCGTCACGGGAAGTTTATAGTTTCACATGAAATATACCTACCAAGATCCTGGGAAACAGTTTCACGTAAAACATACCTACTATGATCCTGTGAAACAGTTTCGCGTGAAATATACCTACCATGATCCTGGGAAACAGTTTCATGTGAAACATACCTATTGGGATCCTGTGAAACGGTTTCACATGAAGCATACCTACGATGATCCTGTGAAACATGCCTACGTTGATCCTGTGAAATAGTTTCTTGTGAAACATACCTACTGCGATCGCAGGAAATTGTGCTTGTTTCATGAGAACAGTTTCAGAAGAAACAATTGAGAGGTTATAAAAGGGCCTGGAGACGGGGATTCGAGGTTACTCAGGGCGCACTTTTGAATTAGGTTGTTGGAGTTGTTGAAACGCTGCTGGATCAGCCTGGGGTCGCGAATTCCTTTCGGGGGAGACTTCTGGTTGAGTCGAGACTACGAGTGGTGTTATACGAGAAGTTCAAGACGCCTTAGTTATCGTTCGAATTAGAATCAGTGTTACGATAAATAATATACAGGTACGTGAGTGTACTGGAACAGTGATAAGATTCTAATAAGTTTGTTTGTTTCAGGTGGAGTAGTTGATGCTTTTCTTTAGGTTCCTGGTGCCGCCCTTGTCTTTTAAGGGCGGATCTGAATGGATTTCAGACAACCATTCGGGCAAGTGACTCCTACGATCCCATTATTTGGTTTTAAGATATTAGTTTCTTACTATGGGACTAGCGCTCGCTTGTACCTAAAGTCTGGCGTGGGTCTAAGGTTTCGAGTAAGAGCTGGCCATGGAAACATGGTACGCCGCTTGGGCGGGTCAGACCGCTTCTCGCTAAACAGTACCCTGCTCGAATACTGATGACTCATGATCCAATACACATCTTCCGAGGATCCTCCCCAGACAGAGTGGACCCTCGGACTTGCCAGGTACACATTCCATCAGCACGCTCCGGAGGAGTTCTGTTGGAAGGTTAGACATACACTTTTTGGACTATGGAATCTCACTATGCCTTGATGTGACCACTGGTGCTTTTCCACTCCAAACTGGTTAGGGAATGTAGGATAGTATAGTCATTAGACACATGCTTAGGGGAGAGAAGACAACAGAAATTCGGTCTTTTCTCCGTCACTTAGGCAGGGACACATACATACACATCAATTAAAATTATAAATTTTATTTTGACACATTTGCAATTACAAGGAATAGATTCAAGCTTCATATTTGGGACAAGCTAGCTAGACTAGGTATGTTAGGATTATCCTTAGGAATCAAAGTATGGTTGTAACAATTGTTAAAATGAATAAACAGTAAAGATTAAAATAACAATAACAGAGATAAGAAAGATAAACAAAAAGAGTACAAAATACAACTTAAAACTTCAATATTTAGTAACATTAATAATAATCCAATATAAACACGCTACAAATAAAATATACTGACTTTTAATTCTCAAATATTATTAAATTTCAAAATTGAGTTAAACCCTCGCAGAAACAATATCTATTATACTAGAGAATTCTAGATTTAAACCAGTGAGGGGCGAGCCTTTAACAATACAATTCTGAGTTAACATTAGGTATATAGTTCAACTTAGTATTCAATCAGTAAATTCATAACGAAGGATTTCTGATGTCTATTCCACAAAATATTTGACTATACTAGGAAATACTTAACAAAATGTAAAGTCTTCATCGGTAAAATATTAGTATCATAATAAAGACAGCTTAAGTAGAACTTGTTTCAGCTATGATTACACCACCAGTAGGAATTCAGCAGCCCGTTGCACTCCTAGCTCAAAGCAATCTGAAAGACAATATGATCTATTAGAATTTAAATCAGTTTACCAAACACTACTACTGAATGGTAGGCTCATCTTGGTGGAGATAAGAGATAAGATACTGTCCAAAGTTATTAAAATAGGATAGGGCATAAACTAGACTAACCAGGGCCTGCTTAGGGTAGGAATGTGAAGGGGCGACAATACAACTTGTGTACAGTTAGAGTTTGGTTATGTAGCATAAAATTAAACAGTTAATTTACCTACCCTTGATTGTCCATGCGCAAAAATCCAAACTGATGTCATAATCAATATCGAATCCCCAGATGCCATAATTTAGAGATCCACACTAGCTCGAAACTAGTTACTGCCACAGACTGACAGATCTCATACCAATTGCCTGAAATAAACGAGAATTACAGTTAATAAAACAATACGTCATAACCATAATAGTAATAGGTCTAGTATTAGGTTAGAATCATGGAGGGCAACAATATTACATTAAACAGAAATGAAGTAGGCTCCCATTTACTGGCCGGGTATTCACATTAGGTATTCTCAAATAAAGAACTAGCTTGTACATGATGAGGCCCGCGACCATACCCGGGTTTGGCCCCATTGTTCGCACTATAGACTCCTAGGCATTATTACCAAAATAGGTATTAAGTTTTAACTTACCCCGGAAGACTAGGATATCGCCTCAACACCATTATACTACTGTTTGATTATATTCTGTTGCACCATACTTTATTTACTAAAATATCAAATAAGCACAAAGGGTGTTGGTCCGCGCATCTTACAATTTCTTTAGATCACTTTCACAATAATTTCGCCATTGGAAAAAACAGTGATTGAATTGTCACCGACTTGTTCATAACCTGAAAAAAAACAGAAAGTAGTCAATTAGTAATTTTACAGCGAAATCTGAACATAACGTGCACGCCTAAATAAATCGTGAGATTGTACCTACTGAGATAAATATGGCGGCGCGGTACTCGTTTTGTTGATTTTATGGGTGGTATTGAGCCGACAGTGACCACTCTCAATTATACACCAAGTCCACAACAAGCACAAAAATCATTCCACTAAATAGCATTGGGAAACGTTTCACAATTCATTTTGTAGCCATAACACCGTATCTGGGAGGAGAACTTTAATCGGGTTAGACATGGCGCGCGGGAGTCTTTGTTTCGTTATAGGTACTTACCCGACTTCCGATTCCAATGAGAACTGTGATTGGCTGACACTTATCGAGTAATTACTCATTTAATGTGAAGATTAACCTAGGGACTCCATTATAGATTGAATTGATTGTAAATGTAGGCTGTATTTATGTAATTTTAATAATGAAACAAAATATCTATATCAAAACTTAGGATCGAATTTAAAAGAAAGCAGGCTAATGTGGTTCAACCAGCGGCTACTAGTTGGCGCTAGCAGTACAGCCCGTTGTTTATTCTATAACTAAATTAAGGAGTACTCTAAAACAATTGTATGAACTGTTACAAAACACTAACTGACCCTGCCTAGATTGAAACCGAATTCACTAGAATTGTAAATTAAATCTAAATGTATTATTTCACCCTATCGATTGGCGGCGCCATCTGTGAGGCTCATTGGGAACCCGCTAGATACGATCTAATCGATGACCACGATACTAACAGTTTTCCATCTAAAAACATTTGCTATCTCTCAATAGGTAGCGCCTCGAGAAACTTAGTAACTGGATTTGGGATGATGCGTTTAATCATTTCGGGTGCAGCATTTGATTGAGTTGTTGGTATTGGTTCTACGATATGAATTCCTTGAATAACTTGTATTTAGGATTTGAATATAAAATTACTGATTAATGAATGCGCTTAGGTTCCTACTACAGAACTAAAAAATGAGATTGTATTCGGATAGCAAAGATAGACCGGTTTAATACTATGATATGGTGGACAGCAAATATTATACTTGAGACTTGATTATAATACTCTATTTTGTGTTGTTTGACTCTTCATATGTATATGATTTGCGAGTATGTAAAAGTGTCCTCAGACTGGAATCGCGTTCGACGCCGTCCGCATCTGTGGCGATTCACTGAGTGTTAGTGGTGCTTGGAGATAATCAAAAGGTAGAATAAAGCTGCATCTGGGACTCTCTGGTTGACCGATATCGAAGATCTTAGAAGGGAGAGCGCAGCTGATAGCTATTCGGACGAGTTGTTGTTTCGTGATGTTGAAAGGCTTCGGCCTTATACAATGGGAAGCTGCAAGACTGTCTGAATCACGTAACTCATGCGAAACCGTTTTAAAATCATTAGATTGAGGACCCTCGGGGAGCCGTTGGTGTAGCAGTTGTACCTGGCTTGACCCTCCACAAATCGCTTCCTTACTTCGTGAATGTCCACCTATATGCGAAAGAGCTGACTCCGGCACTTTGGTCTGTGCATTGGATGTAGTCGCAAATTGTATACATACCCACGGAGGATCAAACAGGTTTTAACTTATCATAAATCACTGGTCAGACCTTGGAAGGCGGACCCTACAGGAGCTTCCTGTCCTGACCTCAATATTACTTGCTTCATATACATTGCTACTATTGGATTCACAACCACCAAGGAATTTCTACACGAATAATCTACCAATGATGGCTAAGCCATTAATGCTACATGTGCAACATGGTTGCTACCTATCTCTGCGATCCGGATTTCAATAAATTATAACAGGGTTGATATTTTCCCCAATATTCACATATCATGGCAAGGCCATTGGAATTGAAACAACACCATTGATCTATGGAACATATCCAAATATTACTACTCCTGATGACATCACCGCCAGTAATTGGCCATATTTACATGTGTTTGGAGCACTCTCTCCCTGGACTACCTGCTGATACTACATTATGCTACCTATATCTGTGCCGCGGAATTCGGGCCCTGTATCGTCGCCACGAGGAAACACAGCCCAAGTATTCGCCTTAAATGTTTGGGTTGCCACAACTACATCGACGAGTCTATACATATACCTGCACCCTGCATTGCGTTTGAGTAAGCTGATGTTTTCCAAGTGAGTTTTATTATGCCCAGGAGTACGTTCTTGCACAAGATCTACTTACCTACAACGAGACGATGTGGAGAGTTCGTGGAGAGAGCTACAAGCTTTTGGATCTACTTTATACATTTATCACCTGGATATGGTCTTGGAGACACTGGATTGTTCATATTGTCCTCTCAAGTCACTTCATAACTCAAAAACAACCTGACTCTGACGATTATGACTTACCTCTTTGTACCCTCTTTTTCAATATAAAGTAAAAGGCATTGTTGGGCGGATTGGAGTTTTAAAAAGATGTCTTTGGCTGCTCCAAACGGAATCTTGCGGAGAGATATCATATCCTCACTGAGGCTGACCTATAGAGGATATGATAAGCCAGTGTAATGGCTGGGGCAAGATTCACTCTCCCAATCCCCTATTTTTTTTATAATATGGAGAGTCCCTAAAATCCCCTTTAGTATCAACATTCCCCTTGAGCATACGACAACTACTTTATAAATACACCAAATCTTATATTTATCTTCTATCTGGTAATCATTTATCCTAACAAATCATAATAACCTGTTTGTCTTCCAACTCTAAAAGTCTTGGGTTACCACAAACACAACGTAGGAATAACTAGACGATCACGAGGCCATAGTAATGTCAGGAATGTACGAATACGCGTTAGGTAATAAATAGATGAGAGAGTAGAGTTATTTATTTATTTAGTATAGTGTGAAATCAGTAGAAGGGGGAGGTACAATATGGGTTAGCCGTGACCAGGATTTATCACCATCACCTTCATCTTCACCATATTCTTCATCATCACCAACTTCACTTTACTATTTAAGCACAAATTGAAATTACTAATATAATTTTAGGTCAGGATAGGTGGCTTTCATCGTGATAGCCACAATTTGTTGTACGTGTAATGGAAAGAGTCGGAAGTATCAAACGGGTTATTCAACAAAGTATAAACAAAACATGCAAATTTACTTACCTTGTGAAGTAAGTTACCGAATGAGGTAATCGAGTAAACTTAGTGTTAGCTTATTAAAACTGAGTATAACGGAAACTTCATAAAACATTTATTAGGGGTGTTAAAAAAAAAAAAAAAAAAAAAAAAATAATAATAATAAAAAAATAAAAAAGTAATAAAAAAAAAAAATTCTAACTCATTACATGTTCTACGTATTTGTACCGTAATTTTAAGCAGGCGCTGTGGGTTTCGGTAGGTGTGCTGGGAAAATGTTCAACTCGTGAACGTAGGACCTGAGATCAAATCTCTCTTGGTGACATTTTGGCTTTGTTGTTTTTTTATACTTGATTTATTTTTGTGCAGTTTACTGTAACCAATCGAGTGCACCCGCCGCAGTGTAGTGTAGGAAATGTTTACTTGGAATTTAAAACACTTGTCGGTCATAGTTATTAAAGCATATTATATATATTGTTTTAAGGTTTAAGCATAGATATGTCACTTATTAGCAGTGAAATGGTACTGTCCGAAAGGTCTTTACGAAAGGTTTGCTGCACGATCAAAATTTGTTAATTTTTATAGGTTTAAACATAATGTTATGAACAACTAACACTGTCACTACTATGATACATTATTATAAATCAAATGGCAATTGAATCAATAGTTAAATGTATCTATTTTAATTAAATTATAAGAAATCGATCAGAGATCGATATTATACGCCATCTAGTGGCAGAAAGAGGAAATATCTTAGTTCGTGCAGTGGTGTCAAACGTATTAGTTCACATAAAAATAGGTAGATGTCAGTGTAAATACTATGATGCAAGTACAGTCATCTGCAGAAATTTTTTTATCTGCGTTTCTGTTGTAAAATTTATTATATCTGTGGGAAAATAATGATTTCGTAGTTTGGCCGAACTTTAAGGACTAGGTAGGTAGTTTAATTAGTAATGGTTATACCTTCCACACAAATGACATAGGGGCGTGAATTTACCAATGCTTTTCTAAGTAGATAGGTATGTTAGAGATATCACCGTCGTTACCAATTTATAGTATAGTGTGAAATCAAAGTACCTAGGTAAAACAAATTCAATCAGCTTGCTTGCAAATACCGTGCCAAATTGCTTGTCACGGTATACCTATCTATGTGTTGGTCTTTACTCAGGAAGAAGAATTTAGTTTACATATTTTGTCGGGAGGTTTGTGATTGCATTGTATAGCCATAACAAGTTTGACCTTCTGGTTCAGGCGGTTTTAGAGTTGTGGGGTTGTCGGCACTTTGGGATTCATTGATTAATTGCAGGGCTCTAAAAATTAAACAGGGTAATTCCATATGTGACCGACTCTACACTTGACCCAACTTTCGTTATATTTTGCATTGTTATACAAATACCACTAGTTTTATAGTATCAATTAGTTGTGTCTATAGGCTACCCTTAAATTATACATCTGTGATAATAAATGTGCGTTGAAACAGTTAAACATGGTTAAAAAAAAAAAAAAAAGGGTGACGGACGCTACATACAAAAGGACGTCGTATTTTAAACTTCAGAAATCTTCCTCAGTGCAAGCTTTACAATTGTAAATTTTATTTATAGTTGAAGTAAATGAGGCAAATGATAGGGATGTGTTAGAATGGAAAGCCTTATATTTATAGAAGCTGTTTTATTAGAAAATAATTGGTGACAGACTCTACACTGTGACCGACACTACCAAAATGTTTCAAGCCGTCAAAGATAAATTAACAGAGATAATAAATTCCTATGCGGTCATCGTGTTCGTAGTTCAGTCCAATATGAAAATTAACTTTTTAATAATGTAGAATGTGAAAAAAAAAAAAAGTTAGAGTTAGAGAAAATTCTGTTTATTTTGTGACGGACTCTACAACTCATCATCGTAGTCTCATCAACAACTATTTATTTGTAAGTCGTTACGTATAGCGCTGTATGTAGCAAGTCATTACCATAATTCTAAATACTGTCAAAATATAATCAAAGCTCCACTATAAAATGCGCTATCACCTGAAGCCCGCGACGCCTTAATGAAATAACAGTATAGCGTTTAATCTAAATATTTACGTTTCCAGTGTGACAACTTAAAATACTAAAGTGGTATTTTTACAACAAAAAACACGATTTATATTTCTTCAATTACGGTAGACTTTTACGTGTAATTACCCAAAAGATACTTACTACTTCTCAAAATTGGAACTACAGTAAAAAGGAAAAATATATATAAAATAAAAATCATATTAGAAACAATAATATCGAATGTTGTAAATAGTTACTTACCTAATCGAATTTTTATCCTAAACTTCTTTTATCATAAAAATTCAGGGGCGGATGTGACGGTCCCACCTAAGCTCCAATAATAAATAGGTACGATAATCAGATTTACGTATTATTCCATTCACAGATAAATAGGTACACTCATGTAGTCTAACTAAATACCTAAGTAGTAAAAACATTAAAGCGTCGACATTGGGTATAGGTAAGTACCTAGAAAGACATACAACACCTAAAACAATTCCCTACTAACAATATACCTAAAACTGGTACCTACCAACTGTCGGGAGATTGGCATCAATACTTACCTATAGTAAAATATGTAGGGACATTTTAAAATATATTATCCAAATAAAAATGAAAGGAAATGACTATACTCCGCAATTTGATACCTACTTGGATACAGATATCTGAGTACAAGCTATTCACGCCCTTAATGCCTACTAGTAAGGCCCATTTTCCGCTAGAAGCAAGCGTCGAGATAAGTCGGTATTCAGAAGGCAAAACTAATATCAACCTTATTTTATTATTGCTAGAGCGTAAGTTCCATCGGCATCGAGAGATTGTGCCTTGAAAATTTCATGTGTTTCCTGTGAAACAGAAATCCTTTAGTGAAATATCGACCTTATCACATTATCAATAAAGCATACTTTCAATCGCCACTTGGAATGTAGCGTTTCAAGTGAAATATACCTACGATGATCGCGTGAAATTTTATCTGACAATGAAGAATCGACCTTGTTGGTGAGGAATATAGGTTGTTTTCGATCGTCACGGGAAGTTTATAGTTTCACATGAAATATACCTACCAAGATCCTGGGAAACAGTTTCACGTAAAACATACCTACTATGATCCTGTGAAACAGTTTCGCGTGAAATATACCTACCATGATCCTGGGAAACAGTTTCATGTGAAACATACCTATTGGGATCCTGTGAAACGGTTTCACATGAAGCATACCTACGATGATCCTGTGAAACATGCCTACGTTGATCCTGTGAAATAGTTTCTTGTGAAACATACCTACTGCGATCGCAGGAAATTGTGCTTGTTTCATGAGAACAGTTTCAGAAGAAACAATTGAGAGGTTATAAAAGGGCCTGGAGACGGGGATTCGAGGTTACTCAGGGCGCACTTTTGAATTAGGTTGTTGGAGTTGTTGAAACGCTGCTGGATCAGCCTGGGGTCGCGAATTCCTTTCGGGGGAGACTTCTGGTTGAGTCGAGACTACGAGTGGTGTTATACGAGAAGTTCAAGACGCCTTAGTTATCGTTCGAATTAGAATCAGTGTTACGATAAATAATATACAGGTACGTGAGTGTACTGGAACAGTGATAAGATTCTAATAAGTTTGTTTGTTTCAGGTGGAGTAGTTGATGCTTTTCTTTAGGTTCCTGGTGCCGCCCTTGTCTTTTAAGGGCGGATCTGAATGGATTTCAGACAACCATTCGGGCAAGTGACTCCTACGATCCCATTATTTGGTTTTAAGATATTAGTTTCTTACTATGGGACTAGCGCTCGCTTGTACCTAAAGTCTGGCGTGGGTCTAAGGTTTCGAGTAAGAGCTGGCCATGGAAACATGGTACGCCGCTTGGGCGGGTCAGACCGCTTCTCGCTAAACAGTACCCTGCTCGAATACTGATGACTCATGATCCAATACACATCTTCCGAGGATCCTCCCCAGACAGAGTGGACCCTCGGACTTGCCAGGTACACATTCCATCAGCACGCTCCGGAGGAGTTCTGTTGGAAGGTTAGACATACACTTTTTGGACTATGGAATCTCACTATGCCTTGATGTGACCACTGGTGCTTTTCCACTCCAAACTGGTTAGGGAATGTAGGATAGTATAGTCATTAGACACATGCTTAGGGGAGAGAAGACAACAGAAATTCGGTCTTTTCTCCGTCACTTAGGCAGGGACACATACATACACATCAATTAAAATTATAAATTTTATTTTGACACATTTGCAATTACAAGGAATAGATTCAAGCTTCATATTTGGGACAAGCTAGCTAGACTAGGTATGTTAGGATTATCCTTAGGAATCAAAGTATGGTTGTAACAATTGTTAAAATGAATAAACAGTAAAGATTAAAATAACAATAACAGAGATAAGAAAGATAAACAAAAAGAGTACAAAATACAACTTAAAACTTCAATATTTAGTAACATTAATAATAATCCAATATAAACACGCTACAAATAAAATATACTGACTTTTAATTCTCAAATATTATTAAATTTCAAAATTGAGTTAAACCCTCGCAGAAACAATATCTATTATACTAGAGAATTCTAGATTTAAACCAGTGAGGGGCGAGCCTTTAACAATACAATTCTGAGTTAACATTAGGTATATAGTTCAACTTAGTATTCAATCAGTAAATTCATAACGAAGGATTTCTGATGTCTATTCCACAAAATATTTGACTATACTAGGAAATACTTAACAAAATGTAAAGTCTTCATCGGTAAAATATTAGTATCATAATAAAGACAGCTTAAGTAGAACTTGTTTCAGCTATGATTACACCACCAGTAGGAATTCAGCAGCCCGTTGCACTCCTAGCTCAAAGCAATCTGAAAGACAATATGATCTATTAGAATTTAAATCAGTTTACCAAACACTACTACTGAATGGTAGGCTCATCTTGGTGGAGATAAGAGATAAGATACTGTCCAAAGTTATTAAAATAGGATAGGGCATAAACTAGACTAACCAGGGCCTGCTTAGGGTAGGAATGTGAAGGGGCGACAATACAACTTGTGTACAGTTAGAGTTTGGTTATGTAGCATAAAATTAAACAGTTAATTTACCTACCCTTGATTGTCCATGCGCAAAAATCCAAACTGATGTCATAATCAATATCGAATCCCCAGATGCCATAATTTAGAGATCCACACTAGCTCGAAACTAGTTACTGCCACAGACTGACAGATCTCATACCAATTGCCTGAAATAAACGAGAATTACAGTTAATAAAACAATACGTCATAACCATAATAGTAATAGGTCTAGTATTAGGTTAGAATCATGGAGGGCAACAATATTACATTAAACAGAAATGAAGTAGGCTCCCATTTACTGGCCGGGTATTCACATTAGGTATTCTCAAATAAAGAACTAGCTTGTACATGATGAGGCCCGCGACCATACCCGGGTTTGGCCCCATTGTTCGCACTATAGACTCCTAGGCATTATTACCAAAATAGGTATTAAGTTTTAACTTACCCCGGAAGACTAGGATATCGCCTCAACACCATTATACTACTGTTTGATTATATTCTGTTGCACCATACTTTATTTACTAAAATATCAAATAAGCACAAAGGGTGTTGGTCCGCGCATCTTACAATTTCTTTAGATCACTTTCACAATAATTTCGCCATTGGAAAAAACAGTGATTGAATTGTCACCGACTTGTTCATAACCTGAAAAAAAACAGAAAGTAGTCAATTAGTAATTTTACAGCGAAATCTGAACATAACGTGCACGCCTAAATAAATCGTGAGATTGTACCTACTGAGATAAATATGGCGGCGCGGTACTCGTTTTGTTGATTTTATGGGTGGTATTGAGCCGACAGTGACCACTCTCAATTATACACCAAGTCCACAACAAGCACAAAAATCATTCCACTAAATAGCATTGGGAAACGTTTCACAATTCATTTTGTAGCCATAACACCGTATCTGGGAGGAGAACTTTAATCGGGTTAGACATGGCGCGCGGGAGTCTTTGTTTCGTTATAGGTACTTACCCGACTTCCGATTCCAATGAGAACTGTGATTGGCTGACACTTATCGAGTAATTACTCATTTAATGTGAAGATTAACCTAGGGACTCCATTATAGATTGAATTGATTGTAAATGTAGGCTGTATTTATGTAATTTTAATAATGAAACAAAATATCTATATCAAAACTTAGGATCGAATTTAAAAGAAAGCAGGCTAATGTGGTTCAACCAGCGGCTACTAGTTGGCGCTAGCAGTACAGCCCGTTGTTTATTCTATAACTAAATTAAGGAGTACTCTAAAACAATTGTATGAACTGTTACAAAACACTAACTGACCCTGCCTAGATTGAAACCGAATTCACTAGAATTGTAAATTAAATCTAAATGTATTATTTCACCCTATCGATTGGCGGCGCCATCTGTGAGGCTCATTGGGAACCCGCTAGATACGATCTAATCGATGACCACGATACTAACAGTTTTCCATCTAAAAACATTTGCTATCTCTCAATAGGTAGCGCCTCGAGAAACTTAGTAACTGGATTTGGGATGATGCGTTTAATCATTTCGGGTGCAGCATTTGATTGAGTTGTTGGTATTGGTTCTACGATATGAATTCCTTGAATAACTTGTATTTAGGATTTGAATATAAAATTACTGATTAATGAATGCGCTTAGGTTCCTACTACAGAACTAAAAAATGAGATTGTATTCGGATAGCAAAGATAGACCGGTTTAATACTATGATATGGTGGACAGCAAATATTATACTTGAGACTTGATTATAATACTCTATTTTGTGTTGTTTGACTCTTCATATGTATATGATTTGCGAGTATGTAAAAGTGTCCTCAGACTGGAATCGCGTTCGACGCCGTCCGCATCTGTGGCGATTCACTGAGTGTTAGTGGTGCTTGGAGATAATCAAAAGGTAGAATAAAGCTGCATCTGGGACTCTCTGGTTGACCGATATCGAAGATCTTAGAAGGGAGAGCGCAGCTGATAGCTATTCGGACGAGTTGTTGTTTCGTGATGTTGAAAGGCTTCGGCCTTATACAATGGGAAGCTGCAAGACTGTCTGAATCACGTAACTCATGCGAAACCGTTTTAAAATCATTAGATTGAGGACCCTCGGGGAGCCGTTGGTGTAGCAGTTGTACCTGGCTTGACCCTCCACAAATCGCTTCCTTACTTCGTGAATGTCCACCTATATGCGAAAGAGCTGACTCCGGCACTTTGGTCTGTGCATTGGATGTAGTCGCAAATTGTATACATACCCACGGAGGATCAAACAGGTTTTAACTTATCATAAATCACTGGTCAGACCTTGGAAGGCGGACCCTACAGGAGCTTCCTGTCCTGACCTCAATATTACTTGCTTCATATACATTGCTACTATTGGATTCACAACCACCAAGGAATTTCTACACGAATAATCTACCAATGATGGCTAAGCCATTAATGCTACATGTGCAACATGGTTGCTACCTATCTCTGCGATCCGGATTTCAATAAATTATAACAGGGTTGATATTTTCCCCAATATTCACATATCATGGCAAGGCCATTGGAATTGAAACAACACCATTGATCTATGGAACATATCCAAATATTACTACTCCTGATGACATCACCGCCAGTAATTGGCCATATTTACATGTGTTTGGAGCACTCTCTCCCTGGACTACCTGCTGATACTACATTATGCTACCTATATCTGTGCCGCGGAATTCGGGCCCTGTATCGTCGCCACGAGGAAACACAGCCCAAGTATTCGCCTTAAATGTTTGGGTTGCCACAACTACATCGACGAGTCTATACATATACCTGCACCCTGCATTGCGTTTGAGTAAGCTGATGTTTTCCAAGTGAGTTTTATTATGCCCAGGAGTACGTTCTTGCACAAGATCTACTTACCTACAACGAGACGATGTGGAGAGTTCGTGGAGAGAGCTACAAGCTTTTGGATCTACTTTATACATTTATCACCTGGATATGGTCTTGGAGACACTGGATTGTTCATATTGTCCTCTCAAGTCACTTCATAACTCAAAAACAACCTGACTCTGACGATTATGACTTACCTCTTTGTACCCTCTTTTTCAATATAAAGTAAAAGGCATTGTTGGGCGGATTGGAGTTTTAAAAAGATGTATTTGGCTGCTCCAAACGGAATCTTGCGGAGAGATATCATATCCTCACTGAGGCTGACCTATAGAGGATATGATAAGCCAGTGTAATGGCTGGGGCAAGATTCACTCTCCCAATCCCCTATTTTTTTTATAATATGGAGAGTCCCTAAAATCCCCTTTAGTATCAACATTCCCCTTGAGCATACGACAACTACTTTATAAATACACCAAATCTTATATTTATCTTCTATCTGGTAATCATTTATCCTAACAAATCATAATAACCTGTTTGTCTTCCAACTCTAAAAGTCTTGGGTTACCACAAACACAACGTAGGAATAACTAGACGATCACGAGGCCATAGTAATGTCAGGAATGTACGAATACGCGTTAGGTAATAAATAGATGAGAGAGTAGAGTTATTTATTTATTTAGTATAGTGTGAAATCAGTAGAAGGGGGAGGTACACTACCCTTTTTTTTCTTGCTTTCTCTTGAATCACTTTATCTGTTGTTGAAAACTGAATTAAAATCTGTTTTGTAGTTTAAAAGATCGGGACACATACACATCGGGACAGACGGCAGAAACCAACTTTGTTTTATACCATGTAAAAATATTTGACGACCTGAGTGGATCAGTTGGTTAACATGCACGTCTTGAAATGATCAATTTTAATATCTGTCACGGGTCTGGGTGTAGTATGTATAATAAGTATGTATATAAAAAAAGGTATATAAGTAGTTTATCAGTTATCTAACACCCGTGGCACAAGCTTTGCTTACTTTAGGCTAGATGGCGCTGTGTGAATTTGTCCCAGCATATATCTAGGCATAGATAGTTCAACTCAGTTGTGCGCGCGGCGCTATGTGTGCGTGCGCTTGTAAATATACAGCTTTCATTTATGTGGCAGTAACGCGACCACTTGGCGTGCCAATGGCGTGGCGTCATTGTGACGTGTCTGTATATGTACAAGGTTTACCCACACATAGGGCCGCGAGCACAACTGAGTTGAAATATCTATACTCCATTGTATTTAACGGTAAGCTTAACAAGAGCAACGCTAGATGGCGCTTTGCTTTTTATATTAACATTTATTTTACCACAAAAATAAATAAACGAACCCCAATTGGAAGCCTACCGGGAACTTTTAATTAAAACGCAAATAGCCGAATAAATCCGTCGCTATCATGCAATCGTAGTTACTGGCTGTTCAATAAAAGCGGACTACAACCGGCCACAGAGTAAATATTCAACAAGAGACTTCGTGTATCGGCCCCGGAGCTGCAGTTCGGTCGCTCTTCAATATACTGATATTGTTTTCGTGGCGCCGGAATCAAAACGTGTGCTTGCGGGTTTTATTGGGTGCCATTGTGGTTGCGTTGCACTTGTCGAGGTCCCAATACTGGGTTGGGGTGTTGCTTTTTTTATTTGACGTTATTCTGTTTTAAACAGACCGACCGTTTTTATAGACCATAGATATAGTATACCTAACACGTATAGACTTTACTGGGTATATGCGAATCGCTGCTAATGGCTAAAGCTGCTGGTATTTACAGTTATGTACCTACAATTATGTATATCACGTACACGCAATTTCAGACCCAATGGCCCTTATCATCACAGCCCATAACAGTCCACTGCAGGACTTAGGGCCTCTTCCATGAGTGGGCAGGTTGTTGCCATAATATCCACGCTTGGCAGGCGGGTTGGAGATCGCCGTATTGTGGCCCTATATCCTTTAAATTGATAATATTAATAACTCAGTTTCTTACCATTAAATTGCAAATTCCGTCTATTAATTTAGTTTTATTTGTTATTCTGTTACAACTGAAAGGTTGAAGTTTAGCCCTGGTTCAATAAAAAATATAATTAACCTGGTACATTCGTACTAACTGCATAGAGAACTTAGGCTACATAGAGTATGTTTAGCATATTATTTTGCCCCTATGTGTACCTAAAGCCTTATATTTGTTATATCATACCCACCATGGTTACATCAAAGTTGCATCTTCATTTCCGTCTGTTTACTGTCATATACATTTTCAAATGGCCTTCAATTCTCTCACAAAATGTGTCAATTGTAATTTAACTCGAATGCAATTTTAATCGAATCTAAATCGAACTCATCTATAACCGATTTCTAGTGCTCTCCATAGATTATTCCTTAATAAGATTTTTTGGTATACATATATTAAAACACCGATTTTCCCAACAAATAAGTTTGAATACTGAATCTGCCACAGCAAGTGTACAACGCACAAAGCTGCAAACAAAATTAATGACGCCTCCGTAAGGGAAGCGCCAAAGGCTGTCAAAGGAGGTCGTTATCGAAATGTGTTTTTAACATGACTCCCAAACGCCATTCAGAGCTGCCGACTTCGTCTTTCGATTCACCATTATGTCGCCCCATTTAGGGCCCGATTAATATAACAATGACTTATGCCGTCGCCGAGCAAAATATCGACGAGACTTCCTTTTGGACGCGATTCTTGTGGGAAATAAGAAATTGTGTAATAGCCAGCGTTTTAGGGGAATGAGTTCGTGACAATACGGTCGCCTAATGTGAGTGACTGCGATCGGGAATTTATTATGGTGCCGTACTATGTAGGTACGTACAGTAAATTTCATATTACCTTTCACCACAGAATATCTGGATATACCAACTTTCATTAAGTTTTAATAAGAACACATACATATAAACAGTGAATGCCATCGTTCATTCCCACTTCTGTCACAGTTCTACACGTAACCATAGTCAATAAACAATAATAAAGAGTTATAATCAATAACTTAGCCCGTGAACAATACCTTCTTGGAACCCGCAATAATAATTAATTTTAGTATGTATCATGGAGGCGTCAGCTCAGGATGTTAAGATAACGCACCTGTGGTTGCTCAAATGCCCATTTTTGTTAACTTTTAACATTAACGTCATCGTATATGATATGGACGGCCGTTAAGGCTGCCATTAAGTGGGCTGCCCGCATTTTCGTTTTAAAATTTATTTGTGAAAAACGCACGAAACGGAATAACGAACGAAAATATCGACAGTTTTTGCCAATTATCAACGTGACAAAAACATTGACAAAAGCTTTGTTTAAAGTAAGTGTTGCAAATGTAATGAGAGCAAAGCCACACTAACGTACGATCAAATTTTCAATTTGCACTGCCCATCGACTTAATGTTTGCATAAACATCCCGGCAGCGAAACGGCAAGTAAAGTGGGCATCGTAACTAGTAATTTTCGGGGGCACGATGGGAGAGAGAGCGCAGTGAAATTTTATGGATGGGACAGATGGAAACGTCACCACGGCGGGCCGGCCCCGGCGGTATAACATTTGGATTTATTCAGTCGTGAAATTAAACAAGCCCCGCTGCGCCCTCTATCACAATTTATGTTCTCACTAGATTGTAAAGGTCTAACGCCCGGAGGATCTCGGATTGTGCCCTCATTAATTGGGTAAGTCATGACCGGCGACGTATTCCGCCCTTGATTGTGGAGGGATTTCGGCGCGCAGCCATCTTTGGATTAGGTTCAGCGCGGCCGGCTGCCGTGCCAATGCGACTCTGTTAATATTGGAACAGTTATGTCTTTGTAATTAACAAGATCGAGCCGGATTATGATGTTCGTTAATTACTACTGTTCCCGTAATAGGGTTATATTTTGTCCAGTATCCGGTGTAGATCCAATAAATACAATATTGGACTATTAAGCTATTCCAGGTTTTGTCAGCGAATACGCTCGGTACCAATAGCCTTCAACGGACAATAAATCTAATAGGACGAGAATTTAGGACGTAATACTTTTTATGTTAGAATATAATAGAGATTCATCAGCCTTAATACCTTTACGAGATAATATTGAGCGAAACATTCGAAGCCTGAAATCGCATAAAACTCATAATCGGCTGGAAACCCACATCAATAGCACGTTAACCACGTATAAGTGTATTCATCGGTGAATAACTAGGTAATAATATCATAATAGGTATTGTTAACAAAAATGCCCATCCATTTACCTACACAGGAGTGAGTTGCGTACCCTCGTCAGTTCGCTGTGTATTATATACGTATAGGTATGAACAGTCTGTCATGAATTGGCTATCATGTATACCAAATGACGAGTTGCTGACATGTGTTTTGAGGTGCCTTTAATTCATACGAGTGAATGTGGTTAAGTCTGTTTTAAACATCTTATCATAGATACCTACAACAGTAGGTATACCGATGTCATGATATTTGAAACTGTATTCATGTTGTAATATTTGTCGTTTGTGTAGATTTAACAATAAATTGACCATGATGATTTATTGTTAGTACAGCAATAAATTATGGATGAAGAGTGTGAAATATAAGTACCTATATTTTAGATATTATCGAGATTTTGCTGTATATTAATAAATATTCATATATTCTGCGAAATTTTATATCGATACTTGTTTCAGACGAAATCTGAATTAAAAATTAATTAAGCCCGACCATTTATGTCTGTTAATGACATCTGCTAATGAAGTATATGAAATTGGTACATTAATATGGTATGTAATTAACATTTATTCGTATAAAATAAGTTTTTAGATTATTCGTACAAAATGTGTTTTTATACTATTCCAATTTCATAGAAATGCTAATTTAGAACATATTGGAGTTTAAGTTACTTGGTCGAGGATTAGCCGACTTTTTCTGTCGGTTAGGTTACATAGTATCAATCCATATAATTAAACTGTAATTCCAAGGTCCAATTTTTTTTAGTTCTATCGTTACGAAAAGTCGAAAGTTTGGGTTTCTACCGTACCGAACGTGCCAGGTTGTGTATAGGCCGACAAAATTTTGTGAGTCTACTAAATCTCTACTAACGCTGCAAAGTGGCATATTTGAATGAATGAAGGAATGAAAGAAATTTATTGATTAACAAGGACACCACATTACAACAATCACATAATTTAAAATAAACAATATAATATTTCTTGTACTCGATGACGTAATATACTACCTACGGTGCCCTCACAGTCTATATAGGCAGCGGTGACAACTTTCCATCAGGCAGCCCGTTTGCCTGGTTATCTAGCCACCGTACGCCATAAAAATAACAAAACCTTAAATGCCTGGGCAATTACTTTACAATTTTATCCACTTTCGTTTGTCAAAATATATGTACGTATCTATTAAATTCACAGTACGTAAGCGACGGGCCATAGAAACCGGCTTAAGCTGTCTACTGGTTTAACGTCAATAAACTTTAGTTTGTACCGCTTGTCCTTTGTGTATCACACTCTGCGCCTATTAAGGGGCGACGCTACATCATGATAAGGGTAATTCCAAGGGTCCCCGCCCCTCTATATTTTCATTACATCTGCTACATTGAACTCTTGTTTATGAATACTCCCACTTCTTTTCGTTTACTTTCTTTTGGGTGCGCAAACATTCCTCCCCTTCATTACTTGCTTGTAAACAGTTACTAAATTGTATCCCAATTGCGTTTTTCTTTATGTTCTATAGAACAGCTGTTAGACGGGTATGCGGTGCGGACGGAAAATTTATAGTGTTTGCTACTAGCGTTTGCCCGCGTCTTCGTCCGGTTGGTGCGTTTTTTTTAAAAACAAAAAAATAGTTTAAGTTGCTTGTTTCATTTACATAGTACATTAAACTTTAAATAGGAGCGTCAGTGGCCGAGCGGTTAGGGTATCCGACTCGTAAGCGAGAGGTACCGGGTTCGAATGCCGCTTCGGCCCAATGACTCTTTTCTGAGTTATGTACTTTGAAAACTAACCGATGCTCTTACGGTGTGGGAAACATCGTGATGAAACCTGCACATTCAGGCGACTGAATGTGTAACCATGATTCTATCTGGTCAGGTTCGACTGGTAGCAAGGTCACGGAGGTCAAATGGCAGTCGTTCCACTGCAATTACCTGATCTGCCAAATCCTGGACCATGGTCAAGGCGGACCCCGGGCCGTCGTGCGCGAGAGCACAACAGGCAACGGCAAGATGATTTTTTTTATTAAGCTTTCGATACGAACCGAAACCTTCTCAAACGCTGCGTAATACCTTTCTTACTCATAACTCACCTTACTCAACAGCACAGCTGAAACACAATCTAGTACTTTCAAGTTGTACAGGTACTAGAAACAGCACACAATGCCTAACGTGTACAAAAGTGGCATTAGCAAAGATTTATTCACGACAACATGGACCAACTAAACACGTACACAGAATAACAAACCAGCAAAGTACGCGGTATCTTCGTCGAGAAAGAGCGGGAAAGAAAGCAAGAAGAAAAAATATCATTGCTACACTCTGTGTTGAGAACAAACTACGAGCCAGGGCGACATTTATAGACGAGATTGTGTATTTATGTTCTTTTAATGGCTTCTCACATTACAGAGCCTTCGTAGCGCGCGAAACATGACAATTTGAGCTCGGCTGCATACTCTGCTCTGTTATGTATGCGTAATTTTGCTGTATTTATCACCATGTAAGTTTAGATATCAACTGTGATGTATGTGTGATGTAATAATGAGTAAATAAAGTTACCAGATGATAAGCAGTTACCATAGCATATACGTTTGCAGGATATCACCCGAGTATCGCCGACCTCAGAAACGTATTTTATCAATTTCCTCAAATACCACGTTCAGGCATAGAACGCACACTACCAAGCAGTAATAATCTTTAGATAGACGGCTGATCTCAATGCCGAAAAACGATTACGCCTTTTTATTTGGTAATATGAATTACATGTCAATCTGGTGGAGTACCTCCGTCTTACTGGTGGGGTAGGCAGAGATTATTCTTAAATTTTATTTTAAAATATTGGAAACTTATAATAACAGCGAATGATATAACATAAATTAACAGTGGCCATTGACAGAATTTCATCAACATACGAAATATGTCAAGAAATTTTAATGATTTTTATTTTAAAAGAGTTGTAAACTTAATATTTCATATTTATTTCTGCTGCCTGCCTGAAACGTACTCGTATCGCATGATCTCACGACCTAGTTTAAAAAATAAATAGCTTTTTATTTCTTAGGGTCCGTATTTCTGTAAACAAAACTCGCATGTAAAAGAGTATTTTATTAAACAAAAACACTGGACACGCAACGTTGTCGAGTTGGTAAGTGATAGCGAACGGATTTGAATTTACACTGGCCGCAAAAAATTGAACGATGAAAAGAAAAAGAAATCAGAATTACCAGTATATTTTTCTACCTCTAGCTTTCTCTCTTTTTCTGTAGCTGGATATTTCCATACAAAAGTCGGTAGTCGTCAAACGATGAATTTACACGCATTAAAAACCAACGTGACTAAGCAAATAATGTAGCATTTATTTTCTCGTAGCAAGTACGTGCTACGGCTTCCTGTAGACATTCTACGACAATCGTATGTACTTTAACTTTTAATGTCTACGACTCACGTTGCAGTTTTAAACCTCGAAGTGTATAATAAACTGTGACTTTACGTTATTTTCGAACATGTAACATTGTAGCTTTTGTTTCGCCTTTAGTTTTATACGGAGGTCAAATTCCACAGTTTAGATATGATGTACTTTTGTTGTATTTGCTACGGGGCATGTGAGTATATAGATATTAAAATAATATGAATTACATAATAGCCCAAAAAATTGAGCTGCGTTTTCTTTGTACAATGGCTCCCCTTAGCTTAGAACCTTAGTCTAGCGAGTCCGAATTCTAAGCCGAGTTCGATCGATAGTGCCGTCATGTAGGTACCAATGACTTTTCCGGAGTTCTGTACATTTGTGGAACACTAACCGATGCTCTCACGATGAAGTAAAACATCGTGAGCAGAACTATAGATACATTTAGGCGACAGAATGTGTAACCATGATCCAATCTGGTCAGGTTCCCCTGTTAACAGGGTCACGAAGGTCAGACGGCAGTTGCTCCATTGTAATTACCTGATTTGAAAAATCCTAGGTCATGGTCAAGGCGGACCCCGGACTAGACCCCAAGTTATGATTCGCACAATGTACAGGAAAGAAGCCCTCTCCGCACCATCTCCCAGAAATACCTCCAATCCTTATTAAACTAAACTTATAATTCAATAACGCTTAATCGAAATCACAGAGAAACAAACACAGACAGCCATTAAACACACAAAAAACTTAGCCACAAAGGATAACCTGCACGCCAAACAAAAACAACAGAAACACACGCCACGACAAAAACAAGGCATAAAACCCTCCAGAACACAGCCACGAGCAGTGTCAAGCGCTTTAAAACTTCGCTTATCAATCTCTTGTAGTTTGTTTAAAAAAAGCCTGATTTATAACCTCCTGTGGTGCGTAGGACACGCAACCAGGCGAGTGTTGCGTGATAGGACGCATTATTTTGTGAACGAGCCTTCGAAGCCTAGTTTCCCACTCTGGCGTGTTGTTGACACCAAACAGTTTTACATTTCGCACGACATCGTTTAGATTCGAAAGGTCTTAAGGCGGGGATCTACGGTTGTAGTGTTTGATGATAATGCATGTTCTAATTCTAAGTTTAGATTGATTTCATATTAAAAACAATACAATACCAAAAACAAATCTTAACTAATAAAACTAAACTAAATCAAAATATATATTAGATTATTTACAAAATATACAGACTCATCTAACTTAAAGCTAAACTAAATAAAAAAAATTTACAGATATCAGTCGATAAATAGCCCGCCTCTGACAGTACCTGGGGCAAAGGTGCCCATCACGCTCGCGGCATTGCCACGTTGAATGGCTATGGCTAACCTTTGCACCAGGTACGAGCCAGAGCGGGAATCACCCGATTTCTCCCTCAATCTTCGCCCTAACTCGCTCGCCATCGTCTTTGCCTCAGAGCCCCAACTGCCCATGGTCTCCACAGCGATGGGCACAAAATAATATTGTGCATCCAACGCCGCATATTTTTGATGTTTTTTATGCGCAGCGTCCTCCGCAGCAGCCGCTCGAGAGAGGACGGTATGACTCAGGTGACTCGGGGCAACAGTGCTGACGCAAGTAGCGTCCCATACGAGGCACTTACCTTTTTTCCACTTCACCAAAGTCATACCGTCCGGTCTTTTGCCATCGGATCTATTAAGGTGGCTCAAGCAGGCAAGGGACATCAGCTGACACTAGGGCTCTCCGAACTATATCGTTGAGAGCATGATGCCGTGGAAACCTCCCCGTGCAACGACGACAGCTCAAAGCGTGGTGGCCATCAGCCTCCACCATGGAGCCGTAGATGCATGTATGAGGTTCACACACCTTGCAGCCCAGCCGGAGAGCCAGCGCCACACGCAGTGAGCTGTCGTCTAGCAAAGTGCCCAGATGAGGCGACGGCAGGGCGTGCAACCATGCTCCCGATTCTGGTTGAGACACAGCCCGGAGTCTAGCCAGATCAGCTCCCGGGGCAACCTCCAACAACTGATCCCTGCTGCGCTTGGCCGAAACATGTTCTAATTATTTGTTTTTCTTATATTCTACTTCGATATGAGCGGTCAGGGCTACCCTCAAATAGTGCACGTAAATGTATGAGATGATATATGAAATAAATGTGGAAGAGGCAATAGGCGATAGTCTCTGCCTACCCCTATGGTATACGGGCATGAGTGTGTACGTATGTATGTATCAAGTTTGTAATTTTTTATGTAAACGAGTACTGTAGGTACGAGCATTACACGTGATATTGCGTTTTAATTACGATTTTAATTACATTCACAAACTGGAGTTCGGTTATGACACTGGCATTCGATACACCCCTTACACTCGTGGGTGTCGTACAAGGCGACTAATGTTTTCGAGGCAAAATATCTAAGAGTCTCCGTAGGCTGGGAAATGGGCGGCAGCATTTTCCATTGTTATATTTATAACACTGCGATCTCCAACCCGTCTGCCAAGCGTGGAGATTATGGGAATAACCTCCCCTTTCTTGGGAGAGGCCCTTAGTCCTGCAGTGAACTGTAATGGGCTGTGATGATGATGATGATTCGATACTAAGTCGAGGAAAAGCTGTCCGAGGTAGCTACAGTACTATTTCTATGAATGACTTCTCTATAATCAGTATTCAGTATTCATTTATTTCGTCAAGTTTTAGTTATATCGTAGCAAGAAATCGTATTCCAAACGAATTGGTTTGTAAGAGGCCGTAGGTCTGTCTAGTCTAATTGGGACGCCAATTAGACTAGACGGACCTACGACCCATTTTCTTGGTTTAAGATCGGATACAATGCCTTAGAAACACAATGCCTACTGAATTTGTATAATAAAATTATATATAAAGTAAATAAAGTTATATAAAGGTATATAAAGTTATACATAAGGAGTAGTGATAAAGGTATCCGATTCGCAAAGTGAGAGGTACCGGGTTTGAATCAAACTGCCGCCATGTATCAATGACTCTTTTCTGAGCTATGTACATTAGTTGAACACTAACCGATGCTCTAACGGTGAGAGAAAACATCGTGATGAAACCTGCACATTCTGGCGACTGAATGTGTAATCATGATCCAATCTGGTCAGGTTCCCCTAGAAGCTGGGTCACGGAGGTCAGATGGCAGTCGCTCCACTGTAATTACCTGATCTGCCAAATCCTGGTTTATGGTAACCTGGGTTATGGCGGACCCCAGGCTCTCGTACGCGAGAGCACAACCGAAACATTAACGCCAAGACGACGATGATGATGAAAATCGTGTATAGATAGTCAACTTAGTTATTCCACACCCGCGCCCGAATGCACCCGAATGCGCCCGAGCGGTACCTGCATTTCGTGCGCGTGAATCTGAGTTTGAGCTCGAGTAATGGATCTAGCGTAATGTAATCGCGGCCTCGCATGCTAGCGCACACAGTTAGCCCAAGCTCCACCGTCCTATTAATTTTTTACACTGCGACGTGTAATTATTCACTTACAGGCGCGCAGAAAGCGCAAGGGAAAAACAAAGGGGCGGCTATCGCGTGGAAGCGGCCGCTATCTTGATTCTGACTAAAATGTACCCAATCCCTCTAATTAAAAGTTTACGGCCACAACACGAGGGCCGCCCATGTTATTTATAAGGCTACAGGCCGAATGTCCCGCTCCGGGCCAAGTTCGGGTGATTCCCGTTGTCTATACGTGGATGGCATAACGGAATAATGTTAGCGATACTTACAAGTTATAGGCGGCGTTATTGCGATTCTAATAGTTAAAACGGCAGCTATATAGACTTTAGTGCTCACGAAACATAACATGGGAGTATGTAATTTGAAAAACGTGCTAAGAAGATAATTTGTGACCCGCAGTTGGTTGAGGCTAGGCTGCAGAGTCTCGAACATCGGCGTAGGGTTGCGCGTCTGTCGGTCTTCTACAGGTTACATTTCGGAGAGTGTGCGAAGCAGCTGCACGACCTCATTCCGCCGGCCCCTTTCCGCCATCGGGAGACGCGATCCGGGCGAGCGCTTCATCCTTATGTCGTGGATGTTCCAGCTATCCGCACGAGCCGCTTTGGCTCGACCTTTATAATGCGTACGGCTAAGGAGTGGAACGCGTTGCCTGCAAGTGTGTTTCCTGATCAATATAATCTGGATGCCTTCAAGGCTGGAGTGAATAGGCTGTTCCAAGACGGGCATGCTCCATCTTCGACCGCATCGTCACTTACCAACAGGTGAGATGGCGGTCAAATGCTTGCCTTGTAAAATATAAAAAAAAAAAAAAAAATGTTTTTAGGAGAATGTATGGCAGTTAATTTCATCTTCATTATAAGAGTGGCCAATCCTGGCTTCTGCCAGAGCTTCTGGGTCTGCCGTGGCACTTCATACCTGGGGATTCGGCAGCACGCAACCAAACTAGCGCAGGCAAGCTTCTTTAATCTTATCTGCTATGTCTCTCACGCCAAGACTGCCAGATAAATCTTTGTTACGCTCTCTATCATATAGCGTAAACATATTCGCGAATTCACGAACGTGCTTCGTCTAAACGTGCCTCGTGCTTGCAGCTATTGAGCATCACAGGCCAGTTGATACTGGACGCAACGTCAATTTTTATAGAAGTATAATTATAGAAACCAATAGTATTTGCGATTAGATGCCGCTTCGTTGTTAACGAAATCGCAACCTAGAAGAATTTCTCGTGGTCGATAGTGCTACTCGCTTCCGTAGTTTAAAAGTCACCCTACAAGTGACCCCTGAGTGTTGCCAAACTAATAGTTTTTTTTCCGGTGGTAGGTCTCGGCCGTGGCTGGGCCAAACTAAGCCGCACTGCCAAACGGCTTATGACGGCTCATCCAACTGAATTAAATAGTTTTTTTTATGCAAATATTTTCATTACATTTCATTTTAACTGCCATTTCCCTTATTTAATAGACAGATAGTTTATTCCATGGTAAATAATGTACATCGGTTAGCATTGGCTTCAGGTTTACTCATAACCATATCTGCAAACCGAACTAGACAATGAACCTTTACAGTCGACCTCTATATGTATAGACTGTATCTACACCTGACATCAGCTCAATAAAGTACCTGACTATCAATATAAAAACTCTACTCTACTATAAAGTAATACATCGTTCCCAAATGCCTCTTGTTCTCGTGTAAAACATTTCATTTCATTGCTGTGAGGCCGACAGCCGGAACTAGAGACGCGGATGACAAACGACCCTCGTTTCCTTTAGGGGCAATTAGGAACTGGGTATATTTTTAAACAAATAAAGAAACAACGCTCGAAATACTCACATGTGTGGGCGGTGAAATACAGACGAGTAAAATACAAGCCGTACGCAGGCGATTTGGTTTCAACGCCCTAAACTAGGTTGTCGTTCCGAAATAAATTGAAGGTTGATTTACAATTTTGTTTTAACCTTGAACTATTAAAAACTTGAGGTAAGTGCTTGTCTCGTATTTTTCATTAACTGCTTATTTATTTATTTATTTTTATTGAACTTTTATTGTGCACAATAAATAGTATACAAAATTGACTTACAGATAAGATCTCAACAGGTACAGCTTATTTCTAAAGAAATATCTTCCAGCCGACCAACACAAGAAAGAGGACAAAATCGAGACTCATCATCGGGTGTTTGTCAACTTGGAATAAAAAATCTCAAATTAATTTCTGTCAAGTACTTTTGAATACTCATAGATGAACTCTTTACACATTGTTAAGTACGTAGGTATAGTAGGTAGATGTTAATCATGTACACCGACTAGGTTGTCGGTAGTACCCAGGCGGACTCCTCAGGCTTTACAGAGTCCTACCACCTGATCCTATAATTACGTGTACAAAGCTAAAACTAGCCGATGTCCGTAAACAAACTAAATAAATAAACAAAACGTTTATTTTCTCCCAATAATTTGCAGTTCACAATTTACATCTTAATATTTATGGTAGACTGATACCTAAGCTAGGCAAGAAGCTTGTACTTCAGGTCACCAGGCCCCCACGCACTACTATTACCTAATATCTTGCTTGTAATATTATTGTAGGAAATAATATATTATAAATATATACAAACCTATATATTCGAAGTACCTACTTACGTATATACGTATAGGTACAATGAAGTGGCTGTTAATTTCTTTACCCTCCCATCGTAGCTACCTTCGTTTATACATCTACTTATATTAGCGCGCGCCCGGCAGCCTATCGCATAATTACAGTTATAATGGCTAAGGTTTATCGCTTCAGACGCAGTAAATAGCTAGAACTTGCGTGTCTTCGCGACTGATGGATGGACACTGTTTACAGAATTAAGTCGCTTACGCAGATCTACCGATCCGAATCCGAGAAAATGCTGTCTTAATGGCCTAGCCATAGCACAGTCAGCTCGGTCAGTAAAGTGAACGGATCCCCCTAGCATACATTAAATGTATGGTAGAGGGTGTTAAATGTATGTTTTTTTAATTAGGGCGGCCCGTTTACTCTGAAGGTGACTGTATTTTTATATCCCCGTCATGTCCATGCTTTCTAAGTTCGTCAAGTTTAAAGTACCGCGTTGCAAGAAACCCTACCGTCTACATTTTTTTCTATTCTATGCTGTAAGAAACGAGCTGACAGGCCACCTGATGGTAAGCGGTAACTGTCGCCCATTACATCTACGATACATGCGTTTAGGTTACAGGCAACAAAACAATTTGCTTGGCGGCAAAAATAGATAAGGCGGTGGTACTCACCCAGGCAGACACCACAGGCTTGACAGGGTCCTACAACCTGCCTGATAAAGTGTCCGGTAATTTTGCTGTTTTTTATGTCTTGAAAAGAAAATCACATTTGAGCAAAATGAACTGGTAATATGCATAATCCCTTTCCGTTGAAATGTATACAATGTACTGATTAATTACTTATTCATCACAATTCTTTTTTATAACTGTTAGCAATTAACCCCGAAAAGGGCAGTAAACTTTTAATACGGTTGCACGCGATGGTCATTACTTACATTGATTAAATCAGAGCTTCAAATGGACAGTGAACAAGTAAGACTACTAATTAAAAACATTTATTTTTCATTCATGGTATTACAACTCAGAATACGCACGGAATTCCATCAACAGTTGTGCAACGTACTTGAAATAAATGAAACAAAATGTAAAAAAAAGAGGTAAATTTTTTACAACATGCAAGTTCATTTCTGAGTTTTCGGAGAGACACGTAATCGATAGGTTTTCTTATTACGTTTCTCTCAGAAAACTCAGAAATAAAGATATCCATTGCAGTACTAAAGTCGCCGGCATAAAACTGCAGTGCCAATGTGCTCACACTGCTTGCAGACTGATGGGTGTTGGGGTTTGTAAATAACTAGCGTTTGTCTGCGGCTTGTCCAATTGTAGCCTATGTGCTACTCTTGGCTATAAGGTATATTATTCGAAATTTCATGATGATGCATCTGCACGACCTCAATACTTTCTGCCGGCCCCTTTTTGCCATCGGCATCGGCATCAGCGCTTCATCCTTATGTCGTGGATCTTACAGCTATCCGCACGAGCTGCTTTGGCTTGACTTTTATAATGCGTACGGCTAAGGAATGGAACACGTTACCTGCGAGTGTGTTCCCTGATCAATATAATCTGGATGCCTTCAAGGCAAGAGTGAATAGGCTGATCCAAGACGGACATGCTAAATCTTCAGCCGCATCGCCACTTACCAACAGGTGAGATGGCACTCAAATACCTGTCTTGTCTAATATAAAAAAAAGGTCCGTTGAGCAGTTTTTGTGTGAAGGACTAACAATCATCCAAGCACACATACTTGTAAACTTTTTTACATTCATTCTTACTAGCTTTTGTACGCGGCTTCGTCCGCGAAATTATAACGTTACAGACCCGTTGCCGCGAGAACCATTTCGAATTTCAGGATAAATTATAGGCTATGTGCTATTCTAGGCTATAAACTGCAAAATCCGTTCAATATTTTTTGCGTGAAGGACTAACAAACATCCAAACAAACATCCTTGCAAACTTTCGCATTTATAATATTAGTAGGATAAAATACCATCACGGGCTGCTGTCGGCTCACCAGACTGTTCAACCAGCCTCAGGGTTTAAAATGATTAATTTATCTATTCGGTTATTGTAGCGGAAAGTTCTAGAATGGCGACCACGTAAAGGAATTCCAGTATAGAACAGATGGATGGACGACCGACCGTAAATATTGTAGGGAACTATTGGACGCAAGAGCTTGAATTAGAAACTCGTTGTGGAAGGAATGGGAAAAAGCCCATGTTCAGCAGTGAACGTCCTGTCTGCGGATGAGATGATTCTGAAATGATCACGGGATATACATTGAATTTCGGGGTAAATTATAGCCTATGTGCTATTCTAGGCTATGAACTGCATTCCATCCTGTAAAATACGTTTAGTAATTTTTTCGTAAAGAATTAAAACATATTCAAACATTTATCTATCCATCCATTCTCACGAACTTTATCCGTAACACGAATATTTAGCCGTGTAGTGCCGGCAGAGTAGAATGTTGTACAACCCCTTTCTATTTGCGGGTTTCGTACAAGGCGACGACTGTATTTGAGGCGAACTAGCAAGGACCTCCGTAGATCAGAAAACGGACAGCGGCTTTTCTATTGTAGTTTTAGCACTGCGATCTCCAACTCGCCTGCCAAGCGTGGAGATTATGGCATGACCCTCTACTGTTATAGAGGAGGCTCATAGTCCAGCAGTGGACTGATACGAGCTGTTGGTGATGATGATGATGATTCATTAATATTACCATCAATGGTGCCAATCGCCTCCCGATACTGTTCAATCAGTCCCAGTCTCGGCGGAAGACCTTGGTCCACCTCGTTTCGCCAACGTATCGTTGCAGTGCTAAATTTCGATTAGTTTAAAAGTACGAAACGGTCACCCATCCCGTTTTTGGCATCAGTGCGAGTTTCATAAGTTTTGTTATCGCTCACGCAAGCAGGCTGCCACTAGACTTGGCAGTTATATTCAAAATATTTTAAATGCGTATTTATTGTTGACTATTCGTTCGATTCATAACAGAGATAAAACGTGGTACCTACCTATCTAAGGTAAACAAAGTTGCTTGGTTCGAATATTTTGCTTCGATGAACATGAAGAGCGCTCCAGTTGCGATAACACAATCTATTGAAGGCACGTCTTTTTTGAAAGCATCGGTTTTGAATCATAAAAGGTGTATTGTTTCTATTAGCTGGCCGGGCCTGCGTCATCTCGTTGATTTGAGCACACAATAGGCCTCCCTCTCACCCGGACAATGGGCCGATAGCTCAGAAAAGATTCACAACGTACTGGCTACAAGAGAAAATTAAATGGAAATGAAGACCTGAATTACTCTTGACATTTATTTTTGTGCCGTTTGATTTCGATTTATGCTCCATTGGAGTAATATTGGAATCGACTTTCCAATCGCAGAAATTAACGTTTGCGTGATGGATTGCTTGTCTTTTACAAATAAAACGAACGAATTTCTGTTGGACACCTTTGGACATTCGCTTTTGTATCTCCTTCCGCCGAAAGATGCCGAATAAAACACTTCATTTTGCGGCCCTTTTTTTATGAATTTTGTAAACACAGTCTTTAGTAGACATTATTTCGAAACAGGCTTTACATATATTACGTAGGTAGTTTATTTAGAAACAATATTACCCATAGTGCACATTTTCTTCTGCTTCCCTCGTTTATTGCCTTTCTCCACTCCTCCATCTCTTACGCCTTTGTAAACAGCCTCTTGTATTATTCCTCCTCTCTCTGGTAGGACGAGAAGACCTCTGGAAGAGATCTCTTACAGAGAGCCACCACAGCCTCTTGTATTAATTATTTTATCATTTTTCGTGTACAATAAAGTATATGGTAATAATAATACAATTTCGATTGTCTATTTAATTATACACAACGGGCTTCAGTTTAATCAAATAACCTTTTAAAGTTCACCCGGCGACAAATAACGTTGGCATATTGGCGGAAATTCGGGGAAATATCGCGCAGCGCGTCAAAGATCGACGTTAAAACTGTGAGTTGAATAATGGCTGCTTTTGTGGCGTTCGGAAGGCCGGGCGTGATTAAAGCGCGCCAGTCATGTAAGCCGGGGAAGCCGCACCTCAGCTCCGCGCAAAATTAATAAGCAGAATTACTCTTCTTTACCGGCCCATAAATTACATTGATGGTGACTGCCAGCAGTAACAGAAGCCGTAAAGGCCAGCTTTATTAGAATCGAACAACAACTGTTATTTATTGCACAGAACAAGTTACGTTTGCGGCTGTAAAAATGGTTTCTATGCTAAACAGTGACATAAAGTATAAGGCATGGCCGTCTTTTGTGCGGTGTCCTCGTTTATTACTGTTGGTTTTACACTTGTTCTTGGTTTAGCTGATGTAGTGTGAGGTGGAAGCTTCCTGCGTTGCCGTGTCTTAGCGGCCCTACAAACGCGCATTTCTTACATATGCGCAGGAAATTGTTAAGGCTTGCAACATTATTACATTACTCACCTAGAATCCATTTGGCGGGTGGTTGTGGCTCCTTACGAGGATCGTAAACATGCCCGTTTATGAGCAGCTCCACGAAATATGAATTTCACGAGATTAACGAGATTTACTGTTTACCATTAAACGTCGTGATAAGGTAAACTAAATTGTGTTACGTGGCAAACTATAATTAAGATTTTCTTTAAATTCCAGGGGGCGCCGAGCCTTGACAAGGGGTGGCCAACTGTTAGCCACAAACAACGCAGTAAAGATAAAATGTAAGTTATTTGCACAGTAGTAAAAGTGAATCGCAAAATTTGTGTTCGGCGAAACAATAAATTAAATGGTTTTGGCGTATTCAGCAAAACGTTATTGAATTTATTTGTTATTTTAATGTTAAGCACTATCCGTGTTACATTTATTTATTCAACACTCGACCAAATAAATTGTATTATTCTTCAACCCCTTTATAAGTTTTTATACAATAGTATAATATAATAATAGAAGTGACTGTTCGAGGATTTTGTTTGGCTTCAAACCGCCGTTTTAAAGTCATCCCGTCACTACGACAGGCTATTAATGCCGGGGCACGACACTGCGTTTAATTAATGTGGTCTATTATGACGGAAAATTAGGGAAGTGCCACCTCGCGTGTGGCGGTCACCACACACGTGGGTAATCCTCAGATTAGCCAGTGTCCCGAATTACTTAATCCGGCCAAATGCAATAGTCATGCTGGCAAGCAAATCTGTTATCGCAACAAGCTCATTTGACAATGGTCTCGTGACTGGGAAATTACAATATTAATGTGTAGTGTGTCGGATTTTCCGACGTTTTGTTATGATTTCACAGTAACGCGTCGGTGTCTCCTTTATTGCTGAAATCTAAGGGGAGTTCTTTAAATTGAAAAATGGAACGTCATCGGAATTCCATTTCTTTGTCCCGTTCGCAAGGGTCTTTACAGAACGTCTTGTGATGAATTTCTCCAACGGGGCGGTGATGTTTTTCAAATTTCGCTTTTCACGTGTAGATGCTGCGAGCATTTCTATGAAAGCTGTCCTTTGAAAGACGGCACAGCGGAATGAAAATTTCATTCCAAACATTGTAAACGAAAATTGTTCGGTGCCCTAACAAATTGAGTCGTTTCTAGTGTCTACTATTTGCAGCGTGTGATCGAGAGGGAGTACGTTAATCATCGGAAACTCGTTACTGACAAAGTGGAGGTAGTTAGTTGATTTGAAAAAAGACTCTACGAACAAAGTACATAACGTCCCGTACAGATTCTGTATACTGTGCCCGTACTATGGTGGTGGAATTATACATAGTAAAAGCACTATAGCTTCTTGAAAATAAGCTGGCAAAGTTTTAATTCATTTACAAGATAAAGAGATTAGTTATTGTTATTATTAGAATAAAAAAGAATAGTCTGTATTTCTCAAATAAAGTTATAAAAGGCGAATATTTTATGTCCTAAAATTGTATCTGCTTGAGTTGACTACCTTAACTTACAGTTCGAAAATTCTGTATTCATCAATATTGCCAAAGTACTTAAATGTAAGCCAATTTATGAAGTAAACATGGCGATATTTGTGTGAAAGGACGAATGCCGAGAAGTCTAATTCGGAGATGTCGATTGATATTTAAATGAAATAAGTAGACATGTTGTTGACTGAATAAAATAGACATACATTTTAAAAAGAAACACTGTTTCCGCAATTAGCCACTATAAGTGCCACCTGCTTTCTCGTCTACATTGTGTACGTTGATAATATTCAATTCAATTCAAGCTTTTTATTCAGACCAGTTTTACAAAAAAAAATTAGTCGAATTTACAACATACATGCATATAAAATTAATTAATAATAATGTTAATAAATCATATTATATTAATAATAATGTTGGTAAATCATAATAATTATAATAATCATCATTGTTCATCAATCAATCAATCATCAACGTTGATAATAATTGCTTTATTAAATAAAACGTGTTATTTTCTGTCCAAACAGTGTTTTTCTTTACATGTTGTGCCAAACCCACCTAGTAGGTTAAGAGCTGAAATTTTTTTTTTCTTAACTGTGATAAACAACCTACCTGATGAAGTGACAGTCTTATAGTAAGGGCACTCATTTTTTTTAAACTACAATGTAAAGGAAAGCAGTAGGATACGAACGAACTCGAGCTCGATTAATTGAAATGACAAGTTGCTTGCTTTCATTTTGCCCCTAGCATTCAATTTTGCAGCTCAAACCCCTGGGACACTATTTTTGAATTCTCGTTTCCAATTTTGATTTTTGGCGTGAAAAATTCGATATTTCGATGCATAATGCTGATTTACCCTATTTATAAACTCTTTCGATGTTGCTAGGGTAATTTAAAAAATATTGACGTTTTCATGCCGAAAATCATGAATCATGAAATTGAATCCGTTCGAATCGAGATGAGCGATTCAAACATTGAGCCCCAGATCTAACTAAAATGAGGTAATACCTCTTGCGACTATGTTATTATTTGAACCGGAGCAATTCGAAACGATTCACTGTGAAAATACATTGTTTTTCCACAAATTGAACATAATCGAAACAAATTCATTTCCCCCCAAAATTATCGCTCGCTAGCATTACAGCACTTGAAAATAATAATTTCAAAACTCGTAGCGCGACTTAATTAAAACACGCTTAGCTTTTTAATAACGGCAAAAAACGTCCGGCGAGATGTTAAAGTGTTTTGTTTATTACGTCAATTACATTTTCCTTATCTTGGCCGCTCAACGCAGCATCAGCGGGCCGAAATGAAAACGTTATCTCGCAAAGTTTATTTTCATTTTAAAGTATTAGACTTGGGCCTCGTAAAAGCGGGCCGAGTAAGTAGCAAGCACATCGCGGGTGACGCCGCCGCTGCATGCAACGTGGCTTGACAAATGAGACCGACTCACTGTGTCTTTTTTTTCACTTTTTTTTTCTCGGGTTCCCTTTTTAATGAGAGCGCGTTGAATGCCTTATCTACTGTGATTCATAATCCGCGATAATACGGCCGCGCGCTATTTTTCACGAGTTAAGTTGAAGTGTTGCTTTTAACACTTCCCCGGTTTAAATGAAACCAGACTATGAGCTGGGACGGCGCTTTAAGAGCTGAGTAATGATGGCCGCCATTTCGGAATGTGGAACGCGAACGCATAGCGCGCGCAACTAGATAAATGGAGACGCATTTCTAACGTGCAGAAACGGAGTAATCTATTTCTTGTTTATTTATTTATTAAAAACAAACTTTGTAACTGACTCTCTTATATACAACTATCCACAATTTTATATTTATATCTAACAGTATTTAATCATTAATCAAGTAAGTGGTCAGTGCTATTAATACTTTCCTGAAAGTATTGAAAATTCACTGTCTGATTCTTTTCTGTCTTTTATTATTATAACAGTATTATATCGGTCTATAAGTCCGAGATGCCAAAATATTGTGATGCTCATAAACGCTTCAATTATTCCCATTTTAAAACAAACACTATTTGAGTACGTTGCGAAGCTGATATTTTTCAGTCAATATTTATGAGCCACTCATCGTTGTGCAAGTGTTACGTCCATACAGCTTTTAACCACTCACCAGATTTACCAGTATGAATTTTATATCAAAAGGCATAGTGAAGCCTACTTTGCGTCGAAGAATGAAATATAAGTGCGACGGATGTCGCTTAAATTCAATTATTTTCAAAAGTGGAACCGATTTCAACGTAACACAGCTAAGGACTATCTCAATTTACATTCGTTTAGTATTTCACTCATACAATAATAACTCCCAATAGGTATTTAAGCATTATTTTTTACATATCACAAACATTTATTTATATGGTTTTTATACATATACTTTTATTATTAATTATAAACACACCGGCACATAAGATTGTGGGCAAATATACGGCACTACGTTACCTCTCTGAGCACAGTAATTCACCTCACTGTAGGGCTTAGCTGAAAATCAGCGCTGTGGTCTCACGGACTACAGCATATGCTGAACTGAACTCTAGTTTGGCATGACACTAGAATATTTATCCTAATTTAAGTTAGTAAGAAATATTTTGTTTATTTACATTGTAGAAATTGCCAAATAAACATTATATGTATTTAAGTAGTTTCCAGATACCTAAAGGAAAACGCATCGAAATTGGTCTATCTGTTCGAGAGGCTCTCAGGCTTTAATTGTACAGGTTCTGGCGCTATGCATTCTGTCCACTATCACAATGGTGAGCATTATCATAATCTCCTAAATCGGCAGGCTTGGAGATCGCAGTGTTGAAAATATTGAAAATGTGTGTGTGAATGTTTATTAAATATCAAAGCGGCTAGACTAATTTAAAAAAAAAAATCAAAAGAAATGCTGCGGCCCAATTTCTGGTTTAATGTGGTTAATACATGATCTGCTTGGAGCGAGCACACAATGGGATATTGACGCCAAGACTATTTTTCATGATACATTTTTAGAACCTTTGACACCCGTCTTGAATGGGGCTGGTACTACACACAACTCTATTGGTCATGGTGAACGCTGACCCTGGGAACTGGCGAGCGAGCGCACAATGTGCTATTGATTTTTAGAACCTTTTATGACACCCGTCTTGGATGGTGATGGTATTACACAACACTCTCCTGGTCATGGTGAAGGCTGACCCCGGGAACTCGCGCGCTAGCGCACAATGTGATATTAACGCCAAGACTTTATTTTTGATCGATTTTTAGAACCTTTTATGACATTCGTTTTGGATTAGGGTGGTACTACAGACCACTTTACTGGTCATAGTGAAGGCTGACCACGGGAACTCGCGCGCTAGCGTACAACGGGATATTGGCGCCAAGACGACTCTTTTTTCGTGATAGATTTTTAGATCATTTTATGACTCCCGTCTTGGATTGAGTTGGTACTACACACCACTCTACTGGTCACCATAGGGCGGGGATATTGTAGAAATTTATACCTGAAGAAAGTGGCGACAATAAGCCGAAGTGTAAATTTATAGCGGCGGGAGCCGACGCGCACGCAGTTTGACAAACAGTCTTTTTTATTCGACGAAAACACGAACTCGTACTTTATTCACCTCACTCAGCGCAATAAGATTTTTTATTATTATTCTCCTCCCCCTTTTTGTACTAAATAGGGCTGCAGAGAGTCCGGCTTAGTCTAATTTTCTTTATTTTTGTTTGGAGTTATTGGAAAGTTTGAAGTGGATGTTTGAAACGTAACTGCAAAAACTCCTCTTTAATTTTAATGCTTCAAATTTTACTGATGTATGTTTCAATAATAATGTTTATAAAATTAAAAGTAAAATAATTTATCGTGCCGCTCTTTTACCTAAAGTGTCAGTCGGATATAGGTATAGGTATAAGTTTTGTCTTATGTTGTGAAAATGTTAACGGGTTCCATAGATATAATATGGGGAGACAGAACCACCCGCTCACTTGTCTTCTCCATTTTCGTATATGGGGTTGAAACCTGGACTGTTAAGGCCGCAGACAACGAGTTGATGCGTTTAAGATGTGGTGCTGGCGACGGATGCTGAGGGTGCCTTGGACTGCTTTCCGAACAAATGTCTTCATACTGAAAGAGCTGAGTCTTAAGGGCAAACAACGGTTTGCCTCTACAGAGTAATCAAGCATTTTAGACACATTGCTAGCCGAAATACCAACAATTTTGAGAGACTTATTGTAACCGGTACGGTGGAAGGCAGAAGACCAAGAAGACAAGCCCCAAGTAATGGCTTAACCAGGTATCGGAATTCCGGTGAGCGCGGCCCTTCGAGAGGCCGCCGATCGCAGCTCATGGAGAACGAGAACGTCCTTGCTACGTCGGCAGAGTAACTATACTCAGCATTGAGGGACCCATTGAGGAGGAGCAACGGATCTAACCAATACACTATCCGTTTTTTCCGGCCGGCGAGTGCAGAACCAAATCTAAAATATTTCGGAACAGCATTTTAAAAACTGGTGTGCGTTCATAGCGTTTTGTCCCGTTTATTGTCAACATAACCTCAAAACATACATTTCCTGCGTAATATTTAGTAATTGCGTGCGATGCTTAAAATACTTACATTTCCTAGTAAATGTAGACCTCTGTCAAATCATTGTAATAATTTCCTAAATTGGTTCGACATTGGCGATTTCACACATTTCCGGTAATAAATTCCTAGGAATTCTATACCTATAATGAAGTGACGCCGACAGCCCACGTGATATAAATCGCGACGTATCGCCAGTAATACTACAATTCTTGCACATAAATTTCATGTAACGAAAATGCATAACCACAATGCGTTGTCACTCTGAGGCCTAAATAGCTCCCTCAAACCGAAACACATGAACTATTTTTGCTTGGCGGTAGAATTATATAGGCACATAGCACATTTACTATATATTATAAGATATTGGCAAACAAGGCATGTGCCACAGCCAAAGGTGCGTGTTTCTTGAATCCTTTTGTTTCCTCTACGTAGAACCTAGGTGACCTCAGCAGTGAATGAATGACGGGATGTTCTCGTCACAAAAAAACGCGTCCTACCCTCAAAGCAAGCAGCCCTAGCTAAAGCCGCGGCCGTGTCGGTAGTGAGGTGCGGTAACGACGCGCGAACCGTGAAATACTGGTACATTTCACCGCCCGACCAAATGGAATGCACCTGCCTCCTTAGGTTTTATGTGAAGTGAAGTTTCCTCACCCTGCTTGCCAAGGGCCTCCGATATAGCCCGCCCCACTTTGTGGACCCCCCCGCCCCCGTAATACGGTAATACCCCTTGAGAGGGTATCGAACCCACTGGCCTTCGTCACACCGTAGTAATTTTACGAGCACACACGGGTCTTAGTTAGTTTTTTGTAGCGGTCCCAGGGTGCGTACTGTTTCTTGTTTCTATAAATGGGCGCGTAATGGAATGCCAGGTGGTGTTAAGTCTCGGCTCATAAGTTCTTTCTGAATATGAGTTTCCACTGCGGACCTAGTCTTGGTTATTTCGCATAAAAACTAAGGTCTATTTCATAGAACAATCCGTTGCATACTAGGTACAGATATATCAACTAAGTTGTGCGCGCGGCCCTATGTGTGCGTGCGCTTGTACATATACAGACACGTCACAATGACGCCACGCCATTGGCATGCCAAGTGGTCGCGTCACTGCCACATAAATGAAAGCTGTATATTTACAAGCGCACGCACACATAGCGCCGCGCGCACAACTGAGTTGAACTATCTATAATAAGTTATAGACAAATGAAGTTATTATCGTAGGTTGTATTTCAAAGTTTTGTTGAAGTGAGACACGTACACCATGACATTTTCACTTATTAAGTAAAGTGACCCATTTGCTTTCTACCATTTGAAGTTTTTAATTAAACTCCACTTGTTACCAAATTTCAATATGAGAACGTAGTTAAATTATCGTCTTCAACGGCGGGATATCGCTGACAGACATGATATTATAAGTTGTACATGTAAATAAATGTACATAATTAAGAGCTCGATTACGTAGTACCTACGTACTACCGTTACTATGTAGAATGAGAATTGATTTCTTATAGAATGAATAGGCTAGGAATAGGCAGACATGGCCCATCTTCAGCCTCATAGTCACCATGTAAGATATCGTTCAAATGCCTGGCTATAGCCAAGAGACTATAGTCTAATTAAAAAAAAATTAAAACAGATACGATAATTAGTCATGTAACCCTTGACCCTTGTAGTAGTCAACAATGCACGTTATTTAAACTAGATACTGAGGTAACAAACAAGCGAACGGCACACCTGATGGTAAGATACTGTAACAGGGATCATCGCATAAGCAGTCACCAGCTAGTTGCCGACCCTGTAAAAACCTTATTACACCCTTCTTGAAGACCTTTATGTTATACTCATTGTCTAAAGAGACTGGCAAATACTGAGGTTGATTATATAAAAAGTTATACCGGCGGAAATAAATCCGAGTTATTTCTCGGAGGCCACAAAAAGCGCCAAAACGAAGCACCATGCAAACAAAAACCGCAGTGATCTAAGGCGCAATATGTTGCCAGGGTATCTTTTGTTTCAGGGACCTTTTGTCCTCAATGGCAATAGGGTGATCCAATTTCAGATTAGCTTAGTACACGTGTTCCATTACGGTTTTAAAAAATATTATTATTACTGTTGTTATCTTTCTTCTGCCGTAGCATGGTGTACGAGTAAATCGTTGCATTGAAATAGTACATTATGAGACAAGTGTGCGAAGCGTGGGTAGGCCTTCTACAAGGTGGACCGACTACCTGGTAAAGATCGCAGGCACCAGCTGGATATGGAAGGCACAGGACCAGCCTTTGTTTAGATCTCTGGGGGAGGCCTATGCCCAGCAGTGGGCGTCTTTCTGCTGATATGATGTGCGCAATTGGTACCACGAGTGTCATACGACATTTTTCAACACAAGGGGATTTTCGACGTGCCTAACTAGATGGCGCTGCTTAGAAAGCATTCTCAAGAATTGAATTTGGTAACCGAAGTTACTCGGAAATGTGTTTCGTGAAAAGATACTTACTTTTAGTACCTTTTCTGAGAAGACAGCACAAAATGTCTATATTTTTATACATCTAACGGTCTCGTTTTCATTTATTTTTAAGAGTCGTGTCTAATCAACGCCATCTATTACAATTATTTGAACAATTGTTTTCTTTTTAATCGACTCTCGGAAAAATCTTCCATTCTTTTAATTAAGTTCCTGTAACGAGCTCTTGTAAATTATGACCGGGAAGTGTGTTAAAAAATGTTACATGTTAACTTGGATGACAATGTTATAATATGGCACCATGGAGCTGGTCTGATGATGAAGTCGGAAGGTGGTCATAGACACGAACGAACGCAATAAGATAACGTTTGGGGTCTTTGGAAGGGTCATGTGAGTATTAAATCCCTACATATACTAGGTGATATTTCAGGTCTGATGATGATGGCGGCCGTAGGAACTACTGAACGCAAGAAGATACCTCGATCGTGTGAGCTCTTTGGAATAGTCTTAAGAAGTACTATACCCCTAGATGATATTCAAGGTCTGATTATGATAACGAAAGGTAGCCATAGGAACTACTGAATACAACAAGATAACCCCATTGTGATTGGTCTCTTTGGAACGCTATTGTTGTACTTTACGATAAAAACTCGTCAAGAAAATCTATTTTTCATTTCAGAACTTATTATGAGTATAGGCATAATCTGGTCTCTTTGGAACGGTCTTGTTGAGGAGGTACTATGCAATAAAGTTTGTTATGAAAAAATATTTTTCGTTTAAGAACATATTATAAGTATAGACATAATCCGCGCAATCAGATGGGATGTGGATGGGACGGTACGGGCGTAAACTTTTTTTTTTTAATTAGGGGAAATCTTCTGAAGATATCACTTCACCTGGGGGAGTGACATGGATATGTGGGATTGCCCGAAAAATGACCCTACCCACTAAAACCCCTCTGTGCATCCACAACCACTTTTTATCGAAACACCACAGGACCTCATAGATAGTTTGCACTGTGATGTTTCGGCGGATACCCAAACTATGCTAGGTCTACCAGCATGTACGGGAGACATCCTGATACACTAGGTTGTCACCCAGTCATGTGGAACCGTGCAATGCAGGAAAAGAGTCCCCCGACTCTTCCCCAAGGTATGATTAGACTTTGACAATAAAGTCCAATCATACCTCTGCGGCGAATAAAGGGAACGGCTGTTTTAAGCGTTCTCCGATGCGCACACCACTCTACGGTAACCACGAGTAATTTAGATGTAGACAAATCAATTACTCCTTATTTTCCACGGTAGACGTGACGCGGTGTGCGCTAGGCGCACAGCACACGTCATAATTGAAGTAAAAAAATACGGTGCACTTGACGTAGCGTTTACCGTGCTCAGTACCACAACAAACGAATAGATGGGATATCTATTGATGGAAAACGGTAATAAAATCTAGGATTTATGGACTAGAAGAACTTGGGTTTCATGTAACAAAAATGTGTAAAGATACTATACCTCGTGTCATTGTGCTACCTACCTTACTTTTCAAAGCGGAATATTCCTTACCTTTCAAATGCAAACATTGTTGCTCTCTACGACAAATGAAATTATTTCATTAGACACCAAAATCCTTTCGATTTAAATACGCACGCTACGGATTTGATTGCGGTTTTCTCTATCATTTAGAGAAATTCTTCTGTTAATGTATACACTACATGAATATTGTACCTAATAGAGAAACCTCAAGAACACCCACGCGAAGCCGGGTCGGGTCTCTAGTTGTTTATAATACAATCACCGAGATATTATATACACAGCCCAACAAGGGACGTGCTCAAACAAACAAGCACCTCAATAACGAGGTTATAGCTGCGATACTCGGAATATCGATACAAGACAATATCGTCCATCGATACGACTATCCAGTCGGTTAAGATTTACATATACGTAATTTCCCCAAACAAAGTTACCAAACGTTCCTCTGTTGCGAAGTTCCCTGACCTCCTGGGTACAGTGTCGCCTAGCATCGAATGCTTTGAGACGAGTTGCGAATGCTGGCGACCCGTAGGGCTCACAGCAGACCGGTCTCGGTCTGGATACGCCAAATATACATCAAAGATTTTTTTATTGTCTAAGGAGAATCAATGTGAGACGGTCCACCTCTTGGAAAGTGGCCACGGTCGACCAGGACATTTGCAACCTAAGGAGAACTGATGCGGTGCCGAACTTTGAAGTAGGTGCACTGGCATATGACATGACCTGAAGAACTCTATATTATTATATTGCAAAGGAAAGGACTTCGGGATCTTCAGGGGAGCTCATTCCACATCTTGCACGTGCACGATAAAAAGGCTCCCAATACCCGAATGTGATGTGGTTGCAATCTATCCAATTCAAGTAAAAGAGATAATTTAATACTGTGTAAGAGTAAATAAGATTATAACTGATTTTGGTGGTGTGAAGATGCAGGCAATGGTGTAGCATGCCTACTATAGTATCTATTCACACTTGTTTTAAAAAGGCTCAGATTATATTGATGAGTTAATAATTCCGCATCTTCTCCGTGTTTACCGTAAAAAGATGGAATAATAAGGTGCAATAATTTTTGTTTACGCGGAGTAAGTCTACAACAAACAATATGCAATAGAACGCCGTTCCTTAAGTTTTAAATTATCTTTCGCCAAACCTTCAGGCGTTCAGCCAGTCCCATATTTATCATTTTACGTACATCTTTCTTCTGTAATAAGACCAGGTTTCAGCCAATAAATATAATGGTCGGGCTCCTCCCTAGCGAATCCAATAGGAGGGTAGCGCAGGGTTGAGAGACCTCTTCATAACACTTACCTCTCCAGTTGTGATCGTTCCTGTGTTTGCTCAATGGTATTACTCATAGTGTTTCATTCCATGTTGTTTGTCTGCGAGATATTTACTCTGTCCCTTTTATCTGTGCTCTGACAGTTTTATGGACTGTCGTCTGTTTTTACTACGAGGTCTTTCGTGAAACCCGTTACGTCCCAAAGCAAACTGGAAAACTCTAACATTTTAATTGAATTATAACTTTAAATTGACTTGCGTCAGCGGCTTCTTTGCGAAATCCCATTTAGTTTAAGACAATACGGTATATTTTATTCAGTAGCGTCGAGATCTACTGTCGCTTGAGCATTTCGTGCATTCAATTTTGTGAACAAAAGAGCCTCGTTCGAATAAGTATCTAGTTTCACGAGCGCAACTAACTACGTACATAGACTACGTACTCTGTTCTGAGTGACACAATCGCGTTTTGTATTTACTTGTACTAAATAAAAGTAACATCGTCTTTAACAGCCCATTACTGTCTACTATTGTGCTTAAGGCATGTGTACGAGGTATTTTATGAAACGCTAGCTTTTGATCGCGACTTCGTCTGAATAAAATTCGGTTATTTAGAAAGAAGAAATCAAGAAAGAAATTTAATAACAAAATTTATTAACACAAACAACAACATCACAACATTGAAAAAGATACAAGAAAACATAAAGACATAAAAAGAATACAATTATAAGCAGAACATGAATGACACAGTGCCGATGTAAATACATATCTGATTATTTGTTTAATGTGTTTTATTACGTTCCGGACCCAATCACATTATTTGGAGACTGGGCACTTATGTAGAGGTAGTGGCCTATGGCCAAACAACGATATCGGTATAGTATTTATGTTTCACAGCCCATATCAGTCCGCTGCAGAACTTAAGGCCTCTCCCACGAAAAGGGAGGTTATTTCCATAATTTCCACGCTCGGCAGGCGGGTTGGAGATCGCAGTGATATAAATATAACAATGGAAAACGCTGCTGCCCATTTTCCGGTATATAGTATTGAAAACATTAGTTGCCTTGTACAACACCCACGAGTGTAAGGGGTTGGTGCTATTCTACTCTGCCGGACACCACACACCACACGGCTAATGTTGTATTTATGTAATGTATAGTGTTTTTTTATTATTATCACAGGTAGACTAAGGTAACTTTTGTCTTAAACTGAGAACTTTAAAAAGATGGAAACAAAAAGGAAAAAAAAATGTCATAACCCGTTAAAATGTGTTTTGTTTGGTTACCTCACTGTTCTTGAATGTTCTATTATTCGTTACTTAACAACGCACTCGTTTGATGAATTATTACAATCGAGTAATATTTAAGAAAAACTTCAAAGCCTCGAGCTCGCTGCGATGACAACGACTCTCGCTGTTGAGAGTGGTGGGAAAAAGGAAGCGGCGGCAAAATGTGCCTCTGAAGAATATCCAAATCTGGCACAGGTATGAAATGATTCACAAGAACTGGTTGTTAGTGCATGAAAATCAATGAAATTATCCAGTGGAGTGGCAATAAAATAAATCAAGATTTATAATTGAATTGGGTCCCTAAAGTATATTGCCTCTGGGGCAACAGCAAAGAAATTACACTTTGTCATGGGTTACTCTGTAATTGCTGGCACGTCCCTCTGAAGGGAAAGCATTTCCCAAATACCGGCAAAGGGCCCCCGTAAATTGTGATTATCTTTAAGTACAGCGGTGGTACCAACAGAGCCACTCGTAGTATTTTATGAGGAAAGCCATCTGGGTCCTCGCCTAGTACAATAAATTCAACGCACACTGTTATATCTTTTTCATGGACACTCAAGATATAAAGAAAGAATTTTACTGGCCCCAAAATATTGTATTTGCGCTGGAAATATGACGGACTCGCTTATCGTGTTACGAGAAAGCAATTTAGGGGATAATAAAGGAAAGCAACCGGAGTGTTTCCCGATAAACGTTCTAATTAGAGGGCATATTCGAGCGTCACATCCTTTGTCGTTCAGTGAAACAGTCAGGAACAGGTTACAACAACTAGTGTAGGACCATTATTCACTCGTTTGGCAAATATGTCTCCAGGCCACCCCACTCGCCGGATACAAAAGGAATTACTTTTATTTTTCGTCTCAACCGCAGCATGTTGCCGTATGATAAATCACTTTCGCGCTGCTTCTGGGGCGCCGCAAAAACATTCGAAACGGTCTAACACACAGAGAAAAAATAACCCGACATACGCCGGTGTCTGCTTTATTAAGTGAAATACAAGAATTTCCATGATGAATCGTTAAGACAAGGGAAACACACTGGCAGGTGCTCCGCTTTGTAGAAAATGAAATAATACTCTCTGCAATATTCATAGGCGACATGTGCTTCTGTCGCTGAACGTTTAAATAATATGCGCTCTGCACCTGCATTTGCCAGTGATTGTTTCCAATTTTGCGAACTTACAATTCAGTGACGGTGGCTCTCAAGGAGCCCGTAGCGATTACTCTTCTTGCACGTGTTTCGTGAAAACAATATGTCAGCAACTATAGCTATGTATTTATTTGTACGTTCCACTTCAAAATTCTTCACTTCCGAAGTCGTGTGAAGAATTACCCATACTATTCGGCTTTGGAATGAGCTCCTAGACCCAGTGTTTCCTTTGGACTATCGTTCAAGAGGTATATTAGAGGTCTCTTTAGAAGCGAGGGGCGCATTGGTAGCCGTATAACATAAAAAAGGAGGCCTCCGACATGGCTTAAGGCTAATGCTACCAATGCTATCAATCTACGCAAGGTTTACGTCTTCCATTCTTCCAAAATGTTGATTTTCCAATACGTTAATACTTACAGATTTAAAATACCTACTAAAACGATGTAGGTTGCATAATATACTTGCCGGTAGATGCAATTCACTTGGAAATCTCAAATATTCAAAGCAACTGAGATGAAACTGTAGTGTCTTCAAAGGATCTTTCGAGGGGCGCGGACTTGTGATTGCTACAGATATTGCGTCGCATAGATTTTGCTTACAATGCATTTGCAACTAGTACGACGTAGTTGCGCATCGAGCTGCATTCTTATTACTAGCTCGACGGTTACAACGCATTTTCGTCCAAGTTGTTTGTTTTCTCGTGATCATTTAGGTATCTATTCTTCGATAGATATACAATTCATAATATCTCTTAATATCTACTAGGTACTATTATTAGAGAGCGTCGGAGGAGTTAAAGGGGTACGCGTACCAGGTTCGAACCCTAGTGCCGCCATATACCAATGACTTTTTCTGAGTTATGTACATTAGATTAACACTATCCGATGCTCTTACGGTAATGGAAAACATCTTGATGAACGAGCACATTCAGGCGGCAGATTATGTGTAGCCATGATCCGATCTGGTAAGGTTCTTCTGTTAACAGGGTCACGGTGGTCAGCTGGTAGTCGCTTTACTGTAATCACCTAATCTGCCAAATCCTGGAACATGGTCAAGGAGGCCCTGCGCTCTCGTGTGGGAGAGCACTACCGGGACAATAACGCCAACATGATCACCTACTTGATACTATCATATTTGAATTTTAATGTGGATGCAACCTAGACCCAGACTTTTGTTTGCACATATATTGTACGTTAATATATTCGCTTATTTAATAAATAAATTACACTTCATTACTGTGTATTTTAAGTACCGTACATTACAAAGGGGTGCTGTATAAAATTGAATTCAGGAATTAATCATGCATGCATTGCGTGATGGGGGGGGGGGGGGGGGGGGGGAATAATTACGTACTGGCGGGGTATTGATTGAAAAATATGTGAACTTTGAACAATAGAGAGAAAGGCTGGGAATCCGCCTGGGTGGGTACCACAGCCTTTTATCTCGGTATTTCTTTCGCCAAGCAAAGTTTTTCGCTGTTTTTCCGTAGATATTACGAGCGATAGTTAACTATTAATCTTATACAAATGTTGTGTGAGTTAATTGTTATAATAATGCAGTTTTTATAATTCTAAATTTCAAATTCTTATTTTTACATTAAATGTTCCGGGTTTCCTACCGCGTACTTTTTTTTACGAGTCATCATCATCATCTTGGCGTTAAGTCCCGGTTGCGGCCCCGCGCAGAACACGAGGGCCCAGGGTCCGCCTACGCGTACTTTTTTTACGATAACCCCATATTTAGATGCAGTTTCATCATGGACACGGGACGACTCAATTATGAGCAGCTAATTTAATTAGCTGCAAATGCGTGTACCATGAATAAGCACTTTTTAACTGTTATGTTTTTTAAATTAATATATTTTCCTTACCTCGTATATATAGAGCTAATATTTTAATACTGGACAAGAATATCGGTCTATATTTTAGCGAAATTGTGAGCAGCAGTCATCGATAAAAGCCGGTAAGCAAATAAATTATTACTTGCTTCCATTTTTCAGCCTTTTTATCCTTAACGAATAGCGTTCGGCGTTTCTGAGCCACTTCAAACAGGCGAGCACGGCCTGTGGTCCTTACTTGAAGTGGGGCCGTTCGTTTTATGGCAATTTTCATAGATTATTCAGTCGACTGCGCACAATCGCCACTAGTAACCGGGTCCCGATGGGCATGCAAAGGAATTGCAGGCAAATAGAATCTTGGCTCGCCCGCTGGCCTACTATCGCGCACAAAGCGAGCCTCACGCTTAGTTAACTTATTGTGATTGATTAGTCTGTGAGTAAGTACTCGGACTTGTATACGAATACCATATCATGCAGCTAACTATAATAAAAAAAAATATGAAGTGGTAAAAATTTTGTTTGTAAGACTAAAATGAATTATCAATAAAAAATTATGAACGAATAGAAGGCTTATGAGGCACAAAACTGCAAGGCCATGTAATGCAATACAATATCATCATTTCAGCGACGGGAGGTCCATTGCTAAACATAGGCCCCCAAATTTTCCACCCCGATCGATTCTGTGCTTCTTGCATACACCGACTCCCACGAACTTTACCAGATTCATGGATCTTTTCGTCCTATCAACCATCAGTTCTGCGAGTCACTGTCGCCTGCCCACTGCCACCTCAGTTAGGTATGCAACTCTGTTATTGACTTTAGATCTTCTTTCTGATCCTATCATGTAGAGAAACTCCGAGTATAGATTTTTCTATTGCGCAATAAGGACGTGAGAGCTTCCTAATGAGTCCCTTAGTCAGGCACCACACTCTGTTTCATATGTCATAACTGACAAACCACACAAGACACTGACTGGTCAAAGAGTTTCTTCTTGATATCTATGTAATACACTGCGCTGCGCTGGTATGGTCACGTGTTATGTAAGCCCCAGGGATACGTGGGAAAAGGTGGCTGAATCTGCCGGTATCAGGAAAGAGATCCCACGGAAGGCTCAAAAATCGATAGATTGACGTCGTGGAGTCGGGCGAGCCAACGGCTTACGACGTGAGGATGCCGAAGATCTAGCAAAGTGAAGAAAGAAAAGCAGAAAAGCAGACCCTGGCAGTAGCCGGGATTGACCGCTCGGATGATGATGATGATCTATGTAACAATCCGCACAACAGTCCACTGTTGGGCATGAGCCTCATTCACGGTAGTGAATTGTGTTGCTGTAATTTTCCGGTTAGATTTTACAGTGTAGATAATACTAGACAGAAAATACTGTTGGCCATTTCATGGTTTACGGAGATCAGTAGCTGACATGCATAGTTATATATTATCAGTCGCCTTTTACGACACCTGTTAATGGCAGGGATTGGCTCATTCTATCAATAATAATAATAAATGAATATCTAATTCGTATAAAAATATCGTCTCGGTCTTCAGCGAAAGACCTTAATGCTTATTATTCTGGTTAAATTTTGGCTTAGAACCAAGTTTTAAAATATAAAAATATCCCCCAACCGATCAATTAAACACTTTAACATTTTCACGAAACCATACAATCCACGACGCATTGAAAACGTAAGGCTCCGGACGCGAAATTTGGCCCGGGGCACACGCAAACGGCAGGGCGGCGGAGACCGCGCATTCGTGTCAATTATCCGGGAGTTTTCCGAGCGACGATTGCGCCCGATGGCCATCATTTACCCGGCGGCCCTGTAATGCCCCACATTTCGCCAAACATCAGTTATGTATGCGCGTTATTAAAGGAGCCCCATTCCAGCGATCCCGGGCTTAATGTCTCAATTACAAAACAGATGCCGCGCCGCTCGAATTGCGAGTTAAAGCCTTTTTTTCATTTCATAGGCCACACGGTCTGATAGTCGAATGAGCTAATTGTTGCGCCTGCGCGTCGCTCTAACAATTTGTTTGGCCCGGCCATATTTCGTGGCCCTTTATTGAGTGGCCGGGAAAGGGTACCCGCGGTCAGTTTTCGCGCGAACCGATTTGGAGGAACTGAACGCGGTAGCAATTTATGGGAGCGATAATATCTGGATATAAATTCAAAGGATAACAATAAGACCCTTTATTGCCGGCGTTGTTTTCACAAAAACGATCCCGAGTGCGATGTGGAGTTTTTTTGCGAACATAAAATTGGGTAATGTCACGTTCCTTGATATACAGATCTTTACGTCAGAGTTTTATTGCCGTTAGAAATTTATGCCGCTTTAAACGACGTGTTATTAAGGTATTGGTACAAGATGTGTTTTGGGTGTCGTAAGTAGGTTAATACTGAAAATGTACTTGTATAGAAACCAAAGAAAAAAGGTAGGTACACTTTATTATACGCAAACAGAAAAACGTGTTCTGAATATGCAAGAACAGCTGTACTGGCACATAGTATGGATGTAGAAAGGTGTCCGTCTCTTCGCCAACAGATTGTTGCATAAGCAATTGATACCTTCTGGCTGCAGGCCCAGCTCGTAATTATCCCATAAAAATTCCAGCTAGTACTCACTACCATCAACATCGCACATACTAAAATGAATAATGTATAAAGAATCATCTTGGCGTTAACAACCCGGGGTCAGCCTCGATCATGGTTCAGGATTTGGCAGATCAGATAATTAGAGTGGAGTGACTGCCATCTGACCTCCGTGGCCCTGCTGCAAGGGGAACCTGATCAGATTGGATCATGGTTAGATACATATTCAGTCGCCTGAATGTGCAAGTTTCATCACGATGTTTTCCCTTAAAATGAATAAGCTAAGGTATAAAATCGTATGTCGCTTTTGCCTTTTCTCTTTCTTATTTCTTATCATACTCTAACGCGCCTTATCGGTGTGCCCTTTTCGAGAAACTATCAAAAAATCGCAACCTAACCGATAGTTAAGAGTACATTTACATAGCTACCTACTAATAGCAGCGCGATATATAAATAGTATGGCCTGCCCATAGTCGTTAGTCAGACAGTCAGTTAGATACATTTTCCTTGTATATGGGAGTAGTAGGAGATTTAAATGCTTTTACCCCATTGATTTGTATCTGTATTTCATATGAACCTATAACACCGCCAAATTCAGATGACTCAACATTATACCCTAACGTACCGCAGTATGCCTACTCGAATTTGTCCACTTATTTTCAGACGCAACGTTGCTAAATCGATGCCCCGATAATTGCAACTCAAAGGTCGTTTTCAATTCCGCCCTTCGAGTTAAATGAGGTGGAATGAACAAGTGTCTGTCTTATTTCTTTTTCTTCAAATCAACTAGGCTGATAAAGGTGAGTATCTCTTTGACAATGCGATGATCTTTTACGTTTATTCTTTTTTATGATACGTCTGATATTGCTACCTATCTACTTCATTGTTGTGACCATTTTCCATAAGGCCCGTTTGTTAACCGTTTGAGATAAAAAAAGTTCAGGGAGAATTCTGTAATATGATGTCATTTGAGGATCAGTCATTTGTGGACTAAAGTTCCAAATCGGCGCCCGATAATTCCAGCTCACAGGTTGCGTTCAATGCCTCCGCGTTACATGATGAGAAATTGACAAGCGCCGTGTAAAATTTGCCGCGCGATCGCTCAGTCAATCCTCGTAGGCGTCCGTGTGATCTATATAAGAAGAGCACGCGGATATAATGAATTCGCTTACGGAGCGTTACGGTCCTTGGATCATTGAATATAGATGAGGGATCAAAGGAAATTACGAGTCGTCGATAAAATTTGCGCTGCGCAAAGAAATTCCACCTCCTTTTAAGGCATGGCACTCGTTTGCGTGCGCCTAGTATTTTTTTGGCGCGCTGACGTCGCGGCGATAAATATTTTGGGTGATCTAATGGTATTATTGCAATCTTTTTAAGTACCTCGGTTTCAACAAGAAGAAATTCTACACAGATCATATGGTACTTTTTTGATTTCCAAAATTTATTTGGTACCGGGCATTTTCTTGATACCTTCTAGTGCGACGTTTCTTGATAAATGTTAATGTCAAGTATTCCGACTGGACACGATGGTCTACAGTCTGCAGAATTTGCAATTTTAATTACAATAAATATAAACCTGATTTGTTAAAAGATGTATATTTTAATTTATTGCTCCTGTTACAGGCCACACCCTGTATAACGATATGGGCAACAAGACAGCTAAAATAACAGTGGCAGCTGCTGCTGTATAAATAGAATAGGACGGAACACTGCACACGTCACATTGCATAAATAAACAAAAATTAGCACAACAAACAAGCCGTCAGAGTGGAAGAAATTGAAAGGGATGAAATAAAATCCTTAGAAGACAAGTATCGAGATTAACAAGTAACGCCCACCCGCAGTCGCGCAAGATTCAAATTTTCAAATTAACATATAAATCGAAAAGATTTACCCTAAACAAGATCAAAGGAATTTGTCCGGTACTAAAGGGAGGTTGGATACTGATGACTGTTTGTAGGGTGTGTGCCAGAGGTTACGATCCAGTGTTCCATTTACATTTTTGTACCCTTTTTTGATAAAACTTGATCTTTCCATTTTCATGATATGCTCGCGAGGAGCACGGGAGAATATGACATGAACGCCTTATGCAAATTTATCTGTTTTGAATAAGCTTGCAGTATACGTAGTATTTAGTTTACATAATTTTGTTTACCCGCATCCCGCGGCTGCGAAAACGTTTACGGTTCCATTATGAAAATTACAGTTTTATTGAGTAAATAGTTTCAATGTGGCTATATTTTAAGCCACAGTAGTGTTTGTCATCAACACTCTAAGAAGAAAGAATAAAAAATTCACTTGCCTTTAGTCGGTGCTCTGAGCGAAGAAATTCGAACGATGAAAAGTAATGATGACCATACAATGCTATCTAACCTTTTATGTAGTAATCCAACGGAGTAGTTATACGGGGCTTCTGTTTGTGCATTACAATAGCAAACAATCAATGGAAGTGATCCAATTAATGGGAACCTCAGTTAGCTTTCGGCGGAATGGCGGCCATAATCATTACGGTCTGATGGCCGTGCCTGCTTCCCAGCGTTAATGTCGATACAATTCCTTAACAATAGTTTTTGCACTTCATTTTTATTACGGTCGGATTAACTGTTGATCGGTATCGGCCCTTTGTGATTTCGGACCCTGTGTCGCGTTTGGATTTAGAACGCGCGACGCGACTGCAGATTAAGCTGCAGTTCTTGATGACTTTTTCTGCTGGTCCTTTAAAGGAAATGAAATGTGAATGTGGCGCTGTGTGAATTGTCCAAGCATGTTTATTTATTATTATTTTAATGGAAATAAGAAATTAGAGTAGGCAGCATGTGTACCACCTACACTAACAATTATAGCATATGAAAAAGCGTATCCCGTAACCGTAAGGATTAAATTATAATCTGTTATCATTTAAACCTTTCGTTTCCTTCACCCAAAACGTCCTGATATAAGTTGTGGTACGCTACAATAAAATAACTCGCAAATACCGAGCTCCCCCTACAATTGCACGAACTCCTAGCAATGAGGTCTCTTTATTTATGATATTTTCTAGGTAATGTTAAACAATAACACATAGCTACCGCGCAATGTGTCGGTTCACCGCATAAAGTAAATCCAGACTATGAATATACTTGTATAAATAACCCATTCCTTGTTGGCCGTGTTTCCATAAAAAGTGAGAGTAGAGGGAACAGTACTGACGCCATTTCTTCCGCATCTATGATTTACGATTTAGCCAGATAGGATTTGCTATTCCAGTGATTTATCGGACGATGGTCTAACTTGCCGCACTTTGGTTTAAACTTTGCCACTTTTGTGAAGGGCTTAGAGGGCACTTGGGCAATTTTAAGGACCCCAACTTTGATGGGTCCCAATTTAATTGTCGAGTGGTGGAATTTCTCGAACATTCGTCAATTGGGGACAGGATGGTCGCAGGAGAGTAAAAAATCGGTCAAGGACGAAAGGAAATGACTACAATGTTCCATGGCCCTTAGCCGTATTGTTTGCATAACAATTTTAAGATTTTATTAGATTCAGCAAAACAAAACTAGAAAACTTCATCCATCAAATATGTGTTCATATTTTTGCGTAAGTATGCAAATCGGTGTGGTTATTATAAATAAATTATAATAAATGTTGTACCTTGAGAATGAACAGACAGCTGGGCTAAATTCGCTGTAAAAAAAATCTTAATATTTAATACTTTAGCCCTAACTTGGATCGTGATATTAAATTCTGGCTACGAGTAAACATGATTCTAGATCAACGGGTGTACACTATGGGTTTTGATGAGGGTTGTTGGGTTTTGAGGGAAAGATATACCGAGGTAAGTATATTATCCCTTTAAAGGATATCTGAGTCAATTATATAATTATATTAATTTTATTAAGTCTTAAGAACCAATGGCACCCCGTGACGGAATATTATTATTATTATAATCATTATAATATTGATAGCTGTACAGATAACCAACTAAGACATTAGTCAACAATCCATGAACAAACTACTTACTTACTAAGTAGTTTCTATAATATGTATCTTTGATTTTCTTCATTTTATTTCGTACAAAAGCTAAAAGGAATACATTTTCTGCAAAATCTAAAAGCAACATTCGTTTTTTCCCACAAATTGATACCTGTTTTTGAAGCATCAATTTAGCGAAATGATAAACCCCAACCGATAGTTTTCTCAATATTGCAGACTATTTTATTGCATTTCTATATGCAAATGTTACCTTACCTGTTTCCAATTGGTTTCTATTTGCGATCCCGACCTTATTGAATTGAATATAAAGCGAATAAACTGATCCAGTAGGTTATACACTTATTGATAAAATAATCTATAGGTATAGAAGCGTAGTATAAACTAAATAATAATTTACATGAATCATGTATCTATCCATTATTATTCATTTTCGAAAGTATAGAGAAAATCCTATAGACTTTAGGTGAAAACTATGTAAGCAACCATACCTAAGTTTGTGTTAAAGACATCAGTCACGTTTCATGCATTTTTGAGCAAAAAATCTGAAAGTGTCGGCCAGAAGAAAAATTATTTTCTTTTTTTATTCCAGTACACAGAAAATTCATACATTTTTTTTACTATGAAGTCAAATCTATTCGCCCAGTGCTTCGGTTTATCAGAATTTGATAACTTTTGCAATATGGTAACGTAAAGATTTTTCTCTCCGTACCTTAAACACATTATCTGTACCAAAATGATGCTCCGTTTTGACTTGAAGGATAGACTAATATGTAAACTACCTAACTACTTCTTAATATTACTTAGTGATACCTCAGAATATGTACAGCTGTAAAGTCGGCGTTCTTTGTACGACGTCTCCTTCTAAATTCTTCTAGCTACGTGCCAGCTTACACATTGCCAATCGATCGTTTCACGCCCTTTAGAAAACAACACATTTAGATTATTAATCAAAACTTTAATTCAATTCCCCAATGGCCTGCGTAGAATTACGTCAGACACTAAACTGACACGGTTGCGTGACAATTTTCAATTAAACTCCTTCTATCCACGCCCCACGCATCACAGTGAGTGTATTCATAGCATGCGTGCGACCTAATATATGTATTTACCACTATCTACCTAATGCAAGTTAATTATTTTAACTTTTAATTTAACTTCGCTGTGGGTACTTTGCGGAACCAACGCTGCATGCGTTGTCAGGCCAATTTTAAGTCTTAAAACTTATGTGTGGTGGTCAAGTAAGCGGATTCTGCTGGTAGAATCTCTGTCCACGACAGGGCAGTAGTACCGCCTTATATGCCAATTTCTTATGCTAAGTAATCGTGTGTATTTGTGTTCTGGATTGTAGGAGTGGCTGGTCTTCAGAGTGACAAGCACCTGCGCTTCTTCATAGAAGACTGGGAAACTTTTGAAAATACTAAATTTTGAAATTAAAACCGGAGTATCCCTCATGCTTAAGCATGTTTTTTATATCACTAAGGTAGAAAACAAGCTTATGGCTTATTAGAGGGGATAACAATGAACCTTATCTGCGTCTATGCTCCTTAGACCGGCTGAGTTGACACCAAAACACTTGCCTTCTGGATTAGCTACAAAGAGACACTGCGACGTATAAGGTACTAATATGTTTGAAAGTCACCGCAGCCTATGGACGTTGATACGTTGGATGGATATAACCCACGCGCTGCCGAGGGCAAAAACTCGCTCACCGTATCTACCCGAGGGAGGCACAAGCAAGACCAAATTAGTGTCACCCTCGCCTGACCATATGCACGTCTACTTTTGTAACGGAAACGCTGATATGGTCTCTGGCGGACTCGTCATATTACCCGGGATACAAAATTACCCACATATTTGTGTCTCAAATCAAATCTCATTGTGTGTCTTGAAGGCATTGAGGGAGCTGTCTACCAGGCATGTTTAGCCGAAAGTGCATGAAGCATGCCACCATTTCGAATGGTGACAGTTTACTTGCACTAAGTGATACCATCTGCTAGAAGTTTTAATGCCCACGACTTACAAGTTTACAAAGGTATGTACATGCATTGAACTTAAAAGCACGGTAAAGCCAATAATATCTTTGCCTTCGCGAGGTCCTGATGTGGAAGATTAAAAGCCTTTATTACTGTATCTTCCCGGAACCGGTACCGGAAGACGCAGCGTCGGTAGGCCTCCCATAAGGTGGACCGACGCCCTAGTAAAGATGGCAGTGGGTGTCTTTCGGCTGATATGATGATGATGACTGAATTTTCTGCACACTCTGACGACTATAATGTCTCCGTCGATGCCCCATTTTGCTCATTAGACCTCTGCCTAATTTGGTACACGTGGCCTCTCAGGCGCCGACTGTCTCATTCCACAGGCTACCATCTCGTTTGTTGACTGTTGGGGACAGACGGGGTGCGGTCGATCTTTGCATCCTACCCACGGGGGTAAGTTTTATTTTTGCTGGAGGGCTCCCGTTGCCGATAGCATAGCTGATATGATGCTACAGGGTATAGAACTCTTAATTCCAAATTATATTGTGCCCGTTTGTGGCAGATCCAGGACCTGGATTGGTTTCCCCTGCAAAGAGGCTACACGCCATAAGCGGGAAGAGTTCCGAGTCTGGGGCAAATGTAGTAGTGATTAGGACTCAAGAGCGACGTGTCTAAAAGAGGGGCAACTGCCCAAAATTATACAAAAGTATGCGTTTACCGCAAAAAGGATCCCGTCGTCTTGTGCCCTTCGTTTTTACGAGTATACACCCGTTCCTGCCAAGATGGATATCGGAATTCATTATTCGCGGTCAACTGGAGGATAACGCCAAGTTAGCCTGTAAATCGTATAAAAGCCGTTGATCTGGTTTGGGGGTCTAAAAAGGTCACATTAGCGTTTCATATTATGATTCATATTAATTTGTCACAAACTTAATTGCAGAGTCGCTGTTATTGACATTGACACGACAATTCAAAATGGCATCACTTAATTCCAGTTTTGGCCACTGGATCAGATAAGTTTGGGGCACTCTAATATGAATCATAATATGAAACTCTAATGGGGCCTTTTTAGACCCCCTGGATTCTATTCTGCAATAACAAGGTCTCTGGAACTGGAATATGGGAAAATGCATAAAAACATCCTTACACCCAACTTACAAAAATACTGATGGAATAAATAGTTATCCCGTGTTTAAAATAACTAGCCGTTTTACGCGGTTATTCCTCGCGCGCAGTTCGGATCTCTGTAAACATTCAACTACCTCGCGCGAGCATAATATTCACTAACTTGCAAACATTCTGACTTTTCTTCTCTATGCCTAATAGTATGTACCACTTTTCTTCCTTACCTATGACTACCTACAAACTACAGACTACTCTACAATAAATGTTATATAGCAAAACACTTATTTCTCCCATTATTTAAAGTACCGCACTAGAAGGAAAATACATTTCTTCCTGTGCATTCGAGCAAACTCCTTTAATGATTCCCGTCGAATTGGAAGGTATACAGATTTTTCTAACAAGTCTTGTTAAAGGATATAGCACATTGTTTTAACTAGCAAACATTTCCAAATGGTTGCTTCGGAAAAGTTATTTCGAATTGTGTCAGTCAAGGGCAATGTATTTTTTTATAAAGCATTCTATTATTTCATTTTTGGGTTGAAAATTTGTAGCCGTTACGAATTTAAGAGGAGGGTTTTGATTTTGAAGAGGGTTCCTATTTAATAATGGTCAATGTTCTTTCGTGGAAAATGTTTTAATCACCGTTACACAATTAACAGATTTCTCTACCAATTGTTAGGATTAAATATTTGGTATTGTATTAAATAATCATAATCGTGTGTTATTTTATTTATTGGTGTGTAAATAAAGATCTTTGTATTATATTGTATCATAGAATGGGACAATAGAAATATCTTTCAATTGTCAAATAGGACAGCGATGGGACATATTGGTCGCCCCGGAGCCGTTGCAGACCCACCTCAAGGCGACTAATGCGACGAAGAGCACAGCAGACCGTGCCCGACAATTCTTTATAGCATGTGCTGCAGAACTTAGCTTTTTCGCCATTTTATCCAAGAGAGGACCCCAATGCAGTCTACTATTTTTTTTATACTACGTAATGATAAACGAGCAGACAGACCACCTGATGGTAAACGGTAACTGTCGCCGCAGGTGCGTTGTCACTGTGAGGACTAACATGAAATGCATCATGGCTGTAATTGCGCTGGCTATCTTATCCATCAAACCGAAACACAACTATGCAATCTTTGTTGTTTAGCGGCAGTAATAGATAAGGCGGTGGTCACCCAGACGGACTCCCAGGTTTGACAGAGTCCTACCACCTGATAAACCTACCTACATAGAGTAACAAGTAACCAAAATACTATAAAATCAGCAACATCTAAATTTTCGCCCCCTACTCGCATATTCAATGACTCAATGCTAGTGTAATGATTTGCGTACAGGAAGGGGTGAACCCGCGGAAAACGGAAGCAAGCAGACTATTGTACCTGTCTATTTTCATGCCATTAAGGCCCTCTCGTCAATGCGAGGGTCCCACGCCACTGTAATAAAAACACTCATAAAATATTTATCTTATACGCGTTCTTATTGATAGCACGTTATAAAGTTTATGAAGTTCTTAACTTTTTATATGGACGATGCTGTAGTGTGTTCGAGTTAGAGTAGGTAGAAGGAGTAACTTCGGTTTGAAGTGCGTAGTGGTCTAGTTTTTTTCAGCTTTTATCATAGTTGCACTAGATCATTATATAAAACGGCCTTAATAGAGCGTCGTCCACGTCTACTATAATTTGATATGCGCACATGACTGGTGAACATAAATATCGAAATCTGACTCGTCAAGTAGGAAGCGTATGGAAAATTCTGTCTAAGGATGATTGGCAATAGCATTCTGAACAACTTAGACTAAAATCCTGACATTTTACAGGAAGCACGCGCAGAGTCAAACGTATTCTTGTAAGTTAGGTTTTGACCAAAAAATTAAATACGCGATTGTGAAACTACGTTTATGAGACAGGCCAACACTCGCACATTGAAAAATCCCTTTGTTTTATTAGACCAACCAGAAATTTCTGGTTGAGAAATCAGAGCATTTGAGAAATCAGACGTTTAGTGCAGCTGGACAGTCGTCGCTCCATGTCACTATTGAAATCCGAAAAAACTATAGTAAAATTTTATATTCGAGAGCCACGATTCCACATACAGACAGCGAGCCTTTACAGTAAAGTGGGTGACAGATGTGCGAGTAAGTACGCGTACTTGTGGCTCGACGACCTTGCTCGCTCGTGTGTCAGCCTAAGTACGCGTACTTTAAAACCGCCGAGCAAGTTCGCCGGCGATCCAACGTGTTTGATTTTTGTTCGTAGCTCCCGGCTCGCGGCTTCGGGTAGCGCGTCCCTCAGCGCCGCGAGCCGCGAGCCGCGAGCAGTTGTGTTTTGTGCATAAAATTAGTTTAAGTTTAATAAACTTTATGGTTTTCTGTTGCGAAAGTGACTGATTTTCGAAGCTATTGACTCAAATTTTTTACGAAATCATAAAAAAGTGAGCCGGGTAAGTTCGTGAACTTAAAAACTGCGTACTTTAGTTAGTTCGTCTATCACGCACGTCGAGCCGAGTAAGTTCGCGAACTTAAAAACCGCGTACTTCAACGTGTGTCGCCTACTTAACAGTACATTCGCTTCGCGTTCACGAGATTTTGTCAACATTGTCTGACAATTTATCACTAGAAAGTAGGTACGTTGATAGCTCGTACGGCAAAAACTAACCTTGCGAACGAGCAAATGCTCACACTGCGGCGTAACACAGTTCGGAATCATCGACAAACATAAATCCTTAGGGGCTCTCTTATCACAGCCCAACAAGTAATATATTATTACTTGTCGACTTCTCGTTCTCCTCGCGCTCGTTACACTGATATAATAATAAATTACTCACCATTCCACAGAGTATCTATACACCATACATCGTTATTGTTTGGAACATGTTACGGATATAACGATCCCAATTTGTCGAAGTGGCCGAAACTATTGTTTGTCTTTTTGGGAGATCGGGAGTTCGTGACATTTGTGTCGTTAAATGTAAGTTGTCATCTTTGAAAATATAAGTGTAGGAGTGTAGTTGTTATAGGTTTCCTAAATAAATCTAAGGACCCCGAATGAATTTATACTTTAGTACGGTTATTCTGTTCTATTTTATGCTACTAAATGACGCATTTGCAGGCAGTCCCACCTGATGGAACGTGGTAACTGTCGCTCGACACATCTGCCGTTCATTCATAAATTTTATGTAATAAAAATGCAGAACTTGTTACCGTATAAACATTACTAGGTAGTGTAACGTAACACTGTCTCGCGTACTGTGCCAGGTTGAGCTAGTAGGAAGTTAAAAGAAAGCACGAAGATTCAGGGAAATGTGTTCTATAGTTTTAGCCCAGACAAGCTACATACAACAAATTTATAAAAGTAAACTAAGTAAAGCACAACAGTTCCTAAAAGAGTCTACGCCGCATAACCTCAGTCCTGGTAGGCTCACAAAGTTCAACTTACATTTTGTTAGAGTAGGCCGAAAAGCAAAGTTTTTTTTTTTTGCGCCCAGCGCAAAGGAAATGGGCACCCTCCGGTAAAGCGGTTGGGATCCCTCCCAACTCTCATGAGTACCAGCCAGGAGGTGAACTCTCATGAGTACCAGCCGGCCGGCCGGACTGATTATGCACGACTCGCCAAAAAAAGACCTAAGCGCATACGTGCTAAACACCCCCTGGGAACACATGTAGCTGGGAAGGCCTTTCAGGTTTCATCGGATGCGACACCCCGTAGGGACGGGGTGCGTAAAAGTAAAGTAAAGTAAAACACTTTTATTCCACTAAGACACACGGCATAACATTAAAAATATTCATAGTGAAAAATAAAAGTAAAACAGAGACATAAACGGAAAAAAATAATGCTCTATCCTCGTTACCCAGTCATTTATTTATTTATTCAACAAACTTTACAGTTTTACAATTAAGAACTAATACAAGTCATGTAGAGAGTGCAATGTTCGTCATGGCTCTGTGCCGAATAGTGGATTAATTTAAGGCAACCCTGTACCATTTTCAATTAAAATTTTTAAAGAGATTGATTTGATGCAGCCTATTTTTTTATAGCAGTAATTATTAAGTGACTAGACCAAAATATGCAAGAGCATATTTTGGTCTAGTCACTTAATAATTATTTAATCTTCACAGAAGTTTCTGCTGTGCCCAGCAGTAAGCGGACAAATATAATACAGGATGTTACGAAATATATGTATTAAGCCGTGAACTGGATGGAGTGCTAAACGTATTAAAACGATAGTTACAACTGTTCAACGTACGACAGAAATAATTGTACCTATCGTTTTAATACGTTTAGCTTTTCATCCAGTTAATGGATTCATACATATGTTATATAACACCCTGTATACTGGTGCACCTCCTAGATCAGTGGTTGGGAGAAATGTGCCCACTGCTCCGTCGCAATTGCTAACGTCTTGATGTCCAGTACACAATGTCAACCAGCCAGTTCCCGAAGTAGTCGTAGTAGGCGTTCTCGTGTTTGACAGCCGAGGATATAATATATGACGACATGTTGAAGAATAGAATCCAGCAGTAATCTAGAACGAGAGGAACACAAAAAAATATTATAATCTTTGCCATCTTCGCATGTCTCGACATGACAACATATGACGTGAAAATGTAAATGACAAAAGGTAAACGAAATAGTATTCTTAAAAATTGCAAATTTAACGCAAAATAAATAAATATGTGACAATGTCTAGGAACATAACCATACGAAATACTAGCCTCTAGTAGTTGCCCCTTAGGGCAAAGAACGCGATATCCATTCGAAACAGGAAAATACTGAGGTAAAAGACCGACACACGACCCCAATACCCTTGTTTTTATTGCAAAAACCATTATTACTATTACCAATCAGGAATATACATAGTTAGAAATCATTTCTCCAAGAAGAAATACTCTAGGCGAAATCCAAAACATTTGTAGCAAGTGATTTTAACCATCTGTTACTTCCAAGATTAACTTATTTTCCAGGAAGGAATGATGAGCCATCAGAGCCTAAAGGGCCAAACCCAAGGAAATAAAAACCACCAATCCCAGGAAAAACAATAACAGAACATTATACATTTAAAATTGAAAATAAATGTTTCAACAAGGTTAACAGTTGTTTGAAAACGAATTCTAATAACAGGGCAAGTCCTACAGTAGATATTTGCCTGATAGAAAAAGCTACGTAGCTTTTAGTCCGCCATTGTACTGTAATGTGCATAAAGTTTAAAATAAATATTTGATAATATTAAAACTAAGTTGCAAATTATAATTTTTCACTGAACTAGATAGATATCGAGGCCAACAGAACTGTAACTTAAATATTCAGTTAAAGTTTCATATCTATCTTAGTTATGAAACTAGTTTTACAAAAATTATAATTTCTTTGTAAAACTAGCTTCCGAGCTGTTTCTCTTTTTCAATTTTATTTTTTAAAAGAAAGCATAAATTAAAGACTGAAACCCAATTAAAGATACCCATAAGATATATGGAGCAAAAATTGTATTGTAACCAAGATAAATAACACTAGTGCTATTCAAATTGTGTATGGAAAGGACCACCCAACCTCGCAATAGGTAGGCGCAAGTGCAGGAACGCAATCATCGGAATTATACCGTAGACATTATTCAGTCGCTCGGATAAATGGCTTCCATGCATTAAACATGCTGGCCCTCTTAAATAATAAGAAAAGTTTCGCCTCCGCCAAGGTAACTACTATTGTTTATTCCATTTAAAAGGTACAGATTGGAAAGCCTTTTTACACCCCACCATTTACTCGGCCTAGAGAATACATTCTGACCGTTTAGAAGAATAAAATAGGACAAGCCCTTTGTCTTCGACTGGCTGCTATTCCCCTAAATGGTATGACTGTATAAAAAGTGTACCGTAAAACGTTTACGCTCCATGAAGTTAGCATTGCAAGTTATCTGTGTCCATTAATGAAATTACAAAACAGAATTTTCTCGTTTTCATTGTAACAATGAAACGTACGATAAGACATTTCCTTAGACATTAAAAGAGGAATATAAAATTGGTAGCAATTCACTTCTTTCTCTTTTTTTTTAAATAAACAAAGGCAATACAAATACTTTGGCGGAGGGTGGATAAATAGGTATTTTGTTCACTTTTATAACGGTAATAAACAGGAACTGTCGTATCATTCGTTTTCACTGGAGTTGGAAAATCAATATTACAGAGTACTTATGGAAAAAAATAACGACCCTTCAAGGTTGTAAGTAAAAAAATACGATCCAGGACTTTATTGAGGCTATAAACATTAATGAGATACGAGGTGACTCGGCCTTCATCAGTTAAGAGATCCACAACCATAAATTGGTCAAAGCCACTGGAGTTCGGTCTAATTTCATGGGCGAATAAATCGGAATGATGACGGTGTCCATCTACCCAACGAGAGATATAGACACTGAGTAATGTCTGCAGAGAGAATTTTCCCTCATACATACGAGTATGAAACCTAATGGCATATTTTCGCGTAATTTTGTAATATAGATGGTTCGCTCACATTTTACCGGGCTTGCCAAGTGGGCTTGTAAATGAATTCAGATAATATAATATCGTGCGATTTGTATATTATTTGACCGCTATGATGAAGCATCTCGATGGAGCATGCTCGTTTTGGTACAACCTATTCACTCACGCTTTTTACTAACCGGTTGTTAGCATATTTTAAGGCGGAGAAAAAAAATCGATAATTTTCTTAATTTTGGTGTAGACAAAGACTTCTATATACTATACTATTATATACAGGTAGATAATTATATTTTTTAAATCTTCGCATTACCCGATCAGATTTTGATAAAATATGCCCTGTAGTACTCACCGGCTCATGGATAAATCACGTAGCTTCGTTACTGGATGAAAGCAGGTCAATCCGCAAACATTTGCGTCTATATTATTAGAAACGATAATTACCAAACCCAGCAACTACCCAAACAAATCACGGGCCCTCTTACAAAACAAACTTGAAAACCATTATCAGTTCGGAGCCGAAATAGCAGCTATATTTGGACTAAGACGAAATTGGATGATTTATCAGGCGAGTTGTGTCTCGGTGCCGCCCGCCGTGTTTGTCCCGATTGCGAACTTTAATCGGATCCCAACAATCCGTTTACTTTAATTGAATCTCCAACGACAGTTGTCAGGCACGCAATTGTTTTGTAGGCGGAGGTTGATTGTACCTGCCTGGCGGCTGGCATCGACGCAGGGGTGCTGCCGCCTCAATATACTGTGGAGGTACCTTATTCTAATATAAATAAGTAAGTTCATGAGTTTTAAGTTTGTACATATTGTAATCTAACTATGCATATATAATAATAATAATAAAGCCAGTAACATTGATTGCGATTTTAGCATTTGGAAAAAAAGTAAATGAAATATTTATTTTCTCTTCACATTGGCAGGTAGATCAAATAAACAGAAACACTTTAACGTACACTTTAAAGTATCAGGCCCCCAGACCATTAGAATGTAACCAAGGGCAAAAATTGTTTACTCTATGTTTATAACAAAAATATAACAAATTGGAAGCCATCATTTAGAAACAGTAATAGCTACATTAAAAAAAATACGTGTGGCACTCAGGGACTGCCGCGGTAAAGCTATTGCATAGCATTTTTTATCAACTTATGCAATTATAATTTTTATTTTTTTTATTTATGCAGTATTTTTTTTTCTTTGATATTAATTTAAGTTTTTTCTTTGATATTAACCATATACATACATGTTAAGGTTCAACTAGTCGCGGGCTCGAACTGAGCAGTTAGCAGCTAGTCTACACGCATACGTCTAGTCGCACGCACACAAACACCGTGCCGAAGTCTGCCGAACTGAAACGACGTTAGACGATGCACGGCTTTCAACGCCGCACCGCTCGCGCTGTGCCGGTCCGAGTGGGGGGTGTATGGTTTTTTTCGTTACGGAATTTCTTGATTCGGTCGCCGCGCTCAAAGCCCGCGATAAAAGCTATGCAATAGCTTAAAAATGGGTGTGTGTATGTGTGTGTCTAGTTTACAACAGAGGCACGAGGCGCGAGTGATATCTCGCTCGTATCGGAAGCGGTGTCTGGGTATGGTATGACATTAAAAAGCCCCATAAGTATGGTAGCAGGCTTCAGAATAGAAATTTTTATTCTCATTACGTAGCTAGCTATGAGACGAATAGGAGTAGTGCAAAAGGATCTCACAAGTGTGACGCATCTAGGCGCCCGCTGAAGCTGGCTAGACATAACTAATGTCTGGTTGAAACTAGACTAAAAGCAATATAATTTGGCAGCTTCACTTGCAGATAACCTTGAACAGCGAAAGCCTGTCACAATTGTGTTAATAATCCACTTGAAAGCGAAGTTCAAAGATTACAATTTGACAAGACAATTTGAGTAAGACCATTTGGAAAGCTTCATTAAGAATCCGTTCATTTTGCAAGTATAATAAGTTAAGCTCTTTGCTTTAAAAACTCTATTATTGTGTCAAAAAAGGATGCGTTACACCAGACGAATATAGAGCATAAGCGTTCACTCGTGTTCTTTTGGTGTGGCATTTACACCACCAAAGCATTTTGCGACTATATTTATTTATCTACAGTTATTTTTACGAATATAATTACGTCAGAACAACGAGGGAATGCTCTACCTCTATTTCATTATCATCATTAGCCTATATTAGCCCATCAGCCTATATTGGTCCACTGATGGACATAGGCCTCCCTTCTTCTGTTTACATCAAGCGAATGAGCATTCTCATTCGCTTACTTGATGTAAACACCTGATAAAGAGCATCAGTGCCAAATGCTAATAACAAGACGATCTCAGGTAATTCACATGATTCCTGTACAACCCACTCGTGGGACCAAAAAAGATAAACCGGAGGTCACAAAACCAACGTCATCTTTAAGCAATAACATCATCATCACAGCCCGTAACAGTCCACTGCAGGACTGAGGGCCTCTCCCACGAAAGGGGAAGTTATTGCCATAATCTCCACGCTTGGCAGGCGGGTTGGAGATCGCAGTGTTTAAATATAATAATGGAAAATGCTGCTGCCCATTTTCCAGACTACGGAGACTCTTGAACTTTTGTCTCTAAAACATGGCCGTGTGGTGTCCGGCAGAGAAGAATAGCACCAACCCTTTACATTCATGAGTGTCGTACAAGGCGACTAATGTTTTTGAGACAAAAGCAATAACAAACAATAGACAAATTCGCAGCTGACGTCGAAAATTAATTTATCATTATCCGACCATTTTTCCCTGGCGCCATTCTTAAGGCAAAGTTAACTGCGATAAAAACCGCTTTGCAGATTGGGCGCGCCGCAAGCGGTAGATCCGTATCTCTTATAAATCGCTCGTTCTTATCGGAAACCCAGCGGAAATGTTAAAATACGTTCCGATTTACTTTTCCGTTTTCGAAAACACCCGCCTATGAGAATGGCGCCGTCAAAATTTGAACCTATCTACCTGTTTACAACAGCGTCAATAGTAGGTATATGAGATTTTTAAATCATTTATTATTTTCAAAATTTAAAAACTTGCACTACTACAACTATCCAATTCCAATTTGACCAAATAAAAACCAAATTGTTAGGTACTAGCTTTTGCCTGCATTATGCCCTTTTCCCTCAGGAACTAGTAGATTGAATTTCGGGATAGATTATACACTATGTGTTCTAAATATAAGATATAAACAACCTGTATCACTGGCCGTTTTAGGAGGAGTAGCAAACATATAATCATTCATAGGTATAAATTAACGTACTTCTGCTATTCGTAATGACACAATTCCTCGTAACGACGTAAAACCACGAGTAGTGTAGCCCTAAGCGGTATGTTCTATACAACTTCTTAATCTGACAACTATCTGTGACGTAGGCTCTATTATCTGTAACTCTCTTCCTTATCATCATATCAGCCGTAGCGAATCGATCATCATTGTCTAGAGTGTGGAGAAGTTCAGTTTTTTCAGTTCAGTGCTTAGTTTTCGCAATGAATATCCGTAACGATTTAGTGGACAATGAAGATTTATGGAGCTAAGGATTCTGAACACACAATGCAATGTGTTGCCCTAAGTGTACAACTTCTTAATGTGACAACTGTCAGTGACGTAGACTCTGTAGTGTACAGAGCCCTATTACATATCATCGTCATCACAGCCGTTGCGAATCGCGTGGAGAAGCTCAGTTTATTATCAAGACTTTCCCATTTTGTCTAGTTCCGATATGACTAGTGTGCGTAACTGATGAAGTATTTATAGAGCTAATAATTCTATAACATACAGTGCAAAAACAGAAGGTAGTCTTCCTCATACGCCATCCAAACCGATCGACTTTTCCTTCATTCATCGACTCCCTACAAAACTAGGTCGTCCCTCCGACTCGTGCAGAGCCATCTACTGCCACAAAATCTTTTTAATTTGCGAGCATATTTCTCAACTTCAAAGAGCACACTTCCCTCCCTTGTTGGAGGCACACCAACGACGACGTGTAATTTAAATAAAATGCCCGCATTGTCCCTATTTTTCGTCGACCTAATACTGACGCCTAATAAAGCAAACCAAATTTGCCTGGGGGTTTCCGTGGAAAGCCCTCAACAAAGAAAAGGATTAGATAACGAATATACAAAAACAAATAAAATTGCCTTCTTTGTTCCTCTTGTTTGTTTCCCCATGTTCCGCTGTGACCTTGTCAATGAGACTTTAAATAAGATTTCTAAGCCAAATTATATTTTTGTGGCGGCTTGTTTTTGGTGTTTTTTTGGAGGTAATTCAATTTTATTCCTATATCGGTGGATGGTGATCAATAGGAATTGAAGACCAATTTAATAATATTATTCCCGTTTTTAGATACATTACATTTATAATAATATACCGCCACGGAGTTCCGCGACTGTTGAACACGATATCTATAGATACTATTATAAACTGTAAAATACGTGTCTGTACATTGGTGATATTACTAGTAGTAGCATTCATACAATACGGAGGTCATTTAAAATGGTAACACGGGCAAAAGCGTCATAAAAATTATTTCCACGCGAATGAAGTCGCGGGCTAAAGCTAGTACAGGATTGGAGGATTTAAATACATTTATAATCAACTTGATTTTAGCTCTGCTAATTGTAAATATTAATACGTTTTCAAGAACATAAATATTACGCAATAAAATGATTAATAGTCAAGAGTGTTTTATAAATTTCGAGATGGAATGGAACGCTCACAAGTAATATAAATACGATACCTACCGACAAACAAGCGTTAGTAAGTACTTACCACAAAATAAGATTGTTTATAGTAGGTATACGATGTACGTACCAAAGCCATAAAACAAATACTCGAGAGAAAAAATAACCAGACCAGAGCCAGGTAACCTTTGTAGGAAACCAATAAAAAACTTACTGTTCAAACAAGTTAATGAAGCCATTAACATCTCTCGTTAGGAAATAAAAACAAAACAACCTCGATGGTTTAAGGGAGAGGAAATAACGACAGAATTTTCCAGCCAGCGCAATTTAAAAGCAAATAGAAATTAATCTAAAGCAGGTCAACAGAAAAGGACTATTAAAAAAGGTTCGGTGGTCGACGTAAAAAGTACTACGGCCGTTAAGCTTGGCTGCTTGGAGCGGCTGTAACTGCTGCGACCGAAGGTAATAGCTCAGAACACCACACCAATGTAGCGTGGGACTATTTAAATAAATTCTCAACAACAATGTAATGTATCGAAGGTACAGCGTTCGCCAAATGCGCTCCAAAACTCAGATATTGGAGCTAAAGTGTATTTATTACAGTTACAATGTCCTATTTGTATTTGGTAAACTTTTGAAACTAGGAGAGCGGCGGTGGCGTAGTGGTTAAGGTTTTCGAACCGTAAGCGAGAGGTACCCGGTTTTAAGTTATGTAGGTACATTATTTGAATACTAACCGATGCTCATACGCCTACGGTAAAGGGAAAACATCGTCTTGAAACCTGCACGTTTAGGTTACTAATGTATAACCATTATCCAATCTGGGCAGGTTCCCCTGTTAACAGGGCCACGGAGGTCAGATGGTAGTCCTTCCACTGTAGTTACTTAATCTGCCAAATCCTGAATCATGGTCACGATGGACCCCGGGCCCTCGTGCGCGAGATCATAACCGGGACATTAACGCCAAGAAGATTATAAACTTTTGAAACATAGGCTTATATACTTAAAGGGATATTTTATTATCCTATCATAATAATAAAAATTGTAAATATTTTCTAGTTAAATCAGTACCTACTACTGTATTTTCAGATAATCACACACCAGAAATTTCCGAATAATTATATAACTCTACCTTTTCCGCCTACACTGTCGAACCAGAATTGGAACAAAAGCAGGATAGTCAAACATAGAAGAGTGACTCTCTAGTTTTAGCCCGCGGGCCGAAACGACTGATGCATTCAAATTAATTTTTTTCCTTAGGCCTCAGGCAGGTCAGATGGCAGTCGCTCCACTGTAATTACCTGACCTGCCAAATCCTGGATCATAGTCAAGGCGGACCCCGGGCCCTCGTTCTCGAGAACACAACCGGGACATTAACGCCAAGATGATTATTTTTTATTTTTTATTTTTCCTCAGGCGTTTGGGCCCGCAGTTAAAAATGTCCTTAAAAATGATTCTAGAATAGTCAGAGAAAAACTTTTCTAAGAGAATTTTTAACTGCGGGCCCAATCGCCAGAGGTAAGATAATAATTTTAATTAATCAGACGGGCCAAAACCAGACCGGGCGAAAACGTCTGAACACTTCCTAATTCAAAAATTTTCGAAATAGCACATCGTATTAATATTTTACTAGTTAAAGTGAATTATTTAAGTACCCACAGTCTAAATCAAGTGACGCGCGCAGTATCTACCTCTACCATATAATTGTTTATGCATGGCATTAAGAGATTTGTGTGCCAATCAGAATTAGAACACCATGTGCGCATCACGGACTAACCTGATCCAATACTTTCGTCTTGGGATAGCTAATACCTATTTTAGATTTAGGACGTGTATAGTGATATTTTTATATTATACATAGTATACAATAAAGTCGGTTCCCGTCGTCTGTATCTATGTATGTACGCTTAGATATTTTAAACTACGCAACGGATTTTAATGCGGTATTCAACAATAGAGTGATTCAAGAGAAAGGCAAGAAAAAAAGGGTAGGTAGGGGTAAAGTAGGTGCAGGGTAGGTTTAGGGTAGCGGTAGGGGTAGGGTAGGGATAGGGTGGAGTAGGGGTAGGTCGCCACGCACTCCTGGTCCACAATTTAGAAAATAAAGTCAGTCGAAGCACTATTGAGCCACAGAAGTTATAGCTGTTTTAATTGTTTGGAGCAATCTCTCATGTGTATCTAAACCACCAATATTCTTCGTATGGGAACACACTTTATTATGTACTTATTATTTGTTTAGCACTAATGTGACAAACAAACGGATATCCCGTCTAGTAAGTAGTAATTAGTAGAGTAGAGTAGTAAGTAGTTACCGCTGCCTATGACGCATTTAACATGTAAAGTTCCTACGTTCATTAGGTACTTTAATATTATTCTATCTAGCGTTTAAAAGTGGAACACCAACGTAATCTCCATGGTACATTACTTGCTCACGTCATTTGAATCCTTTTTATTTTATTATGAACTAGTGGACTCGGCGCGACTACGTTTGTGTACACCAACCTTCCCCCTACCTTATTTTTTTTCTTACTTGTAAACTTCCTCTTGAACCACTCTATCTATTGTTGAAAACCGCACTAAAATGTTATAAGTTTAAGAGATCTAAGCGTACATAGATACATAGGGACAGACGGCGGGAAGCGACTTTGTTTTATACTATGTAAAGATCAATTTACAGCCAAAAATTAAAATTATGTTACATTATTTTATTACACGAAAAAAAAAATACAAACCAAAACCATAAGCTCAACAGCGTCTAAATAGATATTACCTATAGAAAAAAATCCATTACGAGATAATCTTTGAAGTATATCGCAGACCAGACTCGCTGGCTTGCCTCGGCTTCAAAGCGGGCCAGATACACCGTAATTGAAATGTCACCAGCATTCTTTATTATCAGATTAAAAGTAATATTTTCGTTGGGATATCAGAAACGAACTATTACGGGATGGCAAGATAGTATTGCTTTGGGTCAAACAGTTTATTTCACTGTTTCATTAGACCAGTTAATAGAGTTTCAAAATGTAGGTAAAAGGTATGATGAAAAAGGTGGCTTTTTAGTTTTTATTTTTTTATCTTTTGGATATGGGTGCAACTGAGCAAATATAAAAAACCGGCCAAGACGTGTCGAGCCATGTACAGTGTAGGGTTCCGTAGTTGCCTATCATAATATGCGTGCCAAAAATGGCTTTCTGTTACTATAAACTTACAAAGTTACAATTGTACCTAGCTCCTTCACAATTTGTATGAAAAATTTGCAATTTTTTATGATGTACGGTTTACGATTTACGAATTTACTTGTGCTATGACATTGCTTTCTGCCAAATATCATGATTCGAAAATAGAGCCTCTGAACTTTCTACCGAACCACACAAAAAAGTAGCAAACTCGCTCGAAAAGTTGTGCCAGTAAACATCATCTTCACAATCTAAACGGCACAACCACACAAATATTCATTTTCAAATCACAATGCCATTCATTATTTATCATAAAAAGCTGGGATTGCTCTCCACGTCGCGTCCCCTGTTCCTTGTTTGCACGGTGGCCGCAAACGAAATATGATCTGGACTCAAGGGACGGCTACCGACTGTTTTATTTGTCCACCTCGTTACTGCAATCTATTGGAAATATGACAACACCGCCGCCGCCATCGGACACTGTGAGGTACACAAACAACTGGAGATGTGGCTCCTAAGTCCTTGTAGTGATTTATTTGTTGTTAGTGTCGGGGTTGGTGGTAAGTTTATTTGTTTATTCAATGATACGTAGTGCAAATTGAGGCTGATGTGGAACAATTTAGACAGGGTAGATTGCCGAATATTACTGGTCATCTTGACGTTAATGTCTTGGTTGTGCTCTCGCACGCGAGGGCTCGGGGTCCACCTTGACCAGGACCCAGGATTTGGCAGATCAGATTATTACAGTGGATCGGCTGCCCCCTGACCTCCGTGAACCTGTTATCAGGGGAACCTGGCCAGATTGGACCATGATTACGCATATTCTGTCGCCTATAAGTGCTTGTTTCACTGTGCACTGTGAGACCTCATAGTAATGTTTCAGAATATATTAGACTTCAAGTCGGCCAATTGAATTAAGAGACGCTTACCTCTCCCCGCTGCGTACTGGTATTTTGAGGTGATATGTAGATAACTCAGCGTTTATGTCTTAATTTGAATTGGTTATAAAAATAAATACCATTACGCCTTTTTCCTGTACGTACGGGTATAGGCAGAGACCAGATTATTCTACTTGCCAGTTTTCTGATTTGACACTATTCTTACTCTTTGTAAGTAAAGTTGGTACACTGAGTTATCTACTAAACTATTCCCAGGAACCAGACAGCGTTTTGAAATAACCAATAACAAAAGACCAACAATAAAAGAATCCCAAATCGAAACAAAGTAAAAATATTAATCACACAAGTTAGCAATAACTACCGGTAAGGTATAGACCTATATCGTTTGTCCCTACGGCTGCAGTAAGTAAAAAACTCTTTCATAAAGACCGATATGGAAGCTGTATTTTCCAAACAAAATAGTACGGACGTTATATCGCTTGTAATTGCAGGTCTGCCGCGCCGCAAACCAGAGCTCAATCGTTATTTATGGGAAAACATTCACACGTAAGCCGATTATACGTATTAGCCTACACGGAGTTTTCAGTAAAAGCGACAAATACATTTAGGGGTGGAAATTAAGTACTCGCACGCGCAAAGGAGGGAAAGTACCGTTATTTATAATTTTCGTTATGTCAGAGGGAATACCATTAGCTTCTGCCGACGAACAGGCAAGCGGGCCACCTGACGAAAAGCAGTTATCGCCGCCTATGGACATCAGCAACACCAAAGGTGCCAAGGCGTTACCTACTTTCAAAGATGTGTATTCAGGAAATAGGAGATTCGCAAGCGAACTAAGGTCACCGACATATCCCGAAGGATTGCCAAGCTTAAGTAGCAGAAGAGATGGCCGAGTGGCAAGTGGTGGAGTGGTGGTGGTGGTGGTGGAGGAGGTTTCTAAGAGACCTAAAGGGGTATATTAGAATATCGACCCCATGTCAACTATGACCCGGCCAAGGCTAGCCAAAGAAACACTCCCATGTGTTTGCTTACCACTAACAGTGACCAATAATTAATAGAATTATCTTTAACCACTAAACTAAGTTAAAGTAGCGCCATTAACGGAAAAGATCAGAATCAATATTATGTTAACTAATATTATTTAACATAATATTGATTCTTATTATTATAGAAATAGATTACAAGATGGTGATGATTAAGAATGTGTATAGATACATATAAAAAGGAGGGGTGAAACTGTTTGTACTGATGAATTGCGAAATGCATATGAAAATAGTGAGTACCGAGATGATCAGTGTTAGGAATGGCGCAATCATTTATTTCTGTAGTTCAACAGTAGTTTAACTTTCTGTTAAAGTACAGATAGAAATTATTGCGCTATTCCTGTCTAGTGGGATCAATGCCATTTTAAAAGATCAAGCCATTTATTTTAATTTAATTAGCTGTCATCATATGTGTTCTCAGTACCATTTTAAATTTGGATTTGGGTAACAACGGGATAAAAAGAATCAAAGATAGTAAATTGAGAGTAGAAAATATTTAATTAGTCATAAAGTAAATCAGTTCTGAGTGAGTCGGATGTCGTTTATACAGCGACGAAGGGGGCGGCGGCGGCGTATTTGTACGCGTATGGGCTCGCAAACCTCGCGAAGGGGGTCGCTGAGGCTGTGTAGGCGGCTACTCGCGCTACTGGTGCGGTGTACGCAGCAGTGTAAGCAGCATTGTAACCAGCTACTGGAGCGGCCACGGGGGCAGTATACGCAGCGGCAACAGGGGAAGCGTAGGCGGCGAATCTTGGTACTTGAGCGGTGTACGCGGCAGCGACGGGGGCTGTGTACGCAGCGGCGTATTTGGCAACGGGAGCAGCGTATGCGGCGGCGACTGGGGCGGTGTATGCGGCGGCGACGGGTGCGGTGTAGGCCGCAGCGAACCTCGCAACGGGAGCACTATACGCAGCGGCGACGGGGGCAGCGACAGGAGCAGTGTATGCAGCGGCGACGGGACCGGTGTATGCCGCAGCGTATTTCGCAACGGGAGCAGAGATGTACCTCGCTGCAGGAGCGGCAACAGCGGCGGTGTAGCGGACTGGTTCCACAACGGCGGGCGCGGCAGCTACTAGGGGCTCCTTGCGCACGACGGCGTTGAATCCGTTGACGGAATCGGCGACGTAGTCAACAACACGACGAGTACCATCAGGATCCACGAGCGAGTACTGTCCTTGGACGAGGTCTCCGTCGCGCTGTTCCGTCTGGCTCTTGTAGTCGCCGGTGAGCGCGTCGGCCACGTCGTATCCAAACCGGTATTGAGGAAGGGGGTCAAATTCCTCGAGGCGAGCAGCTACCGGGGCAGCCACCACGGGGGCGGCGGCGACACCGTAGGGGGCTACGCTGGCGCGGGCGAGGGCCAGCACGCAGGAGAATACGATGTACTGGAAAGTTAAATACAACTTATTATAATTCTTATTTTGAAGCACAAAGTCGAACGGTGTAAAGGTGATGCTCCTTTCACCATTTATGATCAGATGAGAATGTTGTCGGTAACTGATCAACATTGGATGTGTAGCAGTGAACGTTCTGCGTCTGAGGTGATGATGTTAATTGCTTTAACAACCCACCATACTGTCACTAACAAGCAGGTGGTTGGTAGAAAAAACGACCCTGTACAAACTAGAAACCCTAACCATCCTCACGAATCAATTATAAGTAGGTATTCTAGTAGTTTAGTACAATTAAGCAGACAGGTGCGAGCAGCGTCTTTGTTTAATATTTACTATTGCGAGAAATACTTAGCCTTTTAGCAAAAAGCGAGATATCACAGCCAACATTGATACAATTTCCAACTAAATTTAATCTGTAAACTTTAAAAAATACTTCTTTTTTACACACTAGAGAAGAGACATAAAACGATCCCAAACACAAAAATTAACATGACAATAGCGTTTAAGTGCACAAAAAATTACAAAAGCTGTACTTGAAACAGTGACATAGTTTCGTGGGGACTCCACTAGAGCAAGTTGCGCAAGAGTGCCGTGGAGAAATTGCTAATAGGACGAGGATAGCAGACCAAGGTCAGTGGTGCACGCATCCTGCATCCAAATGAGCATCAATTGTGGTCAGTCTGCCGGCCATTTGTACTAATATGTTAATGTCACAATGCAGTGACGACACAAGATAGATTCATATCAACTAGCGTAGATTTATGGTCGATAAAAAACTGGATTTAACTTAGAGTTTTTTTTTAACTTTCTGCTTTTTTAGGAAGTTATTCGGTAGACAAAATAAAGTTAATTTTATTGCAAATTGTTTGTGTTCTGAAAACTGATATGTAGGTATTATATTATTTATTTAACAAACCTTGTGGACTAGGTGCAAACATTTATGGAGAAATATGTTATTGGTTTAACGATTTCGATTGCGTATTTATTAATTTGGGAAACAAATAGTAAAAGTAGGAGAAATTTTAGTACTTCCCGCAAATTGTGAAGTTAAATAATACTGATATAATTAGAGACCATAGGACTTTGAGCACATCATTATCTAAGAGTTGAAGCACATTACAAAAAATCATTATATTAGGGGATGCAGTGAAAATATTTGCCACCCCTCCAAAAAATAGGAAAAAAAAATTAATTTGAGAAAGAAAAGTAGTAAGTACTTTGAGAATTTTTAGTACCTCCTGCAAATTGTGAAGTTACTTATTACTGATATAATTTCACACCATAAGACTTGGGGCACATCATTATCTAAGGGTTAAAGCACATTACAAAAAATATTATATAAGAATTGAAGTGAAAAAATTGCCACCCCTCCAAAAATAGGAAAAATAAGAAAACCGAAACATTGGACTATTTATAGAGGGTTGAATCACAAAATATAATAAAGACGGTAGCACAAAAAATTCCAAAGCAAGCGCACTAGATCTCACAAACAAAATTACCTTAAAGGCCATTTTTGTTGTTGTTGGTGTTGATGTCGAGTGAAGACAACTGATGCTTCTGTCTGCTCCGACAGAGTATTTATAGGTAGCATGGTTGTGACACTGGTTCAAGTTCACTCAGTATTATGTATGCACATCAGTATGGATGCACGCAATTGAATTACAGAGTGTACGGAGACCGTAGTGTCCTCGTAGACGATGCGACTGACGTCTAGCAAAGACGCTGACCAATCACTGTCCTTGTAGCTCATGGTTTTGGATATAGCCTATATTAGAATGCCGTGAAAATAAACGTGTCAGTAAGTTGGGGTTAGTTGTTAGTTTAAGGGAAATATACTGGTAGTCTAAAAAATCTAGGTTGTAACACAATCTACGTAGCGCAAATTTAATTACATGAAACTATATTTAATATGTTTATCATTTGAAAGGCGTAAATATCCCCCTTTCACTATGGGACCTTTTGTTAAAAAAATGCGATACAAGCTGAAAAGAGTTTTTTAAAAGTCAGGCAACAAATCTTAAGTAGATTTTTTAGTCCACCACTAAAATTAAAATGGGAACAGAGAAATACGTATTTGCACACGTGTTGCATACTAAATATGGGTGAGTTTATTTTTCCTATTTTTTGTAATCCTTTTCGGGGAGCAGTTCATTGTTTAATTACATTCAACAGTCAATATCTAAGAAAACTAAAATTAGATAAGGGTTATTGTCTATAAAATTTACGTATAGCCTGACGCGACACTTATTTAGAAGGAATCGATTGTGAAGGATATTGAGAAATTGGAAAAGTCCCATGAATTATCGTCGGCTATCACGTAGGTAAACTTCCACTGATGAAAATTAATTATTTATTTAGTTACAAAAAAACAAATAATTAACCGTAGCACTATTTAAATTTGATGTTTTTACATTATCCTGGAATAACGCATATGCTATTAAAAAGTTCCTGCGAGAGAAAATAAGGGGCAAGCGAGGTCGCAGGATTAGCTAGCAAAACAAGTGACACAATCACTATCAATGCGCTATCGATCCAGATACCCTTAACTAGCGTCTTCCACATTTTTTTATGCTACTCAGTGATAAACATCATTCATAAAATCCTCTCATTCCTATGTAACTTGAAGGAACATATTTTACTTATCAAACAAGCAACCGCTTAACTGTTTGTCTGCCAAATACCATACATTTTTAAAAATGAATAAATTATAAAAATACATAGATATGTCACCTAATTAAAACAACTTATTAAAACTCCAGCGGGAACTCTGAATGCATTAATAAATCCTGAATCGTCACAAAACTTTTTTATATACCTGTGAAAGTGAATTTCTGTATTGGAGTTAAATCAAAGTATACCCTTGCTCTTCGCAATAAATCAACTTCAGCAAGGCCTTTCAGGCTCAATGTTGGCCATTGATATAATTAATAGAGCCTTATTTAACAAAACCTCCCTGAATAAGAAAACGCTTTATTGAAATGAGGGCTGAATTGATGAGGTTGTTGCCGCACCGTAAGGTAACTCCCGAGTCATACATTAAGAAAGTGGAAGTAAAAGTGTTTCCGTGAAATTACATAACATAGAGAAACGTAAAAAGAAATATTGTTTATTTATTTACAGACATTATTTATAAAGACCTTAAGAAAGTAAAAAATAAATTATAAGAAGAAAGTAAAAATAAACACAACCACTAAAATATTCCGTATTTGAAATATAACGCAAAATTTATTTTTATATTATTTTAAGGTAATAAAATCATTTGATGCCCGATTTCTTACCAACAGGTAGCGGTCAAATGCCTGACTAATCTAAAATAATTAAATGGAAAAAGAGTAATAAATTAACTACCTACCAAATAAACTAATGAAAAAATCTTATTATAACTAAATTACTTACTCCTTAACTAGTCCCTGATTGCCAAAAAATGCCCATGCTGGATGGCGAGGTTTATACGCTGACTCAAATAGATAAGCTTTCTGGTCAATAGTAAATTACTAATGTCGAACAGGCGCTTAGCTAGACCATTAAAATTAACCATTATTTTAATTACGCAACATTATCCTACATTATGAATATGAGTTTTTTTAGTTATTTTGCAGTCACATAAACATATACTTCAATTTGTATGAAATTTACAACGCTGATAATCCATGACTTGGAAAAGAACAAACAGGCTACTACATATTATCAATTTATGCACGGAATACTGTGTCCTAAAACTTTAAATACTCTATGATATTTTAACAACTCGTCTAGGTATGTTTTCAGCTTTTGTCGACGCCCAAATCTGTAGAGAAACACGAACGGCAATTTTCGCTCTGTAAGCTACCACCGAGTTATTTACTATTTCCTTTCTCGCGTCTCCTTAGCTTCGAATACTACTGAGTTTATAACTCTCATAAAAACTGTAAGTGACAAATACGAGGAAGCACAAACCATCGAATTTATTTCCAATATACGTGGCGACAGAACCAAACAAAGAGAGTCCGACTTATACTCGTAGCCTCAATATCCTATCTAAAAGGACATCTTCATGAAAATTGTCCGCGGATACTGTAAGGGCGAAATGGCCCCTAAGTTACGTGTTGTTGACTTGCGAGAGATTTTATCAGGATAAGGTGAATCTTCCAGTGTGGGGACAGTGTACTGTGTTACATGAGGACGTGAAATATTTAAAATGCGTACCTATATCTCTGAAGAACAGCATGTGAATGTAAACTGATTTTCTTGTTTGAGATTTATCAAATTCGCTTTCTTTAAGCAATATTACAATCTCAATCTTAAATTCAGTATGGATTTAGAAAAATATATGCCATTGCACAAGTTGGGTCCTAGCAGTGACCTTAAAACGGGTCAAAGTCTTCATTAGTAGGCTCAGTGTCTAGTGAAGCGGACTCACTAAATGCTTCGCGACTGTTCCAAATTCTCGGCCATTATTTCGAAACAATTGCTTCGTCATCGCCGCTAGTGAAAAGCCCTGAAATTTTTGTTGAACTAGTCATAAAATTTGTCCTTTCTTGTCATTACAGCGACAGACAAAGGTTTATTGTTTCAAACTTAATTGATCGATATAAAATTACGCACATTGTTCTTGAATTCTGAATAAATTCATCTTTCAGAATTACGATTTATATAGCCCTCTATGGTATTACGGACAAAGTATCCGGTATCTGAAATAATGATTTCTAATTGAAACAATATTAAAGTCAACCTCAAAGGGCTTAGGGCTTATAAAATATTCAATGAATATAAATCTGTCTTTCTTTCAGCATATTTCGCGTGGATTTCGTTATTTGCGGGACTTATGCAGGGAGAGCAATTCCATTAGGGTATTATCTCCGGTACGAAATCGTGCGCTGGGGACGGTCCCGTTTGATCCTCGCCCTCGGGAGCATTGGCATATTGTACAAAAACTGCATTACAACCCCAACTCTCATTTCGAAATGCAGTTCGATCACATTCTGTTTTAATCCAATCGTTTGATGGAAATTCCTCTTGCTGTCCGTTTTTATGGTATATTTTTGTTTTTAGATTTTGTCACAGAATATTGATACTCACGTAAGATTTGTCTATGTTTTATCGAGCTTGTCTGCCTGTCGATAAGTAACTACTTTGATATTTTTAGTATTTTTAGGTTCCGCATTTTGTCAAGTTTATAAAGGTTTTGATATTGAGCCTTCAAGAAACGAGTCTTTTTTCATAGGCCGGAAACCCATTCGCGACACCGCTGGTGCTGCGGTGAGCGGCGATGATCCCTCACTATTTTAAAATAATTCATTACATAACGAAATATGATGTAAAGCTGCATCATTTAATTAAAATAAATTGATGTGACTAGAAGTAAGGCTACTATCGATATTTTTTCGTGAATTCAATTCGGCTGTTAATCCAGCAGAATCTTATAATGAATTATACCTTTAAAACTGTATTAGTACGGACAAGTTCGTATGTATGGAATCACTGGATTCATGTTTAGTTGTTTATACAAGAAACCTAGAGTTAAAAAAAAATAACCTCTAGATCGTCCACGATCTTCACAACGATGTAACTAACATGTTTCTAACTTTTAATCTTTTCAGTATAGTGAAGACTATCTTTCGTTACACCATTTTTCAAGATTGCGTGAATGAATTTTCATAAGTATTGCTTTTTGTAAATGAATTTACATTGGTATTGCTTTTGGTTACTACAGAATAAAACCTACAAAATATCGTAAATTATCTTTTCCATTGAATATCCAAGTTCACTCTAGTCTATCATCACTTTATAGTACAATTACATGTATTAAGTAAGTAATTGTCAGACAAACATCGCAGTTGATTAATGTTCGTCCTCGATCTGCTTTGTCTCTGCGAAGATCCAAAAACAATTTATCTTCGCGAAACAACAAACATGTATTCTTAGTTGGATATGGAGGTACATTCATTGTTCCAGAATGTTAGTGTAATGAAATTGGACTGGACAAGGGACTGAAGGACACGAAGAGGTCAGATTATGCCAGATAAATTATCACTGCGCTGACAATTGTTTAGCTAGGTATTGTACACACAGAATTTGCCACGCTGTTAGACTCATTGCTTTTATAGAACATATCATACTTACTTGCACTCTGATGCTCGTATCCCTATGATAAGCAGAAATGTTTAATTGTTACTCTTAAATAGTTCTTGCTATTTTTGGATGATGATACAGGTGCTTGACCCAATATCACTGGAGATAATTTAAAGTACTTAAAATAAGGTCGGCACTGTTCTACCGCCAGCGTGCTTGCGAGACAGATCACCATGGGTTATCAAAGCTCGCAATATCCCCTACTTTGACGCTAGTCGAACTTCAGCACCGCAACGTGTTCGCCAATCGTAAAGTATGCCTCCTAATACTGTTGGCAAAGCGAGACTGACCAAGGGACCTGGAGACTGGTTGAACTGTGAGATTAAGGCCCTGTACTAAATAAAAATATATTTCATATTGCAGATCAAATAAATACATTTATTATAAGAATGTCAACGTCAACATAATTAACGTAGTCAAAAAAAACTTACATCTAGATATCCGTACAACTTCGTCATAAAACTTAAACTAGATGTTTAACCCACTCTTTGCCATTCCTGGTGCAAAGGTGCCCATAACACTAGCAGCGTTGCCACGCTGAATGGCGATAGACAGAATCAGATTGATATTCGGGGTCCGTGGAAAAAAAAATTCACACTATTCGTAGGCAGATCAACCACAAAGGATACAATGTTCACTGCTTGCACATTCCAGTTCCTTAAGACTTCTTCTTTTAAATCTGTGTAATTGTTATTTTCTCAGTTATCGTTTTTTTTTTTAATTGAAGATTGCAAGTATTGGGAATTGTAACGTCTTTATAATTGCAGCCAGTACAATCTCTGACTATTAATTACTACGATTACAGAAGTTATTCCGAACAATTACGCGTAACGACAACTCGTTACACATAATTTTGCGCCCCAAACGTTATACGCAATGATGAACGAATTGTGACATGAAAAATTATGGCTTTCCAAATTATGCTTACCAATATGGACCCACATTATTTAACTACCTCTTTGATGGCTTATATGGAACCACAATAATATTGTGTTTCCATAAAAGCCATCAAATATTGTGTTTATTTATTTATCGTATGACTTTTAAGTTCCTACTGCTACTTAAATTTACCTACATACATAAAGCTCCCACCTCTGTCCCACAGATGGGGTAGGCAGAGACTATGGACCGCCACTTTACGTCACAAACGAACAAAATAAAATCCACCGTCCACATCAGGTACTTTGAACCAGCAAACTCAGGGACAGATAACATCACCATCGTCTTAGTCAAGGGCCGGGGAGACTAATTAGCTTAATGTAATTTATATGTAGGTATGGGATTAGAGGTCTTTTTGGAATAACCCTCGATTTTACGGCTGCACGATGAGTCAGGGTTCAAGACTCGCATTATTTGTCTAGGAATTTCATTGGCCAAGACAAGATACGATACCGATAAGAATACCGTTTTACGAGTTTTTGTGGGTCTTTGACCGGTTACTGCTAACGTTTTATATTAGTGCAGGAATAGGAATTATGTGACGTAGTCGACGTAGACTTTATGTAATCTCTTTTCTTCTTCTTATTTAGAACTTGATATTGTTATATTACAACAATGAGGAGTTTTCCATGTAGGTACTGTCCTGTTGAAACCAACTTTCAAAAACCATGAATAGATGGCGCTCTCATAATTTCGGTACTATTTTTTTAAATCTATATAATTGTGGCAGTGATATCATGCAGCCAACTAATACCAAACTCACAAATTAAAAGTTTATTAAACATAACTTTTAAAGGTTGAAAGATATAAAAAATATATATTTTTATAAGTAGGCACTATATTCCATTTTAATACTAATCTTACATATTTGAATTACGTCCATTCTTGATCCTAGCGTCCATGAAACGAACTGACTCAGTCAAATTGATGTTTGTTTTGTTTGCAATAATGTATTAAAACCTCTAAAACTTTTGAAAACTATTGATAAATACAATATTATCCAGTACAACCCAATGTTTATACCCTCTTGACTAAATACCTATTTCAATCGATCTTCAGTTACAAAAATTATCGTGACGCCATCTAGCGAGCGGTTAGGAAAGCTTTAGATACCTATTGGAAACCTGCTCATTGCCAGTAACTTACTATTTATCAAGATAACAAAGTATAATAACACTGACAAGATCGAACCCGGAAACCTTGGCAGGGTTATCAAGGTAAAACTTTCACAACTATCACAAGATGGGATTAATTCAAGCTCTTGTACCAAGCAGGCACTTCGGTTGACCTTACAATATGCCTAACTTTGAAATAATATTCTAAAGTATCTCACAAGTTTATCTGATTAGATGTCTTTCATATCGAAGCCAGGAAAATGGCGAGAGTGTGTCGAGTACAACTACCTTTTATTAATTTTAGGTACCTAAATATGTACAGGCTTCAGAGTGACCAGGACACTTTAACATGCATTGGTAATAATTGTGATAAATCACTTTGTACGCGACTGTACTTTGTAAACTCACACAAAGGAAAAAGAGAGTATTAAAAAACACCACCTCTAAAACTCCGGCCGAAGCACATTGTTCTTACTGCAAATAGGCAAGCGCTCGCCACTGCCAAAGCGACGACCGAAGTGGTTAATTTGGTAAACTGCCACGCAGAGGTCCCAGTTTCGATTCTGGGTGTTATATGATAATAGTTACACATTTAAGAACGTCGTTAGGGTCTCGGTGGCCGAGCGATTAGGGTATCCAATTTGTAAGCGAGAGGTACCGGGTTCGAATCCCTCTGCTGCCATGTACCAATGACTCTTTTCTGAGTTATTAGTTCATTAGTTGAACACTATCCGATGCTCTTACAGTGAGGTAAAACATCTTAATGAAACCTGCACATTCAGGCGACTGAATGTGTTACTATGATCCAATCTGATCAGGTTCCCCTGGTCGCAGAGAAACGCAGGTCAGAGGGCAGTTGCTCCACTGTAATTACCTGATCTACCAAATCCAGAATCATGGTCAAGGCAGACCCCAGGCCCTCATGCGCGAGACCACAACTGGGACATTAACACCAAGATGATTATTTTCTTATTTAAAAAATATAACATAAGTAGTTTATCAGTTTTCTGGCACCCATAACACAAGATTTCCTTACTTTGGGGCTAGATGGAGCTGTGTGAATTGCCCAAGCATATAAAAAACCACGTTTCTCTACGGAGCACTTGATACATAGAATAGTATTCTGTAAAGTGAAGCCACTTCAATTTCAACCGGGATATCCCGCTATACCGTATCTCCCTTAAAATCGTATAGCATTTTCAACCTCAAAGTATACGGTGACAATAGCGTCTGCGTTTCGCCGTTGTTTTCATAGCCACCCGCTTTAAGCCACAGCTGGTTGCGGCGCACGCTGAAATTACAAGAGCTCTTAACTTGGAGGCTTACGTACCTGACTTGGAGGGGGACTTTGTTCTAAAATCTATGCCAGTAAACTCCCCCCGTTATGAAATGTGTGACTTGCGCTTGGAAAAGTAACAAAGTAACATGTCGTACGGAATGACGCCGCGTCGATTGAAAGAAAGTAAGAAAACAAATGAAAAATTAATATTGCGCAATAGGCATATCACGACACAATAACGGTTACATAATTAAGAAAAAAAAATTGTAGTTAAAAGAAATAACATGTTTTACATATGGGCACACCACGACACGATAACAGTTACATCATTGGAAAAAAAACCATTGGGATGTATGGCGGCCGGCACAGGCCGATGGCGAATTTAAGACAGCTACTTTAAAAAAGTAAAAAGTGTAGTTCGCGCTTGTCTTACTAGATGGCGCTGCTTAGACAGGATTCTCAAGTATTAAATTTGGTAATCCAAATTAATTCCAAAGAGCCCAAACACGATGAGGTTATCTTATTGCGTTCATTAGTTTCTATGACCACCTTCCGACTCCATCATCAGACCAGCTCCATGGTACCTTATTAGTGCATTGTCATCCAAGTTACATAGGTATACCAAATTTCAGCTCAATCGGATACCAACAAATGGTTGAAAAATAGTTTGCTTTTTACGGAGAACTTACATACATACGAACAGCGCAAGTTAAATAATGAATAATCATAACATGCCATAGTTTCTGAGTTATAACAATTTTAAGTTTGACAGCTGTCATCCGAAATGTAGATCACGAGACGAGTGGTGTCGCACTTTAGTGACTCGAACTTACGTCGCACTTCGAATATTCGAGCTTCAAGTTAAATAAATAAAAAAATAAATCATCACAACATGTAATCAAACAATTACATCCATATTACAACACACACTTACAATCATACAAAATAATATCAAACAATAAAAAATCAAAAATCAAATTACATATTTCTTACAACTAAACAACTTGGCATTGCCGTGCTGTGACCAGGGCTCCCCGGGACCTCACTCAGCATGAGTCGAGGCCAAAGCCGCTAAAGCTAAACAAATAAAAATCACAACTATACCAAACGCTCCAGCACATCCGCATCAACACGTGAAGCAAACACCAGCCCCATACACCACCGCACGTAACATCTCTTTCATCTATTCACACATCGCACCGTTAGTCAACCTGTGTCGCGCGCCACTCAAGGAATAAAAGGCTCTATTTTCCCTGTATTTTATACCGAGGTTCCCGCGGGAGCGATTTGAATTCCGCAATCAGGTAGGTGAGGGCCCAAAGAATTTATTCATACAAACCATGGAGATACGGTTCCTAGATGATGGGTACATGACGTGTGATATTTGAGAAATTCTTGCTTCCAAGTTATAGGAAATGGTATTGCTGGATCTCTTCAAACCACAATCAATATTTGATACAATTATCTATCTCATTGATAATCGAAATGTCTTTGAATAGTTTTCCTAATGATAAGGTACTTTCTGTGCCTCGGGCGCGTCATACCCCGAAGTACCGGTTTTGAACCTCAGTGCCGCCAAGTACCAATGACTTTTTCCTGAGTTTATACATTAGTTTAACACTAACCGATGCTCTCACGATGAGGGAAATCACCTGGACGAAACCTGCACTTTCAGGCGACTGAATGTGTAACCATGTATCAATCTGGTCAGGTGACTCTGTAAACAGGGTCACGGAGGATAGATGGCAGTCGCTCTACTGTAATTACCTGATCAGCCAAATCCTGGATTATGGTCCAGGCGGACCCTGGGCCCTCGTGCGTGAGAGCACAACCAGGACATTAACACTAAGATTTTCCACGTACCTGAAACTGAAAACGGCTATACCTGTTAAGTTTTGGAGCGAGATCCTTGTACAGGTTTTCAGTCTAAAGTTTTTAGGAGGATATGAGTAGGTTTTAAGGGTACGGCAACATTGGAGTAATAATAAGTATTGCAAACCTCCATACAATGAGGCTAAATAGGAATACTTTTTTATGCAACTCAGTGATAAACGAACAGAAAGCCACCGACATCAACACAACAATTTAAGAGACGTTGTTTCGCAGCAGAAATAGAAAAGACGACGATACCTACCAAGGTGGATTTATCAGGCTTAACAGAGCCCTACCATCCATATTAATCCTGATACTACCAAAGCGACCATCAGGCGAACCGTACATTTTTTTGCCACCTAAGTTGTTTAACCAAAAATCCAGAGTATTAGACTTACAAGAAAATTAGAGTTTATTCTAGCTGAAGCTATATCCACGGCAGACACACTATTTTTAACGGCGTGAGGGCGACTCTGGCACAGACATATTTTTTCTAGATATTTCGTTATAGCTACCAACGAAAGTTGAATCGGTACTGTCAAAAATTCAATCCCAAACTGATGGTAGGTTTTGTGTAGCATTTGCGCAGGAAAAATGTTGACATTCTGGCCTGGATTCGACTAGACTAGTGAGTGTGTGAATGTAGTCAATAATCCTACTAATATTATAAATGCGAAAGTTTGTGTGTTGAATCATTTTGGAATAAATTTGGTAGATAGCTAGATTAAGGTCTAAAATAACACATCTAGGCTACTTTTTATCCCTTCCTGATTTTAAAATAGCGCCGTTTTTACAAACGACGTCTAAGTTTAGCTGTAGAGTAAAAAAATATTACTTAGGTACAGCTAGTATTTAAATTAGCTCTTTTAATACGTTGTCTATTAAAACTTTCCCATGTTAAAATAGTTGATTTTAAAATAGCCATTTATGATCATTATTGTGGTTAGGAAGAACTTATTTTTTTGCTAAACCGGCAGCGTTGTCACAATTCTTAAAGAAACTTTGAAAAGTCTCGTCGGCGCCCCGTCTGCGCTCTGTCCGCCTGCCCTCACTTCTCTGTCTGACTTAAAATCTGACATTATATCAACATCGCACTAGAGTAACCTTTGGGCCTTGATCTTGATCGTATAATGATCTTGATCTTGATCGGTTTTCAATGGAAACCGCAGGGTTGAAAATATTCAATAGAAAAGTAGTCCACTTCGGAGTCCTTACAGACATGGACGACTTCAGAAAGTGAAGGGGGTTGGTGGCCGGGCACCACACTGACATCTAAAAGCTGTTGTTATGACATTTTGACGCTAAACCATAATTTACTTACAACCGCCACCGCCCCGAACAAATCAGGAGATATAACCTATAATTTCCTTTCCCCACCACAGCTAAAGGGAAACTTATTTTTTATTTATTTATTTAACAGTTTATTGTTCACAAGAAAAAACATACACGTTATGTTACAGAAGTATAAGACACAACAGAAACTTGTCACAAATCTATTTTGTTTTCGCAAACATGCCATTGTTATTTCTCAGATGTTTTCGTATGCCGTTAGCCGAGATCCGCCGAAGGGCATATTGATAAACGAGCGCTTAGCCCACACGACACGCATACAAATATATTGCAGGGAATATTTCATGTTTAACGTCTGCGCGACCGATATGTGTGAGAGGGGAATTTTAGTTCTTTATTTGCTCGTGAGAGGGCTGCGGCGGGGCGGCGGGAGGGGTCGATGGCATTACCTATGTGGCGCTGTGATTGTACGACACAATGTGTAAATTATAATTCGCCTGCATCATGTAGTGGGAAGCAAAGCCTGCTAGTTCCACAAGCTTTTTTATGAGGTAGTTAACTGCCAACATACATGATGTAGATTCAGCCTACCATGGAGCGTGCTTACCTATAGCAGAGACGCTAAAACGTTCAGAAGATAGCATAATATCGACTTACCCAAAAGCAGTACCTATAAGATGAGCTAGCATCTCTATAGACGCACATAGCAATTTTGTCTCCTTTTATACTGGTTTTGAGTAGGATATGCTGTATTTTGTTCGTCAGATTAACGATGAGCGCCCCATTCCCCACGAACGGGTCCTCTAGTTCTAGCAGTATTGGTTACAGGTTCTTCGAAACACGGGGCAAGCCGTTTGTCGATGAGGCTGGAGGGTGTTAACCAACCGCGGCCAAGACCTACCACCGGAAGAGATCTAATCGTTTGGCACCATCCAGGGATCCCTTGTGGGGTAACGAGGGTAGAACACACGGAAGCGAGTACCTGCTCTCATACATTTACGCCCGTTGAGGGTACCAACCAATGCTCATCGAGTTTCGTTATGGTGTTTTTCAACACGATTGTGAGGATAAAATTTAATATAACCACAAAATACGATTACAATCACCAAATTCAAAATACCAGCACCCAGCAAATAATCAGTGCAAAAATAACCACATTATTTCGTTTCCATTTTTACAATGTCGCATTGAGATAAAAACAATAGGTATCACCTCAATTCATTTTACAGTTTTACAGTTGTTTAAAATCGAAACCATTGTAGTTTTCAAATAGAACAATACCAACAGCAAAATTGTTACCTCAGTTTCCGGTTCAACCTTTATAAAGCAGTGGCTCCAACTCACCGGAGCCAAGCAAATTTTCGAAACGGAATTCTTACTATTCTAGTTCAGCTGCTATTATACTCTGCTGAGTTACAACAATGGTTAATGTAGGTAGCGAGCAACGCGATTCCACTTTCTTTCACAAGTTAATTGCAAAATTGCATCCCGAATTGATTGCCCTCTACAAATAAAGTCAGTGAACACTTACCGTAATTAAGCAAGAAATCTGAGTAAAAACTAAGACAGATTTAAAAATAAAATGTTTAGAGTAGAGACAAGGGCTTACGATATGAGGATACCGGGCGAAGTGAGAAGAAACAAGCCTGGAACAAGCCTGGAACAAGCCGGGATAAGCGCTAGAAATATGATGATACCCATTGAAAATAGAGACCATCACCATCCTAACGCTCATTCCCGGCTTCTGACAGTCCTAACGTCATAACTCGTAAGCTTGACTGTCGCGTCCGGTTCAACGATGTCAATACATCGCTTCTTAGGGCTATGGCGGTACCTCTTTTCTGATAACTATATATTTTTCCACCTATTTTCCTAGGCATTTAACCACATATTTTCCACGTGTGCCTGGGGGCTTAAGCAGCACGTGACCAAACCAGCGCAGGCCAAAGGTGCCTTGGATGTACTCGTTACGCACTCGTTGTAGTCATATAACGCCGCCTAAGTATGATTGATCTATCTGATGATATAGTGCGCGCTAAGCCTTGCAGTGTACAAGAGAGTGCGTGCCTTCGGCGCTTTCCTACGGGCACACCATGCTGAGCGAAGTTCTGAATCAAAATATAAATGTAAAGCCACACTGCCGTACTATGAATTACAGTTAATTGTAACTTTGTTTAAGAAACCCACTTACTTAAGTCATCTTGGCGTTAATGTACCGGCCGTGCTCTCGCGAACGAGGACTCTGGGTCCGCCTTACCTACTCGTATATAAGTACTTTTTTAATGTGTGAAACTGCCTTCTATTTTGTTATTTACGTGAATATCTTGTTGCCCTCCAATTAACATCTTTAATTTGGTATTAATTGTAATCCCTCAGACCCCGATTAAAAATGTTTTATAACTTTGACGTCATATGTAGGTAAGAATTTTTCCCCCAAAAGATGTAGTTTCGAACCAACAACAAACCCAAAAATAACCCTACCAATTTATTTTTAGAATTGTATTTCGGCTGACTTCGTATACCTACTATACTATAATTCGCCGCTTGTTTCCCTCTCCTGACTAATTGCTGGCTCCCAAGCTCTGTATTCCGTAAAACAGCCAGTCCGTATTTTAATGAGTGTATTGCAGCTTCGTATCCATTTCCGTGAGCAGTGTCCTCTTTGGTTAAAATTAAATGTTTGCCATAATTCGGTTGCGTCGGCTGCCGTCTCTGGAGTGATATTCATTCCATTTATCTTGACTAGTTTGCGTGAGTCTCGCAGAAATGAGATTTTAGAGCGCGAAGCTCGTTCATTAGTATGTTTAATTTAACTTTTAGATCAAAGTAGCAATTGTCGGATATAGTTTTATTTCAGTCCCGAACGTGAGGCCGTGATGTTTGAAAAACGATAGTCTTCAAGTGATTGTAGGTACACAAGTCAGTAAATGACTACTTAGAATATGTTTTAGTTCCCATCTATCTCGTACTTATTGTACATAAATAACTCGTGTTCTTCGTTTGTTAAGTTTTCGTGGGTTTAATTCTCGAACGCGCATCCAGTGCCACAGACTTACCTAATCTTATCTGTCCTTGACCCGGGTCAAGCCTTGTCCTTGGCCTAGTCAAACCTTAACCCTGGTAAAGCCTGGTCAAGCAGTCAATCCTTGACCCGGGTTAAGCCTGGACCCTGGTCAAGTCCCAAGTTAAACAGAGCCAATCCTTAATCCTGCTCATGCAGAGTCAATCCTTGACTTGGGCCAAGCTTTTTCGCTGGAGATTTGTTATGTCGAGATTTGGACGCTACCACATTGCAATTTCGTTCGCGAGCTTGGCCAGGTGGTAGTGCAATATTTTCACGCGATAACCCAAATCTCCGAAATCATAATAATGTAATTCAGTATTAATAATGCGCCGTGTAGACAAAGGACATTCATAAGTCATACTACATTCATCGGGTATTATTATAAATATTCGGGTTTGAATAATTGATGAACTATGTAACTACTTAAATGAAATAATAAAAGTTCACGACCTTCAAGCATACATTCTTGGAGCAATATTTTCTGTGCCTATAAAATATTCAAGACTTCTTCTGCTAACAGAAAATTGGACTAACGATGATGAATTACCTTTGTTACCGAAGTTACAAATTGTAGGGTGTAGATATCTATTCAAATAAAATGTAAAAATCTATTGATGACTTCGGAAACGCAAAAACGTTAGAAAATATAGGTACATTATTTGTCAAATTAAAACCTTAATTTAAAAAACAATACAACAAACTGTTTACGTGATCGAAATGATAAAAAAATAATAATAATGGTAATTGGCGGTTCTATATAGGTCCCGATGTGGATCTGGTCACGTCGCTGAACGGGCTCCGCTTTGGCGATCTCTTTGGAGAAATCGAGGGTTTTGTTTATGGAATTACTGATGAGGTTGTCATAACGAACAACTACCGGAGGTATATCCTGAAGGACGGTCGACCTCTGTCGTGCATGCAACCGGTAAAGTCACTCAGGCATATTCCGTCCGGTTGTGGTCGTCTTGCTAACGGCGAGTACTTGCACAGAGGTCGGTCTTGTGGAGTCTGAGGGGTCATATTATAAATATTTGCGAGCGCCAGTTCTTGAAAATGGTCGTTTACTGAGATCGACCTATGATCACGGACAGGACTATTGCAGCCAATAGACCTGTATCGTGCTCACAGATTGATCAAAGCGCCGTGCAGCGCTACGGAAACCTTATGAAGACCGTAAAGGACAAACAGTAAGGTCCTGACTTAGCTCATGAGGTGACCGCCATGTGGGATGTTGACTTCGCTAGATGGTAGGGCCATATAGAGAAGGCGGTACTCCTGGAGACGGCGAGTATTGTCATGACGTTCCTGTGTCTGCAGCCCTAACCTAAAATAATGTTTTGTAAAAACCTTATAATTTTTATAGTTTAAAGTTTTTTATAGTGTGTATATTTTTTATTGATATTGTGAACATTTTTAACTTAAGAATGAAAATAAATAAAGAGAGTTAATGTAATGTACGAAAATTCCACTCATACTCGTATCTAACGTAGCAATGTATTTTTGCCATAGTGAGAAGCAATCTCCGTATTACGCTTCACAGAATAAGCAAACAAAGAACAGTTAAATCATATCTGTGTAGGTATTTAACGTTTATAATGTACGCAATCACGGGTTCGGTGTCTCAGTAGATCGTGCCATGCTTTTCAAAGAGAAAGACAAAGATTCGATCGCGGCATTGAGTAGCGCAGAGGCGAACAATATCCAGATTTATTATATATTTATTATGTAGACATTGTCATGAAAGTAGTATATCTACTCGTAAATGCAAATTCAAGCCTTAGTAGATTTAGATTTAGTTAAGAGTGACTTTTTGACACTTGAAATATTTATTCTCGGTGTAAAACTAATTCTACTTTTAATTGATTTAATTTAAGTCAATGGAACATGTTTTATCTTAGGTATTACCTAACTTTTTTATTGCTCAAAGGCGTAGGTCACACCCTCGACAAAAGGTTCGATATCACAGCGATGAATAGTATCGCACTCACTTTGGCAAAAAAAAACTAAATTAGTTTCGTTAGATTTGATATGTTTAGATTTATATATTTTTCTGTCTGTTAGACACTGTGAATAATATATGGTCTATTCTCCTTTGCCTATTACCATACAGACAGATTTGCTGTTTTATACAGCATTTATTTAAAATGAATATAAGTTGGTAGCCTCTATCTCTATGGCACCTTAACGAAGATTTGATATATTTGATAATGCAGTTATCTAGGACCCACAGTATAGGTAAGAAGAGAGGAGCAGACGGGCCTTGTGCGCCGCGCCCTTGTTGACCTTATCTCTAAGGAAAACAGGGGAGAGGGGCCCAGGTTCACCTCATTTTCGCAAAGACCAGGATGGATCCTGGTTGTTTGCGAGGATGAAGCCAGCAAGCACTGGCTTATGAGGGCGGTACCTAGCGTTAAACCCTGGCCAGAGGCAAAGCTGTCTGTGTTATCAGAGAGCGAACTGCCAAAGCCAGCGGTGGTTACCGCCTTCATACCCAGCATAGACGCTACGTCAATAGACGAAGCGATAACATTGCTGGGCACGCAGAACAGGGGCCTAAACACGCAGCTCTGGAAGGTTCTCCATAGCAGGGGGGAGGAAGGGGGCATTATTGCAACCTTCGCGGTGGATGATCCCTCTGTGGAGACCCTGAAAGGGAGGCAAGGCAAAGCCGCAATTGGTTTTAGAAGCATTGTCTTCAAAATCAAGGGCGACCCAGCCAAAGAGACCCCTGTTCAACCAGGCACCTCTACCTCAGACGTCACGCAGGCTCCTGCGACTGTCACCGCCGAAAAACCCAAAAAGCAAGGAGGTTCGATCCCTCAGGGAAAACGACCCCCTCTTAAGTTGGCTGACAGGGGACAGGCTAAGGCGACGCAGGTCCCTGCGACGGGCGGCATGGCCCCAAACACCGGGCAGCAAGGAGGATCGATCCCCTCGGGAGCACGACCTAGCTTGAACTTTTCTGCCAGGGGAGGGGAAAGGAATAGAGGTAGAGGAAGCACAAGGGGGAGAGGTCAGGGTGGAACCCATTCCGGACGTGGATTTTTCAATCCGCAGAAGGGAAGGGGAAAAACCAAGCCCTCGTACTCCCTTTCACAAAGAGGGAAGTAATGGCGACCCAGGGGCCGGTGAGGTGTTTGCAGGCCAACCTTCATCACGCTGCGGCAGCAAGTGCCGTGGTGGAAAAATGGCTTTGCGACGGTAGGGCTGACCTCGCCCTAATTCAAGAGCCCTGGGTATCCAGCTCGACTATTCTGGGGCTCAACGCTGCCGGTAAGATTATTTACAACAAAGGCGGGACAAGACCCAGAACTTGTATTGTTTATAAGAACAGCATTAATCTATTGACTGTTACAGAGTTGTGCTCCGACGAAGTTGTAGCAGCCATTTTGATCCCCAAGGGAGGCGGGGCTAGAGTACTAATTTGCTCAGCCTATCTCCCGGGGGAAAAGGAAAACCCTGCTGAGGACCTGGAGCCTGCGGTCGAGCACGCCCGGCGTCACAGGATGCAACTGCTGGTGGGGTGTGATGCAAACGCCCACCACACCACATGGGGAAGTACAGACGTAAATAGGAGAGGTAACACGTTATATGACTATTTACTAACAAAGGGGTTGCACGTGGTGAATAAGGGATGTAAACCGACCTTTGTAACCCGTGTAAGACAAGAGGTGTTAGACATTACCATTGCAACAAATGATCTGGCTAGGCGCATTAGCGACTGGCACGTTAGTGATGAACCGTCAATGTCTGACCATAACCATATTTGTTTTGACTTAGTAGGATCATTATCAAGTCAGGATGTTAGCTTTAGGAACCCTAGAGTAACTGATTGGGCGGCCTATAGGGACAACCTTAAACAGAACCTAGAAGATGTACCTAAAACAATAAAGACAGTAGAAAGTCTGGATATTGCAGTGACCATAGTCTCTAACGGCATAATTAAGGCCTATGAGGATAGCTGTCCTGTAAAAACAATGTCAACTAAAAGGGCAGTACCGTGGTGGAGCTCCAAGCTAGAAAAGCTTAGAAGTAAAACTCGGAAACTATTCAATAAGGCTAAAAGGACCCAAGAGTGGGAATCCTATCGGGAAGCCTTAACCACTTACAATAAAGAAATTAGGAAGGCTAAGCGGGGAACTTGGAGAAAATTCTGCGAAGAAGTAAACAGCACGTCTCAGTGCGCAAGAGTTCACAAATTCCTCGCAAAAGACAAACCTAACCAAATTGGCTTGCTTAAATACCCTAATGGGACTTACACGGCCAACGAAAAAGAAACTCTAAATTTATTGGTATCGACCCATTTTCCTGGTGCTTGCGCAGAAAGTCCATCCTCAACGCAATCATTTCGCCCAGGTAATGAAGAATGGCGGAGGGCCTCACTTATAATAAGGCCATCTCAAATAAAATGGGCCGTTAAATCCTTTAAACCATACAAATCATGTGGAGCGGATGGCATTTTTCCAGCACTACTGCAGCAAGGAATAGAAGTAATAATCCCTTACATGATAAAAATCTTCAGAGCAAGCTACGCCTGGGGACATATTCCAGAACAATGGACCGAAGTCAAGGTTCTATTCATTCCAAAGGCCGGAAAAAGAGACTACTCTCAACCGAGATCACTCAGGCCTATTAGTCTAAGCTCCTTTATGCTAAAGACTATGGAAAAGGTTCTGGATATTTACATTAGGGAGGCGATCAAAATTGACTATCCTATTCATTATTCTCAACACGCCTACAGCAAAGGGAGATCTACTGAAACTGCCCTTATGAATCTGGTAGACAAGGTAGAAAAGGCGTTAGAGGATAAACAAATTGCACTGTGTGCATTCTTAGACATTGAGGGCGCATTTGACAACACCCCTATAAGGACACTAGTTCGAGGTCTCACTGAGAAAAATGTTGACCGTGCGACGGTGAAGTGGGTCGAAGCGATGCTCTCAAACCGGAAAGTGAAGGTAACCCTATATGAAACCTCACTTGAATTATTCACTACCAGGGGTTGCCCCCAGGGGGGGGTCTTATCTCCACTACTTTGGACCCTGGCAGTGGATCAGCTCTTGTATAAAATGGCGGAGCTTAGGATAGACACGCAGGGATTTGCTGATGACCTGGTGATAATCGTCCGAGGTTTCTGTCAAAGTATGCTGTCATACGTTATGCAACGAGCATTAAATATTGTTGATAAGTGGTGCAAGGACAACGAGCTGTCCATCAACGCGGGGAAAACAGTGGTTGTACCATTTACCAACAAAAGGCAACTTGACAATTTAGTCAAACCACGATTGAAACTATTGAATTCTCCAAGGAGGTCAAGCACCTAGGTGTAATATTGGACCAAAAACTTACTTGGAACAGCCATATAATCGGAATACTGAACAAGGCTAAAACGGCCTTGGGAATATGTAGCAGACTGGCAGGACAACGGTGGGGGTTATCTCCTAAAAACACCCTATGGCTTTATAAGACGGTCGTAAGGCCCATAATAACATATGCCGCCGCAGTGTGGCACAGGAAAGCCAGCCAGGAAACTGCTACAATTAAACTAAGCGGCATGCAAAGAATTGCGTGTCTCTTGGTCACAGGAGCTATGTCAACCTCACCTGGTGAGGCCCTGAATGCAATGCTGGATATCCCGCCCCTACACCTGCATGTAGAGATGGTGGCGGTAAACAGCATATACAGGCTAACCACCCAGGGAGAAGGAAACTGGCTCTCAAAGTCACTGAGATCGTTCCAGGACACTGTTATGGGCAGCAACATACTGAGTATGTACACTGACTCTATGACAAAACAGAGCAGCTTCCCGAAACGATACTCTGTGGAACTCTTATCCAGAGATGACTGGCTTAAAAGCCAAGTATACTGGAAAAATAGAAGCCTGATATGGTACACCGATGGGTCCAAATCAGGTGCTCATGTAGGGTGTGGAATATACGGAGAGCGGCCCAAGGTCAAGAAATTCCTAAACTTGGGCAAATACACCTCCATATTTCAGGCCGAGGTGTACGCTATTTTAGAATGTGCGGACATAAACCTCAAAAAGAGATACATGAACCATTGTATTTATATACACTCAGACAGTCAAGCAGCTCTATTGGCCCTCTCATCAGACTCTGTGAGTTCAAGATTGGTGCTAAACTGCGTGAAGGTCCTCAATTCCTTGGGTGAGAAAAACCAAGTGATCTTGCGCTGGGTCCCAGGGCATGAAGGGATCGAAGGCAATGAAATTGCGGACGAACTCGCGAAGGCTGGTAGCACAATTGCGACATATGGTCCAGAACCATTCTGTGGCATACCAAATAGCCTTGCAAAATTGACCCTTCATATAAATTTCAAAGAACAATAATTAGAGCACTGGAAAAATCAGCCAGGCCTAACACATTCTAAGGCATTAGTCAAACCCTATAATAGGCGGCATGCCAAAGAACTGTTACTACTTAGTAGGAATAACTTGCGTATCCTAACAAGGGCACTGACTGGCCACTGTGGGCTGAACAAACACATGTATAATTTGAAGATCAGCAGAACAAAGGACTGTAGATTCTGCAAGGAGGAGGACGAAACGCCTCTCCACCTGATCTGCAAATGTGAGGCCCTGGTGCGCAAACGCAGCATCCATCTGGGTAAACACCAACTACTACCCGATGAGGTGCACGAAATCAGTACTAAGAAACTATTACAGTTCATAGAAGCTATAGGAATTAGTACTGAATTGTAGAAAGAGGCGATCACAATAGATCAGTAATGGTCGCAGTGATACTGGGTCTGGAAAGCCTTGAAGAGCCTATCTTTCAAAAAAAAAAAAAAAAAAATAGGTAAGAACGTAATAATAGCTTTTTTTCACGCTGTAACACACAAATTCTTTTCTTGCTTACTTTGTCAAATATATCCAAGATTACTCTTTAGTGTCAATTTCACCATAGGTATCTATTCCTCGTGTTACAATCACTGCCCAATCTGCGTGTGAGTTACTCTTTGTCCCGCGAGGCGCGTGATCCGAATCCCCCGCCGCGATAACGCCTGTCGAATCAGATTTGAATATGAATGGAATATTAATGAAAAACTTGCTCCTGACTATCGCGGAGGCGCGGCGATTTGTTGCGTCGCGTCGCTGTACCGCGATGTATTGTTTGGGATATGTAAATTCGAATCTGTATGGAGAGAAGGGGAACAATATACTGTCTTGTCAATAGACTGTTTGCTGGAAACTATCCACGATATGTGTACCAAATTTTACCTAAATCGGTATAATCATAGATTTTGATATATACATAGAGGGGTCCTATAGTTTCTTAGAAACTTTGGTGTGACAGACGGATGGACGGACGCACGAGTATTCCTTTATGGGTTCGGGAAGCCTAAAAAAATACGTTTTTGGATTAAGAGGTTTTTTAAGTAGCCTAAATTATTGTTTCCTTTGATTCTAAGAAATAAGTCAAGTAAAATATTATAATTATTGTTTTGATAACATCAAACGCTCGAACTAAATAAACATTCCTTAAATAAAAATATGTTCGCTTGAACGTAGGTACGATTAATTTCAAGTAACTGACATTTTTCGATCGAAGAAATGTTTTTATACTACCTTATACCAGGGTTATAATACTTTAATTTAATCAGTACCTATTTACCATGTTTAGTTTAAATCTTTACCTATTTACAAATCTAGAAGCGAAATTGCTGTTTCAAAATTCTGATAGCGGCATTATTTTGTTTGTTCACACGCAAATTTGAGCTGATGTTCAAAATTAAACAAACATCGTTTGTGTTCATTACAACTAATAACAATTTAGTCATGTTTGAATAGTAGAAATCAATAAAAGCTATCGAATCTGACCTTTAACGAAGGCCCGAGTTCTCATTGGAACTGTATTCGTTGTTTTGAAGGTCTTTAGTTTGTACTTCTAAATATTTGCGTGGGATTTTTAACATTACATACATATTACAAGTATGTTGCATGTTATAACTAAATTTCATTGCTGTAAAACTGTATGTAAATAAATAAATAAATAAGTATTTGTGCCATTATAAGAAAAAGATTTACACAAACAAGAACACCACAACACAAACATATAAATAACGCAATTTGGTAAACACATATTATTTCATTGCCTTTCCCTTATTTATTTTATTTTGTTGTTACTAGCGGGGATAATTGGCTCGTTGGTTCTAAGATAATATTTATTATGTTTTATATTGCTGTTGGCACTCCAATAAATAAATAAATATCAGTCCATATTCTCTGCCTACCTGTGAGACACAGACGTAAGCTTTATGTATGATAAATATCGCTAAGGAAAGTCAAAGTTTTGGTAATTAATAAAAAAAATTGTGCCCGGTTGTGCACAGTCAGACAAACGTTTTGTGGGTCTCCTAAACCTAGCAGAGGTTGCTGCAAACTGAAATTTTTCTTGTATTTGATGACGTAGGATAACCTACGGCACCCTTACAGTCTATAATGTATTGTGAGACTGCTCTAGACGCGAGCGCTCGCGTGCGCTACCTGTCTCTTTCACATTCGTGGTAAGTTCTTAGAGACAGAAAAGACAAGCATTAGAAGACGAGCACTCGCGTAGATGCGAGCCCCACCAATAAAATAGGGCCCCAGGTACAGAAAACATAAGATGTGCTTCCGCCAGCGATAACCTATTTGTTACCTTGGAAGTGTTAAGAAACCGCTTTAAAGCCACAGCTGAGTATCATTGTCAGTGAACGGATCATAATGTGAAGGTTCATCATTACAGCCCATAACCGTCCACTTTAGGACTTAGGGCCTCTCCCACGAAAGGGGAGGTTGTTACCATAATCTTCACGCTTGGCAGGCGGGTTGGAGATTGCAATGTTATAAATATAACAATGGAAAACGCTGCTGTCCATTTTCCAGTCTACGGAAACTAGATCATTTGCCCCGAAAACATTAGTCGCCTTGTACGACACCCAGGAGTGTAAGGGGTTGGTGCTATTCTACTCTGCCGGACACCACACTGCCAAATGTGAAGGATAGAGGAAGGTAATTTACGTATAAAGAGAGAAGTACGAGATCCAGAACCACCGATATGGTTCCTTTCGAACACGTGACCTCTCTCGACCTCGAACTCTCTCACGTGACCATCGACTCTATCTCGACGTTTTGTTTAGAGAGGAGTGAAGAGTAGCTCACCACACCTATGCTCTCTAACAACCACCTGCTTTTAAGTCTTAAAAATTGTGAATGTAAAGTGAATAATAATTTGCTTACTAGCTATTCTTCCTATTATTCCACGTTTTCTTTTATAAGCAGCAATTTACAAGTCGACCCGGTGTTTCAAAGACATTGAGCAATTGCCGTACTTAATGTAAAGCCCTGTTTTTAATTACTACTGAGTGCCTCTAAGTTCTTGCTCAAAAAGGACCGCACTTATAGGATTTTCCTTAAAGTCAACTTCTTTAGTTGTTTTTATCTAATTAAACATTTTAAATGGAATGTTTTATTGAATAAATTACGTGCGTAGAAAAGCTTGTAATTTGAATAAAAGTAACATTGTCATACTAGCGTTTGCCCGTGGCTCCGTTTGCGTAGAATATACCAATAGGCCAGTCTACTAATAGGCTACCTACGTACCGACTAGTCTACCAATAGGCTAGGCAGAGCAATAGCTATCCGGGCCTTGAACTTAGTATGTATTATTATATAGGTACCAACGATCAAGCCATTTTTGTTCGTAGTGTATGTATTGTATAAAAATTAATTATTTGCACACAAAGTCGCGAGAAAACTATTGCAACAGTAAATACGTTCATAAACAGCATAATTCGTTCATTTTCTTTTTCTTGTTAGTGTTATATGAATGTATTGTAAGTACCTACGTCGCATCGTATCGCAGGCGTTACCCGTAGGCTAATATCGTAACTCTGCTGCCAACAATTCTCTGATTTCAATGATTGAAATTGTTACTTTTGTGATTACATATTATTATGATCGATATAATAGTTTCAGGTTATTGCAATGAAACTTTGTAGCAACTGAACCCATGAAATTGATGATACGAAATCGCAAAAGTATCAATTTCAATCATTGAAAGCAGAGAATTGTTGGCAACAGCCTACTGACCTCTGTCATATGTCGCGCGTATGGGGGTCACCTAACCACTATAACCATGTTGACTCGCAACTTAGATTTAGAAACCTTTTTCTTTAAATCAACACCTACCCTTTTAAAATCAACGGTCAAGAATGGAATAATATATTTATTTATTTATTAAAACTTCATGCACAAAATAGTGCAATAGCGCACTTAAAGCTAAAATAGCCTTATCTACCAGTCAACCAAGAGATATTGGGTAAAGAAAAAGGTAGACAAGAGAACATATCCTAACTATGCTTGATTGTCCTACATACTCTTTGGGGATAGCAAATGAGATGTGCTTTGTGATTCCACAATGTCATTGTGTGGTTACACGGTTACTGTTATTGAGCGAAACAATTGAATTAATGTTGTGGATTATCAGCTACCTAACGCGGGTACCTATTACGTAGAATCATAAAAGTTCGTAATCATCATCTCTCATTAATTATTTTTATATGAACATTTTATTTAATTGAGAAATTGACATTTATTTTTATTTTTTAGTTAGTTGGTAGGTATACTATTACGTATACCCATAGTATTTATTGACAATTATACAATGTATTACAATTCTGTGTAAACTGTGACATTATTAATTTAATTTGTATTCATTTGACATTTTACTATTTACTTTTGTTGTGATTGTGTATATTTTAAATTTTTTTTTGTTTGACATTATTTTCATTCTGTTTGACGATATCTTTGTGACTTGCCTATATTATGACATGCGCTTAATATAATGTAAATTTCATTGATAAATAAATAATCTAATCTAATCTAATCTCTCTAACAAAACCTTATCCCACTATGTCCTACATAGTGTGTGAAGTAGGGAGGATTGGGAGCAATGATTCCACATGCGTGTCACAATTCTTATAGTCCATCCTTCCTTTAAATCTTTACTTTAGTTGGCCTCTACGGGGCATTAATCTGTCTATATCATTCACATTCATCACTTTCCTTGCATCATGACTGATGTCCATCCGCATACCTGTCCACGCCACGCTAACATATTGCTCCTCATTTTTTCCGTCACACTACTTTCAAACTTCCTCTGAAAAAGCAATTTTTTATTTTGTCCTTTCGCTTTGCCACACACAGTCTTTACCCTAAAATCAACCGTATCTGTACGTAACTCGGGCAAAACTGTCAAAAAACTATTTCTACGCGGACAAAGTCGCATCAAAAGTTTATTTATTAAATGAGTAAATAATATAAGCTTATATTATTTACTTATTTCTTAGACCCCCGGTATCCGCTAGTCAGTTTGACACTGCGTCCACATGAGAATAAGTTATGTATTTTGTCCCAGGTTCCCAGAATGTATGTTCCAGAACATGTCGCTGGCTGGCGAGGCTTTTCTTCTGATCATTATTAAATTATCCAATACAAGGAATTGCTACTAAAGTAGATAACGTAGCTCCATACTCGTACAAGTAAAAACATGTGACTGTTTGTAGATGCTGCCATAATTCTAGGTATTCGGATACTGTACCGGTATATCGTAATGTTTACCGGACTGCGGTGTATTCAGTTCTGTGAAAGCAGAAAAAGTACACAATTAATTACTGTTCTACTATGATTCGATACCAGACTCGTAATAAATAAATTCCTCTGCCTCTCGTCGTTATCTATCGGCATAACACACAAATCAATTTGGTCCTTATGACATCGGCCAGCGTTATTATTATTAATCGTATTGCGGTACTTACTGTATCTACCTACTGATTTTAAAATTAAAACTGTGAAGTAAGAAAATAGTATCTACTTATAGCATAGGTAAGCTATCATTAAATAGGGGACATAAGGTAAAAGATCTTCAAATCGTGTGCTAATAATTTAAGTCTTATGGTAGTCCTCGGTATTTTACAATTTCTATCTCATTCCCAGTTTACCATCGTACTTGAGCCACCAATAGGTACCTACACTATGCCGAAATTTAATCTCTTGTTATTTACATAGTTTTACTACACATATTTAGAAACTCCCCTTTAAAACCCTGTAACCTGATGTACCGTTAACAATACGAACGAATTAATGTCGTAACGAGTCTAGCCTAGACGCTCCGTGACTGAAAACGGGGCAGCAACGATTTTATGTTCTTAGTATCAAATCTACCTGCCAAACGTATAGATTATCTTATAAACCCTACAGACTCTGATCAGATGATCAGATCATGAGCCGTAAGATACTAATGCTACAAAATTATAGATATTTCAATGGCTTTTGGGCGAGATATACCTGACAATATGAGTGGTTCAGTCGGTTAACTGGTTCAAAAGTGATTCAGAAGTCGAAGCAGAAATTGAAATAATGTATTTTAATTCTGTTACGGGTCTGGCTGTAGTAAAAAAAGTATATAATAGTAGTTTATCAATTATCTAACACGCATAACACAAGCATTGCTTAGTATGGGGGTAGATGGCGCTTTGTGAATTTGTCAAAGCATATTTATTTATTTACATAAAAGGTCTGTATAAAGCAGTTAAAATTTCAAACGCCGGACTGGCCAGCGGCTTTAAGACAGTTGTACGAGATTCGAGGAATTGCTCTGTTAATGGAATCAGTGAAGGGGGTGGGGGAGGGTGTTTTACTATTAAGAGGTCGGCCATGCGTGGCGGACTCGTGTGGCCCTGAACCAGGAGGTAGAGCACTTATTTTTTGTTTTAGGTAACAGAGGAGGCAAAATAAGCAAGCGAGTCTCCAGTGGAAAGTGATTACCTGCTGCTGCCCATAGACACCCGCCATACTTTGAAAAGCATCGATTTTATTTAGTGTTGATTCAAGACGTATTAAATAATGATATGATCATGTATTAAGTACCTATCTACAGCATTCTATCATGTATACAGATATAAGGTACAGAATTTTGTAAATGTATCTATGGCTATAAATATACTTGCAAAGGGAGGCTTACGCATCAGCGGTCAAACTTTCTATGACAAGGTCAAATTTCTATTTCATTCACACCCGTTGTATCTGTACTAAAAAAATAATATATCTATATCTATAAAAATACTTGCAAGATTTTCTAAATACACTGGCAATAGTATGCATTTTTAAGACATTTCCTTTGACATCACAACTACCTTTTAAAACTAGATAAAAACACTTATAAGATTAAAAAATCTTAAATCTATCTATGAAACAGTCTGCAAAGTATCTCAATTCAACAAGTGGACAAAGCGGCATAGTTGACGAAGTGGGAAAGGTGACGGAAAAGGAAAGTGGACGAAGTCCTGATTGCATACCTCAGACATACAGTACCTTAGAAGTTTGTGGTCAAACTTAGGCCTAAGTCTTGTTTGTACTGTGCAAGGTTCGCTTTTTACGCTAAACACATAGGTTTGGAACTAAAAAGGCGTTCCAAAACAAGTGTAAACTGATGTTAACTCTTTAATCGCCCACCGAGGAGCCTCGGGCATGGTCTCTAAATATTTGGTCGGAGGCGCCCCGCTTATTACATTTTAAGGTCAATACCTTAGCCAAAGGATCAGCCTCGCGAACTCGGAGACAACTCTTTGAAAAGAGTATCAGCGCCTGGACTCTATGGCTAAGCATTTCTACACCAAACCGCGCAAATGACGATCTACGCTAAGGCCAAAATGGAATAATTATTATTATTTACATAATTGAAAGGAATTGATGTAAGTATACTTCTTCTCTTTCTTCTAAGCCTGTCAATGACAAACAATATATCGTTGTGGCCAAAAACTTAGCCATAAAACAGCGCTAGAGTTTATACTGTGCAAGGTTCGCTTTTTACGTTAGGGACATAGGTTGGGACCTAAAAAGGCGTTCCAAAACAAGTGTAAACTGATGTTAACTCTTTAATCGCCCACCGAGGAGCCTCGGGCATGGTCTTTAAATATTTGGTCGGAGGCGACCCGCTTATTACATTTCCTCGGCCGGTGCCCTCGCCTGGACAATTTAATTGCGCTCTCCACCTGCTCTCAAATTCCCTTACATTTGTATGGATAAAACGAATGTTACAGAAATACCTTCGTGCGGTGGCCGAAATTGCAGCCGTCTAGTGAACAAATTACGTTGACGACGTAGTGTAGCGCCAGGTAAAATTGAAAGTTATATGATGCAAATGTAACGTAATTAAATTCCTTGCTAAATAACGAAATTTGAATTTAAACGAGTAAATTATTCGCTAGCTTTTGATATTTATGTTACCAAGCACTCAGGTTTCGATACGAAATATTTAATAAAAATATAACTCTGCACTTTTTAACCACATCAAAAACGCAGTGTGTGTAAAAAGCAACCAATAATATTTTATTTCATATTCAAATTAAAAAGATGCATTGGTAAATATTAGTTCCAATGCTATCGATGGTTGAAACTTGAGATTCTTGTGACAAAACTTTCATACGCCATCTCAAAGTGCAATTTTTAAAGTAAATACCAATCTCAAAGGGAAATGAATTTATCTGAGTGCAACATCAACATCTGCAACTTCGCCAGCACAAACCTGCAAAAAATGTCAATATCTTCTTTCAGTGGCCTAAATAGAAAGGTTCAATAAACAGACATGGAGCAAATACTTTAATAAGAATTATACCACAGTCAGCTTTAAGACCCTTTCTCCTCGGCTTCGGCCGGTGTTCCGCATCATGCACCGACGTCCTATCTCTGGATGGATTCTCACTGGACCTATTCGGTATTATATTATTGTGTTAAGGCTTTTTACGTGCGGTGACTACACATTTTAAAAGTTACTGAGTGATTAACTGACCCGCACAACCCGTTAGAGAAAAACCGATTCGCCAGAGCCTCGTCCGCCTGTCATAGTCTGAAAGAGGTTGGCTTGGGCCCCTGAATAAGGTGATAAAGCTCCACAATAACTATTACTCTATCTTCGAAATCAATTTTCAATTTTGATAATTATATGTAAAGGTATGAAGGATAAATATTTGTAAGCGAAAATACAGGGTGCGCCACTCGAAGTGCTACCAATTGTAAATGCTCTAACTTTGTCAATTTTAAGTTTATTAATTAAAAACTTCAGTATATTGAAAAAAAAATGACAAATTTTAATAAAAATAGGTTGTTGTTAAATAAAAAATAGATTGTTGCATCTTTAGCACAGATAACGGCATCGAGTCTGTCTCGAAGAATTCACTGCTCAAAATTTACAAAAATATAGCATTTTCAATAGGTAACTTCGAGTGGCTCAACCTGTATATGGGCGCAAAAACGGTAAAGCTATAAGGTAGGTATAAGGATAAAAAATTGGGAGCAAATATAGGTGGTTGCCGTTTTTTTCGTCCACATATATTTCCTCACAATTTTTATCTTTCATACCTTTAAAGCCCTATTACTTCGGTACAAGAGTTTATTAAAAAATAATCAAAACACCCATCTCTACTTCCCCCAAAATTAAAACAGAACAAGGAAAATCCCCATTGTCCCCATACTGGGGATGGAGATAATGCTAGGTAATAGCTACCCACTTGGCGCCGCTTTTAATATTTTTCTAGAGTTAAAAGGAGCGCGGAAGCAACGCCCGGGAAGACGGCGCACGGGAGGCGCACGGTAATCAGGAAAATTATTTACTCATGTCTGCAGGACTCGCTGGAAATACAGGCAGGGCTGTCGCGAACCTGTGTTTGGGTATTTTTTATTCTAGAGACAGAATTACGTACTACGGAGCTGAGACTTTAGCTACTACTCAGTGATAATCGAGCGGCCCTCTGCACGTTTTTGACGGCAGTTCTAACCTTACCTCAAAAGTCACGCAGTGTGCGATGCAAAGAGTTTCTCTACGTGATATATGTCGATTGTTCATTATCATGGTGGTCAATCATGTCGGTTTCTGTCAGATTCCACTTTCTGTTCGCTAGCAGATCATTTATAACTAATTTCTCTCGTGTCTCTCGCGAGCCTCTTCAAAGTTATTCACGATATCTCTCACGCCAAGTTTGCCACCTACGCCACCTACGCCCACGAATGTACTCATCACGCACTCGGTCAAGTAACGTTCCGCCGCACGAGCTGGCAAAGTCTCGTCGTCATAGGGAATTACAGGCCTAATACCTAGACTTACAGTAATATTTATTATTAATAATCATTTATTTCAGAGTAATAACCAATCATTTATAATGCTCTTGAATAAGAACTGTACTAATGATGTCCATAGCAAAACTAAGGCCGTCGACACAACTCTAATTATAGAAAAAATTTAGTACTACTTACTCAGCTTACTTAAGAGCAGGCCATGACATATACATACGTACAGTGGCACAAACTTATCTGGCCTGGTGGCCAAAACTGGAACTGTAGAAAAGTGGCGGCACCAAAAAATGTTGACTATACAAGAAGCACTTCATTTTGAAATGACATATCAATGCCAACAACAGCGACGCCGTCACCGGGTCAGAAAAGTTTGCGGCACTATATTATACAATGACGTCCTTTTCCAGGTAGCAGTTGAAACTTTTATTATATGCACTAGCAGTTTGGCACAAATACAAACTATATATCTGGGTTCCACACTTTACTCGTATATCCACTTCATAATTTCACATTGATAAAAACAATTAATAGCGAATTTATAAACACTGTACTGCTCATTTAAAACTTTCTCTTATCGGAGTAACGTAACGTAACGTTTTCTCATATTCTTAATTCAAATAAAGCTTTCATACGCGTACTTTTACTGTAATCATTAGGCAATAACGGTGCAAAAAGCTCACCGAAGCTGAAACCAAAAGTGTGTTGTACACAGTGTTTGTAAACAAACGCTGAGAACCACCCGTTCCCAGCAGGCTGGTGCAATGCAAATGTTAGTATTATGGATCATATTCAGATTTATGCTAATTACGGAGGCGCACGAAATTTTAAAATGTAATTAATTATGATTTTGTTGTCACAGCCCGAGCCGCGCGCGTTATAATAAAACCGCATAAAGTTGGGGAGATTGTTTAATTATGATGTTATGTGATGAAATTCTGAGCCGGATTCAAATTTACCTTCCCTCCTTATCTTAGACTACCTGAACCGGCCTTACCTACTTGAAGCCTATTTCTAAACTAAAGACTATTAATTACCTGTACATTTAAATTTCAACGGAAACAAACAATCAGTCGAATCCAATAATCCAATAATAGTGTTATTTTGCTTTGCATTTTACACATACAAAAATGCTTTATAACATTCCATTCCATACATACTTCAAATACATAGTACGTCAACTTGGCGTTAAATTAGTAATAAACTAAACTTATCATTAATATATTTTTCTATTTCTTAATATCGGAGACGAGTAGAAGGAGCTGTCCGAATTGGCAACGGTCGTATGACCATGGTCGTGCGACGGGCGGTTTTGAAGTCCCCTAGTGGTTTGGCGACGTCTGTCGTACGACCATGGTCGTGCAACCGTTGCTAATTACGACAGCCAAGATAGAGTTTGCTAATTTAATTTTGAGGTTGGGGGCAGAAATATGATTTCCAATAGATCTATCTAGGTATAACATACAATTATTAGCAGCACTTATAAACTTCAAAGTATAGACGTCTCACACGACCATGGTCGAGCGTCGGGCGGTTTGAGGTCTCCTAGTGGTTTGGCGACGTCCTCCGTACGACTAATGTCGCACAACCGTTGCCGATAGGACAGCGTCTTCTGCTGGTTGTGAGTCACCGTTATTAAGAAGTAGATATTAGGTAGATCTATGTATGTAAATACAACATTAGATTACTAGCAGCACTTATAATCTTCATAGTCCAGACTTCTCACCTATGATTATTATTATCATCATTATTATCTGTTCCGCTTTTGGCCCCTACTCACTCACTTTACGCATGGCCTGCTAGTTGACTGGTAGATAAAGCCTGACGGCTTTAAGTCCGCCAATTGTATTATTTTTAGTGCAATAAAGTTTTTAAATAAAGCGTCAACCCTAGCCGGATTGCTAGCGAAATGAAGAGCCAAGGGGGAGCGACGCCGCTTTGTAAATAGTCACCGCGATGGCTTCCTGCAGATTAATTTCGAGTGAGAGTGCGCCCAGAGACGGTATTGGGAGTTTGCATACGGCCTTATTGTACACTTAGGTGCAAAGTTACAGGCAGTCTAAAGAACGGTTCCCCCAAAAACAGTATGATATCTTAGACATCGTATTCTCGAAATTATAACAACAATTAACAATCATCTTGGCGTTAATGTCCCGGTTGTATCCAGGTAACGATAATGATCCAGGATTTGGCAGATCCGATAATTGCAGTGGTGAGACTACCGTCTGACCTCTGTGACCCTGCTACAATGGGAATGTCGGTTACACATTCATTTGCCTGAATATGTAGGTTTTATCACGATGTTTTCCCTTACCGTAAGAGCATCGGTTAGCATTCAACTAATGTACATAACTCAGTAAAGAGTCATTGGTACATGGCCGAAGTGGGATTCGAACCGGCACACAGGTGTCGGCGTTAAATAATGCGCATCGACGCTCTGCGAAGCCCAATTAGCTGATAAGCCGACACCTTAGTAGGTGCAGGTAAGGTAGCGACCTTACGCCTACGCCTACGCATTGTTCAGTAAAGTAAAATATGTTTATTTCACTTACTTCCAAGACACAAAAATACAAAATGTACAAGACAATATAAAAAAAAAAAATTATTATAGGTAGGCTTTAGTTTTTTTCTTCGCAAGTGTATTGAAAGTCGTCGTAAGAGACTTGTGTGCTTTATTAATTATTCAATTGACTCGATTGCAGTCTGAGCCGAAGTCGAGGGAGGCGTGATGCTGCCGAGTGTACTATACCACATAACTATACATTATTGTGTACTAACTTAGCACATTTATATCTTAATGTAGGTATCTATTATTCCAAGCCAAAATGTTGTACGGACTCGGGAAGGAAGCAACAATGAAATTGCATACGACATAGAGTTGAGCCTTCTCAACGTCTGTTAGATCTCTTTTAGGAATAAGCTTACCTTTGTAGATTGTATTATGTTATGTGGCATCATCACGTGTTTTGTAAAAAGAGTATCATAATCCATCACCATGACATCATCACCTAACTTTTGTATTAGTAAATCTTGTTGCCTTCAACAACGAAGGGCTTGAAATATCCACGAGCAGAATTGGAGCAGCTAAACTTCGAAGCTCTTTGCTCTCGAGTTGCTTGCACACAGAGATGCAGATGTCAGAATTTCCGGTCAACGGCCGATTGATCGAAGCATCCTGTTTATAGCGCAAACTTCGACCGAGTCTTAGCGCTAAAACTTTAGCATCAGATAAGTGTATTGAATGCAGAAAGTGGATTGAGCGCTGTGTATGCCGTTGAAATATTAATTCGCGCTGAAAATTCTTGCATACATCGCGTGAGTACATCAGAGCTTAAGATTCGAATAAAAAGTTCGTTTTTCAATTTGTTACCTATATAACAACAATATTTAAGATTTGCATTTGTTCTATTTGAATAGAAAAAAGTCGAGTCGGACCCCTTAACCATTGAGCCACCGACGCTCATATTTATACGTAGATACAATTCTATCAGTCAACCGACTCTTAACCGACGTGTGTGTATGAAACATTGATGAATGTGGAAGAAGTGATAGGGGTGTGTCAGAACCGTAGCAAGGGCAACAATATGGCCTGCTGTAGGTACATCAATTTTAATAATTTAGTTTTTAACTGCCGTAAAATCAAGGAGATACGTTACGCCTCTTTTGGGTTTATCACGTCTTTGTTACAATTTCGGAGCGTCAGTGGCTGAGCGGTTACAGTAGCCGACTCGTAAGTCCAAGGTCCTGGATTCGAATCCCGCTCCGGCCATGTACCAATGACTGTTCTGAGTTATGAACATTAGTTGAATACTAACCGAGGCTCTTACGGTGAGAGAAAACATCGTGATGAAACCTGCACATTCAGGCGACTGGATGTGTAACCATGATCCAATCTGGTCAGGTTCCTCTGATAGTAGGGTCATGGAGGTCAGTTGGCATTCGCTCCACTGTAATTACCTGACCTGCTAAATCCTGGATCATGGTCGGGGCTGACCCCGGGCCCGCGTACGCGAGAGCACGACCGGGACATTAACGCCAAGATGATGATGAGATTTTACTGCCGACACGCTCTCACGAAGCTTGATAAACGATACTAAACTGGCCTCACTAAATTATATACGCACTAAATAAAAGTACTGAAACTATTTGGCGAAACCATTTAAACTATTTTTAGTTCCGTATGTCCGTACTGAGCTGTAAGTAAATGTTTTCAGTTCCCAAGCTTCTTGAATGCTCCCCACGAATTCTAAAATTTATGCCATTGCAAGTGTTGGATTTACGAGCCGCGCTGGGTGCGTGGGGATTTTGTAAAACGCCGTACGTCTTCCTTATTTATGTTTATATCGGCCACAACCGTTCCCATATATACTTAGTTTGAATTCGTTTATCGGATTTCGCACACGTCCGCTTCCAGCCGGCGGGACTTGATGTATAATCGGGGATAACCCTTATAAAATTACTCCAAAAAAAATTGAGATTGCTCCCCGGGGAGCCAGAATAGATTTTCTTATGCAAAATAAATCTGTCTCCGCTAAGATTTGTGAAGTTGCTCCAGGTGAGTTTCGACCCCTGAATATTTGTGGCTTAGAGGAATTGAGGTTTTGATCGGAATTGAAGGTCCAATGACGTTTGATATCTACCCTCGCGACGGCCTCATTTAGTAGTGGTATGGTATCGATATCACAGTAAAATGGATCAATAATACTAAGAACTACTATGTAGTACCTACTATCAATGTAGATAACGTTAGCATTTAAAATATTTAGTGTTTTAAAGAACGTGAAATTGTCAATTAGAAAAACAATAAGGATTTGAATTCTTGATCTGCATTTACTCTGCGATTTCAATTACTCTAAATACCCATTAATGTGCTGGTTTAACAATAAACAGGTGTGGCAACCTGTACAAACCAAATTATCTTTTCGTACATTTTATCTGGGCAAACAGAGATAACCTAGCTATGTGTAACGCTATCTACGATAAGGGACAGTTTCGATCCGATCGACCTAGTGTGTGGACCTTTAAAGTGAAACAAAGTTAAGATTTTCAATAGTAAAAAGTTGTGGTACATAGTGCAATGGCTGGATTAGGCAGAGGCGAAGGCAAGGGCCCGGCCGTGGGGAAACTGGAGTCCAACATATACTGCATCAAGTACACGCTGTTCTGTTTCAACGTGGTCATGTGGGTGAGTACAGTATTCAAGGTGGATCAACCTCTGAATTGAGGTTAGTGTTTTCCAGGACTGATACTAGTTATATATTCTTCGTTGAAATCTGTGAGTTTTCGTCAGTAACCTGCCATCCAAATATACAGATTAATACAAACTCCCCAGTATTCGGGCAATACGGTAGTAGATAATAAAACGATTACTCAATTCAAACGCAATTGAAACAGACTTCAAGATTTTTAAGTGCTATGAACAGATTTGGCAAAACTCCCTTTCCTCATAATATTTACTCTGCCTCGGTCAACATTGAACAAGTTGTTTTAAAAGAAAACGCTGCGAATAATTGATTAATTCCGTTCGTGAATGGCGGCCATATTGCGGACTCTCGGGGAAACTAAATAATTACCGAGTTTTAGAAACTTATTGCCGCATTTCTATTGGTTAAAAGATTTATTGGGGTGCTAAATTTTGTTGAATTGCTCTTTATTAACTCGACATCGCTTTGTGAAGTTTTCTCTGGAGACGGCAACGGGGTGTTCTAGTTAAACAATGCTGCGTTGTTTATGCAGAACTAGCGCCCTCTTTCTTCTTCATTTAGGTATAATGAGTCACTTTGTGTGACGAACTGACTATTCGTAACGTAAAACAAATAAATGAGTAAACCTGGGCAGATTAACTTTACACAGTTTTTGTAAGTAGGTAGTTTGTTTACGATTTTGGCTCATGGTTACGTGCATGTGTTTATTTGCAATTTTTCATTTTATTAATTTCACAATCATAATTTCACAAGCCAGAGGCTCATTCAATATTTCCATCATAGTGCTCAGTATTTCCAGGATAGTATTTACAATGATTAAGTTTCCAACAATCGGAAATAGTTACGAGCGTTATAAAATAAAAGTCTCAATCAACTGCACAGGTATTATAATACAATATTTGGTAAACATTATCAGCGAGTCTGATATACAATGTTTGTGATTTTTTTTACATTTATTCCGAAATATTCTGCAAAGTTAGTTATTAAATTGCAGTAATGAGTTCATATCGCAATTAAGTATAAATTTATCGAAATAGTAGCACAGCTAAACCTGTAACGTAGGGCCGACATAAAGAACGCGTTATCTTCAATGTGTCTGATAAGCCTTGTCCTGTTTTCCAAGTACGGTGGCGTCATTTTGTGAATCATAAAGTACATTGAATTAGAAGAATTCGCATCGGTAAGCTATTAGATAGGTACTTCCGTTATTACTTCCGAGTACTCCTTACTCAATTTTGTAACATAATGAAGTTTGTTTATATGCTGCCATGTACCAATGACTCTTTCTTAGTTATGTACATCTAACCGATTGCTCTTACGGTGGGGGAAAACATCGTGATGAAACCTGCACATTCAGACGACTGAATGTGTAACCATGATCCAATCTAGTCAGGTTCCCCTTGTAGCAGGGTCACCGAGGTCAGGTGCGGTCGCTGTTCTGATCTACAAAAAACTGAAACTCTACTGAAACTCTACTGAAAACCAATGTTTTTAACACTGCGATCCTGAATCGCTCTCAAGGTTGAAATCCAGCAGTGTACTAACAGCTACTGATTTTATGTAAAGACTTTAATATTGTACTAAGATAGGTCAACAAAAATGCAAAGGTGAATGAAAGAGTCGGTAGAGGGCGCCCGAGAACTAATAATTGACTTTCTCTATAAAGGCAGACCCTTAACCGGCTTAATTGCATGACAAGACGTACGAATGTGGAAGAAGCGAAAAAATGTGTCAAGATCGTAGCTTGTGGCACTCGATAATCTCTGCTTACCCGTCTCTTACTTCTGGAATGCGGGCGTGACTGTTGTGTGTGTAATGTATGAAGGTAAATAAATTCCTACCTGAGGCAAATTTTAACGCACAAAAGCAAGCGAAGTCGCTAAGTATACCAATAAAGGAAGAGTTAATTTGGCATAAATAAAGCCATTGCACTCTGCCCCCGTTAATATCGTTTATGACGCTAAAGGCGAGCCTTGCGGTAGTCAGACAAGTTTACTGGTTTACGATCATGTTTTATCGCTCTTTAACAATCTCTTTAACATTAGAAAGGTCATAAAGCGAGAATTAAAACGGCTCCGCTTTATTCTCGCGCATTTTTTCACAACTCATTTCATAAAATCTTCATGGAGTTCCGGCTTGTTTTAAGTTTATTGCTTTTATTTTACGAGTATAATATAGAGATATATACGATATTACAGGCAGTTAAGTATGTATTTTTAAAGACTTGTTCAATCGGTGAAATAGTAAAGTTCAAGTTTCACTGGGTATTTTACACTAGACAGAATATTGTATTAACAGCACTTTAACTAAGGCAACTGAATAGTAAAAGCGAGTTAGAGGGTCCGACTTATAAGCGAGAGGTTCCGGTGGCGTCATGTACCAATGACTCTTTTCTGAGTTATCATATTTCAAGTAAAAGCAAATTACGCGCCAAAATAGAAAAATTTTGATCATGAAACTCCAAACTTTGCTATTTCATAGTTAAAGACCCAACTGCAATTTCGAGGTATTCATAACGATAGAATCACCTGTACCTATTTCAGCTGCATTCGTACGTAGTCTATTTTGGAGTTTAGAGTGGAGCTAAACATCAGAGTAGGTGGACCGTATAATGTTTTATATATTAGTAGACGTAATGTAGGTTCAGTGTTGCGGTCAGTGTTCTGGGACAGCAGCTGCGGGCTACACAGGGAAGTTGCCGAGTCGACATTAGCGGCACGCGGCGACGGCACTAAATCCAGACTAGCGACCGACTTGCGAGTACTTGCGACCGACTCAGCCGGCGGTTATTAGTCCGGTTAATTGTGAGATGGAATTATGGAGGTTGCTATAACTATTGCTGTTCAAAATAAGCAACGGTGTACAGAGCGAGCACGGAGAGCAAACTAAGAGATTGTTATTGTGTTATTAATAAATATATTTACCTATATTGGTATAGTTGAGGCTTGAATTTTTTCAATACTCCCGGTGGTGCGGGCTCCCAAGGGTAGCAGTGATCGCTTACAATCAGGTGTATGTCTTTCTCTATTAAAATAAACGTTAACGTAACGTAAATACGAGTTCACTTAAATAAACAGATAATAGATAGAATAGTCTATAATATTAATAAACAAAAACAAAGCTCGCAGAACAGCGTTTACGAAAGAGAGCGCATTCGAACACAATGAAATTGGAGTTGTAGCGGATCCGATGCCAAAAACGTTGAGCTGCTTGCGAACTCAAGTATCATTTAAACTATACCGGTGCACCGGGAACGAGAAATATTATGAATAAATATCCAAACAAAAGTAAACAACACATTTACGTGAGTTTATTTCGAGTACGGTAATCTAAAAGAAAAGCACGCGAGTGTCATTTAAACAATACCGATGCACTGGGAACGAGAAATGATATGAATAAATATCCAAACAAAAATAAACAACACATTTACGAATGCCGATTTTCGAGTGCAAACTAAAAGAAAAGCACGCGTGTTTGTGTATGACAAACAGGAAATGACCGCTGCCATTTTGCAAATGAAGTATCGAAGAGATAACAATTACGTCAAAACAAACGATAACGACGGTAAAACAACGAAAGGGCGCAATCTCGAACACAATGCAAATGAAGAACGGCGGAGCGGCACTAAACGCGCTCGCAGCAAATTGGAGAGTTGCAGCGGATCCGACGCCAAAAACGTTGAACTGCGAACTCGAGGGTCGTTCAAACCATACCTGAACACTCGTTAAGGTGCACCGGGAATGAGGAATAATTGCTAAAGTTATAGCCGGGCGAGTTGGTTTCGATAATTGACTTTTGGTTCGGGGCCAAGACGAATGGTGTGCTGCCTCCGTTAGAGCACACCCGCTTGAATGATGGGCACAGATTTGAAACAGCCATTGGAGAAATTGCCACGGCGGCGTTGATGGTGATAAATTTAAAACGCAAATCTATTTCAACTTTGAAACAAGCTTTTGTTCGGTCGAAGTCAGGTTGGAGAGAAATTATGTGTTCCTACAATATGAATATTTAACATGAAAGTGAGCTTTACGCTCGACCAATATCAAAAGGACTGTCAAATTCATATTAAAATTATTAAATAAAAGAATACCATTATATATGATTTATTAATATTAATTATAATGGCATTAGGTATTTATAGATGAAAGAGCTGTCCTAGTGAATCTACACTGGCTACTCGAGCCTAAAAATTCAGTAAAGCAACAGTATTAAGCGAAGATTAACTAATTAAAACTTGAACAAGAACACAGACTTAACAAGTTTATGACTAGTTAACTTGTACCCACGTCAGCTGGGCAGAATTAAGGTGTTTGAAATATTAATAATGCATGGAAACCAGCTTGTCAGTTAAGGTCAGGCATTTTATTAGGAGAGTCTAAAGGACTTGTATTTTTCTTAGTTATTTAGACATAGACGTAGACTTATCTTTATTTGATCCAATAACACATTCAAAAAACTTTAAACTAACATATTAAGTACATAAGTATATCGAACATTGGGTTATTGAAACTTAGGAATATGCTATGTTACTATTCTTACACTTACACTCTCACACCGGCATCCTCAGGCGGAAACTATCGCATACACACCTATCCTGACACATCTCTATCTTTGCCACATTCATACATAGTTTCATATATTTAACCAGCTAACTAAATCTAACCAGCTAATTAAATTTCCATAACTTTTAACACCCGTCTGGACCTTAACAGAATCCCAAGTTAATTTTCAATCAAACTAGTCCACGGCAATCTAAGTTCAGATTATTGTCGCTTCAACAGAGGTTTCCAAATAAGTAGTATACTTATACGTCATCTTGGCGTTAATGTCCTGGTTGTGCTCTCGAGATCGAGGGCCCGGGGTCCGCCTTGACCATGATCCAGGATTTGGCGATCAAGTAATTACAGTGAGGCGACTAACATCTAAGGAACATGCTAGGGGAATCTGACCAGATTGGGTCATGGTTACAAATTCAGTTTCCTGAATTTGCAGGTTTCATCACGATGTTTTCCCTCACCGTAACAGCATCGGTTAGAATTTAACTAATTTTTTAAACCTTATTATTTATTCTTTTAAAGAGCAATTTGGAAGGATGATTAATGATTAATACGGTACTAGAACGGCACATTAAATTGAAAACTTGATGGAAAGTGACGATGAGCTCCCACTTTGACTGTCCAACTTGAGTCTCCAACGTATAAAAGAAGTTACGAAGTTTTGCTCACTGCACTTTCATCAATTATACGCTCCATGAAACTTTAATTAATTTCCTTTTTTAAAGAATATTTAAATGCGACAGTTATACCTATCTTTTAAAAGTTCATTTAGTACATTTGTTGAGGTTGAGGTTATGTCTTTCAACAAATACATATTATTTAGATTTTATTTTCTATTCTATCTAAAACGTAGTACCGCAGGTTTTTTTCTACTACCTTTATCTTTAAAACCAGAATGCAACAGCATTATTTACTTGACGGTATACAAAGAGATAAGGTATTCAATCAAACGGACTTCTCAGGTTAAACAAAGCCCTACAACTAGTATCCAACCATCTACAGTATCCTATTTTGAGACACCACTTATGTTCCTTTTATTCTTGAAGGCCCGCCCATATGCATTGACTTTCATAAAGCATTTTTGTTCTTTCACCGTACGTTGCATATGCGAATGTAATTACTTAGAGGTCTTATTACCGGGTCGTTTCCGAGTCGGCCGTTATCTCGGAATATCAAAGGGAGGGAGGTTGAACGACGTCCGCTGACGTCGGCAACTCGTTCCATTTGCCAAATTTATTCGCGCAATCTCCACATCCGAAAGGCGACTCGCCGGGAAGACCAGTAAAGAATCCGCTTCCGCCCATACGATTGGGACTTTATGAAATTGGCATAACCAACAGCCGTTCGCGATGAAATTTTTACTGCCGCAGATATGGGCCAGATGACCCATAGACACAAGCTTGGGAGAGAAAATGGAGTCCAGTCACTAATAGAAGAAGCTGGTTTGCTAGCGTTCATTGAAGTACGCTGGTTCTAAAATAAGTTACGCTAAAGTCGACTTCTGCAGTATAGATGTCGGTGGTAAATACTGACGCACGCTTGTGACTAATGAATTAATGATACTAGGCAATTATTTACCACCTTGTATTGTACCTGAACTACATCGCTATTACATCCGTAACCCCTAAACGTAACACCTGACGTCAAATCGCGATTGCCACTGGGGGAATCGCCGCCGAACTTAAAATACAGGAGACGAATTCGTTCAGCCGGGAGTTGCGTGGAATAGATAAAACCCACCATATAAGATATTCAAATCCCTTAAGTGCACGTTGCGGTTGAATTGCGAGAAAAAGTCCCATTTTGAAACGTTGTAAAACTCTTTATTATTCCAGCTTTGCAGGTGTCTCCGCGGAGGTACAGCGGGTGAGGGCGCACTCCGCCCCGCATAATAGTTTCTTTCGCTTTCCCCGAAAACGGGGCGACAACTACCCTCAATAAGTAAAAGGAAACATTGTACGAGACAGTTAAAACGAGTTAATAATTGTTACATAATGTAACAGCGGTGAACGAGGAGGTTTGCATAATGTCAACTCAGCATACATTGTAACGGCATATTCGTAGTGGGGGCCACTAGCACGGCAAACGAGCGCGGTGTGAGTTTTTATGATGTCATAAATTTTTAACATCACAAAAAAGTCCGTCTTTCGACTGGCGAGGAGCGAACGCAGTAAACAGAGGGCGGGCGCCGCGGCACGAATACAAATATTAATACTCTGACGTTAAAGGCTTCGTCCTAACTAGAGTGAGACATTCAACAACTTAACCTTGTCTTTCAGTCTGAATAAATATAGCCGGATACCTATAAGCTGCTTCCTTGTGATTCTCAACAGGGTGCTATTAGATAACCTGTCATTTATACAGCGGGATCCCTTACTTTTCAAAATGGCCAACGTTACTAGGGAATAACATATTAAATCATAGTTTCCAGTTAATAAAAGTATTTTTAGCAAGTGTTCTCTCGGTTCAGGCAGGATTAGGATTCGCGCTTTCCAACAAGAAATAACTTTAGCAATATATAGTCGGAAACAAGATACTGTGAAATTATTATTTTATTGTGAGCCTAATTTTATTAAACCGTAACAGTTCTCGGATATTTGTTATTCACTCAAAACTAAATAAGTGTGACGCATGTACGCGTGTCATGCTTAACGCAGCGTACGCTCTAACTTGTCCTTCACACATAAGATTCAACCAATACAAAAGCGACAATTCATGGCTGGATAACCATCAAAGGGCCGAATACCATTCATTGGATGGAGTGCCACAGGGTAGTAGTCTAGGTCCGTCAGTTAGCAGCCAATAGCCCTTTGTAAATTTCTCTAGTTAGTCAACTTCGAGCGCAGATGGCCCCATTTATCATAGCTGGAGCGTGTATCAGCGGTGTATTCGAGCATTAATACAGAAGCTACGGAACCGTGAGCATTATATGATTTTTCCAACAAACTGTGGGATGTGATCGTAGAAATGCGGTGACGTATGTCGCTTTATGAGCTTTGATCACGATTCCTTTCAATAAAGTATACCTAAACTGTTTCTCCTTGGTCGTGTGGTGTCCGGCAGAGTAGAATTGCATCAACTCCTTACATTCGTAGATGTTGTACGAGGCGACTAATGTCTTAGAGAAGATCTAAAGTCTCCGTAGACTGGAAAATGGGCAGCAGACGCTGCTCCATTGTTATATTTATGATACTGCGATCTCCAACCTGTCTGTCAAGCGTGGAGATTATGGCAATAACTTCCTCTTTAGTGGGAGAGGCCCTAAATCTTGCAGTGGACTGTTACATGGGCTGTGATGATGAAACTGTCTCTAACCTGCCTGCCAAGCGTGGAGATTATTGCAAACCTTCTACTAATGTGGAGGCTACATATTAGTTGAGTTCCAGTTGAGTGCAGTCCGTAACAGTCCAACAGAGGACTGTATTTGTTGTATGTGATAATTTAAAAACAACCACTTAAACACGACCATAGCAGACTTAAAAAAATATTGCTTAAATTATTGCACTTTTCTACTCGTAGTGCTGCATAAACGTTTAGATATATTATGAGTAAGTTGGGCCTGATTGTACTTTGTAAATTTTCAAAATTCTGATTTCAACAGCATTGACTTTGATGTTTGTCTTAAGTAAGCGTAGCTAAATTTTTGACTGAACTGTAACCTAAATAAGCTACAGGCTCCTTTATATTTCCCCATAAAGCACATCGCATTGTTTCCCTTCCCACTGGCTCGTCCGTACGAGTCAACTTTACGGATCATTTGCTAGAGACCCTAATGGATTGCGAACAGAGCCGTTGTCTCGACAAAGGTTCGCAGACAAAGTATGCTGACGCGTATATATGCGGTCTGATTCCTTTCTTCCGTCACAGCAGTTGTAGTTTACATGCAACCGTACGGAAAGTTGAATAACTCCTACTCGGACGTCGTCTTCAACTTCTGCTGGAGACGTTATCGAGTGTACGCGCGATATCTTCCTGATAACTTTTTCTGTGTCTTCGGAAGCTATACAAGCGATTAACATGCATACTTGTTTTGTATATATGCATATTTGAGGGATTGGTGACAATAGGAACTAGTCAGAAAAGAAATTAAAACTCATAATTTTAATTTCTGCCCGGCCTGGAATCGAAAATGTTAACCAACTGAACCACACAGGTCGTCAATTTTATATTTTGTCAGCAATTTTATCTAACTGATAAATAGATATGGCCGTGGTATGGCGAACTCCTCAGGCTTCAAGGACAGAGTCCTACCACACACCGATAAAGCCTCTTCTAAATCGAAAAACATAGATACAAAACATGTTATTATTCCTTTTTTAATGAAGTACACTTTGCGAAGTCATGTCAAATTGCTACATTTTCATTACGACTTCTTCAGTTCAATTTACTTTCAATTATAGCATGAAGACGTATGCCCGTGAAACATTTCAGCAATTCACTCCAAAACTCGGGAGAAACAAACAAAAGTCTATTACAGGGGAGCGGCCGCCATGAAAGGTTAAATATTGTGAAAGTTTGAATAAGAAATAAAAGTTCTCCGCAAAAATGGATGGGCTCTAATTTGTCAGTTATACGAAATGTTGCAATCAACTGCAAGAATAACCATTTGCTTATTTACTGGGAAGGCGAAATTGCTCGCTGATATATTTCGCACCACAAAGTTCATTCTTTGTGATTATACGCGGGCGTATTTTTATTCTACTTTTGTAGTGACCTTTTAAAAATTCTGTTTCAGCAAAACACGTAAAACCATTTACTGAACAGGCTGAAAAGTAGTGGGTACTGCTTGAAAGCCTTTGTAAGTCGCAGGTGTACATTGGTTTGTGTGTATCATGCATACATAGGTACCTATATCAATTAGTACCCCCTACTACCGCTACCCATAATCAATCTTAAAAACATCATAGCTACAGAAATCTCCTTGTTTGACCTCTGGTTCACATTATTTATTGCAAATGACCTCTAAAGAAATACAAGATCCAATTTCCCGTCACGATGAATTATATTCGACGTGCACAAACAAACATTTTACTGCCAGACAACTATATACACCGGTAATAGGGACAAGGATGTTATCTGTAGCTATTCAGAGCGACAAAAACAAGGCTATTAGAATGAATCCCGTGATAGCCGAACGCCCCCTCATAAAGGGAGAGGCTCTCACAGCATTAATGAGATTATAAAAGTTTTAGACGCCGGCGACACTATTATTGCTGTTTTTGTCTGGACTGCAGTCTATTTTTTCATCGACATTGTGGCGATGTTACATGTAGGTATTAGCTATTACAAGAGTCGATACAAAATCTAGACAATACACGAAGTACACTTTATCGTGTCTTTTATATTCATTTATTCAAGTACTCATACTAGGTGTTAAAAAAAGATGTTCGTGGTTTGCATGCAAAAATCATGAATGAAAAACAAATTTTTCGCATGTGTCACCTATACTTAAATATAAATATGCTTGGACAATTCACATAGCGCTATTTTTTAAATACATATACTTATTATACATACAACATCCAGACCCGTAACAGAATTTAAAATTCATCATTTTAATTTCTGCCTGGCCGGGAATTGAACCCAGACAGTTACACCTTTGTGGCGGCATGTTAACCAACTGAACCACTCAGGTCGTCAGGTATAAAAAACTATGGAAAATTATTATTAATTAATAATTATTATTGATCAAAAATTAAATTGCCAAATAACCTATTGCGATTTCGACACTCATCAAGTAGTGACTGTAAAATTCCAAGAAAACGTTTACATAAAACGTAAGCACTAACATTAAATATCGTTCCTGTCTTATTCGAATCACAGTAGTCTCCATTGGTTTCATCAGAATGCAATCCAAAACTGTGAGCTTTCAATTATCCCGGTCGATCCACACATTTATCCTTTAACTAGAGCACGTTATGGCACTCGGGAATAGTATCCGTGTTGCAAGAACAATCGGTTAGATATTATTCGTTAGATAATAATGAATTCTAGTCTATTATCGGTTTGCTGTATGGTGTCTGGCAGAGTACAGGTGTTGACGATCATTTTATGTTTTTTATTTATAATTATTAATTAACATAGTTATGCTTTTGTCCATATTACATACATAGGTACATTATATACATACACACTTACGCCCGTATCCCACAGGGGGAGGCAGAGACAATCGAGTGCCACACACAAGCTACGATCCTGATATACCACTTTTGCCTCTTCCACATTCTCGTCGAGGTGGTCCAGTTTTTAAAAGTACTGCGTACTGTTTATTAAAATAATGCGTTCTGCTTAGGAATAGAACATGCATGTTGCTTACGAATCCGTTCATTTTAATCTGGACAGCTTCAAGGCCAGAGTGTATAGGCTGTTTCTAGACAGGCATACTCCTTGGTAGCATCGACACTTACCGTGGAGGCAGTCAAATGCCTTTATAAAAGAATAAACGACAAAAAATAAAACTAGCAACCCAGTCTAAATAAATTGTAACCGATCAAACTTAATAAGAAATCTCAACTGAGAAGAAAGAGGTTGATGGTATCCCTTCAACTATACGTAACTGTAATATAAATGTAGTAGTCATTGCAACACGATCACACTTTACTTGGCTGGTTAGATTGGCTGTGGTCCAAAGATAATGTAGTTTCCAAAGTAAGTGATTCCAGTAAGTTAAACTGAGTATTTTATGCACGTAGGAACCTATTGATTGTGTCAATGAATGTAAGACACATAAGAATGATCTTCGCATATATAAAAGATATTGATTGGTTTATCAATTTGTTGGTACTACAGTACAGCCCATGGGCTCTGTCGAATCGGCTTTTCAGATGATAGTCGTCGCGTGTGAAAAGCCAAAACAATGCAATAAAACGAAATAAAATGGACGATGGCATATACCAGGGTTGACTGCTAGGTTTATGATTATTTTTAAAATGCCTTCTATTGCGGGGGAATTACAGTGGAGCGACTGCCATCTGACCTCCGTGACCCTGATAACAGGGTAACCTGACGAGATTGGATCACGGTTACACAAGTCGAATAGGTTTCCTGACGATGTATTCCATCACAGTAAGAGCATTGGTTAGTGGCTGTACATAACTCAGAAATGCCATTGGTACATGGCGGCACTGGGGATCGATCATGATGCCTCTCACTTACCTACGAGGCCGAACCGCTTTGGCATTACGCCACTGACTGAATACAGGACTTTTAATAATATCCATAATAACACTTTTCCATTCTTCCTTTTGTTGATCACTATTTTTTGTTTTCATTTTGCAGTTATTCGGTGTGTCCATATTCGCCCTCTGCTTATGGATATGCATCGAACCAGGCTTCAACGAATGGATGAGGGTACTGGAACTGCAGAAGTACTTCATCGGTATTTACATCATACTCATCGCATCCCTTGGCATAATGGTCGTGGCTTTCCTTGGTTGTGGCTCTGCTCTGATGGAAAACCAGTTCTTGTTATGGATGGTAAGTGGAATGTTCATTTTACATTACAAAGAGTTAACCAGAAAAATTGCCGTTTTTAAACCTCACGGTTCATCACAGGCTTTACTAATGATTATGCTAATAAATTTTACCATCTAAGACATGAAAAATGTAGTGGACTTTAATTAAAAAAAATACTTATTTGTAGAGGAAGGCATATGCCTTAATAGTATAGGTTATAAACAATGACGCGGTTACGATGTTCGATTAGTTAGACCGTATTCAGCAACAATTCGAATTCAGCATCGAGTTTGAAGGAGAATTTGATCGCCAAAATAATGTAAACAACCCAATTCGGTGTACCGAACCTGTTACACCGAATCCAGTTGTAAATTTGGCAGCCGAACTATTGTAAACGCGCCATAAATTGTGTTTTTAATATTTCTTTTCTTGAAGATATTTTGACATTCTTCAAAAAACAAACAATATTAATCATCGTCAATGTCTCGGTTTTACTCTCGAATGCGAGGGCCTGGGGACCCGCCTTAACCATGATCCAAGATTTGACATATTTTGCAATGAAACGACTACCATCTGACCTCCGTTACCCTGACAATAGGGACACCTGACTAGATTGACCATCATGGTTACACATTCAGTCGGCTGGATAACTTTAACGTATACATTTATAATTTTAATATTTTTCCAAATATTTCTAGTATATAGGATCTCAAGTGGCAATATTTGTCTTCGGGCTGATCGGCGCGTGCGTGGTCCTGGATTTCTCCACGTATGACTCCAGTATCCAGCCATTGATCAGAGATGTCGTCACGAGGCTCATCAACAACCCGCAACATGAGGGTAGCAGACAAATCTTAAGGATGGTTCAGGAAGGCGTAAGTATAAAAGTTCTGGGGTGATATGGATTTGGGTTCAACCACATTCTTACCAATAAGATGTAATATCTAGTTTGCTATAGTAAAACTTGCTAATTACGACAAAATATTGATTTCAACAACTAGATATTAACGTCTTGAATTCCACTAGTGTGAAACCATTGCCTGAAAAGAATTGAGAGTATACATAAAATAAACGCATGGTCCACAATGTCTTCAGGTTATTTAGTCATTCAGAAACTTCTCTTGACAGGCTCTCCCTCAACAACTGGGCAAAGTTTAAAATTATCACAATAAAAGTTAGGATAGATTGCAAAATCCAAAAAAATGTAAGGAAGTCCTACTCACACCAGTAGAACCGAGATTGCAACCGAAAACAAAAAGTGTATTCCAATTGCTATTTCGGCCCGCGCAGATCCAATCAATCCTTACCTCGAATCTCGCTCAAATCACAAACTGAACGTCAAATCCACAAGCGAACCCTAGCTTTCGTTCCCTTGGCAAAAAGCGCCGCAAAACTTGAATCCTAACGAAGCAAATACCAAAACGCATTTGCCAAATAGACGTTTGACGTGCCAGCGTGTTCGGAACACGAGATTCGGTGCGGTGACGATCCGCCGGGACACTGCAGGCACTAATCAAATAGACTCGCCCGCCTGCCCGAGCAATGGTAGGCGTCCTGTATCTTTAGACATGACATTGCAACGCCTTTTAGATATGGATGTTTGTTTAGTTCCTCGGTTTGCCAAAGTTAAGGTAAATTTAAAGGTAAGTTTAAATATAATATTATTAATTAATTTTATAAAATATACATTTACGCACTTTTAAAAAAAAGTAATAAATATTAGCCATTTAATTAGCAAATTTCAAAATAACCTGTGGATTTTCTTGTATATCAATTCATCATCATCAATAGTTAGTAACACACTGACCTATGATGAATCAAGGACATAGTTAACAATGTACACCGCGAGCTATAATCACACGCTTCCGCAATTTCTCTTCAAATAGCAACCTCCAATACAGAACCTATCAAAACCTCATCGATCAATGCAAAGAAAGGCAATGACAGCCGAAATATGGATAGGCGCGAATTTTTCTCGTGGGACAAAAAATGTCTTTGCACACAACGCGGGCTTATGCCCGTTTGGTTTTCGTTTTTGTGCCATAATTCTCTCATAAATTTTGCTCCTCCATATCCGTGCCAATTCTCTTATATTGATCGATAAATTTAAGGCCAGAGCTTGAACAACAGCTATTTGTCAGATGCTTTATTTCGCGGATAAATTAACAACGGTTCAATATGTAAACATTATACACTGTGTTCGTTATTATTACATTATTGTATTCTTTAAAGGGAATCCTTTAAAAGTATTAATACTGCATGCATTTTTTGTCCAGCAATGTTTATTTGTTATAATTTCTGCGTAATTTATCATATGCATTTCTTTTATAGCTATTTCGTTGTCTTGTCACAAAATTTCCATTTTTTACTTAAATTATCCAACATTTTGCCCACCTGTACGTATACAAATAGCAAACCTATAACTACGTTGTGTCTATTAATCTTTTTATTTTCGTTTCTGCAACCCGTTTCAACATAAAATCTTGATTACTAATGCTTCAATCTTATCTTTCCCAATATTCAGATCGGCTGCTGCGGCGCCAACGGCCCCATCGATTACATCAACCTGAACAAGCCTCTGCCTTCCGAATGCCGGGACTCCGTCACCGGGAACGCGTACTTCCACGGCTGTGTCGATGAGATGACCTGGTACCTCGAAGGCAAGACCAGCTGGTTGGCTGGCATCGTTCTCGCTAGCTGCATGATTGCGGTATGATCAATCTTTTAATTTACTAGCGGCAGCATCGACGCTCGGATTGTAATCTATGAATAGAAATCTAAGAACCCAATTGCAGCCAGATCAATTGTAGAACTCAAACACATAAGAATTCGTCAAGATCAGTCGAGCTTTTTAAGAGGAATTTACTTATATACACATGTACAGAAGAATGATATTTTAAAAGGTAATATTTAATCAGATGCTAGGATTCTGTTAAGCCAAGTATAAAAATTGTAGATAGGTACTATCTAAAATTTTTTTCAGACTTCGGATTTCGGTTTTAGTTTACGCGTACCCAGGACTTTATTACCTATCCTATCACCATGCTAGTTGACAAAAATTAAGCTATTTTGTATTTTTGCAGGTGGTGAATGGTGTTATGTCCTTGATTCTTATACAAGCGGTCAAAAAGGAAGAAGAAGAAGTAACAGTTTACAAAAATTAATTATGATTAGAAGAAGTTATTTAAGATATTTGTTGTAAAACCACTTAGGTTGTAAGCATAAAATACTTTTGTATATTTTTGAATAAAATACAACCATTAGTCGAGATATGTGTAACCACCGTTTCTTACGTTAAGCGAACTATAAAATGTAATTTTCTTTGTCTTATTATAAATTTTAAGCTTAATTTGTGTCCAGTTTTGAATACCTTGAGTACATTATGATAAAGGATCTTGTTTAATCTTAAAAATAAAAGTTCTTCCAAAATATAAGAAAGATAATACTACTGAAACCTTTTAAAAAAAGTGCATTTAACCAAAGGGTAAATATAAAAGTAAGTCATTACAACGGTACATCTATATTCCTGGGCGTAAAAAGTCAAACAGGGCACATGGATTGGACACACTTCTCAGCCACATCTCCAGATCATTGTTAAAATATCTAAGCAAGTAACCATTAGACAGGTACAAGTGGACAAAATTCTATATCGAGAGATTCGTGGCTCTCAGTCCCTCAGTGATCAAGAACACTAGGACGAGAGAACCACTAAAGTAAACTGAAGCAACAACTACATATATTTTTTTTTACGATAAAATATTGTAAATTCATGTTGTCTGAGTATTTTAACGCTTGTAAAGTCAGCAATAGTTCAGTCAGTCACAATGCTCTCCACTGCCCCTACAACTTCGAAGGATAGTCCTACTAGATGGCCCTATCAAATTCGCTCAACGCTGAACATCAAGCTGCAGGAGGCCCTCCTCAACGCAAAGGAAAGACACCTTTTATACCTATGACATTAGTCGTCTTCTACGCAACGCAAATGGGTTCAAGGTTAGCGCTTAATTCTTGTTTGCTGGATACCACACTCCAAACGGTATAAAGTCCAGTAAATAATAACGAAAATAAATAAAAACTTTCATTGCCACTAAAGCACACAATAGAATGATAATACAATTATGCAACAAATACACAAATAATACAAAGAATAGTTTATCTAGCTAGAGCTTCCAATAAACGGCCCTTTTATATCGTGCCACAAACGGAAACTTGTCTTTCATAGTTGATGGAAAGGTATAAAAGCATTTATGACATTGTAAACATGAGGCCTTTCACTTTACTTCAGCACACGACTGGAGGAAATCAATCAGCAAAACAATGCTTTAGTTAAAGCCATTTGGGACACACTGCTTTGTCGATTGATCGTTTGAATGGATACATTTGAGTTGGCTATTTTCCTGGCGGTAAACTAAAATGTGTAAGTGTAAATAGACAAGGAGACGAGAAGGAGCTTGAATGAGATGGCTTGAAGTCATCAGGAATAATATGCATGGCAATAACAGTAAGCTTATCACCAAGGATGCCGAAGACCACGCGAGGTGTGCCAGGAGTAGCAGGAAGGGGGACCCTGGGCCCTGGCGTGCCGCGCTGGCCAACCTGGCCATAGCGCCAACATGATGATGATGTTGTCTCCACGAGTGCGCGCATCAGGGTAACCCTTTAGAGGTATTGCCGTGAAGACATACCATACTAAATACTGTTTCCAGATTTTGATGAGAAAAGTCGGAACCAATATATTTCCTGCTATATTTTCTAGCTTGTCCTCGAACAGGCTGAGTGTCAAAACTCATTTGGGTCGTGACTGTAGATTCTTACTGGCTAATTGTCCGATAATACTTTACAAAATACTTATTTACCTTACCGACGAATATAGACCTAAATCCAACCTCAATATAAACTAGTCACCTTCAGCATGTTTTCTCTAACATTTCAGTTTCCCTTGTAACCGGAGAGCCCATGTGTCCCCCAGATTCCTTGTTTACACATTAACCGCAGTGAAAACAACGCTAGCAGCAAACAGGGCCTCACTCCGACTTTTCCGTTCGGGGCTGGGTTCCATTTCCTCGACATAACAACCAACGACTCAGCGGAAGACGCTCGTAGCTTGTATGAATTTTCCTTCAACCCCGACCGCGGCAGCCAACTTAATCTGGCCCCCGATGCCTCCCACAGCATCTCGCAAGCGACTAAACCTCGGCATTTCTCCGCGGCTCTTCTTCTAATAGCCAAGTCACTAAAGAAACGTATAAGTCTGTTATCGGTTCATTTGCTACAGTAATAAGTTGTGATCCACCGATGTTTGATAGGTTTCTTATTGGTAGGAAATGTCTATTGTCGTTGATGTATTTCTATGAATTTGTCTTGCAGTGAGTAATGCAAAGTTGCCGGTAACAGCTCTAAACAGCGCAATATGAAAAATTTAATAAACGGCTTATTTGTGTATGTAAATATTTATTTAAGTGTCATACAATTATTAGTTCTAAAACATTTGTAGGGTCGGGAAGCCGTGCGGTAATGAGAATTCATAGTTATATTACCGCACGAATGCGGTTCACGCTTGTTCAGACCTACTTATTGAGACAAAAATCGGGACAATAACGACCTCTTTTGGAAAACGATTTTGTAATAAATATTACATACTCTGCAACGCCTTCACCGTCTAATTGGGACATTGACGGCAATCATGTTTCAGATGTAATGAATTAACTTTGGCTATTTTAATCAATTTACTTATACCTCATCATCATCATCCGAGCGGTCAATCCCGGCTATTTGCAATGTAATTTATTAATAAAATAATGTTTGTTTATAAAAGGTCTGAAATAAATGAATTTTATTTTATTTTATTTTATTTTATTTTATTTTTATTTTTTTTAATACACGAAGTCACAGCTTAAAATAATAATTAAAGCTCGGCACAGGTCTAGTGATTGACAGTGTTTTTTTGTATTGAGTTTGCAAAGTAACACTACAACGTTCGAGACCGTACATTATTGCATCAGCAAATACACAAAACAACAACATGTACAGATAGGCCATTGTTAGAGTTCCAATCTAGTGAGATTTGAAATAACATATCTCCCTTTGTCTGTTACTAAAGATAGTGAAGTAAAATGGAATAGTTGTGTTCACGGCGTACGTCCGGGTGCGATCTAATATCCGGCTTCGTATATTTATAGATGACTGGAAGCAACTAGAGACAAATCGATGAATATGGTGTTATTTGCAGAAACTTTCCACACTACATGCGCCGGAAGCGCGCCCACGGAGCCTTCACAGCGCGTTGAACGCTCGTCAAATGCAACAATATTGAATCCTCAAAGCTTGGTACTGTATTTCTTGCCGATATAATTTGTAAAATCAATTATCAGTTTACAACCTCCTTCAATGAATTAAATTGGAGATTGCGCAGGGGAATAAGTCTCGCGCTGTGACATCTCTTTCTATTTTGACGTCATTAACTCAAGCGAACTCCACACAAACTCTCAAGCAACCCCACTACCGACAAAGCCCGTATTTGCCTCCAGAAAGAACCAATATGGCCGCACACCACGCCATACATCCGGACACGGGCTAATATCCGGAGGAGAAATGTTTATAGTCAACAAACAACGACTTAGGGCAAATAGATCCCGGTACGGCCCAACTTGCTCCGGGATAGACCACTAATTGTTTGCCCACCGAAGAGTAGCGCCTAGCCTGATCGTCCCGAACCACGGCCAATGGCGAATCAACCACTCGTTATGCACCCCGTGACCCAAGTGTGGGATCACGGACGTATCACTTGTCGTGACCCCACATAGGGGGCACTGGACTGTGAATATGGTAAGCTCCATGTATAGTATTACTGTCTAAGGCCAATATTAGAAAGTGCAGATGGTAACTCTCAAGGCCGTTTGTAATTTCACTTTTGTAACAATTTGGCAGTGTCTTTGATCCATCAAATAATGCGTCTGTCTTACACGTGTAACACATATCCTGAGAGATGCTGTAATAACTGACATCGCATTGCTAGCGATACCATGATAATTATTAGGTAAAAATATATGCAAAAAACTACATAGTTAAAATGTACAGTTAAAATTTCAGATATATTAGGAAGACGCTCCCTTGCTCTCAATAATTTATTGAGGTAATATTTGAACCAATAATCTAAAGATACGGTCTGCTTCAGAGATAGATAATCCTCTATTGTTAGTTAATACTGCGAATAGTTACCTACCTTGCTCTGGAGCTTTCTTACATATAATCCCAGTGTTCAAAGTCAAATTAGATATTGATAGAGAAAGCTCATTATGCGAAAGAGGTGTGTCAGGATCGTATCATAGGCGAGTGTGTGGTAGTCTATGGGATATGCGTGTAAATAATAAAATAAATAAATAAATAATCGTGGACAAATTCACACAGCGCCATCTAGCCCCAAACTAAGCAAAGCTTGTGCTATGGGTGCTAGATTACTGATATACTACTTAAATACTTTTTAAATACATACTTATTATACATAGAACACCCAGACCCGTAACAGAAATTAAAATTCATCATTTCAATTTCTGCCCGGCCGGGAATCGAACCCGGGACCTTTTGCGTGGCAGCCCGGCATGTTGACCATTGAGCCACTCAGGTCGACATGCACCTGATGCAGGATGCACCTGATGTGTATAAAGCTTAGATTGACCTTAGAAGGGAAAGTGAGAGACCATTTTTTTTTCATATTCTCTGCTATTGGTCGGGAGAAACATGTAGGTATGCAAAAATATAAACAAATGAGCGTAATATTACAATTGACAATCAAACATAAAATTTAAAACAAATAACCTTTTGCCGCGCAGGAATCGAATCCACTCGAATCTTCCCTTCTTTAAACTCAAACCAAGTCCTCCCAAAATCCGTCGTAATGCGATCAGAGATAGCCCCGATATTGAATTCAAAGTAGGCAGACGAAAGTAAAATAAAAAAGTGAAAAGGCCAAACCCTAAACTTTTTGAATTGATTACGGTTGACCGCGAACTTTCAGACCGCAAATTGATCTATCCGTTTTATTCCCACTAATCGGATTTTTGCTTCTTATCAATATCAAATTTTGGATTTTTCTTTTCTGGTGCCTAATCTAAGTATACATTCTCTTTGTCTGTGTAATAAATAAAATATAATAAAGTAATCAATATGTTTAGACAAATCACACCGCGCCATCTAGGCCCAAAGTAAGCAAAGCTTGTGTTATGGGTGCCAGAAAACTGATAACCTACTACTATTTTTAAATACATACTTATTATACACACAACACCCAGACCCATAACAGAAACTAAAATTCATCATTTCAATTTCTGCTCGGCCGGGAATCGAACCCTGGGACCTCTGTGTGTTAGACAGTTGCATGCATGTTAACTAACTGAACCAGTCAGGTTGTCATATACCTATAATCCGGCATTGTATAGCACAGTTACGCAACTATGTAGTAGACCATATTCATATATGCCGGCTGAAATACCGTAAATGTAGGTATTGTATATACGTAATGAAATAATACTTTTTGTGACAAACAGTCCCCCGAATTGACAACACTAGCCTAACCTAATCGAATTAACCTTTCCATTTTATGGGTCAATGGAGGTTAAACCCACGGAGGTGTTAACGACCCCCAAAATATTTAAAAGAAAGAATGAAATATATTACTACAACACACATACCTATTATTACATTTATCGAGACTAAGGCGCGACGTTCGTTTGCGATTTGCTGGTCTCGACATTTCGGTAGGGTAAGGTACTCACACACAAATCGCTCTTCAATTTCTGCTCGGCCGGGAATCTAATCCGGGACCTCGGCGTGGCATGTTAACCAACTGAACCACTCAGGTCGTCATTTTAACACACAACTATGTTATAACTTTTTATTTGAAATATCCAGTTGTTGCTTTGATAAAAAGAAAATTTTATAATAAGTAACTTTTTTACGTTACGCTTGTACCTGTCTTCTAATATAAGTATTAGCTAGGGTTGAGCTACTCGATTATTCTGTGACACCATACAACTGATTAACTAACAACACATTAGATTAGAACGTAGGTTTCTTTTTACTTCACTGTTTGTTTTCCTATTTACCCTTGTCTATTACATAAATTTACCAGTAGGACCGTAAAGTCAACACGACACTATTCAATATAAGAGATAAATTATCTTCATCCATCCATTGACAATGGGCTTGGGGCATTCAAAACAATACATTGACATCATCCCTTACCTCAGAAATCAGTTACCTGCCAACCACGCAACAACCAATCAGCCTCGCACAGCGGCAATATCCTGTCCCAAATGATGGCAGGCTAAACGAGCCAAGTGAGTTAGTGAATGAGAACCGTATTCCATTTGGAATCACCTTATGATTGGTTGTAATTTTGAATCTTCTCTAGAATGAAATTCGCATCGAAATATTCCGTCTGAGAATTTGTTGTAAACATGGCTAAGTGGGCTAGCGATATACTATTGGGTCGTTACCTATGAAATTGGCGTTTTTATTCGCAGTTGCTCAAATTTGCAAAAGTTCCTTTTTTTTTTTTTTTTATTGTACAATTTGTAATTTTATGAAATGAGTATTTATCCAAATAAAATGGTATGCACCAGTTAGTTTAATGTTGTCTGATTGTATCTACATTAGCGGTCATTGGGGGAGGCTTATGTCCAGCAGTGAGGCTAGTAAAGGCTGATGATATTAATAAGTCATAATCCTCTCTAATATTACGACCATTACGACTATACTTACATATCTATTTCGTCATCTTAGCGCGATCAAAACTCTTCCTCCTCCACTCTACGCCGTACTGAGCACCCTCACGCCGTAAGCTATATTACCCACCTATATTATTATTTCCAAATCTAGATCATTAAAACAGTTGCAAACTAACTTCTGTTGCCGTGTCGTGCAAACTAATTACCATTAACGTGTTACCTACTGTACATCCTGACACTACGCTGCCTCCAGGTTAATAACATTCGCTGTTTATACCGCTTTACTTCACCTATATGGAGTTCTATACAGGAGGTGTATGAAAATAATAAATAATTAGGTAGTAAGACAGTATTGTGGGTTAAAAACTTTGAGCTAGGCTAGAATGAAAGTCGATCGGTGTAAGAAGTTTGGGAGAGGCCTATATAAAGTCCTTGACGTTCTGAGACGAAAATAATGATGGTGTTCAGTCTTACTAATATTACAATGAACAGTCTATACTTATTATCTTATATTTGTTTAATTAACATAAGAAACTTAACTATTCTAAACTTATCATGGCATTATTGTCAAGGTTATACTCTCGCGCACGAGGGCCCGGACTCTGCCTTCAAGATGATATTTGGCAGATCAGGTAATTACAGTGGAGCGACTGCCATCTGACCTCCGTGAACCTGTTACCAGGAGAACCTGACCGGATTAGATCATGGTTCTGTCGCCTAAATGTGCAGGTTTCATCACGATGTTTTCCCTCGCTGATCTGATCAGACCGTGCCACCTCCGCTAGGCCTGGGAAGAGGCATGCCCAAGAAACGATGGCTTAACGTCGTCGTTAAGAATGACACGCGTGCCTACAGACGTGGTGAGTTTGTAAGGATGCCGAAGACAAACGAAGTAAGCTTGTTTGCCACCTTTGTGGTATAACAAAAAGTGGACAAGGAAAAGCAGGCAGCCCTCGAAGCGGAAACACGAGAGAGCATAACCGGGACTCACGTGATCATAACTTAGTATGCACATTTTTGCAACCTTAAGAAATAAAGAACGGATAAAATTGAACACAATTCGGACAATGTTAAACATTAATTTTAATTTAAAATGTAGCGGTCCATAATAGCGCACATAGCTCGAAGAACAGATGGCCGATAGGGCAGTAAAGATCTAGGGTTCACTCACCGAAAGACGCAGCGTAGGTAGGCCTCCCACAAGCTGGGCCGACGACCTGGTAAGGGTAGCAGGTACCAGCTGGATGCGGAAGGCACAGGACCGTCTCTGAGATCTCTGGGGGAGGCCTATGCCCAGCGGTTGGCGTCTCTCGGCTGATATGATGATGTCCATAATTTCCTGTTCGATTGTTTTTTCTTCTGTTGATGCCATACCCAAACAGAGGTCTGAGTACTACTTAATCCGAACCAGTATCGGATATTTCTCAGCTAGATTCTCGTGTGCATAAGGTAATGTCAAAAATACTCATTGACGCGCCAATTTGCCTATTATCACATTTTCCGTGAGCCCTGTACGTAACCGGTTTGAGCCGGCTCACTCAGCCTCCCGGCTAAGCGCTGAGCACATAATAAAGTTGTAATTACTAGCGACGCCCAGGAATTGGGGCAGAGCACAGACTTAGAGGGAATAGATAACGCATCCTGAAACCTGTCTGTCCGTGTATGCTCGGGAGGTGATGCAAAGCCACTTTGAGCGCAGCCACTGCCATTGGGTTGTCTTTTGTCCTTCGGACAGGGTGCTAAACGAGCTTTGACAGGCGGACGATTTGATGTGGAAACCGTCTCAATCGAAAATTGGATTGTTTCTTCTGTCCTGGTGCATAGGGATTCTCCTAAAGGTCTTGATTTTTGACAAGTTTATTGCGAAAGCAAATCAGAAATTTAATTTATTTTGTATAAGTACGCCAACGCAAACGAGAACAGCCCCAAACGTAATTAGATATCATCCAGATCCATACGCCGCAGGAACAGGGAAGGGGGAAGCTTTTGTGATAATACTATGCATACAGTGATGATATTACTTAAGGCCAACTCACATACAGTTTAAGCCAGCGTTATCTATTCCATTGTCGGTAGTCTGGGGCGAAGTCTGCCTGCGAGCTCTGTACCAACAATAAATTCACTTGATTGTCGTTGAGCTGCGAGGGAAGCAACTGCGTCTAACTTAATGTCTAGTTGATGCTTGAATTAAACAGTTTAATTTTGTGCAGTCGCTCAGGCGACTGTGCCGAATTAGTTCCTGTGAGTGTGGGATGTGCACGTATCGTCTTGCGACGCCGTTGTTTAGGGTTCCTGACAGTGAATAGTTGGTGAATGCAGTAAACGTGTACAGACGTCGGCGGTTAGCAAGGCACATAAGCTATTCGGCTTCTAAGAGCGTATTTTCTGTCGCACGCGTGTAAATAAACACGAAGCCGAAACTAGCCGAGTTGCAATTTTTACTGTTAATTGGTGTGGGTACCGACGGTACCAGCTGACCATGAGTCAACTAAAGTAAGTAGAATAAATCAAATATTTCTATCAGTTCAGCGAGGGCCCAGGGTCCGGCTTGGCCATGATCAAAATTAGGTAATTCAGGTAATTCCAGTGGAGTGACTGTTAACAGGGAAACCTGACCAGGTTAGTTGATGGTCGCATTCAGTCGCCTGAAGACCAGGTTTCATTACGATGTTTTCCCTCACTGTGAGAGCATCGATTAGTTTTCATGTAATGCACATAACTTAGAAAAAGTCATTACATTATTGGGGCTCGATCTCGGTACCTCTCGCTTACGAGTCCGATCCGCTAACCATTATGCTACCGACGCTCTCCTTCTAGTCTTTCTTTTTCTTATTTAGTCACCGTTAAAAGCTTATACTATTACTATATACTATTAATGTTTTTAAACTAATAAATGTATCTACTAAAATGACAAATTAATCAACCATTTATTACAATGTAGCGAAGGTCTGCTACCAACGAATTCTATTACCTACGTTTAAAGGACAGCGCCTGTAATGGATCCGATGGCTGCATTAAATCATGATTTATTAAGTTCTGTGTCAAAGGATGGCAATAGCCAGATGCCCTAGGAAATTTCCAGAAAATTTATTGAACACCCGTTTTATTTTACGTAGATAATATTATGGATGGCATGAGGCAGAAGAGAGCCAGAGATGCCTGGATGGGTACGCCAAACAACAATGCTTCCGTTATCTCCGTTATCAACGAGTATTCTTCTCAAGTCTCTTCTATACATAGTACATAGTATAAAGCAAAGTCGACTCCCGTCGTCTGTATCTATGTATGCACCTATGTACGCTTAGACTTTTTAAACTACGCAACGTATTTTAATGCGGTTTTCAACAATAGATAGAATGATTCAAGATAAAAGTTTATAAGCAAGAAAAAAAAAGGTAGGTCCCCTAAAGTAGGTGCACGCGAACGAAGTCGCGCCGGGTCCATTAGTTGTTAATAATATAGGCATTGTTGCTAACTACCTAAGAGCTATTTCTGGAACTTAGTTAAACAGTCTTGGGAGCCGATTCACACGGTTATTATTTTAATGACTGACAGTGCCTACGCATCTCTAAGTCATCGATTATGGATTTAATTTACAGTCTGTATTGTCTCGTTTAAAATTAGAATCTAACAATTGTCTTGTAGGAAACGAACTTGTATTTTCAAAAAGGTTTAGGTAATTAGAAGTTTGAGTATCTGGTCACTTTCTTTTCATGTCTTTCGACAATTTCGAGAAATTACATTTGTAATTTCTTTTGAATCAGGATTCACAAATTACAATTTTTATTTAACAATTAGCAGCATGTAGAGCACCTACGCGTTTCCTGCAATCGAACTTGATGTTCCAAGGAGCCCAGGGATCGTAAACCTAATGGTTTATTGAAGCGGTTCCGCCAGATTGAGATTTAGAACCTCTGCCTTTCAATCTAATGAAGTTGTATCGCACTTCTGCGAGGTTAATGTGAGCTATAAACAACAATTTCGCCTAATGTCCAGTCAATACGTATCGGTCGAAATAGCATTGTTGATAGTTTATTTGTTTACTGGCCAAGACGCATGGGGACGATTGCGTGGGCACAAATTGCGTTTCCTCGAGTCTGTAAAAATTAAAAGACTAGATAGAATAGATTTTTGAATAATTATCAATTGTCTATGAATAATAAAGATACGGTGCTGTACTGTACAAGTACTTCATTCTACTTTTAGGGGTTTATCAAAAGGTTTACGATGCATGGGTATTTCCACAATCCTCACCGTCACATCAGTCCTCATCTTATGAGTCCTTTCCATGCTGCATCTTCCACGCACCTTTTAGCTTATTGTGTCATGGTCCAGCAGTACCACAAATAGCTTTTGAATTCAGTTGAACATTATGGACTCTTACGCATAGAACCCCTTAACCATTTGGCCACCGACGCTCGTTTACTTGAATAATAGCTCCAAATCAGTTGGGCCTAAAGAATTTTATCTGAAATCAGGTTTGGCTGCTAACATGTAGGTATGGTAGGTATGCATGTAACATTATTTATCCAACGTTTCCTTACGACATTGTCGCCATAGTTGCTTAAAAAAGTAACCAATATTATTTAAAACCGGAGCATAAAATATATATTAGACATGTACACAACACCACACACCGCTTCCAACACATATTTGTTGTAATTCAACACAGTTTCGATAACGTGCGTGTAACATAGAGCACGATAGAGAGAATCCGCCGAGCTCCCATTAGTGCATTTACCCGCAAAGCCCTTTGTTTCACGCCTTATTCGATTGGGCTAATTGATCTTCACTTACGTAACTTAAGTGATTCCCAAGTGATTCGCTCATTCGACGGCGGAAGTTATACGAGCTTAGGTTCGTGGTGAGAAGAGGTTGCGCGAGACGAAATCTCTAGTGGTATAACCGCTAGCAGGTTGCTTGATAGTGCCTGAATAGTAGATGTTATGGGCGTCAGTTACCGCTTATCAGGTGGGCTGTTTGTTCGTTTGTCACTGTGTAGGGTAAAAATACCTTATTTACTAGTATTACTCAATGTATTTTAGCGTATTGCAAGCATTATTTCTTAGAAATTTAAACAAAAATATTTAGTACATAACAAAGTCGCTTCCCGCCGTGTGTCCCTATGGATGTATGTATTAATGTACGCTTAGATCTTTCTCAGTCGATATTAGATCAATACATAACTGATTCAAGGTTTATAAGCAGGAAAAAGGGGCAGGCAGAGGCAAAGTAGGTGTACGCGAACGAAGTCGCGCCGGATCCACTTTGTTTTACTTATAAAATACTAGCTTCTGCCCGTGACTTCGTGCGCGTAAAATTGGATCATTATGTTCTGGATCCGATTCTGCGCTGCGGTAACTGCATAGAATTTCGGGATATATTCTAGCCTATGTGCATTATAATTATCCGTTATTACTCCCCCCCGTCGGTGGTTCCCTACTAACCGTCCATCACAATCAAATATCTCAGCAACAGTACCTAGGTAAACTTAAGAAAAATATACAACCGCAGAAACCCCCGACCAAGTATTTATATTTTAAAAAATCCTAAACTTCTAAGCCGATTATAATGAAACAAAGTTAAAAACTATAACGATTTCGAACCACATCGAAATCGGTCCTCCGCTCGGGAGCCACAATTCCGTAAACACACCCTTGCAAAGATACACAAATATACACGTCAAACTTGAAACCTCTTTCGTCGGGTGTTAAAAATGGACCGTTTTAAAACAGCGCCTTGCTAACCCAATATGGGGTACATCGAACCACAATCCCCACTTAAAAATTGAAGGTTTTCAAACTGCGCCTTGCCCAACAAATATGGGGTACATCGAACCACAATCTCCACTGGATTTTGGGGAGTACACGATTTCCGTTTTAATCCTGTCCCGCTAAACCCTGCCTCTCTACAAAGGCGTTGTAAACCAAATTCGAGAGTACTCTCGCAAAGAAGTTTCCGATTATTCAAATTCGAGCATCCTCCGCGAGGCAAACAATTGAACGCCTCTGTAGCGGCGGCAACACAAACAAATTACAATGAAACAAACCGCACCTAATTCCAACATCAATATGGTGCGAGTTCTTTACAATTTATTAACCGGAGCGTGATCGACATAACACGAACTGATTCCTGTTTTTACACAAATTGTTTGTTGTTTTTTTTTAATATTTCTTAAGCCAAAAAATACGGTCCAAAATGTCTGTTAAATTAAGTAAATTACATGACGGACTAAAGAAAGTGGAGAAAGCAAAGCAGGAAAGCGGACCCTGGCAGTAGTCGGGATTGACTGTTTGGATGATAATGACATGAAGGACTAAAACTGATTGAGAAAGAAACATACTACTTAACTAATTTAGGTTTATAACATTGAACCAATAAAAAATAGTTACATACTTAATGCAATAAACTACAAATGGAGGTAGAATACCTATATAGCCGCTCCAACGTAAGCTCATAATAATACTAGCTGGCCTGGGCTTTTCTTACTCGGTATATTCAGCGATTTATTTATATAGGAAGCGCCTACAATAACTACACGAGCAAAATTAACGAGGTGGCAAAACATCGTGGGAAATCTGTTGCTTGTCTGCGTATACTAGTGAGTGCTAAGTTACAATCAAACTTTCGGTATATTGTGAAAAATTAGCTTTTTACGATTTAAAACGTTGGAAAAAGACTAATTTGCTGACTTTTCTACGCGACTCTCATTGTGGTGTAGACATTCGATAGGAGTCCATAGTAGCGATCCAAAGTTCGGACATATAAAAACCTTCACATAATCAAACGAAGAGGCGGAGGTGAGATATATGGATTTCTATTTTTAATAAAAGTTAAAATACGCCTCATTATATCAGAGTCTATAAAAATACTCTCCACACAGGTGTCTAATTCTAATCCACACCTGATACCTACAATAGATAAAAGGGGGCCAGAGAGAACGCTTAAATGATCGTGTGTGTATCGCAAATATTTAGGTGTGAATTTCCGCGGGAGTCGCGTGGAAACATGTTATAAAACTCTTGGGGATCCTCACATAAAGGCCGCCGACAAAAGGGCCCCGTGCCTTAATTAAATACGGCGCCCGAACGTTTCAGCGGCCATTTTAATGTTATTAAATTGTTCGACGGCCACTTAACCTGCTATTTTACGATCTACTCGAATGCCAGAGAGGTTTAATTTACCTGAGTACGCAATCAAAACGTGTAAATTCAATGTACAACCACGAAATTTTAATCAAAGCCATCGCGCGAATTATTAGATATTATGTTTACATTAGCGATCAAATTTTAATACGATGAGCCAAATTTGATTCGATGCCGGAATTTATTGCTCCACACGATTATAACGCTTGTTCGATTATGGGTACTAATGGAATTCAGAATACAAATAGGTTATGTAACCTAGAAAATTTGGTTATCAAACTAGAACAAAGGATTCAGGGTTACAAAAACAAATCGCGTTCTGCATATGTTACTATAGACAGAGTATATGTTACTATAGCTGCTATAACAACTAATAATAACCAGGCCGGCCGGCGGCGGGCTGCCGGCCTGGTGACGTCACAGCAGCAATAATTTCGCGAAAAAATATGTCAACTTAAATATTTCAAAATTTTGTTCACTGACTTGTTAGTTTTAACACTACGTCATTAAATATGGCAAAATCAATATTATGAAAGTTATAAACACGCAACAGCTTTTCTGGTCCAGGAAGATTCTAACTGGCCTCCCTTACACTCGTATTCAGAAACTTTACTGTGAGTTGTCACAGTGACCATACGTCTAACCAAACACTTCATTCAAATTATCTAAACTTTGACTGCAAGCTAAGAGAGGTGGGGTAAGGCGGAGGTTTGAATTGGATCCGGGCCACTGGGAAAATACAAAAGTAAGTCTACCTTACAGAATACCGCAGCCAATCAAAACAACTTTAAAGAAGGTATTGTGTTCCTACCGGCGAGTAAGGTCTCCAGTGCAATGGGGAATCGTGACTTTGTCCCTGTGTTTTAGAGGTGGGCAACGAATTGGTGATGACTAAGGTGTTGCTGATGTCCATAGGCAGCTTTGACCACATTCCATGAAGTGGCCCGCTTGCCTGATTTTCTACCGATTAACTTAAAAAGCCAACATAAAAACAGTCGAGGCTTTGAGCTTATGTTCTTATGATAAGTGAGTAATATTTTTTTACCATTCTCACAAAGGTTACAGCAACTATTTTCAAGACCAGCCATAAACTATAATAAAGCTTTTTTTCATACTTAGTAATTTAACATGAGGCGACTGAATGTATAACCACTATCTAGTCTGGTCAGGTTAGGCGGACCCTGGGCCCTCGCGCGGGGGCTCAGCCGGGACATAACGCCAAGATGATGATGATGATGATGATGAGTCTGGTCAGGTTCCCTTGTTGACAGGGTCACGGAGGTCAGTCGCTCCACTGTAATTAGCTGATCTGCCAAATCCTGGATCATGATCCCATGATAACCGAAACATTAACTACATGGTAGTCCCGATCATAAAGGACAGGACGGGGGATGCCTCTGACGTGTCCAACTACAGGTCTATCTCGTTGGCTACGATAGTCGCCAAGGTATTGGACAGTCTGCTTAATCAACACTTGGCTAAGCATGTAGAACTCCACGATGCCCAATTTGGTTTCAAACCTGGCCTGTCTACGGAGAGTGCTATTCTCTGCCTCAAGCAGACTGTGCAATATTATACGGCTAGAAAAACGCCTGTATTTGCCTGTTTTCTGGACTTGTCAAAGGCTTGGTGTCATATGGGGTACTATGGGATAAACTGCAGACCGAAACGACGCTCCCGAACGAAATTACATCTTTGTTCCGATATTGGTACGGCAACCAGGAAAACAGTGTAAGGTGGGCTGGGGCTAGGTCTTATGTGTATAGGATGGAGTGCGGGGTGAGGCAGGGGGGCTTAGTTCGCCCCGTCTCTTCAACCTGTACGTAAACAAGCTGATCGGTGAGCTCAGCAGCGCTCGTGTTGGATGTCAAATTGATGGAGTGTGCATGAACAATGTGAGCTACGCTGATGATATGGCGCTGCTGAGTCCATCGGTCGGGGGTCTTAGAAAGCTCATAGCCATTTGTGAGTCGTATGCAGCGTCCCACGGACTTCGGTACAATGGTGGGAAGAGCAAGCTTCTTATGTTTAAAGCTGGAAATGTGAACTACTCTAATGTCCCTGGATTATCGCTTTGTGGTTCTCCCTTAGGCTGGGTCAGGTCATTTAAGTACTTATGTTATTAAGTCACTGACGATCTATAGGACAACTTGGATGTGGAGAGGGAGCGTAGGTCGTTGGCTGTCCGATGCAACATGCTGGTCCGGAGATTTGCATGTTGTACGAATCCAGTTAAAATAACTCTTTTCAGAGCCTTCTGCCAGTCATTCTACACGTGCAACCTTTGAACCTGCTTTACTAAGCGGACATACAGCGACCTACGCGTTCAATATAATAATGCGTTTAGGGTACTGTTGAGGCTGGAGTGGCAATGCAGTGCGTCCGGGATGTTCGCGGAGGCGCATATGGATGAATTTTATGCTATAATCCGAAAGCGATCAGCTTCTATGCTCACTCGGCTCCGCTCCAGCACCAACAGTCTCCTAAATGTGTTTAAAGACCGGTGGGATTCCCCTCTGCTGCGTCACTGGATGAAGCTCCACACCGAACACAAATTTACGTCATATACAATAACTACTAACACTAGTATGTAAGAGGAATTGTTACTAACACTATGGATGTATATGTCTGAAATTTTTTTTTTTAATTCAATTAACGCCAAGATTATTAGTGATTTAACATTGTAACACACACATGTTATTAAATCATATTTAACAATTTAACATTATAACATACAATCTCTCTCCCGAAGCCTATGAGGGTGGGTAGAGACCGCCACAAGCTTCGAGCCGGAGACACGTTTTCGTCTCCCACATTATTTATTTATTGATTTATTTAACTGTTTATTGTACACAATAATTATATACAGACTACGTACCCTCTTTTGGTCTGTAAATGTCAAAGGTGCTCGTATCTACGAAAGTTTCTTTGAATTTTATTTCAGACGAACGATCCCAGATATGTAACTAAGACTCGGTACTGCTGCATTAAAATGCATTTCAAAGCACCTAAAGATATAACTGCCATCAATTTTACGGCAGTGGCAGGTAAGGTACGTATATTTGCATAATATAACATGACGTAATAATATATTTTACGATCAATGCGTCGTACGTACATACTTTATTTTGATGACTCCCCGAAGAGAGGGTGTGCTTGTCACGTGGTTGATTGTCTATCAGTTTGTTTATGATCACGGTGGATTCAGTTATAGTCGGTACCTCGGGCGGTGTGATATTATGAGTATACAGAGCTGTGGTATATACCCTGTGTATGTACACCTACAGGGGGGCCTCTGGGAATGGGAACTTAAATATGAGGGTCGATTTATCTTCTAACATGGAGCCATTATAGTTTATCAACTTTCTAAAATGATATAATTTTCGATCATTTAAATGACAAAAAGAGATATTTATTGTTTCTTTTTTCTCTTCTATGCGCACCTAATTAGCCACCCGCTGCTATGCGTTGATACCGAGGGCTTGATAATATGCTTTTCTAATAAAAAATGGCAAAGTAATGTTGACTAAAATAGATAGGTATCTATCTACCTACTGAATACTGGAGATACATCAAATAAAATGAATACTTGTTGTGTTTTACTTAGATATACCTAAATAAACACTTGCAAAAGTATCCCCGGTTAAATCATTTACGTACACACACACACATACACGCCCACGCCGATATTCCATAGGGGTAAGCAGAGACAATCGAGTGCCACAAGCTACGATCCTGACCTCACACCTCTTTTGCCTCTTCCACATTCCACACAGTTAATTAGATAGAACCCAAACTGCCTTAAAACATTTGTATCTTTACATAGTACATATGTACGAGTAGAATAGCACCAACCCCATACACGCGCCATCAGTCCACCTCCACGTGTGTGCGTAGCCGTTTGCAGTCCAGTTGGGAAATTCCCCGGAAATTCCTGCTAGAACCCAAGCGGCACGCCGGTGCGCCCTGGGGGTCGATTAGTAACTATCCGGCGGCGCGGTGCACCAATGCAACAGTATTGGTGTACTGTGCTGCGGGGTTCTTGCTAGTCGAGCGCGAGGAGACTGGTCCCAAGCCAAGGTGTAACGCGAACCGTGCCGAGGGCTGCGTGGCCGGAGGGATGTCCGGCCTTTAACGGTGCACCTCCGATACCTGGGCTCCTCGGAGGAAATTTGTGCCCTTACTCCGGCAAGCGGGGCTCTGCCGGAGGTGACCTTTAGTTCCCTAGCTAATCGTGGGGCTTGCATGAGTACCGAAAATAAAAACAATCAAAAAAGTCCAATTTCTCTGCCATGGAAGTGGTGGAGATTGATTCTGGTGCTGAAGGAGAGCTTTTGGCCTCCCCAACGCCGAGATTAGATGATGTAGCCGAGAGGGCGCAACCTAACGTAGATGGGGGCAGTAATGTCACAGATACGGTAGGGACGTCGGCCTCCGACAGCATCATCCCAGGGAGCCATCCCAGGCTTTCTGGGGCAGCGCGAAAGCGTTTCCGAAGACTGAGGGAGATGGATGTGGGTCTCAAAGAAGCTCTAGTCCTCTGCCGACAGCATTGGAAAGAGATTCCTCGGTTACTCCCCGATCTCCCTGAGGCGAAGTCGTTAAAACACACTCGATCAGAGGAGGAATCCCCGAAAGACAGACTGAAAAAGAACCCTAAGACCGCGTAGGAGGTAAGAGCAAAGCCTACCTTCAGCGAAGTGGCCGGTTCAGTCAGGGTTGGGATTCGTGGGGAAAACCCACTAACCGAGGAGCAGACGGGACTTGTGCGCCGCGCCCTTGTTGACCTTATCTCTAAGGAAGACAGGGGGGAGGGGCCCAGGTTCGCCTCATTTTCGCAAAGACCAGGATGGATCCTGGTTGTTTGCGAGGATGAAGCCAGTAAGCACTGGTTTATGAGGGCGGTACCCAGCGTCAAACCCTGGCCAGAGGCAAAGCTGTCTGTCTTATCAGAGAGCGAACTGCCAAAGCCAGCGGTAGTTACCGCCTTCATACCCAGCATAGACGTTACGTCAATAGACGAGGCGATAAAATTGCTGGGCACGCCGAACAGGGGCCTAAACACGCAGCTCTGGATGGTTCTCCATAGTAGGGGGGAGGAAGGGGGTATTATTGCAACCTTCGCAGTGGATGATCCCTCTGTGGAAACCCTGAAAGGGAGGCAAGGCAAAGCCGCAATTGGTTTCAGGAGCATTGTCTTCAAAATCAAGGGCGACCCAGCCAAAGAGGCCCCTGTACAGCCAGGTACCTCTACCTCTGAAGCCACTCAGGCTCCTGCGACTGTCACCGCCGCAAAACCCAAGCAGCAAGGAGGTTCGATCCCTCAGGGAACACGACCCTCTCTTAAGTTGGCTGACAGAGGACAGGCAAAGGCAACGCAGGTCCCTGCGACGGGCAGCACGGCCCCAAACACCGGGCAGCAAGGAGGATCGATCCCCCTGGGAGCGCGACCTAGCTTGAACTTTTCTGCCAGGGGATGGGAAAGGAATAGAGGTAGAGGAAGCACAAGGGGGAGGGGTCAGGGTGGAACCCAATCCGGACGTGGATTTTTCAATCCGCAGAACGGAAGGGGAAAAACCAAGCCCTCATACTCCCTTTCACAAAGAGGAAAGTAATGGCGACCCAGGGGCCGGTGAGGTGTTTGCAAGCCAACCTCCATCACGCTGCGGCAGCAAGTACTGTGGTGGAAAAATGGCTTTGCGATGGTAAGGCTGACCTCGCCCTAATTCAAGAGCCTGGGTATCCAGCTCGACTATTCTAGGGCTCAACGCTGCCGGTAAGATTATATATAATGTATTGTTTATAAGAATAGCATTAATCTATTGACTGTTACAGAGTTGTGCTCCGACGAAGTTGTAGCAGCCATTTTGATCCCCAAGGGAGGCGCGGCTAGAGCACTAATTTGTTCAGCCTATCTCCCGGGGGAAAAGGAAAACCCTGCTGAGGATCTGGCGCCTGCGGTCAAGTACGCCCGGCGTCACAGATTACAACTGTTGGTGGGGTGTGATGCAAACGCCCACCACACCACATGGAGAAGTACCGACGTAAGGTAGAGGTAACACGTTATATGACTATTTACTAACAAAGGGGTTACACGTGGTGAATAAGGGATGTAAACCGACCTTTGTAACCCGTGTAAGACAAGAGGTGTTAGACATTACCATTGCAACAAATAATCTGGCTAGGCACATTAGTGACTGGCACGTTAGTGATGAACCGTCAATGTCTGACCACAACCATATTTGTTTTGACTTAGTAGGATCATTATCAAGTCAGGAAGTTAGCTTTAGTAACCCTAGAGTCACTGATTGGGCGGCCTATTGGGACAACCTTAAACAGAACCTAGAAGATGTACCTAAAACAATAAAGACAATAGAAAGTCTGGATATTGCAGTGACTATAGTCTCAAACGGCATAATTAAGGCTTATGAGGTCAACTACTAAAACTAAAAGGGCAGTACCGTGGTGGAGCTCTAAGCTAGTAAAGCTTAGAAGTAAAACTCGGAAATTATTCAATAAGGCCAAAAGGACCAAAGAGTGGGAATCCTATCGGGAAGCCTTAACCACTTACAATAAAGAAATTAGAAAGGCTAAGCGGGGAACTTATAGAAAATTCTGCAAAGAAGTCAACAGCACGTCTCAGTGCGCAAGAGTTCACAAATTCCTCGCAAAAGACAAACCAAACCAAATTGGCTTGTTTAAATACCCTAATGGGACTTACACGGCCAACGAAAAAGAAACTCTTAATTTATTGGTATCGACCCATTTTCCTTGTGCTTGCGCAGAAAGTCCATCCTCAACGCAATAATTTCATAATTTTTTATCTCAAATAAAATGGGCCATTAAATCCTTTAAACCATACAAATCATGTGGAGCGGATGGCATTTTTCCAGCACTATTGCAGCAAGGAATAGAAGTAATAATCCCTTACATGATAAAAATCTTCAGAGCAAGCTACGCCTGGGGACATATTCCAGAACAATGGACCGAAATCAAGGTTCTATTCATTCCAAAGGCCGGAAAAAGAGACTACTCTCAACCGAGATCACTCAGGCCTATTAGTCTAAGCTCCTTTTTGCTAAAGACTATGGAAAAGGTTCTGGATATTTACATTAGGGAGGCGATCAAAATCGACTATCCTATTCATTATTCTCAACATGCCTACAGCAAAGGGAGATCTACTGAAACTGCCCTTCTGAATCTGGTAGACAAGGTAGAAAAGGCGTTAGAGGTTCACAAATTGCACTTTGTGCATTCTTAGATATTGAGGGCGCATTTGACAACACCCCTATAAGGACACTAGTTCGAGGTCTCACTGAGAAAAATGTTGACCGTGCGACTGTGAAGTGGGTCGAAGCGATGCTCTCAAACCGGAAAGTGAAGGTAACCCTACATGAAACCTCACTTGAATTATTTACTACCAGGGGTTGCCCCCAGGAAGTGGTTTTATCTCCACTACTTTGTACCCTGGCAGTGGATCAGCTCTTGTATAAAATGGCGAAGCTCAGGATAGATACGCAGGGATTTGCTGATGACCTGGTGATAATCGTCCGAGGTTTCTGTCAAAGTATGCTGTCATACGTTATGCAACGAGCATTAAATATTGTTGATAAGTGGTACAAGGACTATGAGCTGTCCATCAACGCGGGGAAAACAGTGGTTGTACCATTTACCAACAAAAGGCAACTTGACAATTTAGTTAAACCACGATTGAATGGTCAAACAATTCAGTTCTCCAAGGAGGTCAAGCATCTAGGTGTAATATTAGACTAAAAACTTACTTGGAACAGCCATATAATCGGAATATTGAACAAGGCTAAAACAGCCTTGGGAATATGTAGCAGACTGGCAGGACAACAGTGGGGGTTATCTCCAAAAAACACCCTATGGCTTTATAAGACGCTCGTAAGGCCCATAATAACATATGCCTCCGTAGTGTGGCACAGGAAAGCTAACCAGGAAACTGCTACAATTAAGCTAAGCGGCATGCAAAGAATTGCGTGTCTCTTGGTCACAGGAGCTATGTCAACCTCACCTGGTGAGGCCCTGAATGCAATGCTGGATATCCCGCCCCTACACCTGCATGTACGGATGGTGGCGGCAAACAGCATATACAGGCTAACCACCCAAGGAGAAGGAAACTGGCTTTCAAAGTCACTGAGATCGTTCCAGGACACTGTTATGGGCAGCAAGATACCGAGTATGTACACTGACTCAATGACAAAACAGAGTAGCTTCCCGAAACGATACTCTGTGGAACTTTTATCCAGAGATGACTGGCTTAAAACCCAAGTATACGGGAAAAATGGAAGCCTGATATGGTACACCGATGGGTCCAAATCAGGTGCTCATGTAGGGTGTGAAATATACGGAGAGCGGCCCAAGGTCAAGAAATTCCTAAACCTGGGCAAATACACCTCCATATTCCAGGCCGAGGTGTACGCAATCTTAGAATGTGCGGACATAAACCTCAAAAAGAGATACATAAACCATTGTATTTATATACACTCAGACAGTCAAGCAGCTCTATTGGCCCTCTCATCAGACTCTGTGAGTTCAAGATTGGTGCTAAACTGCGTGAAGGTCCTCAATTCCTTGGGTGAGAAAAACCAAGTGATCTTGCGCTGGGTCCCAGGGCATGAAGGGATCGAAGGCAATGAATTTGCGGACGAACTCGCGAAGGCTGGTAGCACAACTACGACATATGGTCCAGAACCATTCTGTGGCATACCAAATAACCTTGCAAAATTGACCCTTCATATAAACTTCAAAGAGCAATCCTTAGAGCACTGGAATAATCAGCCAGGCCTAACACATTCTAAGGCATTAGTCAAACCCTATAATAGGCGGCATGCCAAAGAACTGTTACTACTTAGTAGAAATAACTTGCGTATCCTGACAAGGGCACTGACTGGCCACTGTGGGCTGAACAAACACATGTATAACTTAAAGATCAGCAGAACAAAGGACTGTAGATTTTGCAAGGAGGAGGACGAAACGCCTCTCCACCTGATCTGCAAATGTAAGGCCCTGGTGCGCAAACGTAGCATCCATCTGGGTAAACACCAACTACTACCCAAAGAGGTGCACGAAATCAGTACTAAGAACCTATTACAGTTCATAGAAGCTATAGGAATTAGTACTGAATTGTAGAAAGAGGCGATCACAATAGATCAGGAATGGTTGCAGTGATACTAGGACTGAAAAAGCCTTAGAGAGACCACCTTTCAAAGAAAAAAAAAAAAGCCCCCATTCACTCTTGGGTATCGTACATCATCATCATCATCTTGGCGTTATGTCACGGTTGCGCTCCCGCGCGGCACGCTATGGCCCGGGGTCCGCCTAAATCGTGGGTGTCATACAAGGCGACTAATGTTTTGGAGGAAAAATCTAGTCTCCGTAGGCTGGAAAATGGGCAGCAGCCTTTTACATTGTTATATTTATAATACTGCGATCTTCAACCCGCCTGCCAAGTGTGAGCAATAACCTCCCCTATCATGGGAGAGGTCCTAAATCCTACAGTGATCAGTTATGGGCTGTGATGATGATGATGATAGTACAAAATAAAGTCGCTCCCCGCCGTCTGTCCCTCGGTACATATGTGGATATTACGCAACGGATTTTGATACTGTTTTCACAATCGGAAAGAAGGAGGGGCGGGTCGCTAGTACTTAATAAAGTAAAAGTATTTTTTTACTATTCCTTTAACTTTTGCTAGCACGACCTTTTTCGCCCTGTAAGACCTATCGAAAGAAGGTCAAAAGGACTATAAATATGTTTGTTCAATTCAAAACCTTTGAGAATTAACTTTATTGACCTGCCCATTTTTCGTAAGTGGTTTTCCACGGATGAAAAGCACCGTAATACACATCTGTAAAAGTCGTGGTTTACTTTTTTAGGTACAGTCGAACAAACCGATTCTACCTACAAGGAGGTTGTAAGAGCGCGTCAGTTTTGACATGAAACTTGAAAGATTGAAATCACACTGAAAGATTATGAAGACCAAGTCAGAAAACTGGACCGTAATAAAAAGGTCTAAATCGTCTTACCTTAATAACTGCAAAACTATTAGTTTTAAGCATGAATCTTTAATTAATATGAATCTACTGTAATTGTTTTGCGTAGGTATATAGTCAGCTCGCTGTTTTGATCTCCGGGGGCGGGTGGAGCGGCAGGGTGGAGACACTGCCTTGAATTAACAAAACGCGCACTTCCGCGCATTTCTATTCAGTGTAACTCACGACTCACACGTGATAGTGCGGCGATTTTTGCGTGTATTTATTGAGTTTGTCTACAACAATCGATCTATATAAAAATAGGTGTAATTCCCAAAAATTATAAATATTCCTTTAACAAAGCACTGTTGATTAGGTACCTGTTGTTTATTTAGTAGGTAGGATAGAAACATTTTTTTTTGCTACGTTAATCTAAGTTAAATAAGATAAATTATTATAAATTAGGTTAAAATACGAATTGCTTCAACATTGAGAGGTAGCATGCGGTTTCGTTTGTCTTCTTATGCGAACTTAAGAGAATCTTTCACTACACTCTGGTCCACGATGCTGGGGCTGGGGCCGGGGGACCCGTATTTCGAATCGAGGGTACCGTCCGAGGTCAGAAGAATTGTTCAGAATGCAGTTTGAATTATTTGTATTGAACGAAGACTTGAAATCACGTAAACACATGCCGTTATCTAATTTCCCAACCCACGCTCAAAGCTTGCACTTATTCAGAGACTATGTCCTGCCAAATATCCGGCCGCCGGATATCCGGCTATCCGGCCTATAGGATAGCCGGATATCCAGTATCCGGTATCCGGCCGAACAACTATCCGTTTCATCTCTAATCAAAACTACCTCTGCTACTGCCACCGACCCCACGATGTTTCGCGTTAAAACCAACAGCCATGTGTTCCCACAGCCCCACCCGATTTTTTGCGCGGGCTTTGAGCGCGGCGACCGAATCAAGAAATTCCGTAACGAAAAAAACCTAACACCCCCCACTCCGACCGGCACAGCGGTGCGGCGTTGAAAGCCGTGCATCGTCTAACGTCGTTTCAGTTCGACAGACTTCGGCACGGTGTTTGTGTGCGTGCGACTAGACGATGCGTGTAGACTAGCTGCTAACTGCTCATAACTGATTCTATCTCTTTTAGACACAATGCTAGGTGAGACAGCGTGCTTTTTGACCCTTCCACGAGTGAGTTCGAGCCCGCGACTAGTTATTCAAAGCCACGCACTCCATGCTCTCTGCATTAATGATGCGCCCCCATGCACAATTACAGGTAAATCGTTGTCTGTATCAACCATTAAAATATTAGTTAATTGTCACTTTCACTAAACATATTATCGGGTTTGTTACCACGGGCAGTTTTGGATCGATACTACCCGTCGTATCAAACGTGGATGTTATGGGCTGTGATTATAATGACTAAAGTATGATATTTTCTTGCATATTAATGTACAAAATCTTATTAACGTTGTCAGATATTACAAAGAATTAGTTACCTATATTTTAAACTGAGCAACAACTAGTAGATCGAAATGTGTAATACTAAAACATTTAAGTATTTAATATAATTACAACTTAAGTACATGTTGATTAAAGTTGTACGATAGAGTCAACTAGAAGTAAGTATATTGCCAAGCAGCCTCTTTAAAATTTGTATTATGTTTTAAGTACTATTGTACCACATGGCTTTTTTGGCTGAAATAAAGAACTTTAATATTATTATTATTAAAATCGATCCAAAGGTCCCCGTATAATCTGTGATCAAAACTCAATCCGCTAACTGAACTTATATCTCACATCCTCAGGAAACTAGTTAACCCAACAATAGATTCCCATATCGCCCCTTCTTCTTTTAGCTCCGCCTAATCTCTTCAAGTTTTAATTTTACCCCGGTGAAAAGTTTGGTTTTTCACTAGGTAGCGTACAGCGTAAGAAGTTCCCCAGAGTTTTGGGCACATTTCTGCAGCGGGTAAGTTTTAACGAGGCACTATTGACTCGGAGCACTTCTCTGGAGCTACCGACTTGTTAATCCTTGTTTAAACAACAAAACTTTACGAAATATTGCCTTTCGTGCCCGGCTCGCGGAGGTAGTCCGGTGCTTAAGGTTTTTACATATTTTTTTCAATACGTCAATCGCGGTTAGGCGTGCTAATGTTATTCTGATATTTTAAATATCGAAAGATGAAAGAAGAATGTAGGTATTTCAATGACGCGGCAACTAAATGAATAAACATAATTTTAATGGGCATTTCTTACTTCACTTCACCTTATATGTATAATAGGCACCCTCATCATATCAACCGAAATAACCATAAAGGCCGGTTCTGTGCTGTCTGCATTCAGCCGGTAGCTACCGGCCATCTGCAATGATACAATAATATACAATATCACCACTGGCTAACCAAAGGTACTTTGGCTCCCTTTGTGGGTTCTATCGGCTGGTCTGGGGAGTGTTCTGAGGAACTTTATGATCTGGTGCCCACAGCAAATTTCCGTCGTCGCACCATCCGCCGTGGGCTGGGCACTCATCCCCACTACGTAGACCCTCTGTTGGTCACCACGCGAAGGTTCTAAAGAATGTTTCTTACTCTAAGATTCGAATGGAAGTGGAATGAGCCACAGTGTTTTCTTTAGACTATAAATAAATAAATAATTAATTAATATTCATAGACAAATTCACACAGCCCGCTTGCCTATTTGTTTGACGTTAAACATGATATCATGTCATAACAACTACGATAAGTTATTAAAAACGAAATACTCGGCAAAGTGACTGTGAAATGCAAACTTTAGTATTTTCATAGTAAGAAGTAGGTGCCATTCAAAAGTTGAACCTTTCCGAGTCTGCCATTTCCCTTTGGGAATTCTTTGAAATTCCATTCGCATTGTTGGGGACTTTGATTCATTAGCCATCGCGGGGCGTAACAGGCAATTGTGAAAAGTTGCTGTTAAAATATTTTACTATCTGCTCACAACCAGTCGCCTTATGACGCTTCTTTCAAATGTGTTATAGTGAAATGCTTCCTTTCGTGAATGTCTATAAATCATAAATTTTCCAGAAAGGTAGAACTAAGAAGACGCTTGACAATTCTAGAGACTCAAATTTAACTTGAAAAAAGTACAATAAAAGTGGAGACAAAGCAGCCTCATAATAGCTGATCTGTATCTCTTACGAATAAAACGCTAATGGCCGTTTTCTTATCAACACTTTACGACTACTATAAAGGGCTCACGAGAATGGCGAATGTTTTATGTCTCGACAATATTCCACCTCATCTGGAGAATAAGCAAGTGGGAGCATACAAAAACGCTGACGCGCTCCCTTAAGGGACCAGCAAGCGTTGAGAGCCCCAAATCGCTGGCTCAGCGCTCGCCGAGTTTAGAATATTCATTCGATCGGGCGACATTAGATTTAAGGCCGCGACGCTGCCAGCGCTAAGTTCTTACATTTCTATAACGCTGCCCAAAGCCGGTATGAATGCTTGAGCACGAGCATTGTTCCGAACAGTTTTATTCTATTACACGACTAAAACTTTAAAGAGGGCCCTCGCTCGACTGGGACAGCTATAAGCACTAAATCAAAACTTTCCCGTTAGGGGTTCGGTCCTCCGCGACTAGTTCCAGTGAATACGTTCGGGACCGCCGGCTTTGCCGATTGTCCGTGCCCCATACAAACGCCCCGAAGAATAGGCGATGGATTGTTCCAAAACTGCTGGGTCCTGATTCTGTAAGTAATATCGGGAATTTATTACGGTTTTCCACGTTTAGTTTCCACATTTTGATTAATAAAGTTGTGATCGACGGCGCCGGGGTGGTAATAAAAGCAAACTGTCGCGTCTGTGACGTTACGAAATTCTTATCCATTTCGTTTGTTCGACTGTAACTTACATTACCCACCTAAAGTTGTTTAAAGTATGTGTGTGTTATTTGCTGTAAGCAAATTTAATCCGAGAGCGAATTTCTTATCAAACTACACAATTACACAATTGTATGCACCAGTATTCATTGACACAATATTGCCGGTATATTTTCTCGTCCGGACGTCCTTCTGTCCGAGACCTTGCTTGGAAAATAATAAATGTTACTTGGCAGCCATCGACAGGCTGACACGCCGATTAATAAGTGTCACACACAGTGGCCCTCCGTCAATTAATAGTTGTGTCCGAGGCAGTCGCCCTAGTCCACTACAGGACACGCCTCATTAGTGAGCGACGTCCACATTAATGATATCTACAGCGAACCCCCTACACCAAGTGACATATTCACGTATTATGGAAACTACTACTTTTAGTTCCAGCGTAAATATTTAGTAAATTTCGTGGTTGACATTAAAAAACTGGTAACGTTGATTCATATATGACTTAATGTTTATGTAATAATCGAAATCCTAAAACAGAAACCCTGTCGTTCATATTGAAATATCATGAAACGAAAACTCAAAACCGTAAAAGAATACGTCGCGACAATCCGAGTAGAACTTGAAGAAACGTCTGTTGAGTTCCAAAATATAATCAGAAGTTTCCAGACCAGATATTTCGCGTCGAACGGAAAATACGTACGCGAAACATTGTTCGAGACAAACAAATAGGGGTAACTAAGGGAACAGTCCTCTAGCTCGAATTTAAACTAAACAGATGGAAACAGCAAGTAAAGAATACATTGTAGTTTTTCTCACTATAAAGTTTTTCGACAAACGGGTCTTGCGACTGTCGTCGACAATTCACAGCTTTTGTTGTTTAGAAATTAACTGTAGAAGTTGGGAGTTCGATGCTATAGGGAGTGCTTTCATGTTAGACACTTGCCTCGTTGGAAAAACATTATGTTTCATACAAAGACTTTCAGGAGTTTGTAAGAATATTATCAGATACGACATCTACATGAGGAAAGGCGACGGAAAACAATGTGAGGAAACCTGCAGACTCATAACGACTGAATATGTAACCGCAATCCAATAGTTTAGGTTCCCCAGTTAATATGGTCAAGGAGGTCGGACAGCAGTCGCTCTAACCTGATCTAGTGAAAATACTGGTCTAGCGTACTCCGAACCTGACCTGGGATAATGCGCTAGGAAGAAGATTACTACATCTACATGTTTTCCCAAACTATTTATAACGTATATCAGAGAATAACCAGCCAAGCAAATATAAGCGCGGCGGCGACCGCCTGCGGCTATCACATGTTGCGCGACGATCTGTCAGCGCGCAGGATATACAGCGCTTGCCCGTGATTGATGGACGGTATATTAAATAAACCGCCTCGATATTACATTTCAAACATATCGTTTTCTATTACAGCCCGAAGATTGATCGGCCCGCATTTATGAAGAGAACAAGCCGCGTCAAACGTTGATCCTCCGCATATCGGGTAGACGCACATTAGCAGAGCATCCGTACATTTATTTCGCAAACACCATTTTCATCAACGTCCTCACGGCGCCGTCAATCAAATGTTTAAAACCCCATTACGCAGTATGAATGATGGATCTATTAAAGAGACGTATTATTCGGAGACGAGAGAAAGTTTAGGAAGCCGCACTTAACGACGCCGGCAAACCCGACTAATGGTGAACTTCTGATTTGTAAGGTCGCGTCCTCCCGCAGTGAAGCCAGAAAACAAAGAAATATTTCACTCGTGTAATGGATTGAAGTGAGCTTCAAACTTTTCACATTCACCAAGTTTTCGAACAAATTTATCTCTAGAGGAGCGAGCGCAAATACATCAAACTTGAAGCAATTTCAAACACTTGTTTCATGAGAGCGTTTACAAGTCGTCGGAATTAATTCCCTGCGCGGCTGCTGCGGCGTGGCGGAGGTGGGCACCGCGATGGTTACCTCCTGATACTCCCACCGTATTATTCGGGTACTTTTCCAGTGGCCTTCATTAATCATTCCGGCTGAAGGTATTCATACCTAGCCTGAATTATTGAATTCGAACATAAGCCCAAGTCATTTTCTCGGAATATATTCCTGAATGGAGCGCAATATTGGAAAGGTGAGAAAATAACGCGACAGTGAAGGTTTATCGATGCAAAAATCAGTGAAATTATGAAGCTTCAAAATACGATACAGTCTATACAGTGTAACATATATTCGGTGTGGCATATTACATGTATGACTTAGTCGTATCTCCGTTATGTGCCGAAATAAGGGTTGGCGGAATCATAAAACTTTGAGGACAATAAAGTTGTCTGAAGAAGTGGAGTTGGGATAGTTGAACCCGAGGTGTCGCGGTCTCTCGTTGTTTTAATAGCAAAGTTTTGATTTATCGCCGCCCGGGCCCGGATCAACGCAGCCACAATTCTCTAATGCTTTTAATCAAATTAAGTATGCGCTCCAGCGACTCCGCGGGGTGCTAGATTGGAATGATGTCGCCCTCTTACGTACCAGCTTGGCTTGGATATACTTAGTACTTATTTGTGAATGTAATGTATGAGTAGCGACCCGTATCGGTTTCATAGAGATAGAAACTCTAGATTTGTCTTGGAACACACAAGGTACGAACTCTACACCAAAGCCTGTCTCTTAAAGCGCTCTGAACAGCGAGTTAATCGTATTATGCAGATTTGGCGAGATAGATTATGTTCTAAGTATACTTTGGTTTTAGTAGAGGAGGTCGTCGATGGCCTAATGGCTAAGGGGTTTGATTCGTAAGCGAGAGGTATCAGGTTCGAACCCCAGTGCCGCCATGTACCACTGATTCTTTTCTGATTATGTACATCAGTTGAATATCTACTAACTCGAATCGTTGAATACGATGCTCTTACCTGTGAGGGAAAACATCGTGAATAAACCTGCACGTTCAGGCGACTGATACTCGATTGCACTAAACTTAGGCGACTCCTAACTTCATTTAAATTATTCATACCTAACAAGAAAAAGCATTGTGCCAACACCAACCTAATGTGAAAGCTTAACTCGCATGTATGTGTAACCATGACCCAAATGTGGTCAGATTCCCTATTATCTAACAGGGTGACGGAGGTCAGATGGCAGCCGCGCCACTGTATTTACCTGATCTGTAAATCCTGGATCATGATGAAGGCGGACCCTGGGCCCTCACACGCGATGGCACAACCGCAAAGATCATCATTTTTTAAATTTGTTTTTAAATAAGGCTATGTGAAAACCCCGACTGCTATTAAAAAACTCAAAAATTTAAAACAAGCCGAATGTCGGAAGTAAATGGATGAACATAGTACAAATGTTAGTTTATTTAAACTTGAAAGCAGGCGGGCCCATTTATATACCTACCTACTTAATATTTATATAATATTTTGGTTTATGAACAACTTTTTTTTTGAGGTTTTTAGTTTGATTATTAGAATCATTTATTCGAAGTAATACGACATTTTTGATGCCATTTGTCTTTATAAACTACTTTCAAGTATATAAATTACATAATTTTTGAATCAGTTCATTAAGCTCTTCAGGTTGATAACCCACACAAAGGGAATAAAAAAAGTTTGTTAACTTCACAATATGGCTCTTTACAATTTTATGGAAACACCTATCTCAGGACACTTGTTTTAAGACGAATCTAACAATACCTTAACTGTCGAAATCCATCCAGCCGTTTGTAAAATACGAGGTTATAAAGAAATTTACACACACACATAATACGAGCGAAAAACATAACCCTTCATTGGCAGTCGGGTAATTAAAAACGTAACAGCTAGATCAAAACTGTACTGATAACGGCCGCAAAAACTAATAACCGATATTCCCATGATGGATTACCATAGGGCGGATAAATATGCGAATAAATATATACGCCATAACTCCTGGTTTTGTAGTAGCTTAAACCGATTTCCCTGTAAATTGCTCTATCGCTGAACTATTATGGACCATTATAAGCGGAATCCTTGTGTTCTACGGAATGCCTTTATTCTGGATGTACAAATATGAGGCCGCAGACGATAGAGAGGCCAAGTTACATTGGCCAGTTAGCTTATCGATCCAGTTGGCAACGCAATGAGAAATTACTCCACCATCGTGGTGAGAGCTGCATGTGTGAAGGATTAACAATGGTAAGTGCTTATCTCATGGCATGAAATATTTTCTCACCAATTTGCGTAGGTCTTCCTAAATAAAAGGGGCATAAAACTGAAAAGCAGAACGCGAGCAAATTGTTGCAAGTTGCAATGAAAATATTAGTGTAAAATAAAACTTGGTATGTTGATGGAGGAATTAACTAGAATTGTGAATTGTAGTTTTTTATTGGATACTTTAATATACAAAATAGGTAACGATCAAATTTTTGATGCAGTTTCATGACTTACTTACTTACCTATTTAGTACATTGACAATTGACATACATCCGTGATTTCCTTCACTTGTAACTACAAACGACCTGAAGGGGCCCAAGGCACTCCGCTATTCAGGGTCCTCCCAGGGCTGTACTGCATTAACCAGATTTAAACAAAAAACAGGGGTCCACCTGAGGGCCATTGCAAGGGACGTGAGGGTTTGTTTATTCGGCTCTTACGCCCGTTGGTCAGTGGGCCATCAATCACGGGGCCTCAGTTTTTCATGGCTATCCCCCCGCAGTATAAGACACGAGGTCCCCCGATGCTCACCGCCCAAAAAACTCCGCCTGTACAATCCACTACCTACACGGACAGGAGGGATTTGGAGCCGAACTTCGTCCCACCTAATTTAGAAATTGAACGAGCATTTGTTTTCGGTTCAGGTACCTATTTTTTATTTACAATGAGATGTAGGTAAATGTGTCTTTTATGTAACTCGAGCAATTAAATCAAACTCCTGGGTTCAGGAAACAGTAAAAGGTGTTTCGTAATTCAGCTCTTGCCCAGTGTGTGTTTTCTATTATTATCACTCATGGTTCATCTATGCATTTTATAAATGTCTACATATTTATTCCCTATACACAGCTATTATAATAACAACACTATACTGTAACAGAGAGAAGGGTTAGGTCTGAAACTATACAAACGAAGGCCGAGCCATGTCTTGTTTTTCCAAAGCATGTCCACGAAATGTGTAATAATCTTTTTGGTTTTAAGATTGTAACTTTTTTAAAGATTTTTACTGTTTATAATTTAGACATAAAGTGACAGAACTGTCTTACACCTCTGTCAGCAATAAAACATCCCAAATAATGTAAATAAACATTAAAATAATATTCGTAACTTATTCAATCTGCCATCAACCATAAAAGTACAGAAAGTACAATGCAATCCGTAAGAAAAACACATCTACGAACAGTCTATAAATAAAATATTATGTAAATCACAATCTAATTCGTTTTGTCTCATTACAAAAAAAATATATATATACAAGTTGCAGCCTTGTTTCAGTTATTAAAATGGAAGTAATAGAAACTGTCCGGCGAGGAAATGCCCTGCATGGAATTTACCGGATAACAAATGTAAATACAGGACACATGTTATCGACAAAAACAAGTCCACAGTTAGTTTTAAACAATTTCGTATTATTTCGATTACAAGCTATCATTACCAAAACGCGTAGACAGAATAAAACTGAATACAACCACCTAATATTTATAAAGTTTACTAATACCAGAAAAGATTTAAACTATGTATTCACACTATCAAGCAAGAGACTAAACTTGACTAAGAAGTTTTGTAAAAGTGATTATAGTTATTGGAGACAAATACATGATATGAAAACTAATAGTAATTTTACTTTCGACTTAACTATTGCTGAAGATATGATTGATAGTTCCAAAATATTTTCTAGTCTATATTACGATGAAAACCTGGTTAACGTAACTATACACGCTGAGGATGGAAGTGTAAACTTTCATAAGGATGTTATTACTACTTGTAGTTCAGTATTAAGAGTTTTGCTTGAAAGTAATTATCGTGATTGCCCTAGAAATCATCTTAGAATTAATACCACTCAAAAGCAGTTGCAAAATCTAAAGGGTTACATATATTTAGGAATACTGCCGGAATCAGAGCTAGAGCAATTTCTATTGCTGGCCAGATACTGCATGATGCCAGATTTGGAAAAGAAGATCATAAAGAAACTAATAACTACAGTTAATGCCTCGAATGCGTTGGAGCTTTCGGAGTTTGCAGTGAAGTACAAACTGTCAAAGCTACATCTTGCTCTGCTTCAGTGTTTCCAAGATGGAACCGTTAAAGTGGATGATGTAAGACATAGTTATGACAATATCAAATGTGAAAGAGGTGACTATCTAAATGCAAAAACCAGTACGGTTAGTTTTAAAAAGCGTATTTCTAGAATTCCCATACTTCGACATACGAGTAAGTCTATCAATGGTAAATAAATTATTCCATATATTGTGTTAGTTTAACGTTTGTACATTGCTCTTTAGTCTTGATAATGTTTACAAGTTATTTCTCTATAAGTTATATTACGTAAGTTACAATAATTAAATACACTCTCAGTTCGCTTATAAAGTTTTCATAATTTTAAAAATAATCATGGGTTTGCCACTTCTAAGTTGGAATCCTGATGAATAATACGTAAACTAAAACCGCTGAATGGAGTAAATAATTGTTGCTACAACAGCGCGTCCAATGAACTTAGATGTTTGGATCCATACCTTGCCTGAAGCGTTTTGACATTAACAAAACATTACCCTTTTAGTAGGACAAAAGTTCATCTCTTTTAAAAGGGTCCGGAATTAATTGCCTACCTTTAGGGCTGCGGCTTTGAGATTTTAATTTACCCCATTTTATGCGACAATAACCTAATATATTACGATTTATCAGAAATTTCACTTTTTTATGCAGGAACTGGAAATTAGGAATCACTTTAGAAAAAGTCTTAGGTACCTCTACCGGCATAAAGATAAAGAATTCAAATACCTAGTGTAGTAACAGGGGGTTGAATGCTTGTATCTAATGCCACAAAATGAAAAATTATGAATATATCCAAATATATCGTAGATGATTTGGGCGACAGTTACCGCTTACCATCAGGTGGGCTGTCTGCTCGTTTGTCACTGAGTAGCATAAAAACAACATCTTGGTGTTATTGTCCCGGTTGTGCTCTCGGCATGGGGTCCGCCTTGACCATGACCCAGGATTTGGCAGATCAGGTAATTACAGAGGAGCGACTGCCATCTGACCTCCATGACCCTGCTACCAGGGCAACCTGACCAGATTGGATCATGGTTACACATCCAGTCGCCTGAATGTGCAGGTTTCCTTACGTTATTTTCCCTCACCGCAAGAGCATCGGTTAGTATTCAACTGTTGTACATAACTCAGAAAAGAGTCATTGGTACATGGCCGGAGCGGGATTCGAACCCGGTCCCTCTCGCTTACGAGTCGGATACCCAAACCGCTCGGTCATCGACGCTCCTGTCTGAATATAGCATGGTGCCCCAGAAACGACTCATATCATTAAAGTTTTAACGAATTAACGATCTAGGTTATTTTGGGTAGTTATGCCATCCTTTACATACGTTATTAGTGTGTTGTAACTTTGGAAGCTTGCCGGAAATACTGTAACTTAATAAGTAACATGATATTTCACAACAAAGCAAAGCAAGCATTGTTGCTTGGCGTCTGAAATAGATAAAACAGTGGTAGCCGATTCCCATCTAGAGAGATTTCACACGCTTCACAGAACCCTTTAACAGGTCAAATGCTGTTATGTAATACCTTTGAGGCATACTCGTATTATTCGTATGCATATTATAGAGAACATTAGCTATAGAGCGAGTACATTATTTAAGTTTTTCCTCATTTGTTGAGCATAAATATGCTCAAAAATACTTAGCCAAAGCCAAAGTTGTATAAACCCCACCCAAAAAGTCATGAGTGCTGAATTAGGTAACTAGAATATAAGTCCAGAAAACCTAAGTCGAAAGCTGTCTCTATTAAAATGTGGGGTGCCCAATTGAATTGAAGTGGGTAAAGTTGTAAAGAAAAGTCTTTGAAGCCTTTCAACCGCCAGGACACCTTTCGAAAGGGAAACAATTAACACGATGGAACGAACTCTTCAACTATTATCCTTTTCGCCACAAAAGGCCTTAAAAAGCCGACCCGTGAATCGTTACCGTAATTGAAAGAAAAAAAACTGTTCAAATTGAAAAAATAAGCAAGGGAAATGGACATTGTTCGGCACACAGCCGCACGTAACTATATCGTCAAATTTGTTGGATAAATACGAGGGTAGCGAAGTGGTGGACCTCGCAATGAAAACATTGCCTAGCTAAAAAGGTAAACACAACTGAACGTAGTTTTTGTTTTATGGTTAAAATACATAAACCGGTCAAAATACATGGCAAAATAGTATGAGTATTGTTCATTAAATTCATGATTATAAGCGCATGTTTGAAGGTTAATATTTAGGCACTACTCATTTTTTATGTAAATTTTAATCAATTTACTTATATCTGTTCCAATTCGACGACGTCTTCTATCGGATTCCCTCCAAATAACCCTTTTTACTCATCGTTACATCCCGATTTATTGTTATCTTTCGCTACAACGTTTTCAACTCCAAAAAAATCCCGGACAAGTCACGAAACTAATAACTTTACCGCATAAAGGGAAAGATCCGCGCGACATCGAAAACCTTTTATCGGAGTTCATCATTCGATGCCGCCGGTGGTGCGTGAGAAATGTATTCGACGGAACCAAATCTCGGAGCCAAAGGACTTAGGGAGTGTATCCAGCGGGCGGAAATCGAGGATACAAGTTTGGAGTCTCGCCGTTGCTGAAACAGAAGTCGAGTTTACGAGAAACTACGAGTATGAGTAATAGGAACACCGAATCTCGATCCGGGCGCGCCGGCTCCCGGCCGTTCCCCGAACCCGACCGAATGTCGTCATCAACATCCCCCCGCCGCCGCGCCCCCCGCCCCGCGCCCCGCGCCCTCCCGCGGGCATGCGCTCGCAGCTCGTGGGATAATCAAATTGCGATAATATGCCCCTGCACTCAAATCATCGCTGATTTATTAGTCGGGGGCCGATGTTTTAATTTTTAAACGGCGGACGTTGTAAGTGACCTTTTAGGCTGTTACGTTCATGGTCATCTCTATTATTGTTTACTGCGTTTAGCTAGTCATTGTGAATAGGAAACATTAAGCTAGTAATAAAATAACATAATTAAGTGCATGTAGTAATTTATCAGCAAAAATATCTAATATTTGTTTTGATATCTTCGTTATGTATTCTGAATGTATTACTGATTGTGATAGCTATCTGGATATTTTTAGTGTTAAGAATGTTTTAAATTAACTCTGGCTTCTAAAAAAGATAATTAATGATGTTGTTCATGATAATCTAAAATTAACAGTCAACATGCAAGAAAAACTCCACACCTACACATGATTTTGCCGCCAGCCATCCTCACCGGGACGCATGCGCTATCCCGAAACGACCCGCAGTAAAACGACTGGTCACGTGACTCGACGCGGCATTCGCTCGTGGAACTTCGGCAGTCGTCGGCGAACCTGCCCCGTGGCCGGGTGTGTCCGTGCGCGTCGCAGCTGAACTGCAAACTAAATGTCAAATCCAATGATTTCGTCAAGGCGAATGTGACTTGTGATTCCTTGCAACGTGAACATCACTGTACTCATAACATTTCAAGTGCCCGATAGTGTAAACCTGCGCTATACCGGTTATTACTCCCTGATTTCGTGAAGCAAAATATATAGTCCCTATTCCGTTCGTGTTCGTGTTTTGGCCAAACATTTCAGATGATTTGGGACTGCTTGTTTGTCAATGACAATGGCCATCGTTCGAGACGGTTCGACCGCGGTTGTGTTGTGCAGTCGGTAAAATAATAAGTTGGTATGAGACCGGCATGATCCACGATGGACCGCGTGAGTGGCGTGTGTCGGTTCGGAGGAGTGGTGTCGGCGGTGAGGACTCGGACCGGCCGCAGTCGCCGGCGGCTAGCCGGGCCCAGTCAGACCCCGGAAGACATGCCCGAGCCCCCTAAGCGCGGCCTCGGGGCCATACTCGTCCTAGCCTGCATCATAGTATACCACAACTGCTTGTACTGTGGTTTTGTATTCGATGACATAAGTGCCATAAAAGAAAACAGAGACTTGAGACCCCAGACGCCCATCTCCAACATCTTTCTCAACGACTTCTGGGGAACTCCGATTCATAAGGTAAGAATTGGCGCGTGGTCGTAGGAACCGGTAATTAAAAGAAACGTGTTCCATGTGCAAAACGCTACAGGTTACACATGCCAATTTAATGACGACGCTGCATGTTTACGGTTCAGTGAACTCCAGAGTTGTCGCCTATGCGAATAGGCAATTAGATTCCAATACGAGAATGTGTGAAGCGTAAATGGTATTGACGACAGTACCAATTGAACTTTCCACTCGTTTGTCACTGGAGTTCCACAAGGAAAATGCTTACAAGAGTGTCTTAACATTAGATTAACCAAATGTGCAAAGATTCGAACCAGAAACAAACCAAAAATGGCTGGCTGTTATCACGAAATGCTTGTTATTCAACATTCCCGGATGAAGAATAATTTAATAAATTATCCCCTTTTCTTCCCACGACCCTGTCTATCGGAAGTTCGCTATCAAAAGTTTTAAATCCTTGTTTCCAACAGCAGTTGCTTACCAGTCAAACTTTATCACGTTCACGTTTTTAACTCTCGAGTCGAGACTCGAGTATTTTTTTGCAAGAAGATATCTTTAAAACTGCTACTAGAGTTGCAACTCTTAAATTAATGATGATGATCCATAATTAATGTTAATTATTTATGTGAGTTTCAATAAGCGTATCTTGAATCTTTGAAATAAAATCTATAAAAATAAAAGGCAGAATGAAAACAAACGAAAAACTTATTATATATTGACAATGATTAAATAATCTGTATTTTACGAGTTTTATTATACCTATTATACTACCTAGCTAGTTTATATTTTTAAATGTCATTGCCACGTAAACAAATGAATGACACGTATTCTATTGTATTTCCCAAATCAGAACCGCTCCATCTCCACTAACAATTGTTATATCGAACAATGTCGTTTTAGTTTAGTTTTCTGTTCACAGCACAATTCATGTTTTTATTCAGATAGATATTTTCACTTTTAACTGTTTTGTGTTGCAACAAAAGCACAATAGAGAGAGACGAGGCCCTATATGTAGTAAGAAGGGAAAATGTAATCAAAGTAATCGTTGTTTCTTTCATTCAAACGCGCGCATACCTATTTGTGAGGAGTTTATAGCGCTGAATGGAGTGTTGGGGTGGCAATGGGGGGTTCACAAATGATTCCGTCGAATTTGATTTCGCGTGCTTTGTAAATTATAACAAAACATCGACGTCTGCCAAGTATAACAGAGTTCGGTACTTAGAGGGATGGGATGGACATCCTTTATTAATTAACTCTTTATTAAATTGATTATAAAGTCACGAATTTTGAGATGTTGTTTCTGTAAAGGTGTCATAGCAAAATATTTTACACAACATAAACAAACGAGTCGATAAATTACTAACGAAAAATGTAATACTAATACTAACAAATTATGGGTCTATGGTCTGAAATAACGATGTTGTAATTTTTTTTAATTTATGAATAAGCCGAGAAGCTCACATTTTTTCTAAACACATCAGACTCTTTTCAAATATCAAACAGACAATAAAACTGGATAAGTATTGAATTTTATGCAATGAATGAGTTTCCTTTTATAGTCGATGAAAGGCGTTTCCGTGACCGTTCCTGTTGCTGAGAGATGATTACGTTCCTCATTTATTACTGAACAAAAAGTTCAAAAGTCAAAATCGTCACACAATAAAGAAGTTTTATTACTAACACCATTGTATTTCGATCATTTGTATTCTTAAGACATAACAATTATTAGGTAGGTAATGATTTATCGTCGTATCGTGATTTATGGCATCGTTGACGATATTTAATTATTTATTTATTAAATCTTCATGCACAAAATAGTACAGATATTCATTGTGAATCGTACCTAATCGTAATCCAGACTAAACAATAAATTCGATTTTTAAATTTCTCTTTAAAGTATATCATTTGACAATGATACGCCGATTCCATAGAGCGGTATATAGCTAAAATCACACGTATGTACGTTATGTATCACATGAAATCACAATCCCGAATAATCCGTTCGATGGCCTTCGGAAAAGCAATCGTCGCAAGTTCCCCCGGTTCCCTGTTTTCGTTCGGACTATTTCAACGTAAACATTGGGCGAGAGAGTTCGCCAATTGTTTTCCCCAATCTCTGTTGTGATTATTCAGATAACATGGCTGTCAGTGCCTGATCGTTTAGATTGGGAGAAGGGGCCGTTGCCGTGCGTGAGATCGGGAATGGTTTTGAAGGTTTCTGTTGTTCTTCCTAAATTGTGACCGTAAATAGAATTCGACAACTGGCTCATAAAAGATTCCAAGAGAAGTATTATCTTAAGAAAGGTATCGTTAAGGTTCTTCAGTCCATTTTCCTTGGACTTGAAAACTTTCATGCACATCCGACAGGGGTAGTCAGGTAAATCGAGTGCCACAAGCTTCGGTATTGACGCACCTCTTTGTCTGTCTTTACTTATACACATTTACGCCATACACGTTTAATTAACCACCCGGCCATCGTATCACCTTGTTCCTCTTAGATATCCAAGTTTGATAAATAACTTTAAACACAGAAAAATAATGATTCCTTGCTAACTCGGTTATGAAATAGGAAATGTTATCCACGTAAAACGCCGTGATTTTATTGACGACATAGAAAACATGAAAACGCAACTATGTACTTCAATCTCCCAGTCTATAGCTAAACCATTCTTATAAGTAATCTAATCAGTCACGGTGTTCTGGGCACCATAAGGCACTATAATTATTAGCCAAAAGAGATTGTTTGAGATTGACTCTTTTAAACACATTTAGCTCAAGCTGCTAAAAAACACATCCAGACTTCACGCAATAAAATTTGATAGCCACCAAAAACTCGCCCAACTCGTCCACTCTCGCCCGTATCTGGCGGTGGCTATTTTGTTGTTCAGTTTTCGTTAATCGGCAGTTTCTGCGATGAGGCTTCTGAGTCGGGTGTCCGGCTGAGGCTCGTTTGCTACTCGCATCCATCAACGTCAGTCCAGCCAAGTTTTTCGCTGCGTTCCCCGCAACGAAGCCGTCCGCTGTTTTTGTTAACAAACTTTCAACCACTGTCATTTTAAACAGGCCGCCTTTAAACTGCTATTATTCAACGATTTGCTCTTCCAAGTTCTTAGTTGGCATGCGGAGCGGTTAAAAACTTAGGTACTTATGAGGGCTTGTCTTTAATTGTTTATTCTTATTAGCCCTATATTTATGTTTTTTAACTAAGTAATCTCATTGTTATTTTTATATGTGATCTAAAGACCAGTGTCTTTATTTGTAGATCTAAAAGTTAATGGTAAAAAAGGTTGCTGTTCTTATTTATTTATTTTATTTTAAGGTTTACCCACTTAGTTTCGGGCATATAACTATACCTTTTTTAATATCATACTTTCTGTAAAAATACTGCAAATCAAAATACTGTTGAACGAATATATGGGAATTGTCTGTACAATACAAGATCATTAGGCGATTTCATTAAAGCATAATTCAGGGTATTCGGTGCATCGTTAGCCAAATTGAACTGGCTCAAAAAAGGAGTCATTAGGAGGCACCAAACTAAGCCCTTATATTTATCATCCAAGATTCTTTTTGAATTAAAATCGAAAATATCTGTCATAAAATTCCATATTTTGCTCTATACTTAAATTTACGAATTATAGCCTCCAAATTACGTCCAGTAATTTCAACTTTTTAACAAAATTATTGTTACTTATAAAAAGAAAATTGTAAAGACAACTTTGCGTTGCAATGAGTTCTCTATATCCCCTTTCTAACGGCCGGTATAGCATACTATATATCTATCCATACTATGTATTATGAAACTGTAAAAAAGCCGTGTCTGTATCTACATTGAAGATATTTTAGAAAAAATTGTCGAGATAGGATTCTGCGACGTAAGTATGCCCAAAAAAAATATTTTTATTATTTTGGTCTGTCTGTCTGTCCAGTTTTGATAGTGTGGTAGCTCCATGGTACAATCTAAGAAATTCATCATTTTCGGGTAGGTTTCATCTAATTCGGGTAGGTAGAACCAGAGGAAGAGGCCTAAGAGGCTTAAGTACCTAACTACTTATGAGCAATACCTTAAATAGTAGTTTATACAACTCGCATATAAAACGCGGCTACGCCTTGTGTTATAAACAGACACTCATGTTTTAATACCTACCTAATTATATGCAGTTAGCTACACTATTTTATTCACTCATATTTTCATGTTACAATTTCGAACCTATTTTCTCGACTTTGCTGGAAGGAAGGTGCGGGTCATTTCTGTTGCGTGTCGAGAATATCAAGCGGCGTGAAATTTACTTTACTACTTTTTTAATTTGGTTAAAACAAGAAAAAATCAGAAAAAAATATTCTACTTGGCGGGAAAATAATTCCATACTACGCATGGTTGCGCAATTCCCTCATCCTTCGTCCAATAGATAGTTCGGTCGGTATTCAGCCAATATCTCGCGCCCGAGCAAAAATTAAAAGTGTATAAGTGTATAAAAAAGTTATTTTATGATACAGCTTGAAAAATCGTATGAAAATGCTGTATAACACTTATAAAATACTTTCTCTTTTCATTTATGGATCGACGTACACAGTACGTCCTTAAACAACTATTTTCGAGAGTGAAATTGGAACATTAAAAGTTAGATAAATACTTTGAACAACTTATGATTCTTCAGATGGTAATGGACGACTTTATACTCTAGTATTGTACACTTACCTGGAAAAAAGTTTATTACGATCAAAATCGGATACTTTATTGAGTTTTTAGGAAAGTAAACTCTATCTACATTAGTATTAGCTACATTACAATAAACAACAGATAATTTTATTTCTCGACGTCTGTGTCATTTTTATTTTTTTTCTAATTTCTTCCGTTCTCCACGTGTAACCAATAAATTGTTAAGCCAATATGATTGTATTTTTTTTTCCATATTTTTCCCGAAATTGTTTTTCGATGTTACCTAAACTGGTTTTATTTACTGGTAACGCCACGCGATGAGAATAAAAATAAATTATTCAATAAACATGGTTTATCTATAGATAGACTGTGTAATCATCATCCAATCGGGTTCTCCTGGTAGCAGGGTCACGGAGGTCAGATGGCAGTCGCTCCACTGTAATGAGCACCAGCTTCTGATCTGCCAAATCCTGGATCATAGTCAAGGCGGACCCCGGGCGCTCGTGTGTGAGAGCACAACCGGGACATTAAAGTGATCAAGATAGCCCAAGAGGATCATTTTTTATTATATATCTCTAGGTGGACTGATTCAGACTTTGCACAGTAGAGTCCATTGAGTAGAAAAAAAAATGCTGGGAAGGTAGCTAACTTTCCAGTCTCTTTGGTAGAGTCTTTAATCACCGACCTCTTATCAAACTTTTTACCGGTACCGCCAGTACCATCACTGGCGTTGATGGTGCAACCAATAGTAAGTTTGTCATGTCTGATGAGTACCAGGAAGGGTAAATACACAACCAATTCTGCCGTCAAGCAACGATGCCGGCGTCGAAAATCCAAAGATTTGAAAAGGTTTGTCACAGGTAGTGTTTTACCGCTGAGTTTACCGGTCCTCGAATTACCGAAAAGATTTCCCACAACCCTAAGTCGCCCTTTCGTTACCGTTAACACTATGCCACATAGACGTAGGCTATATGAGACGAATGGTTTAAGAAGCTATTTTCTTTTATATTAGTTATTCTCTCGCCAACGATATCAGCGGCAAACTTAGCGCTTACGGGCAGCGCGATTATACCATTTCAACTTTCCGGAACAGACCTAGTTGTATTTCAGCACTCAGGTCACAACACAGTTGCTGGGTGATGCTATTTTGCCTCCAGAGACCAAGCTCCGGACATTAATGTTAGCAGTAACTCTTCTCAATAGCGACGGTGAGTCTAGAAAATTCTCTCTTACTGCACTCCAGGATAAAGTAAATACTAGTTGCCTACATACGCTGTTTGTTGCAACACTATACGAGCATAGCGAAGTTTCTTTTTAACTTCGATCGGTTTTAAAATCTTCTTGTCAAGAAGTGTGGGTGCTCTTTTACGAACTTTGAGAACGAACAGACCAGCGTGTTTTCGTCTTTACAGTTTTGGTTTGGTTAACAGCACAGAGTACTTTCTATATACCGAAAAATAACAGCTCAGGTCCTGTGTTTAGTTCTGTCATAGCTAAAGCTCTCAATTTTAATTCAAGGAAAATCTTTTACTATAAAAAGTTCCTCTTAAAGATACCAGTCTCGTTGAATTGTTTGGTGTACTGACGTTCACTAAATTACATATTATAATGCGCATACATGAGTTGTCGTACTCAAGCAATACCAAAATCAGCCGTAAATTAAAAGACCATTTGAGATGAAAAATGGACCACTGCCATCGCAGCATTTCGGTCGACGCTCGAGCTGTATACGTTGTTCGATTATTTTTTATTCTGTGTCCAATTTATAAATTCCGCTGACTCTTCCATCGACGTACGAAACATTCGCACACGAAAATTTCGGCCAATCCCAGCTGTACCTCCGTACATGGACCTCTTGGTTTGATGTTTTTGTGGACTACCATGCATTCGTATTGTGGTCACTGTTTTGTGAACAGTGTGTGCGTATTGACCGTGTGGTGTCCGGCAGAGTAGAATAACACCTACCCCTTACACTCGTGGGTGTCGTACATGGCGACTAATGTTTTCGAGGCAAAAGATCTAGAGCCTACGTAGGTTGGAAAATGGGCAGCAGATTTTTGCATTGTTATATTTATAACACTGCAGATCATGGCAAAAACCTCCCCTTTCGTTAGAGAGGCACGGAGTCCTGCAGAGGACTGTTATGGAATGTGATGATGAATGAGATCTAGATTTCTCGAAGACGCCGCGAATACGCTGTTACAGCAACCGCTCGCGAGCCACGCGCGATCTTGCTAGTACATGCAGTAGTTGCACAGTTTAAAGAACACCTCTTTTGTGCTAATGTTGTGACTGGTACCTGTCAGAATATTATTCTAAAGGATAATTGACTTTGTTGTGCAACTAAACTTCAACTAAGGGTGATAAAGCAATTTCCTGGTCGAGTTTATACTGTTCCGGCTAGGCTCACATCGCTCTGTCCAGCCAAGGTAGACACTCGGGATATCTTGGTCAGATTAGCCCAGAAACATGAAATAAAAAAAATCCTTAACTTTCCTCCTTTCCTTAACTTAGTAGGTATCAAATAAAGTCACTTTCTACGTCAGTGTGTCTGTCTATATATCTGCTAACTCCCGAACCACGCAACGGATTTTAATACGTTTTCACTATCATTTAGAGAATTTCCTTCGCAAGATTTATACGTTTAATAATAGAGAAACCTCAAGAATACTCTTGCGACGCCAAATCGGCTCTCTAGTTATAAAATGAGGCTCTTCAGTTAATACAACAAATTTTTCATAATAGGGAAGCGCAACCATCAGTTCCGTACGAAGGCCCCCCGCTCTACGAAAAAACTCATTAGCGCAACATTCGAGTGCTTCCCCAAAACGTCGACTGTAACAATGCTTGTTAATAATGAAACAAGTAAATATGTACAAAGAGTTTCGGGCGTCGCGTGACCGGCCGCTGAACTTATAATTTCCACGACCTTTTCAAGAATTTCATTCGTACAAGAGTTATTTATGAGATCGCGTGGACGCTGCCCGCCTAGCGATAAAGCGGTTAAAATTGTTTATGAGCGTAATGAAATAACAGTGTACGCAAACGGGAAACGTGTTTGGCGGGTAATCTGTTTAATACTGGCCGTTATTTGCATTTGCATGCCGAAGGTAGCACGAATTCGTCGGGTGCCACGTAAAAATTACGGTGTGGATCGCTTGGCTTACCTACTTGGTGATTGTTGACGCCGACGTCAACAGATCTAATTAATACGTCAAGGATACAGTAGGAACTGCGGTAGGATTAAATATATTAGTTCAGAACAACGTAAATTGTAATAGAAGACTTTTAAAATTACAAAGTCTTAAGGTTTTAAGAAAGATAGATTTTTTTTATTTTTTATTGTAATCTTTTACAATGGGTATGTAGCTATGTGCCAACACTATCACAGCGGATTGCACCTTGTTACAAAAATTGGTTAATATTATCTACCTATTTAGATACTAGTTAAACTATATTATAAAAAAAAAAACATCTTGGCTTTAGTGTCCCAGTTGTGCTCTCACGCACGAGGGCCCGGGGTCCGCCTTAACCATGATCCATGATTTGGCAGATCAAATAATTACAGTGCAGCGACTGCCTTCTGATCTTCGTGACCCTGTAACCAGGGGAACCTGACCAGATTGGATCCTGGTTACACATTCAGTCGCCTGAATGTCATCACAATGTTTTCCCTCACCGTAAGAGCATCGGTTAGTATTCAACTCAGAAAAGAGTTATTGGTACATGGCCACAGTGGGATTTGCTTACGAGTCGGATACCGAACCACTCGGCCACCGGCACTCCTGTAAGTTAAATAATATACATCGTATAAGTCACAATAAAAATAATACACATAAGCCAAACGAAACAAATGACGTTACTAAAACGGAACATAAAGACATAAATTAAATTCATGTACTAAAAAATGCAACTAATAACACTTAAACAACTATAAAACAATGGCAGCCCGCAATCTAATACGAAATTGAATTAATTAATATTCGCTGCATACAATACAATGCAATTAAACCGCAATTCATAAGTCTGACTGCAAACATTACCATTTGTTGCATATTTCTCACTCAGTCGGGCTGCGGTGGTATTCGATAGATTCGTACAATAGTTTGTACATCAGCACGAGGGGTGTTCCATAAATTACTAATTATAGTTCCATAATTGAGGGGTGGGTACTACCATCTCAGGGGCCCAAGACAACTTCACCTGCTCGCGATCCCTTAAACTACTAACAGACGCTCCGATTTGACTGGAACCGACCAACTGTCAGTTGCAGTCGATATTAATCCTTACGGTGTACAAAATAAAGTCGCTTTTGGATTAATTCGGATGCGCGGGCGAGCCGACCTTGGTTGGACGTCAGACCACGTCCCCCGCACCCCCGCTTACTTTGTGGGATGTCGGCGTGAGAGATAGTTTTTCACACGGGTAAGCAGAGATTAGGTATCGTGTTCCACAAGCAACGATCCTGACACACCTCTTTTGACTCTTCCACGTGAATACATTTACTGACTTGCACTTGCTGGTTAAGGTCTTATTTAACAAATAATTCATTTTAGTACCTATTTTCGCTTCAGTACAAGCAAACTTTAAAATTGCAAAATATATGAGGTCGAGCCGAATAGTTGCACAAATGTGACCCTCTGGAACAGAGACCGTCCAAACAGTGGGTATCATTAATAAGGGTCTAACGCGGGGAAAAATTTCTCCATATGCCAATACTGGAGCGAGAGGTCCGTAAAAATATATACGTCGCGCTGTAATCGGAATCAAACGCTATTTTACCCAATATAAAACCTTTATTTTGACATTAACAAACAGGTGAGCATAAATCATAATCAAACATTAATGGACGACCCTTAACCCTCCCATAGCGTATCGTACTGTAATACTGTAAATCTATATTAAATAAATAAACAAATAGCCATTGAGTAGCGAAACAGCTGCATTAATTCAAAAGTGCACTGCAATAACTAACGTGTTTAACAAGCATTGTCAATAGCAAATTGGGCGACGCGCATACACCGTGGAAATAATTTAAGCCCAGTAAATATTTGGTGGAAACATTTAAAATTCCCGGCTGGTGTGTTTAACACGGAACTTAATGTGACCACGATTTATGGACTGGCCGGGACACGAATTACTGATCTCGAGCTCTTTGGTTAATAGGCTGAACTGTTGGTTCATTCATCAACTGTTTTGTTTAACAAGCTAATGGGTACCTGTTTCGTTCAAAATACAATGTAAAACTGTGTTTCGAAGATATTTTCTAGGATAGAAAGAAAGAAAAGACATTTATTACACACACATTAGCACACCACCACACAAAAACAATTACATAATTAAAAAAGAAAACATGACTAAATTAAAACATTTAAAACACCACTGCTGCAGCAGCCAGCATAAATGGTACCCACTCAGCATGTGCTGTGAAGCACAAGAAGCGACTTACAACGCTAAATAAGATACCTATACCTAATAAGATAGGTATTTTTTTTAATTGTTGTGTTACGATCGGACTATAAATAACAAAACATTTATTTTTATTTATTTATTTAACCATTTATTGTACACAAGATTTAAACATTATTTAAACATTATTAAATAGGCTTATAAAAAATAATTTTCGTTAAGGATGAACTTGTTTTATGGGCTATATCAATTTACTTACTTTACAATTTTCTGAGTCATGCTCGTTCCACTATTTGTACTTTAGACTATCTTCCATTTGTACGCACGTTCATAGTCATGCTAGCTCATAACTGGTAGTGAGTGAGTTAGCCTACCAACCTACTCTACTAGACTACCAACATAATCACAACTTATTGTTAGGTAGGTGCACATAAAATTCTTCCCAAACAAAGACAGTAACGAAATGCCAACTGTCTCAGAAAAGCTTGGCCACCCTGCATCGACATGCGTGTTGCGACAGGTTATAGAGTTCATGTCAACATTTCACGAACACGGGACCCAGTTCAGGTGACACGCTACCCTACACTGTTTGCGCCCACCTAGAGACATTTAATTACAAACTTTCATGACAAAATAGTAGATCATCATAGTTTTAGTAGAATAACACGTGTCTGTAGAATGACTAATCTGAAGTACCAGGTGGCGTGGTAATTGTAATTTAATTAGCGTTGTAATATTGATACGCATCAACACCTAGAGAGGTAGGACTTTCTCCACCGCGCTATCATATTGCTGTTTGACTTATTATACAAAGGAAAAAAAAATAGTTTGTGTATTGTACTACTTATTTATATATTTTATTTATTTAAAAATTTATTGTATATAAGAAAATTAAAGAAATAGTACAAATCAGATATTAGACAACAGGCACTACTTATCTTTAAAAATAAATATCTTCCAGCAGGCCTACAAAAAGAGAGATATGATAAATATACGCAGATACGACGTGCACAATAATTATATACTATAAATAAATACATAATATTCTATACATACTAGTAGGTATATATGAATAAAATAAACGTATACTATATTAATACATAATATATATTAAGGCATTGTAATTCGTCCAGGCACATTGAGAAAGATAGTGATCCTTTACACGCTTATTAAAGATATGGATAGATTGACTGTCACGCACTTCGTGCGGAAGAGAATTCCACAGCCTTGTTGCATGAACAGTGAAGGAATAGGAAAGGAAGTCGGAATGGTGAGCAGGAATTGCTAGCGACGATCTTACGCTAGAACGACAAGGCTTATCTTGTGGACAGGCAAAGTGAAACCGTTCACGGAGGTATGAGGGAGCGGGAGATATATACAGGACTTTATAGAGGGTGGATAGGATGAGCAGCATTCCTGCGTAGGTGGATTAGGAGCAATTTGAGCTGTGTTCGGTAACTTGAAATATGGTCATATTTGCGCAATCCACAAATAAACCGGATATATAAATTTTGAAGGCGCTCCAATTTGTTCAATATCTCAGCGTAATCAAGAAGAGGAAGAAGAAGAGTTTCGACAAGAGAGATTTTAGTTTTGAAAGGTAAGAAATTTTGGAGGGTGAAACGAGTAATGAATTCCCTTGCTAACCTCATTGACGTGAGATACCCAGGACAAATTGGAATCAAATACGAGGCCCAGATTCTTTGCAGATTTGCTTAGTGGGATTGGAATTCCATCTTATATAATTTGCAGGACATCAGCGACATTACCAAGCTGCCTTCACATGTACGGGCTTCCGATAAGAAGAGCCTGCGACTTTTTGGGGTTTACAAGCAAGCCAAACGATTTAGACCAGATAGATATACGCTGCGAATCATTATTAATGCAGGCAAAAGCATTATCAATGTCCGTAATTTTAAAGTGGTGGTAAACCTGCAAGTCGTCTGCATAGAGATGGAAATTGGAAGATATGATTGAGGTGACCGTGTTAATAAAAATTGCGAATAGGAGCGGTGAACTTTAGGACTTACTTATTGAACTGGATAATATTAACAACTATTGGGTTCCTCAGCAGAAAATAAATTTTATTGTAAATACTTACCGTCTCACTAATAAAAATTGTTCATACGTTGATCAAGTGTTGAACGATTGTATAACGAGTGTATCTCAAAAGACTTTTGACCTTTGCAACAAAGTTATCTGACTCAGTGGTTGGAATTGGCATTACATTTTGCAAAATGTCAATCACTCACACAATGTCACACTTACTTTCAGCTTTGGCTACCGGGTGGAATAATTTGTAGAGTTATACAGGGCTTCTGTCAAGTTACACACACAAACTTATTTGACCAGGTGATCAAAACTGGAATTGAAATTTTATTTGGCGGCAATATTTAATTCAACAACAGCGACGCCGTCATTGGGCCAGATAAGTTTGTACACCCCGTGTAACTAACAACTGTAACTATACAGGCGTTCAATGCTTGTTGATCAGACTTAGTATTAAGTTATAAAAAAAGTAGGTACAGGCAGCTGCACTGCAGAGAAGGGTGACTATCACCGGAGGATTACTTTTTCAGCATTTGTTTCCCTAAATTCTAATGATCAAATCGATCACTGCCCCGCCGCTAAGTCCTTACGACGAAAACAAACTTACTCAGCCGAAACGAGGTAAAATACATTAAATCCTCGAGAACAATAATTCCGGGATTCCCTCTATTTTTCATTCCATTATTGTCCCGGATTAATGGTGTCGGGAGGCAGCCCAGCGATGATTTGAAGGAGTTAATTTACTTTATCTCCCTCTCGCTGATGACCGTGGCTACGCTAATCTAACAACGTAATCATAATCACCAATTCTGTCCAGTAATTTGTAGGCAGCATTAGAGCTGTTATCTGGCGGTGTCCCGGGGCGTCCTGGTGTGTCCCGGTTCATCCGGGACTGGAGACAGCCACAAACAAACGGAGACATAAATCAACGTCACCACAGTTATCGCGCCTTCGGGCAGTCCTGAGATGTGGTGCCTTTAATGTGTTTGTCTGCTCTGTGGAACTGTTTTTCTTCCATGCAAACTTTAAGTTGGCGGAGTTCGTTAATTTTAAAAGCGAAGACTCTGGTTGGTTCGGATAATGTTCTCCTGAGCGGCTTTGTTAGTGTTGACCGACTGAAACGTCTAATGTCTGAAGTCTGGACAATATTTACTGGTTGTGTAACTACTGTTTAGCCTTTGTACGTGTTTGTATGGTGTATCTGTCTGTATCTGCGTGTCTGTCTGTGGCAGAATAGCTATCGAAGAGACGGACCGATTTCGTTCGATCGTTGAAATCTACCAATAGGTTCAAAAATTTTGTACACATGCGATTTGTCGGGAATTTTCCGACATCTGTCGGTTAACCTACATCATCATCATCATATATTTAAGAGTATGACTGTTGTCGGTGTAGCAATTGCTACTCTTCTCTCCTGTCTGCCGGTTCACCTACATTGGTTAAAAAATTCATTTAATAAATTATTTACTTCGCCGTCATCAGCGTCACTTACAAGCGGTCAATTTTAATATATGCTGGGGATCCGCACTCTGCAGCTGACTCTACAATCAACTACGCAATATTGTGCAATAATGATTGCGTTGTGTTCCAGTTTCAATAAGGAGGGAGCCAGTATATAGGTATAACTGCGATTCGGTTTATTTGTTATACATCAACGAATCGTATTTCCCCTCTCCGCATGTTTGTCACTTTGGTGAACATAAAATTTACAATTATCAATTTTCTAGCAGCTATAACACAAGCTTTGCTTACTTTGGGGCTAGATAACCTGTATGAATGGTCCAAGCATATTCATTTATTATTTATTTACTTATCTGCGTGGACATATTGCCGCTAGCCTTCCAAACCAAGACCATTGACCGATTAATTAGTACAACTACCGTGAAGCGATTACTGCCGAAAACGCGGCCCGGCCACAGGAGCAGTCGCTTATAAACGAGGGCTCCCATTAGAAGCAGGGTAAATCTCCCGGTTGTTGGCGCTGGCTCACAATAAAACAGGCAGCTGAGCCAAGGCGCTGTGCCAAGCAAGTTTACCCCACCGAGCATTTTCGACGACGGAATTTTGCACAACGCTGCACAGGGTGCCATGGAATGGAAACTTTATGTCGTGATTCGAAATGAATGCAAATCAAATCGACTGTTTTATTGGGCACCGAACGAAATGTGGCGGAAGGCGACATTAACAATTGAGATTCAGACGCAGACAAAATGAGGTCTGATATTGTAGAATTTTCAATTATAGAATTCTCTTTTTTTACTCTGTGGCAGGATTTCTTTATAACGTTTGCACTAAATTTCGTTTTCTTGTTTCAGGTAACAATCAGTCAACAGTCTACGAACTCATCTCGTCTTGAAGGGTAATTTGGCTGGAGAATTGCTGGATGGCTAAACATTTTTATCTTCATAAACATATTATTATGAACATAAGAGTTATTCTATCTCTCTTATAAGATAGTGTTACGACCATAATATGGAGTATCGACAATACAAGGATTCAAATTACAGAAACATGTAAGAAATATGAAGAAGAAATTCTTCATCCAGCAATCATTTCTTAATTACCTATACATTATCATTAAAATCTTACTTTATTTTTAATCACCGACGAGGAGTATATGAGCCATAAAATACATTAGCGGTAATTTAAGTGCAGTAACTAGTAAGAGGTATTTAGGGGTTATTTCGCTATACTTCCAGATAAATAGCTACCAGTACCTACGTAATACCTAGTCCGAATTCCATGAAGAAAATACGAAACTTAATCCTCAGTAGAGTCAGGAGCTTGCAGCGTTCACAGCATCAGTCATTGTCAGCAAAGTTTATCGCGGCAACGTGGCCTAAATGTGTTTGTTGTGGTCTCCAGCGAACTGCTTCTCCGACGTACCCCTCTCCGTTACTATTTGGATGCAACGAGCGGTAATGTGACATTGGTTTGTTCGATTCTGGGTGTAACTTTTCTATTCTATGTGCAACTTTTTCCTTGTCTCTCGCTGGAGAATAGAACCACAACAGACTCGCATTGCGACATTTCGATTTCGATGCATTGTACGCAAATTACTGTACATCTTGCATATAACCGAAATTCTTTTTCAGTGTAGAAACACAAACAGTTTGTCTGAACTGAGGTTATAAACTGCAATGATTTTAGGATTTTTATTCCATGTTCCTCATCCTCAGTCTCTCGTGTAAGTTTGTACGTAATCCAAAATCTTGTGTACAAACACAATAATTGCGAGCCATCATTTGTTAGCGATAAGCAGAATAATTGACAGTAATTGGACTGGTACAATAGGACGCCCTTCGACTAAGTGGAATGACGATTTGCAAAAGGCGCGGGTGGATGCTGGATGCGAGAAGCCGAGGACAGGCTGCATTGGCGCTCGTTGGGGTAACCCTAAGTCCAGCAGTGGACTAGTACCTATAGGTTGATGATGATGATAAACTACGTTAACTACTTATTTATTTTTCAACCCTTCGTCTCTCGTCAATATATCTCCGCCAAAACGACCCTTCAGAAATCGTTTCAAACTGCATCCATCAGCACCCTAGCAATACTCCTAAGTCCCAATTTGCTAACTTGACGCCTGTTCTCTCCTCGGCGATACACGTAAAGGATTTGCTTTCACAACAGAGTTCCGCGTAGCTTGTTAAGTTTTAGTTGTTGCAAGCACCGTTGCATTCGGATTACTATTATATTTGCATAACCACCACTGTGAAGTTCATAAATGGCAGTGAACGTCTTCTCAGGAAAATTATACTGAGCACCAACTCCCATTTATGTTTAGACCAGCTCCAATTCTGTAGATTAAATACTTAGTTATGAACACCGTAGGTAAGGTGCTTATGTAACTACAAAAGTGCCTTAGTTGTTTAGTTCATGCGTTGTTTGCGATAAGCAACGTATGCCGATGCCGGTAACTGGATGGGTGACCGTTTCGTACTTTGAGGCTGATCGAACTTCTGCACCGCAACGTGTTCGCTACTCGCGAGGTGTGCCTCCTAATATCGTTCTCGAAGCGAGGTTAACCCAAAATCTTCCACTGATCAGTCACGGGATCCGATAGGCACCCTGTGACAAAAACTGTAATCGAAGCTCTACTTATTCAATGGATAATAATAATATGCAATAAGTGGATGGTTCAGCAACCAGATAGCGAACTGTAGTTTATCGCGTAACCACCTGGGGCGCTATAAAATCAGACCATAAAAAATGTACGCTCTCGTCATAGACTATTGTACTAACGTAACTCTAGTTAGCGATTGTAGACATTGTGTAAAGTTGCACTTAGCCCTCAGTTCTTTTTGTCGATGATGTGGCCAGTGCGAAATTGGAGAGTGAATTTCATCACCATCATCGTCCTAACGCTTATCCCGGCCTCTGGCCAAGGTCCGCTTTCCCACACATTCTTTTCCACTTCGCCCGGTCTTCGGTCTCGCGTCGTAGGCCGTTGGCTCTCGCAAACTGAATTTATTATTACATTATTTAGAAGCGAAATACCCTTTCATAGTGCTAGTTATCTCAACATTGCCTCTTAATACGGCCATAAGTTCTTGTACCGCTGCAATAAGCGTGGCAATTTAAAACGGCTGATCCTTGGCGGCATCGAGCCCGCTTATAATACCGGCTCGGTTCTGCGCACTACACACGTAATCCCTGGATAAATGAGGGACACACTAGCTTAATACATGGCAGGAGTTATATGAAACAGAAGATAGAGGAACGAATAAGTGTGATGGTTGCGTAGTGGTTACCGGGTATGGGTAGAGTCATTGTAGAGTACCTGCAAGTAGTAAAAATGGTTAGGTCATCTGCATAATCTTGCCTGCAATCGCATTAAAAGTACGTTATAATAGAAAAAAACACAATTCCGCCATCGCACCACCCGCCGCGGGCTGGATACTCATCCTCTATACGACACTCTAGTGGTGTCGAAGATTCGAAAGAACGTTTCTCGCTCGTACGATTCGGATGTGGAATGAGCTCCCAGCCAGTGTTTCCTTTGGACTATGACATGGGATCGTTCAAGAAGTAATTTGAGGTCTCCTTAGAGGCCGGCAATGCATTGGTAGCACCCCTGGTGTTGCGGATAAGACCACCGTCCATCAGGTGGCCTTGCCTGTTTGTATGCCGTGTTACATAATAAAATATTAAAAAAAAAGACAAAGTACTGATCATCCTGAATGTGGCGTAAAAGGAAATTAACATGCCGTCAAAGGGCAACTATAGGTACCTCCTGAAAAAAGTAACTGACATTTCTTCACTGCCATTATCGTTGTTCATCTACTATCTACTGTCTATTATTACTGCATATTCCTTGAAATATTGAAAAGCAACTTTTACCTACTTCTACAATTTTGCTTAAATACCAATCATGGCGACATAAAGCAAGTGCAATTTTATTATGCTACGCCAATTTCGGTCGTATGCAGAGCAAATTAAATTGCGTTTCAATCGCTCTCGACGACATTGGATAACGGAAATACACCAAATACTTGTTTAATTAAATTCAGCCTAGCGGTGGATACCATATAGGCCGTATGCAAGTAAATCAATGCATAGTATAAAACAAAGTCGCTTCCCACCGTCTGTCCCTATGTATCTATGTACGCTTAGATCTTTTAAACTATGCAACGGATTTTAATGCGGTTTTCAACCGAAGGTTTAAAAAGAAAAAAAGAAAAGGGTAGGTAGGGGTAGAACGAAGTCACGCCGGGTCCACTAGTTCCACAATAAAACGAATAAAGTAGGTGTACGCGAACGAATTCGCGCCGAGTCCACTAGTCACATTATAATAAAAGAAAAGTATCGGTATCAGATATTATTCAATCGTCTATTGATCGATAAACTTCATCCTATAAATGGCATTAGCAGATTTGAACCACGTCTAGCACACGCCTAAAACTTTTGACGAAACCCCGAAATCATTCGCTAGAAACATCTTTACCCAACAATGGGCGATTGTTTCTACCCAAGAACAAAGACAGTCCGTAAGAAACGAATAAGTACCACCTCCATCTGAAATACGTTTCTATTTATCTTTCTCCCTCCATTGAGTCCCAAACAATTTATATCCAACGTTTCTAAAGCGTTTGGTTTTGGAACTGCTTGCTCGTGACAATAATTAATGAATTTGCGTCAAAATCGAATGTTCAGTCAACTATAAAGGGCGCGACAATTTCCTTCGATAAATTGGCTTGCTCCGACTCCAAGAGGGAAACTCCAACTACTCGACGAGCCAAAGTTGGGACATCGCGATTTTGTAAAAGTATGCCAATATAGCATATTGAATAACCTCCTCCGACGAGATGCCAGCGAAATATTTCGAAGTTGAGACACCATGTAACTTCAGTGATTTATAATTGCCGTTATAAAAACGGAGTCTAAAAAGCTCTAAGCTAGAGGATCTCGAACACTCCAACTCGTACTCTCCCGCCGCCATTACCCGCGAAGACTACGCAGCCGCAAATTAAGACAAACCCTATCCAGCAACTGATCCTTAAAACCAGATTAATGTGTTGACTACGGGGCGATTACGTTAAAGATCGGAATCTAAATCTAAATGCCGCAGGAATCCGCGTCGCGTCTCTAATCCCAGAGATGGAGTGGTTGGGGACGGGGTTTACTTGCCTTTCGGAACCTGGAACTACCAGTTAAAGAGGCCGCGTTCGCAACCCTCAGTCACTATCGTTACCTTTTACTATAGGTACCTATACTAATATAATATTATAAAAATATATATTTAATTGTTTGTCGTTTTGTTTGTTTGTTTATACTCAAAAACTGCTTTAAAGATTTGAAAAATTCTTGAACCTAAAGCAACCAATTTTATCAGCAATTAACATGGGCCATATTTTATCTTTAAAAAAGTTTGAGAAAATTTCAATAATATAACCCAAGGCATCAAAATGTTGCATCTTCGCGCATAATTTTAGAATGGATTGCTACCTATTTAACATTTTATTTTAATTTAGGTTTTGTATAAAAGAAAAAAGGGTAGGTAGGGGTACGGTAGATGTAAGGTAGGGGTACTGGGTAGGTTAGGATACGAATAGAGTATGGGTAGGATATAATATAGGGCTAGGCTAAAGTAAGTAGGGATGATGATGATGATGATGTATCCAATTTTATTAAAGTCAAAGTTAAAGAAAAAAAGAATTATCATTATCTTGGCGTTATGTCCTGGTTGCGCCCTCGCGCCGCACGCGAGGGCCCAGGGTCCGCCTTGAAAAGAGGAAAAAAAAACGAATACAATACACATTACAATACACATTCTGTTTTTATATTTGAAGTTGCCATAATCATCTTTTGAAAGTTCACCTGTTTACCTGTCTTTCACCCTTCGAGAGTTCTAAAATCCCCTTCCACTAAAATTTAAAGTAAAGGAACATTAGTACATCCTAGCACAGACAGCGTCCGATCGCCTTTGACGTACCCTCATAGTGCGGCGTGTGAGCACTAATCCGTCGCCGCTTTCCGTTCCCAAACCGTAGGGAATGAGAGCAAATCGTTGACGATACGTGGAAACGTAGCGCGCCCCAGAAAGAGCCGGCGCCGTGAAACGTTCGGCAAATAGGTACTGGCTTAAGTATAATCGCTGATTTAGTGACTACTGCAGTATACGAGCTTTCGTAGCGTTGTAGAATATAAATTAATCTCGCGTCTAATGTGCGCGAATTCGTCAGAAATCCACAGGGGGCTTAGAGCTGGGGGCTTTAAAATGAGGATTTATAAAAAAAAAATTATCAAATGAAACTACTTTTATGCTGCAACTTATTTACTTTGTGCTATTTATGTCATGAAAACTATAAGAAATTCTTTATGCACGACATGTAAGAGCTTAAATCAGCATTCTCAAAAAGAAAATTGCGAAAGAAATTTTATAGTTTTCGAATCAAGATTAATTTGTATCTATCTAGTCTGCAGTAAAAAGATCAAAATGACACAGTCATCATTAACATTTATCTCTCGAAAAAGTTTGTTGAAGATATCTACACACCGATTGAAGATTGCCACTGCACACCCTTAACATATTATTTCTTTGTCCAATTGTCAAGCAACTCCTACATCAACGACAATGCAATACGTCTCAGTTGCAATTCAAAAAAGTTATTGGCACTTGGATTAATTCGGGTGAATTACGGGCGTAAAACAACACTGCTTCATTTCAGCGATACAGCCAGCAGTTGTTTATCACTGAAATTTATTATAATACAGCATTAAAGTCCTGTTATTTGTAGTGTTGTTTCAATTTCTGTATGTTGTTGCAAGATGCCTCATAGGCTATTTCGCTTCGCTTTAATATTGTTATTGCACTCTAAGGCTGCAGCGTTAAGCTCGCAGACGCAACGTCATTAGCCAAGTATTACGAAGGATTTCAGCTTAGTTATGCCAGCATATAGCGCAGCTTCCGATTCGATATAAGTGGTAGAAATGCTTTGAAATATTACTGTAAACGATAGTGCGATGAACTTATCTTTACACTAGTATACGTAAAGTCGTTTTCGACGTCTGGTTTGTCTGTAAATCCGCTTACCTGAACCGGGCGGGTCGCTAGTTTTATGTAAACAAGTAAAAAGAAATCATAAATTGTAGAATACTTGTGTAGAATGTTATGGATGACAGTTACTGTTTCCACCGAGGAACATAAAAAACAGTTATTTCAAATTTAACCACTTCATTTTGTTCTACCTCTTATACCCACTTACCATCATCGAGCCGTTCAAAAATAGTGTCTATGTATATAGCAATAAATGCGCTTGATGGGATAACTGGAATTCAGACACGGAATAAAATTTTGTTCCGGGTCGGCATTGAAGCTTTTAGCTGTAAAGATGGCAGTACATCAACCTACCTAATACAACATATTTTAAAAGCTAGCATCTCTATGTACGCTCATAGCAATAGAGCAATAGCTCTTTTTATACTGATTTATGGTAAGCTACGTAATTAAGTACAGCTAAAAGGCGAGCTGATAATTTTTTTTAATGTAGACGCAATGACGCCATCGCCCGGCGGCAGGTATGCACACATTAATCAATTTCGTTCATAATCCCAGCCCCTAAATCCTCTTTTCGGCTCCATCCCCGCATCATAATTAGGCGCGTGAGCAAAAATGGTTTATTGTTCAAAAAGCAACGTGTCGTTGAACTCGCGTCGCTTTTTCGTTCGCCACGAATTGAGAGACACGTGTAGAGTTACTCTAGGATTTAATAGTGGCTAGTAGGCCCGGCGCGAATTCGCTCGCGTACACCTACTGCGCAAGTAAATTGGGTACTTACACTGGCAAAGTAATCCGAGGTCCTCACACGACGGAATGGCGCATTTAAAAACGCCACTGATGAGCCATTTGGACTGAAATAAATTTCGCAAGACATCGCGTTACATTTTGAAGCACACCTGAAGCCCAGTTAATTCAATTGTTTCGCGAGCGCCTACTTCTACGTTTAATTAAATTATTTAGATTCAGGCTGCGTGCGGCGGCGGGAACGAGGGAGGTAAACATGTCGACAGGTAATATTCCAAAGTAGCCGAGCCGGGAGGAAAAAAGAATTCCACTTGACAGTCGCGCTTCGCATAATTTTCTTTGGGCGGAGTCCGGTGACTTCAATCGTGGGGCGGTTTGCCGAAGGAATACGAAATTGCAATTAGGTACGTCAGATGAAGATAACCTGGTACTGTCTATTTCACTTATACCTGATCTGAGTATCGCAGTGGTCGCCGTGCCGAACTCCAGGGGTTGCATTCCAGTCATCAGAATGGAATGCAACCCCTGGAGACCGGCACGGCGGCGGCGTGGGCGTATTCGAGCTGATATTCGCCCACTACTGGGCATAGGCCTCTCCTAGAGTTCTCAACAAAGGCCGGTCCTGTGCCATCCGCATCCAGCTGGTACCGGTAACCTATAACGGGTTGTCGGTCCAGCTTGAGACCTACCCACGCTGCGTCTTCCGGCGGCACTCGAAAACTTTACTGCCCTGTCAGCCATCTATTCTGCGAGCATACCTCGGGCTATGTGACCTTAGTTCGCCTGCGTCTTCGCCTCGGTACATCATTTCTGATTCGATCGGTGACCTTTCCATTGCCTTTTGGATTACACGTGCTTGATTAAGAATGCTCACGGTCACGTGGGCCGTCTTATAAGCCACACGACCACGTTTCCATTCCGTGGGTCATCACTGGCAACACACACTGTAGGCCTTCTAGTCGTTTGTATTGATACGCGTCTATAGTACCTATTATACCTATACTACAACACTGGGAATCCTAGTGTAATACGTATAATAATTATGAGGTCCCCAAAAAACATTAAACGCTCCCCAAACCGACGCGTCCGTTGCAAACAACGCCGATTTGCAATATGAGGCCGCAATCTATTTACCTTTTATGCGTTCATAAATATCAATTAAAGTTACCGCTTAAATTGGCCCCCCAATATTTAATGTTATTTGCATGTTGGCGGGTATTAACTCGACGGTATTACGCTGGATAATTGAGTTCCGCTCTCCTGTAGCTGGCACAATGTCGCTACGTTACGCGCAAAAATGTTATTATTGAAAACTGGGGGCGTAAACGGGCGCTTCATACATTTATTGCTTGTTCCGCGCAGGTAAGTCGGTTACAGTTTGTAATTGCTTTTACTACGGGGAGTAACTTTGTGGCCGTTCGTTTTGCTTGTTAAGTTAGCTGGATTGCATAGCCTACATTTTACACATAGATACCACTGAACAGTTTCTGTTTATGGTATAAATAGCTGAAATACACAACAGTTGTTATTCCTCTTGATCAACTTTTCTGAACGAAGTACTCTCTCTCGCCTTCCACCCCAATTGATTTGTAGTTCTTACATCACCCGGCTACAAGGTATTTTCCACTGTCCTTTCCAATGTCGTCCCTCCACCCGTTCAATGCTGTGACGGCCGGGACATTTCCGTCCGATCGGCCATCGGTTCTGCGAGCTATGTAGCATGCCTATTGCCACTTAGTACACAGTATAACGTTGGCACGAGGTGTCAATCGGCTCTCGAAACTGTTAAACCAGTCTCAGGGTCTCAAGCGAAAGACCTTGGTCAATTTACAATGGTTCAAAATTAAATTTACTGGTAAATACTATATGTTTCTCATAACGACAACCGAAACATCTCCACACACATGTGGACATAGGTCTTCACCAAACACCAAAAACCTGGTATAGTGACACCACACAAACTTATTCTGACTCGATGACAGCACCAGTGTTGTTGGCATTGTCATGCATTTCAATATGACGACTCTTAGTGTCCGTATTGGAAACCGATTCAGATAAGTTGTTAGCACTGTATTATCAACGATTATATGTAACTAGGTGTAAATCCAAAGGGCAGGCCACAAATAGACAAGAACTTTTATTTAATGGCCTGCCTTCACACAGTCTCAGAGCAGCGAGCAATCGAAATACGAATTAAAATTACTTATTGAGCTCTAACCTAGGCACCGCACGCGATCGGCGTTTCGAAGCAAATTGCCATTCGCCCTCACTAATTGATGTTTCCAACAAAATTAACTCAATTTAACTTCATTACATTGACACTGTGCCACTGCCTATCATTTATGTATCGAATAATTACGGTACATAGTGAAAGGAATACTCGTTTCACGTGTTACAAAACGTCGAGTTTATATGCATTTTCGCTTACGTTTCGAAACTTACACGAAATAATTTAATCTGATCCCTGTTTCCAGATATATTCGGAGGTAAGTACCTACTTTTATTGTATGAAAATAAATTAAGTATCAACATGTTTTGGCGTACGTATATTACATTTTATTACATTTTGATACAGAGACTTTTTGATCAAGACCAATTTTATATTTTTTTTGTTTGAAAACATGCTCAAATATAGTAATGCGTTGTATTAGAACTATGCTATCTACGCCTACTCGTACATTTTATCCTTCAAGTAACATAAAAACAGGCATTGTTGCTTAGCGACAGAAATAGATAAAGCGGTGGTTCGTACTCTACATGGACTGCAGAGGCTAGCCTGCTCTGGTTTGGTCACATATTGCGTAAGTGCCTAAATGAGAAAACCAACCGCCTACAACGTGAGGATACTAAAGATTGGGCGAAACGGAGGAGAAAGAGCAATCCGAATATTGAACAAGGCTAATACAGCCTTGGGAATATGTAGCAGACTGGCATCTCCAAAAACACCCTATGGCTTTATAAGACGGTCGTAAGGCCCATAATAACATATGCTTCCGCAGTGTGGCACAGGAAAGCTAACCAGGAAACTGCTACAATTAAGCTAAGCGGCATGCTAAGAATTGCGTGTCTCTTGGTCACAGGAGCTATGTCAACCTCACCTGGTGAGGCCCTGAATGCAATGCTGGATATCCCGCCCCTACACCTGCATGTACGGATGGTGGCGGCAAACAGCATATACAGGCTAACCACCCAGGGAGAAGGAAACTGGCTCTCAAAGTCACTGAGATCGTTCCAGGACACTGTTATGGGCAGCAACATACTGAATATGTACACTGACTCAATGACAAAACAGAGTAGCTTCCCGAAACGATACTCTGTGGAACTTTGACTTATGACTGGCTTAAAAGCCAAGTATACTGGAAAAATGGAAGCCTTATATGGTACACCGATGGGTCCAAATCAGGTGCTCATGTAGGGTGTGGAATATACGGAGAGCGGCCTAAGGTCATGAAATTCCTAAACCTGGGCAAATACACCTCCATATTTCAGGCTGAGGTGTACGCAATCTTAGAATGTGCGGACATAAACCTCAAAAAGAGATACATGAACCATTGTAATTATATACACTCAGACAGTCAAGCAGCTCTATTGGCCCTCTCATCAGACTCTGTGAGTTCAAGATTGGTGCTAAACTGCGTGAAGGTCCTCAATTCTTTGGGTGAGAAAAACCAAGTGATCTTGCGCTGGGTCCCAGGGCATGAAGGGATCGAAGGCAATGAATTTGCGGACGAACTCGCGAAGGCTGGTAGCACAACTACGACATATGGTCCAGAACCATTCTGTGGCATACCAAATAACCTTGCAAAATTGACCCTTCATATAAACTTCAAAGAGCAATCCTTAGAGCACTGGAATAATCAGCCAGGCCTAACACATTCTAAGGCATTAGTCAAACCCTATAATAGTCGGCATGCCAAAGAACTGTTACTACTTAGTAGAAATAACTTGCGTATCCTGACAAGGGCACTGACTGGCCACTGTGGGCTGAACAAACACATCTATAACTTGAAGATCAGCAGAACAATGGACTGTAGATTCTGCAAGGAGGAGGACAAACGCCTCTCCACCTGATCTGCAAATGTGAGGCCCTGGTGCGCAAACGTAGCATCCATCTGGGTAAATACCAACTACTACCCGACGAGGTGCAAGAAATCAGTACTAAGAACCTATTACAGTTCATATAAGCTATAGGAATTAGTACTGAATTGTAGAAAGGGGCGATCACAATAGATCAGTAATGATCGCAGTGATACTGGGTCTGAAAAGCCTTGGAGAGCCCACCTTTCAAAAAAAAAAAAAAAAAAAAAGAGCAATCCAAAGGACCCGAACAAAAGCCGGAATTGACCGTTCGGATGATGGCTCTACAGGGTAGTTGGGTAGAGTAAAAAAAAGAGAGAGAGTACTACAAATGCTTACCACCAACCAACTATAGTTTGTACGAGTATGGGAAGGGATTATTTTTACCTTATTCTGTTATTTGAACATCACATAATTATAAGATGACAAATGCTCACATTGAAATAGCTCATTATGAATAGGTATATATATGAGTTCTAAAACTAATTACCAAATGTAAAGTCCCACAAATAGGTACCTATGTGGTGGAGCCTTGCGTTTAATAGCAAAGCTTCGTATGGTGCAGCCTTCCACGCGAGTTGGCAACTAATTGGCTCTAAATCGAACTTGGCTTCTACCTGCTTAGAGACAGTTAACCGAAATCCGCCGAGTTAATTGAGTTAACAATTTAACTCTGATTAACTTTTGTTAGAACTGTTCAACGACAATTTGGGAGTTGCGTGGCTATGACAGCTTTAGACATAGACGGGTTTAATTTACGAGTGCCCTGAAATATTTACAGAAAAATTCTTTTTGTTTTCTGTCTTGTTTTTTAATTGAAATTTTCCCTTCGCTGCTCATTGCGCAGATCCAAAGATCAAATTATTCTGGTTCCGAAGATCAAATTATGCTGGATCAAATATGCCTCTGTTCGTTTTTTCTAAGTTCAACGCAAACAAAGTCCTACCATTAATAAGCAGGCATTAGTACGTAGACACCAAACACCGACAGTGTTTTACCACACAAGAAATGTTCCCCGGCGTAAGTTATTGATGAGCTAAAAAAGTTTCCCAACCACGTTTTCTTTTTACAAACGATAGATAGCACGTATCGCAGCCCAGGGATAAAGGTCAAGATAAATCCTCTGTTTTTGCCAAATAAAGAAAATAGATCACGGATAAACCATTTATCTTCGTACATTATTCATTTGCTCCCCAGATTACTTATATCTGTTGTATGTGTAACGAGAGCGTTGACTTTAATTCGGATTATGTGCACGAAAGCATGAATACTACTCCCTCGTAAAATACAGACATAGCTGCAGTATTTCATCTCGTAAATCAGAAACATTTACTTAACAAGAATAACGGTTGACCGCTATACGCGAATGAGACTCCGGCTTATGAATCATTTAATTAAACCCATAATATGTTGAATGTAAGGAAGCATAATTACACTCGCTAAGTATAAATAACTCTCCTTCTGACGCAATGTACTAGTGTTACATGTGTTCTAGTTTAATGGAAAGTTTATCCATTGTAATTTAATGAAGGACGACGAGGAAGGACTAATCTTCACAGTGACGCGCACGTTATTGAACGACAGTGCCTTCCATAAATCAAGGTAGGCCGTCTGCTCCTTTCTCTAGACATGTTAAAAAACTCATATTAAGCATAATGTACATACTGTTAGTACAAATAGGGAACGAATGTACACTCCGTATAATTCAGCGATTCGGCTCCACTCGACCGCACGGAGGCGCGCCGTATCAAACTCGAATAGAAAAGGAGCTCGAAGTCTCGAACATATAATCGAAAAATCGAAGGTTCCATCGGGGCGTCCCAATTACCAACCCCCTTCGGGCGTTGGCCTACATAACCCTGGCTTTGAGGGTTGCCTCATCTCGATCTACGCTATCTGATCCAAATTCATTTGTTACGCCAGACAGCGCCTTCGTGAGAGATAGTTCTTGCGTCTTCTCATGTTAAAGCCCGTGGCCTAATTCTGATTGTATTTATGTGTTGTACGCTGATTTGTTTCGCCGAATTAAGTAATTTGGGGTATATAAAAATGTTTCTATTTATGGTAAATATTTGGTATCTATACTGTATTGATTGATAGTTCGCGGAAGGCCTACTACGTTTAGTTGTGTGTGCGGTTTCCTTGATTCGTTTCACCGAATCAGGGAAATTTTGTGGTCCAGTAACTAAAAAGTTTTTGTAAATACTTATGATATTTACTGGATTGACTAATTTTGCCAATATATCAAGCAAGCAATTTATTGATTTGCCGAAAACGTTTAAAAATTTGCTAAAAAATTGTAGAAAACTTTGCGTATTAAGGCAAAATAAATTTGTACACCACCATCTATTAACGTTATTAAACGCGACAGACCTCCGAACAGCGCTTAAGGAGCAATTTAAAAATATTTTTGTCATCAAGCGAGCTGGGGCAGGTGGGGTAAAATGGAATCACCATTAAAGGTCGGTGAAGGCACTTCGGCGTTTTATCGGAAATAGACTTAACGGTGACTTTGGCGCCTCAAGTTGGCATGAATATTTATTAGGCCGCCTTCTTTTCCGCTTCACAGACGAAACTTGACTTAGCTGACTGATGGCGCTCTTCCCGCCTCCTTTTTCATCCAATTAACAATTTTGACGTAATCTTAGGTTAGGGCCTTCCTTCTCCCAACAACATCGGCTTAAAGTATCCACAGCGAAATTGGGGAAAACAAACTTATCAAACTTTGCACTTTCAACGAAATGTATTGTCTCAACACCGCCTCTTCCGATTTTATTTGCATTATTAGACAGGATCACGAACATGAATTAAATTATTGAACACAAAGGAATAACGAAGGTGACATTTGTTATGTGATACGTGAAGACAACTCGGTGATCCAAAGATGGTGATGGAGCTCGTTTGGCTCTATTTGCATAATAAACGATACGAATTCAAGTAATCGTATAGCCACGACAAATACGTGACCTAGAATGTGTGTGAAGGCGCAAAATGGAGAGTGGTGAAAGAAAGGGGAACGGGGGTGTAGGTACGAGCATCGTAATCAAATCATGAGGTGTGTTTTTTATTTTATTTTCTTCTTTAAATTATCAATGGACTGTAAAATGTCATTGTTACGGTGTCTGACGTCGATGCTACTACTGTAAGCGTAACTATAGCAACGGCTGTCGTTGCTTTGCCGTACGGCGGACTTTGACTGCACGGCGGACAGCACGGCGACAAGCCATTGACAACGTGACATCCGCGTATGAGCTCTAATAACTTCCAATAACATTAACATTTATATTAAGCACTTAATATGACAGGTTATAATTTATACTTGCCTAGTATCTATGGGGAGTGCTTCGTCTATTTGCTGTGTAAATTTGTGTGTGTACAAAGATGTCTTATCATCACCCCTTCACCTTACGCTCACAAATGTTCCTGTTTGAACAAGCTAATTTGCCCCGCTATTGAGCCTGCTGACTGATGTTGGCCTTAAATATAGAACTAAATCAACTGAAACTTAACACGTTTCTAATAACGGTATATGGGAAATGTTCGTGTAGTTGAGTTATTTTTTCTTCTACTGCTTAATGACATACGAGCAGACAGCTAATTTAATACAAAACTGTAACTGTTACCCATAACATCTAAGTAATATTTATTCCACGTAACCTTCGGAAACAGAAATTCCAATAACTTTCCAGAGCACTTTGAAGTTCTTCAAAATTAAGCAACGGATTATAATACGGTTTTCAATCAGGTTTACTGATTCATTATGAAGGCTTACGAGCGAGGTAGCAAGAGGTCGAAAGCTTACGAGAGTGGCAAGGGGTAAACTCTAAATCCAGGTAAGTTTAATAAATACAATCAATATAGGTATAAGAAGATGTATGAATGTGGAAACGGCACCGCCTTTGTGGGGGGAAGTGTGTAAGTTTACATAGACACCATATTGATAAACAATTTAGGTAGGTATAACGAAATAAAGGGCAAACCAACATAATCGTAACTTCAGGTGATATATAGACAGTAAACCGAAGAGATATGTTCAACAATGGAGCGAAAACCATCCCTATCCCCCACATTTTAAGAGTATATTTATTCTTATCATTTTACTGTATCCCATTCATGGTTTATGTATGTCCTTTAGCAACGAAGTGTCTAGCTGCAGACGCTACTCTTTATCTGGCGGATAATAAAATCCTCGCGTTATATCCAAAAGGGGAAGCTCGAGATGGTAAATGCAGTCGTGAATTTATGGCTACTTCATTGACATAACTGGATCTTGGCTCTGTAATTAAACGTGGTGGATACAGGTTTTATTTTTTGTTTGAACCACAGAAAATTACGAAGCAATTGAGAGGGATTGTATCTTTAGTTTTTGAATTTTAAATTTCGGCAGTTATTCGAAAATATAAATATGAAAAATTTTGTAGTGTATTTCTCCCTATCTCCTCTATTTACAAGTTGATCAATCCTTCGTTTTCTCTATTTACCATTAAAAGTTTTGAGACAATCTCAATAAAGAATCCATTATTCCTGCAAGCGGTACCTAATCCCGTAACGCTGTTTCAATATAATTGTTTTGAAGTGCCATTAGCACGTTAAGAGCTCGTTATTCTTAACGAAAAAAAGCCTGCCATTTGTTGAGATGTAAATTTATTCCGGGAGACAGAGTGTTCTGAGTGTCTCAGTTGGCACACACAATTTGTATAACTTATACTATAAAAAATTGAGAATGGAGCTCCTCCATTGGTTGGCGAGCCAAGCGTCGCCGAGGCTCCATATCAGGGTAACCCAGCTGGCAAGAGCCGCAAGCCATGTAACACCTACATACATTCTCAGGCCCGTAGGCTTCGATCCTGACACACCTCTTTTGCCTCTTCCTTATTCATACATCTTCTCATACATTTACGACCTATGCTAGTGCTTCTGACCTGACCTAACCTGATATACTTATTGCCCATTCGATTCTTATAAGTTTTCAACGACAAATCGTTGTTGATGCAAATACTTACGCAAGATAAGCGTTACATAACCTTATTTCTATACATTGGCTCGAGCCAGTGACTTGTATTAGTGCAAAATTGTCATAATATAATATCTTGAATACACTACATGTAAATAGAGAAACGAATACATTCCGCATTCATATTAGTATATTCCAGTTATTTGGCATTTGGGACCGTTTTCCTGCTAGAGCTTTCCTAACATCATTTTGTCTATCAAAACATTGTGTTCCATCTATTACTTCGACATTTATGTATCCTTCGCTCCATCTATACCGCTTAGGAAACCTAATTATCCTCGTTCCACGTTCACTAACAACTTTCCCTGTATATCCACATCCAGCTTATTGTTATTTATTAATCTCATCCCCGTCGTTGCCAAAGAGCCCTCCGAGTGACGTCAGAGTTTGGTGTTTTCATTCGGCGTGTTTTGTCTTTTGTCCGTGATACATGCGGCGGGATTGTGTGCCCCGTTCTCCCCGTTTTCGGCGCATGCAAATATTTACCTAGCAGAGGTTACGGCTTCTCGTCTCACGTAATTTTGTGACTTCCCAACCAGCTCCCGGTAAGCTTCTGCACCGCCGGGCGCCTTCCAGCCGAATACCGGGCGCTTTTTACTGTGCGACTTCTGTTTGTTATATTGAAGCATCGTGTAATTATTTTTTCTTTCTTTACAGGTAAGATTGCTGCCTATTTCTGTCTACCCGTACTTACGGAAGGATAGGTAAGTGATTAATAAAATATAATTCGATGCAGCAAAATAGCTATAGTAAAAACCTTTCATAGCGGAGCCCACTTAATATAAGCGCGTGTCAATAACACGAAGTAACTTGTACATTGATAATTATCGCAACAAAATGTGATTCAGGATGCGCAGCTTTCACATTCGCAGCGAAATCTTGTCAAATCATGGATCATGGTCAAGGCGGACCCCGGGCCCTCGCGCGCCTGTTAGCGAATGGGACGAGCTCAAAAAGGGGGCATGGTTGTTGGAAACGTTCGTCTGATCGATTATGACGTATCCCATACCCGACGAATACTTTAGACGTCGCTGCGGAACACGGCACAAGCCGTTGGCGGTGCGGCATACCTAGTCTCCACAGGCTACGGCTGAGAACTACCAAAAGAAATTAACTACTACTTTGGTACCTAAACTACTAAGTGAGTCCATTCTGTAGGGACGAAGTAGTAATGACCACATTCACCCACTTAACTACGATCTTTGTCTTGAATGCGTACCAAAACTACTCCATTCATGTTTGAATTTTCTTCCACACAGTTGAATGATATCCTTTCATTATGATTCAGCGCGTTGCGAAACCTAAATGGATGTATCCGACCGCACACGAAGGCAACACTCTAGCTTTCGAGGCTCTGTCTCTGCATAATTATGTTGCATGCATTTACGGTATTTTACGGATCTCGCCATCTACTCTTTTACATAAGTTACTTAGTTATTTTCTATTTCAATTTCACTTATTTTAGGTAATATTTAATAATATCGTCCAAAACTTTATTAAGACAAATAATCTTTAAACTATTCACTTTCCATCACAGTCTTCATTAAAATCCGTTGAGCATTCTCAATAGCCCTCAGTAGTTCCCCAATAAATACCAGGGACAAATTATCTGCCAATTTCGTCCGATATTTTTCTCGAACTCGGCGCAATTCCTTCAATGGGCCGAGTCAATTTCCCAGACATAAGTGGGAAATCGAACAAACTAAAATAAATGGCGCATAGTTCGAACCTCTCAGGGAGATGAAATTCTGGGTCATCCACTCAGCCCCTCCCATCGGGATCGCGTAACCTTCGTCGTATAGGCAGCCGCCGAGAATATTTGGAAACAAATACCGGGCGCAGCTCGGAAAGAACCAGCATATTTCGACTTTGACGTTAGACTTGCAAAATTATATCAGCTCACGCTTTTCAGCCCTTAGGATGCTTGTCAAAGGACTGTTAACGAGTATGTCTACAATACAAAATTAAATAAAGGCTGACTAATCACAGCCAACGCAGACGAAGCCGCACAGGCTAGAATTTTGAAATTTCGCACAGAATAATTTTTTGTAAATGCTTGTTTGCACAAGCACTAACAACATATTTTTTTGGATATTCTCACTGGTATACCTGGGGGAAACTAGGGCATTATGACAAAAGGAAAACAGAAAAAACTAGTCCAAGCGGACGAAGTCACAGGCAAAAGCTGTTACTTATTTGGCTCTGCGTATTTTTCCGACCTATATTTACGAAATCGAAACCTAAATATCGTGCTGGCATTTCGGCAAAGGACAACATCGGTAGGTTTTATAACCCTATTTAATATCGCGTATTTTGTAGGAAGGTGTGTTTTTCGAGACATATGAATAATCGCTGCTATATATCAGAAAGGATATGTGCACAGCACTGTCAGCGCGACCATGACAAAGTGAGACGCGGGGTGTCGTGCCCTATCGATAGCAGCTTTCCTTTTTGTCTCCCAATGATTGATGAGTATTGTGCTTGCTGCTGCTGCTGCCTCTCAGTGACAATATTGACGTTCCGTCCAAGATATATTTTACCCGCTGGGGATGTCATCGCTTATAACGAAACATATCTACGTGTTCTATATCTTCTATATGATATCACCGACTACGCATGTAAACGAGAGATTTTTTTGCGATCAATTGAGTGCCCTTCTAACGAATATGTTCTAAATTATTTTTGAAGACTATGACAGACATTAACTCTGAAATTATAGTGAAACAACAAGAGATTATATGTCGATATTCGATTCGATAATAGCCAGTAATATTTGAAATGCAATATACAATTATGGGTTCATATCCCGATTTCTAGGAATACCTCAGCACGTTGCTCGGATATCTCGCAAATCCACTGGTTATATTCTGCACTCTATGCGACCCGTCGAGAATATATGATAAGGTAGATAAACTAAAATGAACCCGAGCGCTTCATAAGATTTATGAAACTTAAATCCTTTAGATTAATGTTTTCGAGAACGGTGCCGGTTTTAAGCGCACATCCAACGATTCATCGTTCGCTATCTACTACAATATTCATGTGCATTCTTCAGTACTTAATCAGTATTCAAATAATTTCGACAAGATAACGGTTTAGAAATTTAATAAATAACTTACGCTACAATAAGGACACGAATTTCAATAAGCTTTTGTTTTGTACATGCTATTTACTGGCTGGCGAACCTAAGCTTATGACGAAATGCCAGCGTCCATTGCTGCCTTTCAAAATTGCTAAAATTGCTTTAGTTCGGTTGAACAATGTAAATAGGACAGTCCTGGCAGAATAGCGGGAGCAGAGGCCGTGCCAAAATACAGACGGCTTTGTGTAGCGCGAAATGGACCACACAAGCTCTCGTTGGCGAGCCGACTGCAAATCACATGGCTCGCCACAGGAAATATGAGGAAATGAGCCATTTACAAACACACACCATGCAAACTAACAACAATAAATAGCCCGCAGTATATCTCCACAAACATCAAACGTACTAATAAAACTGATCGATTGCGGTCGGCGCGATTAATATTGTACACAGTTATGTGCCATCTCATAATAAAGGCTTTATGGTTGTCATAAATTGCAATAGGCTTTTACCTACAAGCGATCGTAACGATGAAGGCGTGTCGTAACGATTATGGGCGACTAGGAACGGAATTAAATGCACATGGCGTGCTCTCATAACAATTTCATAGAGTATCAACGCTGCAGCGGGGATAATCCGCGCCAAATCTAGCCCGTATCGTAAACAGGCAATTCCGCTGGGCTCACCGCAATTATTATACCAAAAATCATTGACACGGAAATTGCAGAGAGCTTCCGCCAATGCGCAAAAAGTTTTCCTATTAACCTCTATAGAACTACAATTCAATACTGCATGCCAACGTTATAGCTTAGGTTAATTCGTATCACGCAAAATACAAGTATCAGAAGTTGGTCGTGCCTACGTTGCTACTAGTATCAAGTTCTAATTTGTTTTCCTAGTTTTTCAAAGCACGAATGTGTGTGTGCATGTTTTTTTTTTTTGTAGTTGTTTAGGATTCCATCTGCCTTTTTATTCGTACGTAGTAATCGATGCCAAATACGCTGGTAGCAGTTCGAGGCCTAGCCGAATGAAACACCGAAACAACGAGGGGACTTGGCAAGAGCGCTGCGTATCTAAAAAGTTTTTCTATCAACTGTGGGACGAAATTTATTGCACCAATTTTACTTGAGCATAATTCCGTGATTGGAGAGGGGAATGGCGACGGATACGAGTTACGTTTGGAAAAACCATAGTCGTAATTCTGTACAGCGGTTGTTAGTATAATAACATGCCTATAGTTGGACGTAGTATTTTTTTCTCTTGCCTATATATCAGCGAAAATATGGACTTTATAAATAAATCATCTTGGCGTCCATATTTCGGTTGTGCTCTCGCGCGCAAGGGCTCGGGGTCCGCCTTGACCATGATTCAGGATTTGGCAGATAAGGTGGTGCGACTGCCATCTGCCCTCAGTAACCATATAACAGGGGAACCTGACCAGATTGAATCGTGGTTACACATTCACTCGCTAGAATATGCAGGTTTCATTACGATATTTTTCTCTCACCGTAAGAACATCAGTCAGCGTTCAACAGTGTACATAACTCACAAAAAGAAACTTCCGCCTCATCAAATTATGAAAATAGTGTGTATTAATTTTCTACGCTTTTTCTTCAAAAAGCGTAGAAGACTATTGGGAATACGCTTTGGTGCTTTGGATTATTTACACACCATCTAGATGCTTGGCAACCTACTAACGTACGGGCATCACGCGCCTTTTTACCACGCACGTGTAAGATGTGGAATGAACTCCCTCCCGAAGTCTTTTATCATCACTAGAACATGGGATTCTTCAATAGACATGTCTACAGGCACCTCAAAGGTCGACAATGCATTCGCTCCCCTTAGATTACAGATGTCCTTGACGACAGTGGCCACTTTCCATCAGGTGGGCCGTCCGTGTGCCTCCCTAGGCGATAAAAAAACTCTATTTAGTTTTGTTAGAATAGCCTTTCCCGGATGTTTAAACGTTTTAATTAACTACACACAACAAAAACGTTCAACTATCCCGCGAGACCATATTATTTTTCCGGGATCAAAAGTACACAAAAACGAATTACAGACTCTTTCAATTTCAATTATCATTATCACATTTACAGTTTATCAGCAGTGCAACCTTTTTACTTTCTTCTTCAAGCTTTAAGGTTAGCGTGGTAAGCTCTGCATCTGATTATGCTATTACAGTAGAGTGGTGTCAGCTGCGTTAACGAGGTTACTTATCTTCGTTGGTATCGTATTTATAAATGCCACTTATCCAACCTTTAAAAAAGGGTAATTACAGACATAAGCATGTGACATAACGCACCTGACGGTTTGTATTTATGTTACCGTTCTCAGCAGATTTCATCCGTGCGCAGTACGGATCTCGGTAAACGGGGTTTTCCCACGGGTTCCTATTATTTCTCCTGGATTAAAAGTAGCCTATGTTACTGAGTAATATTTGTAGCATTCTATTAATGAAAATATTTTAGAAATCGGTCAAGTTTTCGATTTTATTCATTATAAACAAAACTACGAATATTTTAGGTAAGCGTGAGAAGCTAGTATCATAAATGTAACACCTATTTTGTGCCACATTTTAAAGCAATAAATCATTAATTCATTCATTCACTAAAACGGAAATAAGTTCTACATAAAATGTTGACAAACTATTTATTATCTACCCTTTGACGTACAACAATCGCTCTGAACGAGAGGTAAACGACCGCTATTGCCAATATATTTGGCACGTACAGCTGTTTCGATTTGCATTGAAACAAGCAAGAAACAAAGTTATATCTCTCGCGACAAAGCCCGTCGTGGTACGTAGGCTCGCAGTTCAACGGCGGACGGGTCAATGATGAGCCTGTGCTGTGGCAAACATTATTTATTGAAGGCTTAGCAAATTTATCGGGGCAACAAATTTGTGCCTACGCTGTCACTGGCATGGCAGTTTAGGTATTGGCTCGTTAATTTTGCGGCGTTTTGTTTTTGTTAAGTACTAGTTGGCCCGGAAAGACTTCGTTCGCGTGTTGTCCTGCCCCTATTGTACCCTACCCCTGCCATACTCTACCATACTCCTGCCATACTCTACCATACTCCTGCCATACTCTACCATACTCCTGCCATACTCTACCATACTCCTGCCATACTCTACCATACTCCTACTCTACACGTACAACTACCCTACAACTACTCTTTTTTTTCGTGGAGAAAACCTGCGATACAGGTACCCAACCCCTCGAAGGAAAAGCTGGGTTATGAGGGTCGTCAACCCACTAAAACTCCACGGTGGTCCACCTCAGTGCAATTCAAAGTGCTCCGGGATGTCCAAAGATCCGGAATCCTTCTAACACTGCGCCCAAAGGCTCGTCGCGAGGCAGGTTGTGGACTCTCCAAACCTACCCCTACAATGCCCTACACCTTTCCGGTGTGTATCGACTTGATGACCAACCCAAGCCGACGCCGGCCGCGAAGTCGTTTGGTCGGACATTATAACCCCCACCCCAAGTGTTCGCAACTTCGATTACCCCCTTTAATCACCTCTTATGACAGGCGGGGAATACCGTAGCTCTATTCTTAGTCGGAGCTTCTATCCTTATCAACTATAAAAATTAGTCGTACAATTACAAAGTATAAAAAGTAATGTGGTGTATGAGTAATCAACGTCACGATCTGTAAAGTGTAATATGAGTAATAAATGTTTTTTCTTTCCTTTCTACAGGAATAGCATTGATGATCGAACTAGTCTTGATTATTCATACCAACCTCTTGAGTGGCTTTTTTAAACGTGTATTATTCTGTACAATTTCTCGTTAGCATTTACAAAAAGCAAAACAAAAAGGTGAAGTAAATCGAATACCTACTTTATGCCTTCCCTACGCCGGACACCTACAAAACAAAACAACATGCAAAGCAAGTTTGCACCTGCGTCACCGATTTACGCAAGGCAATTTAATTTGAACCATCGGTAAACTGTCGCAAATGAAACCGCACGGGATACGGGATGCAAGTTGGGAGTGGAATCGAATTAAGACGGCCTCGCAAATAAAAGTTCCTAAGCGAAAACAGACGCAACATTTCCTCCCCTATTTTTCTGCAAACTGTTTGTAACAAAAGGAGTTTCTGCAGCTGTGGGTATAATTAGATTAGAGTATCCTGTACTATGCACCCGAGACGACAATAAGGTGCAGCTTTCTCATTAAACTTCGCTAACGGGCGCTGCCAACAAGAAACCTGTTTGCAGACTTTTTTTTTTCGTTTTACACGCAGATGAGTCGAGGAAATTGTGTTTTTGTATCTGTGTAGCTAAATTACTTGTAAATCGACAATAATGTATTAAAAATTACGTAATTGAAGTTTCTGAAAGCGTGCGTGCTAGTAGAATCTCCCATATGGGTAATCTAAAATACAAATGTAGGATAGTTATCTTAAAATTGAAAGTACTTCGATATTTTAAACAACCTAACGGATTTTAATGCGATTTTCAACAATAGTTAGTGATTTAAGAGGAAGGTTTATAGACACAAAAAAAGGTAGCTGGGGGTAAAATAGGTGTAGGGTTGTTGAAGGGTAATTGTTGGGGTAGGGTAGGGTAGAGGTAAGACGCCACGCGAACAAAGTCGTGCTGGGTCCACTAACTCATAATTTTGTTTCAGCCTAGCTAGAACATATGGAATTATCCCCGACACGTCATACTGAATATAAGCATACCTATTATACATATAGTAATTTACTCGCAGGTTTAAGCGCTACTAGAATCATACTCTCGTACGTCGTAATAAATATCGTCGTCGTATAAATCATAATCGTCTTAAAGCATCACAAACTTGCCAATCTGTCCCGACCGAACACGGCCTCATGTTCTGCAGTTTTGTCCCCATGGGCTTGAAACCATCTAGTTAAGTAGTCTACTAACTATCCAACTTTATCAAGCAACATAAGTACTTACCGAACTCTTCAATTAATATTTCAGACGGCTGCGAAATAAAACGGCGTTCGCTATTAAACTGTACCCTTTCTATCACACCTTAAATCCCCCAAGCCCAAATGTTTCATTACGTTTAATATCTGTGTTCAAACCGTGTATGGGACGTTATGACCTGACCCCTTATGATGTAGAGGGCGTAGATGCCAGGTACCGACCTCTGTACAGCCGAGAGCGACCGGCTAGCTAATTCAACCACGACCCAGCATGAAATGTACGACTGTAAAAGGCCCTATTAGATTTTATATAGCCATCATAGCCCCTATAATAGAACTCCTTCGAGAGGTCCTCTCACCTTCATTAGGGTTAGTGTCATGCCCTTCATTCATTCCTGAGGACGCGATAACCGAAAAGGCTCTATTAGGCTCGCTGTTGCGAAAAGCGTATTTAATATGCGTGACCTACTTTGGCGTATTGATATTTTTCCAGTTGACTGGACGAACTATTAAGTGAACAGTATCGTTTATAAACAACTGGCTAACAGGGGTCCCGGCAGACCCCTGGCTCCACTCGTGTGGAAAACATTAACCCTTCGAGATGGTACCCGTTATTCACAATATACGAAACAGACGGAGATCAGATGGAAATACAGGTGGAAATAGTGTTGACCGCGTAGAACAGCACGGCGAATGATCAAAGCAAATTAATACAGAGTGTACATAAATACGTACCTACTGGGTTATAATGACAGTCCATTATATTTATTGGACGAAACCACTTTTACCACAAACAATGTTTGTTCATATTTGTACATCATTTTATCATGATTAATATTTGTTTAATAATTGGGATGTGCTGTAGAAAGTGGTTTTGTTAGGTAATGAAATAACCAATTGGTTAATAAATAAAGTGAGCAATTATATAAAGTTCAAACGGATTAAAGTGGTTTTCGTTAGCGTATGAAATAACGAATTGGATAATAAATGAAGTGAGCAATATTAAAAAGCTCAAACGGATTGAAGAACTGTTTCTATGAATAGCTGCAAGGAAATTACGAGGAGTAACTTAGAGTCTCCCGGCTAAACCTACGCGGCATGGTTTCATTATTCAATGTGAGCAAACGAAAGCGGCGCGTCAAGGAAAACCATTTATAAAGTGCTTCTCTTCCATGTTCCTTGTACAAATCCCGATATTACGTTACGTAAAATATTAAACCAGGCACTTCTTGGACGACGCGCTGAAGTAGACAGCGACGTAATTATTACGCAGAAAGTTTATTACTCTAAAAGTTTAATGGAGTCACAATTTAAAACGGTGCTGTCGAGATAAAAGGTTATAGTTACGTTTACGGAAGCCAAACAAACTTTATTACTGGCATCGCCAATTAATAAGTTTCCTTCGAAAAGTCACGGATAGACAATCGTACAATGTTCGAAGTTGTTAACAGTATAAATTGGAAAACTTAGGTAACATGATCCCTAAAGATTTTCCTTCTTGCGAACTTTTCTGAGCCTCAATTTCTTCGAATCAGTTCGGAAGCCACTAAAATAACATTCCTCAATCCTACCGGGTAAACAACGAGGAGTGACACTTGCGCGGTTGAAGGAAATTACTTAAAGCAGAACGGAGTCGGCAAACAGCTGCTTTTTGAGCCACGTCAGAGGAATCTCAACAAAATGTCAATATCCTTTTGTGGCCCTCCACTCGCAGGAAATTGCGGACGTTTAAAACTACCCCCGTTTGTAAAGAGTTGGGGAGTAGCGACTAAACAGACTTTGGATTTAATTCCATTAGGCTGCCGCGATAGCCGCGGGAACCGCTTTTTAAACTACTGCGCTTTCATTTAAGTTTACAATATAAAAAACTCTTAGGTACGCGACTCCGCAAATTGACCGTAACTCGGTTGCAGCGTTTCCGCTCCATTCTCGTCAGTGAGCATTTTATCATAATTCGTATTTGAAGCAATTCTAAATATTATAGGTACCTGAATTATTAAACCATCTACCAACACATACAAAAGTGACGTAACCAGATAATGGTTACGCAAAGTCTTTGAAGCAAGCCTCCGTCGCAATTACACGTAATTCAATGGAGATGTTTTGTTCCCGGACCCTCCCCGTCCTGACGCCGAATGACGGGTTTTGAATGTGAGCTCGGTCGTTACGTAACCCGCGCGTCCGTTGACGGCCACCCAAGGCCCCGGCCACCGAGCTGCCCCATAAGCTCAGCAATGCAATAGAAATTAATCAACGCCAAGCCCTCGCCGAAACGATTTGCGATAAGGAGATAAATTATATTGTTTCCCGTGGTGCTTACATTTTTGCGGGCGTCGGAATCCGTGAGGAATAAGCGCAATGCCTAAGGTCCGGGATAAATTGCCGGGACAATTTGTTATTGCGGGAATTCGTCGCGGCATACCTAGCCAGCGTTTGGCTTCCAAAATACGGTTTTGTAGTCGTCTGTGTGCTCTTTTTACACGGTTTCATCTTCTGCTGTGAACAGGATTATGCTGAAATGTTGCTTGATTTAAATAAACGTAGTTTCAGCGAGTTTGTGCTTTTATTTCGCTTCAAATGTAGACTGGATGGCGTAATGCCGGGAGATAAAAGAAACTAACGATGTCGGAGACTCAAATTATTGGGTTTGTAGTCAAAACTAGGTTGGTATAAGGTCGGAACTCCATTGGCGCGGTGCAGTGCACTGCGCGGCGCACCGCGCGGTGCCACGTCACGGTGACAACAAAGAAAACGGTAGTGTTATTCTGGTTTTTCAAATTAGGAGGCACGAGAGATTTGTTAGAGATTTTAAGTTAGGCAGCTTTTTCAACGCTTTTACGCGCGTTATTTTAAACGACTCGCATAATTATAATAGGACCACGATAAGTCGGAATTGACTGACAGTAGTAAAAATTATAAAGTGAGCATATGGCAATAATCTGGGGATAATCTGTCCTTGTCAGTCCTTCTTATAAATTTGGCTTGAACTTTGACTTTTATTTTGACTAAATTATTAATCATGCTGAAAATTATCACTCTCACTTCCTTTTTAATTGTTTTGCCCATTATTTCATAATATTTTTCATAACTCACGAAAATAAACAATCCTACAGAAATGAAATTGTTTGTTATGACTTTTATGAATGACGTTCTATTACTTTTAAAAAACTTGTCATAAGTTGCCATACAGAGATTTGTATTTTATTTATTTTAATAAGTGATTCGGACTTAGCGTGGTCTTATTATATTGACCATATAACTTCTCGACTGTGTTTTCACAAGCGGGCGTAAAAAAGTGACCGAGGATTTTTTTAATCTTCCGACTCAAATGCCACGAAAGGAAGCGTACAAAAAGGATATCATTCCATACAATTTCTACCATTTTCGTGAGTGATCGTTTCGGAGTTATTGCAGTTTTGAGTTTGACAGCTTTCATCCACAATGCAGATCGCTACGAGAAGTATAAATTCTCTTCAGGAACTAGTATTCTAAGACCAATAGTTTCAGAGTTATTACAGTTTTAATTTTGACAGTTGTCATCCAAAATGTAGAGCTCGACGAGCACCATCATTCCTCTTTAGAAACTAGTACTCTAGGACTAATAGTTTCAGAGTGATTTTAGTTTTAAGTTTGACAGCTGTCATCCGAAATGTAGATCTTGACGAGCACTATCATTTCTCTTCAAAAACCAGTATTCTAGGAGCGATCGTTTCAGAGTTATTACAGTCTTAAGTTTAACATCCGAAATGTAGGTCTCGACCAGTACTAACATTTCTCTAGAAAAACCCGTATTCCAGAACCAAACACGCCTTATTTATAATTCGGGATGACGAAAGGACCACTAAAACAAAAGGAATACTATAGTGTTACAGAATCGGAAAAAGGGGAGGGGCTTAGACATGAGCAGTCAAACTTTCATTGTCCAGATCGACCTTTTATTTCATTCACAAGTGTATCTGTACTCAAAAAAAGTAGACATATATGTGAGTAAACCATGTCACATAATGAGGAAAGATTCGAACTGTTGGTAAAAAGAAAGAGTCAAGTGTGACGTCTCATGTTGACGTCTACTGACATCGCGCCGCAAGCTGCGCGATGGGGGCAAATTAAAAAATAATGTAGAAAAAATTGATACATCAGAGCTAACGTTTCGGGCTTGGATTGCGGGTTTTGCCCCTATCTTGCATTTTGCCGCGCGGCGCACCTCTTCAATGTGCATCGACACTAAGATGTGCGTAAAGATCGAAGCTTGCTCAATTAGTTTCTGTCTATTTATGAAATGGAAAAACGCAGAAAAACCAAACACTAATTCTTCTTAATCCTGAACTACAACTTTCAAAGGATTCTCTGTATCTATAGTACCTACACTACAGCATATAAGGTACACGAGTATTCTTTAGAGCGATGCTGGTTAATTGACCAGGGCGAGGTTTGCGTTGGCGCGGCGCCTGTTGTTTGCGAACTACCGCCCGATTGTCACACATTACCTTGCCCACTGTATTGATCAGAGAAGCAAGGATTCCTAGGCGGTGTCTGATGCATATAGCGGACGTAGTACAGCGGTGGATAAGAAGGCTCAAGATCGGTCAGCGAGCGAGAGGAGACAAATTTGTTGAAACTGCAGACTTTGAAAATTCGGTTAAAAATAAGTGCGCGTGCGAAAAGTATGCAAATGCGTATTTATTAGTACACTAAAAACATAATCGATACAAGAATTTGCATACTGTCAAAAATTAACCTCTTTTTTGTAATTTTTTTTTATTTCAAGTACTTTGCCCGGGTATGTACTTCATAATTTTGATATAAAATACTAATCTCGTGGTCTAAGACGTTCTTACAAAGCGTACTGTAAAAAATGGGACACCTCCAACTGTCGTGTCCGCTCAGTCTAGGTAACGGAAACACAATACGTGGCAAATCACAAAGTTCGAAATTACATTCAGCGTCAATATTTGTCGGAACACGACATGTAACCTAATGAACCAAGATAACGCCACGGTTCTCCATTAAGCTTATTTGAAGTTCATTAAAACACTATAATGAAAAGCAAATTTGACCTAATGGGCCTTTTCACAAACACTAATAGCGTGCAAATTAGTCCGCTGCACCTGCCAACGCGACCATTACAATCACGATATTTACTGTTTGTGGAGTGCCACATACAATAACTACTTTGTCAGACTACCGTACATCATCAGAACGAATTATAGTCCGTGCAAACGTAGATGTATACATCAACAAAGCTTAAACCGACTAGTCTGGCTTACAATTACATTTCGACCATTACGTATTCCAAATTTGAAATACATAATTGCGTATGAACGCAGGCGCTCGAAACCACTCACGGCAATCCCGAGTAATTACCATGAGACACCCAGGACAGTAGCAGGAAACTTTCTGATCTGATTCCCGCAAATGAGTCGGGTGCGTCGCCTACCCCGAACTATGTGACAATTTCGACAGGTGAAAGGAAGATTTGCGGAAAGACATTAAAGCGGCGGGCGTTGCCGACGCTTTGGCTAATGTAGATAAAACATTAATATGTATGAGCCCCGTAGCTTGTTTGTGGGTGATGCTTAGATTTTCCGACGCTTCCCCGATGAATAAAGAGCGCCTCGCTCGCGTGACTCCACTCCGATATTATCAGGCAGCTCGCCCCTTGTTATCAGTGCCGCTTAAGGAATAAAGCATTCGTGCTAGTAGTAATTGCGTCGGTACATCATTAGAAGAGGTCAAGCTATATCTAATGAGAGCATCGTCTAATTAAAAATGCTAAATGATGCCCGTCTGACAAAAAATTTGGGGTATATATACCGGATAATGTGTCGTAAAGAGTTAGAAATAAGGTTAATATTGCTTATCACCTTACGCCCGCTCAAAATTCGCAGCGTGTCCCTGTGGGAACTACTTACTAAGGTACTGTATTTTCGTGACAATTTATTGCTTGTCTAAGTTACCTTAATACTGAATAAACTCATCTTAGCTTCATTGAGTGGGTACTTGTTTCGTGAATGAGTTTTAAAAAGTCCACATACCCATCCTCGGAAGCTTTGGCGTTTTGTTTTTTAATCTAGACACTTAGGACAAAGAGTTCAATGCAGCTATTTTTAGCTCTTTCATAAAATTCTTTCATTGTCTGGTGAGTATTGTGTAGATACTCGTTTACCATTATTTCCTTTTGTTTCAGCCATCTTATCTTTTTGCCCGAGCACTTAGCCAAGAACGGTACAGTAACAATTGTTTCTGTTGTAGTTGACATTTTATATCTCCTATATTTACCCCAGATATATTTGAGAATTTTATTGAGGTTTGGTTTATAATATTGTAGTCTGAACCTGCTTTATTTCAAACTTATTATTTATTTATACAAAATAATATCATACCTAACCTACTTAGCAGACAGTCAGAATGTGTCAGTCAATCTTCGTTCGAATCTTTCATCAAACCACAGAACTATAGCACGAGTGTCGCTCCAAAATACCTCGGTATCATGTCGTGTAAAATTAGTCACTCCAACACTTCTCTGAACCACTTACTGCCGTTGCCTTGTCGGAGGAGGTCCGTCCAGAGAATAGACACTAAATGAGCCCAAACGTCCATTTTGCCGGCAAATTGAATCCGAATAGCGCGGAATCTCGTTTAAAACCCCCCGTAAATAGCGACTTGTAAATAGGTAGGGACGTGGAAAACATTTAGGGATCCAATCCACCCTTTTGCCTTTTCTGTAAATTAAATGAGAATTTACCTTGCCCCGCGACGCGGATGGCATTCGGTTTAGCAGCGAATTTACTAGAACCCCAGTTCGGCGGCGGTTGAGCTAAATAAAATAGTGTTCAAATAAAACTGAGCTATTGCACAGAGCAGACGGAACTGCAGCGTTCACGGTCCTATTTTAGTCCAACTCGCAAATGTCGCGAGCGCTGCACATCTATTTGAAAGCGTGTAACACACTATGTTGATGCCGTATTTCTATTTATCTACCCACTACACAAAACAGAGTTCTTGCAAACCAGGTTCTATCGATAATTGCAGACACTGATTGGGGTTATAACAACAGCTACAAATGTTTTTGGAAAAGGGAATGTAGATCATGAGAGCGGACGTCTGATGTACCCACATCGGTGGTCCCGTTTCCAGTAATAACGAAAGAATGTTTTAGCATATTTCAAGTTTAAGCACTGTCAATCATATGTCTAGGTATTATAACATTCAAGTCATGTCCTTTGTTCGTAATGAAATAATGACTGGTTATTTACAACCAATACAAAGTGGAACTTAGTTTACCTTACTTTTGACTTCGAAATATCTTTTACAAAAGATATCGACCCCTCAATTATAACAACGACAACCCGTTATTTCCTTGAAACATTGACTTCTTTCCATAAAGAAACAATGACGCAATAATTTCTTAATAATTTATATGTTCTGTCCCTGAAACGATGACTGACTACTTTGTAGTTGCTTAACAAAGTATTAATTTACATAAAAACCCTTCATTTAGATATATAAAAACGTACTCCTAGAACCATAAATATTGAAATATACCCTACGAAAAGGAATCCGAATTACATCTACTTTACATGGTATAAAACAAAGTCGCTGCCCGCCGTCTGTCCCTATGTATCTATGTATTTCATTCTAATAGATTCAATTCTAAACTGACAGTTGCGTTTTCATACAAACACTTCAATGCTTCAATATATCGATAGTCAATTTGGCACCGCTGTAGAGACTGCAGCACCGCCAAAGTTTCGATCATGAAACTTTTTTAAGGTACCTATTTTTTTTGACTAAACGTTGAGTTATTTTATTTTCTATTTTTTGCCGGATTTATAACATAAACGTCGAAAGCATGTACCTGCCCATATCATAAGTTCAAAATTGATCACAAATTATTTATATTGGCCCAACAATTGCTATCAATCTGTCCTATACATTTTAGGAGTGATAGCCTATATTTCTCAAGGGGAAATAGCTAATTTTGTACTTGACTGCGCGACGTAAAGGGGGGTAATGTGTTTATGAGCCTATGTATGTATGTTTGTGCCTTTGTGGCACTCTGACCAAACGCATGGGCCGATTTTGATGGTTCTAACGTCTATCGATTTGTCTTAATCTAGCGAGTGTCACTGAAAACATGATATTAATCAAAATTCAGTATGGCGACTACCAGCCGCCATTTTGTTAAAATAAAAAAAATGAAAGTTACAAGGTATGTCATGTATCGTTGAGTAGGTATTGAAAAATCTTCCATAGTTTTCTCATACCATTTTTCATTTAGAATGACCGTTTCGGAACTTCTATAACAATTTAAAATTAGTTAGCAAAACCGAAGGGACCTGTGCGCACCCATTTTAATAAATATTTATATATATTAAGTATCCATATTATAAATATTAAGTTTCAATAAATATAAATAAATAAAATCCGTGTGCACCCCATCATACAGCCAAATGACGCTCGTTGATGGGCATAGGCCTTCATAGTTCCGTATCTAGCTGGTGCCTCAAATCCTTACCAGGTCGTCGGTCCACCTTATGGGAGGCCTTCCCATGCTGAATCTTCTGGTACGTGGTCGCCATTCGAGAACTTTGCTGCCCTATTAGCCATCTGTTCGTTCATTCGATCGTCGAGCTATGTGCCCTGCCTACTGCCACTTTAGCCTGGCAATCCTTAGTTTATATAGAATATTCTTTCTTTTTTAACGCGCTAGGTTAGAGCTTCAGAACCTACACTTCTCGCCTATTGTACAGTGCCATGACCCACTACAAGACAAGAAGTCTCTGAGATACTGAGTACATCTCTCGCGGTCAAATGCAGTTTTATTAAAATTCTCTGGGGATGAGGCGTATTGTATTCGGTACTCGGAACCGGGCGAGACATCCTATCGCATGTAACTAGGGATATTCTCAGCCATGATAAACACTGCAAATCACTACGAGATTGGTCTCCGAGGTAACAAAACAGCGTCCGTACCTCGTGCCCGGATATATCTCTCGCTCGAATCGAACGTCGCCCGGCTCCGAAATACGGCCTGGTCGCGCGGGAATATCAACATCACCGGTTCTGGAGATGAGGGGAATTGAATTCGTTACTCGGAAACGGGCGAGGCGATATCCTATCGCGTGTCACTAGAGATCTTCTCACCCATGATATGGTGCAAACCACTACGAGATTGGTCTCCGAGGTAACAAAATAGCGCCTCTCGTACCTTGTACCCGGATATATCTCTCGCTCGAATCGAACGTCGCCTCCGAAATACGGCCTGGTCGCGCGGGAATATCAACATCACCAGCCCGTGCCCGCAGTTTTATTCAAATTCTCTGGAGGTGAGGTGAATTGAATTCGTTACTCGGAAACGGGCGAGCTCCGAGTGCGCCGCATGTAGCTGTTGGCGGCGATGCAATAAATTTTATGCGCCCAATCCCGTGTCACTTAAACTCGATTCGATGCACCGGGGATGGCTCACTCCTGTGCTGGTTGGTGGGTAGTTCTTTTTTTAAACTTGGATAGGTTTATGCGACGGTTGGAAGACTAGCAGTGGACGTGCAGCGATATGAATGATTAAATCTGGAGGCTTACATCGGAGACTATAATCTATATGAAAAAAATTTAATTTGATCATTAAAAAAATACACCTAGGACATTGTGACGATGGATTTTACTCATTTGAGAATAACCTTAATTCATATTTATTTAAATGACCTAATCAACAGAAAACACGTACCGATAAAACACTACCTACTTAGTTCACATTACAGAATTTATGCATAATAAAGAATTATTTTTTTCACATTATTGCAATTTAATAAGTAGGTTTTTAATTGTCCTTTCTTTTTTGTCAAAATATGTTGGCAGAAGTCGGGATTTACCGCTCGGATTGTGATCGTTTCCCAACGTTTACCTATACACAATATGTTGAAAATACCTCTTTAAAATTTTTGTCAGTTTTACCACTTTAACAAAACATTATTTTATGACACAAAATAAATTAAATAGTCATTTTTGACATACAAAATATAAAAACCGTATTAAAAAATATATAGGTAAATGTTCCGAATATAAATTAAAATCCCTCTTCAACTCTCTGCGAAACTTTACAATTTATGAGAATAACAATGTCGAGTTGGGAATGTACCGAGCCCGAGACAGACTTAGAAGCACTCCGCACACTCTTGAATCGATAAATAGAGTTATTCCAATAGGGAGCTCCTGATAAACGGCTTACGCCACTTGGGAATAAACAATTTGCTCGTGTTTTGTTTATTTGCTTGTAATCTCCCGATTCGTTTCCCCGAAATTGGTGAAGAGTTTAGAAACTTGCCAATCTTGTTGCGGAATACTTCACTATTCCTTAAGGAACAATAAATTGCAAAACTTACGGATGGATTAAGTAATTAAGACTTGCTCGCTAACTAAGTCTCAAAGGGATGTCTAGTGAAGTTTTAACCGAACACTCTCTTCTACATAACAGTCGTCGTTAAGTAGGCCTAGATTCTTAACAATTTATATCCGAGATGAAACCAACTTTTTGCCTCTGGCGGCAGAAGTTTCCAGTCTTAATTCTCCACTCGGTCGCATGATAAATGGGAGAGAGAACCCCTACAATTTGTAAGGACTGTTTGAATTTCCATCATTCAATTGTTGGGCGGGGCTTTGTTTTCGGTGATTGCCTTTTGGAAACATTGACTTGGCGAATATTCGCTTCGGACCCTGGTCAGAGTCTCGAGTGGCGTATCGATACGGCGAGCACACGTCGCACCCGGCCGGCCGGAAGCCTTCTGAGGTAAACGCTCGGATTACCTTTCAATCATTATGCAATATCTTGTTAATATAAGCCGTTCGAAACCTAAAGGCATCTGTAATGTAATATAGGAACTTGTGACTGGTTAGCTGGAGAAACAATGAGTTCTACAAACCGAATTAGAGGTTAAATTTTTCGATTACAGCCATTGTTATATGAAACGTATTGGAACGTCTGCAGTTCAGTGCAAACCTCATTTATGAGATGTCGCAATACAAGCAAAACTGTTATCGCAGCCCACAATCGTGACACAAAAAGAAAAATGGAACTTACACGATATTGCAGCGTTCACCTCAACGATTTCGCTTTATATCTCGGTCGAACGTTCAGAACACTGCAGATGTGCCAGTCATTCCGTACAAATGCTACACAATATCCACTCGCCTACTCGATTCAACTTGAGCCACATAAAGGCGGGGCGACGACAAAGCCCGTATTTGGGAAAGAGATGAGTTCAAAATCAAAGAAATTAAATTTTGTATCCGAGACGCAGTTCGGCCGGCTCCGGCGTGGCGGCGGCGCTTCGTACCAGACAATGCCCGCTGAATAGCTCATATTTCATTCGAATAACAATGACCGGTCTTTTGCTTTATCCAATATTCAATACTGGGTCGAAGAATAACAGAATGTTTTGGCTTTGTGAATCGACAGAATGAAGCTCGGATTGTGACGCGTGCGGAATACTAACTAATCCGGCATCGCGAGCAGCGAGACGAGCTGTCGCTCAGCCGGCGGGGGGCGGAGGCCCGTGTCGCAAATGTTTCCACGTCTTATTGTTTGCCGAATTACACGGGAAACCTTTCGGGCTGCTCTCATTAATATTCTCTAATTTACGACGCTCAAACAAAGAAGTGCTTACGTCGCAACCCACCGGCGGGCCGTCGTTATCCATTCGTCACTTGACTACACGGGTCCGGTCGTCAGATTGCAAATTAAATTAGGACGTCCGACCGATCCTGTTTACGGACCTACCCTCGAATGTGCAAGTTTTAAAAGGATGCTTAATTCATGAACCTCTCCCAAGTTTGACCATTCAATTTACATTTTCAAAGTGATGCTTGGCGCTGCACCGATTTGCATTTCCTGTGCGCACGTGTCGCTCCCTACGGCGCCTACAAATTATGCGACTTTTTGTCGCAGATTGAGTCGTAGCAACGATGAAATGTAATTTATAGTTGTAGACGATCTATCGGTGTTTACAGACGGCGGCGTCCATAGCCCCTCGTAAATCGTTTAAAGGTTGGGCGTTCTCCATCCTCAAGATGAATGCCCTTGTCAGACTGATATATTTACTGTCCGCCACATGGTCTCCCACTCCCGGCGCCCGACCCACTCTTTAACATATATCTGCAGTTGCTTTAATAAATAGGCTTCATGAATAATAAACGCTGAACATTTGGCGAAGTATGCGCCAAGTAATATCCCGAGAAATGTTCGCAGATATACGAGTGACTTACCTCCCGACCTGCAGCAGATAAAAACACCGTGACTAATATTTCAAAGTGGAGCATTTACCTGTTAGCATAAAAAATTATGCATGCAACCGGAAATTGAAAATAAACCTGCTGGTTACATCTTGTCATAACTCACAATCAAGAGATATTTAAACCTAATTTTCCGTGTTTACTTTCGCGAAGACGGCATTTCCATTAGAGTAGGTAGCAGAGTAAACAGCGTTATTCTGCACAAGTGGGGTCGGAATCCTTTTATGTTGTACGTGAACATCAAAACGAATAGAGCGTAAACGAATAAGTAATAGCCTGTATGTGTTGTCGGGGTAATCCTCCACGCACCAACGTAACATACGTAAAGTGCGGTGTGGCATATTACCCATTTTTCATCTAAATCGTGTGACTTTTGCCCGTTCGCTCGTGTAATGTAGCGCACTTTATCGTCAGTAATCCGCCGCAACGGCTCTTCGCTCGAGTGTATTTTTTTTTGGAAAGCGCTCCAGAATAGCTCTTGAACTATTTTGTTTCCATGTGAAAATGCAATAAAGGTAATAGTGCGGGCGGAATGGCCTTACAACCACTTTATTTGAGGTGGCGCGTGATTATAATGCACTCGGTAAGGGGCATGCGAGGGGTACGGGTTGTCGTTGGCCATTTTTATTATACATTCGATATGCGGCCTTCGGTTCATTTGAAGCATCTCTTTGAAGTGCCAACCCGTCATCGATAGACCTGCCTTTGCGGCAAAGAAAACAGCAGTGAAATCGAAAGGACCCTTTTCCGGTATAAGCCATCAACTTTTTTCACCTTGAACCGGGGTACCTTCCCACGAAAACCTTTTTTAACACACGTGTTTCGAATTACATCACGATTACGTGATACATTTTGAAATTGTTTCGCGAGGAATCGTGTTTCTTTCTCCGTATTTGGAAGACGCTTAAAAGTTCACTTCACTGAACAACAAAAGGTTTCAAAGAATTCCTCTAAAATCAATAGCCACATTGTTGTGGACGTTGATATTTTATTGTGTCAACAAATAAAGCGAAACAGAGGATTTGTTATACGAACCGCTATCAAACAATGAATTGCAATATTAATAGATGAGATCACTTATTCGTAACCCTATTTCTTGTTCCTTTGTTATTTATCCTAACCCAGCTTCTAATTTGTGTCCAGTCGCAACTTTTACACATTTTTGGATATAAGCCAAGACGAATATTAGGACTATTGTTGGCTCTAGTTCTTAGATTGTACGTAACTCTCATTTTTCGGGAAAATAAATCGTACCCCGTGACCTTTGGAACTAATCTGATTCGGCAGAGCCAGCTGACATATTATTATAGTAAAATTGTGTCTGACAGCCGTTGTACTGGGAGAGTGAATGTCTAGGATATATACTTCCATACAAAATAAGGCATTTCGAAAGTATTTGTCTAGTGCAGGCCTCCTCGGCCGTGCCCATTTTCGCAACTGGCATTTCCTTAATTAATATTATGTCGGGCCCAAATGCCGCCTTTATAATTATACAAATTTTTGCTTTAATCATAACGTACCTATACTTCTGATTGCATTCCTGAAAGCTTCAATTACTGTACAGGTTTTGATAAGGGTCACCAATTAATAAGTGCTACTGTTTTCAATAGCGAAAAGAATAAGAAATAGAAGAGATAATTAATGTAGTTTGAACCCTTTCTTACTTTCATGGTGATATTCCACGATTATTGAAAGCGAGGGCTGTCTAGACCATTGTTATTTAAAAATATTGTGTTCGTCTTACGTTCCCGATTTATAAGTAAACTCCTCCCACCAAGTAGAGAGGTCTGGCTGCCTCCCTACTTATTCTACTATTTTTATCCCACAACGCCTCCGCTTGGTGCTTGGTGAAATTATCTGATCCTCCAGAGCATGGCAAGAACCTGGCCCTTTGTAATTCAAATATACAGCTTAAAAAATAAATAACTCCGTCCGGAACACGAGGCAGGATATTTTTTCTCCTTTTGAGCTTGGCTGGGAGTGTTACCAGAACAAATAAAGAAGGCCTTGTGTCTCTCGTAATGAAATGAATACTTATTAAATTTGATTTGTGAACGTTAATATTTGCTACCTAATTTTGTCACTGAGCATTTTGTATTATAAAAGCAGCAGTTAATCAAAAACAGCAGTTAGTTACCAAGAGTCGTCTAAGCCAAGCGAAATCGATCACGTCATTATTTTTAAATACTGCATCTTAATATAGACTGCGCACAGGATTATTAAGCTTGCGACAGAAAAAGGAACTAAATTTGACAAACAGCCAACAGGAACAACACCTCGACAACTCCCAACAAAAACATTGACAGGGACGAAATAACATAAGAGCAGACTTGGGTATCTTGCGTGGCTCTACCTTCATCCATGAATGATTCATTATTTATCGATGCAACTCACGTTCAGTGCCAATACTTATCTACAACACCACTGAAACCTAATCTGCTTCCTTCCCTTTCTTACAAGAATATCATTTTGATTTTCCGCCGCAGTCACTCATAAGATAAATAGGTACGGAGCGTAAGGGACAGCAGCATAAGCACAATGCCCGACGACGCGTCAACCCTTGTCATGCCGTCACATATATGTCGGACTTAATTTTAACTTGCGCCTTAGAAAGCCGCCAACACATTCTACCCTACCCTGGAAAACGGCTTATATTGTTTGTCTATGGGGAATCTGATCTGGGTAAGGAATTGAGCAAAGATACTTTACGAGTGACTCGTTTGACTTATCGCGTCTTCGGAATCGGATTAGAAAATTTTGAAACGAGAAATAGGATAATGTTAAACAATAGCCGTTAAGATATTTTTTTATTTGTCAACTATTCTACTACGTACCCTTCCCTTGTGCTCTAAAACCTCGCTTCTTGTCAAATTTCAAGATTCTGATTACTTATTAGTATTGTGATTTTGACATCACAATACTCGTAATATCTACATTGAATGAGTTACATATCTAAATATAAATTCTACTTATATATATTTAAAACCTATGTAAATAAAACGATTTTTAACTTCAGAGTTCGGAACTCTAAAAACCCCTTCACTTCATTCCTATTGAATAGAATTTGCTTTTAGTGTACATTGTGCCAAATTTGTATACCGAAAGCGCAAGTTTAAATGAAATACCATCCGCATATCCTAACCGCATGTAGGTTTGGACCAAATACCGCTACAGTCTATACATCCACTCTATATGGACCTCATATTCTAGCCGAACAATATGAACGACGTCATAACTGCACAGCCCCCACATCACCGTCCTATAGATTTAATAACTGTCATCTTCACGGCCTTATATTCAGCATTTTTTATACAGCGAGCAACATCTGCGAACCCTCATTCCGACCAAGGCTGCAATGTTGCGGACAGGAATTTAGTCGTATGACGGCCTAATAAATTCTCATCTTCATACGATCCATAAAGATGTATGGATGTACCTACGTTAAGGACGGTCGACGGCCAAATACGACGCAATAAAGATACCATCAAGAATTAAGTCCTTTAGCTCAACTTCGACTTATGTGCATAAAATTGATCTTGTTTTTATAAATGTATTATACAAATATAATTTATGTATAATTAATACATAATTATATTATACTGCAAGTTACTAAATACAATATAATACAATATAATTTTTTATAATAATATATACTGAAATGCTGTGCCATATGACTAGAAGAGTTGTAATATAAGTGAAACAATATGCTAATTGCATTTGTATAATAAAATGGTCAGTGTGATTATTGGAACAACATAGTATATTTTAACTTAAGTAAGTACCTAAAGTGCTCACGGAAATCCAATCAGAGTTTCACTTGTAACGATATAAATAGAATACAGTTCCGTCGAATTTAATATCACCTATCTTTTAACTAAATTGCATACGGAATAGCGGTTGTACCGACCGACTGACTGACGGGTTCCCTGTACAATTTAAACTGGATGCACGGCCTTCGCCACAATGTGACTGACAGAACCACTTTGCCAAATATAGTTCTGTTCGGAGCGAAATCAAATTTAACTAATGTAGTGTTTTCAGAGATGGGCAATGGGTAATAATATAATGTCTGTAGGCAGCATGGACCACTTTCCATCGGGCAGCCCGCCTGCGTGTTTGACATAAATAATTTATAAAATCTACCAATAAGCAGCATGTACTCCAAGGTTCGAATAACTCTTGGTACCGTTTGGATTTGGCCTTTTTCTGCACTTCGGAGGATCGGTTAAGCCGTTTTTTCGCATTGCTATATGCTAACAGTTGTTAGAACTGGCTACCTTAGACGGCCCACACTGCCACTATAAGAGATATCTCACATATCCAGAGTACTACGTAGACCTATGTGGCATTATTCTCTGACGAGTACAGTACAATGCCACAAAGTTATCAGACCCAGTGGTCACAATTCGAAATGTAATATTTTTGTCACAATAGCGACACCCGTCAAGGGGTCATAAGTAGTTTGTTCACAGCTCACAGCATTCCCAAGAGGCTTGACGTCAGGCTGGGGAGGCCGGTCATAAGCTATGAAGCCACAACTTTTTTGCAATATGGCTCAAGGAAGCGTGAGAGTAGTGCCAACCACACCTAGTGGGATAAGGGCAGGAGAATATAATAATTAATTAATAAAATAATTTATTTAACAGATAATTATAAATCCATTCCATTATAATTATCATTCCAATAATGATAATTTTCCTTTTTATTATATTTGACGCATACAACGAACACTTGCGCATTAGAAATTAATTCCACACGGTCGGCAGTATCATAAGCGGGCACATCCTGCCATTATCAGCGCAATGCATGGCTATTTGGCTATTACCATTTACATGACCCAGCCAAAATCTAACTAAACACGTTACATTATTGCGGTATGCTAAACCTCTGCATTTGCATCAGATTTCCATCATAATGGCATACATCTCTGTCTGCTTACGGAACCGAGGGGACGTAGGAAAGCGCTCTTAAGACACGGAACACTCCAAGTGAACGTTTCTATGAAGCATTCCGGTGTTGGATTTATTTACTGTCTGGGTCGCTCGAGGATAATTATTTTAGAGGTGTGTGAGTAACATAATGTAATTATCCTTTTGAACTTAGCCTCAAATGCCTTACTACTGTCTAGATATTGCCAAAGCATTCAGTCGCGCAGAATTCCAAAAAGCATACTTATCTAAATACAAGAAAACATGCTAACTTTTAAATGAAACACTTTCAATTGATGCCAGGGTAAATTATATGGGCATTGTGTGAACAAAAAAGAATACTGTATGCTATGTATGTTAGGGTGTGTTTTTTCACATTTTCGACACTACTCAAAGAAATTCTAAAATAAAACGGCAGCCAGTTGTTCAGTTTTTGCTGTAGAAACCTTTTTGGCAAACGTGTTCTAGGATGTCATGTGTCTACGCGAAACGGATATCACTTTTACGCAAAAAAAATATGTCCAACAATAAAAAAGTTTACACGTACGAAGTCGTGGGCAAAAGCTGGTAATCACAATTTTAAATGTTGAAATTTGTTTTACCAAACTAAAACCCAAACCGATATCGGAAAATGTCTTCAAACCTACGCCATATTTGTCCGTAAAATCCGTGTAAGTAATTTGTTCCCATACGAACGCGCCGCGCCGATCGCGTGAGGTCCGGCAATCACTTACCAAAATTTAATATCTAATTCCTCCGTTATTACCCTCCATTATTACTTCATTATGGCTGCTCTCGTGATGTATTATAGCCCTCCCGATTGTTTCTAAGTCTGTAATTTCGACAACGTTTACTCTGCATTCAATGGTAATCAATCGTTGTTCTGAACAGCATTGACAATTGTTACAATTACCGTTTATCAATAAGTAAGCTTCCATCAGGTAATAGGACTCTGTCAAGCCCGAAGAGTCCGCCTGGGTCAGTACGGCTTTATCTAAAGCCGTCAAGCTCAATACTTGCATTGCCGTGTTCCGGTTTGAATGATAAGGTAGCCAGATAAAGCATTTAATCTTAGTCCTCACATGTTGACAACGCACCTGCGGTTCTGCATGAATTGTAAACGTTATGGGAGACAGTTACCGCTTACCAACAGTTGGGCTGTCTCGTTTGTATCTGAGTAGCATAAAAAACTTGTAAGGTTTGCCAGTGATTGAAGGGAGCTTTTAACCAGCTACATCACCTAATCGGCCGATACGTAACTTAATCAAATTCCCTGCCGTGATTGCGAGGGCGAACTATCGCCCGCGGACATCCCGCAAAAACTAGTATGGCCAATTAGATTGGGCCCCTCCGAGGAACCTTCTCGCAGCGATTTCGGTATTCTAATAACAAATTGTTGGGGTTATTCTTACTGGTCGAGGGCAGGGGTGGGCCGGCAATTTATTTTTCGGTCGCGATCCAATTATTTTTGGGCACGGTAGTGGGGTATAAATCTGGTAGCAGACCTCGGCCACACGCACCGCCGGAACCAGACACGGTGGAGCTCCCGCCCCCCGCTTGAGCGTACCATATCGAAAACAAATAGGAGTATTGGCTCACAACCCAGTGGATCTTATAATACTGGTTGTTGATACCTGGTAATAGTTAGAACCGGGTGACTAATGCGATAAGACAAGAGATTTATGTGGTTTCATGGGATAATTGACACTTCAAAACAAGCAAGTCGTGGTCCAAGCGCTTGAAGAGACTATAATAATGTTGCTAAAGTAGTTTACGTCGAATTAACTATTGTGGGCAGTATATTAATAAAGTTTGTTTATTTTCAGGTAAAGGAGAAATTAATGGCGTTTTCGACAAAACAGTAAGGAATATACGCAATAAATTTGAAGAGACTTAAATCCACTTTACTTGGTGCGACATTCTAATAGATAGGCATCCCACGCTTTTACACCCATTATTGATTATAGTTTATTATTCAATCTTAGTTTCAATAGTATTACTAACAATTTATGAGCTTTGTATACGTAGTATAAAACTTGTTAACTTATTGGCTGAAATAAACGTTATATTATTATTAAAATCATGGTTTACAATTACACTGCAATAGTAAGATATAACATATAAAAATATGTCATCATCATCATATCCTCATGCTGCTCCTGTCTTCTGCTGATCATAGGCCTCCGCCGACGTCTTCCACAACGACAGAAGCCGTCCTTGCATCCATCCCTACTTTCTCTCGTCCATCTCGTCCATATAAAAATATATATTCATTCCTAATATTTATATTCATAAAGGATAAAACCTTGTCATGTTTGTCTTTTCTGCCGAATTCCAAACTTTTTACTCTCAGAAGCGGCGTGAGTTTGAAGTTATTTGGACTTTATTCTTTGGAATTTTTATTCACATTGCGACTAGAAGCTCTATATTATTTTTCGCTTATATTGGAATAAATAAATAAGAAAGAAAAGATATTTATTACACATAGTACACCAAGACACAATAACAGTTACGTAATTGACAAAGGAACATTACAAATTAAAACATTAGAAAGAATAGGCTAAGTATACCTATTCTTAACTAGCCTTTTCCAGCGGCTTTCACCCGTGCACAGTTCCGATCTCTGAAAATATAAAACTTTCCAGCGGATATTTTCCAGGAATAGAAAATAAAATCGGTCCAGTAGTTTTGTTATTTACAAAACTACTACTTAAACTTTTCTCTTTATAATATTAGTATAGATTAGTATAATAGTATAGCTAAAACAACTGTACGAGCATGAAGCTTCCTAATGTTTAACGATTCTTAGTTTGAAAGACTTCGTTTCGTTAAAAGTTACATAAACATTAAAAAATTACGCAAGTTTAATTAAAATGTAACGTACATACCTACAACCACACCAAAATTTTCTAATGCAATATTACCCACCGCGTGAAAATTAATTACTTATTTGCCAGAACGCTTAGGTAAATTTTATCCATTTGACTTAATTACTGAGTAGGTAATGGAGTTTATTGGTCCATTATTAATCCGTAGGAGCCCACCGCCCGGTTCTCAGAAGGCCTGGTACGAACAGGCGATTATGACCTTTACTGCTTGCCTCTTTTCATGCGTTTTGATGCATGGTATTTGGTTTTAGCTTATACTTTACTAGCGACCCGCCTCGGCTTCGCACGGGTGTTTTTTCGGGGTTTGTCTGTTTTAATACGCATCTCTATATCTCTCTACAAAGTCGCTTCCAGCCGTCAGTCCCTATCTATCTATGTATGTACGCTTAGATCTTTTAAACTACTGCCAAAAGAAATTTCTTACTGATGGTGAAACCGTACAAAATCCGTTGCGTGATCTAGGAGGAGTTACCGGATATGTACTTAGACAGACCGACCCGGAATACCGTAGGCGAAATGTGGTTGACTAAGGTCTTCCGCTGAACAGTTGGGATAATAATGATTTTAAGGCCAATAATACAACTTTATATCAGATGAGTTGTTTGAAGTTTTGTCGTAAATAACATAAACTGTTGATAAAAGCGATTGTTAGCTTAAAGTTTTGTCCTAACACAACGATCTAGATGTAAAGATAGACGCCCTAACATATTTCCGCGCCGCACCGCCCACAATTTCTATTTCCCAAGAAGCCGTCGAAACCTCAGCCGAGTCGGTGGCGACCCACGCGAGCAATAGCGATACGCATCAGTCAATGACCGACGAAAGTCATTAATCGTAGACGGCTACTTATTACGGCGTAGCACGGCACTAATTACGTATTATTCGCAGTTTCCTACAAAAACCTCCCCTTTAACTGGCCATAACGCCGCCACTAAAAGAAAGGGCCCACACAATGGGTAATCCACAACACGTCTATTGCAGATTGTGTGGGCTCGCTGAGTGTAGTTTCGGTGGATACCATTGTAAATATTGGGCGTTGAGCGCGATTCGCGCTTCTGGTGTAGGTGTTTGTGCCACAAATTGTGGTATTTGTATTCTATAATTAACAACAGAGTAGTGGTAGAGCTTTTACAGCAGTTTCAACCATTTTGTGTCTCTCTGAAGCTTTTGTCCAGAATAAAAAGTGTCATGTTCGAAGCTGTTTGCCAAATTTTATAAGGTAATTGAAAAAGAAGTAAACTCAATAACAATTTTTGTTTTCCATGCAAGTTCCGACTATAACGTACGTTTACGTTACGTAATATACTTCATGGACGTTTCACTGACATATATGTCAGTATACCGTATGACGGTATATACCTGGAATACTTAGCTTATAAGTGATCGATTTGATCGAAATCTGTTCGAATAAAGTCGCTATCCAAAGCTGCAACATGCGACCAATATTAGAAGCTCTTTTCAGTACTAAGCCTAGTACCCGAACAGTTGAATACCACTCTCAGGCAATAAGGTCGCAATTTGTGTGTCTTAAATGTTTACCGGATTAAAATGCAGTCAGGGGCCGGTGCCAGACCGTTTTTGGGCGACCCCGCAGGCTGCGGCCGGGACGGCTACAACTTTTATGAGCCAGTCACTGTACAGCGCCCTATTTCACTCTTTTCTCTCCTCTTTTTCACGATGGCCAACGGTCGAAATCGCATTTTTGACCAGCATTTTGCCGCGCCCGCCCGAACGCTTTTAGCGAATGAAGATTTCACACCCCCCATTCCGAGCTGGTAAGCTCGCTTTTTCAAAAGCTTTGTGAAGTAAACAGATTCGGGATAACGTTTGTGAGTTTCGATTCGATGTTGGATTTCGACCGCAATACCTGTAGGTGTAGGTACCAATAGTCTTTTTGTCGTTCAACGCTGAGCATAAACGGCATCGAAGTTGTCGATATCGATTTCTGAATCATTTTTTTCGCAATAAGTATCATAATAGTTTCTGTCACTAATACATTTTTTTTAATCACATCACATGATTCATTTTAATCCATTTCTTTGTTAAACTGAATAGATGTTAAATAGTAGTTTATGCAATTGTCATATAAAAGGGGGTATTAAAACATGAGTGTCTGTTTATCATACGAGGCGTAGCCGAGTATGATAATTGTTTGACACGAGTGTTTTAATACCTAATTATATGCAGTTGCATATAATTAGGTATCACTACTTTCACATTTATCTATTTATTTATTTCAAACAAGAAAAAACATTCACAAACACAAATTACAACAATTAGAAAAAATATTCTGTTTAGCGGGAAAATAATTCTAAATGTGCACAATCACAACCACAGACTATGAACTGATCACAAATATAAACAGGAATTTTGAATTTGTTGAAGACATTTAGGTATTCAGCCTACATTTAGCCGGCGCCCGACAAAAATTTAAAAAAGAAAAGTGTTGCATAATGATTAAAAAGTTATATTTCGATACAGCTGTAATGAAAATAGTATGGGAAATGCTGTATCGAAAAGTAATTTTTTAAAATTTTATAGACTGGAGTGAAAAAAGTGTATCCTTAAACAACTGTTTTCGAATATGTAATTGGAACATTACGCTATGAGTGTAGATAAAATAATACATACGTTCTAAGAATGGAGTTTTAAAATAATATAACGCATTCTATGTAGACATTGTAGACTCCGTTTAAGAAGTCGAACGACTTCAAATCAACAAGTTAGCAACGTGATTTTTAATAATGAAGACCATATTTTCCATCCATCTTTTAACTATCTTGAAGTATATAGACGGACGTCTTCAATATTCAATCTGTTTTGCTATCTTATAATTTCCCAAGTCTTTTTAGACAGAGTCTAGAGAACTAATGTATATGCTCGTATAATTACTTATACCTATTACATAACACTGCTAACTGCTGCATTAAAGTGCCATATCCCCATTTTAAAATGGATTCTAAATTGAAATCTATTTCTGGCTTAGCTTTGAATAAATTCGCTCTTAATGCTGTGTCTTAACTCTTTCTTTATTTTGCCTCCCGACGGGATTCGCTTTGCAACTGGAGGATTATTTAATTACTGAGCTCAGCAGCTCCCTGCGGCCTCTCTTTCTTTATATTTCCTCTCATTAATAATTTCGACAGCGATAATCTTACCGTTACTAAAATCGTATTTTGGTGGTAAATTGGGATAAACACATCAGAAACTACGTGGTATTTATATGAGCTAGTAAAATGTTGCTCCCTTGTTATGCATTCAGTTATTGCGCAGTCACCAGTCTATATCCCCCGGCTTTTGTCAGTGCACGGAATACGGCACCAAAATATTTACGAAGTGAGGATATGCGCATTACGATAAGATTCTGGAGTGATTCACGACTTCTCGTCCGCCTTTTAGGGGATATATTATTTTTCTTTTGATGTAAAAAAGGACCTTTGTAAGCTTAACTGGAAACCCTTGTTCTAGTCAGCCTTTGTGGAAATCAAAGAAGCCACGCTTCGTTATGGCTATATAATTTAAAAGCGGAAAATATTTAACGGAAAAATAATACATTTCAGATGCTACGGCCGAATTAATGGATTTACATTTTTACTAGATAAAACGATGTTTATGGAGGTCGGGATGAAGTACGGGGAAAATAAAACACAAAACAGTTATAATTGGTACTCGCAAAGGCCGACGAATGTTTTATAATAGGGAAAGAGAATAAAACGGGTCGCGAGGGCGCCGAACAATGAAAATGGTTGTTAAAATTGTAGAGAGTATTTCTAACTTGCATTGGGCTGGAATGCAAATAGTGACACAAAGCCAACTTTACAATGAATGCTCCCATTTCCACCTGTTCCAATTTAACGCACAATAAAAGTGTGGGAATCCGTTGTTTTGAGATGCGGCGGGAGATGCGGCGCATTGTGCATCGAAGGCACGCCGCATTGTGCCCGTGCGCCGGCTATGAAAGCGCCCGCCGTCACAATGCACTGGAAATCTTATCTCAGCAGTTTTATACTTCCAGGCCGATTTAATCGAGCCAGCGATGCTGTAGCCGCGTTTTAATTAAACCTCTCATAATCTCATGCGGCGTACTGGCGAAATACAAAACGGCTGAACCAAGAATACCTCGTCGTCAATAACGAAAGATGCCGATCGAGTTGCAGCTCCAGCAACTTCGTTCATTAGTAACTTCTTGATAGATGTTAGTAAAGTTCTTAACGATCATAATGAAACTGCAGTGTTAAGTATACTGCCCGTGATGAACATTGCGGTTAATGACAATAAAAGTAATGAGAAATTGTCGGCAAATACGTTTACTGTGATGAAAAATATGGCGTTGAAGGTGTAACAAATCACGATAATGTTACTCCATAAAATAAATCATAGGGAAAAGTAATTAAGACAGAACGGGGGATGGGCGATTTATTTTTTACTGCCATATTAAAGGAAAGGACGAGCAAGCTATTGCGTTGTACCTTTTTTATTCAAACATTCTTATAACAGATTCATCTCGTCTGTTGTATTAATTCCCTGGGGTATTCTGAACCTCATCTTGGCCTTTCCTTGCTCGGAATTGATTCATCTCGAATATACAGAGGAAATATTGTTTGTCTTGTACAATCTCGGCTTTGTTATTCTTCTTTTTCTTACAAATTAACTTTCGCGCGTGTTTAATAATATGCTTTACGTCATCAACTTGTAATACGTAATTAATTTTTTCGTTTCTATTTATGTAAAACGTAAAGGTGATTGTCTGTATATCATAGCACAGCCCAAACCATCAAACGTAATTTAATAAAAGTGGAATAAAAGTGTTTTACTTTCATCATCATCATCATCTCAGCCCGTAACAGTCCACTGCAGGACTTTGGGCCTCTCCCACAAAAGGGGAGGTTATTGCCATAATCTCCACGCTTGGCAAGCGGGTTGGAGATCGCAGTGTTTAAATATAATAATGGAAAATGCTGCTGCCCATTTTCCAGACTACGGAGACTCTTGATCTTTTGCCTCGAAAACATAAGTCGCCTTGTACGACACCCATGAATGTAAGGGGTTGGTGCTATTCTACTCTGCCGGACACCACACGGCCATGCCGGACACCACACGGCCAATGTTTTACTTTACTTCTATTTAATTAGTGGTTTGCAACTTCGACGACGACGCAGCAAAACTAAAATATTGTATTAAAATTAATGTAAAAATTCATTAACATCCCGGAAATATTCTAACCTATTACTTCCGTTTTCCGTAACACAACGTTTGTACTAAATTTAGTAGTTGCTTAACACTTACCTGTCTTATTTTCAGCGTTATAAACTTGACGTTCTTTACTTAAGGTATCATGTTCGGGACGTTGATGTTGGGTTGGCAGACGGTTGTCATAACACCCTACTCGGAAGAGAATCGACCCATTTCGGGCAAATGCTCGCAGGCCCGGTTTGCCCGCGGCGCCTCGACAGTGATGAGGGGTGTCAATTCCAGAGCAATGAGCCTTCAACTATCGCACAGAGGAGTTTCGTGAGTAGCGCCGCTGAATTCGAGAATTTTAGCTGGGAAAAAATGTTTTTAGACTCTAAGACACAGACAGGAGTTGGTGTTTTCATATGTTAGTCAGAAATGTGTTGAATGGATTGGTTGCGATGAAAATTTTAAATCATTCAAACCACCATTGGATTCGCATCTAGGTCGTTCCTGATTTGGAGTAACGTAAACTTTACTGTAATGCCACTGAAGTTGTTTCTTGAAGAATTGTAGATGCAATACAGTCTATTTCTCTTTAGTTTAGGTACCTGTTCCGATTCCGGCAAAGTAGACATTTGAATTTCTGCTACTTGACTAGTGGTGCTATAAAATTCATGTCTAAATCAATTCAGCTGTATAAGCGATAAAATAGCTAGAGCACCTCAGGGAGGATTAAGAAATTCAACGTTAACGAAAAACGCAGCAATTACCGATTCGTGCCCGAGAGTAAACTTTGTTTTACCGGAGAGGAATTAATATTCATTAAAAAATCTTTCTCGGCATCATTCTGTTGAAACTTTGTAATCAGCCCATGGCGGGCCGGCGGGGAGGTGCGGGGTGCGGGCTGTGTCAGCGAACTTCAGAGTTTAGTGACTTAGCAAATGGATTTTTCCTGCTGTGGTAATTTGAATCGGCGGAGTACATTCCTACGTCTCCCCCGCTCTTCACTTCGCTCCCACTTTGCTCATTTGATGGGTGTTTATTCTGCGAAGCCTGCAGATACATACTTACCTAGGTAGGTACCTACACCTAATGTTAGAACGCAAAGAGGCACAGCGCGTAATATTTTAGCGAACTAAAAGCAAACCGTGTCGGGTTGGCCGTAATTTGAAAGTTTCGGAGCGGGGCCGATCATTTGTCGGGAGATTCCGGGATGCGGCCTGACCCGCTCCCGCGCCGCCCGGCCCCCGCGCGGATTATTTCCCAAGCGAACCCAACGCTATGGCCCTCCATAGAGATTTTCCTTATGAACTCTTCCTGTTTCCTATTCTTGTGAAATCCTTGAGAGTACCTATGGCTTGTCAATAATTTTTGTATTATGTGAGTGGACGGTAATAGCGCAGTGTTTCTTTCATAGCAGTCTCGTTATATTAGTAATCTCAAAAAAAAAAGATTTCTCAAGGAAAGCGTGTCGTGGAACTTCAAGGCTAGAGTAAATACGCTGTTTCTGGACAGGCATTTCCATCTTCGGTGTCATCGTCACTTACCACCAGATGGCATGTCAGTAAATGCCTGCCTGGTACATAAAACGACATTACTTAGTCTCGTAGCAGTAATTTGCATAAATTAAGTGAACCCCAGAACTGTGTCACAGTACGAACCATTTATAAGGCAATAAAACGCCCCAACCTACTCGTAGATATAGGTAAAACGTCGTCAACATCAGTTTGCGACCGTTTCCGTCATAGCAGTAGCGGCCGGGGGACCCAAAACAAGTTTTTATATTATAAACGCTGAAGGGTTGAAACATCGCCGGTCGGATTCACAAACAGTATATAAAGATCCGGCGATCTCACGGTTTTTCTGAATTAAGCCGTGAAGGGACACGGACGGACCCTTCGGGGCGGAATTTGCCTGCGAGCCGCCCCGCCGTCTGTCAACACCGGAATGCTCAGGGAATTTGGCAGCTCGATTGTACCACTGTTATTTTTCCCGTGTCCCATTCGCTTTTTAACACCTACAGTTACGTCGTAATGCTAATGGAATGCGAGTGCTTGGAGGATTATGGGCAGAGTTGTATTTATCGAGGTTTGTTCTGCTTACGTGTGTAACTACACTGACTTGCAAAAATAACTAAATCACTTACGATGTTCCCTAAACAACATGAATTAGTTATATGAAGTGTAAGGAATATTGAGGTGTACTTCATCAAAGTAAAAAGGGTTTAATGTGTAAAATACAACTTATTTTCATAAAAGTACTTTTTGTTCCATGAAGCTATTTAAACTAGTGTATGAAATATCGTCGTTTATGTGACTGTCGTAATTACTTTTCGTCAGTGTATAAGCTTTCTTACGAGTGTCTAATTCGTCTTACACATGTACAGTTTTAAGTGAAAAACCCTCTACAAACGTGAAGGATGCACAAATCCAACAGCGGAATGTTACGAGCTAATAATTACAGTATATAATAATCTATAATTAGAGCGTCGGTGGCCGAGCGGTTGCAGTATCCGACTCGTGAGCCAGGGGTCCCGGGTTCGAATCCCGCTCCGGCCATGTACCAATGACTGTTTTCTGAGTTATGTACATTAGTTGAATACTAACCGATGCTCTTACGGTGAGGGAAAACATCGTGATGAAACCTGCACATTCAGGCGACTGGATGTGTAACCATGATCCAATCTGGTCAGGTTCCCCTGGTAGCAGGGTCATGGAGGTCAGATGGCAGTCGCTCCACTGTAATTACCTGACCTGCCAAATCCTGGATCATGGTCAAGGCGGACCCCGGGCCCTTGTTCTCGAGAGCACAACCGGGACATTAACGCCAAGATGATTATTTTTTTTATTATAATAATCTATAATTATTATTATACTAATGTTTAGTAAGAGTACCCAGTGATATATCAGCTATCCGCACGATCCGTTTTGACTCACTCGCTTTTCCTGTTGCGAATGGCGAAGGAATGGAACACGTTGCCTCCTAATAGTTATCTGTGACATTATTAATAATGTATTTATGGGACCTATGTACCTGAAATAAATGACATTTAATTTTTAATTTAATTTAATAGTATAACTGCATAACAGTATTAACTGGACTCCTTCAAGATCTGAGTTAATAGGCTGTTTCTCGATAGACATGCTCCATCTTACCATCAGTGAGGTGCCTGCCTAAAAAATGTGACCATCACACAAACATAGAGCTGTCAAAAGCACTCAGTTCTATTTTTTATTATTTATTTTAATTTTCTATGTCATTTCTTTCACTTATTTTCTGAAAAGGTTTATCTACCTACATAAATAGATTCCCATAATCATATCGTCCTGGATCGGACAGGGTATATTGTTACATATTGTAATTAACTACATATATTACGCAATACAATGTTGATGCTCCTCGCTAATTGGTGTTGATTTACGCGAGGACCATAAACCTGACAATCTATATCGGAAATTAGCGAAACGCCCATTAATAACATATAGTATTATAAATAGTTGAGTGTATATTTATTGTTTATTGCTATTGCCATTAATAATACACGATAATTGAATATTGATACTATCAGAACTAACTGACAGAAAAAGTCGGATAACCCCCGACCTACTTAATCTACAGGTACTCAAATATTATGTTCTAAACAAAGCTCAGAACCATCTGAAACAATCAATTCAGAAACTGTCTTTAAAACATAGGAAATCCACATTCAAATCGGACTATCCATTCGGGAGCTACGATGCTACAGAGAGACACACAGGTACACAGACACGAATACACACGTCAAACTTATAAAACCACTCTTTTTTCGTCTGGGATAAAAGGTAAATTAATTAAGGTTACTAATTCTTTTAACCGCTTTTTTGCTTTCTATCTTACCATTGTAGATTCTGAAGTTATTTTATATTTTAAACTTTTTAATGTTGCTTTTATGTATTTTGATTATGGAATGTGAACTTCATTGATTCCGACTCTTACATCGTCTATCTATTAAAGATTTTCATTTTATACATTTTTATGTTATGGATTTCGAACGTATATGTTTTGATTTTACTTATTTTTAAAAGTATGTAGAGAGTCGAGAATTCAACACGGTTTTTTTTTATTTTCGAAAACGATGGGAAAGCGCAAAGTTGTTAATATTATTGGTAATGGCTGTTCACCTAGAAGGCACTGCTATAGGGGACTAATGCCACGTCGGCTTTGCAATTTCTAAGCGAATGCAAGTACTAAAGTTGAATTATCCGAAGCATCTATTTACAATTGAAAGCTAGTTGTATCATCAAAATCAGTTTCGTATTTACGTACATATTTACGTATACGTGTCAACCAGTTGGGGGTTATATTTGGTGTATTTTCGCAATTATCTTCCGCTATAGGTATACATGTACAAATTATCCCCTTTAAAACTTCAAACGAAAGAAAAAGAATCCGTCCGCATTGTCTGTTTCGGCTGAACTCCGTCAGGTCAAAGTATGAGAATGGAATAGGCGTTCCGGAGTCAAAGTTACGCAAGATGTTCCACCATTACGCACTGCTCACTGGATGCATTCCAACTATGCCATTGTGGGGAATCCCGTAGAGAAGTTGGGTAGGAAATAATTGGCACTAAGCGAAATTAATTACGATTTTTACGCAACTCTTCAGCGATGTGGCTTACTGACCGTTGGCACTGTAACATATATAATTCTGTAGGTATGTTCGTTGTGTGGATCATCATAATTGAATAACGATTATCCAATATAACATGTATAAATCCCTGGTCTTCCCGCCGTCTGAATCTATGTGCGCTTAGATCTTTAAAAGTAAGTAACGGATTTTAAAGCAGTTTTTTAAATCATGAACTACCCTAACGAAGATAGTTTTAACGGCTTCTCCTTAGCTTTCCTCATCTATAATTGAGTATATTTTTAATTTAGGAGATCGTTTTTTCTATGTAAAACAAAAGCCGATTAAACAAATACCCACCTACGTTTTAGCATTTAGGTACGCATTCCGCGTACCAAATGCGTGATACAAAAATCAACCTTATTCTCTGAGCAACACATCTGACTTTGATCTGTCGTTGCAAACATTTTCATTTCGATCCTACCTCGCTTCCCTTTGATATTGCACGCGATCCAATAGAAATATCAACACGGCTTTTAGAAACGTTCACGGCTATTGAGTCCGGCGCTATACATATAGGCACGGGGTCTTGCAAAAACACTATCTAAATAGCATACAATAAAGTCGTTATTCGTGTGTGTCTAAACTATACAACGAATTTCGATGTTATTTTTAGTATTTTTACCAATGGATGCAGGGAGTGGTTCACAAGAAAATTTTGGGTAACTGCATAATTATAGCTTTACGAGACGAAGGAATTCTTTTTATACAGTTAAATAATTTTTTGAGGCCTGTTTAGACTTTATTTTGTAAGTAAGTGCCTAAAATTTATTTTGTTTAGACATTCAATACTATATTTACATGTCGCTTCCTATATTATTATGGCTAAATATGTGAATCACTGTTATACTAAATAAAACCTGTAATTTAGTACTGTGTTTAACGCAAATAAAGAATTGAAATTTTAATTTTTACATTTGTTTACATTGATGGAAAATTGGTATGAGATACACCATATGACATAACTATACAATTCGTTAACGTTAGTGTGGGTATATATGCAGTCTGAGATCGTTGGCTGGCTGGGTGATTCCAGTCCACACATTCCAGAGGCTCAGTCTCGTTTGGATTATTGAAAATGTTCCCTATCGGGCGTTACAAGGGGAACAAAGATGATTTATTTGTAACATTTATCAGAATTATACGTGTTCGCCGCTTGTTAGCAGCGTCTTTGCGTGAACGCAATCTGTAATTTGTGCCACACATGGGTACAATGTTCTCTGGAGATAATATTGAAAGTGGTTCCTAGAAATACTTGTAGGTACTAGAAAGACGCCCGAGTAACCTAAGTATGAAGATAATATCACTAAGAATAATCTTAAAGTAAACAATATATCTTTCAAACAAAATTACAACAAACGACTCACTGAATTTGCAAAATTATTCATTAAAGAAAGAAAGAAAAAAAAGAGAAATATTTGAATGACTGAATTTATTTATGCATTTCTTAATTCATTCAAAGTAATATTTATTTATAATCACACTTTGTACATGAACTCTCACACGTATCCATAATTAATTCTAACAATTACTGTCCTTTTAGGAGATGTAGGTACGAAAAGAGTTCTGGATATATGCGAGGCTAGGGAGTTGTGTTAATAATCAGTCACAGACGCAGTCACACATCTCCATGCACTATTTTTGTTTACCTTTTGTGTAACTTTCTTTGAAAGATAGTTTACTACAAATGCAAAGGAACTGACCAACAATCAGGCTTAACTCTTAACTTCAAAACAATTATTCTGGGCATAATCAGACACCTCTTTTACTATCAGAACAGAATATTAATACTGACATAACTATCTTCAGAGTGCAGTAAGCGCATTTTACGACAAGAACTGTTTTCCTTTAAATTCGTATTTGTACAAATTGATTTAAACATCGGTACACTGTTTGCTAGGACAGGCATTTGGAACTCGCGAATAATTTTCAGGGTATATTTCCTGATTTCCGCGTATTCATTTTTAATGCTACGTTATTGCAACTTTAATCTTTTTTATCCTTTTTAATATCTCTGACGATTTAAGTGTTTGAAATAAGTATTTATTTAGGTATCTTCGAATTCTTTGTTCGCTAGATGTAGTGCTAGTGATTTGTATATGGCGATGGCTGAGTGTCAAATATACACCAACAAATTATACACCTAATCACTGTGTATTATGTGTGAAATCTGCATTAAAATCCGTTTACTTGTTTTTGAGTGTATCCCGCACAGACAGCAGACAGACGCGGTGTGGGACTTTGTTTTACTATATGTAGTGACGTAATGCTTTGAAGGGGATTATGTTCATGACATTTCGCTCGGTTCTAACATTAAATTTCAATGATAATGTAAATTCCTTTCACCCCGAAATAATGTCGCTTCAATTAGGCGCCCTTTATTGGAATTGAAATCCAGAGACAATTATTTTACTTGTGCCATGAAAAATATGGGTCTTACAATAGTTGGAAAATCTTAAGGATTATATTTTCTTTTCTTCTCAACAAATTGCGTTGAATAATGAATAGTTACGAGAATTATGTAGTGACCTATTAGATTTCTTACGGGAATGGCTAGATTAATTTTAGAGAGAAGATGGGGACAATTTTTTTAATACGTTATATATCTGCTATATCGCAACGATTCTCAAGCGGAATCAGTGTTTGCTGCACAAGTCAATGTAGTTTACTGAATTGTACTCCTCGCCACGACGCGCGACGAAAGCACAGGCGAAAATCCTTATAGGTACTGTATTCTGCATAATAAACTCGCCCCGGCTTCGGATGTTCGCGGCTTTTCTCTTGCTTGTATCATATAGTCATACATTATAGTGAAAATCGTTCGAAATACTTGTGTACCAAATATGTGCACTCATTCAATGCAGTCCAAAAATAATAATTGCAGACTGCGTCAGCCATGCGACTATGTCAAACATTCACTGCACCCTTTGTACGTGAAAACATCTAGCAGAGACAATTTAGTTCTGTCGGGGTGTCTGTCCCGGACGCCGCGGGCATAAGTCCGCCCGCGTCCCAGGGAGATATTACTCCCTAAGTGCCAAGTGCTCCTATCTCCCGAATTGTTGGGGAGAGTGTATTGTATTGAGTTTCGTTTGCGTATCATCTTTGCGAGCTGGGGCGGTAAGTGAGTCGGAGGGGAAAACAAATGGTGCACTAATGGCGGTGGTATTTGTGTTGCCGGCACTGGCGGATGTGTCGGTGTGGCGACAGTTATGACTGGAGGAGGTTTCGTTATTTATATGTTGTGGCTAGATGTAATATATCGTAATGTTTTTTGGTGTGGTGGGTTGTTTTTTGCTATGGTGGTATGGTGAGATTGGTTATCACCATCGCAGTCAATCACTGCCAATGCCCGGGTCCGCTTTCCTATTCGGCATAGTGAAGGTATCGTATCCTAATTTTATACCATTTAAATTAGGTTAAGCCTTACCACCACGTCATTTGAGCATGTATCTAGGTATGTAAACTTACTAGTATCTTTTTATTTTATATTGTGCACGTCGTATCTGATATCTCGGTGTGCCCATACGGCTGGCTAAATGGCTGAATGCCCCCGCTGAATGGCAATCCCCTTACGTTAGTCCAGGAATGAGCCAGTCTTGTGGCCACCGGTGGAACAGATTAGTTAATGCTTTTTAGCTTCCGCACCCCACGTTCCGTAATTTCCTTGTATGTTTTATTGTATACAATAAAGAGTTTAATAAATCTTATCATCCCATCTTATCATCCCAGTTCATTTTACTGACATTCATTCATGGCTTACAATGAGGCTTTTGGCTTTTACGCCAACTCCAGCCCGCATTCACGCACGCCATTGGATCACGGCATGCAATCTATTACTTCGCCTGCAGTCCGACTGGCCGATTGGTCATCCGTGGTCTCAACAGCCGTTCCGAGGCATTCCGTTGCCCCAATCGCTTTGTCCCAGGGCATGTGTGACGCTCCGAGCCGTAAGATGGCTATTAGTGTCCGTCTACAGATTCAATAAACGCCTTATTGGCGTGGCTCCCGGCTTTCCAGTACAGACAGAGAGTTCCTTCAAACTTCGAAGCCTCGAAGTGGATCACGGAATGGAGATGCGCGTAATTTAGATCTTATTATAGCGCTGGGCACAAATCGTGTTTTGGGATAAGTTGTTTTGTTTTTCTGGCGAACCTTCGATATTGGATACATTTGCACTTTTAGATAGCTTCATATTCTAAGCGATCCTCTGGGCTTCTAGGTATTACGTAAACCTTAGCGGTATTTACGACTAGTGTAAGAAACAGATAGATATTCATCTACACTCACACGACAAGATATCGAAAGTATCTACAATAAATAGAACTAATTCACAATTGCTTCGGGCTGCTAAGTTTTCTTCGGAGTCCTCTTAAAATCGATGTATAACTCCGGCAGTGCCAACATCACGCGATGCTTGACCTAACTTAGCAAGGCTTGAATTCGTACTGGAATTAAATCAAACTTTTTCTCGAAATACTTCGAAGCCGACTCCATCCGCTTTTCAACCACCCGTCGGATATTTGTAAACACCTCACTTCATTTCCTATCCCATTGGCTTGATACATCGACAGCAATGATAAGAATCAGTATTCCATCTGGAAAATGATTGGAATCAGGTATATATTCGTAGTCGTATTTCCACCGTTTTGTATCAAATACAGAAGCAGAGTAAAATGACGTGATAAAGTATTTTAGACGTAAACCAGTCGACTATGGATGTCTAAACTAATTATACCATTTCCATTCCATTTTGAACTGAAATTGTATTCCTATTTATTATGCCTTTGTGAAACGATTTACATTATTAGAAGTAGATCAAAGTGCCTAGAGAAACAAACACAGACGCCGAGGCTAATTTGTTTAACACAGCTTGGTCTAAATAACAAAAATTACACCAATCCTAAACTATAAAGATAGTGATCGCGCAATACTTGCGTCATCAACAAACATTTTACCAATTGCCCACTATGCGATAAAATATGTATCTAATAAGGGAACTACGGTATCGCCCCTGGAGTGTAACAATAATTTTGAACCAATATTCAGATAGCATCGTTGAATTCCCCTATGTTACGATATGAGCTCCGATATCTGTTGCCCGGAGGTACCCCGGAATGCTTAGTTATTTCTAATAGCGATAATAATGTTATTTACTTTATGTTGTCGTGAATAGAGACGTGATTTGCTCGGAATCCTAGTTACATTATTCCTTTCATTGCATTTCGCAATCGATATATCTTTTTGTTCTGTTTGGGTTGTTGTTTCGTGCTCTTTGTTCTTGTTTAGACGACTAGATAGGTATTTGAGCAGGTACCAGTTACCAGGCAGGTTAAAAGGGTTATAGTTTCTGTATGTTACGTTTTGTATTGGTCTTTGTTTTATTCCTTTATACGAATAAAGTGATTGTGATTCACTCGCTGAGAAACAGAAAATTTTGTCCACACAACGGGTTTCAGTTATTCTTCCTTTAGAGCAGATCCCGTATGGGCAAAATAAGGTTTGTGAGCTCAAAACTAAACAAAACCCTGTGTAAAACGGCTAGAATATAATGCTTGGCTCATCTCGTTAATTGCCACAACCTCGTTCGAAGGGCACCGTTTACAGGGGCAACAATCAGATATTCCAGTCGCGCCCAACGACACTCCTTCAGTCCTTGTTAATGGTTTTACGACCAGCTCAAGTCAGCCATCAAACTCAGGAGATTTATAGCCGTAAACGTTACGGGGACTTGGATTAACTCCATTGTGTGGAGTTGGTCGGGATCTACTTATTTGGTTAGTTAGAGACGCTTACAGCTGTGGTAGCCGCTTATTGCGGGTACAATTTTATTGAAATTTGCTTTTTTTCTAGAAATTTTTGTAGGAGTTAGCTATGTGCTAATACACGTGTACCTACCATAATCTTAATTACGCTAATAGGGTAATTAATTAAAATGACTCAAAATGTCGATACTTCTGTAAAAATTAGGGTAACATTGTTAATTATTACTGCTAAGTGTAGATAGTGTGTAGCGTTGGTGGGGACCGACTCATAAGCGAGAGGTACCAGGTTCGAACTCCGGTGAGGCCATGTACCACTGACTATTTTCTGAGCTAGGTACATTAGTTTAACACTAACCGATGCTCTTACATCATGATGAAACTTGTATACTCAGGCGGCTAAATCTGTTTTAACGTACACAATACCAAACTCTAATAGGTATTCAAAGAATTTATTTACTTAATTTGATAGAATGTAACAGAGCTGACCTTTTGCGGTCTTTTATTTTTCATAGGTCAAGCCAACACGCCTAACATTTCGATGAACATTGACTGGCCTTTCCCTTATTACGCCTTAGCAATACAAAAACACCCATTTGAATACGTTTAGGTACTAAAGGAAAACGATGATTCTTTATTCCAAGCTAATTTCATTCATACGATTTTCAAATAATTGCTAGAGGCCGGACTGGATCCAAAATAAGAATATAATTTTATTGAGGTTAAAAACTTTATTTGTGCTTTAACTTCATTTTATTCACATGACATCGCTATAAATAAGTAAATAAATCATGCTTGGACAATTTACTCAGCGCCATCTAGCAGCAAAGTGGGCAAAACTTGTGTTATAGGTGCCAGAAAACTCATAAACTACTTTTATATTTTTCAAATACATACTTATCATACATAGAACACACAGACCCGTAATAGGAAATATAATGCCTCATTTAAATTTCTGCTCGGCCAGGAATCGAACCCGGGACCTCTGCGTGGCAGAGCGGATATTAACCAACTAAACCACTCTGGTCGTCATACTATATAACTCCATCGACTAAGTATAGAGTTCATATCCACGCTAAGGCATTTCACCCTTATTTACCCTTAACTTTCACCCTTTTACCGGGTTTAATTATCCATATATGACATAAGTACTTCTCCTTTCAACCTTGTATTGATCACGCTCCTTACCCGACTCTAGCTGAAACCCCACCCTGCATTGAACGGTTGTTTGGCTCATTCAAATAATGGCACTATCTTAAAAAGCTATCGCCACCAAGTCTGACCGGGCGACGGCAGTTTGCCGCGGAAAATGGCCTAGCATTTCATTTATATGCTAATGTAGTAAGAAAACCCCGCGGCCACGAAAGCGAACCAGCCACGCTAATTCGCAGCTAAATCAATTCTAGCGTTAATAATAAAGTGGAAGTTATGAGCCTCGGTTACGTCGGTGTGTATACGCTGTTTAATGCTGACTTGGGATTGGCAGTTATTTGCGTGATTTCGGTATTGTTGACGGAATACGATGGACCTTGTTGTCGTTTACCTACTAGTTAATACTTGATCGTGAATACTTTCGCAGTGTCGAACATTTAAATAAAAAATCTGGTCTAATCGTGTTACTGGGATTACAATAGATTTGCATACAGAAGCAAATTATACACATAAACCTTCCTCATGAATTACTCTGTGCATTGGTGAAATCCGCATGCAAATCCGTTCAGTAGTTTTGAGTTTATCGCGAACAGATAGACGGACAGAAGCGGCGTGAAACTTTATTTTGCAATAATATGTAGTGCGAATGCATATTCGCTTCATCGTCAGTCATCTCAGCTGCAGGCTAAGCCCTTCGCATCGTTCGGATTTGTCCCACTGCATCCACCGGCGCCCTACGACTTTTACCAGGTCATCCGTGATGCATTTTACCCTGCTATAAATGTCAATACAGACGAATGAGAGGGGAGGGCTGTAGAGGGCCCTTGAAGAATCTTTTACTAGGGACGGAACTCTCTTCGGGACGCACTATTAAGCCTCAACTATTGTCAATAGTTGTGTTTGTAGAGAGGGGAGCGAGACGGGGTCGCTGAGTATTGAGTAGAATATATGGAGCTTGAAATGTTTATAACTAAGTACTGAATTTCTAAGTTATGGTACTAGAGAGCCAACTCGCTTCAGACAGGTGTCTAGAAATTGGAAAGGACGTAACAGAAACACTTGTCTGTGTAATTTTGTATTTGAATCTGTTTGTGTAATCCTTTTGATAATTCATTCCTTTTCAGAAAATGCGTACATAATAAGACAAAGATACTAAGATGAAGGATTACCTATAAAATATTGAAATCGAGTTCACTTTAAGTCCTATACAATATTATATCCTACCCGCTTTCATGGAAATGTTTCATTGTAACAGAAGAATATATTTTTACTTTTGCCTACCGCGATCAGTTTTCAATATTTGCTTAACACAGTACCAACAGGTTCGTGTGCGAATAGGATTTTTGTTAACGTCGACCCACAAAACTGGACTTTTTATGCACTGACACTTACGAAATAGTAAAATACTTTTTCGTTACTATCTGCTTTCAAGCACGTAACCTTACTTCACATATTCTAATTATTTGGTCTATATGACCAGAAATTTTAGTAAGAGCCTGCTCCTAACTATACTGCCTACCTAAATCCTAATAAACACTTGCGAACCTAGGAAGACATCTAAAATAGAACTGCCTAATAAATAGCGACTACCATATTCATAAATATCTAATTAGGAACTAGGTAGGAATGGAATGGAGGAATGGTCATGCCGCCAATATAAAAAGTACTGAAGAAAAAAACAAACACACACCTCCCTTTTCCTACTCAAACACTTTTACCTTAAATATGATTTAACCTTAATTAATGGCCTGCATGAACCCTCACTGTAGATACCATTAGGCCATAGCCAATATATCCACCTACACACCTATTTCATACAATCATGACCAATACTTCCACCCTGGCGCCCCGATTGCTAAACCGAAATTGATTGTGTTTTAAACACCACCAGCCGACGCGAAGCATAGGGCGAAACTGTAATTAAATGTTCGTTGCTCATCAATCAATATTGTCACTGGTGGGCGTGTCAAATTGCAGCAATCTGCATTCCATGCATCCTCTCATCTCGAAAAAGATGGCCGTTGTTTCTGTCGTGATACATGATATTTTTAACGTTATACTCGTGCGTTAACAGAAGGGGTTGGTCCTGGTTATGCTCTTGCGCACGAGGGCCTTTGTCCGCCTTGACCATGATCCAGGATTTGGCACATAAGGGAAAAACAGTGGAGCTAATGCCATCGGACCTCCGTGACCCTGTTAGCAGGGGAACTTGACCAGATTGGATCATGGTTACACATTTAGTCGCCTAAATGTGCAGGTTTCACCGCGATGTCTTCCCTCACCGTAAGAGCATCGGTTAGTATTCAACTAACAACAGAGAAAATACTAGAAGTTGTTGGTTAAATATAAACATAGTACGTAAGTTTTAGTACTTAAATCTCATCCTACTGTACCTATACATACAATTTAAACACTTCATTGTTTCACAAAATACATGTAAGAATTAACCTATATATTTAGACCTACTAACCTGGATGCCTAAGATACAAGTAAATCATTTACTTAGTTTAGGTGTCCACACTATCAATAACTAGAATTAAGTACCTATTATTATTTGTGCAAGAGTTGTAAATATGTAGCCTTGATTTTATTTGTACCCATTTACTATAAGTAGGTATGTTGTAATTTTTAATTAACTTGTAATTTATGATTAATTTTTATTTGAATAAATAATTTATTTATTTAATAAAAAAAAAAAAAAAAAAAAAAAAATGTATATAACTCAAAAAAGAGTAATTGGTACATAGCGGCAGTGGGATTCAAACCCGGTACCTCTCGCTTTGCGAGTCGGATATCGTTACCACTAGGCCACCGACACCCTCCCTTGGACAAAATACGTTATTCTGTGGACTGACCTTATGACATTAAGATTGTGATTTTTTTTTCTGTTTTAACATTATATTTAAGAATAATGACTACTTAAAAAATTAATAACATTTGACGAGTAAATGTATATTTATCAAATAAATGAATTGAATTGAATTGACGCTCTAACGTTAACAGAACACCTCGAATAAATGAGTCCTCTTGAAGGATCCCATTTCATAGCTTAAAATAAACATTTTGACTTGACTGGGAATTAATTTCACATTCGAATAGCGTGTTTCCCATTTTTCTTGGAAAAACTGTCGCTGATCTCCTACGATGAATTACAGGAAATTAATTGAGGGAGGCTCAGGTAAATAAGCCGCCGATATTATTGCTGTAGATGTAACTACTTGTTAAAGAACTCGCCTCGAACAGAGTCGTCGTCGTCGGGAATTAAAATACCGACAGCTCCATGTTTCTCTCTAAATATTCAAAGTCGATATTTAGAAGGCACTATAACCTCAGTTTGTAGTCATCTATGCCACAACACGGCGAACATGAGATTATTAAAATTCGTGAATAGAACGCAACCATTTTGACGTTTGTGTCGCTGTCACTGTCATTTCTTTCTGCCTTTTCTCTGTGTGTGTTCTCGAAATTAAAATTCGTTATCCCAAAAAACTTTGCAAATATCCTAAAATAAATTCTAAGAGATGTGTGAATTCCTCTAACAGACTCAGCAGCAGGGCAGCCTGATGATAAATAGATTCATTATTCCTTACATCGTATTCTAAAACATGTTTGCTAAATGTCGACAACGTAGTACTTTTTAAGAATGAAAATGTACATCGAATTCTTTTAGATCATCCATCAAAGTCGTTCGCTGAAATGCAAATTATATTATACTTGTATTCCTCACTCCTCAAAAAAGTCCTTGGTTGCCAAACAGAAGATCATTTTTAATATCTGCGTACATTTACCTACATGATGAATTATGTTTGTGATGGCAGCGATTCTTCCAAAGTTGGTTGTTATTTAGTTTATTCAATTATAAAAATATACCGTCACTTGGCCCTAAGTGTTCAACCAGTCTCAGTGCAACTTAAATTTTATCTAAAACTAGTCGACCTGGCGCGACTTCGTTCGCGTGGCGACTTCGTTCGCGTGGCGACCTACACCCACCTAACCCGTATCCTACACCTACACTACACCAACCCTTCACCTACCCTACACCTACCCTATACCTAACCTACGCCTATTTTACCCCTACCTACCCTTTTTCCCCCTACGTTCCAACTTAATGTTTTAAACTATCGCGATTATTATCACACATTTTAAAGGTACGTGAACATACCTTTTAAATGTGCTATAAACCTTCCTCTTATATAACTCTATCCATTGTTGAAAACCGAATGAAATCCATTGCATAATTTAAAAGATCTAAGCGTACAAACATACATAGGGACAGACGGATACCCTGTAAAGATAGAATGGACCGGTCTCTCTGCAGCTGACTGTACAAGCTTCGCTTAGTTTGGGAATTTGTCCTATTTTCCCCATTCCACGTCTTGAAAAGGGAATTCTTCGACATACAAGTTTAAATTACACTCACTTTCTGTGTTACAAGTTTCACCTGCGCATTCGAATTATTAATGTAAGAAAGGGAAGTTCTATTGATTTCGGCGCCGAATCTCAGGCGGACAAACATTTACAACTTGTATCAATCGCTCACTTGTTATCTTTGTGTTTGGTTTTTTTCCTTTCCTGCGAAATGAAAAAAGTTTTGCTTTGTTGCTCTGGGCTAGGCGGCGCCACATTTCTACAACGGCTCGAGTTTGGAAGGTCGCCGGCTTTTTATTTACTACACGGTAACTTATTCATCTGCTCTGATGTTCTGAAGGAATTGCTACAAACACGAGACTATTGTTACATTTAATCTCCTTGCATGTGATGGCGTTTTCTTCTACCTACTTATGTGTTGCGATTTTCTTTGTCTCTAGAAATTGTTGGTCCTTCGTTGGTCCACGGTTAAAGCGATGGAATTCGACTTCCTTTTCCTATATCTTCCTAATCACAGTTCTTTCTATTCTCCCATCTTTTCAATCACACTTAAAGCAAATCAGTTCATTACACATTTAATCAACCGTCGCCGTGTGCGTGGGTACTTTTTACCCCAAAGCCTGATGGCAATGTTTCCCGGGAAAATTGTTACCCAATCCTTTGCTATCCTCTGTTATCAATAAGGGTATCCAATTTTCCTTGGGAAGGTACGAGCCGAAAACTGACACATCATTACGTGACTGAACCTTTTGACGGTGGCAAGATTATAATATTATAGCGGCTGATACGACATTTCTTCCGAGCATATGGACGGATTCGGAATTGGTACCTCCTTCCCATTTCTGTCGTAAAAGCCTAAGTAATCAAGTAACCTTCGAGGTACGGTTAATTCAAACGAAGAAAGGAAATACTCTTTTTTCTATTTAATAAAATAAAAGATGCTGATGGCTTCTATTACGCAATAACATTAACAATAATAACGAGTTTTATCTTCAACAAACCCAAATGGCGATTCGATTCCTAAATCTCGAGTAAAAACAGAAGCATGCGATCTAATCTGAACCTGTTCCCGTTAAAATTTTTAATTGTGCCAGGATAACCCTGACAAATCCCGAACAACACCATTACTGGGCTTTTGTTTTGTGTTATCTCCATAATTGTTACGACTCGCCCCACCTTGGTATCTCGTTATTAAGATATCTAAGTGGCCCACCGTCTATGAGGTAACAATGAGGGTGTAGTTTTATACCCCTTTCACTGCAATAAATGGACGTTAATTGATTTCGAGGGGGTTTCTGCGGTTTCATTAGAATTAAGCTGATATTGTTGCCTGGTGTATTTGAAAATATGAAATTTGTATTTTCGAGACTCAGTCTGCGCAGAACTCAATTATAGTAGTCTATGTCATTCGCCGTCCCATAAACTATAATCTGTTTTAATATTTAGTACCTACAAAGAGCGGCGCTCTTGTCTCTAGCTAGGCCATTTATTAGATTAGTTATTTCAGGCGGGCCGTAAGCTTGTTTGCCACCTCAGAGGTATATTTTTTTTTTTATAAATTACTTTAGTTTGATAAAAGAGATCAACAAGTTAGGGCGTCAATAATTGCTTTCATAGACGAAAGCAATTTCAAATAATTGATAAATTAAAGAAACAGGCTTCACCCTGAAAAGGCAGCAACTGGACACCAACGTTACTTTTTATTAAATATAACGCTCTAATTCTTTTTATTTAAGTTCTAAAATAAATATAGAAAAAATATCAATATTTTCATTTGTTTATTAACGTATGTTAAGTATCTCTTAAAATGTTTGTCATCCGCATCTGCGGATATAAGCATTTACACATCCGTATCCGCGTCCGCATCCGCAAATGTATGTAATGACTAGCTATTGACGTAGCTAATATTTGTAGCTACGCTTATATCCACGGGACTTAAAATGAAACTGTTAATAATGCGAAAAATCACGAAAAATCACGTCGGTCGGCAAATGTCTGATAGCCAACTAACATACTTCGGCAATTGTATACCGTCTTTTTATTATGATTTCCGACGCCGGAAATATTCGATACTTCTGACGAAAGGAAGGATGGATTACATTTTTGATTGTTGAAAACCTTTTTTGCTATCTTTAATTAAAGTGAATATCACTCCCGATCCGAACTCTGACAGCTTGACAAGAGAAATTGATTGCGTTGCTACATAAATTTTGTATCCGCAGCCTGTTCCCAATTATAAAATTATTCCGTCGGCCTTATCGCTTAGCTGTAAATAAATAATAAGCTATTTCCGTGACACGTGAGCTTGTGGCAGGGGGCAGCTATCGACGTATCAGATCACGCCTGGTGGTAGATCCTAAATCCAGCTACCTCGTGCTAGTAAGACATTTTAATGTGCTATTAGTTTTTATTATTTAAAAAAATTATTGGTAAGGATTAAAAAAATGAACACAACGATGGTGGTCAGATTTTCAGGACGCCTGATTCTAAGGAGGTCAATTTCTTATTTAGTCAGATTCGGACTATGTCAGATTCTGATTAGGCCAGACATTTGTACAGTCAGAGACACGAGTCTAAGAAAAAAATATGAAATACCGTCACGGGGCCATAAACTGTCAAAGCGTCTCAGGGGCCCCAGCGGAAGACCATGGTCAACCCCGCTTCTAGCGATATGAGACATACCTAAGGAGTGGCGAGCTTTACAGTTTTAATTGTTGTAAATGTTTTAGTGAACATAAAATATTAGGTACCTAATTTAACTGTAAAAAGCCATTAATTTTGCGTTCGCTACTACGTATTAGGTACCGCGTATTATATTCTACTTAAATATTTTATTTGAATAAACAATAAGCTCTCTCCGTGTCACTCATGTAGACACGCTAGGGGGCGCCACCGGCATTAGCGCGAGAGATAGCGCTCCGAATTGCGTCTCGCGCGTAATGGCGGCGGCGGAGCTCCGTTCGACCCAGGGATTAGTCAAAGGCGACCTCCAGCTCGGGGCGATTTTTCCCGACTCGCCCCGGCTTTTGCCGCGAACGTTTTCTTCCCTTTGCACGAGAAACACGACACAAAAAACGTGTACCGTATACGAAAACATAAAGCCGAGTTTAATCTAGGGTTAACCGTTTGAAAGAAAAGTTTTTTTTCTCCCTCACTCTGTCTGACAGTGTAAAAAGTAGTCGCATTATCCGGTGGGCTTGTTTTCCTCTTTGTTCCATTTGTTTGTGTTAACTCACGTGTAGGGGTGCGGGGGGCGGGGGATACTTTTGTTTGACCTATAAATATTTTAAATCGCGTAGATAACCCTAAATACACCATCGTCTATTTATACAGCTAATTGCAGTAAAGCGACTGCCGGCTGACCTCGGTGACCCTGTAAACAGGGGAACTTGACCAATCATGGTTATACGTTCAGTCGCCAATGTGAAGGTATCATCACGATGTTTTCACCGTAAAACCATCGGTTAGAGACCAACTAATGTACATAATTCCGAAAAACTGGTACTGGTCACTGGTACTGGAGTTCGAACCTAGTACTCCGCGGTACCCCTTAACCATTAAAACAATTATGAGGAATGTATGGGCTTTGTTCTACTTCCTATACTTCATATAAAACTTGTAAACCTATTGCCGAAAATAAACCTTACATTATTCTATTATTAATAATAGCCTACCGACGCTCTTGAATTGAATATAACATTAACTCTATAATTATATATTAATATTAACTCGTTACCCTGCCCAACAAGCAAGGCCACGCCCAGCGCCTCTGGAAATAATCTCAAGTATAATAAACTGTAATAAATTCCTATTACAGTTGAAGGAAAACAGCTTCGTGGGCGCTGCCTATGGAAAATTTGAAAATGTCACTTGCATCCCCTTCGCTCGTCTCGGCTCGGCTAATAAAAATACGGAGCCCGGGGCGATGCGGGTAAACAGGACGTTCCCTTAATTATTCTCAAATTTCATAGAGCACGTACCGAAATAATAGAAGCGAAGCAGACAGGGGCACACGAGAACTTTAAATTAATACACTCGGAATGGGGGAACTGGGGATTGCGTATTGAGTGTCTGAAAATTTAATTGCAGGTGTTAAATTACGTTTTAATTTGGTGTACCGGTGCTGTTTTTTATAGTATTTCTGAATAATGAGTATGAGTACAGCAATAACATGTAATAACAATGCATTCATATACAAATGTATATTTTGTATCTGTATTTGTGTTCTTTTGTGTGCAGGTAAGAGTTTTGTATTGAAAGAAAGAAAGAAAGAAAATATATTTATTCAACGACACGATGTTACATACACGTTGTTTAAAAACATCATCATTATGTTTACACATATATTGTATGTCATTCTTAATCTAGTTCACATCTAGTCCTTATCTGTGTTCTATTTTTTGAAGCTACTTTGCATCGGCATTGCAATTGCTATATATATTGCAATATTGTTTATTTCTACTCGTCGTTTTACCCCGCGACTTTGTTAGCGTAGATTTCAATAAAAAATACCTAAGGCTCTATTCACACAGGACTGGCAGCGGTCGGTAGCGGCTGGCAGCAGCCGGCAACGTCCAAAAAGGCTGTCAACGGCGCAAGGCCTCCAGTGACTTTGAGAGCCGTCTCATTGTGTCGGGCCAATACAGTCTACATTCGTTGTGTTTGCGACGCTAGCAGACCGGCTTTCAAACTAAACTTACAAACTAAGTACGAGATAAAGCTGATTGCTGTTGCGAGCAGTTTTCCAGTAGGTACTGTCAGATGGTATCAACAGTTATCAAGAGATGGCGCTCTCATTAACTTTGTATGACAGAAAATTACAAAAATCCTTATTTCATTTTAATATACAGCTATTTAGTAAAACGTCTTTAAAATTAACGTCGTAAAATATCTAGATTTTGTGACAAAATAAATATTATATTGTGTATACGCAAAAACTAGGCAGGTTTTCTACAACTACATAACCTGAACTTGATAAATATTAATCATGTTTTTTGTTAGGTTTATAATTCTGTTTTACCATATAATTATTACCAAAACTGTCTACTGCACCATCTAGTGAGAGCTTAGTAATGCTATAAATATCTCTTGGAAAACTGCTCATTGAGACTTTTATAATAAGGTACACTTAATATCTACGATCAATAAAATCGCCCCTGAATATTAAAATTAAATTAATTTCCAGCAAAAACAAGAGGGTAATTAGAAACTTCCCTCCTTGATTCCAAACCTTGGGCTCACAACGTCATACCCGAGCTATGTTACAAGGTACTAGCTCAAAATATTTTCAAAGATCATTAAACTTGCTCCTCAGAATATGCAATAAAGGGAGATCGTTGTCAAAATGTCCCCGGGCAATGTGTTAACCGAACCCTATTAAAGGTTACAGTAACGAATCGAGGAGTCGGCGTGATGAAATTCCTAGAATGATTTTGCGGGCTTCCCTATTTGGCAGGTTTATTGATATTCAAACAAATGTCTTGATGACTTTGAACACGTCTTGATAATACTTGCTCAAACAATACCTAAAAGAATTTTCTCTAAAAGAAAATTGTATCTTTGTTTTAAAACCGTACCTTAGCAGTGACACATCGTGTGTGTTTAAGGTACTGCAGAAATTGTAACACATGTAAAAGTAATTAATTAACATTGTATGAAATAGGGATAGAATTTACTAAATCCATGCCTAAATAATGACTAAGAATTGTCAAATGATAAATGTGATTCCCGAAAGATTGTTTATGATATAGAGAGCCAAAAGAGCAAGTGGGCCACCTGGTGGAAAGTGACAAACTTATTATTTATTTATTATTTATTATTTAATAGTTTATTGCACACAAAAATGGTAACAGAGACATGGCAAATATATACATGACACAAAAGGCACTACTTATTTCTAAAAAGAAATTATTATTATTTATAGGTACAGTTTTATAGGTTATTAATTTGCATTAGGTAAGTGCGTATCGGGCCCCGCATAGTCCTGAATCGGGCCCTGTCTTCAGTGGCAGACAGGGCGACCCCGCGCGATCCGCTTCTGGCGAGACATGATCACCGCGTCTCTGGCTGAGGGCATATTTCCATAATTACCCTCAGATATCACCATCCAAAAGAGCTCGCCCGTTAGGGGAGATTTGACATGGTGGCTCAACAAAAAAAGTACAAAACCTCCCCCCGGAATGAAAATTTTTAATTGCCCAATTGAGAGCGAGCGCCTTTTGTTGTCCCGCGCTGTATGTCCGATGTTCGGGAACGACTGGCGGCGATTTCATTTGTACAACCGAGATGCAAGGAAAAAGAACGGCATAATTATTCCTAAATTAACATTTACCGCTTTTTATATTGTGCGCTCGTTAATTGAAAGTAAATTGCGCGGGATATGATATCCGAAACGGAACGCAACCGCGACCGTGCATGACGGAGACGCCCGAATCGACACCCTAGCTAGTGTCTCCCCGGGGGGTCGTGTTCAAAAGATCAAGTTCGACACAGCTCACACACCCATATGAAGTATGGCGCGTGTCAAAAACCCATTTACACGTAACGCGGACAAATTGCGTCGCCGTTGCCGCGCCGCCGCGCCGCCGGTGACGCGTGACGCGCTGTGACGCACACGCTGACTAACCAGCCCGTAGATGGACAGCGTGACGGCTGACGTGTGTGGTCGCGAATTAGCGTTACATTGGCAGGTTGACGTGAAGGTACAATGATGTACCTATTGGTCTGGACTAGGTGGGGTCGGCACAATATGTCTCTTTCGTCGACACCATTGTGTCAAATTCGTACGTACTACAAAATTGAAATAATAATTAATACAAGATCAATATTTGGTGCCTTTGTACAGTTAAATAAATATTACCTTTTCTCCTTTTTTTACAGAGTTAGGACCTAACACTATTACAAACTCCTAAAATATCTACATATCGTTAAAGTTACCACTGTACAATGCCCAAAAGACTACCAGCATTGCCCCGCCTAAATTTAGAGAGTGCACATAAATTTGGGTTCAAAGTATCACATTGGTATCGTTGTGTTGGTACCACATACGTGACGTCTAAACCCTGATCGCTCTCGTCCATCCCCCCATCGAGCCGATCGCCCAGTCTATTATTTATCATAACACGTCAATTTGTTGCGGTTTCGCAGCCGAGAAAGGCCCACGCTCCAACTACGAGGGTAGGCTTACCATACATACATTCTATTGTATAGCTTACCTACCGAGTATTATAAATTTGAGCCGCAAAATATTTTGTGTAGATACTCCGGGGAGCTAACGCAAATATGGACGCGGATTTTGGTATAAGCAAAAACGGTGTGAGAGCGAATTTGGTATGGGGACTTAATTTTTTTACCCAAAAGGAAAATAAATCAATTTTTACGTGGGCTTTCTATTCTCAATTTGGTACGCGCGGAAGTCGATAAAATATACGAGTACAGTGGGTATGCAAGGTGGCAAATACCTAATGTACATCTAGTTTCGGGTCCGTATTACTGTGGTAGCTGATATCCTATGATGGGCGTCACATCATATACGTTTATTTATTTTATTTTATTTTATTTGGAAGACCAACAGCTATCCAACAACATAATATAAACAATCTTACGAAACAGAAACCCACTTACAGGTCTTCGCTGATAGAACATCACATCACTCGGGTGTGGCGCTGCCTTTACTCACACGCATGGTACAGAACCCTCCTCAACAGATAATTAGCTGATGTGTAGCCTCTTTGGCAAAATTTTCCCTCCAGTCCATCAACCATGTCTGCAAAATATCACGTCTGTCGATCCTTTTGTTGCCTAGACATAAGTACTAGAAAACAATACTTTCGCATTTATAATATTATTAGAGATAGGTGAAGTATATTTTCCATCACAACAACCCTTTCATAGTAAATAACGAACAGACAGGCTGGCGCCGTTGAAAGCATAATTATGTATGAGTAGTTTATACCATGTTACTGATTTATAGAACTGAACTCACTGTTATACAGAAGTGATTATTAATAAATTAAACTAGCTTAACAATAATACATGCATTTTACAATTATACATGTTATTAAGAGGTGCAGTTATGTTTGTAAGTGGTAATTATTTGATCTTGTCTATTTCTTAGGCTTTCCTATTGAACGGTACGAACCTATTGACCAGATTTTCACCAATCTTCTCGGCGAGGAGTGTAGTCACAAAAGCATTACATTTTACTTTTTTACTAATGAGTAAAAAGTAGTTACACAATTCAAGGACCACCAAATTAAGCAAAAACCACTAAACTATATACCTAGTGTCAGCAAACCTAATAGTAATCGTTCACCAATATTTTGAAATCTTCTATCGTCACTTATTGACAATGTTTGACGAATAAGTGATGATGAGGTATAGGAATATGATAGTGCGTAGGATGCGGTGCGTAACAAAAAATAATTAAAACAAGTATTAACAAGTAATAAAAATATTATGTATAGTCTGGCAAGAAAGTCGTTCTGTTTAGGTCCTGCTACAAGAGCTCATGGTACGGCCCCTGTTACCTGACTGACCTGACTGAGTATCCACTTCAGCTGTCATATTATGGTGGAAGATTAAGAATAAGGGGAAGTATTGGAAATTGAAATAAGAGTGGTATATATTTACTCCTATAAATTTATTTACAGCAACACTGATACACGTAACGACGTAATGTCAAACTGTTATCTATCTTCTGTTTCTCTCTCTGTTCGATCAGCCTCCGTGATAATCTTATATTGTCTTGATCAATATATTTGTCAGATGCCCTGACCCTGGGATTCATTTCACCAGCCTCGAATAGTCGTACATTGCCTACTGTGCCTAGATAATATAACTTTGTGCTAAACAACCTTCGTACACAAGCGCCGTCTGCTTTTAGATACACCTGAACGCAAAAATATTAATGAATATTATATTTACGAAAAGAAATACAAAAAGATCAAAACTGTAACAGTACACTATAATTAGGCGGCTAATTTTGTAACCACAAATAAATGTAAACAATTCCACAAAACACATTAATTTTACATCAATTCAAATTATTTCCAAAAGATCGCATTATTTTCAAATTTAAGATACATTTTACGTATCGATAATTTTGCTATTCGACCGAAAACATCTTCCAAATCGCACAGAAACTTATATGCTCTAAACTCGGCCATACATTCTTGAACAACTCTAAATATTACTTTTCTCGTCCTGCTTTTATACGTTTTTGCATTCGTTGTGAATATAAATGTCCCACACAGTAAATATTTAGTAATTTACACATAAAAAGTTAAACATAACAACAACAAAACAACGACAATGTCTAGATGGCGTGACAGCTGAAGTTAGTTAGACTACAGATAGGTATAGAATATTTGAGTTTGACAGTAATTTAGTGTGGCCAATTTAGGCGAGAACAGTAGTTCCCAAAACATTATTTTCACGACTTTCTTGCCATACTATAAGTACCTATTTTAGGTCTGACCTAAGATTCTGATCGTTCTTGCTATCGTGCTAACAATCCGTTTCATTTTTTGTACCTTATGGTTAGGTACCATGTGTGGTCAAGCCATCAGGATTTATAATGATTAAGTACTCAAACCCGTTTGTCAACTCTATCCCTGCTGGGGACGTGTCCTGTACCCCGGCCCGTGTGGGACGAATTCGGCCCAGTTAACCGCGCGACGTCGCTCGGTTGCTATTATTTATTGTGAAACATCAATTTGTTGCGGTTTATTGCGCAAGCGGCGCTGCGCATTAGGGTGTTACTACAGGTTGATTTTAATGTAATGCTGTTATAGAGGTTAATGTGAGAATGTGTCATGTTATTTTTACTTCATGCTAGGGATTCCGCGTATTGCTTGTATAAACTAATAGATAAATCTTCCTCATCAAATACTTTTCCTTTTGGCGATAACCTTAAGTCCGATGTAAGTAAGAGAATAAAGCGAAAGCGTAAAGCGCCATTTCATTATAAAATTCGCGATAGCCAAATATTTTTCAGTGTTAATCATTCGTTTACATTTGGTATACATCGTTTTTAATTAGAATGGTGAAATAGGTAGTTAGGTACAATATAGTTGAAGTAAGAATCACATTATCAGCTAACCAACTCAAATTCGCTTCCAAAAACAAATTATGTTGCAATAAAATAGTAGTTTTTGCAACTGTCATATAAAAGGGGGTATTAAAACATGAGTGTCTGTTTATCATACGAGGCGTAGCCGAGTATGATAATAGTTTGACACGAGCGTTTTAATACCTAATTATATGCAGTTGCATACTTTATCTACACTCATATTTTCATGTTAAAATTTCGTACCTATAATTTTCTCAGCTTTGCTGGAAAGAGAGAAGAAAGCTGCGTATCAATTCTGTTGTACATACGCGACGAGGATATCACGCGGCGGGAAATTCACTTCACTACTTTCACATTTATGTATTTATTTGCAAAACAAGAAAAAATTCACAAACACAAATAACAACATTTAGAAAAATATATTCCATTTAGCGGGAAAATAATTCACAATAAATCACAAACATAATCAGGAACACAGACTAAGAACAAATCAGGAAGTTTGAATTTTGAATTTGAATTTTGTATTTGATAATGACATATTTAGGTATTCAGCCTACTTCGCTGCACCCGGGCGCTTGACAAAAAATTAAAAAGTAAAAGTGTTGCATAATGATTAAAAAGTTATTTTACGTTACAGCTGTAATGAAGATAGTATGAAAAATACTGTATCATAAAGTAATTTTTTAAAATTTTATAGACTGGCGTGATAAAAGTGTATCCTTAAACGACTGTTTTCGAAGATGTAATTGGAACATTACGCTATGAGTGTAGATAAAATAACATAAACGTTTTGTCATGACAAAACGTTCACACCACATTTCCTGGTGAGCGAAATATACTTTCCTGTACAGGGCGCACCCTGTATAATGGGCACAACTTTTTTATTGCAACAAAAAATTATCGAGGGTCGTACAGTGCGATCAATTGTGCGGAAAAGTTTTTATCGCATAGTTTGTGCGGGGAGTTATTTTCGCGCAGTGAACATGTCGGGGGCATTTAGCTACTGCTATTTAACGATACCACTGTTTCGTGCAGTCGTTTGAGGACGTAAAGTTTTAATTTCGACTTTTATTTCAATTCAGACTAGTTACAAGCATAATGAGGATCAGCCACGATTTTTGTTAAGTGACTTTTCCATTAGATTATTATGTCACATAACCTCATCATCATCATCATCATCATCATCATCATCATCATCACAGCCCGTAACAGTCCACTGCAGGACTTTGGGCTTCTCCCACGAAAGGGGAGGTTATTGCCATAATCTCCACGCTTGGCAGGCGGGTTGGAGATCGCAGTGTTTAAATATAACGATGGAAAATGCTGCTGCCCAATTTCCAGACTACGGAGACTCTAGATCTTTTGCCTCGAAAACATTAGTCGCCTTGTACGACACCCACGAGTGTAAGGGGTTGGTGCTATTCTACTCTGCCGGACGCCACACGGCTAACATGCTCACATAACCTAATAATAAAAAATAAAAAAACGTATTGGCGTTAATGTCCCGGTTGTGCTCTCGAGAACGAGGACCCGGGGTCCGCCTTGACCATGATCCAGGATTTGGCAGGTCAGGTAATTACAGTGAAGCGACTGCCATCTGACCTCCATGACCCTGCTACCAGGGGAATCTGACCAGATTGGATCATGGTTACACATCCAGTCGTCTGAATGTGCAGGTTTCATCACGATGTTTTCCCTCACCGTAAGAACATCGGTTAGTATTCAACTAATGTACATAACACAGAAAACAGTCATTGGTACATGGCCGGAGCGGGATTCGAACCCGGGACCTCTGGCTTACGAGTCAGATACTGTAACCGCTCGGCCACCGACGCTCTAACGTCACATAACCTAATAGTCTGTAAATACATTTTTACAGTATCTCTTAAACCAGAGAAGATATATGCGCTAGAACTCTGTGATTTTGGCATGTCTGATGACGTTGTTCGATACCCGGGTAAACCTTACGGAACACGTAATAAAGCCCATATTTCATTGCGCTGGACATATCTTTCCAACTTCAACAATTATTTCACTGGGTTTCATTGCTATAAAAAATTTAGATGTTATTAAAACAAACCCATAAAATTATATCATATCATTGATCCTTACTACCACATCATTGATCTTTACTAATAAAAGGCGACGTTTATCGACGCCTTTTATTTCAATTATGTCAAGTGACAGTAGCATAATTATAAGTTGTGTTCAATAGCGACACCTAGCGAGCTTAATTGCTAGTTCTTGCTTTGTTGATTACGTTTTTGTTACTATCTAATGCGAAGATAACGAACTAATTATCGTTACTGTCAACAAAAAACCTGTGTAAATAACCGTAGAAGGCTAGGCTATTGAACATTCAATTCACTGAATTGAATAATCAACCTAATTCTCATATTAGTTTCTTCTCTATCTTTCATTACCGTTCTGTCAAATGTCATTTGTGAGCATTTTATTTTGTGATTAAATATGGGTTACTGTTTAATACTGATATAATTCGTAAAAGATAACTTTCAACCGCCGTAAATGTATGAAAAGATGTATGAAGTTGTGAGAGCAAAAGAGGTGTGTCAGGATCGTTTCTTTTGGCACTCGATAGTCTCTGCCTACCCCTATGGGATACGGGCGTGTGTGTATGTATGTATGTACGAGTATGATAACTATGCGCGTCCTCAGTATAACGAAACGCCAAACGCCCTAGTGGTTGCGCCCCCACCAGGGGTCCTACCAGCCCACCTGACATGGAATTTCATTTACCGCCCAGCTATATCACCCGCTTGCTAATTTCACACGGCCATGAATCATGTTTATGAGACAGGGAAATTTTTGTGCGTCTAACTTATGGATTTTATACATACCCCAGGAATGGGTGTTTCCCATTCGGTCTGAAGCGGGCGCGAAGTTGTTCTTTAAAAATATTTCTGAGCGTTGTATTGTAAGCCATATTTGTACCGAGTTATTTTGCGTTTGCGAAAAGATGTGCCCTTACCAAAATGTCAAGATGGTTATGTCGTAAGCGTATGATATCCCCTATTGTGTGTTCGCTTGCTCCTAATGACTACACAACCTGTTTTTGGCTTTCATCAACAGGTAGTTTTCACCAAACCAAAGATGTGTGGTTAGATAATGTCGGAAGACAGGGCGGGTCGCCAATACTATTTATTATTGCCGTAATTCAGTATTCATTTAATGAAGTAATCAATCTAGTTTCGTATTTTGTTTAATACTCATATATATTGCTATCACCACACTTATTCGGTGTTTTTCCTAAATACTCTCTAATTAGGTCTTATACCCTTAAAACAAGCTTTAAACAACCCATCGCGGTCATTATTAGACATTTTAAAAATATACTCCGGGTTGTCCCGTAACATTGATCCATACAATTGCGTCGAAATATTCCATGGCTATACACGAAAACCAATTTACTCAATAATAAACTCTTAATTGCATATGAAATAAATACAGAAATATCAAAAATATAATTTTACAAAGCAAAGGTTTAAGGCAAATACTTTTAAAACTAAATTTAAAAAAAAACTCTCATTCCAAAGACTTCGTGTTTTAAGATCGATTGGGAAGTGCCCACATGAGTTCTTTTGTGGCGAGGCCGGGCGCCAAGCGATGTGTCACCGCCATGCCGTGTCGATATAAAGTTTTAAAACCCCCCTAAAATGCCAAGGACAGCGTACATTGCCACCAACATATGTGTTTAGTAAAACCGGAAATAAGGAATTATTGTACTAAAATCACAGATTCAACGTCCACTTCTTCACAACTAGCGTAGCCGTCAACTGAACAGATAAGTTGGCCGCACTGTATCCGAGGTCACTATACCTTGTTTATAATTCAGACTTACCACTTAACATTCACATAACAACTATTTAATTTCTACTTGTAACTAACTTTAAATAATGGTTGACAAACACGCCTTCGACATGAAGACGGCATGTTAAATAGGGCCTAGTTTAACATAGGGTACAATTGTTTTTAGTTGTTCTGATTGAGGACACAATATGTACAATTATTTTGTGTATTTAGATATAGTAAAATGTAGTGTGTTTCTATATTGCCAGTATGGCGTGCTGATATTTTCCCCAGCGGTAGTGTAGACATATTTGGGATAAATATAGGTTATTATTACACAGGCGAACTAGTAGATATATCTAATCCATCATTTTTAAGAATACCATATTCATGGATTCATGTACTTATTCTTCTTTATCATACAGTTATGTAAATCGATTCACAAGCAAAAAAGAAACTAGTGATTAGGTCATTGACACTAGAATAAACATCTTGGCGTTAATGTCCCGGTTGTGCTCTCGGGTACGAGGGCTCGGGGTTCGCCTTGAACATGATCCAGGATTTGACAGACCAGGTAATTATAGTGGAGCGACTGCCATCTGATCTCCGTGACCCTGCTACCAGGGATCATGGTTACACATTTAGTCGCCTGAATGCGCAGGTTTCATCACGATGTTTTCTTTCGCCGTAAGATCATCGGTTAGTATTCAATTAACTTAGAAAAAAGTCGTTGGTACATGGCGGCAGTGGGATTCGAACCCGGTACCTCTCGCATTGCGAGTCAGCTACCGTTACCACTAGGCCGACACTCCTCATTCATTGACAGTAACGGCTCATAACTCTTCCAAGCTACAAACGAATGTAGATGAAGCTACGTCGATCTCGTAGCCTTAGCCGATGCGTAGAGCTTACGTAACGTTGAGTGCCGAAACGCTACGTCCATGACATACGTGCTCGTAGCACTTCGTAGAGTTTGCCGCGTAGCATATTGGTTTTTTTATAGTAGTGGGTCTGGGTGGGATAATTTATTGAAATATCCACGAGTGGCCTTAAATAGTGGAAACAAAGTATTAAAAGATTTTACGAGTGCAGTTTTCGTACCTTCAGAAATTTACTATGACTCACAACAACTTCAATACTATGTTGTAATTTTCTCCGCTAACAACTTTTTTGTCAACACAAACCTTTGAATCCTGAGATGTTGATAAGAATTATATTATGTTAACCTAGGTTACAGTCTACGTTTACATTATAAATATAGTTAGTGCTATTACTATGAAATAGAGTACATTATCAATACATGACCTATTGAAGACTTCGTCCATATGACATTATAGAAAGTAAACAAAAACTGTAGGCGTGTGGCATTTCATCTTAGTCCTCCCTGTGACAATGCCCCTGCGATTTAGCATTTTTGTTACATTATGAAAGCCAATCGTAGATGTCATTGGCGACAGCTACCACTTACCATTGTTGTGTGGTTAACCATCTACCACTAACCATGGCTGTATGCTTTTCACTGAGTAGTATAAAAAGCCAGCATCATGTATTAAGGTGATACGTTTTTCATACAAAGTCTATGTAACCTTTTAAGTAAATTCTTGCAAGAGTTTGACGTTTTTAAGCACGTTTGTGCAATTGGCCGTTAGTAAATGTATAAAATTAATCGCAAAATGAACTTCTACGTGTTAATAATATAAAACAAAGCAATAAAATAGAATAATAATGAAGTAACAAAACAACGCCATCTAGCGGCGAATTGTGTATTTTTCAATTTAACTGCTTTATTTTATATTATTAAGCCATAGAAAGCCATTTCGACATCACCATCACCATAATACAATAACTAAACCCTCAAACGAATAAAAGAATGGTAAGACAGTACACGTGACGAACCAAATTAACCCCAGACCTTTTTCTTTCCAGGAGCAGTCCCACAAGTCATACAGGCCATTGACGGTGCTGACCTTCCGATGGAACTACGCGGTGCACGGCCTGCAGCCAGCCGGGTACCACCTGGTGAACCTGCTGCTGCATGCGCTGGTCTCCTTGCTGTATTACAGGTATTGCACTGCTGTTACACTACTTTGTACTACCTTAACACAGCTGGTGGAAAGTGACGATTAAGTCGAAGATGTCACCATCGTCATCATCGTATTAGCCGGAAGACGCCAGCTGCTGTCAGTATATGACTTATATTATATCATGCGTCGCTCCGCTTTGGAGGCGTGATACGAAAATGGACCTTATTTTGTGAGCAATTCCACTTTGATTTGCTCTAACGCTTTTTGCTTTTGAATTTAGACGACTGAATTGAGGCAATTAGTCTTCACATATCCTGAATATTCGTTTCATGTAGATAACCTAAATGTGTGAATCGTAGATATGGGCGACAATTACCAGTCTCTATCAGGTGGCGTGTTTTGTCACTGTCAATAAATCCCAAAAAAACAAACAATTACGTACATCTGTTCAATATTAATTAATACTGAGACAATAATCTTTTTTTACAATATTTGTAATTTTTTTCTTAATTATGCACAATCCACAAGACGTGCATAATTAAGAAGAAAATCAAGAAGATGACCTTCAAAAGATCAATCATACCAACCTTGCAAAATTAAAAACCGTTATTCAAAAGTCTATTGACTAATATCAATAGTCTATTGAAATTCGATTTTAAAAATTCAACAACAAAATTAAATTTGAAACGGCCGTCTAGACTGGAGCAGCCGTTAAATTTTCCACGTTATCATTAAAACTATAGAATTATATACTATTACGAAGCTATATAAAAACGTGTTTTCGTTCTTCAGATCGATAATATTATTTTATGTTTCTGATAATAATAATATTATCTATATTAAACGATCAATGATCATCATAGATTTTCTTTCAAAGCGTCAATATATTTATCATCTTATTTGAATTCAAAATGATTATATCAATGAAATGAAAAGGAAATGGCGTAATACTTTAGTCTAAATTCCATGGATATGAGAAATAAGGGGCTTAGCTCCTTGAATCTAATTCAATTTATCTCAGCTCTTAGCGGAAAATGCGAGATATTTTGGATAAGCAACGACCTTGCCCGCTTAATAAAGGATTGATTAAAATTCGACTTAAGTGAAGATTGTACATTAGAGCCCAGATTGCATGCCAGGGTCCGATGAAACCAATTCTTTAGTCTTGGTATTTCGGAGAACCGACTGTAAGTGGAATTTATACTATGTTAATGATTTCGTGTAAGCCGTCTCAGAAACTATTCAAGGATCATTCTCGTGAGCATGATCCTTAAATCGTTTCGATAGAAGTGAGCATTCTCAGAAACGGCTCAAGGTAGCTCAAGTTCAAAGATGATGATGTTCAGGAAGGCTTATTTTACAACAATAAACACGAAAAAGCTAGAAAAATCACAGCCGTTACCAGAAAGCTAGATTTAAGATACCTCAACACAGCATTTGTATTGCGTAATATGCAAAGGCTTCCTCGCAAACACGGCCTACACGGCGTCCATACTCGCGTAACTTGAAATTAATTAATATGAAAGCCCAATCACAGGCGGCTGCGTCGTTAACCCTTAATTGTTAATTGAATTGGGAAACTTTTAATTGTTAGGACTCAATAATCTGGTCATTTGAGCCGTTCGCTGCGTTTAATTATTCAGCGCACTGCTTGCCCCGAAGCTTGCGTCCTGTTTACGGGTTCTATTTTAATTTAATTCTATTTTTACGCGCCGCGAAATAATAATTGAACTGTCTGAGTCGACGTCGGAGGGTTAATCGCGGCGGAGAGCGCTCGCGATACGTAATAAATACGGCACTCGACAAGCTCATTCCGTATTGGAGATTATGTACTCTCCTACCAGCGGATTTGCCGAAACACATTCGACTCATCAAAACCCCGTCCCGAATCCCGAACGAAAACCTCGTCTCGGATAGAATATGAAATACCATAAGAGCGGGATATTTAAACGCGGCTACGTGATTTAGTTCCGTGATTCTGACTAACGCCTTTAAGCAGATCTATTAGAATTGAATCTCGTTTTATAGCTTCCACTTGAGCCATTTCGTGCCGTTAAACTGAGAACTGCGATTGCTCCACTTCCAGTAGGTACCTACCTCGTACATCGACCTATCTACATGACCCGTGCTCTTTCAATTACGTGTGTTCTAGCTTTTATAAGTACCTATATCTATTTCGAAACGTTAAATCTGAAATTATCATCATCATCGTTCAGCCTACAGTTGCGGAGTGTCTTCAGAAGGGCTCAAATCGCGTTTTCGTTTTTTTTTTAATGGTAATGCCATTTTATTCTCCACATAACATGGCAACATATAAAATGTGTTTCGTCTTTAAAATCTATTTCAAATCCAACAAATGAAATTAAAAATTAAAGTTCACATGAAAACAGCTTAAATCACATAATGTAACCAGTTACCGTGATTAGTTTTTTGTAATTACTGAATAAGACTTAAATATTTGAATAACCTCATTTGAAAAGACACACCTCAGTTGTTCTCCAATACATTTGAAAATATGCGTATTATAACTAGATAGTTAACTGGATAGTTCGCGTGTTGTCTACCTTATACCTATAAACCTTGCTCTTGAACCACTCTATCCATTGATGAAAACCGCACTAAAATCCTTTCGGTAATTAAAAAGATCTAAGCGTACATACATACATATGTTTAGATAGACGCTACAAACAAAGAAGTATCCCCATTCCCTGCAATGCGTTACATAGCATCCCCTCCAATCTTGCTACAAGTACAAACCGATACTGCATCCTTGAATGGCTCTGTAGAGTACACGGAACTGGCCCGGCCGGCGGAGTTAAGCCGGTTTTAATCCGACGGATCCCCTTAGTTACTGCTAATTACCACTGGATACTTGGATACTTGCTGTGTCCGGCGCCGCCTTCGATAACCAATTTGTCGCTTAAGCTCGTTTTTTATGGCGTTTGTTAGTTGCATTGGAAGTATAGAGCTAGAATTTCATTGCTAATTTTAGAATGGGTAGTGGTTTTTGTATGCGAGAATGCATTTATAAAGCTTTTCTTCGTTGAGGATAAGATAACGTATCATGATAATAGGAAATACATTTTTAGCGTCGGTTCGATTGTTTCGGAGATTATGTAGCTACGCAGTAAATTGATTGAATAGTTCAAATACTAACAAAATACAACATTAATAGTCATTAGTCAACCAATAAATATCTTCTTATTACTCCCTTTGGCCACAAATTTTTGGGTACCACTAATGAAGAGTTTGGATAATAAGATGTCATCAAAAGTTAGTCAGTCGGGTAAGCGTTGGTAAATCTTGTAAGTAGTTTCCTTAGTCTCCACTTTAAATAGATTTGGTAGAATATAACTACGCTAGATTTCAATAGCAGCTCTCGTGACCACTGTGGCCAGAGGCTCAATTCATACCGGTGTGGCAGCTTCCGGCACTGACCGGCTTGGCAAAAGATGCTGCCAGCCGCACCGCTCCCTTCTTTATCTCGGGCCAATACAGTCTACATTCGTAAGCACTTCGTGTGGCCGCATGACCGGCCAAATTTTTCAAACGTCAGTAACCTAACCTGACAACGTATATTTATGTAAAACTTCAATGCAGCGATAATGCTCGCTACCCATACATCTTGATTGACAAGCGCTACGCGACCGACATCACCTGACCCTCGATCGAGCACAAAAAATAAAAAAACATCTCAAATGTATCTCACCAACCAAAGCATGTATACTCTAAGGAACGAAACATAAAAACTTTCCCATTCGGTTTTAGGGCAAACGTTACGTTGATCTCGTAAGGCCGGAGTTAAGCCAGTTTTAATCAGGGGGTGCACTTCCCCGCCCTCTACCCGGCCCTGCCCTGTTACTGCTAATTAAGGCCACTTGCTGTCCACCACCAACTTACCTCGGCTTATGCTCGATATCCAATTAGCCCGTTTAATCCTATTAATGATTCCAATCCTCATTAACATTTGATCCCAAGAAAATTGTTTGCTGACACAACGCTTTTGCGGTGTAATCCTGTTGGTTGCGCACCTATTCGGTCTGCATTCGTAATCAAGGTGTCACGGATGACGGATCCCCGTGTCGATCTACGCTTAATTAATACCAGCTCACGTATTGTCGACATAGTGTTGTTATTGAATACTGAAACTATAACTCACAGGACAGATATTACCAAGTACAGAATGAACCTAGGCGACGTAAGGGCCGAGGGTGCTACGCGAAAAGCTTGGAGTTCCTGGCGATCGCTATCATTTAAAAATTCGATATTATTTGTACGATGTGGTGATGTAGATCGAATCTAACTTGTGATTTTCTGCGTCAAGACCCAATAACCAAGACAACACACATTTTACTGACTAATGATACTGCCACCATAATAATCATCATGGCATTAATATCCCGGTTGTGCTCTTGTCCCGGGGCCTTGACTATGATTCAGGATATGGCAGATTAAGTAATTACAGTGAAGCGACTGCCATCTGACGTGACGTGCATTTACTTATGGACTAGTTACAGAATTATAATCTATAGCATTGTTCATAAAATTATTTGTATTTATGGCAAATGTATGGCTCTTCGTAATCGTTCAATCATTTGGCGAGTGACGCACGCACTATAGGGCTCGGCTGAAAATCAGCGCTGTAGTTTTTCTATCCACAGCATATGCTGAGCTGAGTTCTAATTTGGCATGACACTACAATATTCACCATAAATTTTAATTGAATGTACCCTAGTCTTAACATGTTATACCTATCTTTGTTGATATTATTACAACTTGTCATATATATTTGTAGTTATTGCCAAATAAAAGCTATGTCTATGTCTAGGAGGCGTACCTTACGAGTGGTGGTACCTCGTTACGGTACTGTTCTACTCGTACTATCCTTGAAGTACGAAAGAGTCACCCATCCAGTTCCTAGATTCTGCGTGGTTGCTTAATTTTGGTTATCGCTCGCTTTTATAAGATATTTGCTTTATACTGTACGAAATTTTAAGTCATTATAACCTATCTAACCTTGCACTTAAATTATAATTTTAAAACTTAAAATAATGTAGGGCTTGGACTAAAACAGAGCGAAACAACAATGAGCTCGGAAACGGCCGTTCAAAATGGTCGCTTTGTACTAAAAATAACTCTTTAAAAAGTCGAAGTGCTTTTAACACATTATTAATTCAGAGAGCCCTAATCGTCTTAGCGCAAAGTACATTACGGAATTTATCTTCTACTCTGAACTTAAGTGCAGTATATCAGTGGAACGAGAAAATTTTACTTAGAGAGTCTTCATTATCATATGTTAGCGAGCTACCTTATACAGTGTTGCCTTTACATATTTCTGGGTCAATTATAAATATGTTTTGAGTATATGTATAATCCGTCAATATTGTTAATTGAGATAAAGGTTTCTCTTGAAAAATATTTTTTCGTAAAAAGCTTTTATCGCGCGGTATAGTACTCATCAAGACCATTCCAAAGACCCCAAACATGATGGAGTTATCTTGTTGTTTTGCGAACAAAAAATATTCAAATCGGTCAAGCCGTTCTGAAGTTATGGTGTGACCAAGGGAAATAGGGATTTATTTTCATATTTATATAAATAGATGTATGTATATTGTTTATCATCGTCATCATAACATCACATTTCCATCTGCTAATTTTATTCCTCACAATATGATTCTTCACTGCTAGATCACTTGATACACTCCTACATAAAATATATTATATATTTCAATACATCGTTACGTTGTTGTATTACTGAAACTGAATATACTCCACGTGTATCATATTTTTTACAAGTAGACCGTAATTCTGCACGGTTGCCCAAAATATTTATTTCCTAGGCAGTACTTATTTGCTTTAAATTAAATCTGCTGCACGAGTATGCAAATTGCACCTCGTTACACAGATACTGAAATATATTTTCGTGCAAATATATTAAAAGTAGTAACAGGTTTAACCAAATTTCCATCACATCGCCTGTCAACATTATTATGAAGACAAATCTGTTCGAAATTCATGTAAATGTTGCCAATTATTCGCATTTTAACTGTTAAGTTTCAATTCAACGACATATTTTACATTTTCGAGATCAATCACAATATAGTATAGGCCAAGATACTTTCTGTTATTTGAGTATTATTTTTGTTAACTTATTAACTTTGTTTTGTCGTACGAACCTCAGATCGTCTTAAGTGACTATGAGACCGATTTAATTCAGTTTTGTGGTTTGTAATATTTGGCGTTACTTTGCGGGACTTCATTGTAAATTAAGGTAGCTCTACTCCTTTCTTTTTGCCCATTTTCAAGCCTTCGGAGGCACAACATGCTTCAATAAACTTTTCCCCATCTTGCACATAAGACCGCTTGAAAAATATTATCAATTTTAAAATAATTACCAGGGCAAGTCAGTTTAAGCAAACTGTGCAGAATTTACCTAAAATAGATAGAGGACTGGAGCTTCGTAATTTTGTTATAAAAAGTGGCAACCCTATTTGTTCAACAGTGGCTAACTTCTCGCTTATAATGGAATTACTTTTAAATTCATGGTTCACTGCTGTATTAAACTCTCGTTTCGAAGTTGCACTACCCGGATTGCATGAGTTATTGGCAATCCAACAACTTTTGTGATATTTTTATCATACGTGCAGTCTGGGCGTCCCGAACCGTAGACCATAGACTGCTTTTAGACAGGCATTCACTCTGGTAACAAAGTGAAAATGGAATTCCATTAATGAAGTGACTAAAGTTGTTTTTATCACGGGACGGATTTAGATTATGTAACTTAAATGAAAAGCATATTTAAAAAGGTTCCTGAATGTAGAAGAAAAGAAAGAGATTTGTCAGTGCCGTACCAAGTAAAACAATGTTATCTCTGTCACTACGGCACAAAGACATGACTGTGTGTAAGTAGTATGATTGTATGTAAGTAGCTTATATCCTAGAATAACAAATGAGAATATAATTTATTTAGAAATTAAATGTATTTCAGTTTCCGCGGTAACACGGTATAAACGAATTTTCCGCGGACGAAGTCGCCCAAAGAACGAGCAAAGTGGATAAGGAGAACTAGGAAGGCGGACCGCAGGCCCTCACGCGTCAAGCGAGAGAACAACCGGGACTAATGCCAAAATGATGATGATATAAATCGAGAAAATTGAACACAATAAAATTTTCTGGATATTACAGAAACTGTCCACGCGCACAAAGCTTATGGAATATAATGTCCGGTCGTATTTAACACTTTAGTTCAAACGCATGTGCCTCTAAATTGTATTAACACCAACCGCTAACTAGTGTTGTTGCTGAATTTGGCAAAACTGTCGCGCAGCAGCCGCAGTGGCGGTCGCAGCCCAGCTGGACAATTCCACCGCAAACCATTGGCATTCATGTCAGGCAAACATACTATACCTATTCCTGTTTTGCTGACCTTTATTCACGTACAAAATGCAACAAAAGCAGGCCTTTTGCGCAAATAAAGAGCTGCAAGTTAAGCTGGTTTACGAGCACCGCGGATTGCCCCAGACAGACATTATTGTAAACAACGTCCGTAAATGATCAATCAATTAAACGCAAAATATGATTGAAAGCCGTTGAAATTACATGTAGCGGAACGAGTTGCCCGCTTTCCAATTGTAAAATTGTATGAAATTCTTAATTGACGAATCGGTTCCCAACCGCAATTCACTTTTGGAAAGTTCAAAAGTCTTTCCGGGAAGCCTTTTAATTTCCTTTTTCACCTGCTCAACCAGAAAGAGCCTCCACGTCACAAAGTCCCGTGTTTTAATTAACAAATGGTTTAATTGTATCTCAGCAACGATACACCATTATGAGTAAATTAATTACCGAATATAATTAATTACTCATACGTAGATAAGACAAAGGGTCGCCGTAATTAAGGTGGGGGCTGTTATGACATCGTCGCCGGGGGTGGCCATGAAAAACTAATTTTACTTCGCGGTAAAAAGTCCCCCCGTGAGTAGCGAGCTCTCTCGCTTCATTACGCTATGAATGGGCCAAATAGCGCCGTATCTTACCTAACAAAATTCTCATCTCTTGTTTGCGATGTTGTGCGACGGGAGACTCTTTTCATTGGACGCGGAAGTTTATTTCCTTATTCTTGAGGCTGAATTTTGTTCATAGAATTTCTGGTGATAAATCTAATACCTGCCTTCTTTAGCGCTCTTTAGCCAGTAAATGGTATTAATTTCCTCAAAACGTCAAGCAAGAACAATTTTAGAACACTCACAACGTTCCGTAGACAGCATTGCTTCAGACAAAATTTTATATCGCCCGCACTAAAGTCCAGGCATGCTCTGGCGTTGAGAGCTCTCTAGAAATTTCTTGTTGCTCGGACATAAATCGAAAGGCTGCCAGCTAAAACTCTAGAGGAAAGAGTTGTCTGCGGGTAGTTGCCGACAGACAATCTACTCGAGTTTTTGCATGGAACACAATTTTCTCGTTTAGTATTCTATCAGGATTTGTTTGGCCTACGAATATTTGCGTATCTACTTGAAAAAATATCCGAGTAAACTCGCGAAATATTTTCATCATCGTCTTGGCATTATGTCCCGCTTGCGCCCCCGCGCGGCTCGCGAGGGTCCAGGGTCCGCCTACTCACGAATATTTTATTGCGTTCCAAATATCAAAACCCTCATAACACACATCCCACACGAGAACGTGTCGCGTCATTAAAGTTAACGAACGAATAAGAGCATCAATATCTAAGTGAGCCATATCGGGTTCCCCGGCGGCTCATTACGACGCCCCGCAAACTAGCTATAAATGTTTTCCGCTAACTCCGCGAGAGATTTCACCAGATCCGCAAAAAGTCACTAACGAGTGCCTTAATACTGGCAGAAGTTGGCCGGGCACCTTCCGCGGAGTTAGGGGGTGTTTACACTGGCGCGGTGACCGCTACGGTCGAGGGCGAACACTGCTCCTGTCAAGTGGACTCTGCACCCGGTCCGTTGCGGTCTCGTGTGAGCAGATACGAGTGCAGTGGTGCAACGTGCCCACCGATGTATGTACTACGTAAATCAATTTTAAACCGCAAACGTTTGTAGCTCCGAACGACGGTATAATTGCGATTGATTTTCGTGTTGCCGGGCCGTTGTTATGAAACACTTTGTTGTTCGTTCCATATAAATTTTAAGGCGATCAATCTTAAACGTATACAGAAAGTACTTATTAACAATTGCTTTTTTAACAGATTAAAAAGAATCCATTTCGATCTCCATGACGGATCTAAATGTTCTAACCTAAAACGGCATGGCAACACCATTTGACTTTGGCCTGGTAACCGGCCAAATCCGGTTGAATCCGTGCGATTTGCCGGCCAGTGTGCAAACCCTGTTTGTCTCAATTAGTTGGTGTTCGTCGGATCCCCGGCTTGTCGTTCAGGTGTCGACACTCGCGTCGGAGTTTCCAACTATTGACATTCCACTGTTGCACCTATTTGGCTTCCACTCGCTGCTTGGACTTCAGACTTTTACCTTCCAACATTCCATTTAGGTTTATAGAAAGCTGCATTAAGAGAACGTATAATATAAATATTATATTCGTAATTGCTACATAGAATATTATTTTATTTTGTAGTCTCATACAAATGCCTGTAATTGTGAGAAACGTCTAGTGAACCACCAGCTGCAGTTGAAATATGCAATCAAGACGTCGGCAGAGCCGCGTGTGGAATTTATAGTGAGCTACCGCTGCCACATTAAAATCCATTTTCATGATACCTTAATAGGTACTATTTCAGTTTAATAAACTATATTCCTTATACGAACAATAAGGCTTACTTAAAACGAGGTTACAAAATTTAATTACTTAACCATACATATCAGTTTATATACAAGAAGCCACTTATACAATATTATATAAGTGACAAAGGAAGGATACATTCACTTCACTTTTGAACATGACGCTTTAATTTATTCTTAAATTCACGATTTCAGTGTTTCTTAATTCACTTGGTAATTTATTATAAACCTATACCTCCGTTCTATTTCAGATAGATATTCCTACCGCCGAATGTGGCCAATCAAAGCCCAAAATAATAAAGTCCAAGTGATCTATCACTGCCGCCCTGGCACAGGCTCAACATAAATCTGTCAATTTGCAATTTTATCGAGACTCGCGGCGCGGGCGCTGTCGCCTCTCAAATTTTAACGCCACCTATCTTCTCGCCTCAACCAAATTCACCAATAATGAAGCAATTTTCATATAGACTGCCGGCCTAATGCAACTGGCATTTTGTAGCGAGCACGTGAGCGAACTAGTAAGAATTTGTTTTCATGTGAAAATAAGTTTAGGTACATACATTGTATACTTATGTGGGACACGGAGCCGGTCCATGTAAAATTGGATAAACTTGACTCCAGTCGACTTCATCCTCCAGAAGTTTATGAGGTTCCAACATTATCTCTGATTAGAATATCGATCTTTTCATGTCACTATTTACCAAAAAGCCAAAAGGTCTGCTAAAAATCAGCATTATGCATCAGTGAAAGAAAAACTAAACGCCAATATCAATTTGAATAATGCCGTAACTAGGCCAGGCAAAAACGTAAAACGCCTTTCATCGACATTTCCCTTCCACAATTACCTTTTATATGGACTTACGCAAAGTTATATAGTTAAACAGGGTTGAAAAAAAACAAAACCAACTCCCGAGGAGCTATTCATTTGCAAAATGAATGCACTCAGTGAGGCAGGGAGAGGAATGCGGTGTGCGTGCAAAATGAAACCGCGAAACTTTGCGAGCGGGTAGAGACCGGGCATTACCATTTCGGCCATAACGCTTACGCCATTTTTGTATTACCAAAGTCTGTACAAGGCGGTAGTTCGTCCTCGTATTTACTCCAGTCTCACACATAAACGACGTTCTGCGAAATCAAACTAGTAGATGTGCATAACGACCTGAGTGGTTCAGTTGGTAGGTTGGTCTGATACGCATAGGTCACGGGTTCGATTACCGGTCGAGCAGAATTTTAATTTCTGTTACGGGTCTGGGTATAGTATGTATAATAAGTATGTATTTAAAAAAAGTATATAAGTAGTTTATCATTTTTCAGGCACCCATTACACAAGCTTTGCTTACTTTAGGACTAAATGGCGCTGTGTGAATTTATCTAAGCATATTTATTGTTATTATTATTTATTATTTACGGCCGACATCCGTACCTTAAAATTTGGTTTATGGGTGCCAAGTTGAAAATAAATGCCTGGTATTTCTGATAAATAAGCGATAGACGTCATCTGATGGTTCAAAGCTGTCGCATGATAGACAGGGACAATAAGCGCTTACAACATCTCAGATTCTGGAGATATGGTCGGCCCACTTCCGCTTCAGCGCACTGATCCCACGCGCGATATCGGCGACTCTTGACGGATAACCTCATCGCAAATTCTACCCGTCAGAGAAACCCAAAGCGCGCTCCATCGCACGCTTAGCGACCTTGAATTTAGGGACTCCTATGTTTTTCTGTGCTAAAAGTCGATGTATTGCTATTTCAAATCAGAGCATAACTGCAATTGCTGCTGTAAGCTACTGCTGTCCATCGGTAGGTAATGCTAGAGTTTAAGACATTGTATAGAGCTGGCATGCCCCGTGTAACCTTAGTGAATCGAAAAATGGGCAGAATAAATTTAGGTCTAGTAATTTGCGCTGTATTTGGTTTCATATGAGGCTGACACCACAAAAGCGTAGTTTCGGTCGTGATATCGACCTTAATTTAGAGGTGTCAGGCAGGTGGCCGATCATAAAACATGGAGCCAAAACTTTTGACCGCATCACCGAGAGACATGTTGAGTCGACCTAATACCCAATGGAATAAGAGCAGGTGCGATGATAATCATCAACTAACAAAATATTCAACTGATTTTGAACGTGAATGTGTGAACGTCGCCCTAAAATGCCGGTTTGTTCACAAAACGCCAAAAATGAGTTCGGAATTACAACATAGAACATAATTGAGACGCGACTTACGCACCTCAAAAATTACTTTCGAGTGGCGTCAACCTTATGTCGTGACAAAAAATTAACAAGTTGAATGGAAAACTACGATTCAAAACACTAATTAACTGACAGACCGCCCAATAAAAAGCATGATGACGGGTTCTAGGTTAATTAACTGAGCAAAAAAATAATACGAGAACTACAATGGATATTGTAAAATCTACAATTGCTCAAAGAAAAAAGGATAGTCGTAAAGTTAAACTTTAAGTTTAGTAGACTATGAATTTCATACGGGCTCTGGTCAAATCACTAAGAACACAAGCGAAGCATTAGGCTGCATTCCAAACAATTATGAAAGTCCCAGGCTCTAATTGCTGAAATTCAGTTAATGAAACTCGTTTGTTAGGTTGCAAGTTTATTTTTAATTATTATGAAATGGAAAATTCTTTCCAATTTTCCAGTAACCGCAGCAGTTTATAACTGTATTCAGAAATCGGAAAGATACATTTTTCTAGGTATTTTTTTAAGACTATTACGCTGGGCGCAACAAACAAAATTTCTCACAATATTCACTCACAAACAAGTTTACGATACGTAACAATATTTTCGTAATATTAATATTAAATAATTTTCTCTCCTGTACGACACAATATAGGTTAATTAACCCTAATTGCCAAACAAATTCAAACGAAAGGAAACCAAAACCAAAGCCCAACCCTACGCTCACTGACCTAGTACAAAGCGCCATACGCCACAGCTCCAACAAGCGTACCCAGCGGTTGTTTTCCAATGCGCTTTTAAAGTAAAATTTATTAAATTCGCACTTCAAACGTAACAAACGGTTACCAAGCTCGTCTGAAACGAGTGGCTCGAGAGAACGAGGGATGGATATGCAATCATTAATGTGAAGTGAACGGTCCTTTCGGAAACTCAACCTAGTTTTCTGATAATTATTCACGTCACGAACCCCGCTCGTAATGGGAGATAGGCGGGCGAGCTTAATTAAACTAATTCGCTAGTTTTAGTAAACATAATTAGGAATTTTAATATGTGTGTCGTTATAATAAATAATATTTTCGTCTCTTTCGTAATAATAATTTATTAATTGATATTGTATCTAGGTATATTGATAAAAGGATGATAAAGTATTCAGTCTCAAAGAGATATTTTTTTATGCTATTTAGTTACAAACGAACAGACAGCCCACCTGATGGTAAGTGGTAACTGTCGCCAATAACATCTACAATTACATTTAGGTTGCAGGTACAATAAAAATGCAGAACCGCAGGTGCGCTATCACTGTGACTAAGATGAAATGCCTCATGCCTGTAATTTTGCTAGCTACCTTCAAACCTGAACACAATAATGCAATAATGCATTGTTGCTTGGCGGGAGAAATAGATAAGGCGGTCGTACTCACAATGCCGGACTCCTCAGGCTTGACAGAGTCCTAGCATCTTTCTACCAAAGCGCTAACCCGCTTAAACGACTCTGACGCGCAAACCTTATCCCTCGAGAGTCGAGTTCGCACCATATATTCTCGTATTTCGAATGCACGGGTCTCCATAAATACATAAATACTTTACAAATAGCAAGACAGTTGAGCTGAGGGTAGAATTAATACGATTGCCAGCAATAAATATTCAGCATATGCGACGAAAGCCCACACAAGGCCGAAGGTTGGGGTCGCTGCATTAATGGATGGGAGAAACTTCGGGGAGCCACATGACACTTTCAGTGTTAGGGACGGTGCCCATGAATCAAGAGTTAATCGGGATGCCGCAAAGGAAAGTGGCTGTTGCTCTGGTCCATTTGCGAGGAGAGACTGAACGCTTGAACTGAACGTGACTGTGCTTTTGATTGAATTATTTCTACTAATCTACTTACGTAAATGGTTAATCGCGGGCGATAGGCTCCAAAGTAAGCTTTGTAAGAGTCTTAAGTTTTTCGAATTTTGTATGTACCTATACTTGACACTTCACATACAAAATTCACTGACACTTCGCCACATATAAGACTTACTGTAGATAATAATAATTTATAATCTTCTATAAGCCTTAAGTATGTATCATTCCACTATAAGCCTGACTATCAAGATACATGCCAACCTAGTAGTTAGCATTGTCTCATACATCATCGAATATACCCTAAAACATGCGCAACTTCCAAATAAAACACTGATTAATGGTGACCATGATAACGATCGAAAGATCGGAAAAAAATACAAAATAAAACCTCGACTAATCTGTATTCTCTTTAATTATCTGTATTAATAAGTGTTTTATTTGGAATGTCTCGTCATCGCGTAAGCAAAAAACCCAATAACTTCCAAGACAATAGCAATAGTCCATACCAAGGCCTCCAGGATGGCCATCCTAGCCCACAGCAAGTGACCCAGTTGTTGTTCGCAGGGTGTGCGCGATGTTCCTGCCAGAGTTCGCAAGTTTCGTGGCGGCCATCTTGTTCGCAGTACACCCAATACACACAGAAGCGGTGAGTTTATAATTTTGTATTGTTAAAATTTTAATATAGTTAAAATTTTGAGTATTCCTTTAAAGGTGAAATTTTTACCGGCCCCGGGTTTAATCTGTACTTCCACGATATGTATTGGCTACCCGGGCTCCCGAGCCCTCGCGTGCGAGAGCACAACCGGGACTGACGCCACGATGATGATGATGATGTAGACAACCTTTACGAAGAATACTAAGTACTAGATTTCAATTCAGTCAAATTAAGAAATGTGAACAGGTCAATTGTCATAACTATAAGCTACAATAGGTACTGCAAAATTTCTACAAATTTAAGTTCAGTATCTGTATACCCATCCTTGCAAACTTTCACATTTGTAATTAGTGATTGTTATACGATTTGTAAAGCCCTACTAATAAATATATTTGTAATTAGTGAGACTAGGATAGGAAGGACTCGTAGGATAATCACTGAACTATTGAGACACACAAGTGTTGGTAAGGATAGGAATAGTCAGGATGGGGAGGTTGGAGATCGTTTTTTAATGCCTAGGGAGGCTCACGGTCAGACGAGCCACCTGATGGAAAGCGGTCGAAGACATCGTCTAGCCACCTACGGGAAGTGGAAGCGGTGCCGAACTTTGAGGTACATGTAGATATGCCTTTTGAAGAACCTCAGAGAAGGACTTCGGAAGGGAGCTATGTGTGTGATACAGAGTGTGTATACACGTTTTGGTGATATAAAGCGATGTATCCCAAACTGTGCGACTTATGTTAAGATACAGTACCAACTTATTGAAGTCAAAATTGCACAAAAATGTAGAAAAATAAATTGATTTTGTTCATAAGAAAATTATTTTTAAGTTAGATTATTTCAGGAACCTCAACCCCCATATTGTGCGAACCTACGTTCAGAAAAGGAAAGCACCATACTTATTAAACATAAATAATGAATGCTAAATATTCGTGGAGAAATCTTCTTTTTAAAAGGCGTCGCATAAAGTTACGTCTGTAAGTAGTATATAAAACATTAGATTCGAACAACAAGGTATTGACCACGCTTGACTAGTGAAGTTGGCAGATTTCACATGCAGGCACAGGTTTCTTCGAGGATTTTCGGAGCACGTGGCTTAAATAAAATATGTGCATACGTCAGAAAAAGACCTATTGAGTCCAGACCCAAGTGGGATTCGACCTCGCGTGATGCGCATACGAACCGGTCTAACCACTTGGGTATTTGTTACAACATAGAATAGAATAACAATATCCTGGTGATAAAATACGTGTTTCTTACCGCGTACTGGTTTACGAGTAGACCGATATTCCGACGCAGTTGCACGAATCATTGTCACGGATGGCTGGACGAAAAAAGTGGGGTGTTATTAGTTTGACGTCTGATCTGTGTATCTGTAGCTTTGTGTATCTGTCTGTGGCATCGTAGCTCCCGAACGGATGGACCGATTTGGATGCAGTTTAAAAGCTATTTAATCGAAATGGTTCTTAGCTATTATTCCTTAAAATTTGTTCTGTAGTTTAGAATATTTTTGAGTTCGGGGGTTACCCGACTTTTTCTGTCGGTTTGGTTATCAATAAAATATTGAGTTCTACAATACAATATTTACTTATTGTTCTTATTTTGCAATTATCAGTAACATTTTAAATACCATGGGGGATTATGGGACCCTACCACCACCCTCTGGGCCCAAGCCAACCTCACCTGCACACGGTCCCCTGCTGGCAGACGGACTGACCTCTGGCCAACCGGCTTATCCCTAACGGTTTGCGGGTCAGACGGCAGTCACCGCACGTAAAAAGCCAAAACCACCACAAATTTTTAATTAAGTAAAAACCGCTTTTAGTAAATCTGAAAGCGCTGAAAGTAAAAGAGCTGAATCGTATCTGGATCGTACGTGATACACTCCGAGCAATTTAAAATATTTTCTCTTACAAATTCCGCTGATGACCGTTAATTTCGACGGTTTTATGTTTTCCCATTACGAAGTAGTAATTGGTTTGTAAAGGTCAATGTCTAGTTTATTTGAAAAGATAATACTCAACGGTCAAGGCCTTATGTGGGTTTGTATAACTTTTGTTGTTTCAAAATAAACGTGACATATCAACGTGGCAAGTTCTGAAGGAGCTGCGTCACCCGCAAAAATACGGGCACACTAATCACATTATCACCACGAGTTTTTAAAATATTTGGCTTCATAGAATTTTTCTAAACCTAAAAGGCAATTTTTAAACATATGTATGTATAGTGCCTACCCCATGCTCTGGCTTATCTTCAAAGAATAACAATTATTCATTTTTATTTTTAGTTTCTGCACACTTGGCAAGTCCTCATTCATCATCTTGGCGTAAATATCCCGGTGGTGCTCTCGCTCGCGTGTGCTCGAGATCCACCTTGACTATGATCCTGGAAATAAAAAGCGTCTGCCATCTGACACGTGCCCCCGTTAATAGGGGAACTGATTGGATCATGGTTACACATTCAGTCACCCGAATGTGCAGTTTCCTCACGATTTTAACCCTCACCGTAAGAGCATCAGTTAGCGTTCCAATAATGTGCTTAACTCAAAAAAGGAACTTGGCAAGTACCTACGTGTCATAAATTAAATAACGACCGACAATCTGAAATAAATCCGCAATGCAATGCATACAGCGCAATAACGCCGCAAGAGAGAACGCCACAACATGCAAAATCATACATCACGGGCTGGCGTACAAATGGGGTCGAAACACAACGTTTTTATTTCCTGAATATATTGAAAAGCTTTAAACTTTGATCCGGTGGAACGCTATCTCGCCAGATCGCGCCATATTCGGGTGGGAAATTAAACGCTCGCTTTCAGAACAACCCCGGACACATCCCACGGGCAATTTTTTTTAATCTGTACACACTGTGTTATTTTTACCCAACATTGTCATTTACATTATGACGAGCGCTGTTTGTTTTAAAAACGCCAGTATTCCCAACTCGGATTTGTAAGCGCGGTCCAATATTTATGGACTCATTGGATAGTTGCATAGCTCTCTAATAGCTTGTTGTCACGCCAGTTACTCGTGCAAGGTTGTTTTCAAATTCAACTAAACACAGTAGCTATAAAAGTGATATGTGATCGTGTTAATGTTGTATTTAAAGTGCCTAAGAAGAATAACTGTCGCTAGAGACGCTTCACTGTAACAGTTTCCGTGGACACTGCATTATACTGAAACTTTGTAGTCACTGTACTGAAAATCAAACTTAGCAAGTTGCTCGCCGTCAGCCCCGTCTGCTGACAACTTCACGGCACAAGAAACTATCATGTCACGTCCTCAACCGAGAATAAGCTGCTCGACGCTGGCTCGATACCGCGAACTGGTTTATGACAACAATTCGTTTTGATGAAAACTGCATCCGCACTGCAGTGTGACAGCGCACTAAAGCGGAATCGGTCTGTTCCTTTTACAACGCAGGGGTCTGTTCACGTCTCTGCGAATGAGTTTCAATGAAAAATTGCAGTTTTACGTATTCTCACAAAGATCCCGGACTACTCTGCCGGTTACGACCGTATCTTGCGCTCGACAATTTTTCTCGGAACGTGCATTTAGTAGTTCCACTTATTTCGTCGTCGCTAGCAAGTTCAACTTCTTGATTTTTAACGACGTTGATTTAAGATCGCGGGGAGTATATATCGTGTGAGCGTTAGCGCCAATTTATTACGACCCTAAGACTCGCGTCATTTCCACGGGGGAGATTTATCTTGTTGCTAAGCCCTAAGCCCCGAGCCGGCGCTGCGCAGGGTCCTTATAAATTCAATGTCATAAAGCAGTACTGTAATATTTTACAGTAGCTAGGCACTAAACCCGTCGGCCGCACATGCACGGGGCCGTCAACGTGCGACTCATAATAACAGGGATTAAATAAAGTGCAGTGGCACTGCGGCGGCCACTCCTATTTACGGCCTCACATACCACTTTAGTGCGGCTGTAAACCGGACGATCTTTAAACTGGGCTGTTTATACCCGTCGTCCAATTAGGGACACTCGTTTTCTTGCCCTTTGTTTTATGGAGTATCGATTCACTGCCCTTTTGTGGGACGCGACGCCCGAATGACATTGTTTTTAGCCAAAATCGGAAGCCCCTAGTGGCCATGAAATTGTAAAATTGGATCGGACACGCGCAGGGAAAGTTTCGGTAGCATTGTGCTGATTTGTGCTTTGAGAGTGAGTACTCATTTTGGATGTTTTATCATGTTATTTTGCGTTTTAAAGTCTGCGTGAAAACCTTATAATAGTTTTCAACAATTCACACAGCGCCATCTAGCCCCAAAGGAAGCAAAGCTTGTGTGATGAGTACCAGAAAACTTAAGTTTTAAATAAATGCTTATGATGCATACTACGCCTAGACCAGTAACAATAATTTCAATTCATAATTTTGAAATTTCTGCCCGGCCTGGACCTACCCGGGACCTCTGCGTGGCGGACTGGTATGTTGACCGACTGAACCAGTCAGGTCGTCAAATAATTGAATAGAATAGAATAGAATAGAATAGACTTTATTGTTAAACTGTGTTAGTATACAGGTATGCAGATGTTATTACATAAGTAGTTCCAACAGCTTGTCCATTACGGACGTACAATACTTTTAAAATTATATTATTTACATGTCAACATTCCAATCCAATTGAATAAAATTATTCTTACTAATTCAAGACAACCTGTCTCTAGCAAATTCTTAAATATTAAAACATCGCGCTCGAGATATTCCCGTCTATAACTATAAATCGTAGTGAATACATTCACACCTCACAAAGTTCAACTATCCACAGCTGCCAGTAAAAAGTTTAGTTCGGTTCTTAGGTAGTATAAATTTTATTTTCCCGTCTGCATTCCCAGGAATCTGGCAAACAGTTTTGATTTGATTGAACTGACGAATTGGTGCAGAAACTTGTGCTGCACATCGGGCACGGATCCGAGTCTACAATTTTATTTTGCTTCTTTCGACTCTTCCCGTAATGGCTGTTCAGTTTTTAAGAAAATGTTTTAGTTCTTTTTTTTCTTGGTTTATGAAAGTTACTTTTTCAAAGTAGCACTAGCTATATTTCAAGGCTTTGGCCCTCGGTGTTGTAAAATCTATGTGCTGCTCTGTCCCTTGACAAGTTCCATAATTACGATGATTTCATTTGACGTAACGGAATTATTGTTAGAATTATATACCTACTCACGTCTAATTCAAGTTATATTAAATTTGGATGGTTTTTTATTACTTCTTATCGCACTAACTGACATATATTAAAACACCCCGACATAGTACTCAAATATTTTCTAACAGTCTGACCCGATTTTAATAAAAATCATCTAAAACCATCTAGATCAAACTGTCTTTCAAATTAAATACCGCATCGGATTAGGTTCTGCCGTCCGAGTTAGGATACCACAAACAGACACACAGTAACACACTTCAAATTGATTACACCCCTCTGCGTCTGGGGGCTAAAATAGGGTAAAGCACGGTGGTAAACAAGTCGTCAGCTGTGATTATCGGTATACTTTCCCACATCAACAACGAAAATAAAGCCGGCCGGCTAGACATCCAAGGACCCTATTTTTGAAACCGCTCGTATCCACGCGAGCGATCGCGTGCTCTACCTATCTCTTTCACACTCGTGGTAAGTTGCTAGATACAGAAAAGACAAGCATTAGAAAACGAGCGCTCGCGAGGATGGTTGGTTGGATGGTTTCAAAAATATCTTGAGCTAGAACCGCGGCTTTACAAAATTACAAGGGTCATTTTCATTTGGCTACGGAACCCTAATATGATAAACAAAACGTTTCACGAAACACGTTACCGAAAATCAAAGTTATGCAAAAAACAAACGTTAAAGCCTGAACACGAGGTAAATATTCATATGAAACTTCGTAAAACAATCATCAAGAGTTGCCCACTCATTTCGCGCGTAAATTCAATAGTCACCCACATCTAACCCTTTTCGGAACAATAAAACTGGACCAAAATTAAATCTACTGTTACCCGCGACATGGAAAAGTAAAAGGCAAAGTATCACGACACATCTAACCGACAATTTTGAGAAACACCCGAAAATTTACACATACTGAACGGATTTTAATGAAACACACCTAAGAACCACTCGGCTATCTTGTATTTTGTTTTTCATTCCTGCTTCTAGTTTCGGTATATTAATATTTGTGGGTATTTATTGATATTGGTTGTTTATGTAGGTATAATTTTATTGTACCGCCTGTAATGTTGATTACAAGTTTACGGGTAGACTGGACTAGATAAAGCTACTAAGCTTTAAGTCCACCTTTGTACCATTTTGTGCACAAAATTTAAATAAATCAAAATAAACCATTTCTATTAACTGTCTCTCAAATTAAAAAACGCATCGAAATTGGCCCATCCGTTCGAGACCTGCAATGCTAAAGACAGACACACTATTTATTTTATCATTAATACGTAACAGACACCCAGATATACGCTTCAAACTTATAACACACCTATTTTTCGATGTGGATTAAAAATGGTTTGTAATGAAGTTGTAGAAGCCATGTTTGCAGTCGCGCGTACCTTGTAATGCTCTCTAACCATGTTTATAGTGTGTATTTGTGTTTGTGCACGGCACTGGACGACTGGTCAAATCAGCTTTTCTCTCCGTTGCCTTTTTGCTTTGAGAATTTCTGTATTTTCTCCAAAGGCAATGTGTTGTGCACGCCACGGGTAGAGCATGAGATGTAATGTGGTGTGGTATAAATAGTATACATAAATGTTAGGTATTTACAATGAGGCTTTCCTTCATTATGATCTATACTAATCACAGTATAAAAATTTAGTTAATTTGCATAGGAATGGCAATATTCTAGGCAGCTTTTTACACTTCTTGGTCATTATCATCCGAGCGGTCAATCCTGACTTCTGCAAAGGTCCGTTTTCCTCCACTTCGCCCGGACAGCAACCTCGCGATGTAAGACTTGTAAGCCGTTGGCTACCGCATACAATTCAGCGATGTCAACCCATCGCTTCTTGGGCCTCCCGCGGGACCACCTGATACTAGCAGGTTTAGACACCTATTTCCAACGTATCCCTGAAGCTTATGTAGCACGTGACCAAATCAGCGTAGGCCTAGCGTCTCTGAAATATCATCTGCGATATATCTCACTCACGACAATGCTGCCATCGAGTCGCGAAAGCCGTACTTCCACCGCAGCATTGTCATCGTCATCGTTATCGTCATGGCGTTAATCCCGGTTGTGCTCGAAGAAGGCCAGACTCTAGAAGACTTTCTAAAACACAAAAAATGTTTTTTTTTTTTTTGTGAAATTGAGTACCTACTTAATCAATGTATAATGGTATGAAAGAACGGGCACACCTATCACAGGCAAAATATATTGCTTAACAGGTGTGTTCAATCCCAATTATATACCCTACATATTATTTAGGCGCCGAGAGTCCAGGCTTCGCCTTCCTAGTTCTATTTGGCAACTTCGCTCGACCTTTCGCATACTTGGTGGTGAGTTTGTTTTACCACAGCATTGCGAACAAGCAAAACATTATGACACATACTTAAACAAAGCAATCTAAAACTGATTTTACAAGTTGAAACTTCCTGAAATAAAACTCCAGGTTAAATTACTAGCAAACTACCAGCAACTTAGATAGTAAATATTCGTAGGAACCCGCAGCCTCCAGCGTCTGCTCACACAATGTTAACTTGAAAACTTTGTAAGTGTTCTTGAACGATAACAGTATATGTTAAAGGGGATATAAAAATAATAATCTTCGCGTAAATGTCTCGGTTGTGATCTCGCAGGAGGGTCCGGAGTCCGTCTTGACCAAGGTCCAGGATTTGGCAGATCATGTAATTACAGTGAAGCGACTGCCATATGACCTCCATGACCCTACTATCAGGGGAACCTGACCAGATTGGATCACGGTTACACATTCAGTCGCCTGAATGTGCAGGTTTCATCACGATGTTTTCCACCACCGTATATTGTAGGGGATAAGCGGTTGATGTAAATGTTTCATTTAATTTCTTTTTTTTTTCAACATAATAGATAATGCCAAGCTAAGTTAGCTATTACACATACGAAAGTTATTATTTATACCTACACGTCCGACTAAGTAAGTAATTAATTGCCTTCAGACAAAGTAAGCATTTTAATCTTGGTATTTTAACAGAATTCTTATAGCCTAAATAGCATTTTTCTAAAAAAGAAGGGCCTTAACTTATACTAATTATTTTTTTACGTTATAACTACGAAAACAGAGGGATGAGCGAAATAAATTATAGAGACGTAATTAGCTTTCGAATCATCCAAAGCCAAAGAGATTAAACTATTTGTCAAAAGCAGAGAAAATGTTTTTCGCTTTCGCTAGCGAGTGGACCTCGTAAGCGAGAGGTGCTGAGTTCGATCCCCAGTGACGCCACGTACCACGTGACTTTTTATAAGTAATGGCTATGAGCTAATTGATGCTCTTACGGTTAGCGAAAATATCGTGAAAAACCCTGCATACAATCTGGTCATATTCTGCTGTTAGGAGAACACGGAGGTCAGGTGGCAGGCGCTCTACCTGACCCCGGATCCCGGGCCCTCGCGCGTGACACCATTATACACATCTTGGCGCCAAAATGTGGAAGTTAGGGTAATTAACTCCCCTTTCGTGGGAGAGGCCCTAGGTTTTTAACTGTGATGATGACATTTTGTCAAAAAGGTCTTGATTTTAATCACGATACTTCTATTGGCAGGTGACAGGCGTGGTTGGCCGCGCTGAGATGCTGTCGTCGGTGTTCTTCCTCGGTGCGTTGCTGTGTTACGCGCGCGCGGCCAGCCGCCGCCGATATACAGGTACGTGTAGTTCTTCTGTACCAGTGGCATAATGGGCAGACACGCTACAAGGAGATCTCATAGTGCGTGCAAAATCCCAGGATTCCGGCCAAAGAAATTTGACATAGAGGCGTAAAAGGTGCCTTCTCACAGCTGAAGTCACAATCTATATTTTGTTTCCTTTTTAACGGTGTATATAACTTGTCAAAAGAGACAGCTATATGTTGTGAAATAGCACTGAATAGTCACGTAATGTTCTAGAATGGTTCTAGCTTTTTGTATTCTTTATATTTGAATTTGTTCTAGTCATTTGTATAGAATTGTGACAGAGGGACAGTATACATTCTCGCGATCGAGGCCCCAGTCGATTTATGCCCTATATACAATATGAATATATATTATTAATATATATGAATGGTTCTAACTGACATTACTTGAGTGGCGATCAGAACAATTCATTGGGTGGCACTATGAATCTGTCAAATGAGATTAACCAATATTCATATAATAATACTGTATTATTTTTTTTATAATTGAAAGCTAACCCACCTCTTGTTAAGTATGGATACAGACAATGCTGGAGTGGGGTATACCTATGTTTATTAAATACTTACTCTTGACGACAACCTGAATGGTAAAGTTGATAAACATGCCGAGCCGGTATACTACGCAAAGGTCCCGGGTTTGATTCCCGGCCGAGAAGAAATTGAAATGACGAGTTTTATATTACTCATTTCATTGGGGTGTTATATAATAATACGTATGTATTTAAAAATATATACCCATAACAATAGCTTTGCTTACTTTGGGGCTAGATGGCGCTGTGTGAATTATCGAAGCATATTTATTTATTTATTCGCATTCGCCCCGTGTGACAATGCAAAAAGCATTTGAAACCATTGATTTAAAATCTGTAGACCTGTGAAATAATTAATATTTACGTCGAAAGCGAGAATCGCAGCGCGTAGAAATGCGCATCAAACGCAACAAAATATTCTTTGATTTGAAGCCGCATAAATCGCGATATTTGTAGAGACAATGAAAATTATTTTTTTAATGTACAGTGCTAAGTTAAATACGCAAAAATACTCATATTTTAATAATACCCATTGAACAAAATTTTGGACTTGATACTTTATAGATATTTGCGATTTCTTTTTTATATAGATTAGCTAAGCAATTGTCCGCCATCTCACCTTGTGGTAAGTGACGATGCAAATATAATTTTATAAGGGAATTGTAATGTATTTCTTTATTCGTATGGCAAAAATGCAATACATGATTAACATATATATTAGTTTGCACTTTATAATAATTTGTATGTAGGTGAAGGTTTTATCTTTGTCTGTATTTTGTATCAGTTTATTTTGTATTTATGTTGTTTGTGTATTTATAAATATGGGCATCAGTTGCCTGAAATAAATAAATAAAATATATATTATATTCATACATAGGAAATTGTAGGGATAGGACACACGCCGTGTAGTGCAAATTTTCACTGTTCACATTCAGCTGAAGGAGTAGGATTATGTGGAAAAAATTATGATATTGATATTTGCATTACTCCTGATTTGTATCCAATACTGAAAGTTCTAAAAATAAATATAGCCGATCGCAATTATGTTCTGGCATTAATACTGGTTCAGCTTCATAGTGTCTTCTCCTCCTTCTCATCCTTTGATAATTGAGATTTCTACAACAAACATGAATCAAAATGCTATTTGCGTTGTTGCCAAATAGCGCAATTTGACTGTACGCATAATTAGAACGTTTTCAGCACAATAATTTACGAGTATTTATTGCTGTAACCTCGATTTGCTTGGCAACCAACGCTGCCTACTCATCATTGCTCAACTCTAAATATAAAGAGGTTCCGTCCAAAAACAAAGCACCGACGAAAAAACCTACCTAACAGATAAGATGCCTGTGAAGTAAAATACAGCCATATTATGAAAATAATAAAGAAATCCCTCTCTGTTGACTGATTCGATTTTATTCCCTCCTTTTTCTCTGCTAAAGTTTGTATTTGTAGGACTCTTTATTGCAGAAAAGAAAATACAATGCAAAAGAAAGCACAGCTTTACAGTATAGAGGCCTGCCTGATAGTAAGCAGTTATTGAAACCTATGGACTTTTACAATCAGGACTACCATCAGGTGGCCCGCTTGCCTGTTTGACTACCGTATGACATAAAAAAGCGCGACATAGATACTGCTATCTTTCATCTTAGAATTGAGAGAAGGAAACAAACGCTCTCACTCGGCGCGAGCTGAGTCGCGGGCAAACTTGTGCTAGCCGTGCAGATCCATTTCCACGATTCCGACCCTGTGAAACCTTTTCACTCCTTTCTTTAAGAAGTCCGGGAGCTCATTCCACAACCTTAGTGTGATGATGAACCACATCTATACAAGCCTATTTGTCACAGATTGGCGGTACGTGGCGGCGTGCACAGCGTGCGTGGGCGTGGCCATGCTGTGCAAGGAGCAAGGCATCACCGTCACCGGCGTCTGCGTCGTTTACGAGCTGTTTGTCGCACAGAAGGTGAGTTGTTTGATGATAAGTACGAGAAAAGAGGAAACTAGTTATAATATATGACAGTTACAATGGTGACCAAAAGGAATTTCTTACCAAAGTGACGGTTACAATTGCAAAAATGAGCAATGTCACGTAGTAGACAGGTATCTGTGTGGGTTCAAATGCGGTTCAAGCTATATCACAGGTCATAACGCTCCGAATAACTTCATTTCAAAAGGTCTAGACCACGTCTAACGAAGGTGTAACTCCATGTACGGCCGCATGCTCACTTTCCACTATGCACGTTAATTCGTCTTCTATTACTAGATTGGAAATAGCTACGTTGTTAAACAGATGGATTCATTTCCTTGCTCTATGACTACAATAACATAGTTTTCATACAAAAGACATCAACGAGCTATCTTACGAGTAGTATCTTCTATGCATACGCCGTTTGTATCTATGTACGCTTAGATCTTTTAAACTACGCAACGGATATTAATGCAGTTTAGATAGAGTGATTTAAAAGGAAGGTTTATAGGGTAGGATAGCTTTTAAATAAACTACTTTATAACAAATGCGAAATATTATTTAAAAATGATGAAGCTAAATAATAATATTATTTCAATAAAGAAACCAATAAATTAACATTCAAGGCTTAAGTAGCTAGAGCGATATATCACAAATAAGAATAGGTAAGTCCTAGCGCACGTTATAACAAAATAATTCTACTTCATTTAATATTATTTGATTTAGTGGGGCCCGCCCCGACTACAATGGAACTGTTGAACGGTAATCTAATTAGTTTGTTTAATTTCCACTCACAAAGCTTCGGAAGGCATTTCAATTACATTTAAATGTTGAATAAAGGAATATTTTAGTACAAGGTTAATCGAAACCCGAGTAGAGCGACGCGGGTCGGAAAGCACTTATCTACAGCCAACTTCATCGGTTTACAGTCCATTTTAAATGAGTTTCGCTCCCACGGTAAAATATCACCTGGACGCTACTTGATTTCCCGATGTTTCGGGCTAGTTGCCTTCATGGTGGCGGAAGTTGGGCTCTGTTTGTTATAGTTGCGGTCTGCGGATTGTTCAGGGCTAGCCCGGTAGGGCATTAGGGCCTTGTTTACAGTTGTTTTTGTTGGCCTTACATCGGAACGTATTAAAGCGAGACCGCTGATATATTTCTTGCGCGCCGTGTGTCCCTGGTAGTTTGAGCATCGGTTTTGTATGTTTCAACTAATACGGCTAATGAAGGACTGCGACGAAACATTTAATAAGCTTAACGGCGCATAGGTAAATTAGCCATATTACCATATCCATGTAAGTGTGATTTTTCGTAAACTACACCATGTAAATATGGAAAATGCACGAAACGATCTGTCAATTATATTTATTACTTCAATATACAAGTTATAAGTATCCTGGAAGTAAGTTGCCTGGAAGAAATCGCTTTAAGCGATAAGGCCGCCGGTTGCTTTTTCTTCTTTATTTTGTTTTTGCTATGTATTATTTGTGTAAAAGCAATAAAGAATTTTTATTCATTCATTCATTTTCGGTTGTTGGAAAACCGACTGCTCCACATACTCCTCCGTCCAAGGCTCACCGACTATGCCACTATTATTTATTCGTATGGCAATAATAGCCGAGTCGCTAATTATGCCACTGATGAGCCCAGACTAAAGAGTCTAATCCCACAGCGCCGCAGCGCCGCCGGTGGCAGCCGCTGGTCCTGGGTCGAGGCCTGGGGCAAGGGCGCGGGATGGGGCTGTGCGTGCGGCGAGGCGGCGCGCCGGGTCACTGCCGTGTGCTGCGCTGCGCTGGCGCTCCTAGCTGCAAGGTTACACGTCATGGGAGCACAGCTGCCTGTGTTCACGAGGTTCGACAACCCAGCTGGGGCTGCGCTGCCGCCTGCTAGGTAAGTTTGACATAGACATAGATATTATTGGTAAAAAATGTTTACCAGTCATTATTTGATGTTACCTAGGTACAATAATCCATAGGTCATTTATATTAGATTAGGTCAGAGTATCCAAAAATATTAATTTCGTTATTGTATCTGTTTACTATAGCTTTTCGCGTTTTAATTCGATTTGTTTAATTGACATAAGCACAAATCGTTTAGGCTACGGCCGCACTGACAAGGGACTTGCTTAGGATAGAGGCTATCTAGACGCCTTATAATGTTCACAGTCGGCGGCATTGGGCGCTCTGCGGCTTCGCTACTCGCTACCCAGGCGGGCGTTATATCTTCACATAAATAAGGAAATATAATAAAATTAGACAAATAAATGTAGTAATAAATATTTACATTCTAGGCTAGCATCTACTCTCTAAGCAAACCACCTATTATATCAGTGCGGCCATAGCCTTAGCCTTATGGCAACTTACGATTAGCGCATCGCAAATAGCTAACCAATGTTTAAAGCTATGACAACTAAATGGACCATAGGAGTCGTCGCTACTAAACGCTTTGCGCTGATGTCGGCTTCACCGACTCTAATCCGAAAAAGAATATTCCGTTCAGCGTGTCGTTAATTAAAGTTCATTTCTCTCTTTCTTTCTTTCTTTCAACGTAGAGGCCCATCGTCCGTAGCTGCTTCACAGACAGGCTCCAAACTACTGTCTAAACTAGGGTGAAAACAAAAACTGCGATACTTTTGACTTCTCTCTGCGGTGCTGATGTTTCGAAGGCTGATGGGCACTAGCAAAAGTCAACCTTTATGCACAAAAACTTTAGACCCACTATACTCGTATATCTCTTGGACCTTAGGATATATTATGGCAGTGTGCGCTACGGTAGCACAACTAAGCAAACACACCTGTGAGAGTTTTTGTTGATGGTGGCAATCCGGTTGGTACCACTAGTGTCCTAGAAAAAATTCGCCCTTTTCCCATCATCATCGAGGTAGCCATCAGGATGGGTACACTGTTAGGTATCTATAAATAATACTTACCTACGCGAGAATCTGCAGCTAGGTAACATTGGCTTGCGTTGTAGTTATTGCGGTTTGACGGATAATGTTCCATCTGCGATGCAGCTATTGTTTACTTTGTTTTTCGTCCATTAAAAATACATACATAATATTTTTCAAAGAACTACGCTTTTATTAATATGTGTAGAGTATGTAAATGTACGTTCTACTTTGTAAGACCTGCATACATTCCAGTAAAAACATTTACCGTAATCTAGCAATATGTTACCTAAGCCACTGTTTTGTCAAATGCCGGACACTGAAGTACAGCTAATTCTATTACCCCTCGCGTGCGACACCTCTATCGGGTTCACAACTCAAATAAAACAACATTCCCACAAAAACAATATAGATTATTACTTGATGATACCGCGTTCATCATGTGGACACTGCATGAAATAATTTCCAAAAGTGTCGATGGGCATCGTATGATAAGCAATGACAATAATATTAAGCCATTACCGGCCAATACACGTGTACCGATTGCTTTTTCAACGCCGACTAAATCAACCGCTCGTAATAAAAAAGCACTTTGCCCTTTATTGCTGGTAGATACGGAATATTATTATGTATTTTGTTGGTAACGCCACCGCGAATAGTCTTTGACAAGGAGTTTAGCGCGCAACCGTTCATGGGAAAGATAGGGTACATTAATTTTATGGGCGCCCGCCATTCGCCGTCGTTGCTGAGGTGGATTTATTTAGCGGAAACAGTTGCTAACGCCCCCGCGGAATTATAAGCAGCCAGGGCTTTATAAAAACGGAACGAATTGAAAATCCACGACCGACCGAGCAATGTTTGCCAAGAACTCGTTACTTTATTTCGGCTAGAGGAGAATTTGGAATATAATACCACACAAAGAGGCGGCAACAATACTGTTAAATTCTGCTCTCTGGTGCTTGTTTGAGCTATTTCTGTTATTCCTATTTCAAGTTACTCTGATGTAACTAGGTCGTATTATGGTACTGACTTTTCCGACAGGAGCCAGAAATGAATCAGTATATATTTTCTTCAGTTGGAGAAATTTTATCAAAATTCTTGATGCTACTTTCTGTAAGTGCACTGTGAAGTTACGCAACTTCCATCAATCCTCAGCCTTCCAATGCTCAACAATCAAATCAGTTTGCCCTCTTTTATTTCCAGACATTTGACGTTCGCCTACTTGCCTGCTTTAAACGCGTGGCTGCTGACCCTGCCTGAGGCCCTGTGCTGCGACTGGACTATGGGTACGGTGGCCCTCCTCAGGTCCTGGCGGGACCCTCGCAACATGGCCACCTTGGCTATGGCCACCGTCTTGATAGCAGCAGCCATTCACGCTCTAAGGACGCGGTCTACTGCTCTTTCTATGGTAAGCGATATTGTTAACTATTCGAAAAATTTTGAGATGTTAATTTTCATTCGATTACTATGGCTTTTATAGTTGCTACTAGCAATAAGTGCTTCTGGGGATTATTGTCATAGATCTTAGTATTGTGGGAAGAGCGTAATTGCCTCTGGGCACCACGTGCTTCCCATGCGCATACAAAATGGAATTAAAATGGAATGGGTACATGTTTCGTATGAAATTTCTAAAATAACTTAATTTCTGATAACCTTTGATAAATTATTGTTTTAAGAACTATTCATATTACCGGTACCATTCTGTTGACGTTTAACATTTTTGAACTTCAAATATCATTATTGTTTTTCGTAAGTATCTCTATCCAAAAAGGCTAAATAGTTTATTTTTCTAAGCAGTGTTTATTGTATTTGTATATTCATTCATTTATTCTATCTGTTCCAGGGACTGGCACTACTGGTGCTGCCATTCCTGCCGGCTTCCAACCTATTCTTCCCTGTCGGCTTCGTTGTTGCTGAGAGGGTTCTCTACATGCCTTCAATGGGCTGGTGCTTGCTGGTCGCCCATGGCTGGAGGCTGCTACACAAGAAGCGAGCCAAGCTCGCTGCTGCAGGGCTCATCTTCCTTCTCCTCGCCTTCAGCGCGAAGACCTATGTCAGGAATTGGGACTGGAAGACTGAATACACCATTTTTGCGTCAGGACTCAAAGTAAGTGTTGTTTTACGCCCGGTTCTGGTATTCAATTAACAGTCGTCTTCAAAACTAGGGTACCATCATTCGTTATTACTCGAGCGTTGAATATACGATGCGGGCGGTAATGGATTATTATTGTATTGTTTATGTTGGGTACGACATTTTCAGTTGAATAACTATCACATCTACAGCCCATAACAGTCCACTGTTGGACGAGCATTCCACAAATTTAAAGTTTGGGTCGCTAAAAATTATTTTTTGTGCCAAGTTGCACGGCGGAGCACCGTTTTGTGGGTTTCCTAAACCTCAACTATTGCTACGAAGTGGAATTTTTCTTTTACTTGATGACGTAGGATAACTTACGGTGCCCTCACCGTCTTAAGAAAAGGGCATTGCAGGACACGAAAGAGATTGCAGGTGTTGATAATACTGCCCATGATCTGGTTTACGGAGGTAATCGATGGTCTGCCTCTATGACATTGCCTTTCAAGATATCCGTCAATGGAGGCGTTGGGTTTGGGTACTACATTCTACTCTGCCGGTCACCACTCGACATAAGAAGCATGTTAGCTGCCAATAAAGGACAAAAATTCCTTTCGCGTTGCGAAATTTGATTGCAATAGCGACCGCAAGGGCCCTTTTCACATATTTCTACACGAGCTACGACTATAAAATATGGATTATTTAAAACTTTAATCTTTTTTCTTTTCCTTCCGAAACTTTCAATCCAATTCACCAGATGGAGAGCGGTTACTGTTGCTGTACGTTAGCAACAAGGCAACGTATTGGTGAAACCACGTTTCCCAACTCTAAAAACAAAGACACGTTGCTCTCACAGCAAATAAGCCCCTCCGCTGCCAAAGCTACCTCTATTAATCGATATAACTTTTCCAGGTCAACCGCAACAATGCAAAACTGTACAATAATGTTGGCCACGCCTTAGAGGCAGACGGGAACTACGGAGAAGCCCTGGAATTCTTCAACACCGCTGTGAGCGTGCAACCTGACGACGTCGGTGCCCACATCAACGTCGGAAGGACCTACAACCACTTGGAAAGATACCAGGAGGCAGAAGACGCATACGTGAAAGCCAAGTCCTTGCTTCCCAAAGCGAAGCCAGGCGAGTCGTACCAAGCAAGGATTGCACCAAACCACCTAAATGTATTCCTCAATCTTGCTAACCTGATCTCTAAAAACGCAACGAGGTTAGAAGAAGCAGATATGTTGTACAGACAAGCGATCAGCATGAGAGCTGATTACACCCAAGCGTATATAAATAGAGGAGACATCCTGATAAAATTGAACAGGACTAAGGAAGCTCAAGAGGTATATGAGAGAGCTCTGCTCTATGATAGTGGGAATCCGGATATATACTACAACGTAAGTTTAATTATATTGTTGTTACACATTCACATTATAGGAAGATTTTTTTACAACCGTCTGGATTTTAAACTCTCAAGAGCGAGCTAACGCTCACTGTTTCTCTTGATCAGTAACGGATTTTGCCATAAACTCCACATTTGACGTGGATTTGTCCTTAAATCACTTGAAAAACATTGTTCTTATGATTTTATAAAAGATAGATTCAAGATTCTCACAAAAACCCTTTCATTTGATACGTCACACAATCACACAATGCAATTTGAAAACATTTTTTGTCTTGCCTCCTTAAAATGACCCACATTTTCGAAATTTGGCTATACACGTTTCACGTTCGAGTTTGGGTCACAGAAATTGATATGTGAATCAAATTTCAACTTAATCTTTTTGGACGTATGGTACCCTAACAATAGACAGCAGTTAATTTTCTCATTCTTTACATCCTCTTCACGTAACCCCCGCCCCTCTCCGCAATATCTTAGCATAGATAAATAAATACTTGAATAGACTCAATACCATTCCATAACCTTCCAGCTGGGAGTAGTCCTTCTGGAACAAGGCAAGGCGTCCCAGGCGCTGGCCTACCTCGACAAGGCTTTGGAATTGGAGCCGGAGCATGAACAAGCTCTTCTCAACTCCGCCATCTTGCTACAAGAGCTGGGCGCGGCTGACCTGCGACACCTGGCCAGGCAGCGCCTTCTCAAACTGCTGGATAAAGATGGTTAGTAGGATTCTGTAGATATGGTAAAATAGTTGTAACGAGGTGCATTCACCACAAATAACTCCCTCCGCCAACCTCTCGGTCATACGGACCGTAGCTCTATTTTCTTAGCTTCTTAATTTCCTACGACTCTGGACCAGGTCCTTCTGCACTCTCCCTTCGTGGGCTAAGGCGCTGTCCTAATTGGCAACGGTCGGTTTGGAGGTCTCCTATTGGTCGGGCGACGTCCGTCGTATGGCAATGATTGCACGACCTTTGCCAATAAGGACAGCGCCTAACACCACTGCACAATCTGGGAGTCCGATATCGGACATATTTTGCGGATGAAAGTTGTGTGGCCAGAGGTGATATACCTATATGTATATGGATAGATGGGGTGGAATAGGAGACTGAACTAAGAATATACATGCATACACTGTATACGACAACTACACTAAAATACTTTGTGTAACAACATGTGTGTTAAGGATACCAAGGTGACGAGTGAACGTTACATGTCGTGCTGATCACACATGGGAGATGGCGATAGATTTCCAGAAAACTATTATGTACCCCACCCTGAATATTTCCATTGTGCCCTTGATCTATATCCCCATTTAGGGCGAGAGCGATCGAATTGCAACCTCATTGGCTGTAAATACGGCTGAAATTGGTACAGCAAATAAAATTATATTATTTTATTTAGCTATGCCCATTTCAATCATATGCGGTGAACATTAAGTCGGATTTCGATCGCATGGGTACAACAGTAATACACCTATCCGCCATTGAGGCCATGAAGCCAGCTTCTACGTTTAATTGTATTTCACCTCGATCTAACAAAAAAAAACCTTATCAACAGCAACAAACGAACGCGTCCACTTCAACCTTGGCATGGTGTGCATGGACGAGGGAGACGCCGAATGCGCAGAACGCTGGTTCCGCGCCGCTGTGCACCTCAAGCCTGACTTCAGGTCGGCGCTCTTCAACCTGGCACTACTCCTGGCTGACAGGAGGAGGCCATTGGAGGCAGCTCCGTTCCTCAAACAGCTGGTGCGACACCACCCGGACCATGTGAAGGCGCTGGTGCTGCTGGGTGACATTTACATCAACTCCGTGAAGGATCTCGACGCGGCTGAGAGTGTAAGTTGTGTGCTTCGTTTAATAGTCGAATCCACGTATTCAGTTGTAGTGGTCCCGTGTTTCAACAAAAAATCATACCTATTATACCATACACATTTAATCTCATATCGATTGCCCCTTTCCCATAGGGGTAGGCAGGCAGACACTTACGCACTCATCAACCTTTCTTTTCACGTGTGAGTTTCATAAATTTCAATAAAGTTTGTTTACTATCATACATTTCCGTGAAAGAGTAGATAGGTTGACACATACACATTTTAAGTGTATGTTGAGCGGTTTTACATAGTTAAAACATTATGGTAGATTCTTATGCATCAAATTACTATTCTTATCCATACTTATAAACTTTAAATTTTAGTCTAGTGACTTGCCAGATAACAACGATGACATGATTTTCACGACAATGAAAAAGTAGTTGTTGTCGAACTTTGTTGGTGGTTGTTGTGGTTGTTGCATTCTAGATAGTGAATAATCAGTGGGTCTACGAGAAATAAGTCTCCCTCGTGGTCCCACCGGTGGGACAAACTAGTGGCTCCACGAGGAAACGGGGAACTGAATTCCAAATAGCAAACAACTATCCTTCTAGGGGTTCCCTAGTAAATGAGGCGCTTCAGTTTCACCACGTCCATCTGTTGTCTATTGTACTTCTAACACTATAACAGGCATCTACGTAGTCCAATATACGTAGTCCGGAATTGTCCTATTTCTACAAATTCCCGCGTTATCGCGAACGCAAACGCTTGCTAGTTAACAATAACAATACAGTAGCAACATTGCAACATAAACCAATCAATCTCCAGTCTCCTAGGTAACGCACCATGTCTTGCCCCCACAGTTAAGTCAGGTTGGCCAAGAGCGATGGCTCGAACACGTAAACAAACTCCCCTTGCTGGCGGCTACATAAATTAGGTACGTTGCGTAAACAATATCGATCCATCCCCAAGACGGGTAGCGACCGAGCTGGCCGAAACATTGGATAAACAATTAACAACAGAAACCCCACTTTACAATGGCTTATTATTTGCAACTTTTGCCAATTGATTGTTGATATTAAGTTGGGTTTTATTGACCTTGTGATTTTAGATACCTGCTCCTAATGTGCCCAAAGGTTAGAGGAAAAATAATAATTTTAATTCATCAGGCGTTTCGGCCCTCGGGCCTAAACCAGAGCGGGCTGGAACGCCTGAACACTCCTAATACCTAAAATTGTCTCAAGTCCAGCAAGGGTTGTTATGGGATGTTAATGATAATCATACGTAGGTATTCGGAGGATGTTCTCGGACACGGACTTTGTGCCATCACAATACATGCCAAAGAGTTTGAAAAGTGATCTCCTAATTGATACAGCGCCACTTGCTCCGTGATACATACCCATCTTCATTAAGTAGGTATCTATTATATACTCACCAACCCTTTTCCCCACAGTGCTACCGCCGCATCCTGGAACTGGAAGAGGACAATGTGCAAGCGCTGCACAACCTCTGCGTGGTGGCGGTGGAGCGCGGCAAGCTGGATGTCGCCGAGGAGTGCCTCGCGCGAGCCGCAGCACTCGCACCACAAGAACACTACATCCAGAGGCATCTAGGAGTCGTCCGCTCCCGACGAGCCGCCGCCGCAAAAGCCACCCCCACCACACCCACCCCCAAACCCCACGTCGAACCCCACGACCCAGCAGACGCCGAAGTCCGCGCCCGCTGGAACTACATCCCCCAGCAACCACCAGACCCGCACGAGATGGACGACTCATAGCGAACGTGAACGGACTACGACTTCTGTAAATAAATTTTAGAACAAAATACTACGGAACACCAAATCTTACTGGCCGGGTTCGAAATCTCACTGCCGATCGGCCGGCGCGATTCTTTTGTCTATGTGTTCGAAAGTATATTACGTTTCTTTTTTAAACTATCAGGGTAACATCTCGTATCCATCGCTAATGACCACCTCAAGGTTTTCGTGTTTAATTTTATACTTCCAATGTTTTGTACGCGTCGTTTTTTATATTCTCAAGTTTCGAGTCAATAGCTATTTGGATTATGAAGTTATTATTAGTGATTTTTGATCTCATCGTAATAGACGTGAATTTAAATACGTTTCATGACATGATATTAGTTGTCGATATTTTTACATATATTGTATCAGTGTAGAACGATACGAACGAGCTTTCGTCATTAGCCAGGTATACGGACTTTGTGTATAATTGAACAATAATAAATAGAAGAGACTTACTGTTTCCAATAAATTCGTCTAGTCACAATGTTAATTTAGGACATGCTATTGATAAGATCAATTCCTTGACAATACCTGCATCATAATTTCACTTTAAAAGCCATATTAGTTATGATTTACGTGACAAGAAATTGATCAACGTATCCAATAGTTTGGACTAAATTACTCGTCAAAATTAATTTATATTTAGGTAGAATTTTTAAAATGTTAATGTTGACGTCCAATGCTTCTATAGGCGTTGGGAGTAGCATGGTAGAAATGCCCCGCATTATTGCCAACCCTTATGATTAATTGATATTGTATTTATAGTTTAAATAACACAGTAATCTCTGTAAAACATGAGTAGCATAGGTATGTCATACTTATGTGTAACTTTGTTTCAGTAGGTATCCTACGAATTGATTTAATGGCTGCTCTCTTTTGTACCAGATGGGAAAAGTGGGTAATGTAAAACCTAGTTTTGGTCGTGTCTTATTGTAAGTAAAAAACCTTCTTGTAAAATTAAAGACGCGACTAAATACAGGTTTCAAATGAGGGTAATAATAACAATGCCAGATGTCTTACTTAGTCGTAAATAGGTTGGATTAGGGTCTGTACTTGCAGCCCAGGAGTGAACCACTCGAAAATTAAATTTCTACATTCAATAAAATGATTATTTTTCATAAACGGTAATATTAATATTGTGTAAAAATAAATGAGAACGTGATCGACCGTTATTAGATTTAGCTGTGGAAAAAAATGTAATGTTGTTAATGTTTTAAGGTAAAAAAAGTAACTTTTGTAAAAGCTGAATTTTTTACAACGTCTTGAAACATTTCTGGCGAGAACTGACGCGGCGACGCGAGTTGGTGAATTCGTAAGGACCCCGAATATTATAACTAATTGTCGTCAAAACGTTTATTTTTATAAAATAAAATGATGTTTCAAATGGCTTTGATCTATTATTTTTTCCGTATACCATACACCTAGGTAATGCGCTTATAACACCTGGCTAAATTCAGTTGATTAAATTTAGAAGCAAAATGCGTTATTTTTTGTATAACATATATGTATTATGTTTCGTGTCGCTACTCTTTCCAAAAGGCGTAATACAAAAATTGAATTTATATTTTAATCACTAATATCCATTTTTATTTGCTTTCACGCTTTTGCAATTTAGACGACTGAGTTTAGCCATTCCAACTACATTTTTAGGTACCTACACACCCCTACCTATACCATTTAAAAGAACTCCGTGCGAGGGATTGTGTAACAGCGTAACTCATACAACAGACCTTACTGACCCTAAAACTACGGCGGGGCGGCACAGCATTGTATTATTAGGTACTTCCTTAGTTTTTTTTAAATGGAAACAGATTGAGACAAGACTATCCAAACTAGTCCAAAGAATCATGAAATAGTGGGTACAGATCGTCTCCGTCACGTAAAAAGAACGCTAGAATTTATATGTGAAGGAATAAAGCCAGAGGGCAAAAGAAAAGCAGACGGGCCACCCGATGGAAAGTGGTCACCGCTGCCTAGATGGATATTAGAAACACCAGCACGGCTAGCACAAGTGTGCTCTCGAGCGCGATAAGCGAGAAATGGCGCGACATAGATACTGCTATTTCTTTCATCTTAGTATTGAGAGACGGAAACAAACGCTCGCTCCCGGCGCAATATGTGTCGCGGGCTCATTGTGCTAGCCGTGCTGGGGTATCACCGGGGTAAAACACCGGGACGTGTTACTCTGGAAGAATATAGTTTAATGGTAGGCCACTCCACTGCTAAAGGCATGATTCCCCATGGAGTATCATCATCATAATCATTACTCTGGCGACCATCTGGGCTGTGCGTCCGACCAAAATCGGCTCGGCCACGCATCCAAATTAATCCAAAACCGACTTTATTTTTTACATGGTAAGAATTAGTATCGATTGCAACATAGAGTTGTCGACTCCATCCAAATCGAAGCTTCTGTTACTACTTACTAGTATAACGCTCAGCGTTCTATGTGAACTATGCCTAAACCACTAAGCTAGATCTTGTACAATTAATATCAAAAGTATCTAAGCGAAAAAGTATCAATCCAATGATCCAACAACTAAGGCCATTTTAAATTTCCACGGCGTAGAGTCCATATGTACATAGTTCTCGTCAAATGGCATTCTGAGCAGAACTGTATCCTATTTAGAAAATACTTAATTTTCTCTGGCTGCTTCTGCAGTCTGGTTTTCTATGTTATACGGCAGACAAACAGGCAAGCGGGCCACCTGTTAGAAAGCGGTCACCGTCGCCTATGGACATCAGGAACACCAGGGGCGCTACCAATGCGTTGCCCGTCTCTAGAGACCTCTAAATTACGTGCTCTAAACTACTTCTGATGCTAAGTATACCAGAGTGAATCCAAGCTAATACGGGATGGAGCTATTGGGGGCGTCCTGTGAGCCGCTGTTACTTTCCTGTGTAAACCAAACGTGTGAATTGTTCCTGTTTGAGTAAGTTAGGCCATGGATTATATCAGACAATAAAACACAATGTTATGTGTAAAAGATTCACTATATTGTTTTGTACAGTGAGCATTTACAAATTCAAAACAATATCGACTCCGTTACACGCTCTTAAAAATATTTCTCAATCTTTTTTCCACTAGTAAAATTTCTTAAAATCACTAACTCCTCCGTGGGATCGCTGCGACAATTGCTCGTCACAGTTTGATACGGGGCTTCAAAGAGATCATGATTTTTAGGGAAACAATTTTGAAACCTCATAAATATTTTGTTACAAAGTGGGTGGGTTGTCCATCAGTAAATTTGATAAATAAAACATAGTCCGATTCCGACTGTCGTACCGGACCGTGAACAAATAGTAGGAGATCCGGCCATACTAATATCGTCCTGCATCTGTTATTCAAGAAAAACGTACATTATACGAATGTTCGTTAATATTTCATTCGTTATTTATTCGTTATTATAACAGATGAGGGAAGATATTCTATGGCCGGATCTTAGGCTAAAACAATTAACAAAGTATGATAAATTTTAAATTATCTATAAAGATAATTTACAGATTATATAATCTGTTTTTTATTAGATTCTTAACCGTCAATAGCCAGCGTTTTCCGACCATTGCTGGACACATAACGTCCAAAACTGGAGAAGAAAATTGCAATACAAAATTGTGTCAATACATGGCCACTTCACGAAAGTATACTTAGGGATCAAGTCTGCATAAACGGTGTGGGTAAATCTAGCATTACTGAAGACAATAGGACCAGCTACAATTATAAATTTAAGTACTATCACGGTTTCCATATCTTAGCATATATTTTTACACATTTTTCACAACTTCTTACACGTTATTCGAGAAGGTCTTTGTAGACGGCAATGTCGAATTAAGATTATAGGTATTCGAGTTTCTTCAACATAGGCAACATAAAATATCTAATGAAAAATAAAGGAATATAATTTAACTATTTACATATTTTAATACTAATGAATAGTCTCATTCATTCACACGCTTTTCCCATATCATTTACGAAATTTTCGATTGCAACTTTATTTATTATTAATTATTGCTGACGCTACCTATGGCGAAATGTAATAACTTTCAAAAATATAAGGCCTCATCGATCTTGTTATAATTATTATGGGAAAGCAAATAAAATCAACAACCAATCAACAGAAACAAATGTCGAAGACTCAAAAGCAAAACTAAAAAAATACTCTAACAACAACAGTTCTATATCGGCTATTATTTTTTTCTGCTAAAAAATCTCAACAATCTTTCTAAAATTATATAAAGAAATATCTTTTTGATCCGAATAAAATTAAAAAAGAAATACTTGGTTCGGCCACAAAACTTTAGTCACAAAATAACGGCCTACAAAAATCCAGTACTAGCCCGGACAGGGGCGCTTAAATAAAATAATAATATCATCAAACTATTCGAGAACAAAACACAGACTGCAGATCACAATTAACTGACGCTGTATAAAAAATACGACGTCCGAAAAATGAGACGTCAAATGACTTGAGTATAAAAACCGTTTTTTTTTTTTGTATAGTGCACTAACCGCCGTCTCGGGTACTAACAATCCACCTAGGAAATAGTGGACATGAAATAACTGCGAAAAATAAACGTACTCGATGGTACTTAGTAATGGCGGGTAAAACTGGGGAAATAGAAAAAAAGAACGAGCTGCCAGACACTAAGCTGCAAAGCCTTGAAAATCGGCGTAAGGTTGCGCGTCTATCGACAGCATTTTTGGAAGGAAGCGAAGGGATTGTACGGTCTGCAAGCGGGCATACTTTCCCTCTTATGTCGCAGATATACCAGCTATCCGCACGAACCGCTTTGGCTCGACCTTACTAAAACATACGGCTAAGGAATAACGCTTCGCTGCCAGCGTGTTACTTGAACAGTACAATCTGTACTCCTTCATGGTCAGAATAAATAGGCTGGTACTCGGCCGCATCGTCACTTACTATCAAGTGATCCATACTACATGAAGGATGAAATCTGTACTATGCAATGGCGAAACGTAACTTGCCGTACATTCCTCTATGTATTCAATTATTCCATATCCACTTTTCCCCAGGTCGATGGTACTAACTAATAATTTTGTCTATGGCCGTCGTCTATTCACTTGTATTCTTCTTCGACCTCGTAGTCGCCCGCATCCTCTTCTGTCTCCGCTTGGTGCCTTTGCCGCTCCTGCAACAGTGCTAGAGGGCCTTTCTTGTACGCCGTCATTTCCTGCAACAAAGACAAAGGCTTGGTAAGTCATCGTCGTGGTGACTTGCCTCCTCTCATTGGGTTTTTTCTAAACCATATGTTATGGGGTTAGCGAGCTGATATTACGCTTCCCGTCACGTACCGATATTCTTTACTCATTTAAAAGACTGAGTTTATCTAGGTTTGCCCGCTGCCACTTTTTGATTTAAGGGTTACCAGAATAAAAAATAAGGGGTTTAGATGTTTTTACGGGAAACAAAACAGCAGTGTTTTATGTAGATAATATTTTTTCCCCGTGTTTTATTTTCGCAATTACGGATATCTGTATAGCCTGAAAAACGGGGTAGCCCCTAAAATATGAGGTATCTGGTAATCCCTAAGTTGATTGTCCTTCACCGTAATACACCACTACGGACGGCGGTAACCACTTTCCATCAGGCGGCCCGTTTGCCTGTTTATAAATAAATAAATATGCTTGGACAATTCACACAGCGCCATCTAGCCCCAAAGTAAGCAAAGCTTGTATCATCATTATCATCACAGCCCGTAACAGTCCACTGCAGGTCTTAGGGCCTCTCCCACGGAAGGGGAGGTTATTGCCATAATCTCCACGCTTGGCAGGCGGGTTGGAGATCGCAGTGTTTAAATATATCAATGGGTAATGCTGCTGCCCATTTTCCAGACTACGGAGACTATTGATCTTTTGCCTCGAAAACATTAGTCGCCTTGTACGACACCCATGAGTGTAAGGGGTCTACTCTGCCGGACACCACACGGCCAAAGCTTGTATTATGGGTGCTAAATGCCTGATAAAGTACTTATATAATTTTAAATAAATACTTATTATACATATAGCACCCAGACCCATAACAGAAATTAAAAATCATCATTTCAATTTCTGCTCGGCTGGGACTTCTGTGTATCAGAGGTACCTTTATATACCCGTTTGACATAAAAAAAAACAAATAAAACCAATGTCACTTACCCTATCATATCTCGCCTTATCCTGCTCCGACAAGGCCTCATACTTGGCCTTGGTGGCGGGCTCGGCGGCCGCCCAGCGCCGGCCGAGCTCCTTCGCGATGTCGCCCATCGTGTACTCCGGGTTGTTCGCCTTCACCTTGGACCGTTCGTCGTTGCAGAACCAGAAGAAGGCTGACCTGTTGATGGAGGGGTGGGTTGGTGGTGGGCTACGATATCGGTATCCGACCAGTTGTCGGCCTTGTGCCTGTCCAGTACAGTACGGCAAGCAAAAGTTGCTCTCGCGCGCGATAAGCGAGAAAATGCGCGACATACATACTGCTTCCTCTTTCAATTGTGTATTGTTGTATTGAGAGAATGAAACAAACGCTTTCACGCAGCGCGAGCTGTCGCAGACACACTTGTGCTAGCCGTGCTAGACTTGACCTACTTCAATTGACATTGCCGGATTTACAAGTGGCACCTTTTTTATTTCACTGTTACACTGACTGGATTTTTTGTTTGTACACTACACATGTTAAATACATGTTACTATCGTTATTATACAATTTTTACTCAGTTCAGACTGAGTTTAGAGGTATAGTTGTAGTATTAAGTTTTCTTTGGCAAATAATTTTGAAAATGGGTGTGGTCAATGTAACATCGAAATGAAAAAGGCGCCAATTTCAGGCATTGGCATTTGTGGGGGGTTTTTACGTAGGAAGTGTAATAGTTTACGTAGCGTTTTGCATACAAATCCGTACCATGAGTATCCGTACTCACTGTAATATCTAAAGTGAGAAGTATTTTTCGTTGGGAGATATATATTATTTTCGTGATAAAAAATGTTTAAAAGGCGATATTTTGCTTGAGTTTTTATCGGCAACATTAAGCCTTCAAGAATTAAGAAATCAAGTAAATAATTTAATTTACAAAAGTGAGAGGGAGTACCAAAAGTTGTATAGGTTGGCAAAGAATGCCTTTGCAACGTTCTAAGAGAACACACCGATTTAAAATCATCTCAAAGGGTTTCTTAAAAAACCAAGAAACAATAAGTTGTTATATGGAAGAAGTACCTAACGAACGCCTTAAACCACAAAAACGTGTTTATTTGTGTAACCAGCATGAAAATCCGTTGTAAGAAAACATTTGCAGATATAATTTTTAAAAATTATTCTAATGCTAATGTGAATTTTATATCCAAGAGGAAGGTTACAAGCAAGAAATACAGGGTAGGTAGGGGTAAAGTAAGTGTACGCGAACGAAGTCGCGCCGGGTCAAATAGTTCCTTATATGTATGATATTACATACAAAATACCCAGCAGAAGTTGGGGAACACTCTCGGGAGCTGATGGGTAGGCACCACTAGATTATTGCTAAATAGTATTTCACGAATTTCTATGAATACCACAGACAAGGCCATGACTGGAATAGGACAAAGATTGTATTTCATACTGGACAATACTAACTCTTCTCAGCCATCTTAATTGGTAATAAAGGTTAGTAAGGATAATGAAACAGCAAAATGTTATTAACAATGTCTGAATATTTAATTAAACAATCACAATATTTAGTAAACCTACATCATGTTTATTTTACTGTTTAAAATTATTTGTCTGAACGTAAACATATTGATAGCCCCATGTCTGTACTAAAACAGATTTATGCTCCAGTTGAAAATAGTTATTGCTACACAATGTTACTAACACTTAAATAAACAATAACAATGTTTATATCTATTAGACCTTTATGATTGTGATAACAAATAAACTGATTTATAATTGTATAAAAACTAAAATCAACCCCCTAAAACCAAAATAAAATCAACAGAACTAAAAAGCTTAAAATAAAAAAGTAGTCTATAAACTAAAAACTCTGACTGCAGATTAAAAGAAAAAAAGCAGATTGTTAATTTTGTTCGCTTTTTAACTTTACAGTTCTTAATCAGTAGTCGAGGTTTTCAGTTCTTTTATTACTTTTTTTAAACACATTATATATTAATTGGTGTAGATAGAAATTTTTTTAACAAAAATAATCAAGATTGAATTATAAAAGTATAAAAACTAAAATCAAAACTTTAAAACCAACATAAAATCAACAAAACTAAAACCCTAAAAATAAAAACAGTAGTCGAAAAACTAAAAACCCTGACTGCTGATTAAAAACAAAAAACAAGCAGAATGTTGAATCTGTTCATTTTTTGCTTTACAGTTCTTAGCAGTAGTGGAGCAGTACATTGGAAGAAAACTATTGACAAAAATTTAAGTGTTTTTGTTAAAATACTTTTCTGCCAAAGTCAAAACATGGGCAAATAAATCTTGCCAGCGGCTCTGCATCTGTATTTCCAACTCCCTAATCCTAATCATCTCTCTCTCCTGCTTCGACTGTTTTTCCCTCCATTCCCGGTCAGAGTTTAAGAAATATTCTGCCACCTGGTCAGCCCTTGGCAGCCCGTCAGCAGGCAAGCGTATATGAAGCCTAGGTGATGTACGTCGTGGTAGAAATGCCATTGTCGAAGCTGGAGCGGGGCTTGGCAAAAATGCAGGAGGGAGAATACCGCTCGCGACATTCCAATCTTCTGTAACAATAAATGATATAGTTATTTTTTCCATAAAATAAAACCTCATATCTTATATTGTAGAATTTAATTATCATTATAGATTTTAAGTACAATACGCATTAATTTTAGGTAGACTTACCAACATCATAACATTGAGTTGATCCGGACCTAGCCGGGGTGGCAACTATGCCAGCATCAGGGACGAGTAGTGGGGAAGCTGGTGGTGAGGCTTCTGATGGACTGACTGACACTTCCTCCTCCATCTGATTAGAAATAAATACATAAATAAGTATTTATTTGCTAGAATACAGTAGAAAAGATTTTAACGAAAGAAAAGCGCTGTGTATTCAACTTGCATGCAAGTGTGCCAATATTATGTACCTATATCCAAATGAACAATGTATTCAACGTCTAATCTTCAATTCTAGAAAATTGTTAATACTATAAAAAGAGTGCAGTAATAGCCATGTATTCTTAATAATCATAAGATTTATCAAAAATGGACTGCTATTACATAAACGTAATAAGAGACCATCTAATTATTGGAAAAGCTTTTGTTACACAATTAAAACCCTACATTAAGTGTGGCCGGGTAGTATTACGAAAGTTTAATACACACAAACCTGCAGACCTACTTCAGGTATGTCTGGATCCCCAGTAGCCGCAATGGGATTAATTATGGCCATAATCCTTGAGTTAATGTCACTTACTTTTAATTTGCCTGTTGGCCCACCACAACTGCCTCTGACAGATTCTGCTATATTATCCGCTTTTCTTTTTGTATAATTAGTTAGATCACTCCATGCCTAAAACAACAAATGGGTGAGTATATGCACATATTTCTTATGTTTGGATATTTCTTAATAGCAATATGTAAAGCGTAAAGAGTAAAGCAAGATAATTATATGTATAAGGTTATGTATTTATATTGAAATGGAAACATTACCTTTTTCCATTCCTCCAGGGATCTTGCTCGGCCTGTGTGGTCTGCATTTAAACGTGACGTTAATTCGTCCCATAGATTGTAGTGGGCAACTATAGCTTCTTTGTAACTATTGGGCTTATTTAGGTCTCCATGCCTGCAACTGAATTACTGAATATTTACATAAATACAATGAGTGGTATCATCATGGCAAACATTACGTTTTGTAAAATGTTTTGAATTGTAAATACTTTTTAGAATAAATGATAGATAAATATATAGACTTACGATTCCATGAAAGACACTATTAGGTTCATCTGCGAGTTACTTATTCTCATTTTCCGAAGTTTTCGTGCAACACTGTTAGTATGTAAAATTGTAAATAAATAAACAAAGTATAAAATGACCAAATTCAGAATACCGTCTTTTCTTGTGTAAGCAACAGAAATCCACTTTTTTATTTTGTCGTATTGTATTTAAGCTTTGTGAATCACTGACTAATAATCAACAACACTTGTCAAGGACCTATGCCCTGCTTATATTGGCTATCTCAGTGTACAACTGAATTGACATATCGACGGGGAAGAACTCAATTCGCCTATCTTACATTTTATGTAAGATTAGAAAATTTAGTTCTTCCCTGTCGATATAATAATCTTACATTACTCTAATTTGGTGACGCCATAGCCACTGGCCAACATAGATGACGTAGTGTAGAATTACCTAACGTCAAATTCAGTGGCTGAGTTAGACAATAGATCCGCTGGAACTACAACTAAAATCAAAACTTTAAAACCAACATAAAATCAACAAAACTAAAACCCTAAAAATAAAAACAGTAGTCGAAAAACTAAAAACCCTGACTGCTGATTAAAAACAAAAAACAAGCAGAATGTTGAATCTGTTCATTTTTTGCTTTACAGTTCTTAGCAGTAGTGGAGCAGTACATTGGAAGAAAACTATTGACAAAAATTTAAGTGTTTTTGTTAAAATACTTTTCTGCCAAAGTCAAAACATGGGCAAATAAATCTTGCCAGCGGCTCTGCATCTGTATTTCCAACTCCCTAATCCTAATCATCTCTCTCTCCTGCTTCGACTGTTTTTCCCTCCATTCCCGGTCAGAGTTTAAGAAATATTCTGCCACCTGGTCAGCCCTTGGCAGCCCGTCAGCAGGCAAGCGTATATGAAGCCTAGGTGATGTACGTCGTGGTAGAAATGCCATTGTCGAAGCTGGAGCGGGGCTTGGCAAAAATGCAGGAGGGAGAATACCGCTCGCGACATTCCAATCTTCTGTAACAATAAATGATATAGTTATTTTTTCCATAAAATAAAACCTCATATCTTATATTGTAGAATTTAATTATCATTATAGATTTTAAGTACAATACGCATTAATTTTAGGTAGACTTACCAACATCATAACATTGAGTTGATCCGGACCTAGCCGGGGTGGCAACTATGCCAGCATCAGGGACGAGTAGTGGGGAAGCTGGTGGTGAGGCTTCTGATGGACTGACTGACACTTCCTCCTCCATCTGATTAGAAATAAATACATAAATAAGTATTTATTTGCTAGAATACAGTAGAAAAGATTTTAACGAAAGAAAAGCGCTGTGTATTCAACTTGCATGCAAGTGTGCCAATATTATGTACCTATATCCAAATGAACAATGTATTCAACGTCTAATCTTCAATTCTAGAAAATTGTTAATACTATAAAAAGAGTGCAGTAATAGCCATGTATTCTTAATAATCATAAGATTTATCAAAAATGGACTGCTATTACATAAACGTAATAAGAGACCATCTAATTATTGGAAAAGCTTTTGTTACACAATTAAAACCCTACATTAAGTGTGGCCGGGTAGTATTACGAAAGTTTAATACACACAAACCTGCAGACCTACTTCAGGTATGTCTGGATCCCCAGTAGCCGCAATGGGATTAATTATGGCCATAATCCTTGAGTTAATGTCACTTACTTTTAATTTGCCTGTTGGCCCACCACAACTGCCTCTGACAGATTCTGCTATATTATCCGCTTTTCTTTTTGTATAATTAGTTAGATCACTCCATGCCTAAAACAACAAATGGGTGAGTATATGCACATATTTCTTATGTTTGGATATTTCTTAATAGCAATATGTAAAGCGTAAAGAGTAAAGCAAGATAATTATATGTATAAGGTTATGTATTTATATTGAAATGGAAACATTACCTTTTTCCATTCCTCCAGGGATCTTGCTCGGCCTGTGTGGTCTGCATTTAAACGTGACGTTAATTCGTCCCATAGATTGTAGTGGGCAACTATAGCTTCTTTGTAACTATTGGGCTTATTTAGGTCTCCATGCCTGCAACTGAATTACTGAATATTTACATAAATACAATGAGTGGTATCATCATGGCAAACATTACGTTTTGTAAAATGTTTTGAATTGTAAATACTTTTTAGAATAAATGATAGATAAATATATAGACTTACGATTCCATGAAAGACACTATTAGGTTCATCTGCGAGTTACTTATTCTCATTTTCCGAAGTTTTCGTGCAACACTGTTAGTATGTAAAATTGTAAATAAATAAACAAAGTATAAAATGACCAAATTCAGAATACCGTCTTTTCTTGTGTAAGCAACAGAAATCCACTTTTTTATTTTGTCGTATTGTATTTAAGCTTTGTGAATCACTGACTAATAATCAACAACACTTGTCAAGGACCTATGCCCTGCTTATATTGGCTATCTCAGTGTACAACTGAATTGACATATCGACGGGGAAGAACTCAATTCGCCTATCTTACATTTTATGTAAGATTAGAAAATTTAGTTCTTCCCTGTCGATATAATAATCTTACATTACTCTAATTTGGTGACGCCATAGCCACTGGCCAACATAGATGACGTAGTGTAGAATTACCTAACGTCAAATTCAGTGGCTGAGTTAGACAATAGATCCGCTGGAACTACACTGAAGTTAAGTTTTACTGTAGCAAGTGTGTAACAGTATACAAAAAACGTATGTGAAATTCGTAGTACCGTTTTAATGTTTACTATTGTAATTTTACTGTAGCATCTCATAGGTAGGGATACAGGAAGCAGGCGTCCGTGTCGACTATGGTCAAGAGGCTGTGGACAGCTGCGTGCAGCCTCAGGTACGGAAGACGTAAGGATCACGTCGGGGTGACCACTTCGGTGGTGAATGGTATAGCCAATATTGGCAAGCGAAGAAGAAGGTGAAAAAGGGTAAAAACCCAGCGGCCGGGTGTTGTAACCAGGGGACCAAGGGTCTGAAAGTTCATCGTCGAAAGCAGTATTTATGTCGCGGAAGTTAGCACGCTTCTCTAGCGCGACGTAGAAACGGCTGCGCCATCTATGGGCGGATGCTTGCCAACCTTGTGTTCGTGTGCTCGGAATGTGAGTATTGTTGAGTTTCGCTATTGGAGCGAGAGATACTCCACTGCACTACTACGATACACTACACCTCACGTCTCGGTCCCACAGTAAAAAGCTGGGTTCCAAAGTGGCAAGCATTAAAAGGAGAGGAAAGAGTCGTGGATACATGCAAGGCTAGGGAGTTAAGTCTGGGCAGAGCACAGTGGCGGTCCATAGTCTCTGCCTGCCCCACCTGTGGGACTAAAAATAAGCAGAAATCGCAAACGATCCTCGACCGTGGACTCACAGCGATCGCTTGGGCGCGTTGGGGTCCTTCATCTGCTGCCGCTTGCGTCCGCGGCCGACCTTCACGTCCTTGGGCGGCACGTAGTTCTTCATTTCGACGTCGTAGCGCAGCTTGTCGTGCTCAGCCATCTCGTGGAAGCGCTGCTTCTCCTTCTCGGACATCGTCTGTGGACAGGTGGTTGGGATTAGACCGAATAATAACCTAGCTAATGACATGAGAACACAAGGAGCGTAGGTGGCCTAGCGGTTTCCGATTCATACCCCGAGGTACCTGGTTCGAACCCCAGTGCCGCCATGTATGACTATTCTGAGTTACGTACATACATTAGTTAAACACTAAATGCTCTTACGATGAGGGCAAACATCGTAATGTAATCTGCACATTCAGGCGACTGAATGTGTAACCATGACCCAATTTGGTCAGGTTGCCCTGTTAACACTTTTGCTGCGAACCCGAATATCAAAGAGTCAGGCGCGGTGCTAACAAACACCGTTAGATGAGTTCTGCGCACAGCTGTATGGCCACCGAAATATACCATACGCGTGTGCGGACGCCCGGCCAGCCGAATCCGCGCTGGCGTGACGCGAGTGCGCGGGCCATAGCCCATCAATTCCGATTGTGTTTGTATGGACCGGCCAAACGAGTCCGCGAGTCAACAGGGTCACGGAGGTCAGATGGCAGTCGCTCCACTGTAATTACCTAACCTGCCAAATCGTGGATCATCGTTAAGGCGGAACCTGGGCCCTCGTGCACGAGAGCACAACCGGCACATTAACGACAAGATTTCTATTTTTTTACAACCTAGCTAAAGACATAGCGCACAGAGTTAATAGCTGAAATGGCAGTTGACTGGCCATATCCACTGAAGAACTGATAACCGCTAGGGTAAATGAATTCTTCATTGCAGACAGACTGCTGCGTACTGTAGGCCAGATGGAGTGACGATTTGCGAAAGGGCGCGGGTGGATGCTGGATGCAAACCAAGCCGAGCATTGGAACAGCATAGAAATAAATAAAAATTAATCACATGAAAAACCGACATAGGTACTTAAAAGATGTACTTATAGATATTTTCTCATTAAGTAAAAAGAAAGAAATCCAACCACAACTCACATTCCACCGCTCGGCGCACTTCTTCGAGAAGGCGGCGAATATGACATTCTCATCAGGATGTTTCTTCTTGTGCTCCTCCCGGCAGGTCTGCACAAAGAAGGCGTACGCGGTCATCCGTCCGCGCGGCTTGTTGTATGGCCGCGCGCGCGGCATCCTGCCCTTGCCTTGGGCCAGTAAGGCCTGCTGCGTGGCCTGTTGCTGGAGCTCCTGCTGAGAAAACGTTTATTTATTTATTCATTTATTTAAAAAAAATATTCTCACAACACAATTGGCGGACTTAAAGGCTGATTATTTACCGTAGCAGTGTGGTGTCCGGCAGAGTAAAATAACACCAACTTTTCGGCGCCTAACGTTTTCGAGGCAAAATATGTAGTCTCCGTAAGCTGGAAAATGGGCAGCAGCTTTTTCCCTTGTTAAATATGTAATACTGCGATCTCCAATCCGCTTGCTAAGCGTGGAGATTATGGCAATAATCTCCTCTTTCGTGGGAGAGGCCCTAAGTCCTGCAGTGGACTATTACAGGCGGTGATGGTGATGATGACTAAATTTAGTATGCACTTTTAGTACCTGCACTTAAGTTAAACCTGTTCCTGTACAAAATTCAATAGTTGAGTTAAGCTCGCCTTTGTATCTCTATTCCCGTATTGTATTGTATCATGATGGCATGTTTGTGTACAATAAAGAATAAAGTACAGCAAGTCTTTATCTTCCAGTCAACCAGTAGACTATGCAGAAAGTGAGTAAGCAGGTGCTTTTTGTAGGTTCGGCATCGGAATATCATAATCATTAACATAATATACCGTCACGGGGCCTCGGCTCCCGAAACTGTTCAACCAGTCTCCAGGTCCCCGGCTAAAGACCTTGATCAATCTGGCTTCACCAACAGTATTAGGAGGCAAACTTAACAAGTGGCAAGTTCGTTGCTGTTGCCGAAGTTCGGTTAGCCTCAAAGTACGAAACCCAATCCAGTTAACGGACTCGGTTTGCGTTGCTTAACTTTGATCATCCGTCTCACAAGCACGAGTTGCGATGAATCCTGGCAGAAGCCAGGGTACGTTCTTACTCTTGCTTCTCTCCCTCGTTAGCCGCTACCGACTGGTTTAGGCACTTACTGTCCATATATCACTGGCATCACGATATAGGGAGGGTCCACTGTGTAGAAATGAAATCCAAATGTCACAAATCTAGCAGTGACAATTAGCTCCATTTGACGGTACGCAGGATTATAGTCGTACATTACACACTACTCACTCGTTGACGCTCAGTTTTTTGCTGATGTTGGTAGCATCAGCGAGAAAATAGCCAATACAAAACAAAATACAGGACTATTTTCATGGCATTTTCTCACACTTGGACGTACCAAGTGGTTGGCTATAATTCAGGTACCGAAAAACTTAGCGCGAACGGTTAATGGTTACGATATCCTAGCAAACAAACCCCGCCAAATCACAACTTTTTCCCAGTTAGCAAGCAAACCCTAAAAAGTAGAAGTGGGATTTGGGTTCCAATTTTATACCTAAAATAAAGCATAGAACAAAGAACACAGTTATCACCCTTCATCGGTAAGATACTGTATAAGATGCTACAATCTATCTATAGTATTACGTGAGTGCATATGTATGTTTGTAGAAAGTAATCTTTGGAACTATTGATACGATTACGAAAGTTCATTCACTGATAGAAACACAATACTCTATTTTCATTAAATGAATAACAGAATGGTGTATACGATTATTTATGCAATTTTATTCAATATATAACAGCAGTTGTAAATTCATTGTATGGTACCTAGGATTATACGACATGAGTGGGTCAATGGTTAACATGCCGGCGGGTCTGCGGGTTCGAGTCCCGGCCGAGCATAAATTGAAATTTTTTCTGCAGGTTTGGAAGTATGTAAGTAGTTTATCTTGGGAGGCCTTTGCCCAGCAGTGGGATGTTTCAGGCTGATATAAATAAATAAACAAAAAGTAGTTTATCAGTTGTCTAGCACCTATAACACAAGCTTTGGGGCTAGATGGCACTGTGTGGATTGTCCAAGCATAATTATTATTTAGTTCAAAGTTGATTTTCCAGACTTTGAATCTCAACACTTAAATGGTAGTTGGATTTATGCCTACCATCATACGACCGCCCGAAAGTTAACAAGATAAGCAGTGAAGACGAAGATGCAACTGTCTTTAACGGGAATACTTATTAATCCACAGTATAACTTAAAATCGCTTTCTGCGTCTGTCTGTCTGTATATTGATGCTGTTTTTACTATCATTTAGAGAATTTTATCTGCTAGGTTTCTATGTACAATACATGCATATTATAATAGAGAAAACCACGAAATACTTAAAACTTATTATCATTGCTTGGTCAATGGCGACCGATATCAGATGCTGATAAATAATTTGGGGCCAAGGATAGGATGGTACGGGTTTTACGTTCTTGTGGTTTCACCGGCAGACCGGCGCTACTTGAAGTACTACAGGCGAAACATTAAATGTTTTTAAAAATACACCTTCGACCCAAAATGGTGACGTACTGGGCGGTAATAGCGACACATTGTGTATGGAATGAGGTTTGCAACAGGGAGTTCTTCAAAAGGTTTTTACGAGGTTGGCGACGCGCTCGTGATCCCTGATATTGCAACGTCCATAGGCTATGATAATTGCTTACCATCAGCATCATTATCATCACCATCAGAATCATGGTCAAGGCGGACCCCGGGCCCTCGTTCTCGAGAGCACAACCGGGACATTAACGCTAAGATGATTATTTTATCAGCATCATTATCATAACATAACTAAGATAAGCTTTTTAGCCACCTTTCAGGGGTCTAAAAAAATTTCATGGGCTTCCTAATCAAACCAAGCACCAAGATCGCGCGACTTACTCCCTATTTACTAGTGACCTATGTACTAGACTGCCATTATGCAAAGCAACCTACAGACGTCTCCAGACAACTTAACTAGCGTTATTCGTAAAAATATTCAAATACATCTAAAATTTATTCACACAGATGCGCCACAACGGGCTTCGCTATTTACACAAACAACAAAAACCCGACTTGGGCTTCAACCATTCCGGCTTCGCTGCACAGCTAGGTGCATGCGGGAGCGACAAGCGAGAAAAGGCGCGTACATACATAGATATATTATGTATGTAAACCCATACCTAGATACTGCTATTTCATCGTTAATATTGAGGGAAGGAAGTAACGGCTCTCTCGCGGCATGAGCTACGCCGCGAGCATCTTGTGCTAACTGTGCAGGTAGCTTTCTATTCATCCTCTCTAACCATCGCTGAAAACTAAATTAAAATCCTTTGCGTAGAAAAGGAACGAAGCGCACTTACAGACGGTCGCCACACTACTCTATTCTGTTGTGATACGAAATAAACACCTGCAACATTATACAGAGCACATCACTGACCTGTAAAGTGGCAGTCTGTCGCTGCAAAGCAGCCTGTATCTGCTGTTGTTGCACCGCCTGGATGTGGTCTTGCAGCGACTGCTGCTGCTGTTGCAGACTCTGAGCGACTTGCTGCTGCAACGCTGCCTGAGCCTGCACTATAGCCTGAGCCTGCGCTTGGCTCACTTGCAGCGTTTGTTGCAGCGTCTGCTGCAGCGCCTGCTGCTGCAACTGCTGCTGTTGCTGTTGTTGCTGCTGCTGTTGCTGCAATAGGAAGCTCAAGTAAATACTTGGTAGGTACGCGTGAGTCGAATATACGACATCGTATGATTAAACGTTGCATGGTGTATATAGTTTCAAGAGCGTCGATGGCCGAGCGGATACAGTATCCGACTCGTAAGCCAGAGGTCCTGGGTTCGAATCCAGCTCCGGCCATGTACCAATGACTGTTTTCTGAGTTATGTACATTAGTTGAATACTAACCGATGCTCGTACGGTGAGAGAAAACATCGTGATGAAACCTGCACATTCAGGCGACTGGATGTGTAACCAACTCCAATCTGGTCAGGTTCCCCTGGTAGCAGGGTAATAGAGAGGCAGGGTCAGATGGCAGTCGCTCCACTGTAATTACCTGACCTGCCAAATCCTGGATCATGGCCAAGGCGGACCCCGGGCCCTCGTGCGCGAGAGCATAACCGGGACATTAGCGCCAAGATGATGATGATGGTGTAAGAGTAAGCTTTACCTAAACTAGAATGTCTTCGTACCTACTATATATGTTAGTTACCGACAACCGATGGGGTAATCCCCGTAAAGCGTCGGCCTATGTTTAGAAGAAACATTTTCCCATGACCTGCACATGTGCTGAGGCGTGTTCGTATAGGAAGTACTTAGGACAACCAATTCCTGACAGAAATCTTCCTGAGGTGGAAAGGACTATTGAATCTCCTTGAGGAACTAGGTTGGCATGAACATTATTGTTTCGCAACCGATCAACTACACCCCTACGTAAAATCGGCGCAGGTTCTAGAGTTGCGGAGAATGGTGCCTATATCTAATACCAATATCTAATAATAATAATGTAATAATATCTAATCTAATCTATAATGTTCAACAGTGGGCTCATGATAGTAGGCTGATGATGGCGTAAACCTCGAGTTTCGATTCGACAAGAGTAGTGTAGGACGCCCTCCGTCCAGCAGGAGTAAAGATTTCCGAAAGAATGCAGGTGGATGGTGGATGATGACAGGCTGCATTTGCACTCATTGGGTACACACTAATGCACAGCCATCACTCTGTTTGTTTCCATAGTAGAGTACCTAATAGTACAGAAAATATAATTATACTACAGTAATAGTAAACTTTTATTTATTTATTTATTTATTTAAAAACTTTATTGCACTAAAATTATTACAATTGGCGGACTTAAAGCTATCAGGCTTTATCTACCAGTCAACCAGTAGTGAGTAGGTGCTTTTCAGTGATGTATAAATATGGCCAGTTACAACGGCACCGCCATCCTAGGGAAATGTGCCTTTAGAGATTGTTACCTCAAGCTGCTGCTGTTGTTGCTGTTGCTGCTGCTGCTGCTGTTGCTGCTGATGCTGCTGCAGCATCTGCTGCAAAGTCTGCTGCTGGTTCTGCTGCTGCAAGGCCTGCTGCAGACTGATCTGTTGCTGCAACTGGTGCTGCAGTGATTGGCCCTGCTCCTGTCGCTGCACTTGGTGGCTCTGGATGCTGGCTTCTTGCTGGCTGCCCTGCTCTGGGTCAGGGCTGGACTGATTCTGTTGCTGCGAGAAAGGAGTTGCAGTCAGTTGTGTGGGAGGATAATGATTGGCCGGTGGGAATTTGACTGGTGTGTCCAGTTGCCACTCTTCGCCTGTTATTAATGGTGGCATTATATTATGTTCGCTGAATAAGCCAGGGACCCACTACACAATGAAACTGCATTAAGTAATGTGAAAAATTAAAAACTAAAATTAGAACAAAGAGAATATATAACTGGCCAATATTGTAAATGTGATAAATAATAATAATAAACTATCATGGGTGCCAATTGGCTTCAGAGACTCAACCAAACTCAGGGTCCCCAGCAGAAGACCTTAGTCACTATATACCTTAGACTTTTAAGACTTAGTAGTTGATGTTTTGCCAACAGTATTAGGAAGCACACCTATCCAGTAGAAAGCTCATTGCGGTGCTGAAGTTAGACTAGCCGCAAAGTATGAAACGGTCTCTCATCCCAGATTTTGTGTTATTTTTGCAAGCGCATTGCCTGTAGGCCAGCGCCTATTACACTTAGTTCTCCAATCGTTCCAAAACAATTATGCCTACTTGTTTACCAATAAATGCAATAACAACTCACAAAATGTCTTCTAAATGTTTGTTGATTTATTACAATTTATTGCACACAATAAATATTATATTCATTAGGGAAAACTAACAACTGGGTACCAATGAATACCCATTATTATAGTATTGCTTACATCAAACTTATGGGAAAAAGCACTAAAACTGCGAGCGGTCCATCTCAGCTTCAGACAGCCGTAGTAGGTATGAACATACTATTTTATGAAGAAATCATATGAGTTAACTTTATAAAAAATAAAGTATATTGCAATAAAACTATTGCCCATACGTCTATGAGCCCTGTAACATTTTGAATCTGACTGAATGTTTTCATAAAGATGGCTCTTATTTTAAATGACACTACTAAAAATTGTTAACTACTTATCGTTGTTTGGAGAGAGAGATTGGAGGTGGGAAGATTAATCTTCATTTAACAATCTTAGTAATAAATTCTCTGATGCATAAAATCTCCTTTTTCTGTTGGAATATAGGAAAGGGGGCGCTGAGGAAAAAAGACAAACTTTTCAAAGGTAGGTAGTAGGTCTCTAATTTATTTCTAATCAGTGCTAAAATAAATGTGAAGGTAAGATTTTAACATAACGGTAATGTACCTAGATAAATATGTTCCAAGTAATATGGATCATTCCAATTTACTTGTGTGAAATGCCTCAAACTTACCGTAAATTCGACAAACTTCTGAAAGAAGCCTGTTGTATATGTAGAATACATAGGTAGTGAATGAAAGAACACGACACAGAACAGCGCACTATTGTACCGTAAAAAAAGTATACTCACGAGTACTTTTAAAAGTACTTTTACCATGACAAAATGATACCATTATACCCACATCGCAGGGCGAAAACAACAAAACAAGCAACAACCAACATAATGTGCTATGGTACCTACCATATCAACAGTATACAAAGTGATCCAGTTTATTCTAAATACCGTATATGTGTAACGCAACATACCCAGATAATTATATTTACAAACAAAATTGAGAAACAGCAATAAAACAAATCTGATATTAATTTGAAACCAAAAACGCACGCAAACCTAAAACTTCGATTAGCCAATCCATCCAATGAATGATTGTTTTTATTTCATGATCCCCTCCCTCCTTTTCTGCTAATGACGGTTATGACAACTTGACAACATGAAATCTTGAATAAAATAAAGGAACTCATAAGAAAACTACTTTTCCACTACCACCAAAACTGTAAACATCAGTGAATGAATGATTAATAATATAAACCCAAGTTCACATTCAAGAACATTTTACAGTTAAGAAAAAATAACAGTTAAGTGTATAATTGTAATGGTATGTTGCATTTTTGTCAATAAACGATATCTCTATTAAAAATTGTTTTCACTACCACACACTAATTTTGTTTTCAGTACTACCTATTTAAAAAAAAAATTGTTATTCTCAACCGGTACCTATTTGTCTTGTTTTGTGAATGATGCTAATGATACCTACGTAATTAATTGTTTCCATTCAATCCACAAAAAGGTTTTAATGATTTTGATAAGTTAACGTGGATTATTATTTACCATGTGGAACATTTTTATCACCACATGCACATTATAATATTTGGTGTATGTTACATATTATACCTATGTCTGCCTGCGCAATATTTTCTTTGTCTCAAATATTGTGATTGTCGCTTGTATTGTTTCGCATTTCTATAATTACAGTAACGGTTTACTTCTGCTAATATAGTAAGAAAAATAGTTTATTTTATGTTTGACGGTAGATGTTGTATTAATATTAAATTACAAAAGTAATTAGTAGAGTTGAGTTATACTTCATCGTACCGTTGGAGAAGATGCTTGCTGAGATTCCACTGATCCTGAAGAATACCACCACGATTGCTGGTTAGATTCTTCTCTGCTATTGGAGCCTGACATTAGTCGATAATCAAAATTTGTGTTTGTAGTCTCTCCGCCATTATTAGGAAAACCACCGGTCATTTTGTAGGTATAAAGTTGATGGGTAGCTGCGGCCGAGCTTCTAGCGATTTCCTCATTAATTTGTTGTTGGTGCTGAAGTTCACCTGCGCTGCCCGGCCACCACGAGGCATCGTCGCGCGCACCCCACGCGCCCCCCGTCGCACCCCGATCCCCCATCTTATAGTCACTGTTCGAACCGGACCAGTTTCTCTTTATGACCCTCACGGTATTTGAGCACTGTTTTATGTTCTTTTTGTTAAGGAAATCATGTCCTTTTCAATTTCTTTAATTGATGATAGTAGTATTGAACTCCGAGTGCTTATTATGTTTTCAACCAGAACACACACACAGTTTACTACAAAAATTCAACTATGATCACAAAGACTCAATATAATATCACTTTTACAACCATTTTGTAACCAAACTGAGTTTTAAACACTCAAAATTATAGATGTAACGTGTTGTTAAAAAAGCTGCCGGCCGTAAGTTCCACTCCACACGCGTACGTTTTGTCTTCGTTAGTACTTAAAGTCAATACATTTGGCAACGTCGCACAACGAGACGCTAAACAAGTGCACACGAGCGCCCCCAACACGCAGCGGCCGGCGCGGAAACATTCGAATATACACGAACTGGGACCGAACATGCACGAAACGGCAACAATCTCGTCCAGCAACCGGTCAATAAGACGATTAGCGCAGCCATGGCTATCGCCGTTTAAAATAAAATTCTTTTGTTTACATTAATGTTTTCTGTTTAATGAATTCTCCCCAATCTTTATATAGAAAATTCGAATAATAAAATGAAATGAAATTATTAGTGTATCGATACATTTCATACGTACTTACTGTGTTATATGAAATAAATGTCGATTAATTTAATGAAATCCTTGCTTTGTTAAAGTCTACTTTCTTTGTATTTAACTGTGACTTCATCCGTCGTTATGTTTTCTCATCTTTTTTTAATCTTTTTTATAATATTCTCGCCACTTTATTTAATGTCTACGTCCTAATATCCATATGCATCTTAAATTTCAGCTCGATCTGTCTGGTGGTTTGAGTGTAGGTATTACTATTTTCTTTCCAAACTTACATCTGCCGTTATTCTCTACTCCATGGACATTTTATGAAATCCTTTTTTAGCGGCTTGTGCAATGTGCATGCCAGTGCTGGCAGTGACTGAGCTTGATGTGCAAAATTGACGACCGTCTATAAGGTATGCCTTGGGGGAGGCCTATGTAAAGCAGTTACCTGCTATTGGCTGATGATGATCACGACGATGATTATATTCAGTGGTTTAGAACTAGGCTTGTTTAAAGTGTGTGTATGTCAGTCCGTAAGCTTTCCTTTTATTTGGTGATTATTTCGATTAATTAGATACGTTGTATATTTTTTCTCGAACTTTATCCCTATCAAATTATTAATTATTGACGAAACAGAGAGCGTACAATACATACACCTTACAATATTGCCCTTGATAATGGGAATTATAGAGGAAAAATATCTGTTCTTAAGGTTCCGTTTCCGAAAGTGTTGTCAGTTATTTTTATAATATCACATAACATACAACTTTTAACGTATTTATATAGGTGATAGGCGAGCGTGGTGTTTATTAATAATGTCTTATTCGCCATCTACAGGCGAAGAGCTACATTGTGGCTCTTAGATCTATCCCGTGCTTTCGATTTGGTCGAGCATTAACTAATTATCTGTCTCATTATCTCAATATCTTAAACTCGACCACTGCGGAGTACGAGACATACCGCTCCAGCTTATGAAAAGTTTCCTGTCTGGCCGTACACAGGTGACAGAGTAAGGCAATAGTAGGTCTAAACCTGAGCTCGGAGACAAAGCTGTTCCGCAGGGTTCTAATGTTGGCAACAGCATCTTTATTTTAATTATGAACGACAGATCGTTCATCATTAAAATATGAAGGCAAACCTTTTGACTTGTGTTATGTATATTTCCTATTATACGATGATGATAACATCTGTGCAGTCGTTCATGCCAAGGATAAACATGAAATAAACAGCAATGTACATGCAGTAACTCACACGGTCGTGGAGTGGTCGCTTGCCAACGCAATGCAATTGAATATTGCCACGACGAACCTCATGGAGTTCTCGTTAAGGCGCGACTTCGGACCAACCCTAACTGTGTGCATGGATAATGTCGACTTCGATTGCCATTTTCAGTAGCAGGACCACTTCGTAAAACTGTGCTCAAAACTCAACTTAGCTTTAAGTTACAAGCACAGTCGGTGTCATTTTCCGACTGTCGATGACAGTTTCACGTGAAAACCTATTAACTGCCTTAATATGCAGCTTAATATCGGCTTAAGCCTGGTGTTGCTGATGTCCATAGGCGGCGGTGACCACTTTCCGTCAGATGGCCCGCATGCCTGTTAGTCTGCCGTATTACATAAAAAAAACTTACGCGGTGTACGCGGTTACACTTACTTACTTTAAACTTTAGGTATTTATCTATTTAAACATATTAACGTTACCTTCTCTGTATATTTATGAATATGTTGGACGTAATTTGGGGCCGATCCCAACCAACAAAATCCTTGGACCACGATGCTCCTCTAGGAGTCCTAATGTCATCCCAATAGCGATGCACCGTTTGGAAAAAACATAGAAAAAAGAAAATCATAGAAAATACAATTCGCTTTCTTAGATTATTGGGGCCGCGAATCTACAAAAAACTACCTTCAGAGATCCGTGAGTGCTGACAATAGTTTTGTAGATAATTAAAATCAATTATGCTGAAAAAAGCATAATATTCTGTAAATGAGTTTTTTTTAATGGATTAATTTTTTGTTGTGAGATATGTGTGTTTTAAGGATCAGAGTTCATTGAATCATTCGGCTTTATACAATAAATATAAATAAACAATATTATAAAAGCCAAAAGTATGTAAAAATGGGTGGATGTTTGTTACTTGTTTACACAAAAACTTCCTAACGAATTTTAATAAAATTTGGTAGTTACATAGCTTATAGCTCAGAATAACACGTAGGCTGTAATTTATTATAAAATGTGGTTTCCGCAGGAAAGGGTACATATTAACCGAGTTTTAGGCAGACGAAGTCGAGTGGAAAATCTAGTAGGAATACAACATTTGAATAATTTTCATAAAATATTTAGGTATACCGATAGGTACAGGTACGTGATAACGTTTTAGGCAAAAATTTAGTTAGTTGTGGCGCCTATATAAGAAAACTATAAATATGTTGAAAATAAAAATTACTGCAATCGATAGATTTACATGTTACCTCACACACATCCCAAAGATTCAATGTTTAATCTTTTGCTCAAACCATAGATAGAAAGTTTCCTTCCAAGACGATCCTGACTACTAAAGGTTTTATTAAATATTTTAATGTAATATTTAACTACAGTAGGTACCTACTTAGCTGTTTCATTAAGTTAAAGGGAAAGGTATTTTCGTTATTTAATATTAAAACTACCATGATTGTTTTAAATAATAGATATTGATACCCCATTTTCTTACTACAATCTTAATAAGTCCGTTTTCTACAGGCCGAAGACGTAGGTAAATATAGAAGTTAGCTACAGATTGCAGATTGGCAGCATAAACATAAAAAGATAAAAAGTCGAATAATATTGTTAAGATTTAATGTCGGGCTTTAAAATGTATTTAATTTAAATTGTATTAAATATAAATAATATAACCAGATAGTATCACAATGTCACACTCAAATTCCTGCCTAATAACTTAGGTATGTAGTAGTTAGAATACCAAAGCACAAAAAAATTAGAATCGTACGTACTTCAGTGAATTCTACTTACCCACTACAGTGCTGTCAAAAGTATATAATGTCACTTTACTTCGGCGGCAGCCATTTGCTTACAAAATTAGATTGTATAACTAAAAATATCGCTTCAAATATAACACTGGTAATTTAGACAGACCACATAAAATACGTCCATATCCACATGTTTTTGAATTAATAGAAATATTCTTGACAAAAATGGAAAATAATGAAACTCACCGACTGTGTTTATAATACAAGAGCACACGATTTCAGCGCTTATTACGTAGGAAACTTCGTGGTTGTCATAATGAATACACGAGTAGACGATGTCAGAACCTAACGACACTGATTGGTTAAAATTAAACATCCCGCCTCGCTGGGGCCAATCCACGGTCCAGCGTTAGCTTTATTTTTTGTTTATACTACATTCATAGCTAAAATTTCACATTGCATCGTTGCACACAAACAAAATGAACTGTTTCCACGACGAATCAGAACACTACTGTTTTACTAGTGTGCACTTGCTTTATGCTACTCCCATTGGATAATGAATGAGTGAGTGAGTTGAGTGACGAGACAGCAGACACAACTCGAATCATCGAATGGCTGGCGAATACTGGCGATCATCAGCAGTCGGTGTAAAATGGTGTAACAGCGAATATTGTTTCTAAAATAAATTTGATTACATTTTATGTTAAATTCAACATAAGTAACGCTTTAATAAAGCCCTACCTCAGTTTGTTAAACTTCCTGGTGATAAAGGCCGGGTGCATCGAGATATTCAGTGAATTCGTGACCTGTTGTGTAGTTGCAATGGACGGTTTTGTAGAGCTAAATGTTCAGTGAATAGATTATTTCTATATAATATTTGTGCTCGAACTATAATTTCTATATAAGTATATCGTTCGTGATGTGTTTGTGGAGTCTAATAAATTGCAATGTTTTGTGTTGTTCCAAATTATAACCTCTACGGAGCGTCTTTGTGAATACGTCGAACTATTGGATCGCCAAGTGCGAGGTTTAATAACACAAGTTAAATTCATTTGTTATATATGATTCAACGCGAGTATCCAATGAACAACGGGTTTAGTACAGGAGAGGAAGATTCTCGAGGGAACTCTGACCAAATATGTTGCCTTGTTGATGACGGTGAGCGATGTAGGCGCCCCGCAGGCAACGCCGCGTACAGCAAGCGCATACAGAAAACGGTGGCGCAGAGGCGGCTCAAGCTCAACATCGACCCGCAGGTGAGTTTATTTATACATTTTACACAATACAAAACCAAAAAATAAGTAAATAAAATTGATATGTATTTTTAATAATTTGTAATTTAATTACGTATTATGTAAATTGCAGACAAGGCATACATACATCTGTGATGATCATAAAACAATGATCCAATGTGCAAGAACAAAGCAAAGGAGAGCCAAAGACTCAGAGGATGACAGTAATGAGGCTGAAATGGACAGTCCGGAAGTGCCATGGGTCCAGCTGCAGGTCAACACACTGAGGCGATATAAGAAACACTACAAGGTGCCAGCAAGGCCAGGATTGAACAAGACTCAATTAGCAGATGTAAGTAGTGATCTGAATTGTGATAGTAAAATAATGGCAGTTAACCCTTCCATTAATTAGCCTGACTAACTGTGTAAGCAAAATCCAGTAATAAAATAGCTCTAGATCCAACTCTGGAGAGAAGTTGCCTTTATTATTAGCGTGTATCCAGTACAAGCAATTTCCGGCAGAGTGGAATAACACCAACCCCTTACACTAGCAGGTGTTGTACAAAGCGACAAATGTTTTGGAGGCATAAGGTCTAGTTTCCGTAGACTGGAAAATGGACAGCAGCTTTTTCCATTGTTATATTAATAGCACTGCAATTTCCAACCCGCCTGCCAAGTGTGAAGATTATGGCAATAATCTCCTCTTTCGTGGGAGAGGCCCTAGGTCCTGCAGTGGGCTGTGATGATGATAATGATGATACAGGACAACAGATGTGTCAGGATCATAGCTTGTAGCATTCAAGTCTTTGTTTAGGAGTATTATCACACCCATGCACAACAGGCACAAGTTCATTGGACTGCAGAAACAGCCTGGATACATCTATGTATCTAGTAGACAAAATATGTGAATATAATATATAAGTAGATGTGCTTAGCAAGTAGACGATAAATAAGTAATATTTATTTTCCCTTCCCAGGCTATACAGAAGCACTTTAAGTCATTACCAGTAAATGAGAAGGAGATTATGACTTACTTCATTTATATGGTAAAAACTAACGGCAACAAGCTGGATCAGAAAAACGGAATGAACTCAGACTCAGTGTAAAGTGCTATGTGATGTAATTTTATGTAGATGAAGTGTGTAGTTATAATACTAGGTTTAGGAAACTGTTAAACTTCTCTTCTTAAATTTTCAATCTCTACGTTGTTATTCAGATAGGTACCTTTTGTGTTTATTTATTTATTTTACATACTTCTCAAAGAGACAGTCTCACTATAATTGTAAATTAAGATTTGAAAACTGTAAATCTGAATAGCATAGTAGTAATTGTGAGAATGAATAAATATAGATTAAATGAATTTGTGTTCTATTTCATACAGATTAAAAATCTACAGAGTGCAATGAATGACATGTTTTAGATTTATTTCAATTTGTCCATTATGTCACTTGATACATAGTGCTTCAAACTTTAGTTATGAAATTATTTATATTATGATATTACTGTAAACATAATTAAGTATTGTATTCTGTAGAAATTGTATTGCATGTAATTTTGAGAAACTCCACTTGTTTCAACCACTATTTATTTCATCTTAGTTTAAATTTTTTTGTAGAGAATTTTTTTGTATTATACATGACTTTATTATTCTTGCAGTGTCAAATGTTATGATTGTTAGTTGATGAGGGAAATGCAATTTTAATGTAACTGTTAAGAGAAATTTTAAAATAGCAGTAAAATTAAAATGTAAATTTATTACATTTTATCTAACAAAATTGGTGTATTAATTTTCTTCAGAATCAGAGTCCACTTCTATCCAAGCTGAGGCTCCCTTGCCTCTGATCTCTGCAGTTTGTGGTAATGAAGGCACAACTGAAATTAAAAAGTTTATTAAAATTAAGTAAAATATTTTAGTTCTCTTAAAATTTTTTCACCATAATCAGCATTGTAATAAATATACCAATACTGAAGGATTCAAAATATAATAATTACCATCATATTTGCTAAGCTCAGGTTTTGTATCTTCTTCCAACATTTCTTCATCTTCCTCACTCTGCTTCAGATTGTCTACATTGTAGCTCTTCAAACATATATTCAAATCTTTTTTACTTAGTGACAATATATGATCATTTGTAATAATATCAGAGAAATTAATCCTTGTGCGTTTCTGTCTGCAAATAAGGGGCAACAATAAATTAATAAGATATTTCTTATACTGATTTCAGGATAGGGAAATAGTATAAGAGGTACGACCTACCTCTTTGCATCGTCACTGATAATAGCTTTCTTTACAGTGTCCACTAACTCTTTACTTCTCTCAGCAGCGCTCAAAATTGCTTGATGCACTATATTGCTATTATAAATTGCCGCTCCTGTCAAGTCTAGTAAACAAAGCTCTTTATACTGATTCATGCCTATAACCAGCAGGCCTCCTGTGTTTGTACCTTCATCTGTGCTACTTGTGCAGACTGACTCTTCTATAGAACTTGGATCGGATATTAGTATGCTGCAAATAATATAATTCATTCATGCATATGGTTCAATTACAAGTTCCCAAGAGGTAAATCACAATCAATGTTGAGGTATCTTTTGCCGTTATTGAATAAAAATATAGCATCCATTTAAAAAAGTATTGTATTACTTACTCATTAGCAAATATAGCAAATGTCAGACATATAGGATAGTGATAGAGTACTGTTGGTATTGGATCTTTTTCCACCAGAGTATGAATAATTACATTATCACCACTCCTTGTTACATCAGGTCTCTTGAAGTGAGCCAGGGATGTTAAAGTGGCAATACTTGCACACTCTATGAGGTTTCCAGCATGATTCAGAACTTTAATATCTACTCTTAATGACCAAACCTGTAAATTCAGTTTGAAAATGTTAGTAATATGAAACTTAAAAAATGTTTAAATTATGTATCAAGATAAACAATACCTTTTCTTCTACCACAATACAAAGGGACTCGAGATCAATACATTTAGAATCTTTATAACATTTTTCCAGTAATCTGTTTAAGTAAACACAAAGATCTGTCTGCCTATTGGCTTCAAACTGTGGTGCTGCCATCGGACCTATTTCCACATTTATGTAGAGGATTCCTTCATTTGGACGAATCTGTTTCGGTTGTACTACTTCACAAGACACTTGTGCTAAGACTCTGAAAACCATAGACATCAGTATTTTAATTGTAATAAAGGATTTCTAGGATACAAATCTTTCATGTTCTCTTACTTGGTTTCTCCTAAAGACGCCATACAAGTACCATACTCAGAACCAAATGATATTTCTAGTCTTCTACTTTCATTGTAAATTCTTCCATCCAATCTCTGCAAGTTTATAACAGAATAGTGAGTAATAAGTATTATTTTATGAAGACTACGGAAATTAGAAATTGAGGTTAAGTTACACACATGTCCTTCGGAAATTATTCTTTGAAGAAATTTTTTTTCGCAATTAGATACATTAATGTCTCTCATGTTGTTAAAACTATCTAAAATATTTAAAGTTTATGAAACCAAACACAACAAACAACACGAGAGCAAACACCACCCGTGCCGCGGCTTTCTGTCAATGTCAAAATAATTGATTGACATGGACTTGACAGAATGGCAGTCAGGAAGATACAACCACGATTGAACTCAGTATTACCAATTCATCAGAATAAATATCCAAACTTTACACTCGATCAAGACATGTCAATGTAGACATGAAGATCGGATGTTATCTTAATGTCTACATTTTTATACATCTAAAGGTCTCGTTTTGATTTATTTTTGAGAATCGTGTCTAATCAACGCCATCTATTACAATTATGTGAACCATTTTTTCTTTTGTAATCGTCTCGGAAAATCTCCCAATCAGTAACGTAGACAGAGTTTAACATTCCAATATACTCTTATGAATTAAAATACAAATCGACACATAAATTACCTAAATTTGTGTATTTTTTTACGCTGGCAACATTTTTCATGGCCGCCACAACAAAAATGCAAAAAGGGTATTTTATAGTGCCAAAAGTTACTTGAGTACCTGTCAAAGTTTTTTTATAAATGGCAATCTATTATATTTTAAATTATCAGCTGCATGCAAATGGCAGGAAAACTAAAGTCTGTACAGCCAACACGTGACAACATACGGCTTACCACTAGCTCTTATAGCAGGACCTAAACAGAACTACAGCGGCACCGGCGATCTCCGATAGCATGATTCCACCCTCTGGAATGACGTCATAGAATTCGTACCGTCGATCTCAGGAACGGTACTGCCGATCTCCAATCGCATGAAACCACCTCTCTGGAATGACGGCACAACATGCATTTCAAATATTCTCTGACGTTATTTCAGAGGGTGGTATCATGCGATTGGAGATCGGTGGTCCCGCTGCAGTATCGGTCGAAATAAACGAAATGAATGAGGAGTTAGTTTAGGCCCCTACTATCATAGGGCCTATCCGAAATGCATGTTGTGACGTCATTCCAGAGGGTGGAATCATGCTATCAGAGATCGGCGGTGCCGCTGTTGCCCCTGATTATTCGTTAACAACGTTTGGCAGCCGTACCGCCAAGCTCTGATAGCACACCGCCGTCTTGATGCAATAGAGTGTGGACCAATCGCAGTCAGCAGCCAGTGCTGTCTTGCTGCGATTGGTTTAAACACAATTGCATAAAAATGGCGGCGTACAATCGGAGATAGGCGGTGCAGGCCTGCCGATGTCACAAACAATGCAGTTCTTAAACCGTTCACCGATGTTTCGTATAGTGAATCCAAATGCACGGTTGTGTAAAGGTCAAATAAAGCAATTATTAAAAAGTTGCAAGCTTTTGCCCGCGACTTCGTCTGCGTTGAAATAGTTTTTATGACAGTTTAGCTCTTGTCCACATTACCATTTTAAACAATCTCAGTATTGTATGAATGCTAGCATTATGGGGAGGTCAAGCTGTATCTCTGGTTCTACCTACCTGAATTAGATGAAACTCTGCTTAGATTGTACCCTGGACTTCAAGATACCAAACTATCAAACCAAATCACAATCCGTTCAGTAGTTTTTGCGTGATGCGCGAATTTGTGATTGTGGCAAAGCCTTTAACTGATGTGGAGGCTCAAGTCCAGCAGTGGACTATGATGAGCTGGTCATGTCATGAGAAATTTAACTATTTGCATATTATTTTAAACAATCGCGGTTATTATCACACATTTTAGGGGAATGTTCCGGGTTTCCTACTGCGTACGACTGGGACGACTGACGTCAGTCGTCCCGTGACCATGATGGTTGCAACTGTATCGAAATATCGGGCTATTCGTCAACAAAGGATAGATTGATAGGTATAATCGGTATAACAGTTATTCATTATACATCTTTGGAGTCCAGGGGACAAGCTCCGTGTGGTGTCTGGCACGTAACCCTTTTCACTTAGGTACGATTGTCATATAAATACAAGGCGAGCCACTGAAAAGGTAATTGCCTTGCTTACTAATTGTAAGGTAAAGGCAAGGCAAGGCAGATTAGCTAGGATATTTATAGTCAATAAAATGCGTTTTTTTGCTGAGTTTTTCCCACACTGCGATTTCCAAACCGCCTGCCAAACCCTTCACTCATGCGATTGTCTACTTACTATTGTTAACTTACTTAAAGGGTTATCTACCAGCGCTTCGTCATGTCCCGGCTTCTGTCAGGACCCGTTTGACTAACTTCTAACTTCCTCTTCCACTTCGGGCGGACTTCGGCATCCTTGCATCGAGGCGTTGGTTGGTCCGCATTCGACTCGGCGATGTCGTGCGATGTAGGTAAATTCTATAACACTATTTGGCGAGTGATCCCCTTTTCGATTCTTCGCTTTACGCGACTAAATAGGTAGTGCAAACCTACACTAACCGTCCCGCGCGGTTTCATGCACTTGCCAGGGGCCCTATTTTTGAAACCGCTCGCTTTTTCACACTCTTGGTAAAAGGTAATAGAAGGCGAGCGCTCGCGTAAATGCGAGCGATTCCAAAATAGAGCGCCAGTCGCTCCGCTGTATTACCTGATCTGCCAAATCCAGGTCAAGACGGACCCCGGGCCCTCGCGCGTGATAGCAACTGGGACATTAACGCCAAGATAACTATTATAAAAGTTACAAGACACGCGGCAATTGTGGTTATCTACTGTTAGTGAAGGAATTTTGGAAATTGGTTCAGTGATTAGAGTGACATTAGATGCCTACCCCTAACATCCATGCTTACAACATGCAAATTTTCCCTTTTTTGACCCCCGACGAAAAAAGGGGGTGTTATAAGTTTGACGTTTTTGTCTGTGTATCTGTAGGGTTGTGTATGTCGAGATGGTTCTTAGCTTTGTTTCATTAAAATCAGTCCAGTAGTTTAGAAAATATTTGCGTATATGTATACTTAGTCGGGGGATATCAGACTTTTTTTGTCGGCTAGGTTACAAATATACCTACCCTACCTCGTATTAGTGTACTGATAGATAGATAGGTATCATTGATAGTATTTAGGTAGGTAGATAACAACGTTTTTCGATCATGACGCAATTAAAGTAACAGCGTTACCGACCTGATCAATGTTTACCTTAGCGCATTACAAACCGTTGTGCCATCACCCCATTAAGGGCATATTGCCTTTTTACAAAGGCTACCGGACCTACTACATAATTATGATGTGAATAATGACTATGGTTGTGTAGCAGCTAGTGTGGATATGCCCTATTTGTATGTGTGAACCGAAGTTTTATGTAGGCTCCAAATCACGCCGTAGGTCAAACAATAGTAGAAGGTACAGATTGCGAATTTTATTTGAATAGATATAGGTAGGTATAATAGAAACCTTTTAGGCTTCAGTTAAACCATGGACTGTAGCGGAGTGTTAAATGTGATAATATTGAAAAACTCATTGTTTAGGTACCTGTTGCAAAGATTTGGGTATCGAAATAATTCATAGCGAGAATAAGACGAATAATCAAATTACTGATATGATCATGAGCATCTTCTCAGACGCCTTAGATGCGTTTTCACTATTATTTAAATATTTTATTTCGGAAGAAAATAATACATAATATTATAATAAATAAAACCCGGAGAACATCCGTATGAAGCAACGTTTGGGAACTGGATGGGTGACTGTTTCGTACTTCGAGACTAGTCCAACTTCAGCCCCGCAAGGAGCTCACTACTCGTTTGGTGTGCCTTCTTCGGCCAAGGTTTTTCGCAACTAGGGACATGAGACTGATTGAACAGTCTCTGGCACCCCCTAAACTATTGGCAGCGGTAACCACTTTCCATCAGGTGGCCCGCTTGCCTGTTTGTCTACATGATGACAAAATTTTATCTTTTTATCGATATATATTTAACTTAATAATTCAATAAATATAATATAGGTACCATAAAAGTCATGTCCACACAAAGCGAGCGTACATTAGCCGTAGCGTGCGACAGCGTGGCGCATCCTCGCAGTGTCCGCGTCAGTCGCCGACGGACCAGTGGCAGTTACCATCACTCACCACCCAGTTACCATCGGTCACCACCGTGTACCACCCGGCGACTAGAATGCCATGGGCACAGGGCTCGAGCTTATTATATCGTCGATATGCAACGCGAGTTTTTGCGAAGCTGTATACGACAACCCCTTAATAGGTACCTGTTTTTAAAAAAAAGAGGGGTGTTATTAAGTTTAACGTATCTGTGGCTTTGTGTATCTGTCTATCGCATTGTATTTCCCGAACAAGTGGACCGTTTTTGATGCGGTTTTCTTTTTTTTTAAACCAGTTTAATCAATATGGTTCTTAGATTTATTTATTTAAAATCAGTTCAGTGGTTTAGGAAATATTTAGTACAAATAAGTGTGTATACTTGGTCAGGGGTTTCCTGTTCTTAGGTTATTATTTATATTATTTATTTATTAGAGTTAATGTCGTTGCTGTGAAATTAGTTTTGGCAAGTGACTTCGTCTGCGGGAGGTTCGAGAAAAAACTCTAAGAGATAATCTGAGGAGCTGACGAACAAAACGGTACAATTATGTGAAATAAATTTTTACAGTAGCAGTAAAAAACGAAAGCGTTTCGATAAAAAACGGTACAATTTAATAGTAAATTGGTTTTTTTTTATTTGACTGTTTATTGTACACAATAATTATATACAGAGAAATAAAATAGTATAAAAGACACCGCAGGCGACGTAATTACAGCGTTATGATCGAAACCACGAACTTTAGATTCAATTTTAACACAATTTTAGGCCGTTTTGATTGGAAATTATTTTAGGTTCGTATTCAGCGGGCCTAACTTCCGGATTAAAAAAAACTTTTTTTTTGTCAGAATCGTAATTATACCGTTTTGTATTATTCTAGTCGTAAAACTAAACAGTTACTAAATAAAAATATTTCAATTTCATATTATTAATAACTAGCCCGCAACTTCTTCCGCGTGGACATCTGAACATAAACATTGTACCAACGCATTCTATTCTTTCAAAAACCACATGAAAGTGAATCATACAAAACCATTCTTCTTCTTCGTTTTAGGTTGTGGCTTCCGCTATGTAGCGATTTTGCCAAATACTAATGAACTGACATCAACACGTCAGTTTTTACGCACTATACTGTATAATTCTGTAAGGATTCAGTGAAATTGTCAGATTACTATTTCTTGAACTTTGTGATAGATTCGTCCTTTTCTTGCTGTGGTCTATCAGAGCTACGACATGTCGGGGCTAGAGTTTGTCGGAGCTGGTTGGTTTCAGATACCTGTTATGGACCTTTCCGACTTGTCACTATGTTACCTAATATCAGGAAAAAGGGAACGTTTTAATCATTTCTCTAAGAGATGTATAATTATATTGTTTGTTCTTGTGGGCAAAACATAATTTAGTAGCCCTGTTGAAGTTATCTTTTAAATATAGGTTACTATATACCTATCTGGAAAGAGGCTTAGCAGGAATTTAAAAAGAAAAAATATTGGATTAATGACCTCTATTCAGATATTTGGTACCGGATAAATTTTGCAAAGTAATTCTTATAATTCTTAAAATTCTTTGATGATTCTAAGTCAAAATAAGTCACGATGTATACCAATGATAATTATAGTCTATGCATAAAGAAAAAGTATAGGGGATAAAAAGTCTTTGCACCGAATCTATTTTCATTTTATTTGTCAGTTCACTTCATTTCTTCGATTTCTTTTAAATTGTAACATTCGAAAGCCAGAAGTGTTTTGTTTTGCAGAGCCGTTGCCAGCTTGCCTTTGAATAGTAATAGTAGTAGTTCTCGCAATCACGTACCTAAGATTAACTTACTACGATTAGTAAGCATAGGTTTATAGCATTCAATCATCCTCAATGCGGTCAATCCCGTCTTCTGCCAGGGTCAATTTTCTTACTCTTTTTTCGATATTTCGCCCGGTCTTCGGCATGTATTGGCCCTCACATTCATCGCTATCCTGGGCCAATCCTTGCAAAAATGTCCAGCTCATCCCGCCATCTCCATCGGGGCCTACCGCGTCTCCTTTTCACGTTTCGTGGGACCCGCTCTGTGGTCACTTTAGCCCACAATTCGTCCAACGTCATGTGTTGCATACACGAATTATGGCAGTTTTAAAACTGCTACTCCACGAAATAATATGGTAAATACGGCCCTGTTACAATCTCTGTCAAAAATACTAAACCCACCAAAAATGAAGTTAAATACTTGATAGACACGCGCTAAACCAAAATCTGGCACGGTACGACTTTTTCTAAACATGTGTTCAACAGATGTTCAACCCTTGTTTAGCTTTTTTGTGGTAAGACTGTATAAATGTTTACTCTCTGTCAAAAATACGTTGACCTCTCTAGCTATTTGTAAATGTACTGGGAATTAGATCGTTCATGCGCCAATCAGTGGACCTCTAGAAAATACTATATTTGTAGCGCGCCAGAGGTTTTTATTGCTGGTTTATTATTTCTCAAGCCATTTTTGATTTGTTTTATAGCCTAAATGTTGGCCGAGGATATACACTGTTGCTATACAAAGTTTCATGGGACTCTGTCCAGCGGTTTCTAGGTGATGCGCGTTCAAACAGACAAACAAAAAATTTAAAAATGGTCGTAACGTGTTCAGTTGGTTGTTTTAAATCGCTCTGGTTGGTTTTCTTTCGATTATCTTCAATGTACAGACTTTTTGTCTTTACGATTTTATTATATGTATAGATTTTAGAGAAAAAAAAACGCCAGCTAACGCCCGAATTTCCGAGCCAGACGGAGTTATTTATTAAAACGTTTAATTTAATGTGTTTTTTTCCCTTTTATTAGCTTGTGTATTTTTACAGATTCGCAACTGACAAAGAAGCAGACTGAAATAAAGGAGCTATCGGATGAACTCAATGGAAAACATTTAAAAATCGCTACATACAATGTAAGTAAGAAAGTTACTTTACTACAATAGGCAGTATAGGAACCTATATATTTTAGATATTATATGTATAGATAATCCTATTGCGTTTTATCTTTTTAAGCTTGCCCTATTTGATGAAAAATTATGAGTGAACGAATTAACATTTTTAGAATTATAGTTGTTTGTGAACTAAATGAATACGTATCTTCCCATGTACATAGAAGTCTTTGTATCTACCTGGTTATTTAGAAATCCCAGTAGATGTAGCGGATTAAAAAATCCAAAATTGGTATTTCCCGTCGCAAATGTGTATCGCGTTTATTTTAATAATACCGAACATGGCGAATCTATCGTTAATTACCATGGTCTCATGGGTAACCCTAAAATACTATTGAACGACCTCGATCTTGTTCACATTTCTTAATTTGACCGAATTGAAATCTAGTACTTAGTATTCTTCGAAAAGGTTGTCTACATCATCATCATAATCTTGGCGACAGTCCAAGTTGTATTATCACGGGCGAGGCTCCGGGGTCCCCCTTCCTACTTCTCTTGTCCACTTCGCTCGGCCTTCGACATCCTTGGTGATGAGTTTGTTCAGTACTTTCGAAGATCACCCCAAATATACATCATCACCATCGTCTTGTCGCTATATCCCGGTTGCGCTCCCGTGCATGTCAGCCTTGCTACTCTTCCTGGCCCACTTCACTCGGTCTTAGGCATCCTTGGTGGTGTGTTTGTTGGCACGCATGTTATCCTTAACGATGTCAAGCCATCGCTTTTTAGGCCGGCCTATCCTCCTTACCTGGCAGAGGTGGTATGACCAGACATTTGTTCCCTGCGTAGTTTGCCGGTCTGTGATAGCATAGGCCATACAGGTACTTCAAAAGCCAGTAACACATTCGCGCCCGCTTGTAGATGTCCTGACGACGGTCGATGCGGGCTGACAATCTTTCCATCATATTCCGTCTGACCGTGTGCCCTTCTAAGCAATAAGAAAAGCCTTTTTTTACAAGATTTTATTTAACTTGTACTGTTCGTATGTATGTAAGTTGTCCGTCAAAATTTTCAAACCATTTTTCAACCATTTGTTTGTATCCGATTAAGCTGAAATTTGGTAAACCTATGTAACTTGGATGGCAATGCATTAATATGGTACCATGGAGCTGGTCTAATGATGGAGTCGGTAGGCGGTCACAGGAACTAACGAACGCAATAAAATAACCCCACATTCGCTTCACAGAACTACCCTTTGAGTTGGGTTGACCGCGAGAATGGCACGCTCATCGGCCGCGGGGTGGCATTCGTCATCGTCGACATTTTACGTGAGAAATTCAACTTTACGTTCGAGGTTGTCACGCCAGAAAGGAACTATATAGCAGGAGGATCGAAGTCGACTCACTCAGTTGTCGGTCTTATAAACAGTAGCGTGAGTAATAACTTTTTAAGTCTTAGCGAAAAAGGAGGTGTTATAAGAGTGACGTGTGTATCTGTGTATATGTTGCTTTGTGTTTCTGTCTGTGGCATCGTAGCTCCCTAACAGATAGACCGATTTGGATGCGGTTTTCTCTTGTTTTATTACAATCGGTTTTGTAGTTTAGAAAACTTTTGAGTTATTTAAACATAGTCGGGGGTGATCCGACTTATGCTGATGGTTAGGTTATTAACAGTTGTTTTTTAAACATTTTTATCCATGTTCTTGTCAAGGACGTCCTTCATTCAGACAGTCTTCTTAGAAGTCATCGATTCTAGAATAATACCCAGATTACTACTAACAAGCCAACACATTCCACCGCTGGACTGCGACTTCATTTTTACCCAATATTTAACAACAACACATATTCGATCATTAGTTTCTAACTGTAATGCTGTAAAGTTTATGGAATAAATAAACACAACTTGATCATAGAGCACTTCATCGTATTGGAAAATTATATATTCTATCGTATTGGAAAATTATAGCATCTATCTAGATGAGATACTAGTAGTAAGCAACAATGTACCAAGTACTATCTATAGTTGATATCGGTGCAATGCAAGCTTTTAGTTGATTGTCGAGTGATTGGTTCATCGTCATTATTAACAGCGCATAACTGTCCCATGCTCGACTTTAGCCTCTTCCTACTTACCTATTTGTTTCACTGGCTCAGTGACCGAATTAGATCTCGGCCTTCACTCCATCTGAGTGGAGACCACGACCACGTCACCACGACAGACGTCGACCACGACATCTGCCTACATCTATAATTACGATTTGCAGCTCAATAGCTTCTATATTGTGACATCGAGGAATATCTCGAAGCTAGAGTCAGCTTGCAGCATCTGAACAGCGATCGCACAGCGTCTATCTAGTCTCCTCCAGTAGCATAGGCGGCGCCGCCGCAGACGAAGCTAAACACGTAGAGTCCGCGTAGACACCGCGTAGCATCCTCGGAGTAGCTGGGGCAGGCTAGGGTGTAGTGCTGCACAAATATGTACTGGTTTGCTGCGCGTATGCGTAAGTCCTTTACAAAAAAAATTTACAGTTATTTATTTAATAAAGCAAAACAGACGATGGCATTGTCCCACACGACGACGTTAGAATGGGGTATCTTTGATGTCCGGGGGTTAGATTGATCACTTACTTTTCTCCATTATCATGTGTTTTCATTCAAACAAAGCACGCCGGCTGTAAATCCGCTATCTTTCCCTTAGAACTTATCAGAGAATAGTAGATGATCAATGTGTCCCACTCACATCAAAGAAACCCCAGTTTTCGGTACGCAATCAATATCACATCATCGTCTACGGGAATTGAGCCTTCCCAACATCGTTGGACGGAATTTTCATTTATTCCTCGCCCGGCAGTCGGCGGATTGGAGATCATAGAGTTGAATATTGACAAAGAAACACTGCTGCCTTTTATGCGGTCTATGGTGTTTTGTTTTTGTATTCGACCTCGTCGATGGGAAGCGACACAGAGGCCGATACTATTGGACTACTTATAACAGTAGAGCTCGTCTAAGCTGAAATGACGCGCCCCACTATCGCATTAACGCACACAAGCAAATTTAAAATATGGACGCAATACATATACAAATGCCGTTGTAATTGGTCATTCAGTTGCCGGTGAGACTCAAACGTAGGAGCACGCGTCGTTCGATTCGCGGTTCGCGGAGCACTCGACGCTCCCACACAGATGAATTGTCGTTATTAATATTTGCACTCACACAAGACAAGCTCTAGTAGGGTTTAACTTCACGAGAACCAAAGGTCCTACTATTCCACCAGGCGGCAGACATGGCGGCAGCTTTCCTCCCGACGCTAACCAACTTCCGTGACTCGGTGGCATTCTCCAACGGGCTGGACGAAGGCGTGTGGATGATGATGCTGAAGCGGCCCAAGGAGTCAGCTGCGGGGTCGGGCCTTCTGGCGCCTTTCGATCAGCATGTCTGGTAACAATACGCCTAGGCATAATAACGGCTAGTCTAGCCGGTGTGAATTATGTCATGCGGGTGAAAGGAGCGGGTGTCGAGATGACGAGTGATAGGGTTGAATGGAAGAATGAAACATATTGTGCCGACCCCATCTAGTGGGATAAGGGTAGGTGGATGATTATGACATCTAGTCTAGCCGTTCGCAAGGATACAACCACGTCCGTTAGAACAGTGCTGCTGTCTTGAGGGCCGTGCGTCACGCTGTTAATGCCAGTATATCATTATCATCCTCGTAGCGGTCAATCCTGGCTTCTACCAGGTCCCGCCTTCCTACACTTCCCCTCCTTCTTCAGTATCATCGCGTCGGCTCAGCGGTGTCACTTCATCTGCAGGTGGGGACTGGATGCGGCAAGCCGACTCACGCCTTAGTGAGATGAGTATGGAATACTTACTATAGGCAGGCAGGCATAATTTGCCTACGAGCTGATGTCAATTATGTTGATCATGCAAGGTACCTAATCCTGGCGGCCGTACTGGCCTATGGGCCGTGCATCACGCTGCTGACTCGGCTGCGCTCGCGCATGGTCCGCGACGCCGAGGCCCACGTGGCATTGTCGCCGAGTTTCTGGTTCGTTTACGGCGCGTTCATCAAGCAGGGTACCACGCTTTCGCCGGAGGCCAGTGAGTATGCGTATCTTACTAATATTTGAAATCGAGAAGTTTGTAAGGATGTTTGGATGTTTGTTACTCCTTCACGCAGCAACTACTGAACGGATTTTGATGAAATTTTGGCAGTATAAAAAAAAATTATCATCTTGGCTCATCGTTAATGTCCCGATTGTGTTCTCGAGAGCGAGGGCCCAGGGTCCGCCTTGACCATGATCCAGGATTTGGCAGGTCACGTAATTACAATGGAGCGACTGCCATCTGACCTCCATGACCCTGCTACCAGGGGAACCTGACCAGATTGGATCATGGTTACACATCCAGTCGCCTGAATGTGCAGGTTTCATCACGATGTTTTCCCTCACCGTAAGAGCATCGATTAGTATTCAATTGAAGTTTGTCAGTCTTTACTTAGCTTATAGTCCAGACTAGCACATAGGCTTTTATTTATCCCGAATTTCAATGTCGTTCCCGCGGAAATGTGTCTAGATTTTTTGCTGACTAAGTCGCGGCCAAAAGCTAGTTATTACATACATACACACTCAAGCCCGAATCCTACTGGGGAAGGCAGTTTTCATATTACTCTGAACTAATATCTCTAGGTAAAGTTCAAGCCTGTCAAGAATGGAGAGTTCGCCCAGCTAGTGTATACCACCGCCTTATCTATTTGTGACGTTAGGCATAAAATTTGACTAGCGCTTTCTTTATCAGTCTCGTAGTTATTAAAGCAATGGTGTCTACAACACTGTTAACCGTCTACGGTAAACATTTAGCAAGAAGTCGGTCTCCGTACGGTAGTACCCTTGACCCTGGATACAACATATATATTTTTATTTTTATTTAATCGTTTATTGTACACAAAAATGGAAACAAATACAAAGCAAATGTAAACATGACACAAAAGGCACTACTTATTTCTATGAAGAAATTTCTTCCAGCAGGCCTACAGCAAAGAAAATGTGATGACTAGAAGCAGTTAGGACGTGCACAATAAGAAAATAAGATACAGTTTATTACGTAAATATGAGTAACTAATATAAAAACTCAATAAATACTTATATGTATATATAAGTATTTATTGAGTTACTATTATTTTTACGTGTGTAACAAATTGCGTCAACAGATCCTAGACGATATTACCGTGATATGATATGCTTGTTCTTTCCTAAATACGAACAGAACATCATCAATCAACGAGCTATCCAGCGAAGAATTTTACTTATGACCCAATAGTAAATTACTTGGAGACGTTGCTATAGGCACATAGACCACAAGGACAACATGATAAGTGGGTTATCTAGATTGTGATACTAATATTGGAAAAAGTGTTCCTTTTCAGTGTTCGTGAAAAGTTAAATCATAAAGCGTAAATTTGAATAAATAAAATAAATAAGCATTTATTATCTCTTCACAAATTAATAATACATAGCAGGCCAGCACTATACAATTTTCATGGCTATTTTTATTTGTGAGAGACTGATGCCTGGAATAGGTTCTAGATAACCTGTGGTACAAGTCACTAGGCTCCTACCCTGCGGATTTACAAAACATAGACTAGGTAATATAAGAATACTTTTTATCTAGCCCGAAGGACCATTTAAGTACCACTATCGTCAGCTTATTCATAACAATGAAGCAGATATCGAGACCTCTCTATGCCATCAAGATTTAATTTAGTGTATTGTATTGAATGAGCAGATAATTTTAAGAAAAAAACCCTGAAAACATTTACTGATAACGAACAACGAAAGCTTTGCTAGTACAGGGCTGATCTGTGGGATGTACCGTCAGTTTATACGATCGAAGAGGCGGCCAAAAGTTGATTTCGATGTTTGAATAGGTATTTAGGTAAACGATAAAACATGTTTAAGCGATATCTTGCCTATTTGACGATGATTTATAACAAAACATTGTCGTTATTGCAATTACCCGATGGCACGGTAGGGGTGTGACCGAAATGACTGATGGTTGTAAGCATTACGGTCGATAGCATCGCTCGGCAATTTAGGTATAACCCATAGACCATAGTATATAGGGTACAACCTAAGTACTACATACGATTGATCACGGTCACACTGTTAGGTGTTCCTTATGTACAGTAAGGACTTAAGTCAAAATTAAGATGATGACAAAAGTAGGTCGCTAACGGTAACATACGTCACGGCACTCTCCCTATCGGAGATGTACACAGATACGAGCCTACTTACCTACTTAAAGATAAATTGACCCTATCTACGAATCTTAATTACCTAGACTATTATACATACGCACCCAACAACGCAGTAGCGGTGGAACTTCGTTTCGCGTGGTCCGGGATAAAAAAAATATTTCTGAACATGGTCCAAAAAGCACAAAATGCATCATAATCACTTGTACCTACCGTTATTTTGAGCGATTGTTGGAAAACCTTCAACATCAACATCCCTGCATAGCATGTGGCAACCTAGTCTATGTGCGTATGTTGATTGAATAACTTGAGTCTACTCCACATTGGTGGATGGGGGGTTTAGTCACAATCTCCATATTTAGGAGCTTATCGAAAAATTAAATTTTCTGTTCTACCTCTAAAACATTAGTCGCATTGTAAGTATGTATGACTCCAGCAGGCGGACAGGAATTAGGTGCACTCTGCTGAACACCACATCACAGGGCTACCAAAAGCACCACCAGTAGAAGTTACCTTGCACTCCTTCAAGACACCTTAGGCATATTCATCTTGGCGTCAGTCTCCGGTTGTGCTCTCGCGCGCTCTCGCTGCTCATCGCTTCCATCGGGCCCATGGTCCGCCTTCCTAGTCCCCCTTATCCACTTCTCTCGGTCTTCGGCATCCTTGGTGGCGAATAAGCCACGCATGTCATCCTTAACATTTAAGTTCCCTTGCAGACACCACCCGTGTGCTATTCGCGACATGGTGGCTCTTCATAATCCTGCTGTCCGCTTTCTACACGGCCAACCTGACCGCCTTCCTGACCCTATCCAAGTTCACCCTGGACATCGAGAATGCTGAAGATCTGTACAAGAAGAACTACCGATGGGTCGCTAGCGAGGGCGGCGCGGTTCAGCATATTGTTAATAATGTGAGTGACTCATTAGGATCTACCTATTATAATTGTTTTACGTACAGTCATGGTCAACGCCATGCCCAGACATTACAATCGCGGTTTCATATTTATCATTTTATTCCATTTCGTTCACTTTACAGTTAACATGTTCATAAATAGACTAAGGCAACAGTTTTTACAAGTAGGTAATAAGGAAGTTTTGCATCCGATAAAATGATTAATGTAAAACCGTGTTTAATCCGTCACAAGCTGAATATTAAATAGAATATATTTTGTATTATGAGAATTTTGTATTATTATTGATAAAATAATAAAACAGGTCAGGGTAATTAGAGGTATCAAGTAAAGATACCAAGGTAGGCTATCAAGTAGGTACGCTGAAGATATGGCTACCCTTACAACTAAAACCTTAACTTCAAATCTTTCTCACACAGCCAGACGAAGAGCTAGCCTTCCTGAGTCGCATGATCTCCAACGGGCGCGCGCAATTCCGTTCCTTCATGAACGACGCTGATTTCCTGCCGATGGTAGAACGCGGGGCTGTGCTGGTCAGGGAGTCTACCGCTGTTGACCATCTAATGTACAACGACTACCTGCAAAAGGCCAGGGAGGGTGAGGACGAGGAAAATAGGTGCACCTATGTAATCGCCCCCAACTCTTTCACGGTGGTGCCACGAGCGTTTGCGTTCCCGCTTGACAGCAAACTGAAGTTGTTGTTCGATCCCGTGTGAGTATGAACTTGATCCGGATAGTAGTGATAGGTACATAGACACTTACATATTTTGGAGGTGTTTAGAGGCCTCGCCACCTTCTTAATGAGTAGACGAATGCAAAAGACCTTACCTAATTGAGGATGGATAAAGTGATCGAAGGGGTGGAAGTACGGATGTTAGGTTTATATATTCAAGCAAAACGACTGAACTGATTTTGACGAAAGTAGGTCAGTTTTCATAATCATGTTAGGGATCTATCTAGTTCTGATAAGTTATAATATGCTTAGGCAGTATCTATTTCAAAGTTAGTTTTAAGCTAGCTCGCTATCAGGCTGTATATACTTGCAATTACGAAAACTAACACTATTTCAGGCTAACTTACCTGTTGCAAGCCGGCATAGTGGCCTTTCTCGAGCACCGCGATCTACCTAGCACTAAGATCTGCCCTCTGGACCTGCAGTCGAAGGACCGTCGCCTGCGGAACAGTGACCTCATGATGACGTACATGATCATGATAGTGGGCCTCGCGGCGGCGTTCGCTGTGTTCATCGTGGAGGTTAGTTTGGAAGACTTGATTGTGTAATGACCGGGAGAGTAGAAGTAGCGCTGTTAGGTTTCTATGAATGGAAAGCCAATGGACTGTAAAATCTGCTAGCTAAAAAAGTTAACGTTCTAGTATGAAGATTTCGGATGGCATGAAGACAAGCGTCGCTGTCGCAAGCAACACCGCGAATCCGCATATCTACCATACCAGCTTCGTTCCATCTTTGCTCAGACATTTTTGTCAGGCGCCAAGAAACATCAAAGCACACCTATTGTGTCGTAAAAGGCGGCTAATGTCATTTGTACACTCCTATTAACATTGATTACTCCGTGAATCACAAAAAATAGGCAGCAGTATTTAAAAAAATGCTATATCCAAGTGAAGCGTGGAGATTATGGCAATATGGGCTGCTGTTGAGGATGATATGAAAATTCTACACAATTCTAAGGATCAATTTTGAAGTCGGTATCCACGGCATGATGTATCTTGTTTGGATGTTGGCAGAATAAATAAAATATGAATAAAAGAAGTGGTGTATGCTCTACTACATAATTAGAAGAAACCATGTCCGGAATATAGGAAAACAGGTAGATCTAGAAGACTAAAATAGGGCAGTGTTTTCTATTGGGTGTTTCCTACCGTTCTATCGGCAGAGTCCCTACACATTCCGTCCATGATCTGCTCTATACCAGCGCCAGGGGTTCGGTATTTGTCGGCCAGTGCTGGTAGGTCGAGAGTTCTCGTAGTTGCGTATGTATGAACCTATACGCCTGCGCAGCAGACTGATTAGGATGATTAATGAGGCTGGCATGCATATGCTTATTAAATTATTTCATCTGAAAATCTGTTCAACATTTGTATTCGAAAACTACACAGATACAAAAAAGTTTGACCGATAAGACGGTCTAGATCAGATAGGTAATGTAATTTTCTTATCTTTTCTGTTATTGTCATACCACTAAGGTGGCAAACAAGAATATTTACCGTCTGATAGGAAGCGGTTGCCGTGTACTATCTCCAGTTGACAAAATCGATGATTATTTTCTCATTATGCAAATCTTTCATTAAAAATTATGTTTCGCTTGCACCAAATTCTTAACGACGTTTAAGAAAGACGTTTTATTTATGAAGTTTTGAAGTAAATGCGTTTAAGAAGTTGGTGCAAGCTGCCTTAAGAGTACCTACCTAATCCATTGCCATTTCAACCGTATTAAAATCAGTGAAGAGCGAACAAACAAACAATTATTCACGAGTAAGTACACTCACCGGCACAATTATCAGTCCCTTATATTTTTGCATACACGCTCGTACATATCCAGCGTTCCAGCCAGCCTTAAACTTTTTCTTCAACACGATAGTTTTTTTCCGTAGATAGGTAGATTTTTGCACTGTTATAAATATAACAATGGAAAACGCTGCTGCCTATTTTCTAGCCTACGGAGACTCTAGATCTTTTGCCTCGAAAACATTAGTCGCCTTGTACGACACCCACGACTGTAAGGGGTTGGTGCTATTCTACTCTGCCGGACACCACACGGCTTGTTTGTCACCTTAGCGGTATAAAATTATACTTTACTTCTACAATTAACAGATCGTGATCCGCCGCTACGTCCGCATCAAGATAAGGCCCGACGATCAAGCTAAGCGCAAGAAGAAGGCCAGCAAGAAGATTCGTTTCAAGGACCACGATGACAGCAAGCCGCCGCCATACGACGCACTCTTCGGCAGGAACCCTCGCTACAAGCCTCATAAGAGCTCGAAACGGCAGATCATAAACGGCAGGGAGTACTATGTTGTGGACACAGTTGATGGGGACACCAGGTTGATTCCCGTGAGGACGCCTTCGGCTTTCCTCTATCAGTAGGTAGAAGGTACAATGGTCCATCACAGCCAGCCAGCCATCATGGCCATGTCAGCTGCAGAATGAATAGACCGCCTAGTACATTAAATGTATGGTGGGGGTAGTTTTCCCTGCAACTGACTGTATCTACAGCCTGCGTAGCATGTTATTATGTTTTCGCGCGAGATAGTATAGTTAGTGTCTCGCTTACTTCAATACAAAACGAAAGAGTTACGTAGCTTGAGTGTATAGAGTTGGCTCTCCAGCGCACGACTAAGCTCGTCATGTTGCAAGATATTGCATTAGTAGTAGTCGACTTGAAAGATATTGCATTAGTAGTATGTAACCGAATCTCGCAGATTTGTTTGAATACTTGGAAAATACTTTAAATGTTAATTTAAAATGTCAAAAATTGAATTTTTTGTGGTTAGAACTAATGTAGATTGTACTTATTATATCGTTTGTTATTGTGCTAATTAGTATATGTAAGGGTTGAAAATGTAGGGTATAAAAATAAAACGTGTGTTTCAGAAACACAACTTGCACAATTACACTTAAATTAAGGAGCAGAACATATTTTATTAGAAATAAAAGAGTTATTTTAATCCATATTTTTTATTAAGTAACTGTGAAAATACATTTCCACAATACCTTCCTAACAGTCAAATCATGATTTCCAACGGCAATTTTGAATTAACCATAAAACTCATTTAAATACTTAAATAATAAAAGAATAAATGAGGAGCCAGTTGGACGACATTTTGTTTCACATAATTTCAAAAATATATATTTTTTTTAAATGAAAAATGAAGAATGGCAAAATGTAGGGTTCAACAGGCTCCGTTATCGCAATATTGCGCCTGCATAATGTACAGTATTTCACAGACTCGCAAACATACACATAGTAGGTTAGCTAGGTACATCTCAAATATTGAGCAGTGGCGTTCTGCCACTCACATAATTCCTCAGTCATGCATGACTTTTGAACAACTCAAACTTAATTACTTAATGCGCTTATTACATTTGACTAAATTCAGTCGTCAAAATTCAGAAGCAAAAAGCGCGAGAGCAAATCAAAATGGAAAACATAGCTCATAAAATAAAGTTCATTTTTGTACCGCGTCTTTTGAAAAGCGAAGCGACGCGAATCATAATATATTATGTGATACAAAAATGAACCTTATACTATGAACAATACATTCCACTTTGACTTGCTATCACGCATTTACGTGTAATAAATGTTTTCTTTCTTTATTTCATTTTTATTCTGAATTTAGTCGACTGAATTTAGCCAGGTGTACTAAGCGCATAAGGCCGAATTTACACTTGCAAGTTTTACTCACCTAAATAACTTATGTAAGTATTTACGTGAGTAAAACAGAAGTTACTTACGTGAGTAAAACTTACAAGTGTAGTTTCGGTCTAACATGGTATAAATTCGGCAGAAATTAAGTAAAATCACTACATCTGCCCTGAATATCGTTAAGACCTTTTGCCAAAATAATGGCGTGCTAATATAGAGAAACACGTGCTAAAAACTAGTACGTTCGAACAACCATAATTTGGGTCTGGGACAGGGACTCTTGTCTAACACCCACCATATTTTTCTTTAATTCCAAAGTACACCGTTTACTCAGTGAGCTACACTTATCCTTGCTACAACGAAATTTAGAATAAGTTTGGAATAAAAAAAAATATCGCGATGTTTTGCAGCCCCTGTGTTGCATGTTTGTTCTACTGTATTATCCTGACCAATGGCACGACTTTATTTTGACAGGATTTACGCCTCGTCTATCAAATTTCAAGGCAGATGATCCTGAATTTGCCAATAGAAATCAAATTTGAGAAAGCCAAAAATCCGAGTTACCTACAAACTGCTTAATTAAATTTGCTTTTTTAATAAATTCATTTTAATATTATTCTTTACATTACTTACCGCTAAATTTGATACAACTAAAATATATAAAACTTACTTCGATTTAATTTTTATGTAATGAACACTGACGCCTGGCTTTGGCAAGATATTTTTTACTAAGGATTAGGTGATGTTTTTGGGCGTATTTTTTAATGGATTTAAATAATATATATAATAGTATAATGTAATAAAACTTTGCGTATGATTTATATTTTATAAAGAATTAAAGTTGTAATGTGATCCTATAAAATTTGCTCATGTGTTAATAAATACGTGAAATGTGACTAACGAACGAAAAACGTGCCTAAAATATTTAACAATAAAACACCGTATTTTCAAACAAAAGATTGGTACAATTATTATAATATGAAGTAGCCAATATCATCACAATGCATTAAAACTGTAGTTAGCAATATATGACTAATAATTATCTTGGCTCGACATTGGATATCTACAATCAGAAACTACAATTATTCAACATGGAAGATCTTTACATTTGAACTTGAGCTATTAAAGTAATTATTTATGATAAATTATTCATCACAGTAGTTACTCTCTTTCACTATAATAATTTACCTAAATTATGTCAAATCATGTTCCTAGCGCTGTTACAAAGCCTCTTATAGTAAACGTCAAATCAGTAAGTTCCAAAAGCTATCACATCGTCACTTCTATACGTTTCTAATCAAAAAGTTTCTAGAAAGTTCTCTCGAATTAGTCGTTTAAAGCATTATTTATTACAAGATTAATTGGAATGGCCACTGTAGTATAGCAGAAATTAATTGAAGAACAAACATTTTCGCGAGTAATAGAATGAAAGTAAAAAGTATAAAGTGAGTATAAAGCATAAGTATATAGTAGTATGATACCATTAATATGATGCCCATTCCAATCTAACTTGTAAACGCAGTACAAGAAAGTGCTATGGCCGAGCGGGTGTCAAAGGATGCGGAAAAAGTGCGATAACTAACAAAATTCGCTACTCTGTGATTTGCCTACCTACCTATCTATCTACGCGCGTTGTATTGCAATTGTTACCCGCACGATCGTCTAGCTAGTAGTATTATGAAAGATACGTACTACTAGTATTTGTAAAATATAAAATGCTAGCCGTTGCGCATGGCCTCCCGATATCTATAACTACTTAATATGATCACAATTTTTAAGTATTAGAAACATTATACTCTATCACGGACCCTATTTCTGCGAAATATAAGTATAACTTCCCATCCTCAATTTTTAAAAATGCATAAGATTATTTGGAGCGGTACTAATTGTAAGTTGTATTAAATATAATGAAAGTCATATGACTCAAACACGCACAAGCAGATTTAGTTTTAAATATACTTTACCTATATATCAAATATTTTTATTCATATTGCACCAAATAGCCTAGTAAAATAAAAAAGGATATCATAAGAAGTTATAATTTAAAACAATACCTAATAAAGAAATAGTTGGTTAATATTAACTATTATTAAAAAGAAATAATTCATGATATTTTGTGAGGAAAATGGTTAGCATCGTAAATAATTTGATTAGGTTAGCTCATGCTATAATTTCTGTCAAGTTCAAATAAAACTTATGCAAAATATAATACTTCAAGTGTTTCAAGTATGGAATTTTCTATAATACGTGGGCTATAACATATATATCGTCTTCTTGAATTACACACATTAATAAAGTATAAATATAAATTTTTATAAGAAAATTTATATTTATAAATTTAAAAAAGATTTTTATATATGAATGTCCACTGTTCTGTCCCAATAATTATTCTCGTTATTAATAAATATTGATGCCCAATATAACACCTTAAAATAATGTGCGCAAATTAAAGAAAGAGACAATAATTCATGATTGCAGAGATTGGATAATCACAAATAATAATACTTTTTTATTGTCTAACAGTTTTATGAGCTCATGGACATAGTATAGTAGAGAAAAGTCGACAAAGTGTATTGTGTATTTAGAATGACGGCATTCTAAACTTATTATCGTGTAAATACACAAAGCAATTGCTACAATTTAACGCAGGTAGTTGAACACTTGAAGGACTTAACACAATTTTAAACACAGATAAGATTTTATCTGATTAAATACTGCCCACGTGGAGAAATTATCGGCCTTTGTTTTAGAATAATGAAACACTATCGACAACCTTTTCTGTGAATATTATTCATAAAAAGACTTAATTAATAATAAATGAAATATTAAAAGACTCGGATTAATATGCTATTATCATTGCATTGTACTTTAGTATGATGAAGAGTCCATGGTAAATGTGTAAGCTTATTATTAAATACGAAATACAGTGTGTGCTAGATAACGTGCTAAATGAGGATTTATAAAATTAGTTTTTATCCTAAATGTAGTCATAATTTTCAGCGGCTATAAAATATTTTGTGACGTTCGATTTTCGAACTGTCTCCAGTTGAACCGCAAGTTCACGGGCAGTTCAATTAATGGCAACCAAGTTGCTTCTCGACTGCGTTTGGCCTACAACTGCATTTGACTTACTTAGTTGCAGTTGTATGCAGCTATTCAACTAACATTAGATAGAACTACATAATTAATAGGCAACTGCAGTCGATAGAACCGCACGCACACTGGCCGCAAACGGATGGGCGCAGTCCATGCAATCATAAAAACTGCATAAAATTCGCAACAAAAAATTCAAGTTCCCTGATTTACAATACAAATATACAAGCATAAAATAAACTTCGAAATATTTTGTAGCCACTAAAGAAGCATCTAACAATAGGTGGTTCCAACCGCAACGGTCTTAAAAGGAATGTCTTGTAGACAAAAGTTAGACTTTTAACACAAAATACCTTACTTAAAGTAGGTACTCAGTTAGCAAAATGTCAACAACATGTTTTGGTATCAACCAACTTGCACTTGTTTACTTAAGTCGTGGTAATCTATCCAACCACGAATATTAAAAAAGATGTCAGTTGTTATATTTATCAAAACAACCATTGAAATCGAACTATCACGTACTATTTTTAATATAGATAGGAACAAATAAATTGAAAGGAATAATGTAATTCGGCTGACATGTTCCACAAACTTGCAGCACATATATTACACTAAACTGTGTCACTGGCTACAACTATAAATGCGGCAGAGCCTGTATGGATTAGACACATTTTAGCGCAATGTTTGTCCAGGTCGAAGTCACACAAGTGTCATATTTTAACAAGAAAAAAATCTGCAAGTATATCATTGTTTAATGTAAAACGAACAGCAATGTTGACTGGAAAGGAAGCCTTCCAAAAGCAATTGCATCATCAAAGGTACGACCTGTGGCAAAGCAACTCACGCCCGAATCGTACGGAGGTAACCAGGCGATCATGAGAGTGACACAGCTTACTCAGTGTTGATATGCACAGCATAAACGCGGTGTAAGCGGTAGGAGCTAACCGGTAGCCGCGTGGACGATGGCCGGTGGTCAGACGGCCATTGACGTATCTAGGGCTATTTTCCAGGGGGGTGGCCCCTGAGGTGGCCGATAAACCCGAGTCGATCCTTTAATCACCCAACCTTAACTTTGACGAAGGCGGATCTAGTTTTCGTGTAAGGGGTTAGTTTTTAGTTGTCACAGGACATAGACGAGTTCTGTAATTTTTTGATATTTTTGAAATATTGATTTTTTTTATCTGAATGAATGGGCGGTGTGGGCGATGTGAATATTTAAAAAATGAGCGAGCGTAGCGAGTTCGAAGATTTGCATGGTAGATGCATGACCCAAAACTTGGCACTGATCCGGTCATTTCTGCGCCTGTACAGGATCTGCGCCCTGGGCACCGCTGGTACGCTGGGCGTAGGGTCTTGACCCGCGATCTGGACACTTTTTGGTCAACAAATATCACTCGGTGTCAATATATTATACACTGGTGGGCTGACTTCTGTAGTTTAATTTAGTTGTAATGAAATGTGGTTGTCATTTGTAAGGCCTAAGTGTCCTCCTGAGGGTATATGACTTTTTATAAAAAAAAAACGGAAAAGAGCAAAAGTCATGCAACCAAGTAGGTACGAGGTTTTAGTCCACCCACACACAAAAAAGTAGGTAGATACATAATAGTAAAGTCTGTGGATTCCTCGGTTGTATTATATTGAAATTATGTTTGTGTAAAATTTTTTATGTGTCCAGCCTAGAATTTCGTATCGCTACATCCTGGGGTGGGCACCGGACCATTCTGGGGTGGGCACGGCCCACCCGATCGCCCGATCTGCGCCTATGCTGACGGCTACTCTACCGTCGACCATGGGCGACGGCAATAGCGACCTGGAAAGAAATGCTGGGTTAATTACGGTGCTGTGACATTGTATTCATTAATAAGGTGTGTGGTGATCAGCAGAGTAGTTCGCCATTCATTCACGTAAAATGCGACTATAGTTCATTCGCGGTAAGAAAATAGTGAGTCATCGTCGTCCGCCGGCCTATCCCCACCCCGACCAATCGGGTCGTAACAAATTAAAAGCTAAGTTCACAGTGACCAGTTGACTGCAGGAAATAATAAAAATGAATACCTCGCCGGTTGCAGTAAATAGCAAATACTAGACTGGCTGTTAAGTAAAGAGATATCCTGGACTTCATTTCAAGTTTCAGACAGTTCAGTTGATTTTTATTAATTAATGTAGGTACTTAATCTTTTTGTCCCTGTGAAAACACCTTTACACACTATTTTGTTAACGCGAATGGACTATTAATGTCATATTGACAAAACATCTAAACTTAGCTTTCAATCAAAGTTACACAAAAGGTAAACAAAAAAGCATCTGATGATGAGGACGGGCAGCAATTGAAGTAGTTAGTTTGTGTATGTTTGTATTTGAGAGTATGTAGGGAGTTACGACTGGACAAAGGTTTTGTCTAAAGAAAGACATAATATCAAAAGATCTTGTTCCACTCGCATCTATCGGCTTCTCACAACCTCTCAAGATCGTTTTATAACCTTATAGAGGGCCTCCCCATTACGATCCGTAGTCGCCACTCGTATAATTCGACTCAATGCCATTCTCGTACCAAATTCTAAATGAAATTTGGCACGAGAGAAACGTGTTTATAGGAAAACTAGTGCACCCGGCGAGACTTCATTCGCATGGCGTCCTACCTACCCCTATCCTAAGCCTACCATACACCTAATTTACCGCTATCTACCTTTTTTACTTATAAACCTTCCTCTTGGACCACTCTATCCATGGTTGAAAACCGCATTAAAATCCGTTGCGTATTAAAAGAACTAAGCGTACAAATAGTTACATGGGGACAGAAGGCGGGAAGCGACTTTGTTTTATACTAAGCATAGATAGATTCGCTTTTTTATTCACGGACAATCAAGATATATTTAATTTCTCTTCCTATTTTGATTATTCGACCTTATGTTAATTGATACAATATACTTTGCACTGCTGTAACCTCTCTGGTATTTAACTTAGCAGGGGAAGTGTTAACGAGCTGATCCAGAATATCAGATTCCTCCGGCTTAAGTCGGTTATGTATAAATCTACGTAACTGGTATATAATACCAGATGCGACCCTACGAACGGTGACCTAGAGTCGGTTATCGGCATATCTTCCTATGTACATAGTATAAAAAAAAGTCGCTTTCTGCGTCAGTCCGCCTGTCTGTATGTCATCACCAGTTACAAAATTTCGTAGTACAGATAGTAGGTAGATAACAAAAAGAAAATTCCACCTACCCGTACTCCAGCGTGTCCAGATTCCTCGTGTTGTTGCCTTGCGCGCCGGTCGCCATATTGGAGTTCATGGATTCGGTGCGCGAGCCCATGGTGCGTTGCCGACAGAGGTACGGCGTCACGGCCGGGGACGGGGTGCCTCGCTCCTGCAAATTAGTTCGCAAGGGTGAGAGAGGGCCGGAGAATGGGGTTGCGGAGTGAGCACATGAAGCATTTTACCCAGAGGAGAGGCAGCTGGGGGACCGAGCTCACCGAACGTATGCTATTTTTTTAGTATGATGTAAAATATTTGTTTGCCAATCAGAATTATCCAACGCAGCTTAGACTTCTGCGCCAACGAACGATGGCCAATTGCAATTACTCTCCCCCCGCCGCCGGTGATTTGTGTTTAGAACAAGAACGTACTGCGGGTCTAGCCAAGATGCCAATAAATTCGTATCGTAGGTATTCTATTGCGACTTTCGATTGGAACTTGTCGGATACGTTCGGCCAGTCCAGAGCTAACTACGAACGCTGCCAAGCTGGCCGATTGTAGTCGACAAATTCCGATCGTCAATGACGATAGAACCGCTACCAAGCAATCGGGATCTTTGCTGGATGATTCACACTCCACTAAATTGCTCCATGAGTAAGGGCGTACGCTGCAGGTCATTTCCTGAACCAGGGAGCTGTGGTGGTTCGTACAGCTGCTACACACAGGCAGTTTGTGACTCTTGTAGTATCATTGAGACGGTCTCAACGAAAGTACAAATGGGCTAATTTTTTTACACAATACAAGGGCCTAAGTGCATTACCATCTCAAGAATAATATTCCTATGCAGTTGTTCAAGAGTTTTTACAGCACTCAAAACAGAATTTTAAATAACTTAATGAAAACTGGGGTCAAGGATGAATTCTTGAGGGCTAAGGGTCAGCTAGTGGCCCTCTTTTAGCTAATTGAATTTAACTAAAATGCGTCTAATACGTGCGCCATGTTGCTGTAGCTGCTCAGGAAAATTGAAAGTGGCAATGGACTTATGCTCTAGTATTGTACTACTCCGTAGTGAAGGTAGCACACAGTGTATAGATAGTTAGATTGGCTGCCTTGTGTACTACTCCGTAGTTTAGGTTGTCCAGGTACAGAGTACGCCCCGCGATGCTCGCTAATGGCTAGTGAATATGATGGATGTATGTATACAGTTACTTAGGGACACTTGAGACGTCAGCCAAGGCAATCAGAGTCGAAATTGCACTGGCTTTTTGCTACAGCGTAATCTACACAATGGGTAATTTGTTTTTGTTAAGTATGGCTTGCAATGCAGTGGATTCTGTTATATATTTCCACTATGCATTTATGGTAAAACCCCAGGACAAGTGAAATTTTCTATTAGGTAGGAACATATAAATTCTTTGCATTTTACAGGAGTCAATACAGCATTGTCCCTAAATCCAAATTTTTAAATAATTATGATTTCGTCTCAAGTATCCAATATGTAAGATTGAAACTAAGTCGTAATTTATGTGCAAATATGTATGAACTAGTAGTTCTTTTCTACTCTAGAATATCTGGTTAGATGACAAAATTACTCTGATAGAAAACTGACACACAATAAGACACTATGACGCTAAGTTGGTATGATAAAATTAATATTGTCTTACGATAAACGGTTCCCGCCAGAATTTTTTCATGTACAAATTCAACCCACGAATGTTATTGTATCTAAGCAATTTTCTTTCACACAAAATACAATAAGTCAAATGTCTTCGGTTGCATGCCAGTCGGCAAACCTTTTGATTCCTAATGACCTTCCCTGAAAGAATGGCCTTTCATATCAATTTTCATAGTAAATAAAGGTCGTTTCAATTTCCATGCACCCTACCCTTTATGGAAATTGCACAATACTATCAATATCAAACGAATATGGTTCCAAACACTGCGCAGTAAGCTCTCATTTGCATTGATGACAACACCCCATAATAACACAAATGTCAAGGCGTGCATGATAAAAAATGAGAAAATAAAACAAATTACCAGAGCGTGTTATCAACATTTGCTTTTACGAGGTGCCTAATAGTGGTTACTCTATGTATATTGCACAAATAAATGATCAAAGATCGCGGTTCCTTTGTTCGAAAACCACGTTAACTGTTACATCAACGATGATAATGAAGCTTACGAGGAAAACACAAATAACAATTTTAGTACCCATTGCTAGTAGTTGCTATGTTTACCCTATAAAACGACCTTAAAAATTACAAAATTAGACCTTACTAAACCTATCCTACTTATATAATAAATGCGAAAGTTTGTAAGGATGTATGTTTGGATGTTTGTTACTCCTTCACGCAAAAACCACTGAACGGATTTAGGTGAAATTTGGCAGCAGAGCTATTCTGCTGCCAAATCTACCTCATAAAAGCCCGAATTTATGTGGACGAAGTTCATATACATAATTTTGAGCATCTAGAGAACTGAAAGAAAATATAGTTCTAAAAAACATAAATGTTCATAAACAGAGGATAATCAGATTGAGTATGTAAACTCGGACCTATGAAATTGGCGTTTTTTTTTCGTAATCACACATTTGCTTAAATATTTTTAATTGTACATCACATAGCAAAATTGATACATGATTTCGAAAATAGAGTAGGCTTAGATGCTGGAAGACCTAAAAATTGCTTAAGAATTTTTTTTTCAAGTTATGATAAGGATTTGTTTCAAAATACTCCTTTTCATTTGTTGTCTGATTTGCATCCTTAACCAGACGTAATTGTATGAAATGGGTAGTTATATAGTATGTACCAGTTAGCATAATGTTATCTGACTATACCTACCTAGGTTTTATCGTAATCGGATTGGCCATTTCCAAGAACATGAGAAATTTGCTTGTATGAAAATTCTAGTTTCCGTCATTTTCGCCATACCAAACGTCAATTTCATAGGTCCTTATATTTTATTCGCACATTAATTAACTAAGAATGGAGAGAAAACCTAAAACGTTCGCAGTTCACGTCGAAAAGAAACTGCGTAATTTATGCAATACCAACATTGGAAATAACCAAACAACATTGAATTTTGTAAATGGCACCTACGATCAGACCCTGCGACAGCCATTTCTAATCCGTCAAACAATATAATTGTTATAAACTGACTACACGTTGACGTGTTCCGTTGGCGTCTCAATGGAGTAATTATCATTATTATTATGTGCCTTGTATTTGTATTATATGTCGGAGTGTGCCGAAACTCAAGGCGTCGCGTCGATGTCATAAACAACGCGGGGGAACAATGAGATGTTGTCGCTTGATCTCTAACAATGGCGACGAGTGTCCGATTGTTTCCATGTGTAAACTAGCTTGGTAGCCCTCGGCTTACGCCTGCGTCGAATTCGCCTTATAGAACTTCAGCAGCCCTCATCTTACACTCGCGTCAAATCCGCCTTATAGAACTTCCCCTGTGAACCATTTCATTTTTTTATGTTATAGGTACGGCAGTTAAACAGGCAAATGGGCCACCTGATGGAAAGTGGTCACCGCCGCCTATGGACATCAGCAACACCAGGGGAGATACCTCTTAATCGATCCCATGTCATAGTCTAAAGAAAATACTGTGGCTGGGAGCTCATTCCACATCCAAATCGTACGAGCGAGAAACGTTCTTTCGAGCCTTCGCGTGGTGACCAACAGAGGGTCTACGTAGTAGGGATATTTCCGAGATTTAAACTATTTATATACCAATGACAATATACTGATATTGCTAGCTTCCTATTCATTCAGTTGATTTGATTCAAACAATCCCTTCAGTAAAGATTTGGTACCAAACGCCCTCAACAATTAAACCAAGTTATAGCTAAAAACATTTTACTATTTTTTAAAATTTACAACATAATTGATGTTTTACACAAAATAGAATGATTACTTACATTCCAAAGTAAACGTAACATGATTTAAAACAAATAACTCTCAACAACACAGTTCGTATCAGAATTGAATAAACAAATATCCAAATGCACTTTCATCGCAGCAGTCTTCTAAGCCGGGGCTCGTTCCAAGAAGCCCGGTCCTAGTCCCAGTACGCTCAATCCGCTTTCCCGTCTAACATTATCGTACCCCTATCGTCTCTAAACTGAAAAACTGTAATTGAAAATAAAAGAAAATTCAACAAAAAACAAATCATAACGTTCTAGTCCTGCAAAACAAGAACAAAACTAAAGTTTTCTAGATTATGTTGCGCCAGTAAAGAATATTGTACGAAAAGGGTCTGACAGGTGGCGGTATCATAGTTGCCTCTCATTCAGAAGACTATGTTCACATAAGACTTGCTTGTGAGCCAGATAGCAATTGACCCATTGCATGTGCTTTTAATCCATTTCACTCTAAAAACTCAACTTGGCTGGCTAGCCTATGATACCTCAATAAAATTAAATATGCTCCCCAATAATGCTGAAGAGACACGTCAGAAAAAAATGTCGCCTCACATACTGGTGACAAGAATATTCGTCAGGAACAAATATGCTCTCACATACTGTTGACGAGTATTCTACTATACAATAGCCTATGGAACGTGTTGCACTAGCCCCGTTTTCTGACGAGTATACTCGACAGCAGAACGGGAGAGCAGTTCTTGGCGAACGAGTATACTTGTCAGCGATATGGAAAAGGTTATACTAATTTAAATAAAGGTATTCGCAATTTGGATAATGGCATAAAGATAAGAGCTGCTAAAACGCTGCCACTTTAAAAATAATTAATTTGGCAACATAGAAGAGTGAATAACGAACGGAACGGCAAAAGATGGAATGCACAACAACGAAAATTCGTTGGATATGAGGAAGGTGCTATCCTAAACCGTAGTTCACTTCACTGCGCAAGAGAAAGTACGATTCGACACAGTCGGCAGTTCATTGACAATGTCACGCCCGCTGCCGACGGGCACCATCGACAGCCTACCGCATTCCACTGCTGGACATAAGCCTACCCTAAGCTCAAGGTGGGCCATCCACTGCCAGCGATTTTGCGTAGACCGAGATCCAGGACGTACTACACCACGTTTAAATAATGGCCAATAGTGGTCTTCTCTCGAGTATCGAACTTCGAGTCGAAAGCGATTGATCTCGCCGAGTAACGTTACGTGGGAATAGCCGAAGACGGGATGACAAAATATATGAGTAAATTAAATGAAGGATTAATCAATTTGAACTCATTTTGAAGGAAGGCTGGAGAAAGCATAATTAGCACAATGGTCAACTAAAACGCGTTCGCACATAAGCTAAGAGTGAGAGGGCACACTTCACGAGGCAATCACTACGCTGGGCCACTCAAGGCACGCACCATGTTATCATGATTTCAAGAGGAGATATGAAATGTCGAATAACGAAGAAGTGCTACAAATGCGACTGGCCGCATCGTACATGGCTACAAGAGCCGTGTGAGCGAAGAAGCGGTCGGGCGAAGACACGGAAAACATGGCGTAAGCACGTCACATGCGAAGGTAGCGGAAGGAGTCTGCTGAATGACAGATTGCGTAATGAACAAGTAATCCATACGTACACGCTTGGATTCTTGGACGACGGGGCACCGGCGTCGCTGCCGGACGGGCATCTGGAGACCGGCGTTTCAGGAGTATCGTCCGCGCTGAGAATTTTGAGCGCGCCCGGTTTCTGCGAGACAGACAACGTATCTGGACGTATGAGGATATGGATCAAGGGGCCTAACGGGGAGCGGCATCGGCTTTCGTTACGGGCGGTGGACCTGGACTTGCCTGGTGCCGGCGAGGATTGGCAGCCTGTGGCATGCGGACGTCAGAAGCGTCTGACCGGAATAGTTGGGAGCTTATCGTGGCCGGGTTTAGTTGCGAGTTAAATTTTAAATCTCGTTAGCTTCCTTAACTAAGTTGGAATAAGTGAAGTTGTTCGTAAGAGTGCTGTGGAGAAAAGGGCCCTTAGCACTTTGATTGAACAGCAACAGTGAAGATTGTGGCGGCCAATCGATTGTGGCGGCCAATCAATTGTGTCGCGTGTGGTGTTAAGTTGGGAGACATGCGGGCGGTGCACCCCGCTTGTCGCCATCCCGGTAAACCGTGCCGCTAGATGCTTCTTTCTTTTTCTATCGTTCTTGGTCCTCACTTTGAACAGGCAGATAATTCCATGCTGCCATGCCGGGGAAGCCCGCGGTAATATTTAACAATCGAGTCATTGAATTCATATCCGCGACCTCGGATTTTGCGCTGCACTAGAATTAATATAATGCACGATTAACTACGCGAGGTGACGTCTCCGTACTTACATAATCTGAAGACTGTAGAGATATACCTAAAATAAATATTACGTTCCATATTTTAGAGAGATTGGCTATCGAAAGTTGACCCTGAGAAAAGGTGGCAATAATATCTTGCGCGCGCTCTTTGGCGCCCTCTAACAACAAACTGACAATTTGGGATTTGACGGTAGATCTTGTGTAAAACGTTTGCAAAAATATCCGGAGGTACTTTCGGTAGCCAGACTCTAATTGCTAAGCCAGACTCTAAATGAATGGATTCATTAATCGAGCAGAACCTAAAATAATAACTTTTCGCGCACACAAAAAATAATATAAAGACATAGATTTTGAAATTCTAACAATTTACAGATAGTTAGTAGTTTTACATTACTTGAATAAAATACCAATACATATATCAATTGGAAATATCATATTAAAAAACTTCGTACAAATAAGAAGTCTGTATTTGCTAATGCTTACGCACATTTAGTTAACTATAAATAAATAACTATGGAACGATGTGGCTGCTTACCCCTACTGGTTAAGACGACTCTCAATATTTATATATAAATAAGTATTGAGTACCTACTTAATATTACCTAATAGCAAATTTAAATTTTATGAAAAAAGAAATTACAGCATGAAACAAACTTCATTACATAATGAATATTACCGCTTCCGAAAGAACACTCAACTACGTACACCAGTACACCTAATAGGCTTGTGCGGGCGGCTCACTCAAGCGTAAGCTGATCAGCATGGGATTTGCAGGTAAATGAGCTTGTGGACTGTAAGCCTACGTAATGAGCTCCTATTTCCCGTATTTAGACTCTAAATCCATCACAGTACGTGAAACAACTGGATAGCAAGCCTAATGTGAACATGGTCTAATAATAACCGCCTGCTACAAGTTACGTTTACGTAAGTGACCGTACATTTCAGTGATGGGTTGACCCTAAAATGAGGTCCTTGATATAAAGTGTTCCCTAGTAGGTGCAGCAAGTAGTTCTAGGGAAAACCTTATCAATTAGTTCTTCAAGAAAAATGTGAAAGGGATTATGGTCGAGGGTAAGCTGGGTACTGCTACATCTACATCCATAGGATAATGGTAACCGCGTAGGTGCCTACGCTTTAGTGGTGCAAAAACGTAAACGTTAACAGAGCCAATATTAGTCATTGCCTTATTAACAACGCATCTTGATGTAAAGTTATCTTGAAAAGAGGCACAAGAAAGGAATAACAAAAGCGGCCATTTTCGCTTCAATTCTTTGCTAGCGCTAGGCATTAGTGGGGATTTAGGCTACAGGCTGTTCAATTTGTTTACTTACTTGTTGGTTTGGGCCGCAACACGTGGCGTTGTGGCAGAGGTCGTTGGGCGGACAGTGCAGGGCGCATGGCGCCTCCGCCGATGCACCGCTCGAAATCTGGACGAGAAAACGATCTGATTAACTAAGGGCTAGATAAAAGCTAATAGAGCTAAGGCCCTTCTTTCATTTAAAACTAGCGGTTTCATCCGCTTTTAGTACGAAAATCTGCTAATACTAGGCTATCCCGCGGAATCCTGATACTTATCCGGGACTTAAAGTACCCTATGACAGTCGGGACGACTGTAGCTATCTATTACTGTAACATAGGACTCAAACCGAAAGAGTTAGATAGACCTATCTCGCTCTCTAGCGCGTGACAACGTCAATACTGCTACGCAGGCTGCTAGCATATCCGTAGACCAGAATACAGGTACAGCAGCTATTTCTGTTGTATATCTCTAACATTGCTATTTCCAATACCTGTCATCTGCCTCTGGATCGATATATCTTCTAAGATATATACAGGATACACCACTCGAGTTTTACCAATTGAAAATGCTATAGGTACTTTGTAAATTTTGCGTCTATTTAATATATCCAAAAAAAAAAACAAAAAAGGTTTTTGTTTGATGTAGCCACTTTTAGCGCGGACAACAGCATCGAGTCTGTCCCGACGAATTCGCTCTCAGCACGAACGTGACTGGCTTGAAAATTGATCTTTTTCATTCAAAACATTTGCAGTTCTGCGATATGTAAACTTTACCCATTAAAACAAAAAAAATCTACCTCTAAATTACGCTGTAGGTATCTACTAATGTTGAGATGGGCGACCTTTGAAAGATTCGTTTCGCATCAAACATGCATTCCCCGGCATCGGTGACGCAACTCTTAAACGCGCAGTTACAATGGGTGTATTTTGAAAACATTATTTCAATAATAAAATATAAATGTTATGAAGAAAGCCAGCAAGTATGGTAACAACCTTAACTTATAATAAGTGTACAACTAAAACAAATGTGCTAATGAAAACATTTGATACCGCACTTTCAAAATAATCATCAATTTGGCGTTAATGTTACGATTGTGTTCTCGCGCGAGAGCCCTGGGTCCGCCTTAACCATGATCCAAGATTTGGCAGATCAGGTAATTACATTGGAGCGACTGCCATCTGACCTCCGTGACCCTGCTACCAGGGGAACCTGACCAGATTGGATCATGGTTACACATTTAGTCGCCTGAATGCGCAGGTTTGATCACGATGTTTTCCTTTACCATAAGAGCATCGGTTAGTATTTAACTAATTACTAATGTACATAACTCAGACAAGAGTCATTAGTACATGGCGGCAGTGGGATTCGAACCCGGTACCTCTCGCTTACGAGTCGGATACCTTAACCACTAGGCCACCGACGCTCCCGCACTTACGAAATAATATATCTAAGTAATTAATACGGTAATAGTAATAAAACGGGTTGCTAGGTTGCCTACAAAACAGTGTAATCAACTTGCGGTTACATTGTCATGTTAATTTTGATCAATATCTTGTATGGATTAAGTACCTTTGCCACTCTATATTCCGATGACGACAGATTGATCAATAGTGGAAAATGTTGATTGTCGTCGCATGATAACGAATGCGATAAGTATCTGGAGTAGAGTCCTTGTTCTAGACGGTTGTCTTTTTGTATTGTTAAAGACATGCGTTTAGGCAATATTATATTAGGTAATCTACACATTGATTGGAGGGTTAGGTACCAGTAGTTTTACACTATCTGGATATATGGAAAATTCACATCAAAATGATACATTGTGAGTCAACAACGAGAAAACAAAATGTACATACAGGGGATATAAAGGATAGCCCAATGAATAGTACGAAGTATCGGTGGGTTAGTCTTAGCAAAGAAAAATAATTAAATAGAATACAAAGTAATGAAAATTGGATAAAGTTTTTGGGAACAGTGATAGGTCTGATTTTAGGCAGGTAGGTATTTCAGTTATGTATTTAGCGGTAGGAATCTGTAATTAAGTACCTTAAATAAACGTTTTCTATGGGACAAATCATTCCCTAACGGATATCTGAGAACAATAGACTATCCTACGGGATTCTATTATTTGTAAGAATAAAAAATACTCTATGCTGAGTATCGCGAAGCAAGCTTCCCATTAGTAAAAGAATTTTCGAAATCGTTTCAGTAGTTTCTGACATTACCCCCAAATTACAAACCTACTTTTCACTTTATAATAGTAAAAGTAAAGAATTCGAAATCCTGTGTATTCGAACTTATGCTAACTTTGTCTAACTTTTACTAACGCAAATGGATCACTGTTGACTCTTAATATATTAAATCATAAACGCAAGCGTGAATATTAATTTTATTGTTCCTGCGGCGTTTAAGACTTTTAGATCAAAGATTTCTTGATGCAAAAGAAAACTTTGGTTCACAGATTTGAATAATAACCAATTTCGATGAATATTTAACAGAATAAGATTGAATTTTAATGACAATCTGTAGATAGGCGACAAACAATCATAAGTATATTGTTTTGTATTACATTTTAATATTTTACCTACATGCAATAAAATAACTCGATTGCTGTTTTATTTAATCGATTTTCATGATACTACCTAATTACCTGATTATGTTCTAACAACAATGTATACGATAACACGCACATTTAGTAATGGAATAGTGCCTTTCGCTGGTTTTCATCTGTTTTTGGAATAACCTATATGTGGGGTTATTGTCCCGGTTAGGTTAGGTTAGGTTAGGCCTTGACCATGATCCAGGATGTGGCAGATCAGATAATTACAGTGGAGACCCTGCTACCAGGGGAACCTGACCAGATTGGATCACGGTTACACACTCAGTCGCCAGAACGTGCAGGTTTTATTACGATGTTTTCCCTCACCGGAAGAGCATCGTTTACTATTGATCTAAAGTAGATAACTAAGAAAAGAGTCATTGGTACATGGCGGCAGTGGGATTCGACCCCGGTACCTCTCGCTTACGAGCGAATACATTTTCATCATTTTTTAAATGAAGACCAAAGTATCTAGGTAACAAAATTCTCAGTTTATGGCGCCAACTTCCACCCAAGCAAGGTGTTCCAACCGTAGTTCAAACCACTCACATTCATCTCGTACACAATAGGTGTTGTACCAAGTTCATGAATATCAAATTCCAAACTCGAAGATTAGTCAAACTTGGAGAATGCCCTGAATAACATAGAGGGACCCTTGATCCGACGTTTGCGAACCCTCTAGCTTTTGTAATTTGTAAAGTTATTTACAAACTCTAACTTAACTTTGTAGTTTCATTTGAGAAGTAATTATTAAGTTTGCTATAACATTTGATATGGAACAAAAACATAACGTTTAAATTATTCGGATAAATATTTGTACAGGTTTTAGATAGCCAATGCATATCATAAGCAGCATCGGTGGCCTAGTGGTAACGGTATCCGATTCTCAATGCGAGAGATACCGGATCTGAATCCCACTGCCGCCTGCCTAATGTATCAATGACTCTTTTCTGAGTTATTAACATTACTTGAATGCTAACCGCTGCTCTTACGGCGAGGGAAAACATCGTGATGAAACCTGCATAATTCAGGCGACTGAACGTGTAACGATGATTGAATGTGGTCAGGTTCCCCTGTTAACAGGGTCACGAAGGTGAGATGGCAGTCGCTCCATTGTAATTACCTAATCTGCCAAATCCTGATACCTGGCCCTCGTGAGCGAGAGCATCCCCGGGACTTAACGCCAACAAGACCACCATTATGCATGACCAAATAATATGTAAGGGGCAAACAAATTAAGTATTAACGAATACTAATATCCGGTTACATGATCCTGATACTGTTCAACCAGTTTCAGCCTGTGGGTCCCTAATTAAGAGGCACGCATAACGAGAGGTGGCGGTGCTAACATTCAATTAGCCTCAAAGTAACAAATGGTCTCTCATGTAGTTCCCGAAGTTTGCGTGCGTTTCTTAAGAAGAGTGTTTCCTGAGCGAGCTCCATACAAATTTAGTTTGATCATATTTTCAGTATTACGCTTTGATAAAGCCAGTGAAATTTTGTAGATGTGATGAAAGTCAAGGCGGACCCGGGGGCCTCGTGCGCGAGAGCATAACCGGGTCATTAACGCCAAGATGACGAAAACCAGTGAAATTTTGTAGACGTGATTCAGAAACCAATATCTATGTCTGTGGTTTGTCAGATTTTCGTTAAAATATATCGGTTAAAAGTGCAACTCTTTTTAACAATGGTTTTAAATCTTAAAGCCAGGTGCAACTTAGCAACGATATATTTCAACGAAAATCTGACAAACCACAGTCATAGATATTCGTTTCTAGATCGCGTCCTCAAAATGTTACGGTCTTTGATTGCTAAAATTAAAAAAATGATCAAACTTGGTTTGTATGGAGCGCGCTCGGCAAACTCTCCTCTCAACTTTGGTTATGCGTCTCGCAAGCACGCTGCCAGACCAGGGCCGGTGATAAATACTACTGCTTCAGTATAAAACTTTTTTCACACGGCAGGCAAACAGGCAAGCGACCTACCTGGTGGAAAGTGGTGACCACTGCCTATAAAGGAAGACAGTAAAAACAGAGCCTTACCTCATTCCCATCGAGGGGCTGCTCGACGAACTCGGGCTGTATCGTCGTCGAGTGGATGCCCTCGTTGTGGAAGAACTCCTTCACTTTCTCGGCGATTTTCATGTACTCAGACAAATTTCTACACCTGCAACAATGGAAAGGGCTCGTGTCACTGTCGCTAGCTGGATTCGTCTATGCAATAGGACCAGGAATTTTTATTTAAAGTAGCAGTGCGCGAGTAACATGCTCGCAGAAACAGAAAGCCTCTCGAATTGCGAAAACTCACTTTTTTATTGCCTAGGGAGGCAAACGGCCAGACAGTCCACTTGATATGATGATTCATTACCTATACTAATCACACAGTAAAATGCATAAACCATTTGTAATAAAATGCAAATTCGCGGGTGTGCGCCCGTGAGACTAAGCGTATCAATATTCTGTGACTAAGCTGATAAATGCCACATGCTTGTTATTGCACTTTTCCCTCGGTCCGAAACACAACATTGTTCATACTTGTAAAGCAATAATGCATGGTTGCAGAACTAGATAAGGTCAGACGAACTTGCCAGCCTTGACAGGTTTGGCGATTCCAGGCTTTCGTACCTGATAGTTACAATGCAAAAATGCAGCTTTAAAATAAATTACTTAGATAGCCCCTTCCGTCGTATAGCGTCGGTGGCCTAATGGGGAAGCTGGTCCGAGTCGTAGCGAGAGTACCGAGTTCGACCCGCAGTGTCGGCATGTACCAATTACTTTTTCAAAGCTATGTACATTAATTGAACGCTAACCGACACTCTTACGGTGAGGGAAAATGTCGTGAGGAAACCTGCACATTCAGGCGAAAAAAATGTGTAGCCATGATCTAATCATGTTATGAACCCCGGACCATCGCGCGCGAATTCACAACCGCGATATTAACTCCAAGATGATTATTTTACTAACAAAGCACCTTCCTATAAGGTGAATCAGACTAAATCCGCGAATCACTCTGGAATTTAACGAGGTCATTCCTTTAAATGCGTCCTAAAATGACGTCAATGACGTCTAAAATAAACTGCCTTGTTTAGGAAGGCAGAGAGAAAGGAACAAAGGGGGAATGCACCGCTCTCGAGAAAAACAAACAAACAAACCCAGATTAATGGCGAATTAAGAAGAAGAGCTCCAAACCAACAAGCATATCTTAGAATGAAATGACTCATAGTGATTCAACTTCACTCAGAAGTTTTGCTGCGTAGGTCGATTGGTAGCATGGTCATGGGACTACCAGCGTGATGCATACAAATGTGACTCTGGGTCTTATCTACTTTTGCCGCCAATAGACAAGCTTGCATTGGTGATAAGGTAGCCACTGTCATTATTAGGCATGGGAATTATAGCTTGTTCTCACTGTAACACATTGACAAAGTATCTGCATCCCTGCATTTTGCTTCTTTATAAAAGAGCTAGTTATTCAACTAGTTACATTATTGATGGTTACTGGTGAGTGACCACCGATGTCAAAATATCTTTGACAGACATCGTCGAGACTGTCGTCCAACACTTTTGCAACCTTAAGGCCTTTAAGGTATCTGTAGTCATTCCTCTTTAAGAGCCACAAGTTGTAGTGCAACAATGGGAAAAAGTCGTTAGAATTGAAACCAATCGTAAAATAACAAATATTATGATCCGCAATTATATGAACTCATCTTTTATCCGTGGGAAGATAACATGATACTAAGCCGGTTGCACTAGACAAAGAACAACTGTTATGGAAACAGGGCATCGTCAGACCAAAGAGGAGTGAAAATTATTAACTAAGTCATGTGTTAGGTTTGATTTGAGATCATAATCATCTGCAAAATACACAGGTCAAGTTTCTAAGTTTAGATGTAGGAAATAATCTTCGAAAATACTCAACCGATTTAAACAATTCATTGCTTATAGGAAGTTATTTCGGAATTTACTGTGGGAGTATTTAGTTGGCACGAATAGTGCGTTTGAGTCCAATAACCTGGAATTGCAGTAACCTAACATAATCGTCATAATAAACAGCCCAACACACTTTTTATGTGTCAAAGTATCGTTAAAAAACACAATTTCCAACTGATTCCAAACTTATATCATCTAGATCAGGTCATTAACTTTGGACAATACAGGGTGTTACGTAATACATGTATAAAGCCGAAAGGGTGTTAAAGTATAGCTTGCAAAGAGTACACTAGCGACTTCAAATTATCCGGACATTGAATTTTAATTTTAATTAAAAAATCTTCGTTTTTAAAGAAAAATAATCATATCGATTACGTTGAAGCGCAGCTCTATTTCAAGTGAACAACTAAATCGAATGAACGAACACGAACACGAAAGTAGGTAAATTTCGTCAATGGAAGCCGCGCCGTAGATCAAAGGCACCGCCACAGGCCGGCTCGTCTCGGCCCGTGGCGGGGCGGGGCGTTTGTCGGCGGTTGATTAACCTATTACAACTGATTTCTAGAGATGCGGTCTTTCGTTTTTAAAATGTCATTATCGACATTGAAAAAGAAAAAGTTCGATAGTCATTTTCTCGCTAACTATTCCACGCAAGAAAAAAATGATTGTACCTATCGTTTTAATACGTGTAGCACTCCACCCAGTTCACGGCTTTATACATATATTATGATACGGGATATATACGATTTAGCCGTGTTTTGTCCGGCAGAGTGGTGGAGTGGTGGTAACACCTTAAACTTGTAGGTGTCGTACAAGGCGACTAATGTTTTCGAGGCAAAAGATCTAGAGTCATATAGTTATAGACTGGAAAATAGGCAGCAGCGTTGTCCATTGTTACATTAATAACACTGCGATCTCCAACCCGCCTGTCGAACGTGGGGATTGTGGCAATAACCTCTCTTTTCGTGGGAGAGGCCCTTAGTTCTGCAGTGGACTGATATGGGCTGTGATGATGTATACACAATTGAATCAATTAAAAAAAACGGGTTCCTAAACTGTTCAACCACTCCCCAGGTCCTCAGCGGAAGACCTTGGTCAACCTCGCTCTGTCAACGGTATTACAATTAAACGAATAAAGAAACACGAAAAAGGCTAAACCCTCTACAGCGATACATTAATCAGGCCAAACAAAATGGCTGTTTAATAGCGCGAAACGTCACAATCAATCGCATGGGCTTGAAAAATAAAGAGTTCAACGACACACATTCCAGACAAAGACTGGATACGGCTGGGCCGGTGCCAGCGGTTTATTTCGAAACCTTTTTATTTTCGACAACATTACGTTTCGATGCTAGAAATTAGAATAACTATATATACAGTTTTTATTGCTTACAATTTCCACTGATGTGGAGGAGACTCAGGTTCAACAATCAACTATTCTATTACGGAATTGGACAATTACAAAATGATTGCAGAACGTACATCTCCCTCCACTGATGTGGAGGAGACTCAGGTTCAACAATCAACTATTCTATTACGGAATTGGATAATTACGAAATGATTGCAGAACGTACATCTCCCTCCACTGATGTGGAGGAGACTCAGGTTCAACAATCAACTATTCTATTACGGAATTGGATAATTACAAAATGATTGCAGAACTAAAACAAACTATTTGTGAATTAACTGAAATTGTACCAACGCAACGTTTACACCAGTGAACAAACTGCCAGCTTCTAGGTAGGTTGTGATTGGTTGGAACTACTAGCTTCTCCCCCTTGTTTGACTGAGCTTCTCTGTCCTTTCATCATCATCATCACAGCCCGTAACAGTCCACTGCAGGACTTAGGGCCTCTCCCACGAAAGGGGAGGTTATTGCCATAATCTCCACGCTTGGCAGGCGGGTTGGAGATCGCAGTGTTTAAATATAACAATGGAAAATGCTGCTGCCCATTTTCCAGACTACGGAGACTCTTGATCTTTTGCCTCGTAAACATTAGTCGCCTTGTACAACACCCACGAGTGTAAGGGGTTGGTGCTATTCTACTCTGCCGGACACCACACGGCCTCTGTCCTTTACTCGTATAGTATTTATATGGTTATGTATTCTTGCTATCTTACCCACTCACCACGTTTATTTCTAGCTTTATTATATTTATATTAATTTATTTTCAGTTATCTATCTATTTATCTGTACATTATCTCTGGTTTGGTTATAGTTGCATAAACGGTTCCCCTCCTCCTTTTTGTCTAGTAGCTTCTGTTGCATCGCCTACCTTTTTCTTTATCCATCATCTCCTGGTTGACTGGTAGATAAGGCTATTTTAGCTTTAAGTCCGCCACAGTACTATTTTGTGCATGAAGATTTAATAAATAAATAAATAAAACTACTATTGGTAGAAATTATCTGCGCAAGACGTGGCCATACCATCGAGGGCGGCACTTTTGCAGTTTATCTGGGATGTCACGGACTTAGAAGTCTGGGCTAGTATTTTCACACTTTTCAGCACAAGGTACTGCATATTTTATTAGTTTTACTCTTCGAGGTAGGAACCCGTCGATGAAATGAACCATCGAGGTACAGACCTTTCGAGGTAACGATCCATCGATGAAATGTACCATCAAGGATGAGACTTCGAGGTAACGTCATTCGAGGTAAAATATTAAACTCCTCAAAAAGGCTAAAGAATTTCCAAATTAACTACAAAGTTAAAGAAAATAGCAATACTAGAAAGTGACACACTCTCAACAAAATATTTAGAGGCGAATGAGACTAAAAATGCCTCAAACCAATAAAATAATTAACAACGTAGTACTAACAGTACAGTCCTATATTGAGGCATAATAACGTAAGAAGTTCCACATTGCTCGCATCGAGTACAATCGCTACATTGTTCCAATGCCACAGTAGCAAATTCCCTAATTTAAGAAAAGAACACATGGAACGGAACTGGAACGTTCTCACATAATTTCCGAGGCAATTACCAGGCTGTAACGCGTTGGAGTACAAGTACAGACACGTCGACCTACGTTATCGTCTCCGAATGAAAGGCCCCTTATCATGTGCTTATTATATTCGCCGTGTAGGCGTGATACATGTTATTCTGTACAGGCATTGTTCGTTTGCACCTACCTATTAATAACGGTTTCCGTGTTCCAATGAATCATTTGCAAGCGTATAACAAGGCGATTTGATTTGATGTAAGTAAAACTTTTCTCTCTAAGTACGATCACTTCTCAACATAGTGTAACACAAAGTCGCTTCCCGCTATGTACGCTTAGATATTTTAAACTACGCAACGAATTTTATTTATTTATTTATTTATTTAACAATTTATTGTACACAAGAAAATTAAAGAGATAGTACAAATCAGATATTAGACAACAGGCACTACTTATCTCTAAAAAGAAATCTCTTCCAGCAGGCCTACAAAAATGCGGTTTTCAACAATAGATAGAGAGATTCAAGAGGAATGTTTATAAGCAAGAAAAGGGGGTAAAGGTAGGGGTAAAGTAGGTGTACGCGAACGAAGTCGCGCCGGGTCTACTAGATAATGAATACGAGAACGTACGTATATTATTAAAGTCAGTGGTCGCGTCTACTGTATGTTCGATTACGTTCGCGTTGAACTGTACTAATCCACTTTTATGCAAATAAAACGCCCGATTCATTCGAATAAGTGCTAGAGAAGGGTGATAAATAACGTCACGGTGTGACTTTTCACGAAGGAACTATGATATATAAGACACACGATAATAAGAACCATGTCAGTGTCTTTTCATCAGTAGTTTCTCTATATAGGCGGCATATAAAGACAATAATAAATGTGGCGTAAAAATATACTAACATGCCGCCGAAACTAACGACGTTATTTATCACCCATCGCTAGCACTCATGGGAGTGGAAGTTAGTCAAGAAGCCGTCCTATTAGCAAGTAAATAGCTTGTATTCGATTTTCACTAGTTTCCGTTTTGTTAAATAGATCTCTATGCAAATACACATTGATCAAGGAAGAAGGTTGCGGTCTGGTGTATAGCTTCAGATGTGTGAGGTAGGGGCGGTTCGCCACACTAGGTGCCCACCACCTACCCTTAAAAGACTTAAGTATCTCTCTTGAATACATTAAGAAGGGCAGCATAGAGGAAATAATTTTCCTGGTATTACAAACGTCTGTAGACGACGATCAGGACTTAAGGTTGGTTGAAAAAAAAACCCTTAATTCCTTTGCAATACTTTGTACGCTAAACAACTCCATTTCGTATGAAATTAATAATATGAGGCATAAATCAATGTGAATCACAACCGAGAAATCTCTAAATACTTGCCAGAGAATGCAACAACACGGCACCGGTCAATATGTTTATCGATCGAAAAGATATACAAATGAACGTGTTGTAAATCAACGGGTTGAATTCTAACTGCAGTGTAAATTATAATTTTACTTTTATAATTCCAATTTTGCAAATTGTAATTTCGACCGTTAGTTCGAATTAGCAGATTTTGACTAAATCTAAGTTCTACCTTTACCGCCTAATATTAATAAAAAAAATAAGAATGGTAATGTTTTCACTGGAGAGTACAATATGGAGTTCTTCAAGAAAGGGGTTAAAAAGTTTTTACGGGGTCGGCAACGCGTGGGCAATCCTGGCTTAATCTAGAATTCGGCAAATCAGGTAATTACAGTGGCGCGACTGCCATCTGACCTCCGTGTCCCTGACCAGATGGATCATGGTTACCTGTTCAGTTACCTGAATGTGCAGGTTTCATCACGATGTTCTCCCTCACCATAAGAGCACCGGTTAGAATTCAACTAATGTACATAACTTAGAAAAGAGTTATTGGTACATGGCCGCAGCGGAATTCGAACCCGGTACCTCTCGCTTACGAGTTGGATACCTTAACCGCCCGGCCACCGACGCTCCAATCGCTAGTAATAGGCAAATTGTGGATGTACGCATCTGTGTACATATCTGGCTACAGGTCAAGGGATAGTGCAGTGACTATGATTATAATCCGCTGTGGTGACGGTATGCATTAGGCAATGGTAGGCTGATTAGATTCCGCATGCCGCTATGCTAGCGTAAAACGTGCTATACCAATTCCGGGATAAATCATTCTGGGATATAAGCAAACATTTCAAAGTTTCAAAGGCTTCTGACGCCGACTGTATAAAATAAACAAATTGATTACTAAGTAGGCTTTCTGACTCATCTTTCACATTAACAAGCTAAATGAACGTATCGAAAGAAAAGTGCTAACTGCATCGAATGACTGCTTTGTAACTGTTTCGGATCAGTAAATATGGAAACTGTTCCCATGTCGTTACTTTCGCTATTTTCGCATCAGATATGGACAAAATGATAGGTTTTGGAAGATATCTCTTTTAAGGGCAAGATCGCCATTGTACATTGTAATGTATATATATGTCATTATGTGCTACAAGGTATCGTAAAAATATTATAAAAAGTTAATTTTTATTTTTACATCAATTCAGCATTCTGTGCCAGCACAGGGAATCCCTAGTCGTGTACATATAAATAAGTGGTCATGGCACTTATCTGTTTAATTACAACAAGGTAACGAGGAAACTATTTTTAGTACGCGTATACGTAAGTGACGTCATTGGCAAGTCGTAAAGTGAAGCAGGAGATACTTTAGTTGAGTTGAGAATAGTAAATTCAATTATCAACTACACGGATACGATACTGACACAAATGTAGATTTGTGGTGAAGACGGTGTTCTTTATTTGATCCACGATAGCTTGTTAGTAAAGTGTTGTTTGTCTGAAATTACATTAATACTATTAATTTAAATTTCCATTAATGTATTTAATTACATTAAATACATTAATGGACGTCGAATATTCTTCTGCAAAAGTTTACCGCCGGTAGACTGTTGTTTACCAAACAAATTGGTCCATAGGGTACGTCGACAATGGTCCGAAAAGCTGGTGCCAGCTGTTGCCAGACGAAGGGAGAAGGGGTGTAACTCACCGTATGTGCGCGCTGGCGATGATCCGATCGCCGGCCAGCTGCCACACGTGGAACTCGTGCACGGCCAAAACGCCGTCCACTTTCTCCAGCAGTCGCCTCTGGATAGCGTCCACCTAAAACAACAATGGTGTCAGTGCAAGGATTCGAACACAGGTCGTTCGACCTGTTCGACTCGACTGTGCATGAATCCGAGCGCTTAACCGCTGAACCAATGAGGGTTTTCGCGATTCCAAAATCCACAAGATGGCGTTACTGCGACGTAAGGTCTGGTGCCAAAATAAAATCTTGTCATTGGCTGAAATAGATTCGTCATTTTACAGCTGTTGTTTCTGTCCAATAGCGCGACAGTATCTTGACAAGAGACCTTACAACTCACTAGCGCCATCTGAAATTGTGAAAACCCTCATTCTGCCGCGGGGAAACGGCACCGTACGGACAGAAAGCATCACACAAACCCCACTTTGTTATGGTTTTAAGCACTGCCATAGCAATTTATTTGTTCAGCCGGTAAATGTAGCTGATCGCGTGATATGCGTTCGGATTGGACAATTGTGGGTTTACCTAAACAATGCACTTCGGTTAGTTCGGCTTCGTAGAGCGTCGCCTCTGTCGCACGAGTATAAGCGAATACGCCGCCGAAACCAGCCGATGTGTTATTTACCACTTCGTACTGAAGTTATGGTTACGGAGGTAGGGAGTAGGTCTTTGTGGTTGTCTTTTAGTACATGCATGAAACATCACTTCACGCTCATGGCTTAGCGAATGCACGTGCGGTGCTTATCACTGATTTCTAATCAATGTTTGCATTGGTAAATAAACAAGATTCTAGTAAACATTGTTAGTAGCGTACCTATTGGAGCTAACATAATACGGATATAGGGAAACATTGTTCTGTTCAAATGAAACCTAACGTTTATTGAATAAGTTTTGCGTTTCGCAGTTTTTTTCTTTCATTAACTGACGCGATAGAACGTGTTAACAGAGCCACGGAAGTCAGATGGCAGTCGCTCAACTATCTGGCGAATACTGAATTATGCGGCAAGGCGGACCTCAGACCCTCGCGCGCGAGATCTTAAGAACTTATAATAAGTCCAACATTTAAAAGGGATCACTTATGTTAAAGCTTTACTAAGAGTATAGCTCTCATCTCAAGCATGTTGGAAGCAATTTTAGCAGGAACGAAATTAACTCGGGACTTCACTTAAGTGCTTCAGACCGAAGAGGTTACGGATAAATAGCGTAATTCTGGCACAACCGATGTGTAATTATACCTACTACCAGGATATTGACTTAGTATATGGATAAATAATAATATTTTAGTGACAGCGTATCACAACATAGAGTTCAAAGCATTATACCACAATCACTACACATATTATCAGGTTTATTTATTTATTTATTTAACCATTTATTGTACACAAGATTTTTACAAAACTATATGACAGAATATATCAGACACAACAGGCCAACTTATTTTGCCACCACGGGTTTGTTACCACGCGCCACGGTTAGTATTGTTTTTACCTCCGTAAAAACCGTAAGCGATAGGTCCCTGGTTCGAATCCTACTGCCGCCATGTACCAACGACTTTTCTGTGCATTCATTAGTTGATCACTAACAGATGCTCTTACGGTGAGGGAAAACATCGTGACGAAACCTGCTCGATATTTCGAAATATCGAGGTAAAAACAATACTAGCCGTGGTAACGAATACGCGTAGTAAAAGTGTAGTGAATAACCACGAGTCTTAGTCTCTAGTAGAATCAAGGCACGCCCTTTTCAGCTAGTAAATAAAGCAGCTTAGTTCAACTAGTAAATAAAAAAAACATAAACCTCAGCTCATACTGACCTGGATATGTGTTGGCACAGTCTGTAGCAGTATGAGCGCCGACTCCCTTAGGAGAGGCCATACTGAGCCCAGTATTAGTATGACTAGCACTATACTGAGCGCCGGGTCCACGTAGTTTTTGTACTCCCACTCGGTGAGCCATACCACAAGCGCTGAGCCCACCACTATCAGGGAACCTGTTGGGAGAAGTATTGTAATTAGTATACTGAGAAGCGATTACCTTTTTTTTACCGCGATTTAGGGTTGCCAGGTAGTGTTTTTATCAGGAATTCAAGAAGTAGTTAATTGGGATAACATAGTGGGGGCCAAGCATTTTGACGTAGGACAACTAGAAATAAAGAGCTAAGAAAGTATTTTAACCACACTGACATAAAAACGTACTAAAATAATAATATATGAAGAAGCATAACTCAAGCTTAGAAATCTGTACCGGGGTGGGGGAGCTTCAGCTGACATTCATTTAGTATATTGCGAAGCGGTTACGTACGTCATTAGGTTTAGGGTTGTCAGCACGGCTAAGAGTTAGCAGTCGCTACGTCGCGTCATAGCCGTGGTAGGTAGGTAGCTTTTTTCAAGAATTCGAGACGTACTTAGTTGGGATAACATAGTGGGGGACAAGCATTTTGACTTAGTACAACACGAAATAAAGAGCTAAGAAAGTTAAAAGTATATTTTTAATCACACTGTCACCAAACATCATATCCTCAAAAACGTCCTAAAATAATAATGTCTGAAGAAGCATAACTTCAACTTAGAGATTTATACCGGGGTAGGCGGAGCTGAATGTCAATCGTGCAAGCTGACGTAAACGTCCATTTTGATTTTCATTTTGATTTAGACGCGACTGAGTAGTAACTGTAAGAAAGTTTGGAAGTTCTTGAGACAACCGTATCAATATTTGATACAATGGAAACCCTTGTTTTGCAGTCACTTATTTTCGAGAGTTAGTTTTAACTTTTGGTGGGCAAATCAAATGTACTTACATTGTAAGTAAGGAATAACTTTTCATGGCGCGGGGAATCTGCGAAGGGCTTGTCAATCTGACATTGGTTAAGGTAGTTGGTTAGGGCGCTAGATGGGGTCGGTACAATGTTTTTCCTTTCTCTCTTAGTTCTACTGCATTATCCTACTATTATGCGTCTTTCGCCATTCTTCCCAATTTTCGCTTTCATACTTTAATGTTGCGACGAGCACCTCCGGGTGTTGAGTATATATTTATAGTATAAAACAAAGTCGCTTCCCGCCATCTGTCCCTATGTATCTATGTGCGCTAAGATCTTTTAAACTGCATAACAGATATTAATGCGGTTTTCAACAATAGATAGAGTGATCCAAGAGGATAGTTTATAAGCAAGAACAAAAGGGTAGGTAGGGGTAAAATATGTACGCGAACGAAGTTGCGCCAGGTCCACTAGTTCATTTGTAAATATTGAATACCTCAATATGAAGCTTATACATATATCAAAGCAATTCGTTATTCCCAGTAAGTATCGCCGTATCCGTTCCCTAAACGATACGCGTTTGGCACGTGCCGCGCAATTTGGACCACGAGGAAAACTCTTGAGGCTTTCATGAGCAGTGTTGCCAGCTTTTTATTTACCATCCACTTTTTGTAGTTTGACCAACAAAAGACTTACGCTGGACGTCCCGACCGCGGACCATCTTGGGCGATGACGTCGCGTGATTGTACTTTTTTTACTTTATTTTATTTCATTTATGTTTTTTATTTAGGTAGATAGAATACCTAAATTATAGCTTAGGGAGGCAAACAGATAATGTGAGTTAAAATATCGCAAAAGTAGTTATTGAGCGATAACATAGTAATTAGATACTCATTGTATCTAATTACTACAAAAAAGTCGTACCGTCGCGGAGTCTAAACTACCAGTCTCCGAGACCCCAGCGGAAGGCCATGGTCAACCTCGCTTCGCCAACGGTATAAGGATTTAAACTAGTTGCAGACGCTCCGATTTGGCTGAAGCCGACCAACAATCAGCTGCAGTTGATACTAATCCTTCCACAGTATAAAATAAAGTCGCTTTTGGGTGCTAAAGACGTGGTCGGACGTCCGACCAAGTTCGGCTCGCCCGCGCATCCGAGTTAATCCAAAAGTGACTTTATTTTGTGCTGCGTAAGGAATAATAAGAAGAATAAGTTGGTAGGCTCCAGCCAAAACGGAGCATCTGTATTGTACTAGTTTAAATCCTAATAGCATTGGCGAAGCGAGGTTGAGGTCTTCCGCTGGGTACTCGGAAACTGGTTCAATAGTTTAGACACCATGATGGTAGTAGTATTAGGAGGCACACCTAACAATTGAATTGGAAGTCACTACGTCACATTCTCGGCAACATTTTCACGGATAACTGCCGGCCGTTTTAATGAAGTTTGAAAAGGAGATAGATTGCGATTTTAATCGAATTCCGCCGGTCCGTTGGCTGCGGCTCCGCGGAGCCACGTATGCAAATGCTGCTATGTAATGCAAAATGGGCTAGGCAATAAATGCGATAATGTAATAATATAAATTGGAAGCAGTACCAAACGGTTTTTCTGTCAAGTATTTAGGCGTCACACTTGACAAGAGGCTCACTTTTGGGCCTCATGTCGACAAAGTGTGTCGCACCGCCCGTTTTTACTTGGGTCGCCTCAACTGTATGTTGGGGAGATTCAGTAAAATGTCCCTCAGGAACAAGCGAACCCTCTACAAGGTGTGCATGCGACCGGTGTTGACTTACGCATCCCCCGTCTTCGCTCACGCGAGCTCCCTCGTCATTGAGAAACTGCAAATTGTGCAGAACATCTTCTGCCGTAGGGCAACGGCGGCTCCATGGCACGTCCGCAATGCGGACCTACACAGAGACATGGACCTGCCTACCCTGCAGCAGTTTCTCAAAACACTCTCCGAGACCTATTTCAAGGCCGCGGAAGTGCACCCCAACCCACTCGTGCGAGAGGCAGCAGCCTACTCTCCCCGCCCGGTCTCCGGCCACGTTATCCGGAGACCGAGACACGTCCTCATGGACCCCCCAACGACCTGTCGAGCGCTCTGAACCTCCTCCTGGAGGCTCAGGTCGACCCGACACAGCCCCTCCCTGCCGTTTCAGCGGCCCCCGTAGGCCCCCAATTCCAGTCCACAGCAACGGGACCCCCTTCAGGGGTCACGCTATAAGTTCTCCAGTGTACGCTCCGTAAGGAGTGACGCTGAGCGCACCCCGTCCCTACGGGGTGTCGCATCCGATGAAACCTGAAAGGCCCTTCCGGCTACAGGTGCTCCCAGGGGGTGTTTAGCACTAGGTCTTTTTTTTGGCGAGTCGTGCATAACCAGCTGGCCGGCCGGCTGGTACTCATGAGAGTTAACCTCCTCCCTCCCAACCGCTATACCGGAGGGTGCCCATTTCCTTTGCGTTGGGCGCAAAAAAGAAAAAAAAAAAAAAACCGTTTTCGCCCGCGCGTATTGAATATGTATAATTATTTTTATGTTAATTTGATGTTATAACAGCATACCTATAGTTTGTAAATATTAATATTTAGTTGTAGTTTTTTTATTGCCTAGGGAGACACACGGAGGGGCGGTCCACGTGATGGAAGTTTTCAATGTTTCCGACCGAAATATTCGTTCTTAGGCGCTGCGCTGGCCCTGCGTTCCGCGTTCTCTGTTTAGATTCTGCCCGCGTTACCATTTTAAATAACCTGCGTATTGTATGCATGCTAGTATCTACCTATTGCAGAGAAAGTTAAATAACATTTTGTTTGGAATAAAATATTTTCTTTCGAATCCTATTGTGTCGAGTATTAAATGATCTCTGTGGACTTTTTACTATTCCGCGGGACCCTATTATTTTTCCAGGATTAAGAGTAGCCTATGTCACTCGGAAATAATGTAGTTTCAAAATCAGCTCAGAACTTTCGGAGATTACTCCCATCCCAACATGCAAACTCGAAATCTATAATATTAGTATAATATAAGTACACATAGTGTTCAGTCAGCGGAGAACATCGGTGGCCTAATGGCTGACGGGACCAACTCGGAAGCGAGAGGTACCGAGTTCAATCCCCAGTGCCGCCATGTAGGTACCAAGAGTTACAACATTAGTTAAACACTAACCGTTTTTTTTACTGTGAGGGAAAACTTTAAAGCTGTTTATGTATATGGTCTGTGGAACGGGCCACCCCCCGCTGCGTTCAAACGAACAGGAAAATCAATTCGTAATTTGTTAGGGCTACTGTGGCCGACGAAATATTCAATGCGTCGAAGCCACGAGCATCTCCAGAATCTCATTCGAGATGTAAATTATAAATGCCGAAATGTAGGTAATTTCACAGATTATGCGTACAATACTCGCGTTCTTACAACATTTCCAATTCTGTACACTGAATTTTTCTTCATCATTTCGCGGACGATGACTTGTGTTACAATTTCAGATTATTTACACACATATCTGGCTTTAAGGTAATAATGTAAATTGGTTCAATGTCGCTCGTACAAGACTTGATCACTGGTAACAAATTAAATAAATCAACATACAATGTCAAATGAAGTAATTATCTCTGATAGCGTCACGCGTTTTCTATTTACATTGGTTATCGGATGCACAATCTATGGCGGCGGTTCTACTGAAAACGCTTTTCCTAAGTGGGTCAGGATCATGTTTTAATACGTTAAAACAATCTTAATAATACGTTATCGCTTTTATATCGTCTATCGCGCTGGGGTTGTTTTGTAATTGCACTGCGGTAATCCTATGCCGCTCCTACACTCGGCCTTGGAGAGGTGATAATTGACGGAGTTGCCCGTGCTTCGGTGGCCACGGATCGAAAATCCGTGTGATAAGATTCGTAAGTGGGGCAAGGTTGGCGAATACACGCGTTTCGCGTGTTCGTGTTCCTACGAATGTGAAACCATGTCAATGGCGGACGCCGCCGGCGCTGCGCAGGCGCCGAGCTAACACCGTTTATTCCGGCCGGCGCTAAAATTAATACCTAAACGACACATTTCCGAAATTGTGCGGCTTATCGTTCTATTTGGGTTGGGTTGGGCAACATTGCGTATATTAAATATAAACAATGCGGAACAGAAACATAGTATTAGAGTAGAATAGAATCGATTTATTTACACACAACAACACCACAATTACATAACAATGAGTCAAAAAGGGTTTGAATCACTGACCTCCAACAATACAGGTGTTATTTGAGGTCAGTGGCTCGAATACATAGCCGTGTAACTAATTTTAATAAAAGTAATAAGAAAGAAGTATTATGTCTGTCTGCATGCAATTTTCTTTGTTTGGATCACGATTGGACCTCAGTTGCAATTGCAGTTAGTAATTAGGTCCTCATTTGTATGGAAAAAAACCATGAATGAATTGTAGATGTAAATACACGATGGTTACTGTGCATTTCATCAGGAAGGCTAGATCTTGTCGTTCTCATTATGGTGATAAAAGAAATAGGATGGTTTATGAGGAAGGACACCAATACGTAGCACTTAGTAGCAATCAAACATCACGTCATCGACGAGAAGGCGAAGGTAAAGTCAACTCAAACATATTTTATTCAACGAATTGGATAAAGATACTTCCGAGTAGTATAATTACGGAATGGCATTGAGGAAAATAATCTTAAATAGGTATCTAACGTAATATAGTTGAAGAGATGCTTTGTCTGTTTGTTCGCAGCAATATCTGGCGCAACTCAATTACTAATAGAAAGCTAATAAGACAGACGGACAGATGGTCCACCTTATGGAAAGTGGCCAGTGTAGTCAAGGACATTTGCAACCTACTCGTATGTGGAGCTGTTGCTCAGTCTTTGTAAACATATTTTTTAAATAACTCCAACTTGTAGTTTATATGAACGACTTTGGAAGGGAGATTCCACATATTTAAAGAGGCTCGCGATGCATGTTGGTCAGAAGCCAGTCAGTCAGATGTGGATGAAACCGTCCAAGGAGGGTGTGATGGCGGAAAAGTGACGGTGGCACAAAACTTAAAAGTTCTTAGGAACATTCTGCTAAAAATATAGAGAACACACAGAGAGCCAACGTCGAGTATTCGAAATGATTCGAATGACGTAGGCTACTTTCTTTTGTTTCATCATCATCATCACAGCCCGTAACAGTCCACTGCAGGACTTAGGGCCTCTCCCACGAAAGGGGAGGTTATGGCCATAATCTCCACGCTTGGCAGGCGGGTTGGAGATCGCAGTGTTTAAATATAATAATGGAAAATGTTGCTGCCCGTTTTCCAGACTACGGAGACTCTTGATCTTTTGCCTCGAAAACATTAGTCGCCTTGTACGACACCCATGAATGTAAGGGGTTGGTGCTATTCTACTCTGCCGGACACCACACGGTATTGTTTGATAATTTAAAAACATTTGAAGGATTAGGTACTGAATGAAGCATTTATCAAATATGCATTTGATACCTGTCCAATTCGTATGAATGACATCCCTAAGATACCAACTAATAATTCTTCAATTAGATAAATACCTGAGCAACCACGATCGCACGTGATAGTGACTAGGTACCTTCAGTAAAGTCCTTGACTCAACCAAAAAACACCAAAACAACAATTTTCTACGAAATCGTTAAAACAGAAAAAACAGCGGCGCTTTTCGGATATACTAGGAATCGCAAAGGAGGGTCATCCTTCTTTCTCCTCTGTAATGAGGTTAATCGCTACCTATGGCATTAATATTGGCAATTTCTGTTGGCAAATAAATATATGAATATACTGTCGCCGCCACGTTTCACGGGTAGCTGCGACATCTTACGACTATGGCGATACCCACTGATTACGAGAGACCTGCGATTGTGGAAGATCAGTTTGACGTGGAAACCTTGGAAGAGATTAAACCTTCGGAACCTGTGAACGTCATAACACCGAAACACCTTTAGAAGTGGCGACGTAGAAGTAAAGGAAGGACAAACCGACGGCGACGTGTAATTTTATACTATTTAGTTAGGATTGATTGATGCCTAGCTTAAGCCCCGATCTACACCGATTGTTAAGACACAGTTTCGCTTGGCCGCCACTGTAGTGCTTGCATTTGCACTGAGGAGAACTTTTGGTAGGTCAAAGCATAAGTCTGGCTGTCTGACGACCTGAGTGGCTCAGTTGTCATGCCGATCTGCCACGCATAGGTCTCGGGTTCGATTCTCGGCCGGGCATAAATTGAAATGATGAATTTAATTTTCTGTTATCGAGTCTGGGTATTATATGTATATTAAGTATATATTTAAAAATATCTATAAGTAATTTATCAGTTTTCTGGCTTAACCTAACCTAACCTAACCCATACCACAAGTTTCGCTTGCTTTGGGGCAAGATTGCGCTGTGTTAATTGTCGAAGCATATTTATTACTTTAAGTCAAGATCATTTGTGACACTAGCAAATCTGAGTTCCCTCTGAGAGCGATTCATCTCTGAATAACGAAAAGCCATGCCATGTATTGTGCCCAAATGTACTGTGCCATGTGTGAGATAGATGTAATAAACGATTTTTATTTAAAAGTAAATACTCGAAGTACCAAACATCGTAGGTAATAAAGGCAAACACTAGGTACCAGTTACGGTACGCGCCGCGTGTTAATGTATGAAGGGAAATAGTAATTCAAACAGGCTTTGTTTACATTGGATAATCCATTGTAGGGTATCCGCAGGTCACCTGTTTGGTCACGCTGTGTCTCCATTCGCCACTATTGTACTTGATTAACGTGACCAAGCCTCCGACCGCAATTGACTCCATTCTATTGAACTGCTAAGAAAGATCAAAGATATTGATTTTAATGGCAGTTTCGCCCTGAGTCTGTTCCGGTAGCGTTCGATATCCAATGTCGTTCCTCAAGGTTGAAATTAATGCTAAATTTCGTCAAAAATTGATCAGCAATAGACTGTTAGAGCAATGAAAATATTACAAACACATAAACTCACTTTCGAGCATACACTCGTAGGTGGTAAGGATTAAATTTTTATTTGAAACGATGTTATTTTTGACGATTTATTTTCATTGAATTAGCCACGTACTCAATGACGTAAGTCAAATTAATGGTTAAGTTCGTCAAAAATTTATCAGTAGTAGACTGTTATAGCAATGAAAATAGTACAAACACAGAAAGTCACTTCGGAACGTATACTCGTAAGTTGTAAGGATTAAAATTCTTATTTGAAACTAACTCATTTTTGACGTATTATTTTCATTGTGGCCTTAGATAGGGCTTAGATTCTATATTCTAGCCGCCAGCTAATTACGAAGTAACTTTAGGCAATCTAATCTATGAGTAATAATAATAGCTTGGAGTATATGAAGTTTCAATTGGTGCCAGCACTAAGATAGTGGACCAGAAATTATCGGGTCACTTTCAAGTGACTTACTTCAGTACGTATACATAATAGTAGCAAAGTAACATTATTTGAGTGCTACTTAAAAGTATATACCAATAACTATCGCGTATATGCCTATTAGCAATTCCCAAAGTCGTAGTTTTCATTATAAACTAACTTCTACAAAATATAAATATAAAAAATATATTTAAACATGCTTGGACAATTCACACAGCACCATCTTGCCCCAAAGTAAGCATAGCTTGTGTTAGAGGAGCTAGATAACTGATAAACTACTTATATACTTGTAAATACATACTTATTACACATATAACACCCAGACCCGTAACAGAAACTAAAATTCATCATTTCAATTTCTGCTCGGCCGGGAATCGAACACAGGACCTCTGCGTGGCAGACCGGCGTGTTAACTAACTGAACCACTCAGGTCGTCACATACCACTACCATGCCACAGGTAGAATGTTCCAAGAAGTATGAATCACTTTTCTATGTAATTGTATTCCGATCGTAGTTGAATGGCGTAATCTCTAACTGGTAAAGTGTACAATGTAATTCACCGCAGATTACCTATATCCGTAAAACAAGTAGGACAACGAATCAGATTGCCAGATAGCTTATTGCGTACTGTCGCGCTCATAAGTACCACCTTAAAATTCATATTCGTATGCAGCTGTTATAAGATTCTATAGAATGTAGCTGTTCGAAAGGGAATATAGTAGAAATCATTTTAAAATTAAAATAATATCTAAATAGCTTGTAGTTATTTATTTATACCCTACTACTACTTAAATCACTTTGTCAGTTTTCCTTTTAAAATTCATAATAACTTAATCCGTAAATAGCCTGTCGCGATGTGATGTCGCGAAATATTCCTTTCAGATTACTATAGCTTGGTACCAGGAATCATTTTCCCGCTACCAGTGGTAATGTAGCTTAGTTATATACGGGGAATAAGGGAGGTACCACTGAGCATCAATAAGTGAAAAAGATCTCTGGATATTTTGTATGCATTTGGACGTCTTTTTATTGCCTAGCGAGGCACAAGGACGGACGGCCCACCTGACGGGAAGCGGTTACCGTCCTCCAGGACGTAAAACCTGTGACCTTGCCCTTGACATTTTGATCTGTGGGAATTTGAAATCACTCAGTGGCATGACGCATTGTCGGGTCATCCCCGAGCGTCCCACTTTCGGCTTTGTGCCGGCTGCGTCACTATAGTAAGCTTCCTACGAGAATTTGAAATGACTATATATTTAAAAATCTATGAATACGAGAATTTGAAATAACCATATATTTAAAAAACTATGAATATTCTAACGTTTATGGACCTCGAAACAGTCACATGGTCTCGTAATGACGCATGCAACTGCGTCGAAATATCGAGGTAAAAAAGCGTGTTAAAAACTAACCATGGTAACAAACCCGATAATATGTGGTGAAAGTGTAGTGAATAACCACGGAAGTCTTAAAACCTTTATTCAGTGACATGGTGTTTTAATAATGATCTCTTAGGTAAAGTATCGGCTCGAGATCTGTGCACAGTCAATGCCAAGTAAACAAAACGATTTTACCAAGGTGGCGCACATGGTCAACTGGTTACGTGATTTTTAAATAACTATGATGTATTTAAACTTTGTGAAGTATGAACCTTATTATTATGGTGATAAGGTTACTGTCTTATACATACAGTTTAAATATTAGAAAGTTCGTTGTTAGGTGCGTTTAAGGAAACCTACTATGTTCAGCGTTACACCCATAGAGTCAAATCAAGCTCTGTGTGTCTGAATATCAGAGGTATTGAATTGAAAAGTAAGTAAAACTCTATTAAAAAGTAAGTAGAACCGAAGATCACCAGCACCCACACCCATATCGAACACGAATACACATCTCTAGTAAACGGACGCTACAAAGACTCGCCTCCCTTCATGTTCATATGGCCGGGGTCGAAGTCTTGCAAGGGTAATCCAAATTGCCTCTATTGTAAAGACGTAGGGTCGAAGATTTGCACCCACTTTCAAGAGTACAAGAAGCGGGCAGTTGCATTGGGCAGTCTATGTTCCAGCGTGTATTCAGAAAAAAATTTCAATATAATTGGTCATTTATGACGACAGGCCCCGGATAGATTGGTTTTGCCTAGATTAATGCCGAGACCTATCCGCTGCGAGGCTGATGCTAAGTCGGCCAGCATCCGTTGTAGCTACTTCAGCGACTCGAAAACCCGAGCTTACAAAAAAGGAAATCATCTAAAGCGCCTTCACGTTCAAATGGCCGAAGTAGTGCTCTTGAAAGGATATTCAAAAGTCGCCTCTATTTAAAACACAGAAGGGTCTCTTGAACCCAGACCGCGAATCCGCTCAGGACATCATGGACAGAAGTATCAACCGTCCACTATACCAATCAAACCGCTCCCGAATACGTCTAGCCCAAACATGTCCGGTGTCACATTACATCGTAATACGAGTAAATAGAGGTTACAAAGACTCACCCAAAGCGTCAGAGAGGACATGCAGGAACACGCCCTTCATGTTCATATGGCCCGGGTCTTGCGTCGCCCGGCAAGGGGCCTGCTTGTTGTTGTTTGGCGTCTTTTCAGTCTTCACCATTTCATCTGTCTCCTCGTTGTCTGTCGTGTTGTGTCCCAGCGCCATGTCCGCGTTGCTGTTCACTATCTCGGTCAGGTGCCGGACGTTGGCCGGCGGGGGGACACCCCCGTGGGAGTGGCCGTGGCTGCTGCCGTGCTCTGTGGACAAGTTTAATTGTTACATACATATATTCGACCTCATCGTCTTTCACTTTCAAGCCTTTTTCTTGTAGGGTTAGACAGACACCACATTTAAAAAAAAAATCAATTGCCAGACTCCCAGAGTGGTTCGGAGGAGAAAAGCACTCTGGAGTATACTGTCATCAACTATTGTCTTGAAGGGATCCTAGCACACGTAGCATGACGGGCTTTGTCGCGCGCGAAAAGGTGAGATCATTCTAGCTAGGTCTTTCGATTTCCGTAGAGTAGAGTCAGTACTTATAAGTTCTAAAATAAAAAAATTAATAATCATGTTTGTTTCAAACTAAACCCGCGTTCTTTACACATATTATAATATTAGACCGTGGTCACGGGACAACGGTGGGTGTAACCGTACCGAAACGTCGGGAAAACAAATCGAAAAGGTACGTCGCGTGTAAGTCCCGTCTAATAGAATAATAATAACCGGAACAAGCATTTATCTTGCGGTACAGTACTCATCAAGACCAGTCTAAAGAGCCCAAACACGATGTGGTTATCTTGGTGGGTTCAGGATGCGAGACACAAACTTATATCTTACGCGACAAAGGCCGTCATGCTACGCGGGCAGGACACTATTACTTTACCTACTAATGAACGGACCGGCTCCACCAATGGATCAAAGAGCACTTTGTAGTTCACTGTGGTCGATTGTTTTGTTCTATGGGCTTTTTCGATTTTTTTCTGCGAACTTCCATTCTCTTCCCCGTCAAAGCGGGATATCCCGGCTCAACTGCTGGCGGTAAATCTGGTAGCCAGGGTAACGTCCATCATAGAGCCAATTGATAGCATGTAAGTAGTGTGACATGGCAGAATCAAAGGCCAATGTATATTACGTATGTTAGTATGTTTGTTAAACTGGATTGGTCGATGTAAATGTATCATATTATAGTATGAATAGTAGCCAAACATAGTAATTTATTTATTTTATGCTTATGCTTGGTCAATTTCACACAGTGCCATGTAGCCCCAAAGTAAGCAAAGCTTGTGTTATGGATGTTACATAACTGATAAACTACTTTACACTTTTTTTAACTACGTACATATTAAAGATACATCATACATAAGAGAGGTAGGGCATAGCGGGGTATCCCGTTCGAATTGGAGCCGCCCGACTGGGATGTACCTCCACCTCACAGAATACCGCAGCTAAACAATACTCTTTTAAATAGTATTGTGTTTCTGCCGGTGAGTAAGGTCTCTAGTGCTTCATGGGGTGGGGTTTTGGGGAGCCGTGGCTTTGGCAGTGGAGGGGCATTTGCCTTTTTGCTGCCAGAGCAACGTGTTATAGAGGTGGGCAACGCATTAGCGATATTTTGGTGTTGCTAATGTCTATAGACAGTGGTGACCACTTTCCATCAGGTGGCCTACTTGCCTGCTTGCCTACCGTACGACATAAAAAAACATACATCATCATTGTGTTGGATTTTGCAGCTATATATTTCGTATTTATTCGTTATTTGTTGTAAGTTTACTTTCAGGTCAGACTGTACGTTTAAATTTTGTAATATAAGCCTCAGTGGGGCGAGTAAATCCTCTTAGGGCGAGAGCATGGTGGGTGACCTAGTTCAAATTCCCTGTGAACCTATTTTAGTCACCAATCTCTAACAAATAAAGAGCTACGAAAATTGTATGGTGCTGTCCTGCTTAGTGTATGTTTATTTATTTGTGAAGAGATAATAAATGCTTGTTTAATTTTATGTCCAAGTGATTGCAGTTTTGTGAGGCCATTCAAATAACCAGATAAAACATTGTACACAAGTAGGGCAAGTTCGAGTTTCGGGTGTTATCTAATAGTTACACGAGGAAGCTGTTTACGAGAGATTATAATAATTGCATAATAATTGTCACTAGCAAATACTGAGATGTTGATCATCAATTACAATAATGGTAAATAAATAAATAAGGGCACAATAGATGATTATCTATGATGATTCATTTATTCTATAATTATGTTTTCGATTTGTTTATATATTTATGTTTTCGTTTTGTTTATATATTTATGTTTTCGTTTTGTTATCGCTAATATATATTAACACGGACAACTTGGTAGGCGAATGTAGAACCCTCGATATTTATTTAATTTTTATAATAATTGGCTTGATAAGTGGTAGGCATACGAGCAAGCTACAAACATAGACAAAGTGGCAAGCTGGCCACCTGATGGTAAGTGACCGCCCATGGACGTTCGCTACACCAAGGGGGTTACACAAAACATTTTTGAACTTAGTTAAGAAATAACGAAACAATCGACTTCAAATTATTGAGAGTCACGTATGTATATAGCTGGTAAGCCTTTGTGGCAAATATGTTGGCAGGCGGAAACGAAGACGTGTGACGTCACGGTTATTTCTTTGACGTTTCGGTGGTCCGTGCGATTGAGGGCAAATGTGACGTCTCACACGATTGAAGCGTGCCTAATTTTTGCCCGGTTTATTCTTCGGCGGGGAAAAGACACGCTGTGTTTTGACAGTGCTTATTATGGGTAATTAAATATTCATCGATATGAATTCAAACGATCGTGTATTCAAGTGACATTAATGGAAAAACCTGAATACACTTTAGACGTCACGCAGTAAAAATGACTATGACATGCAAAATATCACTTAGTTGCGTTAGAACCGCTTCGGTTTATAAATAGAGTGTTTACAGCGTTGTTTATTGACCCGGAATAAATAAAATTAAGCGGTGTTGAGCCACAAAATTAAAATAAATGGAAACTTGTTCAAGGTTGGGCCGTTTGTAAACCTCCAAGAATCTAATTTTTTATACTCCAAAGTATGTATAAACGTTCCGAGATGAACGTCATACACATCGGAGCAGACTATAATAATCGTCTTGGCGTGCGGTCCACCTTGACCATGATCCACGATTTGGCAGATCAGATAATTACAGTGGAGCGACTGCCATCTGACCTCCGTGACCCTGCTACCAGGGGGGCCTGACCAGATTGGATCATGGTTACACATTCAGTCCCCTGTATGTGCAGGTTTCATCACGATGTTTTCCCTTACCGTAGGTGCATCGGTTAGCATTCAACTAATGTACATAACACAGAAAATAGTGATTGGTACATGACCGCAGAGGGATTCGAACCCGGTACCTCTCGTTTACGTGTCGGATACCTTAACCACTCGGCTACCGACGCTCCCTATAATAATATCAATGGCTTAATTACACTTTAACTGGCAAGGAATTTATAACAAACGAACGGTCCCATTGGTTTTCATCCGTGATCAATCTCGGATTCCCCTGCTAACATTCGACTATCACGAAAGATCGTGGTCCTTTTCCGGGACATAAAGTACCCTATGTCACTCGGGAAGAATTTTCGTAATTAATGAAAATATAGGAGGATAAAGAAACCGCCTTGCATCAAATCTAGTCAATATTCTAAGTAACGTCTGATAATTTAAATCCGTAGGTAAATTTCAATGAGTCGGATCAAAACATTGTAAGACGAGGATTGTATCTACAATTACATAGATTGGCAACATTCCTCAGAGTTCAAGCATCTCATAACCGCCGATCGCTTGAGTTGACCCACTTTAATTGTTGAATCGATACGGCAACATCCCATATCGTGAGTAATCCTCATAATGGCTTTCTAGGCATATCAGTCACACAAGATAAAATGATAACATGAAATGCGTGTCCATAGTTCGTCGTCACAGAACGAAATAAGTGAGCCGGCCGACTGGGGAAGTACCTCCTTACAGAATACCTCAGCCTGTTTTAAACGTATTTTCAACCCCCAACGAAAAAAAGGGGTCTTATAAGGTTGACGTGTCTACTATGGCTGTGGCATCATAGCTCCCGAACAGATGGACAGAATTGGATGTGGTTTTCTCTGTTCGAAAGTCAGTTCAATCGAGATGGTTCCTAGCTTTGTTTCATTAAACTCAGCTAAGTAGTTTAGAAAATATTGGAGTATTTGTAAACTTGGTAGGGGGTTATCCAACTTATTCCGTCGGTTGGGTTAGAAATAGTACTTATTGTGCTCATCCCGGTGACTAATGTCTGTTTACACCATCACCCCTTAGTTTCAAGGGACTTCTCACATTTATGAAATCCGTCACTAAAGTGCAAGGGTTCAATAAAGTTTAGAGAGTGATGTTGAAATCGGGCTTAAGGTCTCTAGTGCCCCAAAGGGAACCGTGGCTTTGGCAGTGGAGCGGTGTGGCATTTGCCCATTTGCGACCGCCAGAGCAACGTGTTACGCTTGCCTGTTTGTCTACCGAATCGACTGATATAAACAAAAAGAGAGTACTCGCATCACAAAATTACTTTGATGACTTTAAACAAATTAGCGAAGTAGCCGATTTAGTTTCATCTGGACACAATTTTAAACAGACACAATCCCTCACGAACTTACTCTTAACCAGAATGTGTATTTGACTGATAGTCTATATTCTAAAGACTGCTGAGCTAAGTAAGTGATTTAAACTAGAGATGAAACGGATAGTTGTTTGGCCGGATACAGGATACCGAATATCCGGCCAACGTACAAGCCGGATAGCCGGATATATATAGTCTCTGAACAACTGTTTTTATACATGTAAAAAATTTGAAGTCGGTCTGAATATTTATTAATTTATTAAATCTTCATGGACAAAATAGTACAGTGGCGGACTTAAAGCTAAAAAAGCCTTATCTACCAGTCAACCAGGAGATAATGGGTAAAGAAAAAGGTTGCACCGCCTGTGCAAGAGAAGATACTAGACAAAATGGAGGAGGATACCTCTTCAGTCCTCGGACGGATCCGTAGTTTCAAAATTCCAGCTTACAAATAGCCCCCAGCAATGTACAGCACGTATAATGAAAAATTCTCGACAAACGAAATCGCATACTACCTCTCAATGGAGAACAAAATTAGTATTCTGAATGCAATTAAATTTAACATTAATTAACTTTGGAAAAATATTAAAACTTTTTGCTAATCTACCAAATGAACAATAAATACGTACCTACACAACAGTGTTTTTATTAATTAATGTTTATGGTATTTAAGATAACTTTTTCCGATCAACAAAATAACTTATTTGGACTTACCATGTACTATTTACTATCCGGTATCCGGCCGAATATTAATGCACTATCCGGTATCCAGCCGGATAGTACATTAAGGCCGGAAAAGCCGGATACCGGATAGTAACCGAATATCCGTTTCATCTCTAATTTAAGCATACGAGGCACAAAAACGTTTACCTCTCTCACGAGAAGGGCACTTTTGGTACGCAAAAACTCGCAGCAAACCCTTACTTACACCCAATAAAAATAAACAAAATCCAGCTCACCATGGAAAAGAAACAGCCCGACTATATTCAGCAGGAGGCCCAGCGTGCCGACTATGACGAGTAGTCTCGCGTCGTGAATCGGCTCCATGTCTATGAACCGCTTGACAGCTTCAACTGTGATGCTGAAGCACAGGGCCACTAGGAACACGGCGTTCACGAGGGCGCCGAGCACTTCCGCCCGAGCCCACCCGAATGTGTTCTTCGACCATTTCTTTGGTGACATCTGTGGGGGAGGGTAAGTGTTAGCTCTATACATATTATATTATACACACTCACTCCTGCTGTTTTCCATAAGGGTAGGCAGACTATCAAGTGCCACAAGCTACGATCCTGTCTGACACACCTCGTTCGCTTCTTACACAATCATATATCTGATACATTTACGCCGGTTGTGGGTAGTCCTGACCTGCCATTTTTGGAGGCCAGTAATTTATGATAATATCCATCATCATCATCTACACTAGCCCCCTGCGGGACTTGAACCTCCACCACACCTGTAGAGATTATTAGAATAGAATAGGCATGACACCAGCCAGAAATATGGCTGGTGTCGTGCCTGAACGGAACACAAGTGCTTGGCAAATGGGTTGGAGCTGTCTCCGTCTTTTGAGGGGTTAACCCAATATGTTTCCTACTTCTACCTGGAACTTCTTAATTAAATTTGTTACGGGTTCCAAGACACTTTTAACATGTCCTCGGGCGGTCTGACTACACAGAAGTTGTAGAGTGGGGTATAAGAGGTAAACGCAATAGAAAACGATGCAACACTTTTCAGCCTGCCTCTATGTCAAGCTTGCCTGGATCCACCGTATCACTGCCTCGTATAATTTCTACCGCCAAGCAAGCAAGGTAAATGCGATGTTTTTACTGGCAGGAGCCATGTTAGTTTGCGGTTAAACAAGGCAGCAACAACAACATCATCTTATCAACGAAGATAAAAAAGATATTATCATAATTTTCGCGTCCCGGTTGTGCTCGTGCGCGCGAGGGCTCGGGGTCCGTCTTGAAAGAAGATAGACGATCTTAAAAATATTTGTGTAAGTATCTAATGTACATTTCGCTTAGCAGAATTGTGGCAAGAACAACAGCAGCTGATGTACGTACCTATATATCGCACATTTAATCAAGGATGTTAACCGTCCGTTTGCTTAACAATTATGACTCATTGGCTACATATCGTGGAATTTATTTGCAGTTTCCAAATAACATATTAGCCATGCAGTGACGTCATACAACAAAATGCTGGTTTATAAGCGTACAGGATATATGTACGCCGGATATTTATTATTCAACCATTCCAGAGATACGCGGAAAATCTCATAGCATATTGTTTTTAAACATTCAATGCCAATTATGCGCCAATAAACTCTGCCTATCTACCACTATAGTTCGATGTATTGTTAATGTTTCGCAGATAGTCAATGCTTTGGACCTGGATAGTTGAACATTTTTATTGAAACCCGTTGAAAGTAGTATCAAAATCTAGTATTTACAATTGTTTATATTACCTGTGTTAATTTGCACTCAGAATAACAATCTAATCTAATCTAAGAACGTACATTGTAGGCAGAACAATTCTTACCTAAAAATAAATGCTAACGCTAAAGCACTGCCTTGTCTGTCTGTCTGTTAGCTACGTTTTACACGCTCGTAGGTTTGCCTTGCCTAACGCATGCGACGTAGTTTGATGGTGGATAACTACCTCATTTAAGATGAAAACGCGTGCTGCAGTGATACCGTCACAGACTTAATTCATCAACACCTCATAACAGTCCAATCCAAGAGATTCGCTCCTCCAATTTAGTACGAGTTTTGCTGCTATTTGCACGCGCGGCAGGCTTTTATTCCCGGTCGTACCCACTGGGAACTACTGGGAGTGAAGTTCCCATTTGTACCCACTACTTATTGTTATCGTTCGACTGGAACTTTTACTAATTGTGTTGTCTAACACCCATAACACAAGCTTTGCTTACTTTGGGGCTAGATGGCGTTGTGTGAATTAGTCGGAGCATATTTATTATTTTACTATGTTACTTCTCGTCTTCAGAGTGCCTTCTTGTAGAAAGGCTTGTAGTACACAGACATAATTTTCTCAAATGTTTTTTTTTTTCTTTAACTTTTTATTTATTGTGTTTGGCTTCTATTGGTTGTACGGAATCCCCTGAAAGTATGCTATTCGACTAATATCTCACGCGGATTTTACGCGCGTGCACGTCGAAATTACGATAACCGATTGATTACCATCAGGCGATCCGTTGGTGTACGCTTATTTGCCATCTTTATGCATTGATACTATCTATTATTTTTCTAGGCGCAAAAGTAACATCCTATAACATTCGGAAATAATGAAATAGCTTCATTTACTGAAACAACTTTCAATATCGGTTCGTTACCAATGCAATATTGATTATGATGCCGTGGAGTAAGTACCTACCTCAAACATCAAAACAAAACCGACGAAGCTACAAACTTGCAGAATGGTCCTGTCTACTGTTTTATTATACATTTTATAAGTCCCTACGTAAATATGTTATTGTTGCTGTTATGTGGTTTCATATATTAATCGTTAATTCTGCGCTGAAAACATTATATTCAGCTTCTTGCGCAAAAATCATCAACATTCATCTAAGGCTCTTGTAATACATCGTCAATTTAGATACGTCCTGTATCCATATCAAGAAACAATGTCGATAAAACGCCGAATATACTTACTTTAACCGATAAGAATGCAATGATAAGGGCGGCGACGTCACTCAGCATATGAAACGAGTCTGCCACAAGTGCCATGGAGTTGGTAACGTATCCCACGATGAGCTCCACAAAGAAGAAACTCCCGGTGAGCCACAGCATCGAGAGTAGCCGACATTTCTTCCCGGTGAATCGCCCCATGTTTCTGTTGGAGAAACAACAATGTACTTGCAACACAATGACTGTCGTTTGTTCATGAAAAACACTCAATCGGAGCTAATCAATTTCACACAGATTTGAGAAAAGCTATTTACATTACAATTAATGTTTTTGGGCTACCGTTTCTTATCCTACACGCGACAGTTATTAAACATTGTAAATCTTGGCTGCTAAAGAAACAAAGAGTCGGCTTTACTGAATTTGTGCGTGTGTGTGTGTGTGTGTATGGTCTTTGTATGTTATTTTGCTATTATATGTACTACATAATAATGCTCTCTTAATGTTTGTGTGAATAGCATTATTAAGGAATTTCAATTTCTGCCCGGCCGGTATTCGAAACCAGGACCTCTTGCTTGGTAGACCGGTATGTTGACCACTGAACCACTCAGGTCGTCAAATAGACAGACATTGTTCGATCGGGTTTGGCATAGGCGTCATTTTTTGAAGTTACCATCTAATGGGCTTCAATAATGGGTAACTAGTTTTTTGTCCAGTAGTCAAAGCCGTAGTTGACAGCAATTTCTCCGATAGCTTGGACATTAGATAACGCATGGTTCAGTGCTGTCTCCAACTATGTTCCTCTTTTATATCAATGATATGCTGTCCATTGACGGCATTCATTGCTATGGGGATGGCAGTACAGGAGCCGCCTTTTGTACGGGTCGTGCAAATATCCCTCGATCTGTTAGTAGAGGAAAGTCGCGAACTACTTGTGTCAAAAATCGAGACTACTCTACCTAGTCCAATTTCTCCCCACAAAGAAAATTTAACCACGATTCGTTGTGGCTCCACACACCGTTTACCATCTTAAATCATCATCATCTCAGCCTAGGTTTGAAGCCATTTGGAAGAAACGGTCAAGCCGGCATTTAAAAAACTGGGTGTCCTTAATAGATCAAAGCAATATTTCACACAATACTTTTTCTTAATAAGGCTCAAATCAGGTCCCATTTGGAGTACTGCTCTCATCTATGGTACCGGCATAATTTTGATCCTTGTAAATGTATCTAAAACTGCGCTGTGAGAATCGTCGACGATATCGTGCCCACAAACGGTATTGAGAAGCTAAGTCATCGGATTTCGCCTTCTTCTGTTTGTTCTTAGCATTTGATATTATGCCTACAGCTGCGTTCTACTATCATCGCACCGCTCGTCATCCACAGGGAGTTTATTCACACATCTTGGAACTTAATTGGTCGCGAACTGTGTCTTGAACCAAAGGAACTAAATGGCTCACCATAACCTTGAAGTTGTTCGTGAGACAAACCTTGCAGTTAGGCAGAACCGATTTGAGGGAGGCCAAGAGGCCAAGAGGCGGATTCAGCTGGGCTGGGCGGCATTCGGAAAATTTCGTCGAGTCTTCACGTCACCCGCAGGTGGATGCTGGATGCGACAATCAAAGCTCGTTGGGGGAGTCTTATGTCTAGCAGTCCAGGACTATTACAGGCTGATGAGGATGTTTACATTTTCAATTATGACTGCAATTCTAAATACATACATACATACATGCTCACGCGCATATCCAGCAGGGGTGGCAGAGGCTATCGACTGCCATAACCTACGATCCTGACACCCTTTTTTTGGCTCTTATATCTTTTCATACATTTCCCAGGGATACGTGGGAAATAGGTGTCTAAACCTGCGTATGTCAGGAAAGAGGACCCGAGGGAAACCTAAGAAGCGATGGATTGACATCGCTGAGTCGGACGCGAAAGCCAAAGGCTTACGACGTGAGGATGCCGAAGATCGGGTAAAGTGCAGAAAGCAAAGCAGGAAAGCGGACCCTGGATGATGGATGATTCGTCGTGCTATTCCATATTCAGTTCCTGAATTTGTTTGAGGATAGGCAACACTGATGCCCTTAGTCGATAGCCGACAGCTGGTTAGACTAGCGTAATAATTGAAGTAGATAGGGACGAAGTTAACACTTCGTTGTAGAACAAGACACAGGTAGAATTGAATATTACAGCTTAAGACATTGCGCGACTGAGTCATAAGGATGAAATGTTGTCCAAAGCTATGTTTTGGACTAAGAATGGATGGCCCAATAAAGTGGATCAGAGGTTACAGGGTTACTTTTAAAGAAGGAATGAGATAACTGAGTTGGGGTTGTGTTATCAGTACATTGATAAAAGATTGATGGCATGACGAGAACACTCCAGTGAAAGCTCACCGCCAGACACATACTCCACAAAGAAGATGGCTTTATGGGACCCTGACAGTAGTGATGATAAGAGCGAATCAGATATTGATTATGGAAGTTCAAATTAGGCTATTATAAACATTTAATTGCCGTCTACCACACAAGAGGTCCCACGTTTCATTCCTGGCCAAGCAGAAATTGAAATTATGATATTAAGTTCTGTTAGGGATGTGGGTGTTATATGTATAACAAGTGTGTATTTAAAACAATAGGTAAGTAATTTATCAGTCATTTAGCACACATACCACAAACTTTGCTTACTTTGGGACTAGATAGTGCTGTGTGAATTTGTCCAAACATTTATTATTTATTTTTACTAACAATTTAAGTTCTAGGTAACTTTTAGCTCTTAACTTCTATCTTCTATTTTTAGCTTAGGTTGCATGGGCTATGGTGATCCCACACATATTCCATAGGGAGTATTTTTCATCACATTTATTTTACTTTCATGTTTCTGCTGCCATATCCAACAATCACTTCCATACTTAAGAGCTGGCACCTGCACGTTTAGCTGTACACCCTTGTAGTGTGCACAGCATCTTTGACTTTATTCCCCTGAGACTCTCCTTTCAATATTCCCATCTCACTTCCAATCCTCAGTAACCATACTTCCCAAATACACAGTCTTTCACTTGCTCTACACTATTTCTAGTCTTTCACTTCTTTCAAACCTTTAAGTAGCTATCCATATAAAGATTTAAAAGCCAAGGCGAGACAACATATACTTGTCTAACACACAATCTAACATACGACTAAGTTCTAACAGAATGTTAGGCATAATGATGTACAAACTGTTGTAGTTTTATAATGTATTACTTTGTACAAAATGCTGTAGACCCTACAGCCACTCAACATAGCATATAATACATACATATACATGTACATATGCATATACATTTGTATGTATGTACGTATTTACGTATGCGTGTATGTACCTACAAACAAAATACATTAAGGATAAATTTACGACTATAATTTTTATCAATTCAATGGAAAAATCCTGTAAATATTCACTGTCTACTAATTTTCGAAAATAGAACTTAAAATATTGAATGACCTCAAAAACAGTTCCAAATAATTTATTTCTGTTACTGAGCTATTTTAAAATTATACAATTAGGTGTGGTATAGTCTAATGGTATATCCCTAAAAAAGGTTTCCAGGGTTCTATAAGATTGAGTTTCTTATACCAATGAACACTCGGACGTGTGACAAATACTGTTACCACCTTATTAAAACTCATGGAATTTTTTTTTTTTTAGGTATCTGATGTATGTATATGTAATGTATAAATATAATACCCAGTGACTGTAAATAAGTATCAAAGTTTGTAACAAATAATTAAAAACAGTTTCCAAGATTATCTTAAATTAACGAAGTATAGAGAGGATCAAGTAAATACACCTACATTAAAAAATACACTTACATTAAGTAATAATATGTTTTAGGGACTTCAAATACTATAAATGTTATAAAAAAACATATATATGTAAAGAAATAAGTCTTTACTTACGCTTAAATTTCTGCCAATTTATCAAAAGCTTTGTATCAGCAAATATCCATTTAGTCCATGTGTCACTGGGTATACAAAATATGCACAATCATAACACAACAATAGGTTAGAGCTTCATTCACAGTATCGATACCCTAGACTGCCACAAACAGAACAACTGTACTTGAAAGGTAAACATCCATGGGAACATCTAACACTAGTGCGTGATTTGAAAACAAATCCTGCCCCTTGTTCGTAGAATTCCAGAAAACAATTTCTAAAAGAAGAAACTCTCGTGTGAAAGCTGACAGGGCAATCGCGTAACACTGCACTGTGGTTTGTAACGGTATTTTTTTTTAAAGTTTTTACTTATTACCAATTTTGCTACACAACGCGCTCAAGCAGAGCAGAGCACAATATTACACTCCGAGTAATGCTACATGAAACAAATTTTATCTCAAATCTACCTCTACCCAAACTGACCGAGCAAGCGAGCGAGCTCCACAAATAACTGTCAAAAGAAACGTCATTGAAATGTCAAATTTTAAACATATCACTGTATTGCCATTACAGAAAATTCTGAATTATAACGCACCTAATAACTCCATGTAATATTTAAAAACTAACTACGATAAAATACCTTTTCTTTCAAAGGCAGTGTGGACCGTAGACCTTGGTCAGAGAATCAGCGCCTGTGGAAGCAGTCAACCTGTACGGGACGCAGTGGTATATAGCATTGTACTTTATAATGGAACTAATGGGCCGGCGCGACTTCCTCCTCATATATACACCACCTCATACCCTACACCTTTCCTACATTTACTCTTTTTTTTTTTTTTGGTTACGTGGAGAAAACCTGCTGTCCAGGTACCCAGCCCCTCGGGGGAAGAGCTGGGTTATGTGGGACTTCTACCCATTAAAAACTTCACGGTGGTCCACCTCGGTGCAGTTCGATGGGCTCCGAGATCTCAATAGAACGCAACCGGAGCCCTTCTAACACCGCGCCCGAAGGCCCATCCCGAGGCAGGTTATGTACTGTCCAAACCTGCCCCTACACCGTTCCGGTGTGTATCGGCTTGATGACCACCCCAAGCCGACACCGTCCCCGGAGTCATTTGGTCGGACATTGTAGCCCCCACCACAGGTGTCCGCAACTCCGATGACCCCCATTAGTCGCCTCTTACGACAGGCGGGGAAGACCGTAACTCTATTCTTAGACAGAGCTACACGGCTCGGGCACACTGGAGCTTACACTTCAGTGTGCCCCCTCCCGTCAACAGAGGTTGCAAGCAACCCTGTCGTGGACTGACGCACATCAGAGACTCCGCTACTAGTCGGAGCTCTTCGTCGTCGTCGTCATTTCGCGGGGTCCACGCGCTCGCGTTCCCGCTCCGCTGACTCCTTCTGGACCATAACGGTCTCGCAGAAGGTGCTAACGGCCTCCCAGGCTACAGCACTTCCCAGCATTGCAGCGACTACTGCAGGCAGGGAGAGGTCTGACCCGATTTCTTGGACCAGGTCGCTTCGCGCACAGAGCCAAGCAGCGCACTCCTCTAGCGTGTGCTGCGCTGAGTCCTGGTCCGAACCGCAATGGTGACACTTTGGTGTCTGTTCCCTCCCTATTCGGATGAGATATTCACCGAAACAGCCATGTCCGGTGAGTATCTGGGTCATGTGGAAAGTCACCCGACCTTTCCTATCCAGCCATGTTTGAAAATATGGCAAGACGGCTCCAATGAACCGCTGCCGAATACCACGCGGCTCATACAGACGCTCGCGCCAGCGCAGCGGTTCATTGCGCGCCTGTGTTCCCTCACCCTTGTTCCACCTCTTTGGCGAAGTTTACGGTATACTCTCGCATCCATATTAGCCAGGTATCGAGAGGTGGAAACCGCGCCAGCATAGTTGCCGCCTCGTACGAAATCGTCCGATATCCCCGTGCGACCCTTATGGCAATGCGTTGCTGCATAGCGTTGAATTTGGTCACACGGCGCCGAGCGCCTGACAGTCGATCTGACCATACTGGCCCCATAAAGCGCAATGGATCGCACTACACCCGCATAGAGACGGCGAACTCCTTCCTGCGGTCGCCCTAGATTCGGTAACAGTCCATGCAGAGCACCCGCTACTTTTTCAATCCGGGGAACCAGGCGGTCAAAATGATCTATTAAAGACCACCGTCCGTCTAATACTAGGCCCATATATTTCATAGTTTGCTCTATCTGGACCTCTGCTTCTCCTACCCGCACCACAAAGGCAGGAGAGCTCTCTCGCCGAGGGAGTCCGTGGAACCATAGCGCTTCGGCTTTGTGAGGCGCTATTGCCAGGCCTAATGCACTGATTCTCCTCACGATACAAGCTACACCTAGCTCTGCTAGTTGTAAAGCCCTCTCAAAAGACTCTTCTTCGGCTTATATCAGAGTGTCATCTGCGTAGCATACAACACTAATGCCGGCTGGGAGTTGGGTCCGGAGCACCACGTCGTATGCGAGATTCCCCGAGAGAAACCCCGCAAACGACCTCTCTCTGTTCAACTTGGCCGTCTCTACCCACGTAACGAATTCTTCTCTGGAAAAGATAATCCTCTATTACAGCACGGAGATAATATGGGATCTGATGCCAGACGAGGGCCTCCCGAATCGCACCCCAGGGTGGAGAGTTGAACCCATTGACGATGTCAATACTGACAGCCAAAACTACTTTCCCCTGGGAGACTGCCTCTTCAGTCACGGAGCGGACTCGAAGGATCGCATCTACTGTCGAGCGACCCTCTCTCGGCTCTCCGATAGGTCCGGTCCTGTCTCCCGCAGGTGCTTATTGATACGGAGGGCGATGATCTGCTCAAACGACTTACCCGAATCATCCGACAAGCAAAGGGGCCGGTACCCGGAGGGTGAATCCTCGGGCCTCCCTTCCTTTTTCAAAAGGACGAGTCTTGCTTCCTTCCACAGTGCTGGAAGCACTCGTGGCGAAAACAAGCGTTAAACAGGCGTATAATCCTCTCTCCTAGCACACCAAGCGCTATGACTAGCGCTCGCCCAGGAATCCCGTCCGGACCCAGAGCCGTGTTTCGTGCAGCAAGACGTCTCACCGCGTATGTCAGTTCTCCCTCCGTTACCTCCAGACTCTCGGACCTAGCCTCTAATGCCAATGTCGCACGAGAAACGTCAGGGCATCTCTCAAGTGGAAAAAGGGTATCTACCACTCTCTTGGTAAACTGGGGTTCAAGAGTTTCCGTCAAAGGAGGAACCCAAGGGCTCAACTTCCCCAAGACCATCCCGTACGGGCGTCCCCATGGATCCCTATTCAGACCATCGAGAAGATCGTTCCACGAGCGAGACTTGGCATCCGCTATTGCCGACTGTAGGGCGACTGTGGCAGCTCGGTAAGCGGAGTAGGCATTATCTTTTTCGGCTTGAGTCGACGCTCGCCGTCTTCTTGTCCGACTGAAAAGCCTGCGCGAGGCAAGGCACGTCCTACGAAGGGAAGCAATGTGCTCCGACCACCAAAAAACTGTCTGCTTTGAAGGAGACCTGACCCTGGGCATAGCAGCATCACCATATCACCAGCATAAACCATTCCGCCTCCCTTTCGGTTGCAGAGGGGTTTTCAAGATCAGGTGCAGGTAACCAATCAGCTGTATGAGCCGCAGCAATCAATTGATCCCTGTCCAGCCATTTCAGTGCCCAGCATGCTTGCACACCGTTTCGTTGTATCGCCGCAGCGACAGGACGGTTAGGGATAACGGCGAAGATGATATGGAAGTGGTCAGACAGTGTTACAACCTCCTCTGCTACTCTCCAGTCCGACACCAAGTACTCAGCTGCCTGGTTAGCCCAGGACAGGTCTACGATTGACTCACCCTGCCATCTGACACATGTGCTAACCGAGCCCCTATTCAACATCTACTCTACACCTACCCTATACCTTTTTTTTATGTTATCCGGCAGATAAACAGGCATGCGTGCCACCTAATGGAAAGTGGTCACCGCCACCTATGGACATCAGCAACACCAGGGGTGCTACCAACATAGAGAAAAATTTTTATATACAGAATTAGAGAGTACATTTAGAGTTTAAATACGAGACAAAATGTCACACATCTCTATAACACACACACTAATGCAAATGCAGGGACGGAACAAGGCAGCCCATCTGCATCAAAATATAACTCATCATGAGTTATATTTTGCTACGACTTTATACTCGTAACGGACACAAACAAATCTGACTTGTTGTTCGCTCCAGATGACTATGCAATTTTTTTAAGCTTGTCCTTATATTTTAATATTGACATTATAATAAAAGGTAAGGTGTCTAGTGAATCAAAGCCATGCCTTGATATCTACCACCGTCTTTTCGATCTCACGATCCTACATACCGTGAATCGACAGTGCTTGCTTTTGCAAAAAGGAGGGTTATGATTTTGACCGGTATTAATGTTTATTTGTTGCCTTATTCTTATTCTTATCAACTTCTTAACTAAGTATCTGTGAACAATGAAGACGCCTCATAACTTCTTAACTAAGTAGGTACCTACCAACTCACTTATTGTTGAAAGCGTCTTCATTGTTCACAGGTTGGCCTATGTGACTTCATAAATTTAATATGATGCCCTCTAGAGGACATAGTCATGAAAAAAAAAAGAATGAAAAGGATAGATACATTAATATTTTAAACAAGCAGCATATTCTTTATTTTCAGTAAAAATTCATATAATGCTGGTGCAGCAGGACAGAAGGGACTTGCATCTAATTATTATCTTGTTCTTCAAAATGTTTACAACGCAGCACTTCCTATTTGCAACCCAAACATAACCATGTCTGGTCTTTGGGAAACCTAGAAAAACAAATATTTATGTAAATAAACGTAAATACGCGATTAATACGTTGTTTCATATAATGTCTGAACATTAAAAATGTCATCTAGGTACATTTTTGGCATGGAACTCTGATACATATAAAATTGTGGACAGCTATTCACAAGATTTGAGTAACAAAATACTATATAATAAATACTAAGTCCGACCCTGTTAGCATCAAAATATTTTCGTACCTATTTAGACACCGAAATATTGCTCAATTTGCCAATAATTCTAAATCTATCTCTAATGGCATGTTGTTTTAAGGTAAAGCATTTCAATTATTGCAAATTCACACTATTTCGATGCATATTTTTGTCAGAATTTCTAAGATTTATTTCGGATCGCCACGACCACGAATGTTTACATACCGGTGAAAGGATAATCCAGGTGTATTTCCATACTTTGCGCTTTTACAAAATTACAATCTTTTAAATGGTTTAAATTTTATTAGGAAATTATAAAATTTACACCGATGTTTCAAAAGAAACGTCAGGTCGTTAGGCCCTCGAGCAATATGTCGAACGTTCAAAACATTGCGCGCGTCACTTTCCGTGAACTTATTCTAATGGATGAAAAAACGGGATAGCAAGATTCATAATCATTGTACAGCGAGCGACCAGGGAATATTTGTGATTTGTGTTTAGTCTGTTTATGTCTGTGGCTACCAATGCGTTGCCCGCCTCTAAGGAAACCTCTAATATACTTGTTAAACGATCCCACGTCATAGTCCAAAAGAAACACTGTGGCTAGGAGCTCATTCCACATCCAAATCGTACGAGCGAGAAACGTTCTTTCGAATCGTCGCGTGGACACCACTAAAAGGTTAACGTGATGGGGATGAGTATCCAGCCCACGGCGGGTGGTGCGATGGCGGAATTGTGCTGTGGGCACCAGATCAAATAATTCCTCAGAACATTCCCCATTGTACAACCGGTAGAACACACACAGGGAGCCAAAGTCTCTTCGATCAGCCAGTGGTACTAACTTGCTTGTCAGTATGGGATCATCGGCAATTCGTACGGCGCTTCCTGTATGGAGTCCAAATGATTAAGCAGGTCGGCGGTTTCCCCGGCCCAAAGATGACCTACTCTTTACTTACACTATACCTATCCTACACCTACCCGTCACCTACCCTTCATCTAATCTACGCTTACCCTACACCTACCCTACCCCTACCTACTATTTTTTTTTCTTATACAGGGTGTAAAAAGACCGCTAGCATTAATTGAAACCCCATATTCTACCCATGAAATGGAACAACTTTCCCCAAGAAACATACCCGCGGAAATGACTTCATAATTTCGCTACCTCAAAAAAATAATTAATTGCGACGCGCAATGTACATCGTCCAGCGCACGGCTCTCGCTCGCCCACGTGACCAGTGGCCATTGACCCCGCGCGGCGGCCGCTCTGGCGTATTCTACCTAACTAGTAGGGATACCTAAGCTTGACTATTGAGTACCTACCTATCTTCTTTTTTTTGCTTTAGTCTCCACGGTTCGGTCGTGTGATAGGAATTGGGAATATTCGTAATACAAACATGTTGGTTTGGTTCATCCGTTCATCCTGTCAGCTGATGACAAATGGTTCGCGCGGCGGTAGGTAGTTACTGCCACAGGAACTACTTTCAATTCTCATGTTCCTAGTAGGTATTGGACTATCGATCGTGATCTTTACTGCACATATCGACAGTAGGTAGGTAGTAGGTACTGGGCTCGATTCTCGTATGATGTGAATGTCCGTAAGCAAACGTGTACGTAAGTTAGGTAGGTAGACAGCTGATCCTGTGCCTGATCATGCAAGTGCGCGCCGCGGTAAATACCTACTATGTTAAATTCTCATGTAATGTGAATGGTCGTCATACAATCATTTACGTAGGTAGGTAGAACTTTCGATCGTGAACTTTACTGCTGATATCGACGATAGGTAGGTGCTGGGTACGATTTTCGTATAATGTGAATGACCGTAAGCAAACGTCTAGGTAATGCATTAAGGTATGCGTACCCCTGTCGTGTTGAACTTTACCGAGTGGGAGCATGGCAGTGTTGCTGTCCCATGGGCAGGGGCTCACGGGCGGCCGGTGGCGGTTGGCGCGGGCGCGGCCGCTGTAGGTAGTACCTACCTCCGGGCGCGCGGCAGCGAGTAGGTAGGCACGTGTGCGGCCGAGCGGCGCTTTACATTGCGTTCTTTAACTTACAGTGCATTTATTTCAACTTAAATTTGAACTTTGAGAGTCTATATTAATTGTGAACGATTTAGTTATCGATACTTGATATTTTTTAGTACAAAAATACAACTTTTTATTTTATTTTTAATCTCGATTTCTGCCGAAACTAAGAGTTTCCGCGGGTGTGTTTCTTGGGGAAAGTTGTTCAGTTTCATGGGTACAATATGAGGTTTCAATTAATGCTAGCGGTCTTTTTACACCCTGTATATGTATGAACCTTGCACTGATAAATACAAAAAAAAAATTGTGAGCCGGTCTGAAATTATGCGCGAACGTGCAATATTTTTTGTGTAATAACGCTAATCTGCTGTAAACAGGGTCACAGAGGTGATGGCAGCTGTTCTACTGTAATTACTTGATCTACTAATAGTGTAGTCCCGTGCGTGTTTGGCATGTCTCGCCTATTTCACAGACAAAGTAAAGATACTTTGTTGTCATCTCGATTCGATCGATTATATATTTATAATCCTTGTGCTTTTTTCCGTAACAGGTTCGGGGTACACTTGACCATGATCCAGGATATTAGTAGATCAAGTAATTACAGTAGAGCAGTTGCCATCACATTTGTGACCCTGTTTACAGCAGATTAGCGATATTACACACATGAATCTATATAATGTCGACGCGTTTTGACACCCATCACATCCCTAATAGGCGAGAATGTAGAGGGTCGACCAGTCCCGGCCAAAGTTTCCGCGAACATGTGGAGTACGCTTTAGTCTGTGATTTGAAGTTCGTTTCGCGTTTTTTTCCATGCTCACTGTCATCATAGTGTTTCTATACTCTTTGGCTATCATAACAAAAAACTGAACAAAACTTTTATTTTCAATTTTGTTTGAATTGTTTGTTGCCAAATAACAATCTTATTAAAGTGAATTACGATAATTTGTTAAATAGTGGTTATTAGGTATACTATCTTAATATTCCTTCAAGGTCAAAATTAATTTAATAGGTTATGATGCAATCTAGTTGTTCCAACAATAGTTACATAAAATAGAATGGCCTATTTAAAATATTTAGGGAAGACATGTGGATTTTTTGGCTACGTATTGCAATATGCTTGTGTCACTCATTGCACATTTGAATATATTGGCGATTTTGTTATGGTAAGGGTGCAGTGTGTGTAGTCTGAATATACAAGTAGTTTGAATAACTTAAACAAGTTTCTAAAATCGCTTAATATTTTTCAGTGCTCTGGACCATCAATGGAACCTACTTTGGAATCAAATAATATCCTGTTCACCGAGCACATCACTCCACGTCTGCAGCGGTTACGGCGTGGCGACATTGTCATAGCAAAAAGTCCTACAAACCCAAGACAGAATATTTGCAAAAGAATAGTTGGTTTACAAGGAGACAGTGTGCGCTGTTCATTCCCAAGAAGAAGTCAAGTGGTGCCTAGGGGCCATGTTTGGCTGGAAGGTGATAACTCTAGTAATTCTGCAGATTCAAGGGTCTATGGGCCAGTTCCCGAAGGATTAATTCGGAGCAGGGTAGTATGTCGAGTATGGCCATTGGATAAGATTACATCTCTAACCGAATATGAGAATTGAGCTGTGAAAAGGTTATATATTATAGTTGTCTCTAGTTACTATGCCTGTGATTGCTGTTAAAACAGTTTTACTATGTAGTTATTGGTATCTACTGTCTATGTATTGTTATAGGAGTCTTCCTTGAAAACAGTGATTATTATGTATACTTTTTTACAATTTATTTTGTGTGATCTATTGCAAATAGGGTTGTATTTTAATATTACAAACAAAATTCACAATTTAAGCATAATATTTAATAAAAATTGTTTCTTTGGTTGTCCAAGTGATAAAATAACAATATTTTCTTGTAATACATATAGCCGGATTGTGAAGGGTTGTAAATAAGAGAAAAATCTTTAAATAAATTAGTCTTTAGTTATCATTGATTTCAATTGTCTTCACTGATTCTGGTTCCATTCTAAATTCTATATATCTCGTGGCTGTGATCCTGATGCGAACATTGACTTCATTGGTTCTCCTGTAAAAAAGGTTTAAAAAATAAATGTAAATAGTTAGGTAAATGTTAAATGTTCACATAAAAATAAACTTTGCATCCTGCAATTACATGTATATTTATGCTATTTTAATACTTTCCATACAGCTGTTGCATTGAATTCTATACCAAAAATTACAGCCCTTTGCTGTGTCAAATAGAGGTTCTTTATTATTGATTAGACTAGCTATACTATACTGCAGATGTAGTGCTTTGCTGCGGTCCCACTGTCTGAATCGGAATGCGTAATCAGACAGATGCGGATTCTACCGAATGTGTAAATGTGTGGACTACTCTTTTTACTTTAGAAACAATCTGACGAAAGCGTAATCTGGCGGATTTGTACCGAATCCCGTATGGGATGCGGTGACTGCAAAAAAGTTACGTCATTGGCCTCAGACCACAGGATCCACAGATTTAGAGCTCAGACCTGCCACAGATTTTACTACATAGACACAGCCTACTGCCTGTGTAGCATGACGGGGTTTGTCGGTTGAGATAACTATGTCTCGCTTAGTTAATCTAAAGAATGTCAGACAATTTCAAATCCAAATGTTAAAACGATGAATCTCGATTGGAACAGATCTTGTTATAATTTACGCTGTTGTGCGCAAATAGCGATCTGTTTTGACGGACAAAAACTGTACACGAGGACTGCTTCATGCCTATAATACCCAATTAGGCGTGAAACAGTCCTATTTACCTCGACTCGATGCATTGTTTCTGAAAACTTGTGTTTTTAACTGTAGGCATGTATTTTAATGACCTGCAGAAGCAAGTTATGTACCTGTTCTGGACGACAATAACAATATTTCCATCGGGCTTGAGTACGGCGACATTTTCAACTGTGACCAAACTCCTGCGAGCCATCCGTATTCTCCTAGAACCTCGTGGGATGAACTTGGAGAAGTGACCCATGGCGTAGTACATGGGTTGTTTAATGAATGTGTTGGTTTCTTCGAAAACCAGGATGGGGGCGTCGACGAAGTTATCAGCCCAGTTCGGACCACCAGTTGGGCTAAGGCAGAGATTCCAGTCAATCCACCCGGTGACGAAGTTGTTCAGATCCTGTAAGTTAGATAGATAGATAAAGACGTTGTTGCTCATAAAATATTACAATTTGAATCACTTACAACAACAAGGAACACTTGAGCAAAGACGGTCTTATCCTATCTCCGATATCTACCGATCCATCTATCTATCTATCGGCTATAACCGATCTCTTCCAGGCAACTTTTACAGAGGATCCAAGAGAATGCGTTGTGCATTTATTTAAACACTAACAAACAGCCAGAAACATGACATAATCGTTCTAATCGTAAGTTGATAGTTTTTTATTCCAGTTTATTTTTATATTGCAGGCTTTTACGACAGACAACATTGGTGCCCATTTTGTGGCCGTATGGAAGTAATTTGTGTCTTACCTGTAGAATACTGGTTATATACCGCCGCGCGCGCCGCCACGATCCAATCTCCACTTGCAGCAAGTCCCAGGGCATTGGTCCTGAAGTTATAATATTTGATGTTACCATTTTTCGCACGTACCTTGCAAACAAAGTATTAGGTACTGTACTACTGTGTAATTAAATTATGTAAGTATGAGATTATTTTTAAGAAGCGCGAACATAAGTGTGCTCTCGCGCGCGACAAGCAAGAAAAGTCGCGACATAGATACTGCATCTCTTTCATCTTAGTATTGAGAGAAGAAAACTAAGGCACTCTCGTGGCGCGAGCTATATCGCGGCCACGCTTGTGCTAGCCGTGATCTACAACTACAAGGCGGTAAATGCCTACATCGGTTTGTTTCGAACACATATTTACTTAGACTCGTGCGACAGTAACGATGTTCTACGAAGCCGAACCAGCTGATGCGCATTATTTACCTAGACTATAGATCTTATGCCCAGACTAAACAAATACCCACCTTCACACGCCTCTGTAGAGAGTAGCTGTTTGGTCGGATAACGGCGCTGTATGTCGCTGAGTATCGCGGCCGGGAAGAAGTTCCCGTAGTAATGGATCGCTACGCCGTCCATGTACTCGATGGATTTGGGATCCTCTCTTTCCATCTAGAATAATTATTCATAATCATCATCATCTTCTTATACTATTTCTGCTGGAGGCCTCCCCCAATGTCGCTTGTGAACCCCGTCCTCTGTTTGCCGCATCCAGCATTCATCACCCATCAGCAGCCTTTCGCAAATCGTCGTGTAGAATAATAATTAGGCACCCTTTTCTTACTATTGTCACAAATAGTGTCGGTTTTCTACGAGTAAAGTCTTCTTTGGGGAACCGTGGCTATGGCGATGGAGATTCCTAGCATTTGATTATTAGCTGCCAGAGCATCGTTTCCAGGTATTGGGGCGTCGTCGCCGGTGTCTGAGTGGTTAAGGTATCCGACTCGTAAGCGAGAGGTATCGGGTTCAAATCCTAAAGCGGCCATATACCAATTACTCTTTTCTGAGTAATGTACATTAGTTGAAGCTAACCGATGCTCTTACGGTGAGGGTAAATATCCTGCACCTGCACATTCAGGCAACTGAATGTGTAATCATTATCCAAACTGGTCAGGTTCCCTTGTTAGCAGGGTCACGGAGGTCAGATGGCAGTCGCTCCACTGTATTATCTGATCTGCCAAATTCTGGATCATGGTTAAGGCGGCCCGGGCCTCTGTGATAATTTATTTATGGTTATCATCGCATTGGCGATACCACGGATGTTGCAATATCCATAGACATTACAGCCATGACTAATGGACACCAAAATATTCACTATTATCTAAGGTAAGGTAAGGTTTATAAGGGTCCAGTTAGACTCTAATTGTTCAATGATTGCATTAGGTACTTACACCAGCCAAGTATATATGCAAAAGGTAGCGCTGGTCGTCAACGGCAAATATTAAAGTGTCGTTGTATTTTGAATTCCGCAAAGTCGGCCCCAGGTAACTAGCCAACCATCGTCCCTGTAAATAAATAAATAAATAATTATTTTGTCCATGTTAAAAAAACATCGAGGTGCTTATCACAGTCTTCATTTACGTACAAAATATGTTATCAGCACACATTAACCCCCTCGAAGTGATTCATTAGGTACCGATTAAAAGATAGAATTGTTTATCGATCAAATTTTTAGGTATGTTGGTACCTACCTATACGTCATATTACGTCTAATAGACTAGTATGGGTGACAACAACGTGATGAAACCTGCACATTCAGGCGACTGGATGTGTAACCATGATCCCATGATCCAATCTGGTCAGGTTACCCTGGTAGCAGGGTCATGGAGGTCAGATAGCAGTCGCTCCACTGTAATTACCTGACCTGCCAAATCCTGGATCATGGTCAAGCCGGACCCCGGGCCCTCGTACGCAAGAGCACAACCGGGACATTAACGCCAGTATGATGATAAGACTATGATGGGCTGTTGATGACGTTCGTTATGAACAATGAAACCGGTTTCTATTTACCAATTGGTTCGGCATCCATCCTAGAGAGTTGAAACGTGCAAAGGGGACGATCCCGTTGATGGGTTCGTTCGTGGTGGTGATCGACCAAATTTTTATGTCGGCTTTCTCGTATTCTTCAATGAATCTGAAAGTTACGTTGTCAAACGTAAATTAGTTTTTTAACTACCTTTTTTATGTAGTACGGCAAACAAGCAAGCGGGCCACCTGATGGAAAATGGTCACCGCTGCCTATGTTCATCAGCAACACCAGGGGCGCTACCAAGGCGTTGCCTCTAATAAAACTTTATACTATTCCATGTTATAATCCAAAGGCAACGCTGCGGCTGGGACCTCATTTCACATCCCAATTCATTCTACCACAGTAGACCTAGGTAACATCTATGACACAAGGTTCTACCTACATCCGAAACTAAATTTTACTAATTAAGTAAACAAAGTAACTCTATCTATTGGAATGCACACAGCCGTATTATGTTCGACAGACTTTTAAAACTACATGGGTATTTACTACTCAGTGACAAACAAGCAGACAGACCACCTGATGGTAAGTGGTAAATATCGCCCATAACATCTACGATTCATGCACTTAGGTTTTAAGTACATACCTATACAAATGTGGACCCGGTGTTGTCATTGTGAGGACTAAGATGAAATATCTCATGCCTGTAATTGTGCTGGCTACCGTATCCTTCAAACCGGTACATGACATTGGAAACACTGTTGCTTGGCGGTAGAAATAGCTACAACCTCTTCCATTGATGGACGAAACAGAATAGTTAGGTCCCTAAAAAATGGGCAGTAGCGTTTTATGTTGATTAATTTTCAAAGTCTCCAATTTGAGATCTCCTATCCTCTGCCAAGCGTGGATACTGGAGGTTATGATATGACAGTCCCACTAATGTGGAGGCCAAGTGTAACAGAGGACTGTTATGATATTAAAGTAACGTACCTCATGTGGTAATCCGCATATGCTTGATAATACTGCGGCCTCAGCTGCCCGAAACCAGTGATAGCTTCATTAGTCTTCATCCAGATCGGCGGAGACCAGGTGCTGGCCATTACTTTGATCTCGTCGGTTGCTACTTGGAACGCTCGCTTGATCATTGGCAACTGGAAATTATTTCTTTTATAGAGACCATAGTGATCTTGCGTTGGTGGCCTAGTGGTTAAGGAGTCCGACTCGTGCCCCGACGTCCCGGGTCGAAACCGAGTGCCGCCATGTAGGTACCAATGGTACTAATGACTCTTTTCTGACTTATGTACTAAGCGATGCTCTTACGATGAAGGAAAACATCGTGATGGAACTTGCACATTCAGGCTACTGAATGTGTAACCATGACCCAATCCGGTCAGGTTGCCCTGTTAACAGGGTGATGGAGGTCAGATGGCAGCAGTTGCTCCTCTGTAATGATCTGATCTGCCGCCCCCTCGCGTGAGTGCACAACCAGGACATTAACGGCTAGATGACCATACTGATATTACAGGTCTTCGGTTCATACTTCGTTGAATCCATACAGCCCATACGACATAGAATTCTCACAGTTCTGTTTCGTAGCTAATCGACGTTTTATTATCACCAGGTTTATCGTACCTTGAAGAACAGATCCTCATGTGTGAGCGAGTAGTTGCTGAGAGCCGCATCGTGCCAAGGGTACTCATTGTAGGTGTACGGGTGCTCGGAGAAGTCGCAGCCGGCTATCGGAACCCGAATCAGGTTATACTCCAGCCCAAGAGGACCGAAGTAAGAGCTGGAAAAGATTAGATGTGAGTTGATGAGAGATAAACGTGCCTACTATCGTTAGCCACAGAGTCCGGCATAGAATGTGTAGCACACTATTCATTGATAGGCGTAGACCTTTTTCTACAGGCGTAGACTGTCATACATGCATAAATGAGTAGGCTAATTACGTAACTCTGTTGCCAACAATTCTCTGATTTCAATGATTGAAATTCTTACTTTCGATTTCATAGTTTCAGTTTATTACAATGTAACTTTGTTCGCAATTGAACCCATGAATACCATGATACGGAATAGCAAAAGAAACAATTTCATTCATTGAAACCAGAGAATTGTTGGCAACAGAGTAACGTAATTACTGATCATCTATTAAGTTTACGAAATTTTTATAAAATGAACAGCAGTATTTTCTGTTCAGTTCTTTCATCACTGCGATCTCCAACTCGCCTGCTATGCGTTAATATTATGGCAATGCTCTCCTCTAATGTGGAGGAGGTTCAAGTCGATGTGTGATGTGTATGTACACTTGCATGTCACTTAAGTAGTTTTCTAAAATGTATTATATATACCTTTTTATAGTTATTTTGCTTCGGCCAATACGGCCAATATTATGATCATCATTATCTTGGCGTTAATGCCCGGTTGTGCTCTTGCGCATGGTGCTCTTTGACCATGATCCAGGATTTGGCAGGTCAGGTAATTACAGTGGAGCGACTGCCATCCAACCTCCATGACCCTGTTAACAGGGGAACCTGACCAGATTGGATCATGGTTACACACGGCCAATATTATGATATTTAGCTACAACCCGGGGGAGAGGAGGGTCCTTTTTATTTTGTGCTATGACTTACTCGATCATCTTCTGTTGAACACCGTCGGACAGTTTCCGCCAGTTTATGGACGCGGCGTCCGTCACCGACCCGCCGAAGCCTTCTATCCACTGATGGCGAGTGTTCTGGTACATTCTGTACACGACCCGGTTCCAAATGGTCTCTGGAATAATATGTTACTGTTAAAAATGGCGGAATACAGCGTGGTCATTCAGCCGTAGCATGTCTACGTATTCTACGTAGGCCGCTAAGCGCTATATACCAAAAGAATAAAAATATCATTCTCATAATAATGAACTTTAGCATTTTTACTAGTTTCACGAAACGTAATCCAATGTATAGTAGGTATATTGCTTAAACTTACGTAAAGTCAAATAGTAGGTATATTGTAGGTATAACTGTGTCTATAATTATCTACTGTCCTAAGTTTAAGTGTACACTTTTAGTACCTGCATTTAAGTTGAACCTGTTCCTATGACTGCAAGGTTTGCTGGTAGAAAACTCAATTAATGAGTTAAGCTCGCCTTTGTACATCTCTGTTACTGTACCTACTGTATCATTATGTCATGTTTGTGTACAATAAAGAGATAAAGAGATACTAATAATATGACGAACGTACCCTCAAACTCATCATCGCTAGAGTCTTCCACACTCTCTTCTTCGCTGACCGTGGGAGCGTCATCCACCATGACTGTGCCGTTGGTCTTCACGAATCGCTGCCCGGCCTGCGATCACAGAAGGCAGTGTTTTAGGGACCACTATCATCATCTTGGCATCAGTACCTAGTAGGTTGTGATCCCGCGCGTGAGGGCCCGCACCGCCTGGGATAGCGACCAATAATTGAATCATCATTACCATATCACCCGAAAGCCACAGGCATAGGCAGTGGCTGATCCAGAATTCTGGTTTGGGGGGAGCTTAACCGTGACCGTCTCGGGCGAGTTATGAATAACCAAGGGGCGGATTAAATGTATAAGCACAGGGTTAGGTTAGCCTTTAACGTTTAATTTTAGTATTTACCTTTGACTTAAAAAAAAAAACATAATCGTATTGAAGTTAATGAGCCAGAGCAGCGAGTTTGAAAATTTCTGTATTTAGACTACCTATTTTTGTCATTTTAACTATTTAAACTGCTTGCGTGATAGTAATGAAAGTTGTTGTTTTAATTAATATCTAAGCGTAGCGAGCTTTTCTACGTGATTGTAACAATCAAGTTAAAACAACTAATAAATGAGCGAGCGTAAAGAGCTCGACATTTTTAGCATTTTGGCTAAAAGCTCGCATGTTGGTAATAATAAAAATCGCTTCGCTACACGCACTTCACCTACAAATCAAATAATGCTAAATCTAAACTGTTTGCCTGATGGTACCTAATAATATATTATTATTTTGAGCGACGGTAGCATATTCAAAAATTGTTTTTGGACATCTAAACCACTTGCCATTTTTGAGATCCCCCTGGATCCGCTACTGGGCATAGGCCTGGGCAGTTAGAACCTGCGACTTTTACCAGACCGTCGGTCCACCTTGCCATAGGCACCACGCTGCGTCTTCCGGTACTTGGGCGAATCAGTAAAACTCGATAAAAAGCAGAAATATGTTAAACTTATTGAAGTTCAACCAGCGATCCCCTGCGGTTTTCACATTTGGACTTTGAACTAATAATAATAATCTAGGTAGTCGAATCAGACTCTACCACTAGTAAAAGAGGGTAAACTTACGTTGGTTGAGGTGTACATAAAATATGTGCCCGGCGCAGGATTCTCGCGTGTGATAGTGTCGCAGTGGTTATCATTGCATTCGCAGACTATTGACCTCCCTTCGATGCCGACATCGCGCTCCAGACAGGGTATGTCTTCTACAATAGCATATAAACATATTAAATAGTATCCTCATTTATGAGAGAAAGAGGGTGTGCATTATCCATTTCGTCTCTAGAGTTCGTAGATAGAGACGTAATGGGAAAGACAATTTCCCTCTCGTAGCCGGCTACCAAATGTGAATATCGCACGTAACGGGCCTAATCGTTGCCGACTACTAAGAAGAAATGAGTAGTCGTTGTTCGTCGCTGGCTACGAATTCTGGCTAAACCACTAGGTAAGGCTAAGGTACTAAATTTTCTTTAGTACCTTTAGTAGCCAAGAAAACCTGTTCTCACTAAAAACCGGCCAAGACGTGTCGTGCCATGTTTAGGGTTTCGTAGTTGCCTGTAATAATATGGGTGCAAAAGGGCTTGCTGATAGATACTATAAACACATTACAAAGTTACAAATGCAGCAAAGCCCCATTTTTTTTTCTATACAATTTGTATGAAATGTTTGCCAATCCAACTACATTTCACAAGTTTGGACACGAATTTCATACAAAATATTCCACTTTGAAGTTAAATATAGCGGAAATGGAATACTTTATCCAAAAGCGTTATTTGGTTACTGTAAATGATTTCAAAAGACCTATCGAACGACACCCCACACATTGGACTATACGCGGAAAAATATTCATCCCCTGCTTTACGTGTAGGGGAGGTACCTAAATACGAATATTTTAAAAATATTTTATTTTACAGCTTTGTCGACGTGAATAATATGTATAACCTTACTAAACATCAGCTCTCTAGTACCAATAGTTTTTGAGATAAACGGGTGGGCGGACGGACATGGCGAAACTATAAAAGTTCCTTGGTTTACTACGGAACCCTAAAGGCTTTCTTAGTTAATTACGGAACCCTAAAAAAAGACATGGCAATAAACGTAAAACGAAAAGTACTTACGACTTCTTCCAATAGAAATTGATGACAATATTATTACCAAAAGTGTGAGACACCCCATTCTGGCTACGGCGGCCATCTGAAAACGCCACAGTTATCAATTTTTTATAAAAGAAAATAAAATATTATGTCTTTAAATTACAAAGAATTGGTTTACTAACCTCAACAGAAGTGTGTCGAGAAGTGATAATTTCACATGTACCTACCTATGGAATGTCTTATCATTAATTAATTAATTATCTAGGATTATCAGGGCCAAGCATTTAATTTCATATCCATTTGCTGAATGATACAAAAATGCATTGCGTCAACATAATCTAGTTGCCTGTCATGTAATTTAAACTCCATGATGTCCTTAGGCGGCGGTGACCACTTTCCATTAGGTGTCCCGCTTGCCTGTTTGTCTGCCGTATAACATGAAAAAATTATACTTTTATTTGGCGATCTGTGCTACAGGTTTGATTGTCAAATCTACTACAGACGTCAGTTCTCTCACATGTTTTGTATATTTTTAAAGTTGGTTGTGTGTTAATAATATTTGGCAGTTGTGAAGAGAAAATAAAGAATATTTCTATTTATTTATTTCTTTAATTAATAAGCAGATAAATTCGTTTAAATGTTCTTTTTAGGAATGTCATGAAAGATTTTTGCGTAAGTTACTTACCTATTTGGTAAGTAAATAAATATAGAAACATATATAAATCAAGCAATGTAGGGTCGATGACCACGCAATGATGATGCGCAAAAGCTTTACTTAAAATTCGAGATATATCAAATGGCCAATTATAACTAGATTGTTCTTTCTTTTAATTTAGTTTGTGTGGATTAGGGGGGTCATAAGAAGACACAGGCAGCAGTTAAGTAACGGTCCATAATTCGGCAACAAAAGCCAGAATATAATGTTATGAAACATTTACTCAGGACTTGCTTGTATTTATACCTGCAGAGAAAAACAATTTTCTTATTATCGGAATAGTACTCCAAGATTGCAAAATTTGTTTATCTCCTAAATGACGGAGGATTAAAATGTTTTAATCCGATTTAGGTACACGGTAAAACGCACGAGCTCCCTTATCGATTTTGATAACTGGTGTGTCAATTATTTACCACAAACTTAACTGACTCGGTGTCCAAAACTGGAACTAAGTGTCGGCAATTCAGTTTATAAGGTCGATTCGTTAACAGCGACGCCTTCACGGGGTCAGATAAATTTGTGGCATTTTAGGGTGACCGAAAATAATACAAAAGGTTTTTAAGAAGACAATATAATTAAATTTTCATACAAATCTTTAACGTAATATTATCTTTAAAATACTGTACAGTGTCGGCTAGTTTTGCAGGAAATCATTTGCAGGTCTTTAACCATTTTTATGGTTGTTTGGATGGAAAGTATTTATTGGTAAAAGTGTGTTAGGAAATAAATACCTACACAGGTGGCAATATTATTATCGTTGTCTAATCTTGCACATGCAAGAAAGATAACGTAAATTGTTACTTAATTAAAAATGGGTAAGATACTTATTTCCAATTTTAGAACAGACAGAATATCATTGCATTCTATTGTGCCTACGGTTTTAATAATCCAGTGTGAAGCAAATGATTATCTCCAACTCTGCCGACTATATCTTTAATATTCTCATCTTGATATGGCAGATTGTCGATATGAATGACTTACAAAGAAATCAAAAGAACACTACAACTGAAGAAAATGCACTAATAGTACTTCTTTATATATTTACATTACACTCCTTGATTCTATAAAACATTACTGAAATGTTGTATGTTTAAAATGATCCACACAATCAATTAGCAAAAGAGTCAATTAAAATTGAGTAATCTCATCTGAGTACATAAATTATCATTTAAAATTATAATAATCACAACAAAGCAGATCTCTATTGCTTATTCTTTACAAACTTTGAACACCAAATTATATATTGCGATCGTTATTTGGTCCGACTCCAGGAGAAACGTAACTGGATGGACACGTTCAATTTCACAAATTGCTTGTTATAGAACTATAAAAAATTAAGTCCGAATGCTTAAGTACTACCATCTGAGAACTCACCAGTGTTCTGAACGACTATCGCCATATTTTATAAAAAAAAATCTTATATCTATTCACTTTACAATTTACCTAATATATAACTCTATTTAATAAATACAAAAATCTCTTATTTATTATCTAAGATAATATTTGCCTACCTCATGTCTTGGAACTAAAACTAATTAATGCACATAACACTGTAAAGTATAACTGCGAGCCCGAGGGCGCACTGTACGGGGACCCTAAAAATATTTGACTAAAAGAGAGATCAAATCATTGCCACGTAGACACTTATTGTAAAACAAATGGGCCGGCCGTTTAGTGGATTGCCGCGAGACGCATTTTGTACTTTGAAAATTGAAGGACAGAGCGGCCTTTGCGAACGGAATCGTACAAGACTTCAAGGGAACGAGAGTCACGAGACAAGTAAATGTTGACAAAGAGACGAAGCTGCCGTAAAAGAGATGATACAGTTCGGTAAAAACAGTACAGTACTTTGTAATGAATGATCACAAAACCTTGATCCTACATCTCACCCAGTAGGCCGTCAACGACGCGAACACATGACACTACGCGTGTAGGTTACATTATTATTTTAGAATTATCTACAATACTTTCACGTATGTGGCAAAGACTTTAGCAAAATATGTGGGTATACGACAAAACGTAAACTATATACAAATCAAATGCTACGTCTGAAAGAACCTAAGGAATTAAAAGAGTAAAAAGGGAAATGTAAAGTAAAGAAGCCGGGCTAGTGGGCCTAGGAAGATAGTTGCCACGACAGACCAGTTGTTAGTAGGGGTGAGCAAAGAAACCAAAGCAAATGATTCTGTATCACGAGCACTTAACGAAATACTAACCGATAGAGTCGAAAGTCTTAACAATTCTATGCTTAACACCTATTTATGATTCACAGTATCCTAAACTTAGTTTCAATCTTTTCACTACTAGACATCCATTCCCACTTTACATCTCCCCTGAATGCAGTGAAAAGACTAAACACGCTCAAGTAATTTATGTTAATGTAACATAATTTATTAGAGGCACTGTGTGTATTCAAATCTATACTTTATTATTTGACAATATTTTACACTCGACTATTCTGAACAATACGTCTTAAGAGTAATGTAAATTGATACTTTTAGTTTGGCGTCGGGCGTCGGCCCGCGCTGAGTATGTACGGGTGTCGAGAAGCGCCGGCGCCGGCGAACAACAAACTCTCAGAACATTAATAGATATTCAAAATTGAGCTATACAATAAACATTCAGTTACAAAAATACTTGTAGCATAATTTTCAGATCACATTTCTTTTCTCTACGTCGAATCTGCATCTGATTTGGTGTGCTGTCGGTTGTTGGGCGGGCGCTGCTGCGGCGCGCTTCGGAAGACCTACTTACAGGTACATTAGCAGTAGTTAAAGCAAGTCAAGTCCTAGGGCTCTGGCGGGCCGCGGGCCGCGCGTTCAGTCTTTCACGAGCCTATAAATATGGTGCTGAGCCCCGTGCTCACTGTTCGACACTTCAAACACAAACGCGGCACATAACAACGTCTCTTGAGTATCCCTATTTGACACCACCTGCAAAGAAAGAAGGGCGAATGTTAAAAGTTTGAAAGCGATTAAGAGATACCTAAAAATAACAGAAAACGGTAAGGTCTACTTTTCCTAAGAAGAATTTATTGGTTTATTTAGCTGGCTCTTTCGATTTGCCTTGAAGTATGCGTTACAGTTAAATCTGTATGAAGCACCTAAGACAAAGCACGTTAAGCTACGCAATCAGGAGGGGAAGATGTTGACGACACAGATACACCAGGTGCTTGCTCCCGAACGGATTTCATTATTGGACTTTCTCCTTTCTCCTTGCTGGAGGAATTTGCCAACTACTACATTTGAGAGGAGCTGGGATGGAGACCGAAGTGTTACAAATCTAACAGAAACGCTGTGTCCATTTTCTGGTCTATGGGGGTAGTTGGTAGTGGGTATTAAATCAATAGTCGCCTTGTAAGACCCCTAATGGAACGGGTTGGTGCTATATTTTCCTTTTGTTGCCGGTGGTAGTGGTAGTAGTAGTGGTGGTAGTCGTAGCCCTACTGGTAGAACCAAGAGCAATGTCTACCCTGCCGGACACCTCATGGCCTTGATATCCGTGTATAAATCGAACAAATTTCCTCTCTTTCGAAACCTCTGCACGAACCATTTCAGCTCAAAGGCAACATAATATAGATACAAGGTACGGCTAAATAATGGAACGGTTTACGTGCCAATATGAACCCTGAACAGGCTCCTGAAGGGCCTGAGTGAATAGGCTGATTCTAATCAGGCACGCTCCATCTTCGGCCAAATCCCCGCTTCCCGGCAGGAAATGGCATGCCTAGTAAATTCAAAAAAAGAGGTAACGCCGCCAACATTCTGGGAAAGCTTCCGCTTGTCAGCGATTTAGTCTGTTTTTATAAGTAAATAATGTTTTTTAATAAATATCTCCGTAGCTTTAAATTAGTATATTCTGTATATAATAATGTATTATCCTATTTCAAATAAAATAAAATAATTTACAAAACAACCCACCTGAAGTATAGTGAAGTTCTCGAGCACGCTGTTCATCATGTACTTCTCTGGCAGGTGTTTCAGCTTGTGTATGAAGTTGACCATGTACTCGCACATCGGCGAGCGGTGTATGCGGTACACGAACCGGCCGCCTTCGAACCGCGCGTACTCCGTCTCAACCTTCTCTACCACCTGCTTGCCGAACGAACATACCTTCGTGCTGCATGTTATCGTCATGTTCTCGTTGCTTTCGTACCTGGAATGGGGGGGGAGGGGTCAGATTTTTGGTGGGTGGTAGGGTTGGTCGGTTTCGAACCTTAGAGATCAGGTGATTAGGTAACCGACAGAAAAAATAGGATAATCCCCGACAACGTTTATAAAATAGGAACTTAAATATTTTCTAAACCACTGAACCGATTTCAATGAAAACCGGATCCAAATGGGTCGATACGTTCGGGAGCTACGATGACACAGACAGACACAGATCGACAGATACACACGTCTAAGTAAAACTCCGTTTGTTTTCGTCAGTGGTTAAAAACGGAACCCTCAAATGACCTTAGGCTAAGGTATAGTTCTCGTAGCCATGCCGTCGGCGGATCTTAAGCTAGATTGCTGTTTTTGGTGTACAAAAATTGGTTTGAAAATATTTGTTCAGTCGGATTCAGCAGCTTGGAAGAAGCCACATAAATAAAATTCATCCTCAGACGGCAGTATGTAGTAACTGGGCCGGAGGTTCTCGCTGGGATAAAAGATTTCTAAGGCTGAATATACGCTTTCCATTCACCACTACCCGAACCTCAATCGAAGATCACACAGTCTTCTTAACATTCCACCACATGGATAAACTGCAAGACGTTAGCTTTGATGAGATCAAGTTGACTCTGCAGCAGTTTAAGAATGGAACGACCCCGGGAAAAACGGAGTTACTTCAGAATTGCTAAAAGCTGGAGGCACTCCTATACTGAAGGAGCTACATAAACTTTTTGGATCGGCGTTGATCATCTTGGCAGGACTTCAGGAGCGTGGAACAGGAGTATTACGGGCTTTGCTCCACCACTCATTCCCACCGCTGCAACTACTGTGTAGCCAGGATCTACAGCGGCACCACACACAGGTCCTGAGTTTTTAACACTCAGGGGTCTCCTGAGGACAAGCTGATATTGTCTTGGAACCCGCAACAAATTTAATAAAGAAGTAACAGGCAGTTGTAGGAAAGATAGTTATTCCGACTTATCCCCTCAAAAAGCGGAGACAGCGTAAAACAAAATAGGCGTAGGTCAATGCCAGAAATCAGGGGAAACGCGCCACCGACATACACTAGGTAATTAAGTTATGTCTAGCATTATGGGCCAAATCGATTAATGTCCAAATATAGCACAAATGCATTTGGCCAACGAATTGCGCCGAGGAGTGAGACAGGGGGTTTTTTCACAGCCAACTAGCATTGGAGGATATCTTTAAGAGGCTCCTACTGAAAGTACTTAACTTGAAAACTACTTAACTTGAAAGAAACAGGCCACACGGACATAACGGATTCAGCTGGCCTGGCCAGCATTTGAAAAGTTAAGGTTGAGTGTCGAGATGACGAGTGATCGGGTAAATGGAAAACGAAAGCAAAGGACACTATTGTGCCGACCCAACCTATTATAGGGAGATATTGATAATAATAATAATAAATGTTTATTTCAGGCAAAGTAACGAGTTACACCCATATCACAATATGAATTAATATAAAAAAATGATATTAATATAATATTAAAATGATATAATGATACTCACACACTGGTGACTCCGTAGAAGGCGCTCGGGTCGTCCAGATTACTGGAGTTGAGATCCGCCCAGAACTTGACGAGGAAGAACGCGTTCCTCGGGCCCTTCTCGTACAACTCCTTCAGGCCGCCCTTCTTCTCTGGGAACTTGTCGTTTATTTGTTGCACGTCTACTGACTGTGGACAAAGTTTTCGTTTTGTTAGAATGTGTCCGGAAGTAAAAAGTAACTAAAACCAGTTATGTGATATTTTCTATTTATCCTCCTCCATTTTGTGCGCAGGAAAGAGATCCTGGGAGGTCCAAGAAGCACTGAGTGGGATGTGAAGATTGAACAAAATGGAGGAGAAAGAGCGGAAATCGGACCCTGGTAGATTCCCGGGGAAGATACCTACTGTGCGCGCGCGAGTTCCTGTCCATCGGGCACGATGCTTAAATAATTCGAGTAGCAATTATTGAAGGCTCGATACGTCGCCATCTCACTCGGTTACGGTTAGAGCGAGTGAGTTGGCGATGTATAATCAGTTAGAGTTAGACGGTCCGACCCGATGGATATGAACTCGCGCGCGCTCAGTAGCTCGGATGATGATGATAATTTTTTTTATTCAGCTTATGACCACTTTACTAATAATTATAAAACTTGTGTAATATATTCTTACCTCTAATAAGGGATCAGCGTATGTGACCGTGCCTCCTATATGGACGAAGAGGTGCTGCGCCGGCGCCGTGCCGGGCGGGTACTGTAAAGCAATCGAAATCAGGATTTAATTATGATAAATCAAATAATTCAAGTTAGTAAAAACACTTCTGAAATTACTAGGCATTCGTGATTTGAACCCATTCAATATTATAATGATTAAATTTGCAATGCAATGCAATACGCCACGCAACTACGTAACTAAGTCATCATTTTTTATTTGTGGCCTTGAATAGTTTACGAACTCAAGGTCAATATAATATATTAGATCAGATTTTTTACCATATCGGCAGTTATTTTTATAATTAGACCATAGGCATCACAGCCTACTGACAAAATGAAAATTCATCCAAAGACATCCTAAGCCAACTGCTACAGTCAGTCACAACTAGTTCTTCGAGTGAGAATCTGTAATGCAAGAATCCGCCTCAAAATACGAGCATTGCTCGTTAAAGTTCAAGGCTGCCATGCACTTTCGTGCTCAACAATAGCAGGTGATGAAACCGCTACAAAAGCAATAGCAACTCACGGTGTCAGGGTCACGAGAGTGTTCCAAGAAAGCGGAGAACTCAGAACGCGAACTTATTACTATGGTACCAGGACTCTATGAGGAGTCCGCCTGGATAGGTATTGTCGAACAAATAGAAGGTTACACCGAACCCGTAAATTTTCTTTGGTTCTCTGAGTAGTGAGTAGACTTCCGTTTAACTGCAACATTGCTTGCATTGTTGAGTTCTGGTTCGAAGGATAAGATAACCAAGGACACAATATGGACAACGCATATACGGGTCTGCATTTTGTACCAATTTCGTTACATTAAATCTAATTGTGAATCGTAGATTTTACAAGGGTCTATCCTTTTGTGGTAGAGCAGCGGAGCACCAGATAAGTGATCACCGCCGCAGATGGACTCCCTGCACTTCTTCCCTATACAGCTTCTAATCCAGTGCCCATTTTTAGGCATATGTTTGAACCACTCTATTCCAATTCCCGTTTTCCCCCATTTCAGGATTTAGATGCAAACTTAACTTAAATTCCCGTTGTCCCCCATTCGGGCGATAACGTTTGGGAGCCAACGAGAATGAACCCTCGCATCCACGCCAGCGCTCGCTTTCGCTACCTATCACTTTCACACTCACCGTAAGTTACTAGAGAAAGAAGAGACAGGTATCAGAAGGCCAGTGCTCGCATGGAGGCGAGCTGTTCATAAATTGAGCTCCAACCTGTGTAGCATAACGAGCTTTGTCGAGCGACATATAACTTTTTATCTCGTTTGCTTTAACGCAATTCTTCAGAGACAGCTAGAGTTGTCTCGCTCTCGCGCGCGTGTCAAAGACCTTCATGCTTCGGGTGCAGGTGCGTTGTCTACGCTTTTGTCTTTACACCAAAGTCCGCCTGATGATAAGCAACCAAGCCTTTATAGTACAAGTATAGTAGTTACAAGAATCAAGTGCATCTCACCGTATCAGGGTCCCGCGGGTGTTCGACGAACGCGGAGAATTCCACCAGACGAAGCTTATGCGTGGCGATGGCGCGGCCCTCCCACGGCGGCGGGGGCGCCACGTCCCCCCCCACGCCCGGCACCCCCACCGCGCCCACCCCGGGGACGCCTTTGTACCCGGCACCGGGAAACGGCTTCACACTGTAAGGTGGTGGAGTTGGTTAGTATGGTGTCCGGCAGAATAGAATAGCACCAACCCCTTACACTAGTGGGTGTCGTACAAGGCGACTAATGTTTTCGATTTATAAGATCTAGAGTCTTCGTAAGCTGGAACATGGGCAGCAGCGTTTTCCATTGTTATATTATTATCACTGCGACCTCCAACCCGCCTGCCAAGCGTGGGGATTATGGCACTAACCTCCCCTTGCGTGGGAGAGGCCCTTATTCCTGCAGTAGACTGTTATGGGCTGTGATGATGATGATTTCATTAACAAAAAGTACCTTAAATCTATGGGTGCTGGAGACTCCTTTTAAGCTTAGCCTGTGTCAGGAGACACTGTGAGGACACTGTGAGGTGGTGGGGTTGGTGAGTTATTTTTTGGAATTTGGGTTGGAGCTTGGGCGCGCTTGTAGCCGGCACCGGGAAACGGCTTCACACTGTGAGGTGGTGGGGTTGGTCAGTATTTTTTTGTAGTTTGGGTAAGAGGTTGGACCGTGGCTGAATGTTAGGTCTCGTAGCGTGAAGAGATAGCTGGCTGGTTTTAAAAATATGAGATAAAAAAGTAACAAATTGGTTGTATGAAGGATGTATAGTCGATATAAGTATGAAGGGGACAGATATATCCCCCGCTACTGTCGTTTAACATTATTTTTACGTAAAAATATATATCATATTATGAACGCAACAAGATAACGACATCGTGTTTAGGGTCTTTGGAATGATCTTGATGTACTTATACCTCTGGATGATATTTAAGGCCTGATGATATGATGGAAGGTGGTCATAGACACTTCTAAACTATCCATGATAGACCTATCAGGTTTGGGCTTGTTTGGGGTTATTTTTTTCATTTGACATTTTATTTTGGTTAGTAATGATGGAAGTTTTATATGGTCAATGATAAAGGTAGCTTGATAAGAAGTCGTTTTAATAATATATAGATGTTATATATTTATCAAAACAGAACGAAAGATAGATGGCTGGTTAGATATAAGTATAATTATATAATGAAAGAAAATTCAGATCAAAGATACTCACTCTTGCGAAGTCCCAGGTTGTAGACCCGGCTGCCAAAATTGCTGAAATTTAAATAATTTTCAAATTAGTTCACTGTTTCAAACATATTAATTACAGTATTGGTTGTTAAGCCTGGTCTATTAAAAACATTGTTTAATTTGTTAAAATCAGCGTCTAACACACTTATATACATACACTTTAAGCGTAAAAGATTTAAACTAGTAACAGACGCTTCGATTTGGCTGGACCCGACCAACCGTCAGTTGCAGTCGATACTAATCCTTACAGTGTTCAAAATATAGTCGCTTTTGGATTAATTCGGATGTACGGGCGAGCAGAACTTGGTCGCACGTCCGACCACGGCACTCGCACCCAAACGCGACTTTATTTTATACTGCGTAAGGATTAGTATCAACTGCAACTTCCGGTTTATCGACTTCAGCCAAAACGGAACGTCTGTTACTAGTTTTAGTGTGGCAAAAAATATTTGGCCTCTACAAAAGCTCATTGTAGAGCGGCTAAAACGTGATGATTGCTATGAATGAATAGCGTGGATTTTTTATTTAAATTTTTCTGATATATGAAGTAGTAGTAGCATATGGTTCACTCCTATTACAGTTAGCTCACTAACAAAACACGTAATTAAAGTTGTGAGTAAGCGTAAATCATTTGAGTTATTGTGTACTTGTATAACACTTTTTCTACTTATTAAATAACGCTTGTGCTACTTCCAAAACATGTGGCACTGATTGAAGGCGGTGGTGCTGTATAAACATTCTGTAAGTAACTGAGTTACCAACTGCCGTTGCAAAGGCTCTAGAAAATAGCACACCATTCTATAACAAACCTTTCGATTTTAACCCTAAATCTCCGGGTCTCGATATGCGCTTATTACATTTGGCTAAATTCAGTCGCCTAAATTCAGAAGGTAAAAGCGCGAGAGCAGATCAGAGTTGAATGTGTTCATTAAATAAGGTCAATTTTTCTATCACGCCTTTTAATAGGCGGAGCGACGCGTAACATAATATAAGTGATACCAAATATAGATTTAATTCTTTGAGTAATACATTCCACTATTTGATTTGCTCTCACTCTTTGCTTCAGAATTTAGACGACTGAATCTAGCCAAATGTAATAAGCTCAAAGCCTGATCTTCAACAAGTGCCACGTCTTGTAAACTCCGCGCTCCAACGTCATGCCTTTAGTAGAAGCCACACCAGCGCTAGATCTCTCGGTAGGACACAAAGGCATGCCCTTTACCGTGTGGTGGTACGCCGGGTGGGGCAACCCCGCCACAATCTGAGCACTCGACAGTGCACTCATCGACTGCATCGCCTTCTCTTTCATCATGCCACCGTCCTAGATTTTTCATACGGTGTCAGTATTTTGGGGTTAAGAGGAAGTTACAGGTGCATAGTTTCGGCAGTTACCTTATCTCTATCTCTTATAAGTAGATATGCTTATAAGTACCTAAGTCAATAGTAAATTTGAGTTTAAAAGTAAAATCGGTCTGAATCTTTCATACAATTTATGGTTGACTAGTGGACCCGGCGCGACTTCGTTCGCGTACACCTATTTTACCCCTACCTGCCCTTTTTTTGCTTGTAAAGCTTCCTCTTTAATCACTGTATATATTGTTGAAAACCGTATTAAAATCCGTTGCGTAGTTTAAAAGATCTAAGCGTACATAGATACATACATAGGGGCAGCAGGCTTTGTTTTATACTATGTATAGATTCAGGTGAGGTGGTGGATGGCGAATAAATAGTCATCTATGAAGTAAAAAAATTGTTTATTAGACCTACCACTTTGAGCTTGGCCTGTATCTCCCGCAGTTTCCGCCTCGCCAGCACCTGTATGTGCGAAGAGACTTGCTTTCTTGTCCTTGTTTTCCCTGTCCGCAGCTTTATATACCGCGCTATCAACTCGTTCCTTCCTGGAAAAAAAAACGAAGCATTTCGTCATTTCGACGCCAGAATGTTGGTATGTGGATAAAAAAATGGCACGAACAGACAATACTGCACAAGCCAATTGACATAACCCGCGAAATATCTCGCATAGCTCGAGTACAAACGCCGAGCACAATGCAATGCCGGCTCCATTGCCGATCCCGTTATGAAACAATTTTCAAAATATTTTGAATTGCTATTTTCAATCGTTGAAACTGCAGTCGGTCTGGAATGCAGGGAGGATTGGCTAAAGGCTATGCGGGCCATTTTGAAACAAAATTTTCCGAATAGACAATTTAATTTGAGCGCAGATTTGCAGCGGACGGGTCAAACGATATAAATAGCGATGTTTTAAATTAAAATTCCGTTTCTGTACACCTTTATTAAACAATCAAAACTGCAAATACCTCAGCTGTAGGTGAAATTACTTGAATTTCACATTCGGAAACGTTTCAGTGATTTTTACATATTTAAGGAATTTAGAGTAAGGTGTACATTGGTGGGTAGTTTTTAATATGTAATTTTGTTATTTCTATGCATTGATTTATATAAGTATACACTTGTATATAGAAGTCTTTGTTTGTATGTAATGTTTAAGTTGTAAATAAATGCTGCCTTTCAGTGAGATTATTCCAAAAGTTATTACTATAACGTCTGCCTTAGAAATCGATTACAACTTACCTATCTAAAAGTACCTACCTAGGCTTAATCATAATTACGTCCACACACTACAGGGCTCAACACATGAAAAGGAAACTACCTCCAAGGGAAGTCTTGACCAGACCAAAGTAAATTGAAATCTCATTGAATCCCCGGAATGCGACTGCGACGAGAGACGGGTGGTGCAAATTTAATTAACCCCTTGCTTGCTCGTTGATGTTACTGCCTACGTAGGTGTATGTGGGTCGGGCAACGTGTTGATATCGATATCTATCTACCCACACCATTCGTACTTGTCTACCTGCTAATTAAGTATAATTCAGATAGATTGCATATATCACAGAAGTTCGTAGGAGGAATTGAAATTTATGAGCAGTTTTGTGCTATAGCACCGAAAATTAATTGCGCAACGAAATAGGTAAAAGTAGATATCAGCCCGAAACGAACTCCCGAAAACTGTTAAGTCGGACATTCTTGAGATCGCTCCGAAATTATGGCACCGTAAAGTTTTCACGGCGGGCGTCGGTCGGGCTAAAATTAGTGAGTGAGACCACTCTAACAAATTGCTGTTAACACGAATTAGTGAGAGGATAAACAGGCGGCGTGCGCGCGCGGCGACACCCGCGAATCGGCATTAAGAGTGCTTTCACCCGCGACGCCGGAGTGTGCACTCCACTATTAATAGCGGCTGCACCGAAGGATCGCCCGCTAACGTTTCTATTCCGCACCGAATAGAAAAACAAGAGATCATTATTTATTAGTTCGTTAGTTGGCTAATTTGGTCGATTGCCAGCCGCGCCACGCTCTCGCGACGCCGCCGGATGAAATTGTGCGTGCGCGCCGCTCGCGCATATGAATATTGAGCGGTTTCTAGGAGACCGGCCGCTTGCTGCAGCCGCCGCCCGCCGCCCGCAGCCGCTCCATCAAGACATTAACACCGCGACGATTCGGAACTCATTTGTATATCGTAAAACTTCTATATTCATCTCCGCGTGTAAGACGCTTTCAAAACCCGTAATTTATTCGTCAACAGGGGTGATAGGTATTGAAGATCCATCAGAAACACATTAACGTGGCTCCGTACCAGCCTGAGGCATGACCTCGCGATTGTTTTCGCACAAAGAGCTTTGAGCGTACAAATACGTCTCCATCAATAAGTAATAGCGGTGCAGAGTTCAAGGGCTGCCTGGTTTTACGCGCCTTATCTTTTAAAACGAGGTTTGTAGATCGAAAACTATGTTCCACTTTTTATGTGCAATAAATGCTTAAAAACAAAGTTTTACGACCATTGCTTTAAAAATTTATGAAGCATGTAAAAAGTTGACAGTAGAAAATACCTCTTCTTTTATAGATAAGCATTTATTTGTGACGCTGCAAAATGAAAAATGGTCTATTGAGCCATCCAACACGGTGAGTGTCATTGGTGATGACTACAGGCGATAAAAGAAACATTAAAGTTGTCCCGAAATTATGGGTGTCGTGGCAGAATTTCACGCTGACCCAAACACAAGCTATGCGAGTCAAATCCTCGCGGAAGGGTTGAGTGGCGCCGGGTCTAAGGAGGATTTCTCGGGAGACAATCGGGAGTTATGCCCGAGGCGGGCGGGGCGCTAAACAACGGGCGCGGGCGGCCCGCCCCTTCTTTATATTTTCTTACTGCGTTCGCCGCCTGGCGGCGCGGCCGGGCCCCTTACACGCTCGCTCGCTCACTAATTGCGCATTCTTCGCATAGTTTAGCCCTCCCGGCGAACCCCTCGCCCGCCTCCCCCGGACCACGTGAAGCCGTGCGCCGACGAAACTTTCATACTCCCAGGATATTGAGCGGTTTTGAATGTCTTAACTCACGAACGTGCCGGCACCACCGCCGCAACTGCTGGCTTTATAAGCAAACTGTTGGCAACTACAGACCGCGCGGCGCAGCAACTTGGTCCGCGGCGCGCCGTGATTGGGCTCCACGCGCTGCCTCCGTCGCTTCATTACCGTACAGCCACTACAACATGTGACATGTGACGCTACTAGTTACCCACTTCGACAATAAAATCGAAGTGTGGCTCCTTTTGGCGCAATAACGCTACTAAATAAGTTCCTAACTCCGAACGGATCATTAAGCAGGTACTCTACCTACATCTGCACCGTCACCAACCATAGTTTTTTTTAATAATACCGTTTTCCGTTATGGCGTGTCGGTGGCGAGGGCGAGGGTGCAGATGCGTACGGACCGGACAAGGGCGACGCACTCTTCCAGTGCTAGATTAAGCCCGTCCAACACGTCCACGAGTAATGTGCCCATATATTGCGCGGACGACGCGTGGCCGCAATTATTATACGCCACGCATCCGCATCTCCACTCTATACGACACATGTAATTTCGCCGAAAATCGACTCGCTAATACCACGTGACGAAACGCTTCATTGAGCTATCACGCTGCACGGGCTCCTAACAAATGAGTTGGTTGGGATACATTAATTTCTTGAGCCGAGCGAAGGTCTATTAGCCGGAACAATTTGGGCGCTGCATTTCTTTCCATCTATTAAATCACTTAAGGTGGACACATTGCTTGTGGCGAATTTGTTTAGCAATTCCATCTGTGCGGGCCCCGGGCCGGGGCGGAACGGGCAGTCCTTTAATTAAAACCGGGACGTATAATGTTGGCGCTTGACGCGGACGGCGGACTTAATGCGCGTCCGGCGGCGTAATGGCGGCGGCCGCCTTTAATTGTGCCCCGTCAATTGTGGCCCATAACGTACGTGACATTGGCTTTCCCGTGAAGCCTTGCGAACTACGCTCCAGGCTCCAGTGAGAACGTAGCTCAGGACACCTAACGTTCACGGGAAAAGCAACCCTAATAGAGGGTAGAGCCGTTTCCATCTTTCTTTCTCTTTTCATCAAAATGTAGACAACTTCCATCTGTGTCTAAATTAAAACAATATCTCGTTTGTGAATACACGAAAGATCTAACGAACAAAAAGAGTGGTAGACGCAGCCGGCAATAAATCACAATAATATGCCGTAATAACCGTCCGGATAAGGATACAAACACAATTTTTCCGCTGACAGTTAATTTGCCGGAGCAAAAGGTTTCTTTTAAGTGGCAATCGTCACGTCGCGTTAACGAGCTCCCTAAGTTAACACTGTAACGTGATAAAATTCCCTCCCGGCTCACCAGCTTTCAAGAGCAGAGCTTTCATTTTTAATCATCGAGACTTAATGAATTCGGGTTTATGTCGTGGAAAGTGACCTTTATTGCTTCTAGGTTCGGCGCGATCTAGCTCCGACTAGCGCGTTGTAAATTCTAGATTTCACAACTAGAATGCTTGGTGACGTAACGGATCGACCGCTGTCGTATCAGGCGCTTTCTCGCGTACGTTACCCGTCAGTTGTGGGCCAAAATGTAATAACGCAACCCCACATTTACTTCCTCGAATCGGCGACACGGTCCGATCGAGAGATAATAATTGTCGGTTCACGTCTTTTCAAGGAATCCTATTGCGCAAACCGCTTTGTCGGCCGACATCAATACCTACCGTGGCTTTTGTCTCGTGCCCCATCCATTGTTCATTTTGGCGAAGCGGCCTTGATGCCTCTTCATAATTCGATTAAATTCACACGTAAGCCAAATACAATGGTTAACTCAAGATTTTGTGTCAGAGACTCCGAATATATGCATTTATCGGAGCGTGAAAAGTAATAAAAACAATCATTAAAAGAGTCTCATAAATAAAGCTATGTACACTTCGTTAAATTTAAAATAACACCTGTATTAGCGGACCGTTTAATTTAGTGCCTACTTAACGAATACCTGTTTTAGCATTCGTGGAATAATTTATTATGTATATGAAAAGGTCATACGTAGTGGTTAGTTTCCATTGCGGAATAGTTATTGTTTCTGTGGGGTAACCTATAAGAGAAATTATGATAAAGGTATTGAATGAAGAATCTCACTTTGGTACCTTTACCCTAGACTACAATAAAGAAGGTTACAGTTAAATTACTATTACGGGGTGAATGCACCAGCACTGTTCACAAGATTACTAGAGGGAGAGTTTCCTTACCCTTACATTGCTGTTCTTATCATAAACAAAGAAGCTAATTTCATCAAACATTTTCCGATTGGTTATCCAAGGTCAATTAAATTTAACATTTTTCCTAACTCTCTTTAATTACGTAGGTATGGCAATTACATCGTCATATCCACGCCACAGTCGTACAAAATGTATGGGTAAACCACACCATACACCAATTACTGACTTTACATGAGTTACGGAAAGGAACCATATCGTATACCTACTTATTGTATTCAACTTTAGTCGTATATTTTAGGCGCCTCTTGCGCTTGCTATGCTTCTAGCCTTTAGAAAGAATTTCAGCAAATTATAATTAATATAATGAAGACCGGCAAAGCAAAGTAGGAGAGCGAACCCTGGCAGAAGTCGGGATAAACCGCTAAGATATTGAAGAATATAGATAGATGAATTCGCCGCAGTTACATGAGAGAATAGCACCAGGGTCCCGATCGTATAACTCTTTACGAAATTGTCATAGCTTTATGACTTCATCTCGCTCGCTACATTCGCGGCACCTTTCGCGAGCAAGCGAGATGGTAAGTTTTAAGCGATAGCCTGTGAATTAGGTGGTCGAACCCCAGATCTGGAGTCTCCTTTCCTCTCCAACACCATATCGCTTTCCACTAAGTGGGCTGTATGTCCGTTTATGACTACTATTAAGTACACTGCTGTGTTCTACCAACTATACACTGATGTATATTCTTGAGACATCAATATCAGTTCAAGCGACAGTGACTCACCGTACATCTTTCCCTCGTCTGAGAGGATGATCTTGCGGCGGCCGCAGGGAGGGTATATCGCCAGCGCCTCTTGGAAGCTCTGCTCGATGTCTGGACTCCACACCCCCTCCGCATCAGCCGCTGACATATCCTGCGGAAACGTCATCACGTAAAAATAGTTGAATGGCGTACGAGCAACTGCTATTTTATTATGATAATCAATTAGAAGAAATACTTCATTATGTTATTTGGGAGACAATAAGGCAAGGGGACCAACTGCCATGGAAAATAGTCACTGGTCATCTTGGGGTTAATGTCCTGGTTGGTCGATGTTTTTACTTAGCGTAAGAACATCGGTTACTGTTCTACTAATGTACATAACTCAGGAAAGAGTCATTGTACACTGAGTGTAACCACGATCCAATCTGGTCAGGTTCACTTGGTAGCAGGGTCACGGAGGTCAGATGGCAGTCGCTCCACTGTAATTACCTGATCTGCAAAATCCTGGATCATGTTCAAGGCGGAGCCCGGGCCCTCGGGCGCGAGAGGAGAACAGGGATATTAATGCCAAGATGATTATTAAAGTGGCGCGTCTTGTTGGTACCTAGTTGGAAGATGATGAAAGATTTTCTATTCATAAGATACCTGCATGGCAGAGAGTATTTTTTTATACCACTAAGGTAGCAATCAAGCTTACGGCCCGCCTGATGGTAAGCAGGGACATAACATCATTAGACTTACGGGTAATGTACAGTACAAGAATATATCAGTGCACCACTTCCATCCACTCATCCATTCCACTTTCCATCAGGTGGCCTGCTTGCCTGTTTGTCTGCCGTATAATATAAAAAAAAATCCTGCTGCCCATAAATCCACATTATAGCTATCTAAAAAGCACGGTGCACCTCCTATAACATTTCTTATATACCTACATAATATTAATAATTTAGTAAATGTTTATAAATGCATCGGTCACTAGAACAAACACAACTTTCGTGACTTATTACATCATTTGGAACCTTGACATTCGTCACACTGAACATCTGCGTTAGAAAAATAATAATTAATAAGCAAGTAAACAGTTACATTTGAATTAATTTACATAGCCGTACTGTTTCACGAATTTATAAATAACACATGCTTGCAATACTTTTCTGTAACTACTTAGCGTTTTATATCTACAATTTCATGGAAAGCATTTAGTTTTGGAGGTCAATATTATTATATTTTTTATTATAATCGTTTCACAGCACGATTTTCATTGGCCACGTGCCTAATTTCTGTGTACCTAACTGTGATTAAAGTCGATTAAGAGTTCTTTTACAGGGTTGTCTAGACCAACTAACACGAACCAGATGTTAACAGGCCTCGTATGTACTTATGCGTCACCATAATTAATAGACTCAAGCCTATGCTCAAGAAGAAAATAAAAATAACACATTCGCCTTCGACGCCGCCAAGTCGATAGCAAAACACAGTGAATCATGGTTCCTTGAAGCCACTCGAAACATTCTGGTTTTGTTAAACCTACAGAGAGTCAATATTTACCGGCTTTTTTCTCGCAACTGTTTGTAATGTTGGCGCTGCGCTGCTGTTTATGTTTTTGTTTGCAATATTTTAATTTTATGTTCTTTTATTTAGCGCGTAGTAGAGTAATTGCATAGCTCCGGGAACTAAGGCTCCTATTGAGAGATTAGGACTTAAAAATAGCCTATTAAATTTGTAAGTTTTATGAATTACCACATATCCCTACTTTTATTAATATTATAAATGCGAAAGTAACTCTGTCTTACTCTCTCACGGCTAAGCTACTGCACCGATTTTGATGAAATTCGGCAGGGATTGAGTTTAACACCTGAGGATAGACATAGGCTACTTTCAATTCCCATCTATTTGCAAGCTCGCAAGATATAGGTTCAATAACCCACGCGGAAAGTTAAAATACGTATAAAATTACGCCCTATAAATTTTTACTTATTACAAACCAAGCTTAAAAAGCTTACAATTGTATCTGCAAGCAACGTTAACACTTGCTATAAATCTTTAAATCATGGGTTTCATCATGTTTCATCAAAGACGTGACAGTTACTGCTTTCCATGTGTGTTGTCTGCTTATTTGCAACTACGGTTGTATGTATCGTCACCATTTATCATCCCTATCTTGGGTTGAAATTCCATGATGAGGTAAGCTGTATGTCGCTAAAGTTCGTGAAAATACCCCTCACATCAGGAGTTTTCGGCGTGTCAGGACAGTAGCTTTTTATTTGCGGCTCTACTTTTTCTCTCATGCTCTACATGTTCTTACAGAGAATTGCTTCCTAGGCATGCTCTACATTTTCTCTATTGCTACATGCTTTTACATGCAGGGAATTTATCTCCCCGCGCATGCTCTACATTTTTAGACTCTCTTACATGCAAGGAAGTCTTGCTAAGAATGCTCTACATTTTCTATTTTGCTACATGCTCTCATATGCAGGGAATGTACCTGTCTATGCATGCTCTACATGCTCTCGACATTTGTTCCTGAGAATTGTTTGTTAATGCCCATGGCCATGCTTTACCATCGCACCGCTTGCTATCGACAAGGAGTTCATTCCCACAATTTGGATCGAAATTGGTCTCGAACTGTTTCAGTGGAACTGTCTCTCACGCACACTATAAGGCTATTTACTGCTAACAAAGTTTCCTTGAAGAGAACAACGTGAACTTTGTCAAGATAAGGGTGAAATGAGTTTTTACGGGTCGCCCGTGATAGCTCTGGTATTGTAAAAGTGCTTATGCTTCGGCGGGCTCTAAGCTTCGCCTTAGTGGTTTAAAAAATATCACGGTGTGGCATGTATGTATTTAGAAATATGCATGGATGTAACTTCTCATCACCGCTGGCATCGCCGACATCCAGGTGCTTCCCGTCAGCGCCTGCGCCGTTGGCTAAATTTAACCCTAACAGTAATCTACTTAAGAGCAAAGTCCAAACATGGTTGCTTGATGCGCCGAGTTATAAGAGTTATAAGTTATAAGAGGTGAGTTTAGCGACCGCTATGCCACGAAATACTCTCTGTCTCCTCCTCCTACTCGCATCATATTCCTCATATTACCTAACCGACAAAAAAAGTCGGATAGCCTCCGACCAAGTTCACTTAAACCCAAATATTTTCTAAACTATAGAACCGATTTTAATTAAACAAAGCTAACAACCATCGATTGAACTGGCTCAAAAAGAGAAAATCGCAACCAAATCGGTCCATCCGTGCGGGACCTACGATGCCACAGACAGATACACAAAGCCACAGATACTCAGATACACATGTCAAATTTATAACACCCCTCTTTTTTCGTCGGGGGTTAAAAAGAGGGTCGTATACCTACGATGTGTCCACTTTGCCTGGAGTGTATGTTGGAGGGCATCATGTAACTTGCTATTCAGCGTAGAGATTTGATCAGATCATTTGCACTTGTAAAGTGTACTGTGCGGGAGATTCGACGGACTGAGTTGAAGATTCCTTGACTAGTTTTAAGTTAGAACTTCAAACTTCAAAACCTGAGTCCTTCACTAGTTTTAAGTTAAAGCTTCGCAAATAGTTTTTAGCGAAGAATTTATATACTTCATTTAGTAAGTATACCTAAGTACAGTTCTTTATCCGATCATGTTTCTGACTGTTTTCTGATGTTATAAAAAAGTAAGCACAACGCATGCTTTTGTTTGCCTGTGGCTCAATACAACCTGCTGTAAAATCGCTTACATCGATTTGCTAGTATGTATTCCTTATAAGTAAGTCATTGATATCGTTGTGTTTTATGAGCACCGGGCTTTTTGTTGATATTTAGATAGCACAACGCATTCGTTTGGCTCAACACCAAATGTGAAATACTTGTCTCAGTTTTTGTCTTTATAAAATCGCTTATACTTTGTCTTTATAAATTCGCTCCTAATTATATGTATTCTCCTGCTTTAAGTGATCAATCCATCAATGTTCACATACCTTCTCATCGTCGCTGGCATCGCCGACGTCCAGGTGCTTCCCGTCGGCGCCCGCGCCGTTGGTGTCGGGCGCGCCGGCCGCCGCGCTCCACGGGGACGCAATGGTGCCGGCCGCGAGCGCGCCGCTCGCTGCAACAAGCAACAAAGGGTTAACATATGGAATATTCATTATCATAGCCCATAACAGTCCACTGCAGGACTTAGGGCCTCTCTTACGAAAGGGGAGAGGTCTTACGCCCAGTTTCTGAAACGCTAGTCAATGATAATCATCGATTAAATCTATTTCTGTCTCTGTTTACAACTCACTATAGATAAGGATGGCGGATTTTAATTGATGATTAATAATAGATTAACTTAAGAGAAAATTGACGTTAATCTCCACGCTTGCCAGGCGGGTTTGAGATCGCAGTATAATAGGATGAATAACAATGGAAAAACGTTGCTGCCCATTTTCCAGCTATATTTTTAACCTCGAAAACATTAGTCGCCTTGTGCGACACCCACGAGTGTAACACTTAAATTTACCAAAATATACAGTAAAGCATCAGTCTCGTGGTGGGGCAAGGCTGAGGGCACAAGAGCGCAAGGTAGATCACCCATGAGATGGACTGAGACTGATCTGATCAAGGAAACCTGAGTAGACGCACGCCTACATCGGGGGTGCGACCGCGGACCGCTTATTAAGAATTGAACGTCGCCATCTTTACGCAATAGAATCGCAATGACGTCAAATATTATGATTTACATATGGCGGTCTCACCCTTGTGCACATGTAAGGCGGCCTTCAAAGACGAATGGCTACCGATTGTCAAGCTTGCCACCAAACATGATTTCATGCCAACCACCACTCCGCCAAGAGTGTAACGACGAAGAATGAGAAACATTTTGTGGTCATAAAGTACGCATCACTTTGTAGTGAAGGCGAATAGAAAATTGTATACCTTTATAACGCAGGGTTCAGTTATTGATTAAAATCTTGAAAAAGGTGAGTGCTTTAGGTTCTACAAAAGAGAACCGGGTATACGGGAATACTGGTCCGTATAATATAATTATACGGTCCTATTATAGTAGTTTTATGAAGAAACGCCCTATCTACTCGTTTCCGCTTGTCTAGGTGTCTGAACTTCTGAATCAGGCTTTAATAAAGGTACTTTTTATTTATAAAAGATTTACTAATTTCTATTTTCTCTCAATTTTGTCGAATTTCATTTCTGTGCCTTATCTTTCGACGAAATTGATGGCGCCAGCTAGTGAAAGTTTGACGGTGATTAATTTTTTTTTATTACTGAAGCATATCTCATACATTTTACTATGTTTAAAGCCAATAAATATTTAATTACCTCGCCCTAGGTGCGTAATTAATATAATTTGAATTGTAACAGGTACCTACTTACTTAATTAAATATAATACATGAATGAAATAGGTACTAGAAGCCGCAACTTTGTCCATGTAAAATTCGGTTATGTTTAAATATATTGATCTATGTCAAATTTTCCGCCGGTTAACATTTCAGGATAAATTATAGCCTATGTCAACACTGCCAAATATCCAAAGCAGTCTTTAAGTGATTGAGAAACAAACATACAAACTTTCTTTACACATTAGGTTCACTTCTTAGAACGTAAGATGGCAACATAGTAGCTTAAATCTCAAAAACATTATAAAAGGGGTATCCATAATGGTGGAAGAGATATCACCGACCACGTAAGAGCGGAGGTATTTTCCACAAAATTAACCCGAGAAATTGCTGTTGCCGCCTTTGTCAAAAATAGACATAGCTACGACTTAAGTGGGTGAAACTACTAAGTTGAAAAATCTTGTGACAAAAAAGGTATTTGTACATGAGGAAAATCCTCTCATTTGCTGAGTAAGTGAATGAGCTATTACAAAGCGATACATGCTCATTGTAAATGTCTAAAGTTGCAAGAGGAACATAAAATCGCATAAATAAATTGTGGTGTAGCGTTCGTTACATGACGTGATTGACGCCATTCGGTCTGACGTCAGCGCTGATGTTTGTTTACGCCTCGGATGCCCGCGCTGTAAACTTCCAATACATTGTGGCCATTACGCTAATACATCAATGTAAGCAAGCTAAAGCGACGTAGACTCGAAAGCAGTCCAGAAATCGAACGACAAAAACCTTTTCATCCACGTTCGCGACTATTTTTCGTAACCAGCGAAAAAACTAATCTAAACCAAAACGAAGTAGCTAGAAAGACGTTCTAACTATATAGATGTAGCTAAGTAGGTACCTACTATCTACTTACCTAAGTATAAAAATAAAAAGCGAAAACAGAGAGGCGAAATTTTCTCAATACCACCCGAATAAGCTTTGTTCCCTCAAGTTCCAAGAACGAAGTCGTAGGCATTCCGAAAATTTTCATATTTACCGTTAGAAATATGCAGGTACGAAACGTTTATGATATAAATATAATATCAAAATGGAGAATTTCGTTATAAAGATCGGATCGGGCGAGAGTCGGGAGGGAAGAAAGTGAAGTATGCGACCCCGCCTTCGGGGCAGGCTACTTTGTGACTTTACCTGTTATGACACCTACTCGTACATAGCGTACTGCTGGCATTATGACACTTTCGCGCCCAGGCTACTGGGATTATTTAAATTGGGAACACTTGTTTAAAATAGGAGCACAAAATAGAGAAAGGACGGCCGTTTTTTATTTTGTGCTAGGAGAGTGAGTTGTCGGCCAAAATGGTATTTGTATTGGTATTAGATTTTTATCTAATCTGTAGTACCTAGGCATAATATGAAGTGCCTAACCAGTGGGATGATAATTTAACTGTGTGCCAATACGAATCGTCTTTGTACTACTTATAGTGATGATGAAATCGTTAAACTCGTCGCTAATAAACGAACACTAAGTTAAAATTACACGATTGTCATACATTACATCGATCACAACCTGGTGGTCAGTATTTGGTTTACGGAGGTCCAAGCTGGACAGTGGACCCCTCTACGGCATTAGTCACCTTGTATGTCACACGTGTATGGCAGTGTCTGGTAATCTATGTAGATGTCTAAACTTTGCCGTTGGTGCTGTATTTTATCACAGAGAAAAGAAATATTTGATACGTACAAATTTAACTATACCAGAAACTACACGGAAATCCGTACCTACTGTCCTTCGATCAGGTATATTTAGCTGACAAATTATAACATATTACATACATTCTTCATTTAGAAATCTGAAGGTAGATAAAACACCTAACAGAAAACCACTAACCGAACAAAGGTTTCAACATCGCTCTACTACATAACCGAATGAGTCAGGAACTGCCTAATAGTCGTAACATTGCAATCATCTCAATGCCAACTAACCTTCGCACGAATTTGTCACGATCAAGAGTAAAAGTGCAATATTACACGCTCGCGGGACACACGTCGCATAATGAGACGTTGAGAGACGCGTGTGTGATACCCACGCTGGGCGCTAGCGTGTCATGTGCACGCCCCACGTTGCAATAAATTCGTGGTTACATTACACCTACGGTATCCGTGTTACGTTGTAATAATGCATTTGCGATGATGAGCTCAATACAGGAGTAGGGGCAGTGCGTTGGTGATCGAATTGGAAAGTTTGCGAGCGATATTTAGATCTTTCTTGTTGGTTTATCACTAAATTGTATGGGTTAATAATAGTTGAAAAGATGAGGGAAAAAAGCAGTTATTAATGTTTAAATTCGTAATTGGACAAGAGGGCGATTTAAGAAGTGAAGTCACTCAGCTCTTCCTTTTCAATTGGGTTTGTCACCACACGCACAGAGTGTAATTCTAAATGGCGAAGTTGAAAACAACGATGTACTAATATTCAGAATGTTAGTCATCCCGATGTACGGAACTTTCAAAAATTATGTAGATATTGAAAATTTCGAAATACCATACACAATTTTTCTAAGACCGTACATCGCATCACGAATATTCTCAATATTAGTACATACATCGTTGTTTTAACTTCAAGATTCAGAATTACATTCAATTTCACATTCAGCTATAAATAAACACGTTCAGTGTCAATTAGTGGTAATCTAATTATATTACGACAATAGGAAATGAATAGATAATAATGGTCATACCCCGCCATACATTACATAAAATCCTATATAATCTTAAGACTGCGAATCCAAAGCGGCGTACGTACGATTTGACGTCATTCCTCTATTACTCATTATACTGTTATCAACAATGCACTATTTAAAAGGCAGGTTGATTATAGACGTCCGCATACAAAGTAGGTATAACTCTATGACGACAATTCTATTTTATTTATAAAACCCACGCAAAACCACGCGTATTACTACACGCGCTACGTGATTTGATTGGGCCGAGCGTGTCGGCTAATAAAGGATGTTCAATTAGGACAATTCAGCGAATGACTAATTCACGCACTCGGTCGGTTACAATACAAAGGGTGGCTCGCGTACGTGCAATAATTAAAATAATAAAGCATAGAGGGCCCCCAGCTCATTGTGTTGGCATGACAAGTGTCCGCAATAAGGGCCCTCGAGAGTATAACCCCCGCTTTGCCTATTCAATAATATCTCATTTTGGTTGGTATTATATGAGCTCTCCTAGTCGAGATTTGCTAGGAGTTATTGCCTCAGTGGGACGCGCGTAGGCTGTGCCACTTTGGTTGCGTTGCGTAATTTTTGCCTACTAAATCTAACTATGGCAAATACAGTGTCTGGCTAAGACGTGTCGAAGATAGTTCTCAGCCTGGATAGTACGGAAACTAGGCTCGTGACCGCACTGGCGTACAGTAATTGTTACGATACAAAACAAACAGCGAGATGATCGTAAACAACCAGCCTACTCTCACCTCCGTAACGCGGGATAGTGCAATCGTTATGAGCAATTAGATGTCTAATAAAAACAATCCCAGTCAGACAGGACACTAAGCTGCCATCATGAGAAAGTATTATATTTGTTGGTTAATTTATAGTCCAATTAAATATAACACGGGAATGTTCGCCACAGAAATAGACTAACGACGTTCCCCGGTAGTTATAACAGTTGGATTGGTTGCTCAAAATGTACATTGTATTTATAGATCCGGTTCGTACAAAGAGTTGTTGGTACGTACGATTCATGGTTAAATTCAAACCGCTAGGTAAACTGCGGCGTTGCGTATGAAAAGACGTAGGTAAAGACTATTATAGGGGCCTTTGTGAAGCACTTGTTTACATAGGCAGCCGCTATGGTATACTTACCTATGGGATTCATGGAATACAATAATTATAATAACAGAACCACGTCATATGTTTAATGCCCTTTGACCCGAAGGCGTAATTAAATGGTGTTATTCTTACACAAGGGCTGTTTATGTTGATTCCGACGACCGTTTCTCCAAGTGGAGAAAAAACGTTAATAACCCGCGTTTTATGTTTGTATTGTTAGGCCTCCGTGGTGCATTATGCATAGCTCTCACGCGATTTCCGAAACTGGTATGCATTTTATATCAACACTACGGCGGATTCGGGCAGCCTAGGCGTATGCCGCACTTCGTTCGCTGTCAGTGCGGCGATTTGGTGCATAGATCCAGTTAATGAAGCAGGTTTCACTAAATCACCTCGATTTCGCTGGGTTGGCTAAGTGTAGGTTCCAACGATTTATTCGTAGGTTCGATTCAAACGACTATGACGATGACTAAACTCTTTATCGTCCCGCAGCCGTTGTTAGGTGGTGTCGTTACAAGATGTCTCTACTAAAGTTTTGACTTCATGTTTTATGACCAGTCGCCTGCTTAACCCTCTTTGGGAAAGCTGTTGAGACCGCAGTGCTTCAAAGACATAACAAAGAACGATGCGGTCCATTTTTCGGTATCGAAGGCCTTTAAGGAGACGGGACTCAACACCCATAGTTTAAGGGTTATTTTGTTTACCTAAACACTACATTAGACCAAAAAGGCTAAAAACAACACGCCTAAATTACGATCGCCTCGCTCTGAAGTTGACATCGCAGATGTGATATTTCGTCCAACAAAATAGGGGTTTCGCTTTTGATGAGGAGATAGAGGCATAACGTCCGCGGGGGCGTCGCTGCCGGGGCGGGGCGGGGGAGGCCACCTGTGCCGCGCCCGCGCATCAAGCGGGGGTTGCACGCCAAAGTATGTTAATTAATTTTCGGTTGACCGTCCGAGCCGCGGCCCCGCTGAAATCGGCGGACCGTGCGGTTTGCGTACATTTTGTTTTCATCGCAAGAGTTCGTTTTGCACAAGCCTAATTTAATATCGGAGTTCGTAATTTTCTGTTCGATGCCCGAATTGTATTTAATAATGCTCGGGTTCGGATACACCTTTTGCGCTACTGCATCAGGTACCTATATAGTATTGATAAGCCGATTATCGGAGGATGTACCACAAAATATCTCATTAATATTTTATCCGCTGTCGTGTCACCGAATCAATATCGCCACGAAAGGCCGTCCCGAATTTGATCGCTCCCGTCCAATTAATTATTCAATAGGGCGACCCTCCTTTCGTTTGCTACGAAATGGGGCAACGGGTTTTTATTAATATCCGATGCGAATATTTATGGTAATTGAGAGATTGTGAGATGCGCGGGGCGGCACTGCCATTTGGTTGTGTGTGCGCGGTAGGTGATGTTTATCCGGTGGCGTGAATGTTTACAAACGTCGAGGAGTCGTGTGCGCACAAACGCGAGACGCGGGCGCGGCCACGTGGCGGGAGCAGCCGGCTGCCGCAGAATGCGCCAAAGATGCGAGCTGCATCGAACCACCGACCGCTCGGGCCCGCGACCGGTGCTAGCTACACACCACAATCATCCTCTACGAAGTCTACGGGTCTAAATCTAGTGTAGAGACGTGACGAGGTTCGTGTTCTAATGGACTGGGAAATTAGGTCAGAAATGTCCGGCGTAGGTACTTAAATGGACCCCTGCACTACCCCTACCAAAGGCATTTTCTATAAACAGGTCACGCTATTCGCCGTGCTTATACGCTATTCAATATAGTATTCTCGGTGCTTCAGAGGGTAAAAAGTCATGGTCCCCGCTGCTATCGACGATAGTTATCGTTTAAGTCATATTGGAGAGACATTGGGCGATTTTCGTACGAGAAAGAAGAACAAACAGTCACTATTCTGTTTATGCACCACATTGCCGCCAAAACAAACTGAAAGTAAAAATCGGAAATCCCAGCAGGCTGTTTACTTACAGCCATTGATACAAGATAGCTACACGCCGGAAAGCGATCACTTTCAATCGCTGTTTTTAACTGAACCGATGCCAACTTTTTTCCACTAAATTTCGTATAACCGCTCCGAAGATAATCATGGGAGCACACCTCTGAGTCACGCAGACTGGTGCCAAGTCCGGGCGCTAGTTGACACAACGGCTTATCTACGAATAGCTGCGTTATTCAGTTTTGGGCTTTACTACTACAGCATTAGATGCAATTATCGACTGTGTCGCCTAGCGCGTAGTAATGATTCATCGTCAGCTCGCCAGCTGCGAATTAAGACTCGAATTGCAATGTTCTCGGCGAATGTCGCGACTCAACTTACATTATGGCTCGTAATAAAATACTGTAACATTTTGCAAGCATAAGCACTGTGGCTAATCGCTGCGTCGGTTGCACAACTCCAATAGTAAGTAATCGCTTCTCGCCACTATACCGAGAAAAACAAACAAAATTAAATGAATATTAACGCATTCGTAGCAGTCGAATCAATCTGATAACAAAAAGTATCGGCCAAGTATGACTCGCACACTGTATCAATATAGAGAATTATCCCAGCGTTCGGATGTGAAAACAAAGTGTGACTTTGTTATATAGACTGTTTTTTGACGTATAACTGTATAGCTATAGAGTATTTGTATGATAATAAAAGTGTTAATCTATCTAATTAAAAGTGTCTTTCTAGAACAGTTTAACAACCATGGGACAACGTCTAACGACAAACGTACTACAGTGGTTCACTTTCGATTTGGCCGATCATTCATTATCAGTACGTAACGATGTTGACAAAATATTGGTTATGGGCCCACAGATTTATAGTAACGTTTTATCTGTTAACGATAAACTGTAATCCTTATTGTCAGGTACCATCGCTAAACCCCCACTAGTACCACCAACAAACGTTTACCCTTTTTATTCTCTTTAAAATTTTCATGAAACTTCAAGCCCAATATATCATAATAATTATAGCATTATACGTATGGATAGGTAGATGGCACGATAACAAAGAGATACTTATGAAATTAAAGCTATAAATCTACGTGGCCGGAGGTTGGGCCATGAATGAGCTGGGAACAACGGCTTATATGTAAATAATGTCTCCTCTCGACGCTTGGCCGTTGCTCGCTGAATTTAAAGTAATAACGTCATATGTCATAGGGCAGTGATAATAGCTACAGGATTGGGAAGAAGATGTTTGAAGGATGGTTCGAATTTATTTTATAATATCCTAAATTATAATTGTAGCTACCAGTTTTGGTATCGGTTCAGGGGTTTGGATTCTTTGCAAGTACGTATATTTACAAAAAAATTTTTAGGTAATAAATGTCTATTAATACAGAAATATACCTATGTATGGTTACCTACCTGCTGTGTAATTTACTTGCTGAAAACCGCATCAAAATCCGTGAAAATACCTACATAATTATTTATACTGTTTGATAATTCACGATTGAAATAAAATATAAAGGAATTTTTTGCGGTTTCGTTCAATGCAACAATAATTCCGTTCAGTTCCAACTATGACTTTGACTATTTCAATGTTGGTAAATTAGTTATTGTGCTAGATACTGCCTCCAAACAACCTAGTAAAGTAGTAATAGTATAGCTAATATCGATTAGTCAATTATAATAGCTAACTAGGTATCTAACGATCCAAGTGATTCACTTCACGTCTTCATTGTAACAATAAGTAGCTTAGCTAGCAATTATTTTACTTACCTACTAGGTACTCTATTGCAACTACAGAATATTATTATATTACAGCCCAAAAATTATAAAGGTAGTTTTTAATACAGTTTGTAATTTTCCTTTAGATTTTTTTCGTAGATTCCTTACCCTTACTACTCGTATCATAATATATATATGGGAGTGGTCTTGCTTCTATCCATAAACATGTAAGGTAAAGAAAACGTCAGAAATTTTTGTTTCATACTTATTCCGAGTAAATAGGTAAATTCACGGATTCTAGGCAGGCATGGTCTATCTTCGGCCACATCGTCACTTCGGTGTAAAAAAACAGCTGAGTATGCATACCTAAACTACGTAAAAAGGAATGTGGAGGTTGCGCCTCCCGCCACAGGCTGTTAGCAAATCAAATCTATTTTTGAACCTTCTTTTTATAAACCTCTTGTAATAATTGTTTTTATCTTATTTAATGTACAATATATGTATGTATGTATATATTAGATATCTTCTATCTCCAGGCAGAGACTATCGAGTGCCACAAGCTACGACTTTCTTTTGCTTCTGCCTAACCCTGGGTCATGGGCGTGAATGTGTATGTGTTTGTATATCCCCCATACTCCCATATCGAAGGCGATCAAGCTGCAGGTGGTATTGCAAGCGGATGTCCATATTAGTCCAGATGTGGCGCAAAGAGGTGGCAGACCAGAACGCCACTCGCGCGCCGACCGGCGTCGATAAGGCTTTGCCAGACACGGAATTAGGGCTTTCCATTTACTGCAGCTATGGTTGGAAGTTCCAACCATAGCAGCAGTTTCATCTTGGAACTAAGCTTCAGGTTTAACAATAATGCGTTTCAGGATCAGTTATACACGTGGCTACCTATTATGAGTCTAAAGACCGGCAAATGCATGCGCGACTCTCCGTGTGGCGAATGTCCTTAGCCGGCGGTCACCACTTACTATCAGGTGACCTGTTAGATCATTTGCTTCCCTGTATCATTAAAAAAAAGTGACGCATCACAAGGGGCCAAAGAAAATAAAACAGCAAATCTGGAAGACGGTAGGAAACTACATTTAGGAAAAAATTATCTACTTCAAAATATAAAATAACAAAGTTCAATAAAGTTCATTGCGGAATAGTCCCTCTACAATGTATTTTTTTTAATTTCCTGACATTTCTAATTATCAAATTTATAATAAATGAAGACATATTCTCATCTTAGTTAATGTTTCCAACATTGGCTTGTGAAGCCCTAAATGCAAGTCTGGTATCGGTGGCACGCAACCATGGAGGTGCCCACAACTCACTGTGCAACCAGAGAATGGGCTAATAAACGCATGCGCACTTAACTGACGCAATTTGCATACATCGGGAATTGTGGTCGGACTCCCGAGAACTTAGTTTCGACGCTTGGTTTAGTTGCTGTACTTTTTGGAGCATACTCACTGCTTGAAAGTAGGGCTATCGGTTGGTTATTTTGATTATGGATAACAACTTTAATGTCCCAATGCACTAAACTTAGACGAACGCTCCAGTTGATGCCTTTAGATAGGTTTATCTTTAATTATTACCTGTAAGCATCTATGGGCCTCAAAAAGCAAGTTTAGGGTTAAGGTTGTTCGTGTAATGCTTTTTCTTGTGCCTAGCTATTACATAATATTTAGGCGTAAAGTTTAGTGCAATTGGGCATAACTGTATTCTATTTGGCTATTTCATTGTAAATATCTATCCTACTAATGTTAAATATACGAAAGTTTGTGTGTGTGTGTGTGTGTGTAACGTTTTTGTGAGTGTGTGTGTTTGTTACCTCTTCACGCCTAAAAAGACGAACGGATTGTGTAAAATTTGGTAGATAGCTAGATTAGGATCTAGAATAACACAGGCTACTTTTAGCGCCCTCCCCCTTGCGCTATATAAAGTGTAGCGGCTGAGCCGCGGGCGGAAAGCTAGTTATGCTATATCAAAACGTGAAACAAATACGAGTACATTTTCAAGAACTCATTAATCTTCTTTACATCAATCAATACACGAAACCTCTTACGACGTTTTTAAAACCCAATAGGTACACTAATCCCACACCAACTAAATAAGTACCACACATCGTGCCCGCCACTTACAACCTTTTAATAACGGTTATCGGGGCTTGATGCACATTATGGATGTGACGTAACGCTGGCCGCCACACTACGCTGGTTATGTAGGCAGGTCTGCTCTCCTCTCATTAATCGATAAATGCAGCAATTATGTTGCAAAAATAAAACGCGCCACTGCCCCGCCGGCGCGGGACACCGAGACATGTCTCGCACTTTCTTCGTCGACAGTAGTCGGAGTTGGGACTTGCTGTTTGTGTGTAAATCGTAAATTGATAGTAGGAGGGTGATTCTGGCTAATTCTGTGGCTATGGTAACGGTTTAAGGGCGTGGTGTTTATGGTTTATGGCTCTTATTATGAGGTTTGTGCACCTAATTCACTTTATATTAATTATATAACTTATATGGGTTAACATCTTTGGGCATGGAAGTGTCCCCGCCATGTTAAGCAAGAAGAAGCACTACCTATCTTTTCTCGAAACGTTTTGTCGGATTTTCAGACCCTCATACCTTCGGTCTAGATAATGACAGAAAGCTCAAATTTTCAGGATAATATGTACGTAGCAGACTTATAAAGTACACCAAATGTCATACTTTCCAAGCCACACTTTCTGACCAAAATGTAGGGTTTGCAGAGTTAGGCTTTGTATAGTTAGAAATGTTTTTTGGTGGGATAATCCTTACCCAACAAGCGTATTGCGTTCTGGCACTAAATGGGAAAATATATCTACTCTATTGTTTAAGTCTTAGCTACACTAAAGCACTATAAGACATTGCCATTACCATTATCTTGTTAACAGGGTCACGGCAGTCAGATAGCAGTCGCTCCTCTGTAAATACCTGATCAGCCAAATCAGCCAAAGCCATGATGGACAGTTTTACACAGCCATTTAGACAGAATATTAGTCACAAAACAGCAATTTAATTAACTGCCAGCGTAGGTAGGTACTAAACCGAAACTAGGAGAGGTAAAGTGTCTGCGGTATCACGGCGACTGGGTAGTCTCGCTTCGACTCGAATAGCACATCCGACCAGCCACCGTCACTGTTCGACGTGCGACAGTCCTGTCTTTCTATAATGTGCTTTTGTATGCCAGCACGGGAACTGTGGTATGCATATGTCGCTCAACATTAGGTATAGTAAAGCATCTAAGCTGTATGATTGCTTGCTACGTTTTTTTGACGAATTTTGACTCGGGAATTGCTCAAACTTGGAGAGCGGGACACGCTTGCATAAGCTAGTATTTCACAAAGACATATAACGTCCACATTAATAAAATATGTTTCTGTAATTTATTTATGGTGGTCTTCTTCGTGGTTTGTAAGGTAGGTAGGTACTGCAGATACAAGTAAAGTTTGCAAGCATTTTGAGTAATAGAGGAAACAATGATCAGTTTTGAGTGAAATTACTCAAACGCCATAAGTCTTACTTCTAAGGTACTTCATCGTAAAAGCAAACATAAATCTTAGTTGGAAACATTTAAACAAAACATAGCTATTCCCTTCAATTACGACACACTTCCTTTTACAGCGAGCCATTGACGTGTGTAGGTACAAGTTGTAAGAATTCTAAAAAGCCGAAGCATCCAATATGCGACCTTTAATATTCCTATGCCGTATTACTTTAAACGTGACCTGAACTCTTTCCTATTGTGGTTCAATATCACACGAAAACAATGAATTCATGACCAAGTTCCATCAGTGCGTGGGCACGGACGCCGCCCGCTGAATATTGAACACCATATCCAGTAACAGCTTAATTCAACAGTAAATGTAGTCGATTGATACCGAGGTAATACCATCGCCACTCTCCAACGTTATGAGCATCTATAACGGCGCATCTTCGTTCCCTTTTGTATTGGGGTCTTAAGTCTTAGAAGATATGCAGGAAGACGCTTTTCGCATGCAAAATGCACCAGAAAAGCCGTAACAAAAGCGTTGTTTTACGGCCAGCCTAGACTTAATAAATGCATGAGACTCAATTTGTTCGAAAAGCCCGTTCGATTGCGCCGCGGCGTGGGTGTAATGAAGGGAATCCGAGAGCTTTAGCGAGATCAAGGTGCGCTGATAATCGAATTAATTTGAACTGCATTGAAGCCGGCGATGGCGCCGACAGAGAGGTTAACTAAGTTTATGACTATGCTCGGTACGCTCTTAGCGCAACAAGTTTGCGAACGTCTTGAGTGCTTCAAAATCGCTTGAGCTCTAGAGCCGTATACAATAGCGAAACAAGCCGGTTCAGTCTAATTGTCTATTAGGCGTGCGAGTGTAGTAAAGGGCAATGAAGTGATGGCTACGAGTGCAATTAACAAGCGGCGGTAACCCTTCGATGGAGGAGTCAATTGGTGGGACGATTCGCGGGGTTCACTGACCAGAGCCGAGCGAAGCGGCCCGAGATTTTGATAAGATGCAGCCCGTTTACGGTTAATGAGCAAGACATTTCTCATTAAGGAACAGATAAGAGACCATTCTGTTGCTGCTACTGATGTTACGTACGTTTTGCACGTCAATGGCTGCCAATATGCTTATCTGCGAGCTCGTTACCACAGGTGACCCGAGATAAGTCGCATTGCTGTGTCAATAGCAGATGACTCGCAGCACCCGAAATAATCTATTCCACCGAGAACTGTAATTTTACTTAAACAGGAAATGGCTACACACTCATACTTCATTCGCTACTCATATTAAATTACAAATGTTGCTAATTATCGCCATTTATGGCAGTTGTGTCAATGTCCATTTACGATTCTCACAGTAATTATCTGTAGGCAGTAGATCAGTGCAATAATATCTCGTCGGTATCAAGTATAATTGGATTGCAATGCGATGCGAATAGCTTCTATGCGGAAGAACGGGCGCGATCTCTCGTTACATTCTGTGTTTTATTCTAAGAACTCCCTGGGAACAGAAGCTATAGCGCATCATGCATAGCGTCTCGGTATCCAAATGAAAATACATTAGTAATTTACACGATTAGGTTAAGGCGTTGTATAACCTAGTGGGATAGAGGCAGAAAAATGAAATTATAATGAGTTATCAAAAGTGTATGATGATTATACTTAGAGAAAAAATTACGACACCCTATGCAACACAAATTAGTCTTGCACATCTCCCAATCCCACAATAGACTTAACCAATAAAAAAGTCGCACGTAACGAAGGGGAACACAAGGTTTACATTGAAACCGGGCTCAAGGAAGAGGTTAAGTGAAAAACTCGGAACAAAAGCGTGGCGTGGCCGCTCAGCTGTTTAGTATGCATTTGGAAAGGCGAGACTGAGAGCAATAAGTTTGAGCCCGTGCGATTTGCATAGATTGCGGCGGCGGCGGCGAAGCGGGCCGTGTTTGGTGATTTACTCGCAGCGGCCCGCCTTGATAACACCTGGCTGCACTCGTGCGGGCCAGGGAAATTGAACTGATGCGATAATAACTACAAATTGCATCGATGCCAATATTGTTCAGGCGATTGTTTTGGTGTGGTCACGCAGTGACGGCGAAATAGGGAAGATGGGAGATGTGTCGGGAAAGCTGCGATACACATCCCCAGAGGGACGAGACGTGGATGCACCCAGAGATACTCAAGATGCCCAATTTAAATTTAAAAGAAAAGATTAGTCCAGAAAACAACCACTTTGAAATCCCGAAAAAAAAGCTCGCATTTGCATTATAAACTGTTTTTTTCGTGTATTTAAAGTAATGTTTTATGCAATAAAGAGATTACAAACAAACAATCTTTGACACGAAATGGAGAAACGCAAAAAAAGAGTTGTACGCTACGTGTTACGTTCCATATCTGATTCGTATTTGCATTGTAAGTTGGATTGTTCTGGTACAGTTGATCGAAGGTTGCATTAGATGTATTTGACATGCATTGACACATTTACCAATAAGTATATTAAATAAACTTCATAGATTGTAGCATTTAACAACAAATCTGACATGCTAGAAGCAACAAGTCTCGAATTACTCTTGCTTGTGTGTACTTTACTCAATGGGACAATCAAGTTAATTTTATAGGAAACGAAAATGAATTGTTGATTGATTACAAGGAGCGATAAAACTGCAGTAGGTATGCCGTCCGATGCGTCAGGCACACTGCTAATGCGTCCGTAAATGGAGGACGTGAAACATTTATGTCGCAAGGGCCTAGAGCGTTTTTTACCATTTATAAGTTCTATTGCTCTGTTGGAATTCTGCTAATCGCCATGGCCGCATAGCTCGGATGCTGGTGCGGTGGTAAATGAGTGTAATTTAGAACCTCGCGTCTCCTCATGTGGCTTGGAGCCGCGGTAAATATGACTGCAGCTTCTCTATATGGCTACAGTTTATATGAACACCGAGTGTGTAATTCGTGACAATTGTGCTCATAAGTCTCGGGACTTGCGTTGGCTTGCGATTCTTGGGTGTCTATGTTGTTATGTTCGAGCTTTGGGTGGTTTTGTATGTTTAGTTATCAAATGAGATGTAAAAAATAAAGCAAAGTTCCCCTGATTCATAGAACGAACAACCACTAACATCGGCTTGCACCAAATTCTTTAACTCAATTAACAGATACTTAAACAAAAAAACTTCATACATAAACACCCTGACATTGTTTCCTAGGGTTTGTATTCGACCACTTAAACCATCCTAAATTATCAATATGATGTCAAAACCCGATATGGGAAACAGCGCTGTGTATCTATAAGATCATAATATATGGTAGGTATTATGAACACTGAATGGAATACAATGCTTCTCCAGGAAAACAATCCTTCCCACTCTTTGAGTCCATCTTCCCTACACCAGACGGTATGTATATCGGCTAAGATCAGGTATCGCATGAAAGGCCAGCTTCGCAGTGCCCATGCCGTTGGCACAGTGCCCGCGGCCAGCGACGCCTTTACAGTTACGCGGCGACGCGGTGAGAAACAGACACTAATTGATTGTTTGGATCAAGCCCTTGAATTGAAGGACGCGAAAAGCGACCTTAATGACGCTTATGAGGTTATCCTGTAAACAACATGTGCCGGTAGGCTTTACGGGATAAATATCGTTTTATGACGATAGAAATTGTTGTACTCGTATACCGATTTGAAAATAATTATTTTCCTCGTAATTCCAACAATCAAGTTTCCATTCTTGAAATTTTATAATAAAAAAAAGGTTTACCTTGTCCTCAGGAAAATACTCGATGTCATTTATTTATTCTATTAGGTTTGTAGCGTAGAGTAGTAGTTAATAGAATATTTTATGAATAAGGTTTCGCTTACGTCAATGGATAGTTTATTTTAATTTCTAGAGGGAAACTGATTTAACCGCAGTTCATAACATATGTTATCAAATTATATAATGGTCCTAATATAGAATTACATATAAATACAGCTATTAGGTCACACAATAAACAATTTGTCATAATTATATGACTTAGTCAGCATGAAATAAAGGTCTGAAAATACTTCGCAATTATATGAAAAGCTTATTTGAGCCTGTTAGTTAGCGCTATAACAGTAACAAGCAAAATGGCTGAACCGCTCAACTACACAGAAACGAATCAGGAACAAACTTTCACTTACAGTTTTAGCAAAAATGCATTAAGTATGAACATTATAGTTTAGAATTGCATCTGTTCGTAATAACCCGCATTGTAGACAACAAGCGATTGCCTGTCGCAACATCGGCGCGCGCGCAGCCGCTTTCCTAATTATTTGCCTACAATCATTCCATTTGTTGTGGGTACCTATTTGCGAAAATTGTAAACTAGTCTGCTAGTACCATTATCCCTTTATATTTACCACCATTCACCATTCAGGTTTTGCTGTTTATAAGAATAAGTAGTTCCTAGATACCTCTCTATATCTACAGTACCTTTAAAAGCCATACTCACCTATAGCCCGGCTTACACCAAATTCCAAACAACACGAACGTTTAGTAATTTATTTATTTAGGTATACTTAACAGATATACTCTACAAATACTGAGTTTATGAACAAAGTGCTGAACAAGATTATAATCCTTACCATGTATGCATGAGTGTTTTTGTATATTTTTTTTTGTTTAAGTCTACTTAAATGCGTTTAAGAGTTTGGTGTAAGCCGCCGTTGGTGGTTGTTCGTTCTATGAATCAGTGGAACTTTTTCTTCATTTTTCCAAGGTGACGACGGGACGATGAAAGTATTAAATGCCATATACCTTTATTGTCGGAGACTGTTTCATTTCTATTCTAAATCACATTACCGGTAGAATTTACAAGCTTTGATTCTGTCACGAAAATAAAATGTTAGAAATAATTTATTGTTAAAAATTTTATCGGTATATTGTAGGTACCTAATATCTCACGAATATATCTCTCGCTTAATATTACCATAGAACAAAAGGCACAGGTCCAATAACTTATGCGCATTAGATAGTGGTTTGCGACATAAATCAGTAGCTGGCGCCAGTGTCATGGCTGCCGACCACTACGCTGGCCGATCAAATAACAATAACCAAAGCCATTAGGCACGACTCAACACGCCGAAACGCTCACGACAAAATCAATCACGCAATCTAATAATGCGAAACATCGGCATCGCGGAACGGAGTTCTTCGCTCTTTTTTCAAGGCTACGCCGAATTTTGGCGGGCTTAAAGGGTTCCGAAAATTGGTAATTGGACGCGGTAATGAGCGGCCTGTAGGGAAACAGCCGTGAGAGGCGCAGAAGCCGCCCGACCAGTCCGTAAGTGGGCCGAATTGATCACGCGCCGATCGCGCCGAGCTTTAGCTCCAATCTAAGGACCGTCTACAGTACTTATTTGATCTTTAACCCCAGCGCATTGAGTCATTAATTGGAGCTAAACGGAGTACCTAAAAGTTCACGCAATCGACCCGATAATATACCTCAAAGGATTCGGATGAGTGGTTTTCTTTGAACTTGAAATACGGGACTGGAATAAAATGACAAACTAACCACATTATGGAGCTGTAGTTCGGGCGTTTAGAAAATATAATAGATTTTTTATTTTAAACAAAACAAAAAGCGACCATTTGTTGTTTCTTTTGTTGACATGTCAGCAGTTTTAACCTCACTCATGGGCTATGCAAAGAGACTACATTTGAATAAGAATCGGCACCAACTTTAGGGTAAGCAAGTGTTAGAAAACACGAAATCTTTCGGAGCCGCTTTGTAACGTAACGGAGGTTATTAAAATGCACAACGTAATAAAAACTCTTTCATTTAAATATAAACAAAACAAAAAATGCCCGTAAAGTTACAATCTGCATAAAACTTAATGAGTTTTCATTAAAGCCGATTCGGCGGAAGAGCTTTTTTGTAACACAAGAAAACATTAAATTAATTTTAATTAACAGCTCGAGAATATTAAAAGATTTGACAATTTGATAAGAGGCTTAATCGTGAGCTAGCTCTTAAGGTTACGCACTCATAAATAATGTATTGACAAATAAGCCAGACACCGTATGCGTTAGTGCGGGCGCATGATGCAAGTACCGCGACAAGTTTATTTCTGTTAACCGGGCCGGCGCTGTCTTCGCGGCCGGTGTCGCGTGTCGATATAATCGGTGTTAGTTCCGAAACCTGCCACGCAGGGAGATGTTGGTGCAAGTAAGTACAAAGGGTGCAGACCGAGTTGTCAAACGAGAAGTTTTTATCGGGCAGCCTGTCGCCGTTGAATAGAAATGAGTGTTGAATAATGCATGCGTGGTGTGTTGTACAGACTTGTACAGCACGCGTCCCCTCTCCCCCCGCCGCTCCTTTCCAACTGATTTGTTGCGAGCTGCGTCTGCGTCGCCTATGTTGCGTATTCGACAACGACAGGTGTTGTTGTCCCGTTCAATGGTCGTATTGTGCTGTCGAGGTTTGGGGCGAAATCATGGATCGGTTGTGAATGGGGTCTTTTAGACATTTGACCGATATTTGTATTTTAATCCCTTCTAATATTCACTGCACCTGCCTGTGCCTGCTCTGTTCTGAGTATGATATTACTATATATGTATGGAAGAATTATCCATAAACGGAGAATACATAGGTAGGTAGGCTAAACGCTTTAAAATAGGTATTAGATAAAAATGTAATTATGTACCTTTCAAATGTATTTGGACTATTAAATGCTATTTTAGCTTTAAGTCCGCCAATGTATTGTTTGTGCATGGAATATTAATAAATAAATAAATATAGGTAAACGTAGTAAGAATTTAGGTACTTGCCTCAATCACAACTAAGGACTGCTACGAGTTAGTTACTAACGATGATTAGACTAAAATAGACTTCACTGAGAAACTGTTTTGAAGAATTTGTGAAATGAAAGATTTTGATTGAATACTTAGTATCCCTAAAAACGCAAATAAATATGTACCTATACGTTTTCCATCCGATGCCAATAACCAAAAACAGTCATTAAAGGGGTATCCCTCAGACCTCTATATTTTATTATGTATCCAATTTTCTGGCGAGACTTTAGATTTTACAAATATATTCATGATTTTCTAGGGCACAAATGACAATGCCAAATTTATAATATTTTGCCCGTGACCAGGACAACCAAAATAAGATGTTACAGTTTCTAATGCCGTGACCAGGATAGCTAACTTACACCATAAATATAAAACTAATTAATTAGCTGGTAATTGCAGGTTAAAATTACAATGAGTCAAGGTTTTGGTGATACCTCCTAGAATGAACCTATTGTAATGAAGTAAAATACCAATTTAATAACCACATTAATCCTAAAAAAAATACCTGTAGATAAAAGTTTAATGAGTAATTGGATTCACGACATGATGTAGGTACTTACAGTCAGCTGCAAAGTGAACGGATCACCCAGCAATACATAATATCGTATATGTTTGGAAGGCTTTAAAGCGGGTAAAAACTTTGCGTTAATTGGAACTTTCAATAGCGTACCGACAAAAAGCGTATAATTCTACGTAAGCCACAAACATGATTCAATATTGCTTAATATTTTTTATTCCATACTATTGGCAAATATTTACCTACATTATTTAGATATAATGATTACTTCTTAAGTAACATTACTACTTCTTTGCTTAATTTGTAATGTATGCCGCAATTAACCTACCTTGCTAAGTAATCAACTTCGATAGTTGCCTACTCAAATATAGTAAAAAAGTTAATTTTGAAGTATTGGCTAACAAATAAAAAAACGAAACCAGGTACCAATTTACAAAATTCAATCGATATCACGACAAAAAAAGCAATCACCAACAGCCACACGACTATATTTATATTTCACGTCACACTTTCAGTATTCAATCATCTACAAGCATCAAGACCACGTGAGCGATGCACTAACGGGTCATTGGCCCCCGTAGGCTGATGGGCAGCGCAGGCGCATAAAGGAAAACTTTTTACGACATCACTTAATACACGTGTACCGCTAGCCCGATGCAATGCATCCCGGTGTATTACCTAGGCGTATTTAAAACCCGTAGCCGTGGGACCATTCAGGTATTCAGTCAACGCTCTCATGCGTTATGCGTTTCCAGCTTTTCATTCTCTCTCTTAGCCAGCTTAAACACAAGCGTATTCAGCTTTACAGCTAATGGTTGCCGACCCGTATCTGTTCATTTCGTTTAAGTATAATTTTCATGGTTATTATTTTTTATTGTGTTAAACCCATTGGAGATTGAAGAAAATGTACCTATATATACAGTAAATTGAATTTAACGACATTATGATTTTATGTTGTTGATTGCTCAATCTTTCCTTGCTTTAAATGTGAATGGTTGAGTAATTGTGGCTCGTTTGTTTATTACTGAGTCGGGGAAATGAAAGTATTGCCGATTGCCTACTCAATTAGTGCAGTAAACGAATCAATTATGTTACACAGTTACGGCTAGGTCTTGGTGAAGGGATTTCATTCGATGCAATGCCAAAGGAAAGCTCGGTGCGCGCGCGCAGCGTCGCGACTCGCGCTCGATGCGTTGCGACACTCGTCACCTATTCCTACCGATAAAAGGTCACAGGGACAAATGTCAACTAATGCACTTGCCGGAGAGGCAAAAAGGGAGATAAACAAACAATTGTGTTACATAATAAGACTTCTTCGCAATGTGTAGAGGCAATTGTAAATTAAAAAGTTATGCAATTTAAAGTGTTTTCAAAACACAATTTTGATACTATTGTTTTCGCCGCCATAGCAACCGAAACGACAATGGATGACATTGAAATGAATAGCATCCACAAGATGAATCATGCTCAAATAACTACGGAATATTTAAATGCACCTTTACAAACAAACGGAGAAAAATAACAGTTTCTGTTTTGTAAAAGGACCCGCAGCCTTTAGGAAGGCTCCTTGTCTTCACTTCACTGCAAGCAAATAGAGCCAACAATAGAACCTTAACGAGCGACTGTTTCATACTCCACGAAGTTGACTTTCGCGCGATTTCATTTAATTTGGAACATACAAGTGTATATTAACTTTGGTTCATGCTGAATGCAACACGATATGATTTGTACAATGTAGCACAATTTGCCACTCGGCCAATGAAAACGAAATCAAGTATTATGAACCAAACGATGAGAGTTCGCAAAAAATACGCCAGTCAATTTTTAACTCAGGGTTTGCACAAACCAAAAATTCTCGATGTAGGTTCAGTTAATAAGTACATTGCGTAGTTTTTATGTGATAGGTATCGGAAATTAAACTGTATTAATTATGTTTTTTAATACTTTACGTATCTAGCACTCTACGGCTCCGTCAGTAACAAGTAAAAAAGGTAAGTTAACTTTAGTACATTGGTAGGGCACATCATGAGGTGCATTCAATTAAATTTTGCTGTAAGTGAGGAAACGAAGAGGAAAACATTACATAAAAAGTAGGTATCTCCTAAGTAATCTCAGAAACTTTCGATTTCAAAGTTGTGTTGCTAAAATCAAACGACGCATAGCTAAAAGTGCATTCCTAACGGCGTTTTATTTACCATAAAGCGGCGAGATTGCATAAAAATTTGGGAGAAAAACAAAAATGTCACCAGCCCTGGAGTTGTAAAACTAAACGCTTTACAATGCTGTGTCTCTACTCTATCTAACTCTACATAGAGCCGTAGAACACAATGCGGCCGGCCCACGCGCGGTGAATCACGCGCAGGCGCCGCACACGGCGAGATCGGCAAAAACATTACCCACTTTTGAATAAGTTCCCTTTCTCTTTCTACCTATACACTCCCAACGCCGTTGTCATTCCGCGATACGTAAGGCGATATCCAATTTTGACCAAATCAATTTTATGACCCACCGATACATCGGCGATAAAGCCGCGAGAGATTCACAGATTTCTTTACGAGATCAATAAATCAATTTAATGAAGAATTTTAAAATGCCGTCCTAATATCTATTTTTGAAGCCGTATGCGGCAAGATAAATTTCCGTTTTCGTACAATAAAACAAGCTGAATTATGCGAGGTACGTACGAAAGTTTTAAAATAAAATGCATACCTACTTAGATGTTTTTAACTGAACACGCCAAATGGCACATAAACGTTTAAAGAGCAGTAAATTCGCCTTAATCTCAATGCTTGCTGGCTCTGATGACAAATATAATGTCCTTTCACTTCACCTGAACAGCTTTTTTTAAAATTTGAATCTGAAACCATTTATCATTTGACTGAGATGCATTATTTAATGTTGACTTTCTCCAAGTAGAAAGATGCTTTGAGATAATTAAAGCAGACACTAAAACTGAGCAAGCTATATAAATATTATACAAATGTACCTATATTACCAATCGGTAGTACAACAATTATAATACATAGTCTGAATAAAAAGTAATCAGTGTAACAACTTTTCCTCTTATTATAGTACATAGTGATTTTTATTGAGTATGGAATGACTAACCTAATAAACTGTGAGTGACTTGATTAATTTACATAAACGGCCACCTAAATTACATAATTTTCATTCCAGTTTTTTCCGTGATACAAATTAATCGCCAATAAACGCTCGCTCTCCGCAAGTTTTATATTTATGGGCATAAAAGTTGGCCGAGATCTCCATATTTAGCTTTACAATTTATAAGACAGTCGAACTGATCTGGTGCGGAAAGTAAGTCAGATCAGAACGAAAATCTTGAACTCGTTTTGACCCACCCTCGCCATGAAAACACAAAGTGCGTGTACGTTCACTTGGTCTCGTAACATGTGGAAGCAATAGTGTCGCGTGAAATCAGTTTAGTTATTAGTTGGGAGTTTATGAGTTTAATATATTGTCGCCGAGTGGTTTGGCTTCGTCGCAAACCGTGACGGCGGTGGACGAGTGACCATGAAGTGCGTGGTGCGCCCGCTCCGAGCGATACGTAGAAACGGTGACTCAGCGACAGAGAGCGAATATAGCCCCACCCGCTGGCCAGAACGAGACACCACAACCAAAACCGGTTTTCAGATTTCGAGTTTCGATCCGATATGCTCCTGTCTGTGCCGACTTTGCTCGACTGGAGCTCTACTGCTCTGGGAGGCTGGTGGCCACTTTTATTTTGTTTGACAGTCACTAATTATCGGGACTCAATTTGAAGGCGTACGTTGTTGTAGCGTACAACTCAAGTATAATAAATTAATATTATGTATTGTTATCGGATTCAATTGCACGTAAAAGCATGTCTACGGCTATGTTTCCTAAAAGAAAACATCTTACAAAACGGAATGAACCAAAATACGTAAACTATCCCCAAAGACAACGAATATCAGAACCGGCCATGCTACTATATTTATCGTAAATTAGTCATAAATCTGTCTTCAATATGTTTTCGACAGTCGCTGTTGTTGTTGTGCGGTAAGAATTAGCCAGGCGATTATTTATCTTATCATTTAAAGGTTACCTACTACACTTTCTTTATCAACAGACGCTCTGTGATGCGATGAGGTCAGCGTTGCTTTGGGCTTATCTGGACGTTGATAAAATACAACTTAGTTAGGAATGTTCTATAACAAACCTCTAAGAGAATATTATCTTGGACACTGCTTACCTGTCCCCTTTCAATGCGATATCTTGCTGATACACTGGTGATATTTTACTCAAAAATGCGGACGTTTCAATCAAACGTAGATATAATCTGGTTTTGTTATATATTATCTGGATTTGGATCAGAAATTGTTTGTTGGGTATCACGTTTCAACGAGACAACGAATGAAACACATGCAGGCAGTAATGAGGTAGTTGAAAAACATTTATTATCATATGCAATTTTAATTAATCCCACATTATCATTTTAGAATCATTTTGCAAGGAATTGTAAACAGGTTATCAATATTATGATGGAAAAATTGCTCATGAATTTCGTTACTCTGAATAAAATTTTCTTTTTCGATCGTACTCTCTTGAGCCCATTTCTAATGTTACCTCTTCAAAAATGGGCGTTGAAGGCCAAGGTTAGGGATCCGTGAAGTATCGTTGTGTACGTCTATGTGGTTTGTTTATTAGCGGGCTCGCATCGCGTGCGCCGGGTGCACTGCTCGCCGAAGAAAGTCCGCCGCGTACGCAGGAATTTTCCGACTCGGTGGAAATGATCGCGTCTCGGTGAATCATTACGATTTTTTGCGCGGATCTCCGGGTGGCGGACCGCAGAGAAAACGGCCGCCGCAATAAAATACGCAGTGGAATCGGAAATATTAGATTAGGTTCCCGATACAAACATTTTATTGCACATAATAGTGGCTCCGAATGCAGATGTTTATCTGTTCCCGTTCGTATTTGAGATCTTTAAAACGTTTCCGCTAATAGTCGTCCGACTGGCACTAATATCCATTAAACCTGATATACTCGTAGTCGGCACATGTTCAATTCAATTAGTTCTTGCGTTTCGCTTAATTGTCTCGCGTTTGGTCGCGGACGCTTAATTATCCGAATATCAGTATTTGCGTGAATTTCTAGCGTCGATCGGTGACGTCACGAATGGCCGGCAGCGGCAGAATGGCAATATCCACACACGGGCATCGCCGCCGTGTATATAGAATTCCACCATAACATAAATATGTAGGGAACCCAGTATGTAGGTACGCTACAAATTCAAACGTCGTCAAAAGGGTTGAGTTTTTAACATTTTCCAATTTTTTTAAAAATAAACTTAAAGCATACCTATATTATTTCTAAAATTAGAGCTTCTATGACATAAGTATGTGGTGCCAATAGACTCTCAAAATTGCAAGTCGATTGCAAGAAAATAGCTTGAAATTGTTTGTATCATCATCATAATCCTAGTCAATCTTTGCTTCACCAGGGTCCACTTTCCTACTTTTCCTCCTCCACATAGAGTAGTTCATCACTGTTTTCCGAACTTGGTGGACACACAGCCGACCTACCGATGGCAGGCGGCGGCAGCTCTTTGCTTCATTTTAGACCACCGTAACGCTGTATATCAATAACAAAATCAAATTAAACGAGCTATCACTCCGAGTCATTTTAATAATTTAGAGTGGAACAGCGCCGTAAACGGTGGTGGTGGGTATACAAACAATAAATGTACAGTTCTGATTAAACCTTAAATTTAAAACCATTTTGAAATTATATCTTAGCTAGATTTCCTCGGTAGAATGGGATGCGAGAGCCAACGGCCTATGACGTGAGGATGCTGAAATGAAGGAAACAGAGTAAGAAAGCAACCCCTTGCAGAAGTCGGGATTGACCGCTGATGATGATGACTTAGGCACCCATCCACACGTATAATAAAAAAGATAAGCCCCTATGTCTTTGATCACATAGAAGAACCACAGAAAGGAGTAACAACAAAAATCAATCATCTAATCCCGCCGCCGCTGTTGTACCACCACAAATCAATTCGACAGCTCCCGTTCATTCATTCATAGCGGCGCTGTCTTCAATATTTTATATCCAATCACCATACAATTTAAACTAGTACAGTGCCGATAAAAGGCGGCGGGCGGCCGGTTACGCCGTAAAAGACGGAACGGCGGTATAAGGTATAATTTTATCGTGGCCCAACAATCGTTAAGGCTACTGTTACGACAGAAGAAACCAGTTTGACCACTCCCAGTGCCGAATCGGCGCCAATCATAGCCTTAACACCAGGGCCCAGGGCTCGCAGCCTCGTACCATCCCGTTGCTTTCACTCGCTATCAAACGTAATTAATACCTTATCAGATGATAACGCGGCTAAACGGTTAGCACTCCCGTGTCTACTATAATAATTAATTATGCATACGTATAGTATTTTCGCGATAGAGATACGACGATAGCTACCGATACGGGTTCTGAGAACGACGTTCGCTTGCCAATTTACGCTGTTACTCATTCAATACACACGCAGCCTGATACGTTAGCAAATGCGCGGGAGATATAACAAAATGGTGCGCTCCAACAAATAGAAAGATACTTCAGGCGGAGTGACTAATAAACATCAGAGAACATAGAACGCTAGTAGGGAAGTTCCATAAATTATAATTTCTAAAGCTACAATATATTTGGCATATTACTGCACAGGAAACTCTATCTCTCAGTATGCGTGGCTCGTGCGCCTAGCCGTAAATCAGTTTGTGTTTATTACCGAGTGGCCGTGCCAAGAGACTCAGCATCTCCTGCCCTATGGATTTGTCACGCTTCCAAAATCTTTGTTTTTCTTTTAATCTTGTTCTTGATAGTGTGGAAATAAAAAAAAATTGTGGTGAAAGCAGGGCCGAAGTTTGTTTTGCAAATAATGTTTCTGCGCTGTGAGAAGCAAATTAAAACACGTAAATCCAACTGGCGGAGACAGTTTCACTTTGCGAATTACCTACACAGAAAACATGACGAAACTGGAATTTGCAACTGTCAATTAGGGCGACCGCGTGGTGTCGACCAATTCAAGTCAATTCATATCAAGAAAAGAGCTGGATCATGTCTGATCTTAATTTGCCGACAGATTTAGAAGCGATGATGTGACACAGCTTAGTGTGACCGACTTGATACGCATCAATCACCGCTTGATCAGGAGTTGGTCGGTGTCACCGAAATGTTATACAATCTTTGGCACCGGCCGATCGAATCTGAGATGCCCAAATTATCACACGCATGGGTGCCAATACTGTCTGATTGATGGCTGATCTATTGTGAGTCTGTCCAAACCGAAGCCGCGTGGGCGTGACAGCCGCGCGTGGAGCCAAATCGGCACTAATCAAAATAAAAGAGGCGAGAGTGCGTTCTAATCGCGACTTCCTGTGAAGCCCTGCGATTACCCGCGAGCGGGGCAGCGCCGGCAGCCACTGGAAATTGCGGTGTGGCGTGCTGCAAATTGGCATGCAACAATACGAATTTGGGCGGTAATCGCCGACGAATTGAGAGCCCGAGGGCGCGCACCTGCGGGCGCCGAGGTTCATTCATGAGAGCGGAATAACGCGGCGAGAGGTCGAGAGCAATCCGCGGTGGATAATAACAGTTGGCTTTTCTAAGAAACTACAGCGCGAAGTGGCGAAGGCTTCGGCGGAGGGAGTGTCGGCGTCTCGCTCGCGCGGCCCGCGGCAGAGCGAGAGCGCGGGGGCGGGGCGTGCTGTGGCGCGGAGGCGGCGGCGGCTGCATCGCCGCTGCAGCGCTCATCAAACAGACGAGGTCATCCGCGGACCACTCGCTCCTCATTCACAGCCCAATAAGCCGACGCGCCCTATCCACCGAGCGCTCAATGGAGTGACGACACCGACGCGGACGCCCCGGAATCGTTCCGTAATCCGTGGCCCTTTCGGATCGCCAGTAGTAAGTGCACGCCTAGCAACAAACGGCCGCAGAAATGCACGCTAGAAATAAACCGTGGTGGAAAGAAAATGGCACGACTTAGCCACACATGGTTCTGAACCGTCGATTTTATTGCACGAGGCAGTGGTGAGGCGACGTTTATAAATCATACTTTTATGGTTATTCTGGGCGATAAAGTGAACGTTTCTAGCGTTGATGCCGACGCGGGTGCACCTAGAGGCACCGAGCGTTCGTATGTGGAGCTAAGCGGTTCGCCACGCCTCCAGCGCGCCGATATAACATAAACAATAAGGTAGATTAATCTCGCGGCCCGCCGAACAAAGCCTTAAGGAGGCGAGGGTGTAATCAATGTAAATAAATGCTCGTATGAAATGGTTATGGCCCCCATAATAATATTTTGTCCCATAAACGTTTTACATGCGATGATAGTACCGTACACTCAAGCAGGGAAATTAGGGGTAATTATTTCGGAGAAACTGTTCCGCTAGAGATGTGACAATTGCTTTAAAATTTCGGCTTCAGTAGATACAATATTATTTTATCATCTTTTCATCTATACATATACATAAACATAGAACCTACATAACAAAGTCGCTACCCGCCGTCTGTCCCTATGTATCTATGAATGTCTATATGTACGCTTAGATATTTTAAACTATGCAACGGGTTTTATTACATTCAAGTAGTAATTCAAGAGAAAGGTTTATAAGCTAGAAAAGGGTGAGTAGGGGTAAAGTAGGTGAACGCGAACGAAGTCGCGCGGGGTCCACTAATCTCTATAAATTACTAATATATCACGTGAACAAGAATAAATTTAGAATCAAAACAAAGAAAGACAATCTCTCTGAACTTGTCTACTTAATAGACAGACCATCGAATACCGGAGGTTCCGTAAGAATTTCTGGAGCCCGCAACCCCTAAACCCGAAGCCTCGAAGGTAAATCCCTACGCCACGGGTAACAATCTGTGACGTATCGTCACTAGATTAGTGGCATGGAATTGGCCAATCAATAGCGTCGACGAACTGTAATTACGAGCTATCCCAGTGGAGTAATTAGGACGGAGAGGCGTGTGTGTAGTACCTTTAGGGTAGGCTTGTCAGTACCAATTTGTATCCCAAAACGGGTAGAAGAGGGGAGCTGTACTTGATTACGATAGACATGGAAACAATGAAAGTTACCTTGACATATGTTTGAAGATGGAACATGAAACCTATTTCAAGCCAAAATTGGTTTAAAATAGGTTTCATTATTTGATTAAAAGTTGTAAGCGTAATTGTAGAAGATATTATGGACGGAGCAATAATAATTGGAAAAACTTATCGCTGTTGTTTATTTTGTAAGGTATAAATTTCAAGTGACATACTTCATGTTTTCACAACGAATTCTCTCCATAAAAAGAATACTGCTCCTCAGTTTAGAGAAGTAGATACAAAAAAGGTTGTATTCTACAACACTAATGGTAAAATTTTGACTGGGGACACGGGACACGTCTATCTATCAATTAATAGATAATACAAGTTACGTAACTGGAACATTAGATAATAATTACTCAACACAATCTCCTATAATACCTACATATTATGACAAATTTATGATTTTATGGAATTAACAAAGCAGATGTTACCATACCATAGTCCCATATTTGTTCTGTGACTCATTTATCATTCACTAAATGCGCATTACATACGTACCTACATTGTTGAATCGGTAACAAAGTGAATTTAACTAGTATGTATTTATTGATCCACGGAAACACAATGACCGTGACGCAATTCAAGGAAACGATTAAAATAGGTACTTAATCAATAAATATAGCTAACTTATTACCGCTTCTGTATAAAATTGAAACTGCCATCATACTTTCATTATAAATACTTAAGAGTAAAATTGGTATAATAATACGTCACTTCCGAGATTATTAAACAAATAGAGCAAAAAAAATTCTAGCCATAAAGCTAACTTTCCAATATTTTTGGTTCAACCTGTCTCGGAGTCCCCAGTGGAAAACTTTGGTCAACCTCGCTTCACCAATGGTATTTGACAGGAGACACATAAAGTGTGAGACGAACTTGTTACTTGTGTTGCAGTTCGATTAAACCTCAATGTACGAAACGGTCACCCATCCAGTTACTAGCATCGACATGCGTTCCTTAACTCAGATTGGGTTATCATCATTTGAGCGGTTAATCCCGGCTTCTGCCAGGGTCCGCTTTCTTGCTCTTTCTTCTCCACTTCGCCCGATCTTCGGCATCCTCTCGTCGTAAAACGTTTGCTCATGCATAGAATAACCCAGCGACGTCCACCCCACGTGTCCATGGGGCTTACTCAGGATGTGACCAAACCAGCATATTCATCACTATTTTAACATGATCCGATATTCGAAATCACGCGACTATGATGAGAAAGAGCTTTCTTCAAACAAAACCTTAATAAGACTTAATACGAGGCCCAACTATATTGAATATATCTCTAGATAATTACTGTGCCAAACTGTTCAAAAAATTAGAAAATTAAGATATAATAAGACCACGCTAAGTCCGAATCACTTATAAAAAAAATATGTATGGCAACTTATGACAAGTTTTTTAAAGGTAATAGAATGTCATAACAAACAATTTGATTTCTGTAGGATTGTTTATTTTCGTGAGTTATGAGAAATATTATTAAATAATTGGCAAAATAATTAAAAAGGAAGTGAGAGTGGTAATTATCAATATGATTAATAATTTAATCAAACTAAAAGCACAAGTTCAAGCCAAATATCTGAATGTTTACAAGAGGGACTGACAAGGACAGATTATCCCCAGATTATATCCACGTTTCATAATTTTTACTACTGTCAGTCGATTCGGACTTAGCGTGGTCCTATTATAGATGTTAAACACCATATTGCTCAAACAAAAACAATATACTTACACTACAGTTACAATAAATAAGGAACAGTTAACAAAGGAGGCCTTAAAGTATTCTGTGGCTCTACCTGAGTTCCAACATTTTATTTTGTCATGTAAATGCTACTGCTCGTGAAAAAAAGAACTAAGAATTGTAATGACTAGCGATATTTCTGACTTAATAATTTTCATCAATGTTTTTCAACATATAGGTAGCGTTTGTCCGATTTTTTAAAAGCTGTAAATTATTATTGACCGTTTATCTTCAAGGAGCTTAAAAAACGTATATATCTTAAATTCTGTGCTTAGATCAGAAAATGGTTTAATTATACCGTCACCATCTACAAGAAGTTATATTTTACCGCTGGGCCACCACGTCTTTACAATTTAGATTCGTAGAAGGAGATTCAGAAGGAGGAATTTTATCATTAAAATAAACCTGACGCAATCGGGTAATTAGGTAAATAAGTACCTACCTACATTACTATACGCAATCAGCACAATAGGTACTTACCTAATTTGTCAGTTATCGGCGCTAGACACAGCCTACAGTTTCACACACTTGATACTTTCACAGCTCTATTTGTAAATAAAGTTGGTACACAAATTCCGGTCTACCTGTTTGAGTGACAATAGGTCTAAGGAATATTACTCAGTGTGATGTCACGCGGTTTTATCAAAGCGATATCAGATCATTTCGTGGAAAACAGGCTGATAAGTCTGTACCGTAGATAAGTTCTTGTAACCAAGGTAGTTTTTGCAAAATTTTGTTTGCTGATATAGGCAATAATATGTTTTAACCTGAGTAGTTATAAATAGATAAAGCTACACGATAAGACTGCAAAAACAAGTAAGCGACAGGAATACACGTGTGCCAAGTTATTTGTGTGGCTGTTTAAATATTCCTAATAAATTTTTTTAAATTTTATTTTTTAATTCTCGCTTGTCACGAGTCGGACGGTTTAAAACTTTGATTTTTGGTATGTGAAATTCTAAACTTTAAAATTAAAAAAGCAAACCGTTCAAAACTAGGGAAAATCAGCGTCATGCATCAAAATTTTGAATTTTTCTTGCCAAAAACTAAAAATGAAAACCGTTCGACTTGAGCGAGCGGTTCAAAAATAGGGCCCCATATAAACCACCTCAAGAAAATAAAGAGGTTTAAAACTTTAGGCAATTTTAGAAATCGCAACTAAATCGAGGTTTTGTTTTCCTCATCGATATACTAGTAGAAATAATGCTTTGGTTTTCCTTATACATAACAGATTATGTTTGTTACAGAAATCACAATTACCTTTATTGCGAGCAGTTACACTTTTTTATCAAATCTCCATGATATGGCCACTGATTAGCTGCATTGTATATCAGGCAATTTGAATGACGAGGGATAATATTTAAGTAGTTAAGTTTATAATTATCGATAGATTATTATTGCTTTTTCCGCTATGACTAATGAAAATGTTCGCAAAACAGACATAAGGGCTACAGACTTTTACCATTCATACAAATAAATTGTTTTCATTAACTTAATTAAAGACTCATAAGAAATTAATATAAAAATAATGATTATTTATAAACATCTATCCACTTTTTACGGATTTTGTCCCTATTACCGAGTAGCCCGATGCTTCGATGCGGTTGCATCGGAATGTAATATAACATATTATTATGATAAAATATCTGATAATAACCGCGATATAGTTCCGTATACTTATTTACAGAAAGACAACAGCAACAGAGATACAAACTTTGCTTCATATTGTGATAAGCCCGAGGTGGCCGTTTGGATCATTTGCCACCGCTTTCTATTTCTGGCGGCAACAATGCTTTCGTTGTGTTCCGACTCGAAGCATAAGGTGACCACTAAAATTAATTACCTACACGTATTGGACCTTATCCTTACATGACATTATGACTTGAAATGCTAGGGGCGTTCCTGTCCTGCGGGAGGCTCAAGAAGCGATGTATCGTCCATTCGGATACGAGATCCAATGGTTGACGACTCAATGAAAATGAAGACCGGGCGAAATGGAGGAGAAGCCGGGATTAACCGTTGACCAAGATAGACCAGGCTGAATTGTTTGAAGGCAAAACCTTCGAAAACTCTAAAGTTCTTTAAATATTGCCTGTGGATACATTAGCATACAAAAAGTTTTTGTAATGCGTTTTGTGTGATGTGGCATATCTTGCACATGCATACCTAATTAAAAATTTGATTATTTATGGTGGAAATAATCAACTCAAATCAAAATGAGAATAGTATTGCATTTAAGATAGCCTGCGTAGTGTACAAACCTAGTGTCATCTTCGTCCAGTGCAAATTGACATGGGACCGGTGGAAATTGACAGACGTTAGAAACTTTGACAAAAACTATAAAAACTAGTATATGTACCTCAGATCACTTATGAATACGTATAAAATAAATTTGTGTCGAATTAAGGCATGAAATTTTAATATTTTCAATTATTTTGATTGTACATGCTTAAAAATAAATACTATTACAATTATTAGAAGAGGACTGCGTAGGCCTCAAAAGCGGATCAATTATGGGCTGATGATAATTCCTTTCTATATGATGCTACTGCGGAACTTAACGATTTTTGCTTATCTAATGATAAAGCAATCATAGCTATTATAATCAAAGAACACACCAAGAATGATGGGTTGGCAATTTCAATTCAATGGCAAAATGTAGTATTTCTCAGTATAAGTTGTACTTTGTAGAATTTTTTTCTTTGTATTGTTCATATGGGGTAGTTAAAACAAATGTCACCATAAGTCCACCCGTGAGCATGATAAGAAAATAATAAATAACTGCATATATTACCACGATCAATCCGGTAAAAATCGTTCCATTCGGAACTGGGCTATATTTTATACCTATGTAAAAGCTAATGGAGTTTTGTGATATCAAAATAAATCATGTCTATATGTCTATGAACCGCTTGCCTCGTGACGAACCGTTCTCAATTTTAATTTTCAGCATGAAAAGTTCAATATTTTGGTGCATGGCACGGATTTCCCGTATTTTTTAACAGTTCGCTTTCGGTGGTGTCAATATATATAAAAATAGATTGCATCTTTCATGCTTAAAATTCAAAATTGAAAACCATGCGAGTAGAGGCGAGCGGTTTAGAAATAGAGCGTAGAAGAGAATAGTAAGAATCTTAGGGTCTATCTATGTACCTAGAATTTATAACCTCTTTATAAATGTTAAGCCGTGCAGTATCTAGGGATGTAGTGGGAACTCGAATATGTCAGTCTGTCTTACCGAGGTTGGCGTAATAGCCGGCTGGATGCATCATGGCAGAACCGATCAGCGTGAGAATCCCATCTGTCACTTACCTGTAACAAAGATCCAGTGTAAACATAATGTAATTTCCATACACATTCATACATTATACATAACACAACTTAGAATCGAATGAGAAATAGAAACAAGTTACCGAACCAAATGTTGTATGAGATTTGCGTGTAAGATGTAGTTTCAAAAGAAATAGACTAAACAAACGTATAATCTAAGTCAAAACCTGCAGTTATGTATAGGTACTTTACACAGTTTTTTACCTAGCTCAGCTTGAAAATCATAATATGTTTAGGTAAACTGAAATAAATAGGTACAAGTGGCTATTGCAATGTGTTTCCGTCAAAACGACATGATAGGTTTTGGCTGCAAGAAATTAAAACTAAATTATTTTGAAATTTTTGGAAGTATGTAGGACCCTGTATAAAATGTTATTATAAATTATAATTTCACGTGTAGGTTTGTATTCATTTTAATATTAATAAATACTGTGTAAGTATAGCTATCTAAGCGAATATTCTAGTAACAGAATCCACATTCTCACTAACGCCTAGTTAGTATCATACTAATACAAGCTATAGGTAAGCGTTGCGAAATTAATAATGAGCCCCGTAATAATTAATTAAATGAATTTATTAAACCGCAGAATGCTCGACAAGTAGCGAGCACAGCTAGCGCTGATAATTATCTATGATATAGTTACCTACATTATAGTATATGTCTACGTGTATTTTGGTTTGAAATGGCTATGGTTTTAATCAGAGCAATAACAATTAATTTGGGCGGCAAATTGCTCATCAATATCCCTGATTACCTATTACTTTTATTGCAATGGTAAAACTATAGCCACTTTAATAACAAAAAACGATTCAGAGCTCTATCTGCGAATATTTACGCGACTTTTTAACTTTCAGGTAATTTTGTATGTTTCTAAGACCCGCTTGCACCAAACTCATAAAAACGTTTAAGAATGACGTTTGATATTTTTTTTGTATAAAGATTTTTGTTTTAGTATCAGCTTTAACGCGTTTAATAATTTGACGCAAGCCGCCTAAAGCTTTGTTTATAAAAGACATACAAGCAGGACCCGTAACTTCTACAATTGTGATGTCCAACCCGACTTTAATCTAACCGATTTTAAAGTGTCAAGAAATGTCTTCAGAAAATTCAACTGGAAAAAACGTTTAACCACTAATTGGGAATTATTAACGTGCAAATTGATCTCGACTAGAATATTTGCGATTGAATTTTTACAACGCGATATAATCACGGAATTAGCTGTTATTTACTATGATATCTCACGCAGGTTTCGGTCGTTAATTGAAAAAATTAACACGAACCGCTGTGAATTGGTGTACAATCGTAAAACAAGGGTTTCTTTTCAAATTACGATATTTTTATGAATATAAGTGGTTTAGTAAGAAGAGTTAAGTACTTATCAAATATAACGAATCATATTTCTCATTTATGTAGAAAGGAAGTTGCGTTGTGAAATCTGTAGCCCTATTTTTGAACCACTCGCCTTTAGTCGAACGGTTTTAAATTTTGATCTTGACATGAAAGATTCAATATTTTTATGCATAACGCTGAATTTCCCTATTTACGAACGCTTTCGGTGTTGCCAATGTAATCAAAAATATTTAATCATTCATGCCGAAAAGAAAACATTGAAAACCTTTCGGTCGAGGCGAGCGGTTCAAAAATTGAGTCCCTACACGGGACGCGACACTCTTTGATTAGCTACAGATTTTAATGAAATTTATTTCAAGATTGTGATAAATTGGAATAAAGATTGATCGTAGAGGTGTAGAGAACCAGCGACATGCAACCCTATTTATTTAAACACCGAAACCGATAGTAAACAAAATTCTTTCGCCAAGATGCAGGCCTGCGAGCATGAGTCACGCGTCGGCGAAATTTCACCAGACTGTTTGTCTGTTTGCGCCGCCAGAGCAGGGCACCGTGACGTGTGCGCACATTTGCACAATGTGCATGGAATATTCCGCATATAGGGGCCAAAATTCACGAAGCCAAAGCGCGCGTGCACGGCCCAAGGCATGCGGAGGCCAGCATACGTGGCTTCCTAGCCCGCCTGCCTCGGAATCTGACCAAATGCCCATCCGAACACGATCGCTACACCCAGCCCCCTATAGCTTATTTATTACCTATACTGTTACACCAAACAATGAGAGGCGAAAGGGCGACTGCAACTATTTTTATGCCACATTGTGAAAATGCCAAGTGAGAAACGCAGATAGCACGAACCAGGATCCGACGCTGCCGTCAATGAGAATAGCTCTTGCATAATAGACTGTGCCGTACAAACAAACGCTCTGAACAGAAACAATTTATTTAACGTTGTTCAACTAGAGATAATCCTCATAAATAGTAATTTGCGTCGTGACAAACGATCTTAGGAGCGACGCTCAGTTTGGAAATCGCGTATAATGCCGCTATTGTTAATTATACAAGTCACCGCGTCGCTAAACATAGGATTTATTGTCAGCAAACTGGAACGGCGATACATCTAGCGTGAGATTTGTGCGGCAGCCGCGGCGCGCCACCGACAATGGCCCAAAACGTTTCAAAAGTTATGACAAATTGTCACCTCCCTGAAACTATGAAGACAGATGTAGCCCTCAAAAGATTAACTTTCGAATACTTGTTTGTTTAATGGTTATTTACTCAACGATGTGAATGTATTGATAGATACAGGTACTTACTCTACTTACTAAAGAGTAATAATTGGAGAATTTACAGTTTTAATTAACGCATAAAAACACATGAAAGAATTTTTAATGAAGGGTTCACGTTTTTATTTACCGAAACACGCGGTGTACGGACCCGTTTATAGGAGTCAAAAAATCGACGGCTCCGGCTTTAACAGCGCTGCGATGTCGGACAAATGGCGATCGAGCTGCAGATAAGTGGAATCGGCCTCCAGATCCGACGGCCACGCTTTCGGGCAGACACACTACCAGCATCGGCCTTACCGCTTTACTTGACTTTATGCTTTTAACGGAAACTTATCGCTGCATCAAATCTGGAGTAGGTGATTACGAAACAATAGGACATTAATGAAAACTGTGGCCTAAGACTAGCGGAGCATATACAAGTTTTCTTTTGTATTATTTTCGGTGTAATGGTTGTTAAAGGCGGCTGGATTTGTGCTTCGGCTGTTGCTGGGCTAAAAAATAGTAAATACAGGTGTCAACCGGCGCTGCGCGGGGACTGTATATCTCTCGGCAAGCACCGGACAAGGCAAATAAAACAATGGAACAATGAAATACGCGGGACTGAAGCGCGCCTCCACTAATGAACTGGCGCACAGACACCAGGCCAACACTCTTGGTATTAGAACAGCCATTAGTTCTGCATTACAATATTTGCTGCAGTGCTGCTAATATTTTTCTTTGCAGTCGGCGTCAGTTATTTCGAAACGGAGTAGAACGTGAGACAGGAAACGGTGATGGGATCGTGATGAGATTTTCAATAATGATAGTTGAGCGACACCTAGGAGGTATTGCTTCGTAGACGAGCGATCTCGACAAAATATCGCCATTCCAAATGTTAATCGTTCACCATGACATTTGACTTTACAGTACCTTCGGCTTTAAACCTTCTCTAGGAATTCGTTCGGGCCGCCGCGTTCTTAGAGTATCTTTGTACAGTACGAGTATCCTTGCCCGATCTTACTGTTAGGTATGTATTCTTCGGAGATGCCAGAGATATTAGTTGGAGATAAGGTGTAATTTATGGACAAAAACAATTCAGTTAAAAGTAATGATCGTCATTTGAGGCGGAGTCACGAGCGGCGGGCGGCGGGCGGCGGGCGCGACCGCTCGAAAAAGCAGCGCGGGTCCGGCGGAATGCGCGGAATGAGCGGGGCATCCGGCCGGTTGCGATTGTTACCAGTTATCACTGAATGTTTTCCACCGGGGCATTTTTGCCGCCACAAAAAAGCACATAAAGGGCGGCCGCGGCTCGTTTGAGACACCGCCGCGCCCCTGTGGGAAAATCGTCGCCAGAAAACTGCGAGGCAAATAAATTATAAACTCTCTCACGTGGAACGCGCCGCGGCATACGTAGGATTCGTGCTGAGCTTTGTTGTGCCAGCGAGCGGTGCAAGTGCAACTATGTTTGTTTACGCCGCGCGGCCGCGTGGGGCCTTCTCATTAAGATAACTTATCAGTCACCTTTCTAACTTCGGCTTTCTAAACTGTGCCGATAAGGAATTTTGCCGCATGCTATGTTGTAATTGTTATAAGTTGGTGTACCTACGTGCGTGCAGTACCTTATTCCCTTTTAAATTGCGTAGCAACCCCCTATATGAGAGTACAGTCCAAGCATAAGGTTCATTACCTAATCCATTTGATTGTAATGGCGAGAATATCAAAGCTCAGCCAAAATTACCTCGAGCGCTCATTAAACCGTAGGCGCAGCCTCGAGTCACGGCTCGCCAGTGAAACGTTATTTCGCAATACTGTCAGTGTAGGAGGTTGAGATAAAGCCGCGCTTCCATCTCAGTCGTCACTATCATCCTTTGTGCGTCGCGCACCGAGGGAATCATTAGCGAAAACGGCGTCCCGGAATAGAACGCGGGACCGCGCCGGGGCTGCACCAGTGATGGATGGCCGGGTTATTACCACCGGCTTAATGTCCACCGGGATTAGATCCCGGTAAAAACGACCCGCCGACGGATCGGGCGGACCCGCTCTCGATGTCACAATTACATTGTTGTATGCGTTAGCCCTGCTGTTTATTGCACTTGCCCACAAACTTGTAAACTATATTTAAGTGAGAAAGTATGTGTTCTTTAAGCGGCCGCGTACGCGTACAATAATAGTCGGTGAATCGAAACATAAACATGCCTCCGACAATTGTGCGGCCTGTGAGAGTAGTGTGATTCTATTATCATTATCTCTCGAGCTTTCTAAAACTGCGCCACTCGCGAATCTCTGGCTAATTGGCGACACACGCGCAATGCCACGAATTGCTGCAACTCATTAACCGGTGAACCTAAACGGCGATAAAAACCCGAGCGGGCTAGTCTTCGCCGCTCGCATTGGAAACTTGCAGAAAATGCATTGGCGATAAGAAAAAATTCAGTCCGCCCGAGCGCACGTACGACATACCGCCGGTGACATTCCGTGGGGAATACTTCGCATATCGAGACTCAAACTAACCATTTACCGATTGCAGATACACTGTAGCCTGGCCAATCTGGCCGCGACTCGGCGAGCGGGCGAGCGCGGCCCTCCACCGGTCCACATGTAACCTAAATAAGCAGCGAATGCATCGATTCATGGTGCTATTTAATGAGCTCTTGAAATCTTTGCGTTCTTGCTTGCTTATTTTACGACTCTATATTTCCAATGCTATTTTGTAATTGATAAGAACTTCCATAATAATCACCAGCGAACGGTTTTAAAAATTGGTCAGCTATCTGTGCGTAGTGCCTCTTAAATAATATTAAATAAATAACTACAACTAATTTTAAGCAAAATTATTGCTCGAATTATTAGTAAAAGCACCGAAAATGGACCAACAATTTAGTCAGTAGTAATAGAAAGTGAGCATTTCGTCCACAACTCTTCATTATTAAGCGAAACGTCTTTACTAAGTCGTCATTACGGGAGCAAAGTTACGGCTAACGGTGACTTGTCGTGGAATAACAAAAAAGCGGTCCTGTCCTACGGTTATTTCCGTCTTTCTCCCTCGCAGGTCCTTCGCTAAGGTAGAAGCGGGATAACAGGCGGTTTTATTATGCCGCTTGTAATGTGAGTTGCGTTTAATTTATTGTGAGACAGCCGCTACAGCCAGGAGTGGCGACATCAATCTTGGAAGTCGGGAATCGTAGCTAAAACACTTTGCCATTGAAAATAAATCATGCTGACGTAATCCGGGATTTTTATAGTGTTGGCCTTTTGGTTGGCTCTGTTCGGGTTTAGCTCCTTCGTCGATGTTTTGTTGGATACGGTAGTTTGTTTAACGCGGAATCTACTCTAGCATCGAATTTAGGTACACGATTATGGGCGATTTTTTATAATTAAAAGCTGGAATAGAAAATTTCTAATAGTCGATTGTAGGATTATTGGAGCCTGCTCCACATTAGTGAAGGTGTTTGCGATAATCTTCATGCTTTGCAGGAGGGCTTCTCTGGTCTACGGAGGTCTTAGCCGGCTTGTTTCTAATGCCCGATTGCAAACTGTAGGCGACGCCTATATTGGTTTCGGATAAAATTCAAAATTCAAAAATTCAAAATTTCTTTATTGATTAGGACATTAAATATCTCTTTCAATCGTCAAAAAGGAGGAGGGTAGGAAAGTAGGAACGAAGCACACAGTGACACACTGTCGGCCGCAGCAAACCCACCCCACGCCAACCACGACCGGACCGTGCCCAACATTGCCAGGCAGAGCCGGACCGCGCTCAATATATTATATAGATATGTCTAGTATAATTAAGAAAAGTCAACTAAAACTACAGCAAGAGTAAGCCAGTCCACCAGGGCAGCAGCACCCGTTCACGAGTATAACGCAGGGCCCAGCCATCGCCCAATTCAACCATATTTGAGGGAAAAGAGCGACCCGGCCCCCACGCCACCGATACTTATTCCTAACAAAAAAAAGCATTGCACCAACACCAACCGATCGCTAAGATACTCTTAACTTTATTACACTGATTTTGTGATATCTAAATGCTCCTTATCCCTACCTAAATCCTTAGGGTTGGTGCCGGACACCGTACGGAATACACTTTTATAGATACATCCCTAATTTTGTAGAAGAATCCGAATTGGGTATGTAGCTACTTTAATTATGGTCCTAAAAGATGAAACCCGGGTATTGTCCTAGCCTAGAAAAAAGCGTTGTAGATTCGAGACAGTTACAGTATACGCATCGTCAGGATACGCTCCAGTGGTCAACTATCCTAAATAATGAAGAGGAAGAAAAAGAAAATGGGCAGTCTTTAAAATATTTGGGCGACTTCGCATAAGGTTGAACGCCTCAATAGCTTACCCGAACGCCCAGCAACATCATTTAAGTATCTATTAATACTGTAGGTAACTAGGTACTCCAATTATTTTCGTATTAACCTTCGCCACACTTTATTTTGTGTTTTCCGGGATAAAAAGCTCAGGACTAATCTAAAACCCATTTTAACCTAATATTGGTGTGAGAAAGTTTATTACACTCGACCGGCAGTTTTTCCTTGTATTGATTGACATGACGGATAAAACCTATTGTAAGTACCTACACATATTATCATCTTCACATTTAAAGGGAAGTTCATTAATAAAGTACACCTATAAATATATATCCCTATTATTAAACCGAAGACTTAATTTGGCATCATTAATTACCCACATTTAACGATTACCATGAATCATTTATTGTTCACTTCAAACCGTTTTGTACTACAAAATCGAACACCACGAAAGTCCAAGTCTTTATAACTACGCTTACGCATATAGTTCGTGCAACTATTTATGCAGGTAGGTAACGATTAATCGTAGGTGTGTTATGTTACCCTCCAAAATCCCCGTCAACCGCCAAAAGCGGTTGAGATTCGGCCGACATTAGGGTGTTCATAGCGGGCATTATTCAAATTACAGCATGGGCACTCGCCAGGACACGTATGGGCGGCGGTGGTACGTGAAAATCAATACACCCTGTGTCGTACACCGTCGCTAGAACGTTACAGATTCGAATTATGTACGCGCAAGGGTGCCGGTGCATGCATTTGTTATTTTACACCCCATTTGGTCGTGGATAATTGAGTGTTCCAAGCACCTATATTACGCTATTGGCTGACGATTTGTGTAATAAGTATTGCTGTAGGTACTGTTATGTCATTAGTTCTATTATTAGGTAGAGTTGTAGAGTGACCGGCATTAGTCCGTCATACATTAAATTGTAAGTAATCGTGTGCGTCACGTGAGATCGACACATGTTTTTTTTTTTAATTTATAACTATTTATTGTACATAAGAAGGACAATAAAAATAGTTACAGCAACAATATAGTACAAAGGCGGTATAATAAAAAATCGATCTCTTCCAGACAGCTATTTTCACGGACATCGTGGAAGGTTCTCAGAGAATGCAGGCATGTAATGTACCTGTAGATTACTGTACGTCTGTTGAGAGTCAACTTAAACACTATCTATATTAGATAATGAACAAAAAGTTTTTAAAACAAATGATTAAAAATCATAAATATTGCTATTCCAAACACAGTTTTCAGTTATTGAGGTGATTTTTTTTTAATATTGTGAAGCAAAGCAGCAAGCGGGTCACCAGATGGTATGTGATCACCGCCGCCCATGGACATCGCAAACCTAGGAGGGCCTCGAATTTCATGCCGGCCTTCGAGAAAGGTGTAGCTCGTTTCTTCATTCGATTCATGCTTGTGGGACACACTGAATATCGACAGTAGTAAGGGTTCCGTGACTCTATTTTTGAATCGCCCTCCTTGAGAAGAACGGTTTTCAATTTTGATTTTCGAAGTAAATTTTTTTAAATTGCATTGTCTACACCGAAAGCAATCGGTTCAAAAATAAATAAATCAGTCATGCATCAAATATAGAAATTTCTCGTGCCGAAAACCGAAATTGAAATTCGACTCGAGGCGAACGGTTCAAAAATAGTGTCTCAGGTCGCTTTGCAGAAGACTATACTACAAACAGCTTAAGAAGTTTAATTGTCAAACAACGAAAGATTAAGAGAACCATATTCGACGCTAATCATATTCGACTCACGCAATCCGAATCGCTGCAAATCTTGTATAGTTAAAGAGAAACATTGTGAACTCCCGTCGCGTCCCGCTGTAGGTCCAGTGCTAATGAACCGAATACAAAAACTTCTAATTGTCCCCCGACATCTTTGCACCCCGATGTTTCCATTAAACTCCGGGGCCATTTGCAAATGTACAGCGTTTTTTCTTGTTTCAAAGTTCGCCTCGAGCGGTTCGGAAAATTGAGCCGCGAATTGGAACGCTTTGTATCGGCTTTTGGCTCGATATTGACCTATTATATGAGGTTCAAAGGATACGGACGGACGAATTATGATTTTGTAGTCTTGATTTAACGCGGATGAGTATTAAGAGCACTTTGTAGAAGTAAGTATAATGCGTATGCTTCGAGCTCACTGAGTAGGTGTAAGAGATTGATGGGACGTGAAGTGAACCGGATTTTTGCGAAGCGCGACTGTTAGTCGAATGAGGACATGGAATTAAATCTACGCAAATAGATTAGGCGCTTCTAAGAATATATGAAAAAGAACAACCATGAAATCCATCGTGTCTTTACGATGTAAAGCGTTTTAACAATTTGGTAGAGTATTTATTTAGATAGGTAGATTCGAAGTTAAGACAGGCCAACAAGGCGAATCGACATCGATTTCTAGAGGTTATTATGGGTGTTCTAATAATAGGCACAACTATACGTACCACACCCTCCCAAGCAAAGTTCGTATTTATAAGCAACGTCCTTTCCACAAAGAAGTGGTTATTTCTTTAATGAGACATACATGAAAATATCACGATTCAACAACCACCGTCTGTTATGCATCTTGCACTGTCATAGCGTCAATGTTTTAATCTATTCTTTCCTTGTTAATTATAAAATATTAGTATCAAAGTGACACGGCCCCAGTATTTTACCTAAACGAGTCTATATTACAGCTATACGTATAAAATGTCGCTCCACACCTATCATAATGAGTTATAAAGAACTTTCGCATCGTAAAGCGAGATCTTTAACTGCATATCTGCCATTATAATATCTAAAACGATTTCACGAGAGCGGAAAACGGCTTACATTGTCAGGAAACGTTTATAACTTTGTAAAACACTAGCCTGCGAGTTAGTTGCGAACAGAACTCAACTGCACACTAAAAGACAAAAGGCCCGAGTTTGAAAGCCGACGGACAATCAAAGCGAACACCGACCCAATTGCGAAATAAAACGTACAAATAACAAGTTTAATTAAATCGCCAGACCGACGGGAGAACAATCCGTACTACAACGATAGTTTAACAAGGGAACTTCATATTGAGTGAGCAACCTGCAATTCTTGCGGCGCACTCATTCGAGAAAATTAATCCTGTAATGTAAAACGAACTGCGTTTATTTATCTGCACTCTGCAGTAGGTTGAGTTTGTTCATTTCCAATAATTACCTACTTTGTTTATCAATCAAAGTTGTTTTATTTCATTACGTGAGGCTAGATCTTTACTTTGATTGTGGTTTGGGTTTAAACAACAGACGAGTGTGTCACGTACTCGTATGTCACCGCAGAACCGCACTTTTATTTGGTTCAATTAATTATCAACTGAATCAGAGAGTAGTAGTGGTCTTTAAAACCAGTCCCAAACAACTTGCACCAATAGTAGTTTGAAATCGATACGTCGAACACAACAGGTGAGCCGACCACTTAAAATCTTGTTGCTAAAATCATTCGTTTCCAGATATTTTATGGAGCGATTAAAGCAACTGTTTCTCAGTCAGTTGCTTCGTGTGTGTTTTGTCCTATATTTAGAACGAACGTGTTAGAGAGGCTTTTCAACAGAATTAAGTAAAATGAATTAGCTATTTATGTTAAGTAATGTTAATCACTACATGTTTATTTGGTGTTTGACGGATGACTCCATTTACATTTAGTACAAGATAAAATGCGAATTCAGACGGTAAACTGAACCATTCAAATCGAGTTCAATAAGTCGCGCGGCACGAACCAGAATCATTTTCATCCTCATTTGTCATTTATTTGCTGTGCAAAATTAAGATAAATAAGAGGCAAGCACTAGTGGGTCCTTTCGCTGCTCCCGGCTTAAACGGTCGAAAGTCGCGCTCCACTGGCTTCGATTTTGGGTCTTAACTGTTAACGGTTACGGTTGATTTCGCCAAATCGCCGCCAGGACTCCGAGAGTCCACAAATAGGAGGCCCAGAATAGAGCGAGGCTACTGGACTGGACAGTCGCAGTCGCAATCGTATCTCCAGTGAGCTCGGCACAATTTTTCAAATTTACGACCCGCGTTTTCCATGACGATGGCTTTTAGAACGGCGATAGGTGCTTGCCGGAAATAAACAGGACGGGCTGTCTGTGATGTTGGCGTACGCCTTACAGTTATTGCCAGTTGCATTTTAATTTATTCGGGGACTCCGGAAATGTAGTTTCAAACGATTTTTGGTCGCAGACGAGATGAATTGCTACGATTCCATCAAACCATGTAATCGATGTATCCAACTCAGCGACGCCTTTTCTGACTATTACTATTTAGGTATTATTAATATAATACTATTATATGTATTAATATAATACCTAGTACTATTAAACGTAAAATAAGGTAACAAAAACATTAGGAAATTCTCAGGAATCATAAAGGCGTAGGTAGAACTTACCTACACATTTTATGTATCTATCTACTTTCGCATTGAATGCTAATTGCATTTAAATTTTACCAACTGACCGTGACTTGCTCTTTCCTAACAATAATAAACAAAATCGACCTCATGTTACCTAATAAGCAACTAGCCCATATAATCACAACTGGTGGAGAAACATCGAAGTTAGGGAAAGGACTAGATTGACTGACATAGAGAAAGTTAAAGCAGGAGGAACGTGGAGATTGGCAGTGTATCTACACAGTCATATATCGAAGATGAATTGGGAAACTACTGGAATGGAATGGTGTCCTATGAGACAGTAAGAAGGAAGGTGGGCAGGCACTTGCTAGATGGGCTGATGACCTGATTGAGGAACAAGAGGAGATGAATGGCAAATATGTCAGATCGACAACCGTGGAAGGGCATAGACGCGACCTACGGTCAGAATTTGGTTGTACAAAGATCAAGGAAGAAGAATACCACAATAAAACACCATAATATCGAGACGTTAAGAATTAGGATGAGATAGAGTCAGAGGGAACAAAGATAGATATAGGCACTATTAAAAACTGCTATGAGCAATATTTTTTAAGATGAGTCACGACTCACGGGGTAAAACAACATTAGTAGATCTAATTTCAGTGTGTGATTTTCTTAGCTACTTCTTACTGATTCTATTCATGAAACTATTTTAAATGACGATGCATGATTATTACTTCGAATAAATGAATATGAATATGAATATCTACACGCCATCCTAAACAGCACCCACCACATAACAACATAGATACTAATATTATGACTAGGTATACAGCGCGGCGCAAACTCAAATGATCTCCACAGCACAACGTTGTGGGTACAACAAAGTGTCTCTAGTAGATATGACTTTGACTATACAAGGAGTCGATATGACTTTGACAAAAGGCACAAGTGAGAACTCAATAGACACCACAGAACCGTCTATTTTCCGCGTTTGCCACCAAAACAGCAATCAAAGCGTTAAACTGGTACGTGACACATTATTAGTTTGATTCGTGGTGGGTTCGGTCGGCGGGGATTAGGGCAGGGAACCGTCCCCGGGGTCAATAAGCGCAGGTAGCGGAGCCGCGGTGGAGCCTACCTCACTCAATGCCCGGGCTGTGGGAACACTGTATCGCCTTTGTTTTATCCTTACCTACTAACCTGTATAAGTAGAGTCTACGAGTAGCAAGTACTTTTTCAAACAAAATCTAATGAATGTAGTTTTTGTAAGGGCGATCTAACGGCTTTAAGGATATTGTAAGCGTGAGAATTTTTGGGGATCGATGCATGCTTATCACTCGGTCAAGCAAATAATGGTGAATGGAATTTGAGAAAGTATTACGGTTCCGTAGACTATAGAGTAAAGACCACGTGATGATAATAACGTAGGTTTTATAGATAGGTAGATATTTCGAAATTTGATGTCTCTCTGACGAACTCTAATTTTGTATGATATGGATCATTTTGTGTTAGTTAAATTATATAATTTGACAAATTGTGGATTTTTATTATTCATTGACAACAATAAACATTTACAGTAATTGATTAGATACATTGTCATATTATGTAGGTATGTTATGTTTCGAGTTGACTCGTAATAATTACTGAATGTCTGACATTTGCGGAATACAAGAATCGTTATAATTTCCTGCATTTATTAAGCACAAGGTCAGTCGTTTGCAAACTGCGAAAAAACTACCGGTGCATTTAGTTGGCAAGCAGTTCATTAATAAATTAACATTATGCGTTATGATTACGACCACAAAAGTGTAGTTGCTACAAAACGTATATTAAAAAAATATTCACAAACGCAGCGGCAACTAATCCCCCAGAATATTAGTAAGAAATTACCACCTAATGCTAATAGGTACACACTTTAATAATTGTTACAAGTACGTATTATCAACACCTGTGAAACGTATGTGCATAATGCAATCGCATGTTGTCTTTGCTGTTATACGATACGGCTAGGCGTAAGCGAATGAGCAGAGCTCTAAGATTACAGCATCCGGGGAGTGATTCGAATGCACCACAATTATTTGCTTTAACATGCGCGTTTGCTGGGCAGCATTCTGCTCGGCTACTGTATCGAACATACATATAGATACAGCTACAGTTTAACCCAGGTAGACAGTGCTATTCTTAAGACAGCTTACGCACTAGACATTCGTGATCCGTCATTTCTATAATCCGCCTTATCAAGAAGAGAACTAATTCTGATAGGACTGTATTTTCTCATTGTTTATCACAAAAGGGTGATTCACAGGTGGTGCCATGGGTGATTCACTGATTCCCAAGACACAGTTTATTCCTAGTTTGGGAAGCAGGGCAACAATTTTTTTTATGTTCTTATCACAACTGCCATTCAACATAATATTTATGAATATTTATCATGTGCCAGTCTTATTGTATTTTATATTAAATAAAGAGCCTTAAACTATTTCGTATTCAGAAAAAGAGGCAGGCTCAAGATGCAGTCTGTACTAACCACCAAAGATGCCGAAGACCGAGCGAAGTGGACAAGAAGTAGGAAGGCGCAGCACAACTGGGGTTGGCGCCAGGGTGATGATTTTTTTTTAATTGGATCTGCCAGGCATTTGACCGCCATCTCACCTGGTGGTAAGTGACAATGCGGCCGATGATGGAGGATGCCCTGGCTAGGGACAGCCTATATTACGTTTTGTGTATTCAAACCAAGTGTTTCGTAAATAGGTAGGTAGAAGGCGCCGTCATTGGAACTCCATATTCCAACACTTGGCAGGCGGATTATAGATCATGAACCATAGTTTTGAACTGCTCGCATCGCGTCGAGCGGTTTTCATCTTTGAGTTTCGGCATGAGAATTAATTTTTTTATCACATTAGCAACACCGAAAACTAACGTCCCAAAAATAGGTAAAATCAGCGTCATGCATGCATCAAACTATTGAATATTTCATCCCGAAAACTCATTTCGGATCGAGTCGAGCGGTTCTGATCTTTAACCCGTCCGTCAAGTGTTGGAATTTGGAGCCCCAGTATTTTTTCGGACTCGCATTGGATCCAGTGCGTAAACGTGCGTGTGTATTTTGATCGTAGGTACTTGAGACATTGTTAAGTTAAGCTTGAACGGGCTAGGGAACCCAGTTTATTAAGATTTCGCGTTTAAGTGTCACACACGGTTCTCGGCATTAGCATTAATCCCTTGATACTTAAAGGAGGGCTGACAAATGCTGTCGACACTAACGCTCGCTTAAGTGAGAAGGGTCCACATCCAAATGAAAGCTAAGAGGGCAACGCGCAAGAGAATAACTCTCGCAAGAGATTTAAACCCGTTACCCTGTACCCCCGGAAGAAGCAGAAGAGTTTAATTAAAGAACATTACGTTACGGCCGAGAGCCGAACGGAGCCGAATTCAATTTCCCTAAGACAGAATACGTGATAAATCGTCCAGAATCGGCCATTAGGTGCTACGTCGCGTGGGGGCCCGAAGTGTCAGCAGTTTACACGTCTTATTGCTTGTCGCGCAGCCAGCGGGCCGTCGGCGGGACTCACAATAAAAACATCAACTGTATTGACCAAAATAACTCTTGGCAACCATTCGGGAAACCGACAGACGCTGTGAAGCTGCAGCGTCTTAGCGAATGTTTTGAGAGGGAAGAGGAAAGCGCCTAATGCTCACGGGTGCATGCGTTCCTACCTACGTAGGTAATAAGTTTTTCATTGCCGATGTTGTTACGTAATAAATTTAAATGTCTTCCCTAAACAATTCCAGAAGTAAACGTAGGTTTTTTACGAATGCCAGTTCAACATATATTTTTTAATTAACACTCACGCCCGTATTCCACAGACAGACAGACACAGTAGAATCTCTATAGGTAGATAATTATTTAATTGACTACCGACAATTAAATTGATAGGTAATTAATTATAAGTATTTAATTTAGTAAATTATTTTGACAATTAACAGATATTAAATTAATTGAGGGATCTAAAAAATATTATTGAAAATTATTGGACATTGTCCACCTATATTATTTTATTTAAAAGCGGTGAGTGCACAATGGCTTCCCGGCCAAGTTCCTCTAAAAATAAAAACATAATCCAAAAATCTGAGACCCGAAAATTAAAATAGTGACTGCCTATCAAATAAATGCGTATGTATATTCTAAAATAAATTAGTTTATCCACAGTAGGCATTGATTCAATTATTGTATATTGTCACCGACCCACATCTTAATAAAATTAAATAATTAATAGGTAAATACTTTCTATTTCATTACTATTTCAGGTTTTTATTCCGTAAACTAACAGCAAATTTATTTGTTAACAGTATATTCATAAATATGCATTTTAAATTAATTTATTTCTGGAACAAAACTTCAAAGTATGCAAAGAATTTCAAGAATTTGTTTGTTTATTTTTTAGGTAAATGGCAAATACTCACGCCTTGGATAAAATTTCGAATAATAACAGTCCATGTCACTCGATAACAATTCACTGTATCAATATCAAATTCACTGTCAATTTGTTTACTATTCACTCTCGCATTACAAGTAAAACGTTTGACATTTCATAAAATAAGATGACAAGTGACATCACCACGCGCAGAATACGTCAAATCGCATGCAGCCACCAACGCGACTGAAGTGTATCGCGGGGCGAACGATACCATACCGCGTCTTTCGAAAATTGCGCCATCCCACCCAGTAAGCACACTCAAGCGAATTTAACAACACAAAAGCACCTTGAGCACACTTCATTCCCGACAGCTTGCTAAAACGCGACCAAATCCTAAAACTAGATAATGTTTACATCGCAAAATGCCGACACTCGAACGACCGGAAGTCGAACCGAAGCAAACGCGACAACTATGTAAAATATTGCAGGATTGCGATCGCATTGTTGACATTCCCGAATAAAAATCACCAAAATATCGAGTTAAATGTATGAAAACGGCGTAAAAAATAATTTTCACTCACCTATTGCGTTGGTGGAAGATGAGGTGAAGGGGCGAATTTTGATAAATTGTTAATTTACTAGTATATTTAAAGAATATACTCTTATTGGTATGCGAAGAATGGCACAAAGAATCTCGACAACGCACGCGACGAATGCGCACCTCGTTTGCGCATATGCTGACACAACTTCACGGACGTTACTCCCCTTACCCCGCGCGTACCCGGTTTTTTGTGTCAGTGTGCGCGCCCAGAGTGGTCAAACGTGAAATTTCCTACACGTACACACTAACACATGCATACTTTCTACCTGCCTGCCTAGCTCCCGTTCGCCGCCATCTTGGATACGACAGAGAGCGAGCGTTTTCTATTTCCAGCAAATCACTAACGTAGCGCCATCTAGTGAAGTGATGTTTTAGTAATTTGATGTACGCTAGATGGTGCTGCTCGTGATAGGTATAGGTATTTTTTCTTTTGCTGCTTCTGGGCACTGTCATAACTACTTCATTTAAATATTGTCACAAAACATAGCTATATTTAATGTTAAATAAATTTGAGATCGACGTGCTATTTACTGAGCTGAATCTAAGCTAGATGGGTACGTTACGCTGGATACTTAATAAAGGTTGTAATTAAATTATAAGGTGTGTTAAAGAAATATTAAGTAGATAAGTTTTGTAATTAATTATTTTATTCAAAAATTAGTGTTTAAGGCTTATTGACTATTTAATTCCCTTAATCTAAAACAAAATTACTAATTACATTATACAAAATACGAATCAGGTCTTAAAGTTTTTTATTACAACTGAACAAACATCGACATTGACTTGACTTGGCACTTTACCTAAGTGTCCCTTTCAAAATTGAATTTATTTTCGCGCTATAATACTAAAATTATATAGGAACGACTTTTAAAAACCGCTCTTTTCTTTAATATATAATCCGGTGTACGTACACACCATATTTACGTAAATTATGGAAGATAGAAGGTATTAAAACTAAGAAGGAATTATAAAATATAGATTACAGAAGGTCTTCGTAAATATTTAGTCGGTCACTTAAAGGCACAATCGAAATATAAAAACATAATGCACATTCAAACTCGAGATTTTTGTAAATAATTAATATATGAACAAATTTGGAGAAGCAGAATTGCTGTTGTGCTAAACTTTGAGACTTTATCATTTATCATTCTTAAATTAACTAGGTAGGTAATTTGGTACAAATAATTTAATTTGTAAATCTTTATTCAATTGCAAACCAATTTTAAATCGTACTTATTCCTAAATTCCAACAACATAACAACTTAAGTACTATTAACGTTAACAAGACGTACGTAGGTAATAAAACATTCAACTGTAACATAATGCTATTTGTGTCAAGCACATGAAACGTAAGAACTTTAGTGTGAGTAGTTGCATTTATTATTATTATTCGAAGAATTCGTTCTAATTAGATAAGTAGCATTATGTTCTATTTGTTCTGAAGGACAACTTTATGTTTGTTCCACGTCACAACTTTTTTATTGCCAATGTGTAAATTACAAATATATAATATATGCATTGTCTACAATCAATGCGTAGGTAACTTCTTTGAAACTTGAAAATTTAAAGAGGCACTAAAATAGCATAACAAGTGTAGTATCTATTATAATAATTATCTTTGACCAGAGTATCCAACATTTACACTTAATAATGTCTACCTATATGGAAGCAGCTTTTATTAAAAACGAATTAGATTGATTAATTAGTACCTAAAAGAACTATGGAATGAAAACTATACTTAAAATTACCAAATATAACGTTTCTGGAGAGGTTGTCTATGTAGAAATATATATTATCAATATAATTTTTGGTAAATTCTATCGAGTAAGACCGAAAATTCTGGAACCACGAACATACTTTTCTAGAGAACTGTTATAGTAAGCATATCAGTATTTAAATATTATGTTTAGAATTAGGGACCATTATGTTTAGGTATATTTTGGTGTAATGTCAGTAATTGATTGTGTGCATTTCATATGCCACTACCCTATTCAAGCTATTTTACTTCGTTTAGTCTATTTATTACATTACAATAATCGAATTTATGTACTCGAGGATATGTCTTTTTTGGAACATATCTTAAGGTACTTAAATTTTGTGACAACAACAATTTTGGTCCTTTTAATTTAGCAAATTATAACGTTTTTTACTTACATTATTATAATAATTCAAAATTCTTAATATATTACATAAGAAGGTACTAGAATCAAAATAACTATCAGATTTTTAATTAATATATGTGCCTTTGTAAATTGGGACTATGGGCACTAATGAAGCACAACTTTGGGCAGTATGGAGTTTTAAGGAACTAACTAATTAACAATGACAAGAACTTACTCATATCACCACTTCTATGTTAAAATTATGTATGCTCTCGTGTAGTTTCAGCCTATTCGTAAAGATTACTGCATTTTGTTATAAAAGCAGCTTTAAATAATAAAAATGGAGCAGTAGAGAAGCATTCCACATTTTATGGTATTCGGTCAGGGTACTAGGTATATTCTAGTTAGCCAATCAATTATTATATTTTAACCTGACTGAGAGGCATCATATTTATTGATTTATCTTACAAGTAATATCGTATTTAAACCGTGGGTAGCATTTCCCGGAATAACATCAGCTCTTACAAGAGTTGAATACCTCAAACAGAACACAGGTCACGGGCTTGCGTTAATTGTCCTTGTTATGTGGATTGACGACTTGCAGCTGATGCAGTGGCAGGTCCCTTACTACGAGCGCGTGGAAGGCCATGTTGGCCGTCGCAAGTATATACTCGCATACTGAGAACCAGGTGAAGGCTGCAATGTGTGAAAATGACAATTTAAGTTATCGATATTCTCATTACGAACTACTATAGAGTAGGCGTAGATTAATACAGTAGGCTAATTACATAACTGTGTTGCTAACAATTATCTTATTTCAATTATTGAAATTGTTGCTTTTGCGATTACGTATACAAAGGAAACGTAACAAAGTTCCATTGCAATATACAGAAACTATTAAATTGATTATACGTAATCACAAAAGTATCAATTTTTATCATTGAAATCAGATAATTATTAGCAACAGAGTTACGTAATTAGCCTACAAGATATAAAATCTGTCCAGACTGACTTGTCTTATTTGGTTATGGAAATTATGTATTTAAATGGATAATTTACAGCAGTATTAGTTAAATTCGCGTTCTATGTGTTTCTTGTATAATTAAAGAATTCTATACAAAATGTATGTAACGTGATTGATTTGGCAAGTCGTGATTTTGGGTATTGCTTGTTCACCAAATAAGACAAGTTAGTCTGGACAGATCATAGATAAGGTCTTACCTAAGGGTCGACAAAGCAACCGATGCCTAAGGAAGTGTACAATGAGCCCCACAGTCGCAGCTATCGCCACGTAGAACAGTATCCATACGAGACGATTCGTGCGCACAGGAGACACCGTGGCTGCACCGGTGCCGCCGACGCGAGCACGACACAGCATGTGGAACAATGCTGCCACCATGAAGACTATGAAAATCTTCTCATGGACAACTGTAATTAAAAGAGGTTGATTTTATATTTTTAATAAAAAGTGTTTTCATGGCTAACTGAAAATGAATCTGATAGGATTGTATTGTATATTCCTTGTTATTGTAAGTGATTAATATTGTTATATTTTATGAGCAATAAAGTGTTTATCTATCTACATATTTACCTAGTATTGTGACATATAATTCATAACCAAGAGTAAGAAAATATGGCATTTGTTTACACTGTAAAAACTAAATACACTTACAGTAATTTTCCCTGTTTGAAACATAGGTGACACCCGTAAGAGCGAAAAGTTCAATTAGATTGAGCCAATAGCACGCATCGCCTAATTTTGTTGCTAACGCGCGATCCTGAAAAAAGAAACAATTTGTTATTAAACGTTATAAAAAAGTTGTTACCAAAAATTTTTTTTTTTTAAATAATCATCTTGGCGTAATGTCCCGGTTGTGCTCTCGAGAACGAGGGCCCGGGGTCCGCCTTGACCATGATCCAGGATTTGGCAGGTCAGGTAATTACAGTGGAGGCAGTCGTGCTATCTGACCTCCATGACCCTGCTACCAGGGGAACCTGACCAGATTGGATCATGGTTAGACATCCAGTCGCCTGAATGTGCAGATTTCATTACGATGTTTTCCCTCATCGTAAGAGCATCGGTTAGTATTAGTACAGTATAGTAGTATTAAAAATATTAATAAATACTTTTAAATTTAATATAAAAAGTATTTTTGAACTCACGAAGTTCAGAAAATACTTTAAATATTTTCAATTACGAACTTGGCGCAACTCCACATGTGCGCCCAAATGAAAGCGCAGCGTTACCCCGTGTTCTCACAATTGATTTATTATTTTTTTATTTTACCCTCACCTTTACATCAGTGATATGAGCAGTACGTTCCTTATGGTAGTTGTAGTAGAGCGACCCTATGAGCAGTCTTGGTCCGAGGTGGAACGCTATGCATATCCGCCACACGTACCTTTGGGGGCTGATGCCCGTTATGGCACTTATTGATGGCACTACGTTGTATACCTGGAATGGAGGAAAATTATTATCAATAAGTAATAACCTAGTTTGTATAGAAAACGATGCGCTGTATTAGAGCTTTCGGTGTTATAGTCTTGTTTGTTCGGAAGGCCTGACTAGTTGATTAAAAGAAATAAAATAAATAAATAAATACATTGAACTAACATTTTCATTATAACAGGTACATCTAAAATTTGCCAATGGCAGCGTGGTGTCCGGTAGAAGTGCCACTAACTTATCTGACCCGGTGACTAAAACTGGAACTATGTGTCGCCATTTTTAAATATCATTTTGTTGTCAACAACAGCGCCGCCGTCTCCGGGTCAGATAAGTTTGTGTTGGGCCACTATAAAGTGCCAAACTTCTGCTTGACGGGTATCGTAGAAGGCGTATAATGTTAGAGGCAGACCAGCTTATACCTTCGTTATCCAGAAATTGGGCAACAGCGTTTTCTGTTTTTTTAACAGCGACCTCTAATCCGCCTGCAAAGCGTGGAGATTATAGCAGTGCCCTCCACTAATGTGGAGGAGACTCAAGTCAAGGAGTGGACGTTTTTGTTGCGTGGTGGTGTCTTTTTTGACATCATCAGTGAACAATGCATGCGTTTTAGTGCCCTGGTATACCTAAAGGGAAGGGAGAGGAAAGCACCTATTTATAGCGTAGTCCTCCATTAGATATCTTATCGATTCAGATATTTTTTATGTCATCATCATCATCATCGTTCGAGCGGTAAATTGCGGCTTCTGCCAGAATAAGCTTTTCTCCTCTTCGCCCGGCATTACGCATCTTCAAGTCGAAGCCCAGGGGGCCCAAAAGTTGGCATTATGAGACTAAACGCTATTTTTGAACCGCTTGCTTTGAGTCGAACGGTTTTCAGTTTTGATTTTCGGCATGAAAAATGCAATATTTTGATACCTACATGCCGCTGATTTTCCCTATTTTTGAACTGTCTGCTTTTGGTAAAGTCAATGTAATTATAAAATATTGAGATTTTCATGTCTTAAATCAAAATTAAAATCAACGAGCGGTTCAAAAATAGAGCTCCTGGCTTGTTATTGTCCCACTGAATAATGCAAAAAGTAGAAGTAGGTAGCCTTCACGACGACTTGAGTGGTTCAATTGGTTGGTTTCTCTGACACGCAGAAGTCCCGGGTTCGATTCCCGGCCGAGAAGAAATTGAAATGAAATTATAATTTTTATTACGGATCTGGGATAATACTAAGTACATATAATAAGTATGTATTTAAAAAAAAGTATAAGTAGTTTATCAGTTATCTAACGCTCATAACCATAAAATAAGCTTTTTGTTTACTTTGGTGCTAAATGACGCGGTGTAAATTTGTCCAAGCATATTTATTTATTTATTTATTCATCTAAATATATGATAAAGCCTGTCGTTCTCTTGCTTCTTTCAGGGGCCCTCGATTTTAAATTTTGGTTTTCGGCATGAACAATTTATTATTTTAATGCATGTAGCTGATTTTCACAATTTTTTAAACGTTCGCTGGCGGAATTGCTAATATAATAAAAAAATATTGAGTATATCATGCCGAAAATCAAAATTAAAAACCAATCGACTTAAAGCGAGCGTTTCAAAAACAGAGTCCTAGAACTCGACTCCACATAACTGCCTCACGAATAAAGTTAATATAGAGTCCTTTGCTACGCTCAGGGGTAAAATAACCCATGACGTTAAGACACTGTCTTATCCCCTTTATATAAAGTCTAGTATGTATCACCAGTGTGAGCTAACGTATGCCATGAGTATGCCCAAGACCGGGCGAAGTAGAGAAGAAAGAGCGGGAAAGTGGACCTCGCCAGAAGCCTAGATGGAAAGTTCGGCTGATGATGATGATGATCCTACTTCCTCTTTATAAACACTAGGTTTTTCTAACTATACGATAGGCAAACTTACCCTACAGTGTGTTTCGTGAATATCATCTGCTTGGAATATTGACGCGGTCACGTAACAAAATATTAAAGCACCTAGTGGAAGCCAAAGAGCAGTCAAACATATTTCCCTCAGACCACATGTCCAGAGTACTCCCTGAAAATAGATAAGAAAACAGTTTAAAAAATTGTGTACGTAAGTTATATACTTTAAATTAGAAGCAAACAACATGATATTTACATAAACAGTAAAAATATTTGTTGCATTAAGGTACTCTTAAAAAGAACATGAAGAAAATCGACTGAATACGTAACATGTAACATGAAATATTAGTGAAAAACATCGTCCACAGCGCTAGCCCCTGGAATAGTGCCCAGAAAGCTGGCTGCCAAAAAATCAAGTTGAAAAAGAATAATAGATACGTATAGGTGCCTCTTGCACTTACCTTAAATTCTAATGTTTTTACAATATTATTTACATCACACGCGTTAGTGCGTTGTTCGCTCTCGCGCCCGTCCAGCTTCGGCTGCGGCGGCAACACGTCGTTTACCATTTTTCTCTCACGACCCACTCACTCTTACGCTAGGGATCACATAATTCCACCATCAAATCCTCCTCATCTCATGGTTCACATTGACAATGGCCCGCATCTATAATAACCCTCGTTCAGTACGGTTCACATTTATTTCAGTTAACGACACCTTTATTTCATAGTTTCAGACATTTGCTTGATTTCTAAATCCTTTGTGCTGCTCTAATTTGGTGATAGTAAGATATCGAGGCACAATACGGGAACGCGTGTGATGACCGAGCCAAGGCGTGGATTGAATGAGGTTATTTGGACATGCGCAGAGCGCAGCGGAGGGTGCAACCTCCGGAGGGTCGTTTCGTAACAGCGTCGGCTACGTTAAGCGACAAAATGCAACGCCGAGAGAAGACTTCCCACTTGCATTAATAATAATGTAAGTAGGGAGTCTCTGTAACGTGAACATTTTAGATAGTTTAGGACTTTAGGTATCTGTTTATTGTTTAAGTCAGCGGTCGGTAACCTTGTCACAGGCAATGGCCACATAGTGGAAAACCTAGTAAAGGCTTTGTTTATACTGTGTAAATTTTTTTTTTTTAATTGTTGAGAAAATCTTTTCAATTCGACAAAATTACATGGATCTAATAAAACTAGACATAAATCAATTAATGAGCGAGCGAAGCGAGTTATACATATTAATATTTGACTATTTAAAAACATTGCGTGTCATTTATCTTAAATGAATGGGCGAGAGGAATAAATTTGGCTATGTAATAATGGTTGCATGTTTGTTATAGCGGTAAAATGAGCGAGTGTAGAGATCTCGATTTTCTACATTATGGATGTTTAAAATGATTGCGTGATTGTAACAGTACTTAACTTAAATTAATTAAGAAACAAAAGTGGCCATGGTCTAATGGCAGCGTGCTTGCGAGGCAACCAAGGTTAAGCAATGTACGTCGAGTCCAGGAACTGGATGTGATCGTTTCGTACTTTGAGGCTAGTCGAACTTCAGCACCAAAACAAGCTCGCCACATATTAGATGTGCCTTCTAATCCCATTAATAGGCACGCCGAATTTTTTAAAATGAATTAATGTGTACCTAAGCGCAGCGATCTCAAAGAATACAACTAACTCAAACAACTTAATTGAATGGCAAGAGCTAACCTTGGAGTCTCATTGCGCTATAGAATCAGAAATGAGGACATCCGCAGCCGAACTAAGGACTTCCAGGCTTAAGTGGCAGAGGGCAGGGCACATAGCCTAGCAGAACAGATGACCGATGGGACAGTAAAAGTAACGATCACGTACTGGAAGACGCAGCATATGGCCAAGCCCCGCTCAAGGTGGATTGACAACCTGGTGAAGTTAGCTGGTACCGGCGGGATGCTTTTATTCCCAGTAGATGCGAACGGCACAGGACCAAGCTAGACCCTAACCTCTTCAAAAGGAAGAACCCCATGGTATAGTGCACAGTAAATACTTCGGGAGGGAGCTCATACCAAATATTGCACGCGAGCTCGTAAGGGTCTGGCTTTTGTATATTTAATAAGCTTGAGTTATTGTGACAAAAACAAAGACCGCATTGAGCCCGAAATGTCAGTCGATACTTGATCAAACGTACCTAAGTCGAACATTAAACGCAACAATCTCGAAATATTGGAATTTTATCTATAAATACCTACTTATTTAGAAATTTATGTATCTGGAATAAATGAATAAACTACTTAGTGAGCGAGCGCAGCGAACATGTAATTTTTTAAATTAAACTTTTTAACAGCTTTCATGAATCCATAAAAAATTTAGGTTTATTACAGGTGGAAGTCGGTCGCGGGTCGTAGCCAACCGCATGCAATGTAGGGTCCGTAGTTGTCTGTCCAATGGGCTTTTGGACGTGAGTGCATGAACGTCTTTTTTTTCTGAAAGGGGGCGCACGGTAGGAGAAAAGGGCGGCGGTAGGGGTAGGGTAGGAAATGGGTATTGGTTTGGTACATGTAGGATACGGGTTCTATATGAAAATCGATGTAGAAAAGGGTAGGGGAAGGGGCATGGGGGTAATATACCTAGCTAACTTCTTTCTATACAATTTGTATTAAACGTTTGCTTATTCGACTACTTTTGCTGACAAACCACGGGATCGTCCCCTGTACTGCTTTCATGCACCCCAACACTAACTCTTTACACTTGATTCCATCCAACGTTGGGCTATTCGTATTGTGGACGATTCCCTACCCACAGGCGGTTTGGATCTCCAGCCTCCGGCTTAGCTCTCTGTGCGTTCTCTACCGTATATAGGTAAAAAGGAAAATATTGCGAAGAAATTTCAAACTTGGTGCCACAGTCACATTTCCGCCACAGCAACTTCCGACCGATTTCATCCACATCATTGCATCTAGCTAGATGCTTGGCATCCAAGTAACGTACGGGCATCGAGAGCCTTTTCGCTGCGCGCGTGCAAGATGTGGAATGAGCCCCCGAAGTATTTCCACTATAAATGCAATATTGCACTATAACATGGAGTTCATCCTTTTGAAGAACCTATATTCTACAGGTACCCCAAAGGCCGACATCGGAACCGCTCCTTTTAGGTTTCAGAGTCCTTGATGACGGTAGCCGCTTTCCATCAGGTTAACCGCCTGTCCGAGTGCCACCCTATCCAAAAAGAATGTACGTTCATACAAAAGAGTTCAGCGCGAATGTCGTTATATTAATTATCACAGCCCGTAACAGTCCACTGCAGGACTTAGGGCCTCTCCCACGAAAGGGAAGGTTAATGAAATAATCTCCACGCTTGGCAGGCGGGGTGGAGATCGCAGTGTTTAAATATAACAATAGAAAATGCTGCTGCCCATTTTCCAGACTACGGAGACTCTTGATCTTTTGCCTCGAAAACATTAGTCGCCTTGTACGACACCCATGAGTGTAAAGGATTGGTGCTATTGTACTCTGCCGGGCACCACACGGCCAGTATTAATATATTAATTAAAATTTGTATAAATACCAGATTTCTATTGCTCTAAATTAGAGGAATTTGAATCGATTTAGCAATAGATTTTTATCAGGTCCCACGTTGGGCGCCATTGTTACTGGTTGCACGTGTAACTCCGACACCCCACTTGCCCCCCATCGCTGGCGGACAAACAGGCTGTCAGACAGACGTCAGATGCTTAGATGATTTAGTTTACACTAGCGGAACCCAAAATAAAATTTAGCTAAGCAAATGAGATGACTTCGGCATTTTTTCACGCGCCAGACATCACCCAGGAAACGCTATAATCGAATTAAATACATAATTTGGTATCTTCTTCTTCTTAGTCGGCATTTTTACTGCTGAAGGTCGTGTCTACTCTGAAATGTTGACCACTCGCTCTACTACACTCTTTCATGTGGTTCTGTCCTCGGCGGTCTTATTAGCTTTAGCTCCATGGGCAGGCCAGGTAAGTGTCTTTATTTAGTCTGACGAGCAGGCAGGCGATCGACAGCGCGGACTTTTTCCTTCGACCTGACCAATCACCATAAGTTTTTCCACACTATCCGGGTTTCTGCTATCAACGTGTCCGAAATATGTTAGTACCCGCCGGAAGCTAATGTCACACAAAACCCACCACGGCTAGTACCTACTGATATCTCTTTCATCGTTTTGAGAAAAGGAAATAAACGCTCTCTCGTGGCGCGAGCTGTGTCGCGGGCATACTTGTGCTAGCCGTGTACAGCTCTATAAATTGTATACCTTCCCACCCCCACATTACCATCCATCAGACGTCCGATATTACTAAGTACATAACATTTAAGACCTTAATAGCAACGGGTTTTCCGGGAAAAAGAAGCGCACGGTCAGTCGGTACACTTGATTTTCTAGATCGATTGGAAGCGGTGGGGCAGATACGGTGCCGGTCTGTGTTGTAGGTACCTATAGACGTTTTGAATGAAGGCCTGGCTTGCTCTTCTTCGGCTGCATCCTCATTTAGCTACCACCACCACCAGTTGGGATGGCGGTGAATTACCTATAATAGCTAGTTCTTAGGCAGATATATTAAAAATAATAGTTAACGTGCAAAGGTACCTACCTACTTAAAACTTGCAGGGATATCATTCCCATATTTTTTTTTCCCGTATGGTACCAGTCAAGTGACTAGCTCGGGTCGACGATGCCATTGTATTTATATTATAATTGTATATTGACATTCATAAGTGTTGTAAAACCCAAACTGAATAAAAATTATTTGATTTGATTTGATTTGACTTGTATAATTGTTGGACGTTTAAAAACTTTACAAACTCCCATGCAATCACCAAGTCAAAATCGAAACTCAAAAATTTCCGAACGATTGTCTTAACGTCATTATGTGCTTTATTTGAACAAAATTTGAACATTTATTTATTTTATTTAAAAACTTTATTGCACTAAAATTATTACAATTGGCGGATTCAAAGCCATCAGGCTTTATCTACCAGTCAACCAATAGGCCATGCGTAAAGTGAGTGAGTAGGTGCCAAAAGCGGAACAAGTATACTTAATTAACTAAATAGCAAATACTAATAACGAGAAAGCTCATCTTTCTCGTTATTAGTATTTGCTATTTAGTTAATTAAGTAAAATATTATATATATATATATAATATTTTACTATAATATTATAAATATTATAATAAAATATTATATACCATATCCCTACAATAAATACAATACGATACAAATAATATACCTATCATAAACACTATAGATACATATACTATATCGACACATATACTATTTCCTGTTAGGCCTTTTCTCTATAAAGAATTTCTTTACTAGCTTTTTAAAGGTAAAGCGTACTCCACATGTCCGCCGAAACTTTCGGCGAAACTTTGACCGGGACTTTGGTCGACCCTCTACATTCTCGCCTATTAGGGATGTGGTTGGTGTCAAAACGCGTCGACATTATATCGATTCATTGGTGTAATATCGCTAATCCGCTTTAAACAGGGTCACAGAGGCGATGGCAGCTGCTATACTATAATTACTTGATCTACTAATATCCTGGAAAATGGTCAATGGTACCCCGAACCTGTTACTCGAAAAAGCGCTGGGAATATAAATATAAAATCGATCGAATCGAGACGACAACGAACTATCTCTACTTAGTCTATGAAATAGGCGAGGCATGCCAAACATGCACGGGACTACACGAATGTAGGCGAATACTGCCTCCACATGCTCGTGTTCCCGCGGAACTGTCCACATGTGGAGCGCGCTTAAAGCGATTTTGTGTTTTCGAACATCTTCGGGAATTTCATTCCAAAGACGCGCTGCCTGGACTGTGAATGCATGGCTGTAGAAATTAGTGCGATGAGGTGGAATATCCAGACGCAAATTACTGGAGGAACATCCAAACTCCAATTGAATGCCGCCGTCTTCATCCAATGCGTCGAATGACGTCACTGAATTCGTACGGCCTAACTCAGTATCGATCACGAATGAAAGAAATGAATGTCATTGGAGAGTATAGTAACGATACGTTTCCTTTTGAAGTTGAATCAAATCCTAAATGAATGTACTTAACAATATAATTTTTTCAAATTACCTTTTTTCGTATTTTGTTATTTTGAGTGCATCATGTATCTGTAATATTACATTTATTTATAAAACGAGATCAAATCATCCCTGGGGTGTTACCGCCGATCTCCAATTCAACGTCGTCATCTTGATCCAATAGTATAGAATGACGTCACAATTCACATCCAATAGAAGAGGTTTTATTCTTTTTTAAATAAAAAATGCCGCTATGTCACTTAGCGACTTAACTTTTTAACAGAGTGAGCTCGAGCTGCGTTCAGAGAATACGCTCTCAGTTCAACGGATAGATGTCCAAGGTCATTCAAAATTTACATTTCTATATTGATTGACTACAATAGGAAATTAGTAAATTTTGATAGTTAAGTTCAGTTGTTCACAGAATAAAGAGCGATAAGTTGCAGTCAAAGCGCTTTGAAATAAGTACTTAGTGAAAGTGGACATAAACTCTGGGTACGTTGCACTGGATCATATTGTATATAAATGGTTTTCAACAATTTTACAGAATTTAATAAATTATTACAAAAAACAAACATCAATTCGACTGAGTCAGTTCGTTTCATGGACGCTAGGATCAAGAATGAACGTAATTCAAATATAAATTGTATTAAAATGGAACATAGTGCTTACTTACATAAATATATATTTATTAATTTCTTTTACCTTTAAAAGCTAAGTTTATATTAATTAACTTTCTAAAGTTAATATTAGTTGGCTGCATGACATCATTGCCACAATCATACAGATTTAAAAAAAAGTAAAAAAAATTGTGAGGGCGCCATCTATTAAAGCTTTTTGAAACCAACGACAATACCTACTGGAAATCTGCTTATTTTTAGACGACACTCTGTGTGTCATATGTGATTTTGATTTTCGCGAAATTGTCACAGCATAAAAATGTAAAAAAGACATACTTTAAACTCATGGACGTACAGAAACATTATGTTATGTGAAAATATGGAAACAAGTATATCGTTTACCAAAGTTTGGGCTAAAAAAACGATCCCTTTGTCAAAACCTGTTGAAAAAGAATTGATCGTTCTCAGTTACAGCGCTATCTAGGGCACCAAAGAAGAACCACAGAAAGCTCTCCCATTCGAATCTAGTCCAATAGAGCCAATTCTATAGAATGGAATGAAATGTACGATTTTGAACGTGGGTTATATTCTAACTTCATGGGAGTGGATTTTATGTTCCGTTCTATTAATTATCAGTCTTTATTCGTTTTATTTGATTTCGTTTTTATAATTGAATAAAGTGTTAGATTAATGTCTTTATAATTTAACTTTTTTAGTAAGTATTCTGATATTTTAAATTTTTACAATTTATTTTACACTTTATTAACTTATTTAATTGGTAACTTATAGGTACAGAAAGTACAGATTAGTTGTGACACGACAGGCACTACTTATCTCTAAAAGAAATCTCTTCCAGTAGGCCTACAAAAGAGAGATGTTATAATTAAACGCAGATAAGACGTGCACAATTACTATAATTATACTATAAATAAATACGTACATAAAATTCTATTCTTACTATATTAATATACCATATAAATAAAATAAACAACAACCATAATAACTAATACAATATAATATACAGGCGTTGAGAATACTGAATTACATCTAGGCACACTGGGAAATACACTTTCCCAGTTCCTCCACACTTTTTTTAAAATATCTCGGAGACGGTCATGAGCCTAAACATCATTTTGACTAAGAAACGCAATATCAATCGAAGCGTCACCTTGCGTCATAGCTGGAAATACTGTAATTACATCATAATCGGCGCACAGCCGCAACGAACACTTGGCATCGGACCGTCGACGAGTGAAGACGTGGAACTAGCTGCTCATCATTTGAAGAGAGAAGTCTTGATTCATTGCCTTACGTCATATAGCAGTACATATAACAGTACGAGAAGGGACTACCAAATAACAATTTGTACAAGGGCGCACGTGAAAAGATTACATGGCGCACCTTGGGCTTCAGCCTAGTAGAAAGAAGGCCATGGGTGGTGGCGGGTCTTCCAGTGACCCACGGGTTCGGTAGTCCCATATTATTATCTGCTACTGAAATTATCCTGAATTCATCCTATTCTTTCATTGTTTGCTATTTTTATTGCAATAATGCTTTATTACCTCAATACACTGTTAAACTGTTCGGCTGATCCTTATTTCAACCTACTATCCCAAAAATACCTTCTGATGGATCTCTCCCGTGCTAGAGTCTGCACTAATCTACGACAAATATGTATTGACTGACTGTCTCACAGCCGTGCTGCATGAACAGTGAAGGAATAGGAGAGGATTTTTTTATTTACGCATGCAAATTATGTTACTTGTATAAGGAACATAAAACCTACTCCCATGATCTAAAATAGAAATAGAAATCGTTTATTGTAGGACATCGACAATAATTTCTTATTAAGCACAGTGTTGTCCATTTCGGACGTACAATATTCTAGATGATAGTATCTACTATAAATAAGCTAATACTAAAACAGACGAGTACCTGCCATTTTAACACTTGTAGGTATTGTAGGTAATCGTCTTTAACACTAACTAAGAGTACCTATTACAAATTTCATGTCGTTCAAAATCGTACATTTCAGTTCATTTCACTGGATAGGCTATTGGAATAGAGCCTATTCGAATCGGATGTTGTGACGTCACTTCACATGATGGGATCAAGATGGCGGCATACTATCGGAGATCGGCATTACCACCCCTGGACAAAAAAATTATCAATAAAAATTTTCAATAAAACCGCCCAAATCTTAAGAAGAAACATTAAAATTTATTGAAATAACTCAATTTGTTTGGATTTCTTTGAATACTTTTGTCTTCTTTAGTTAGTAGCACAACTTGTGTAAAATTTTCATTACAGCATATAGCGTCTGAAAAGTGTCGAAAAAGCGCGCTTTTGCCACTTTTTGACATGTCCGTTACTGCGCCGGCCGAGCGAGCGATTACTTTGCGGAAATTACGGAAAAGTAGTTTTTGTTTTGTCTGTTGATAATAAATAAACAATATGGTTTTCTAGCATAATAATGATTCAGTATAAATTCACTATGGTGTATTTAGTCATTATATGGTTATTGAATGTGTGTAGTGTCTTCACTTTTGATGATCATCAAACGACACATTGGATAGTCACAGAAACGGGTCTTATTGAACCAAAGGTCTGATAACAACTTCCTGTTCATGCCAGAAATTGCTACCTAATATTTGAGTTAATAATTAGAATCACTTATTCAATATATTTTTCGATACATCGCCTAAAAAGCCATGCCATATGGATCAAGCCTAAAAGGCCATACCATATGGACCACACAAACTAGTAAGAATAAGAGACCAAATAGACTCGGAAAAAACCGGGAAATTACGCGTTTTTAAAGTACATTATGAATGCTTAGACCTCTATCTTTTGAATAATTATTAGATCTTTTGAAAAGGCTAATCTGATTATAATGAATGATTTTGTAGGTGTAATTAGACACCAATAATCATAGTGAAATGTATTTTTCTTACCTGCCTTGTCCATAAAATTGTATCTGGTTATAGAGGTAATAGTGATGACAAATTAAAAGGGATTAAATTTCATCTTCATAATTTTTAGGCATATTCTCCTTACCAACTTGAGCGCCCCCATGATCTTCTCACATTTCTGAAACAAGATACTCGGTGGGAAACCATTTTTGGCCTCTACAATGAGCTTTGGAGGCGCCAAGAAGATATACAGACAATGTGGACTACTTTAGAGATAGAAGGCAGAAAAATTTTGTGGTCTACAAAAGAAGGTGACTGTGCTAAAGCAGGACCAATTAAGCTTATAGACTTGGGAGTGTCCCAATTGGAAGATGGGAGATCAAAAAATGTTCCAAAGAGAGATTTTAATTTGTACGTACCTCTTACTGGTGTGAAAAACGAACCCCCTGACTGTAAGAAAATTGCTGCAGCTACTTACAAGAGTATCTCAGATTTTGACAACTTACAGGTAAGAAAGTTGTCAATACCGTTTACAAACTCCTTTTATGTATAGTGTAAGTGATGGAAAGTTCAAGAACATCTTTATTTTTTATGGTCAGGGAAATTAAACCTACACATTCATGAGACTGAATGTGTAACCATGATTCAATCTGGTCAGGTTCCCGAGCATATCTAGGACATTATCGCCAAGATGATGTCTAATATCTGTCTTTGAGAAAACATAAATAATATTCAATTGATTTATATTTTGTTATATGTAATAACAGTCTCCCTATTGCCTTCGTTATTTTATTTTTCTAAATATTTTTAACACCCTACCTAAAAAAATTTTGATAACTAATTAATAAATCGCTACATATCTAGATAGGCATTTTTGGGTCTGTCATGATGAAGCTGGAATAAATACTTACTAGCAAACCAGTTGCAGGCTTGTGACTATGACCAAAAATGTAGACTCAATGTCATGAAGATTACAGAAGTAAGTTCCGGGCTGAGGGACTTTGATTTTGGTAAAAATAAAAATTATATGGCCAATTTTATTCTAAAACTAAATTAATTTGTACTGCTTATGTTTGTGGACCTTTCTTTCTTAACCTGTTATATTTTCAGGGTAGCAGTGTCAATTTAATTTACTACTAGTAAACTGAAATGTATGTTCTACTGCATTAAGCGGTTCTTTAGACAAAGGTTGCCTTGTACAGATTGCGTGTTATGGTTATGCTTGTTATGGATACACAACTATCTACATTGTATTGTTGTAACCAGTAACGAATTTATCTATCTATCTACTCAAATTTCCTATGATTTCAGAGTATGAAAGACATGGATAGTCTCAACTTCACAGCTGAAAAGGCATTGCCTTTTGTAATACAGCGAACTATGAACATGGACCAGTTTGCTACATGGACAACAATCAATCTTCGTAAGAATCTCACATCTTGGCTGCATTTTAACTTAGCATCATTGTACTGGAGAATACGAGGCAATGCTACTAAATCTTTAGAGTGCAGTAAGGCTGCTGTATACCATGCACCTAGGTAAGAATGTTTTCAAAACTTATTTGACGTTCCTACACACGCTGAGGTGTTGTATTAAAAATCTCCTTTGGTTTGTTCAACTGCTTCACCCACAAAAAACTAATGATTTTTATATAGATAACTTTTCTCAGCTAATTCTCAGTGTAAAATTCGTTTATGCCATCTTCCCATGATAACCACATTGAATTTTGGGAAGTTACAGCATATGTTAGTGTTATTGTCGCATTCAATTCTTTTGTATTTTTCGTTGTTAATTAACTTTGATATTAATTTCAGGAGGTACAAAGATATACCCCTACAAAGCATTGGCACAGTATTTCACCGTAGCCATAGGCCAGAAGATGCAATAGTAGTCTTCCAAAAAGCTGTAGAATACGACAGTATGTATACCACCAACCACTTTTTGTTGGCTAACGCATATGCAGCAGTGGGAGAATTCGACAGGGCTCTTAATCATTATGAGGAAAGCATAAAGTTGGCACCTGATTTAGATATAGCTATTCAACACAAGCATGGTATCTTGTGCCTTGCCGAGGTTATAACTAGACTACCATATTTTAGGAGGTAAGTTTGAATAAAATAATAAATAAATAAATATGCCCCAAAGTAAGTAAAACTTTTATTATGGGTGTTAGAAAACGATAAACTACATACATATATACTATATTATTTTTTAAATACATACTTATTATATGTATATACTACACACCGTGCCAGAAATTAAAATGCATCATTTAAATTTCTCCTCGGCCGGGAATCGAACCCGGGACCTCTGCGTGGCAGATGTTAACCAACTGATTATTTGTTATATTTTTATTTTAAGATTTTAATTTGAATAGGTAAAGTGTATTACATTATTAATTATTTGCTTTCAGCTTATTCTATTCATACAGAGAGGCATTGCAAGATTATGATAAAAGAGAAAACTATATGCTAGAGGTGCAGTCTGAGTTTCTACAAAATGTCAAAAACATTCCAAAACAAGGTTAGCTGCCTTTAAAGGTCTAAACACACTTGATACTCTGTTACACGACGTATCACGTGAGCAAGTAGCCGAAGCGAGCCAAAGCTAGCTTTGAGCTACTGTAATTAATGTTAGAATTAACTATAGTGGTTCAAAAGTGGAATGTTGTGCTCTTTGATCTTTAAATTAATTAAATGCCTCATCCCCATTTATTATTATTCTTATAACAAGTCACGTAAATGGCGACTTAATTCATTGCAGATCACATGGACATTGAGAAAGCGTGTGACAAAATGTTCCAACTAACCGGCCTTAAAATGAGAGACTTGAAGACTGAGAGTAATAAGTTATCTATGATACTGTTTTACCTCGAAGGGCCGATGTTCAGTGATGATTTGTTGAAGATACGGGGCACGCACACGGTAGATGGCATATACAGTACATACGTGCTTTTGATGCATGCGGACAAACATAAGAACGACAAAGTGAAAGAGCTGCCGCTTCCACCCAACTTGGTACTTGGTGGTGATATGGTAGTTCGACATGTAACCTGGAGCGGTGTAATGCCCGAAAGTAATCACCTTGTTTGTAATTTGCATGTCAGGTTGCATGTTGCGTAGATGTTATTAGGCGCCGTTGCTAACTGATGCGGGGTACCCGACGATGTAAGTCCAAAATGTTATGAGTATTTGGGTCTTTCGGTGGTTGGTTACTTGGTTAGTGTAAGAGAATGTCCTTTTTACAAGGCGAAAATCATCATCATCGTCTTAGCGCTTATCGCGGCCTCTGCCAGGGTCCGCTTTCCTACTCAATCTTCTCCGTCCTTTATCAAAATACCTGCACTTTAAAAGATATTTGAGAACTCACCTAGCGCCATCTAGGCCCAAAATTAGCAAAACTACCCCACTTGAGTGCTAATATTTTCGCAAAAATACATTGTACAAGCACACAATCTTGCGGGGGTTCGATCTGAAACCCTCTGATGCCACCTCTTTTAAAAAGTTCTAGCTAATTCATTAAACATGCGCTAAGCATGTAAAATGGAAGATTGTACATTTGTTGGTAGATTAAGGGCGTGTTAAATTTTTAATTCGGAAGGTCTGTATAAACTGCCTATAAATATCTCTAGGTGTACTGCCCCACCGAAATTTCGGTTTGGGCTAGCGTATCGGTGCTAAATTGGAGTTTCGGTTTCACCAGAACTTTACTGAAACTACAACCGAAACCTAAATTTCGGTTACTGTTTTAGTTTCGGCAAAAAATCCAGTTTCGGTCGGACTCTAGACTCTTATGTACTTAGTAAAACTAACCGACAGAAAAAGTCGGATTACCGTAACCCCCGACAATATTCTCAAATATTTTTATATTTACTGAACCGATTTGAATGGAACAAAGCTGAGGACCATCTCGATTAAACTGGCTTTCAAATATAGAAAACCGCATCCAAATCGGTCCATCCGTTCGCCACAGACAGACACACATATACACGGAGCCACACATACCCACGTCAAACTTATAACACCCCTCTTTTTTCTTCGAGGGTTAAAAAGCTTCATTAATGTTGTTCTTTTTAACCTCCGTCGAAAAAAGGGGGGTGTATCTGTGGCTTTGTGTGTCTGTCTGTCGCATCGTAGCTCCCGAAGATGGTTCTTAGCATTGTTTTATTAAAATCGCTTCTTGGTCTTGGTCGGGGATAATTCGACTTTTTCTGTCGGTTAGGTAGGTTATTTCAATTCATATTTGTACTCTATAAGTGTAATTTTTATGTAATTCGTGTTTCAGTCAAAGTTGACATAACTGTAAGTAGAAAGACACTACCAGTATCGAAGACTCTGAAAATCGATAAGACTGAGAAAAGTTTAAAGACTGACACAAAGAATAGTGATAAAAAGAAACCCAAAGACGATTCTCGTAAACAGGACGAGTCATACGCGGAATATCAAACAGGCAAACCACTGTGAGTATCTCCACGTCACATTACTGCAGGTACAGGATAGAGCTTGAGCATCCTCCGCATTATGCCTTCGTCTTTTTGAGCGTCGGTGGCCTAGTGGTTACGGTATCCGACTCATAAGCGAGTGGTACCTGGTTCGTATTCCACGGCCGCCATGTACCAATGATTCTTTTCTGAGTTATGTACATTAGTTGAATACTGTGATGCTGTTACGGTGAGGGATAACATCGTGATGAAACCTGCACATTCGGGCGGATGAATGTGTAACCATGCTCCAATATGGTCTAGTTCCCCTGTTAACGGGTCACGGTGGTCAGATAGCAGTCATCTTGGCATTGTTGTGCGAGGCCCCGGCAGATTAGAGAGGATTTGGCAGATCTAGTAATTACAGTGTGGGTACAGTCGTTCTCTACTGTAATTACCTGTTCTGCCAAATCCTGGATCATGGTGAGGGCTGATTCCGGGCCCTCGCGCCCGAGAGGAAAACCGGGATATTGAGGCCAAGATGATTATTGTTTATGATTATTTATTGCCTTCACCTCCGCGCTACGTGTTGCTAAGCGTGGAGGTTGCTTCCAAACTCTCCACTAATGTATAGAAGGTTTAATCACCAAGTTGTATCCATCATCAAGTCTAGCCATGGAGCAAATTAACTACTGGACAGCGAATCAGCACGATTGTGTTCTAAACGCTTGTCACCTATTTGTTGCATTCAGCCATGCCTCCCTCCATCCTCCATCCAGCGAATTGACAAAATGTCAAATTAGCAACTCTTTTTCATCTGTCAAAACGGATCACGTATATTGAACTTTGACGGTGTTGTACAAGTGTACTCTCTTCTGTAGATATATTTGATTTGCAAATTATAAATATTACGATTTCTTCTATTATCTTGTACTGAAGGTTGGTTTTACTTGACGCTCTTAATAACCTGGTTTCATTATTTATTTTGAATCTAGTCAGATGACCCTAGTGCAGTCCCCTGCTAGCTTTCTCCCCTGGTTGAATTGCTCCAAGAGTATAGCTATGTAGCTTATGGGCTTATGAGCTTTTGATGATGAAGTTGTATCTCCTCCACCAGATACCCCAACAGTATGGAAGTGCGTCGCGACGTGGAGGACTTCGACACGGACCCCGAATGGCCGTCGACCAGCCTCTGCAACACGCCGGGCTCGGTCGACAACGTCGAGGTCATCATACCCACCTTCATGCCGTTCGAGAATAAGGGGATAGGGTATGTAGAGATTCCTCTTTTTGTTTTGATAGTTCATTTTACCGCTAGCTCATTTGGTGGTAGATGACGATAAAACTGAAGACTGAATTGTCTTTGTCGGACGTATCACCGCGGTTTTGATTTTTTTATTGCTTAAGGAAGCACATGGACGGTCCGCCTGATGGAAAGCGGCCACCGTCGTCCGGGACACCTTCTTTCAAAGGGGCGGATGCTGTGCCGGCCGTTGCGGTACCTAGACATGCCTTCTGAAGAACCCCATGTTATAGTGCAAAGAAATGGCTTCGGGAGGGAGCTCATTCCACATCTCGCACGTGCACCTCGATTTTCGAAGGTTGCACGCATGGTCACTAGTAGACTTCGTAGGATGAGGTACTGGCATTCCGATTGACAGACATATCTGTTTGCCAACTGGGTAACTCTAGGCCGAGATTGCTGTGGTTACACACAATACATAACATAAGCACATAGTTTACTAGGCTAGGAAAAGAAAAAATTTAATTCGTAATTTCAACTCCGTCCTAGGTGGGAATCGAACCTGACCCCTTGGCAGATCAACGTAAGCGCTACGCACTGCTGCCCTACTATGATCGTGAAATTTTTTATTTATACTGAACTTAAGTGGATAGTACTGAGTGTATACTGTAGTTTACTGTACTCGCCAGCACTTTTTTGAAAAGGAATAGTATGAGTAAAAAAATAAGTGTACCTTACTGTTTAAAATAAAAGTAGGCAGTCCGGTAATCTGTAACTGGATCACGAATAATCACGATATTAACTGATGAAGACACGATTTTATCAAAACTGTACGTAGATTCCTATGGAGCTGTTCAGTATATTAGGCTTATGGTGTAGTGACGTACGTGACGTTGAGTTTCATTTTCGCCATTATCAATCAAGATACGATACGTCAGTGGAGGAAACCAAACCGCTATTTTGTGAATTTATTTCATCGTGTTTACGATAATTATGTCAACGACCTGTAAAATTACGAACCTACCATAAACAAAAAAAATCCTAATAAAGTAAAATACCACTACCTACCACGGACAGCATACCAGCTACAAAGATTAGCTAAAACAAAAGATTGAGAATATATATTTTATAATTGATAGTCAGGCATTTGTCTGCGATCGATGAAGCATATCTGCCTATTAAAAAAGCAGTATGAGACCCTTAAATGTTCGTACGAACGACGATGACTTCAAATCGCATAGCAACTCCACTGTGACCTAGACTGTGACTGACAATCGGAAACCGTCGGCCACGTTCGGCCGGCGCTCGTAGATTGGCGCAATACTGCAAACGCTGCGAAGCCGGCCGATCGTAGCCGACGGCTTCCGATCGTCAGTCGCAGTGTAGTCTAGGCTACGATTTGCATATTGGCTAGACCCGCTGGCCTTCCTGCAATGCCTTCTCCAACTTCGCTCCGGAACATGACGCAAGTTGTTTGGCGGTGCGACCGATTCGTTAGAGTAATGTAATATCCCGGTTGTGCTCTCGCGCGGGAGGGCCCGGGGTCTGCTTTGACCATGATCCACGATTTGGGAATTTGACACCAAGATGCCTGCTATCTGCCCTCCGTGACCCTGTTAACAGGGAAACCTGACCAGATTAGATCATGGTTACATATGCAGGTTTCATCACCATAACAGCGTCGGTTAGTGTTCAAGTAATGTACAACAATATTAACTTTAGTCATCGAATGTCAGCTCAGTGTTTTACCGACGACAGTTGGATAGCGTGGCGACCGCCAACGGCCTAGGCTAGTCACCGGCAGAGCACTTGCTCGTTACCACGCAGGACTCACTCACTCAGTGGGGTAACGACGGTAAAACCATGGAAGCGTGTAGTATTCGTCGACTAGGTTTGTTACTGGGTCGAAATTTAAGCGCTGCCTTTGTTTACGTAAATGACACTCACGCACAGATAATCCTAGTATTAAGCATTTTTCGTGCGATATCGTTGCACTCCGATTGCAAGCCCCAGAGATGCGTGGGAAATAGGTACCTAAATCAGTATCAGGAAAGGGTGCCGCGGGAGGCCCAAGAAGTGATGGATTGACATCGCCGAGTCGGATGCGAGAGTCAACGGCTTACGACGCGAGTATCCCTTAGACCGGGCGAAGTGGCTATAAAGAGCAGGAAAACGGTTGGTAGAAGCCGGAATTGCCGCTTAGATTATGGTGAATCTATTCCAGGTTGGATTTTCTGCTGACGAACAAAATAGGCGTACCTGCTAACATCGAGCACGAGCTGCCGTGGCACCCGCCCGCATGCCCCGAGAACAAGGAGGCGCTCGCATTCGCACAGAAGAAGGCTCAGAAGTAAGACTGTTAAACTTCTTAACACGTTCATTGCCAACCACATAGTATTAATGTTCTGTGACCTTATCCATCCATCTGTGTCCATTCAAATATTAATACTTATATCAGGTGATCTGCTCACACTTCAATTTAGTAGTAAGTTAGTAGTAAATAAGTAGTAATATTGACATACATTATATTGTACAGTTTGCTTTATTTTATTGATTTATTTATTGTGCACAAAGAAAGTTAAAATAATATGAACATACAGATAACAATCACAAAAGGTACAGCTTTATTTGTTTGCTATGTATTTAAGATATGCTATTTTTTGTTTTAGACCACACCTGATGGTAATGGACACCGATTACTTGCGATCGAAGCTCCTGCAGTACGTAGGGGACGGCAGTATCGAGCTCGTGAAGAATATGCAGGACGCAGAGATCGGGCATCGGATATACGCCGCCATGAATATGGTATCTGTCATCAACATTACCGTCACATACACTAACGTCCAGACACCCGAATGTAGACAGCATAATTTAGTTAGTGTAGTCACGTATAAAAAGCGCTGACCTGCAGTGGAGGGGATATCTCTGTCCCCTTCTTACAGCCCATTTACATTTAATTTGACCTACGTGACCTACAATCTGAGAATACCTCAAACGGAGTGAACCCAGTAGTTACAGGACACCTGCTCCTAAATAAACCACTGCACACGTTGAGAGCTACCGACAGTCTCCTGCGCAGGGGATGTCTTGTGTCATATAGTCCAGGTATGTGAAAATTTAAAGGACATCAAGGCCAAAACCTCACAGTAGGAAAAGGTCCTTGTGAATGCCTTAAGAGACTTCTGGAAGGAACTGGGCTAGCTACTTTGCATGCACTTCTCACATTTATCTCCAAGGCTTCACAGTCTTCAGATTTGAAAATGCACAACAGAAAATCCTGTTGCCATTTTCACCATCTCGTCACGGTACATCCCGGCTTCTGCCAGGCTCCGCTTACCTACTCATCTTCACAAACGAATACCTACTTTGATACAATATTGACTTATTAAAAATTCAATAAATATTATCAAAAGACAAATTCTTTCTCAATACGAGGCCCATCCACAAGTTCATGTCTAATTCCCAAATATAATTATTTCAGAAACTTGCACCGAAATGGATACTTTACACCATGGCGTCGCTGTACTGGCGGGTGAGGCAAAACAACGTGAACGCGCTAAGCTGCCTGATGAACGCAACCAAGATTGTCAAGACCAGATACAAGGACATAGTGTTGTCGTCGTTGGCCTCTTTATATTTGGAAATGGGACACCCCGATGAGGCTTTGACGGTCGCCGAGGAAGCGTACAAGATCAGCATGTATGAGGTATGGCATGAAAATATTAAAGAGACCGTTATACTTAAGATGCAATGAGGGTTTTCCCGATTTCAAAATCCAGATGTTGGAGCTGAGAAGTAAGGGCCGTCGTAAAAATATTGCCGTGCTATTGAACCACATCAACTGTTAAATTAACAACGGATAAATTCTGGCCAATGACAGAGTTTTGTTTTGACTTCAGACCTCACGTCTCAGTGTGCCCTCTGTTGTGTCCGACCGAAGCTTCGGCTTCGGCTTCGGCTTGGGCCACCTTCGGCCAACAAAACCACCATCGGCGTAAACTTCGGCTTTGTCCCGATACACGTCCGAAGCCGAATGTTTCGCCGAAAGCAAACGTCGAAATTGAATTAACTGTTGAACGAACAAATTGCAATTGTTTTGTATCATCTCTAGATCAAATTTAAAGTATCTTTCTATATTATATAATTATTATATAAATATTTCTATGTAATATTAAAGTTTAAAATTATTTATATTATTAATTGTAGCTTTTACCCAATTTTGAATTTCTTAGAGCTTTTATGGCTTTTTTAGGCTTCGGTCGAATGCCTTCGGTACCGGCTTCGGCCAAAGGTTGCCGCGAAAGTCGATTAATCTTCGGCCCATAAATTGACCTTCGGTCGGACACTACCCCTCTACAATCGCGATAAACCTCTTTTACTCCTTAGGCAATAAAAAATGTATTCCTTCTCCAGCCAGCAACGAACTTCCTGCTCGCTGAACTGAACATGCTGAAGCGGCATCGCAGCACGCACATGTTCCATTTGAAGCAGGTCTCCCGAGTCGAGCCTTCGTTCATGCTGGGCGCGCCGCGGGCACTCCTAGCTGCTTGGGCCTGCGTACTGAAAGAGGTCAACGCGTTACAGGAGTTGGGTATGAATGTATAAATGATGCTATTGATAAATAATTAACTATGGAGCGTCGGTCGCCGAGTGGTAACAGTATCCGACTCGTAAGCGAGAGGTACCGGGTTCGAATCCCACTGCCGCCATGTACCAATGACTCTTTTCTTGAGTTATGTACATCAGTTGAATACTAACCGATGCTCTTCTGTGAATTCTTAATTTTTATGAATAAATGATTGACTAGGTCAAATTTCAGCTCGGAGTGTATTTTTGACTATTACTTTTTGATTTGCAGCAAACTTCACGGAGGAAGAAGACACATGCACTGAAGGCGAGTCAGAGGAGAGTAAGATATGTGAGAAGGGCGTCAGCGACTGTCACGTCTCTCAGAAGAAGTGCAAGTCTTCTAACGAAAGAGGTATGTTTTTGAGACGTTAATTGCTTTAATATTCTTAGAATAAGAAGAAGAATTGCTTCAATATGGCTATCATTTAATCAGTCAGCTAATCAAAGAGGTTTGGGTCAGGTGCAAAATGTGTTTTGTTAGAAAATGAAGTGAATTGAGCTGCTTCTAGTGGTCGGCAACAAATAATTTGGAACATCATAAGATGATCGGCCTAAAATAAAAACAATGTTTAGTATTAATTGCCAAACAATAACACTAAACATGAATTAAGTTATTAAGATCAAATTAAGAATTTACATCAGAAGCCCTCAGAATTCCTGTTTTTGAAGATTTTGTGGTACTAAGAGTTACATATTTTTGCGCTGTCTCTAATATACTCTGATTTGTAATTTGAGACAGTAAACTGACATTAGTGGCTGTTGCGGAGAGGAAGTTGGACTCCAGACTGATCTTATCGACTGCACAATTTATTACTAAACTTTAAGATATTTATACAAATATCTACGCTAGAGAATGTGGTTACGAATTATTGTGGTACCACTAACGGAGTGCACATAAGCGCTGGCACATTACTCCAACGTTTACACATAGAACAGGTTATGAGCAACATTCTCAAACTCTATGAAAAACTCTCAACTCTCTATGAAAAAACGGGTCTCAATGAGGGTTTTCGAGATTCCAAATCCACGAGATGGCGCTACTGCGACGTGAGGTCTGATTACAAAGTAAAGCTGTGATTTGCTGAACAGATTCGTAATTTTACAGCAGTTGTTTCTATCCAGTAGCACTACAGTATTTTGACAACAGACCTTAAGTATACCTCAGTAGCGACATTCGTAATTGCGAACACACGCAAAATATAAGTTAGAGTTAAAATTGATGACCTGAGAGGTCCAGTTGGTTAACATGCTGGTCTGCCTTGCAGAGGTCCCGGGTTCGATTCCGGGCCAAGCAGAAATTTAAATAAAGAATTTTAATTTCTGTTACGGGTCTGGATGTTATATGTATAATAAGTATGTAATTAAAAGTACATACATAGTTTATCAGTTATCTAGCACCCATAACTTTGTTTACTTTTAGGCTAGATGGCGCTCTGTGAATTGTCCAAGCTTGTTTATTTAGCTAATTTTTTTAAATCTTACCTCCAGGGTCCAGCACGATAGTGCGAATGCTCGAGCAGAATGTCCGGAGCTCGTCTGCTCACATAGACGCTTCGATTTTCGAGCAGTTCATAGAGAACACGCCGACGGAACGCGGCGACTTCGCGCGGCACTCCGCCAACTACCAACTCATGTTGGACGCTGTATACGGAAAGCTGCATGGGTGCGGGCCGCGGGGGTGTCAAGGTGGGTTGATTTTTCAAAATTGGAATTTCTCGAAACGTGATTTTACTTAAATAGGGATTTCCCAAAATTGAGGATTTTTCTTAATTTATGTTTGTCAAAATTGGGACTAGAAAAGGAGGTCCCTCTAACTGGAAAACCTCCTGCTGATTCCTAAAAGTAAAACTATGATAAATATATAATATGATATATATGATATTTTCACAGTCAAATTAAAATATTTTTCTTCGCATACAATGAATTAAACTGCCCGAAAATAAATATTGAAAATCGCTCGAATCAAAGCGAACGATTACGAAAAATAAGGGTCTTGCCCGTATAATTAAAATTGAGGCCATACGTCACGTCATTTATCTTTACAGTTTGTTTGAAATAATATCTTATTACACATTTTCAGCTATCAAACCTGAAGACCTGGCCATCACTCCAGACCACTGCATACACACGCACCTGCAGCTCGGCTACTATATGTTCGTACTGGGCATCATAAAACTCTTCAAGGGTACTGAGTTCAGGTAAAATGTGGTGCTAGAAATAGCACACTTTATATTTCTTTGTATTTCTATCCATATTATAAAACAAAATCTGTCTGTCTGTTCGTCTGAACGCCACAAACTCGGAAACTACTAAATTGATAAAGCAAGTTCTTTCACTAATAATCTCATAGAATCCCGCACGATAGTCGAATGTTAGCGGAGTTCGGATTAAACGCAGGGCCGCTAGTAGTAAATAACACCTGGCCGACATTTGAACGCCATCTCTTCTACATTGTCGAAAATGGAGCACTTATTAAACTAAAATTTTAATTTTAATTTTGCTCTGCTCACGCCCCAGAGTCCGCATTGACAATGATAGTTAGAACCAAGTAGTTACAGTGGAGCGTCTGCTATCAGACCTCCGTGACCTTGTTAACAGGAGAATCTGACCTGTATACTCTGGAATAAAACTTCTGAATATGTGTAACTCCTCACCTGTCAATGTTTGAAAAGGTGTTAAATTTTCTTTTTTTGTAATTTAGTGTGCAAGAAATAGTGTTGTTATCCGTGTGGTGTCCGGCAGAGTAGAATAGCACCAATCCCTTTCACTCGTGGGTGTCGTACTAGGCGACTAATGTTTACGAGGCAAAAGATCTAAGAGTCTCCGTAGGCTGGAAAATGGGCTGCAGCGTTTTCCATTGTTTACAACACTGCGATCTCTAACCCGCCTGCCAAGCGTGGAGATTATGGCAATAACTTAACCTTTCATGGGAGAGGCCTTAAGTCCTGCAGTGGACTGCTATGGGCTGTGATGACGAAAGATTGTATCTATCTGTCTATCTGTGTTCCAGGATCCCGTCCCCCGAGATAGACGACTCGCCGCCATCTCACAAGCAGGTCCCCGAGTGCCGCGAGTACGGCGATCCGACGCAGGACTTCTTTCTGGAACGGCTGAGTCGCATCAGCGGTGAAGGCTGGAGCCCCATGATCGCTCTCATGCATCAGTTCACGGAACTCCTCAGCTCCATGGACTATATGTCTGTGGGGCCGAAGATCGGCAAGTATTTGGAGACGGTGAGTATGTAGCGTAGAGTACCCTTGTAGATAGCGTAGCAAAGTAATTATTGCCAAATCGGACGGTCGGTAATTATTGCAAAAATATTAGGTTGCCGTAACGCAAGTCTCTACTATAAAGATAATGTGCAAAATCTAAATTTGTGATCTCCGTAGGCTAACGAGAAACCGTATTTATAGTTTCGTCCTTCCATGGGAAAGTGATACCACTTAAAAATCCCCTGAACTTGAGCGCATTTATAAAATAAATGTTTTTATCAATATAAATAGTGCCCAGATAAAATTTGTAAGAAATTACCAGAAACTGTCCTGTCTATTGTTTTGTAACATTACCCATTGTATTTTTTGGCGTTTGAAGATGAAAATCCCTGTAATGTTGCTGTAATCTAAGGAAATTAAAAATTATATCTTTGCAAGACTTTGTTTGTTTACTTGTCAATTGACAATTTGGCAACGTCAAAGTTATTGTCTGTGACGTCTCTGTGTAACAATTAGCTAACGATTTATTGTAAATTTTGCGGGCTGTCAAATTTGCTCGTTATATCTAATGTAGAATCGTTATTTTGACAGCTGAATTCGTAAAATTATCTATCTTTATCGATAGCTTCAAATGTACAGACTCCGGGATATCGATAAAATGTAATCGTTATGCCATAACAGCTTTAGAATTAGAATTAAAATTCGACATATTCTCTAGCCACAAATATCTGTTAAAAGGTCACTGAATCTCTATTGCAAGCAAAAAACTTATTCTCAACGATTTTCGCTAATCCTTTATTATCAAAGATCGTTTTAAATTTAATTTTTAATGGAGATATTTAGCTAGAAAAAAATGTCGAGTATGATTTGTCACAGCGCGAGAATTAGGCCCCAGGTGGATGCTAGATGCGGCAAGTCGAGGACAGGATGCATTGGCGCTCATTGGGGGATACCTATGTCCGACAGAGGACTAATATAGGCTGATGATAATGGCGTGTCTAACATAGCTCGACGTACCTAGTTCGACGTCGCGTCTCGATGTGAACTGACTTGGTTGGAATGGAAATTGAGACTCAACTCTCTACGTACTACTACGGAATCGATCAGAACTATAAAATCTTGAACAGGCGGTTTAGCCGTCCAATCTCCGGCAGAGTGGATAAAGCCAGCAACCCGTTTTATTAAAGGCGTCGGTCGTACATACAACTCGACTAATAATCTGGAGGTAGACCAGCTAGGAGCTCTGTACGCCAAAAAAATTACAGCAGCGTTTTTTGTGTGTTTTCAAACTGCGATCGTCAAGCCGGCTGTCAAGCGCGGTGGTGATAGAAAACTCTCCGCAAATGTGAAGGAGGCTCAAATTCACCAGAGGATTGTGGGCTCTTGATATGATTATGTTAACTGAGATGTACCTAACAAAGTAGCAATGTTAAGAGAAAATGGGCTTCGAAAGTATAGAGGGACCAGGGACTTAGGTTACTTTGACAGGTTGCGGAAAAATTAGTATACTAAAGTTATTTTACTGGCAATAATAGACGAAAAATAAGGAAATGTACCTCGCCATTATTAAATGGCCTAAAGCCTTTACCACCGTCTTCGTCATCGTATACCTTCTAAAAGTAGTCAGTTCGAACAGGAAACGGAAGGAATACTCAAGTGACAATCTGACTACGAAAGCGTCAAGATAAGTTCATAGAAATTCAAAGAGTAAAAAAAGTATCGCTGCATAACCTGCGCTGGTATTTATTTAGGACAATCAACAAGACTTACACTAACAAAAGTTATAGCATCTTATAGCTAAAAAAACCGATAATAAGTGTAGTGAAAGTGTAGTGAATAACCACGAAAGTCTAAAAACCTATATTATGACTCAAAGCTGTTGTACATTCTTTCAAGGGTTTGAAATGGATTTCTACATGTTAATACCTAATATAAAATAAAGCAATGAAAAATAAATATAATAAAATCACAAAACAACCGTAATATAATTACACGCTCAAACGAATGAAAGAATGGTAAGAGAAATTTAGTATGGGTGACGAACCACCTTAATCCGATACTTCTTCTCCGATATTTCTTAGGTAGGTATAAGACAGGCATGATGTTATGAACCTATATATGCAGTACTAGATTTTGCTCGCATCTGCGTCTGCGTCTTGCGTCTGCGTAGAATTCGGTTTTACATTGTCTACCCGTTCTTGCGGGTATTTTTCCCCCCAATCAATTGTAGCCTACATGCTATTTTGGGCATATTTTATCAATAAGAAGAAGTGGTAATGAAGTCATTTTATCAAAGTTATTGATTAGTTGCGTGACGGAGTAACATAAGTCCATCCATCCATATAATATTAGTAGGATAGGATGTACGTATACGGGAACATAAATATTTTATATTTATTATTTACTCAACGTTTTATTCATTAAAAATATATCGATATGTAAAAATGTATGATCACATCATTGTCCATCTGGCATTCTTATAGCGCCATATGAATTTGACGACAGATTATGCAACTTCCGGTGTTGCTACATAAAACGCAGAACTAGCGCCACCACAAGAGCCGGGTAGACGTTCGACCCTTTTACACTGTAAGGGTGACGTAGGTCGACCCACGTCGTCGAGTAAAAAAAAATATCCACTTTGCAGCGATAGTAGACGTTGAGGTGACCCACAAAACATTGGTCTGTGCAACCTGGCACATTTTTTTTTATTTACCCAAACTTCGTCTTTTTGTAGCGATAGAACTTATACCACGACTCCAGGATACTTTGACAGATTCCGGAAAAATGAGCACATTGAATTTATTTTACTGGCAATAATAAATTAAATAGAGGAAATATAACTTGGCGCTAATGAGTAGTCTATAATCTTAATAAGTTGCCTTCGTTACTGTACACCATTTAAACATAGTCGGTTTATACTGTCTAACGTTGGTGCCAATGTCTACGTCAAATGTTGACATATTTGACAAGAATTATAATTTCATGAAGCAGGGCGCTAGGTCTTTTTCCGAAACGTCATTATTCTAATTTCACAATCGAGACATGTTAGTTTCTTTTTCCGTCACGTTCCTTCTTATCAATGCCCCATTGTTGGTGACATTCGAAGTCTGTCACAGAATACTACATCCTTTAGGTGTTGCTACATAAAATGCAGAACTAGCGCCACAATTGACAGGCCACCTCTGTAGCGGTCAAGCTTTACAGATCCTCTTATGTGGGTTCTATAAGTAAAATAAAACTGGTTCTCTTGGCAGTTTCGCTTCTCAGCCACATTATAGTCATCAACAAGAAAAGTTACTTTAATGTTCAACGAAACACAGATATCACCTTCGGCCGACACTTCGTATCACCACTATCCTGGGTACAAGTTAGAACACACATTTCATACTCGCGCTAGTATGTCCTTATTTGTCAAAGGTGATATCTGCTGTCGATGTCTTGCCATTGAACAAAGTGACGAATCTGTTGTGTAGGTGTGCGTGGAACAAGGAGTTCATCTCGTGTCATACAACAACCGTCTCGGCGTGGGTGAGACAAATCGGTTTTTCGAGCACATTAAAAGCGCTACCGACTAAGTTCTTGGGCGGTGTCCTTCCGTTGAGTTGGTAGTCTTAGGAGACTTTAATTGTCATCACACTGGGTGGCTAGGGTCAAGCCGTTCTACCAACCCTGCCGGGAGATCCGCCCGCGAATTTGCTCTGGCCAATGATCTCATGCAACTGGTATCAGAACCCACCTACTTACCGGATGTTGTGGGCCGTGAACAAAGAATTGTTAAGACCTTCTGCTGACCTCCCACCCAGACGGTTACCGGGTGTCCGACGATGCTCTTCTTGGGACATCTGACCACTGCCTGGTCCGTTCTGAGATGCCTCTTGCTATACCCGAACGGGCTCGTCCAAGTGGGTCACGCAAAGTATAATAATATTCTAATAAATCTTTATTTTATTAACAAAAAGTACTTAAATCTATCGTTGCTGGAGTCTCCTTTTAGGCAAAGCCTGTGTCAGGTAAGGCACTACGGTTCTGCAGATTGGGATGGATTGCGAGAATTCTTCGCATCGTATCCGTTGATGCAGCTTTGCTTTTCCTCAAATAACACCAACACCTGTGCTGACGCTGTAGCTGATGTCATACTGCAGGGAGTCGAATCTTTTATGCCATCCTCTGTAGTCCGCCTCGGCGGCAAGAGTCAGCCCCGGTACGACAGGCCTAGAGCTGAGGAAAGTCGCCTCAAGCAGGATGCTTTTCGTGCGTGGACAGTGGCTCGGGCCCTTAAGGACACCCACAAATTGAGGAAAAAGTATAATGCTGTATCGAGGTCTACAAAGAAGATAATGGCTAGAGCAACATTTAAATTCATCGGCGGAATTAGGGAGAAACTAATCAGCTACCCATCTGGGTGTCGTGCTTTTTCGTCTCTCTCTAAAGCTGTTGAGGGGAGCTTTTGTCGGCAACGAGGAACGAGGAACGAGGAACAGCAAAGGAGTAAGCCGATCTCTTGGGTAATCTCTTTACAAAAAACTCAAATCCGGATGATTGGGGAGCTGCACCGTCTCGCGGTGGAGGGCAGCATGCCTGAAGTTCGTTTACCCAAAAAAATGTAAGACATGTGCTTCTCTCCCTAGACATCCGGAAGGCCTGACGGCATTCCAGCTATTGTTCTTAAAAATGTGCTCCCAAGTTTCCTCCTGTGCTGATGCGTGTATTCGAGCATTCCTACACCTCTGGAACGGTGCAGTTTTCGTGGAAGCTAGCCCTTGTGCATCCGATACCCAAGAATAGTTATAATTCAGACCCATCAAATTACAGGCCTATAGCGGTAACTTCCTTGCACTTTAAGGTGATGGAGCGTGTTATCAATATCTAGCTCCTCGGATACCTAGATGATCACCAGCTGATCAGTGACCATCAATATGGCTCTCGCCATGGTCGCTTAGCTGGTGACCTTCTTGTGTACCTAACGCACCGGTGGACTGAGGCTGTCGAGAGCAAGGGGGAAGCTCTGGATGTCAGTCTTGACATAGCCAAGGCATTTGATCGCGGCTGGCACAGGGCACTGCTATCAAAACTACCGTAGTATCGTATCCCCGAGGGGCTCTGCAATTGGGTATCCAGCTTTCTGTCTAGACGTAGCATCCAAGTCGTTGACGACGGATGCTGCTCCGATACCAAGACTATAAATGCTGGAGTACCCCAAGGTCCAGGTTAGGTTAGGTTCCCACGCTGTTTCTTCTGCATATCAATGATATGCTGAATATCCCCAGTATTCATTGTTATGCGGATGACAGTACTGGAGATGCTAGTTATACTGGCCGAGCGAATGTCCCTCGTTCCGAGGTGTCGGAAAGCCGAATTAGACTTGTGTCGAATATCGAAAATTCCTTGGAGCAAGTTGCTCAGACTAAACCTGGTTGAATTCAACCCCTCGAAGATAAATGTCATATAGGACAGGACACATGTCGGATAGCATGCGGTTCTGGAGTCAACTGGAAGGTAAGGCGAAACTATCTTCGAAAAAGCGAGTGCTTAACCGGTCCAAGCGATACTTCACCCCAGGGCGGCCTCATATGGAGTATTGTTCCCATCTTTGGGCCGGCGAAACTGCACGCCTTACTTAATCCTCTGGATTCCGTAGAGAGACGCGCCGTACGAATTGTCGATGATCCCATACAAACAAGCAAGAACCACTTGCTAACCTAAGGGACTTTGGTTCCCTGTGTGTGTTCTATTGCTCTACAATGGGGAGTGTTCGGAGGAACTCCTCGATCTGGTGCCCACAGCACAATTCCGCCATCGCACCACCCGCCGTGGGCTGGGTACTCATCCCCACTACGTAGACCCTCTGTTGCTCACCGAAGGTTCGAAAGAACGTTTCTCGCTCGTACGATTCGGATGTGGAATGACCTCACAGCCACACTGTTTCCTTTGGACTATGACATGGGATCGGTGAGAATGCGAAAATGGTCCGGCAGAAGGACTCTACTGTCAAAGCCCATTATCTCTTAACATTGCCACTATGTTAGGTATATGTGAAGTAGATATGCCAGCTGTCCCCATGAACCGCGGGTTAGGAATGAATTCCGCTTTGCTTGCTGATGTGTTCCGCGAACAGTATAACGTGGACTCCTTCGAGGCCAGAGTGAATAGGGTATAGACGGGTTTCTAGACAGGCACGCCCCATCTTCCGGTGCGTCGTCGCTTACCATCAGGGTTTAGGGATCTATTTCTAAAATATCTGCCTCTGGTCATCATCATCATATCAACCGAAAGACGCCTACAGCTAAGCATAAGCCTTCCCTAAAGATCTCCAAATGTTGGTCTCGTGCCATCCGTATCCAGCCGGTACCCGTGAATTTTGCCAGGCTTTACCTTTGGCCTTTGGCTTTAGTAGCCTTTACTAGGTCCCTCTAGTTTATACTAATATTATGAAGGGAAAAGATTTGATTGTTTGTTTGTAATGGATAAACTAAAGCTACTTTCATCTATAGTAAACTAAATTATCAGCGATTAAAGTAGGCTGTAGTTTTACGAGAAATTCAACGTGGTTACCACAGGAATGGGTCCGGAACGTAGTAACCGAATTTTACGCTAATACGTCGTGAGTAAAAAAGCTAGCAATTAATAAAAAAAACTATATCTTAGTCTATTCCCCCGTAGAACCCTCAGTCGTGGATGGGCGCGGTGGTGGCGGGGTGGTGGTGCGCGGCGGGCGGGCGCGGCGCGTGCGCGGTGCGCTGCCTGGCCGCCGCCTACGCGCTCGCGCCGCCGCACGCCGCCGTCTACCCCGTGCGGACGCTCGCCGCCATGCTCGCCATGTGAGTAGCCCACGACAGTGACCCACAACTGACGACAGATGCCTACAATGCAACAGTGACCAGATACAATACAGAGAGACTGTGTCCACGACAGGGACCAGGGATCCACGACAGAGACTAGGGTAGGGACCCCCGACAGTATCAGATATTCTCGACAGTAATCAAAGATGAGGCAATGATCAGAGAGACCTGCGACAATTATCAGAGGGACTTTCGACAATGGCCAGGTACCTGCGGCGCTAGTGGTCAGGGACCTGGGACAGCGACCAAAACAGTGACCAGTAACCTGGAACAGGGACCTGCAACAGTTCAAGATTCTATATCAACAGGAAGTACCTTATAAGCTTTGACTCCTATGCGAGCATTAAAATATGCGGCATAAATGGAGCATAAACGGCCGTATCTTTTGATTGCGTTGAGAAGCGAACTGGAGAAGAATGGGTAGGAAGCGGACCCGGGCCGAGGCCGGGATAAGCGCTAGGACGATGATGATGACCTCCACGCGTTCCTGAGAAAAATGGTTTTGACAGACGGAAAGACGGACAACAAAGTGATCCTAATATCCGTTTTTTTTTGAGGTACGGACCCTAAAATTAGGAAGGATATGCTTTGTAAGGAGAAACACTAGACTGGTTGTTTTGAAGAGATCGTTTTGCGTAAGAATACTTACAATTATCTGTAAATGTTATGTTATTCTTTCACTTTCGTTTTTGCGAGGAAATATTTACACAAATAAAATCATTTATTTAGTTGATCATTCGTTTATTTTCACCAGACGCATTCGAGTACCAGAATGCCTCACTTTGGATAATTTTTATAATGGAATTTATTCCTGACATTCATATATTCATATATTCTATGGCGTCTATAGACCCGTATCCCACAGGGATAGGCTAAGACTATGGAGTGCCCCATGCCACGTCTATATGGTGACAGGATTCCTTATTGCGGAGCCTCAGCTTCTTCATTCTCCACCTGATAATAAAAAGAAAATGTTAAAGTTATACTCCATGTATTTTATGTATGCATGCATTGTAAGTTTAATAGTGACATTGTATTATCTATTTTTTTCAGACAAGCGAAGTATGAAGAGGCGAAGGAGGTGGCCCAACTCGCGTTCTACATGTCTCCAAACAGCAAAATAGAAGCATTCTTCGTTGCTGTGTCGCATACTTATGTGGTTAGTTTATTTTGACTGCCCATATTATATAAGGCCCTTGTAAAGAGGCTGTTTATATAGGTACCTTATTAATTTGACTGACTTAAATGCAATGAAATTGCAAAAAAAAACCTCTTAACATGTTCATTGCCAGATGTCATATGGTCTATCTTTTCTAAGCAATAAAAGAGTGGTAATAAATACGTCTTCCTTATATCTATGCTGAACTCTCCAATCAGTCCAATATTGCAAACCCCAAAATCATCACTATCTCAGCCCTAACAGTCCAGTGCAGGACTTAGGGTCTCTCACACGAAAGGGGTTGGTTATTTCCATATTCTCCACGTTTGGCAGGCGGGTTGGAGATCGCAGTGTTATAAATATAACAATGGAAAAGTCTACATCTTCGGAGACTCTAGACCTTTTGCCTCGAAAACATTAGTCGCCTTGCACGACACCCACGTGTGTAACGAGATGGTGCTATTCTACTCTGCCGGACACCACACGGCCAAACCCCAAGATACTAACCGAGTAACCTTCCCAGGCGGAATACGAGCAAGCCGTGTGGATGTACCGCTACGCGTTGACCTTCGATGACCAGTACCACCCAGCCAAGACCTGTCTCCATGCCGCCATCTGCCGGATGCTGTTCGGCACCAACCCGAAGGCCATCGAGTAGGAACACTGGCGACATCTAGCGTGAGTCGGCTTGAAGTAAGCCTATAGTTCATAAAATATAACTTGATCGTGACAGCTGTCCTATCATCCATTTGAAATCAACCTGTAGATGGCACCTGTCACACATTTCAAGCTATATTTTTTAAGCTATAAAGCGCTATCTAGCGACCGCTTCCAAATTTCCTCGAGGTTTCTGCCGATTTGATAATTACAGTAAGTTATTAGGATTAGCTGATTCAAAATGCAAGTGTATTTTCAATGTTTGAAGAAGTTATTGTTGTTGTTTTTATGTTGCGAGCATCATTGCAAGCCCTGAACTCTATTAACGAAGTGTAAGGAGTTTAAAGCTTGTAAAGAACAGTTCGCCGTGAAGTAAAAAAGAGTTAAAGGGCAGGGTTCCCTTTCTAAACGTTTTTACTTGAACGGGATACGTAGTCGTAATTATGCCAAAGATAACAATTAAGTTATACTGCTTAGTAAATAGGTTTACAGTCAGTTTATTAAACTCAAGTCAATAATAGTAATACAAATTTAAATAATGGATACATAATGATGTAATGGACACATATTGATGTAATGGACACAAATTGATGTAATGGATAAACGTGTAAGCGTGAGCTAAGAAATCAGATTAATTAATAATCGAATAAAAACCATATTGCACTCCAGTTACATTATTGCACGCTTTGTTACAGATGTTAATTTTACAATCAACATATAAATTTCGATTTATTTGCTTCAAATGATCATAAAATATAACATAATACAAGACAGACCTGTAATCAATATTTTTAATAGTACATACCATACTGGTGTAGTGAATGTAACCATGTTTAAATAAAAAAAATACCCTCTGACTTCAAATTATGACTGTCTATATTTTCCTACGATTAATATCTACTTCTAGTACATACAAAACATTATTGGGTACAATTAAATGAATATTCACATAATGTTAGTATAATAATGAACGACTTTTTACATCTTTAAGTTAACATTAATAAATTAGTTTGTCTCCATCTTGCATAACATCATTCCTCAAGTCCTAATGTCAATAAGCGAAGGTAAAAGTTTTTATATATTATTCATTATTAGATGGAGATTCAGATTGTGATAGTACAATAATTTGTTTCACGAATTTATTTACCATTGGATAGAAGCATGGAGCAATTTGAATAGTGAGGAAAGCATGGTGGGACCGCATTAACCGAAAATCCGAGTCATCCTATGCAGCTTAGACTGCGTCAACCGCGCGTCGACCAATGCCATTCAGCGACGCTTCGGTCAATTGAACCTTATTCAAGACTAGCTTCTTAAAAATTTGCCATAGAGGGCGCGCTCTAACGTCTCATACTTTATTATAATCTTTTGACTGTATGAGGCTACTGTTGTTGTTTGGCAAACCATATATGAGACTGTCATTATTCATTGCCCTATAACAAATTAAACAGATTTAAAACGCCAATTATTATTTAATGAAGTGCTACCATTCTAATCTAAAGTTGAGGCCCAAGTAACACTAAAATTAAAATACAGTTGAATTAATAGATCTAAAATTAATTGCATCGGAATTAATATAAATATCAATATCATACAGCTAAGAAATTATAACAATGTTTGAGTCAAAAGAGTGCGCCATCTATGGAGAATTTGAAGGAAGCTTGTCTTGAAAACGACTCATTGCATTCAGCTATGCTAACCTCTCCGCTTGCCGCGACGGGTTATCATCATCATTTTGGCGCCATGTCCTGGTTGCGCCCCCGCGCGGCTCGCAAGGGCCCAGGGTCCGCCTGGGGTCAGCCAGGGGTCGCAGCGACGGGTGTTTAGAATAAAAACGTGCTGTTTCGTTCGCTGGCCGCTAGTCAAATCGCTACATGGATAGTAGTGACGAGCTTGTCATTAGAATAGTCTTTCATTTCCGCCTTTGGTGGGTTGTAATAATTAAGATTTTATGTTGTTGTATCATTCCTATTGTTGCATTTATGACATTACGATTATATCGTGTTTAAATGTCCATTCGTGTTCCACCATTTTTTCTGTCAAAATTTTTACTAATACAACGAAATCTTCGAAACTGTAGCGTTTCAGGTAATATCCATAGCAAGTATTGGAGATAAAATAAAAATAATTATCTTGGCGTAAATATCCCGGTTGTGCTCTCGAGCACGAGGGCCCGGGGTCCGCCTTGACCATGATCCAGGATTTGGCGATCAGGTAATTACAGTGGAGCGTCTGCTATCTGACAACCGTGACCGTGCTACCAGGGGAACCTGACCAGATTGGATCATGGTTACACATCCAGTCGCCTGAATGTGCAGGTTTCATCATGATGTTTTCCCTCACCGTAAGAGCATCGGTTAGTATTGAATTAATGTACATAACTCAGAAAATTGTCATTGGTACATAGCCGGAGCGGGATTCGAACCCGGGACCTCTGGCTTACGAGTCGGATACCCTAACCTCTCGGAATCCGACGCTCTTCTACTCTATCTATTGTTGAAAACAGCATCAAAATCCGTTGCATAGTTTAAAATAGATACTTAGGGACAGACGACGGGAAGTAACTTTGTTTTATACTAAATATAGATCTGCCCATTAATCGTGGAAACACTAATAAATCCTTTTAGTTTACGTTTATATTACAACACTTGATTAGTCTTATTTGATAAAGATTTTACCTAAACGCTATGGTTTCGTAGATTTCATTGGATTTATATTTTTTGACAGTAAAAATTGTGGAACAAGAATGGACTTAAAAACGCTCAAATATATGTGGCCAATGGGTGGTGCATTTATTGACAATTTCCATATTTGTTTGCTCAAAAATAAAAAGTTTTTGCCCAAAAAACATTAAGGTTCTGTTTCCACTATCATTAAAATGATTTTATATTTTGTTGTATATTTTGATGTACGGAGACAATAATAATAAGTTCTTGTAATGTTGTTTTGTTATTAAGGCATAATGAACATCTTTTAAATGAGATTAAATCTATTACCTAAGCTAAGACTGACTTGAAATTAATTTTTCGTTGTTTCTCAATTTTTTGAAAATATACCTTTCAAACAATATTAACTTGTTTAATTTATAGGGGCTTCTTAAAGGGCAACATTTTTGTTGTAATATGTATTGTTTTGTTTTTATTTGTTATTTATTGTTTATTTAAAAAATTAATTTAAAAAAATAAATAAATAAATTTCAACGGCACTTTAATATTGTAATATAGTGCGTCCTTTTCTACTCGACATGAAGTTAGCCGTAAGTGACGAATTGAAAATATTTCAGCCACTAAAAATATTGCTTCTTTATGAAGTTCGAATGAGTGTGTTGTTTATTTTGGGACTGGTTTCTGGGACCCGTGTTCTCAGGGTATTTGATAAAGTCAACTTCTACAATCAAGTTAAGGGATAAAGATATAATACCCATATTAAGTTGGTGAGGTACGTAACATATCAAAACATTAGTTTATTGAAACACATCATAAATACAGTTTTGCAATAAAAAATTAGAATTTAGTTCTTGGGACACAAAGTCATAGACTATATAATAAAAAAATATTTATTGGAAAACGGAAACACAAATTATTCCTTGCTTAATTTTTCAAACTTCTGTTCCAAACAAGACTATAAATGAAAATAAAGTTATGATATTAAAATAAAATCTTCATATTCCTACTTGAATGCAGTCAATGCAAGGATGATAAGTAGTTCGAGGAGATTTTTTATATGTCAAATTTTAATATGGCCAAGCCAATAATTAATGCAAAAATACATAAATATTTTACGAACCCTACGGATTTACTTTACTGTAGTAGATAACAATTTTAACGTGAGAAAAACAGAAGTTTGTTGTCAAAATAGATTAACATGTTCATTACTCGGCTCAGGCGCGGATCCAGGATTTGGTTGAGTGGGGGGGGGCAAAAGTCAAAATTATAGGTATTCTCTATTCAAAGAGCGAGTACCGTGAGTAAAAAAAAATTGCCCGTTTAAGCAGGGCGAACAATAAATGAATGATCGAGCGGAGCGAGCTCAGAAATTTTAGGTTTTAAAATCTGGGGGAGAACAGTGAATGTGTGAGCGAGCGAAGCGAACTCGAAATTTGTGACATTTCAGTTCTTCAGTTGAAGTGGTTGATAAGATCAATGAAACATTCAGTGAGCGCAGAGAGCTCCGAAGATTATGCGTTTTGGCTTATAAAACCGTAGGCGATTGTGAGTCAGAGTCGGGGCTAAGGGGTCGGGGAAATTATTTAAATCTCTCTCAGACAGGCGCGATAGTATTACGGGATAATATAAGATTTAACAAAGATAAACGCGGAACGCATCGCAAAAACGTACGGAATATTATCGCGCGTTGTACCGCGCCTATTTGGGAGAGCCTTTCGAATAAAATATTCAAAATACATATATGATTCATGTACACCATTAAACTAAGAAAGACATTGTCCAGTAACGATTTCCATAGCAATGGATTAATTACAAACACCCTAATTTAGGCACCTAGATAAGGATCCCAGATTAGGACGTTACGATTACACTGTCCCTATCATGGCCCCTTCATAAGAATCCTACCTCAGCCAGGATTTAACGGCAATCCAGTGCAGTGGCAGTGTTGCCAGTGGCCGATATACGAGAAAAGTAACATTATAAAATAAAATCTAATAAAATTATTTTATTTTATAATGTTACTGTTCTCGTGAACATGTTACTTTTTCACTGTGTGGCAACACTGTCCGTAACGGCCACCCTGGCTGAGGAGGGATTCTTATGTAGGGGCAGTGTAATCATAACGTCTTATCTAGGTGCCTGAATTAGTGTGTGTGTAATCGATCCATAAAACATGAAGGAGATTGAAGAGGTCAACACAAATAAGGTATATTACACACGATACAATAGCCTATCGAGCCAAGTCCAATGTAAGTAAATACAGTAGGTACAGTGCTGTCTTCTTATGTTGATTATGAAGCACCCACAATAACCATTGGAACACGCACAAGAGTATAAGTGGCTTACTAGTCCTGTGCAGTGACCAATAGTTGTTTTGGGCTTCTTTCTCTCCGCTTCTGTCTTTTTCTAGCTTGTTTGTAGGTCCTGGAAAACATATCACCGGAAACAGATCGTAGCATTGCTTACCTGTCTGACCTGTGCACCTTTGGCACAAGTGTGGGCGCGAGAGACAAAGCGCGACATAGATCTTGCTATCTCTTTCATCTTAGTATTGAGAGAAGGAAATGAAGGCTCTCTCGCGGCGCTATCTCTGTCGCGGGCACACTTGTGCTAGCCGAGCAGCTTGATTGTTTAAAAGTATCTAGCTAAACAAAAAGAAAGCAATAAGGCGTACCGTGCGCGATGGGTATTGCTTTCAGTTTAGCCAGTCAATGCCGTAACTGATGGATATGACCTATGTTGATCTACATACTTTTGATTATTCCGTCATGTGACGAATTAACTTCATTGACGCTTGCATGACCGTGTACGGTACGTCTTAACAATGTAACTTATGGTGGTAATTGCAGAATTAAGCCTGACTTGCACCAAATTCTTAAACACGTTTAACAATGATGTTAACTTTTTTTGTATTACGTATTTTGTTTAAGTATCAGCTTAAATGCGTTGAAGAAATTTGTGCAAGCAATTTTTACACTTTAAAAAATTGGTTGTTGGAATGGTTGCTTCGTAGGATGGTACGACGATACAGTGTGCTCTTCGCACCGACTCGGAAGAAGACACTCCAATACTTAAACAAAAATAGACACATCTTTATTACACAAATAGGTACGTCATGTGTTTGTGTGATATCATAAAATACTAATACATACTGGTGATATCACGAGGAGATATTACGACACCAGCTTTTGGTAATCTTGCTATACTTGTTCTACGTGTGCCACATTGTCTGATTCTAAGTCAACGGGATTTAGGAAGTCAGAACAAACTTAGGGAAATCGGAGCATAAACGGCCGTATCTTTTGATTTTGCGTTGACGTTATTTTCACTGCTCCAAATGATTGCAGACCTCATTAGGTCACTTTAAAAGTTCAGGAATTTGGTAAATTTTCAAATAAATAATTGCTTAAAAAGCTAACCGTTTAATAATCTGGCTAATTTAACCATACGGCTGTGACATTAATATCAGCTTGATACCTCCACGCGATTCTTAGAAAAAGGCTCTTGACTGATGGACGATCGGGCGGAAAACAAAGTGATCCTATACGTGTTCAGTTTTTTTTCTTTTTGAGGTACTGAACCATAAAAAATAAGGCGGTTTTAGTTAGATGTAGCAATAGCACGACGTAGCATGACCTTACGGGCCAGGGGTCATCTAATGCCTGTATTTTCTATCTCTAGCAACTTACCATGAATGTGAAAGAGATAGGTAGCGCAGGCGAGCCCTCGCGTGGATGTAAGGGGTTTCAAAAGTTGAGCTCCAGGAGCACCACCTAGTAGAATTTTTATTTGCGTTAGCCCATGTTAGCCCTTTTACTTCATGGGCTCTAACTATACTGTTTGTCCGATAAAGGACTTTGAGGTCTATCATGAAGTGAACCAGCTTCGTCGAATTTGTATACATATCCGTATACTGTAGTACGCTGGGGATTTCTGGATGGTGGCGAGTCATCATCATATCAGCCAGAAGACGCCCACTGCTGGGCATAGGCCTGCGCCAGAGATCTCCACAACGGCCGGTCCTGTGCTTTCCGCATCCAGCTGGTACCTGCGATTTTTACCAGGTCCACCTTGTGGGAGACCTACCCACGTAGGTGGCAATTATTACTGGGTACAAATACATGACATGGGTGAAGAACTTTTTAAGAGTGAAATAGAAAGTAATTGAGGGAAAGAGAGGAAGAGGAAGGCCAAGATTTGAATTGATTATAAGGAGATGTAGAAGTTGGCAGACGGGATAGAAGAGTGGCGATTGCTCCACTGACAAGTGTCATACTCTTAAATGTATGATGATGATGACAAGGCCAGCGAGATCATAGGCTGTTTCTAGACAGGAATGCTTCATCTTCGGCCGCATCGTCACAACGTACAGCTGGTAGCTACATAGGTACCTAATCTGGGAACAAATAAAAAATTGGATGATTCAGTTCATCACAGGCTAACAAACTGCTAACTGTGACAAACTGAAGTCTGTTGGTACCTGTTTAGAATCGCGAATTTGCGATACTGCGGTGCCATCTCGAACTCGACATTGTCCTAGCCACATATCTCTATTAATAATGACATTACTATGTCTATTGCAGCCAGTAAATATTTTCTCAACTATCTTCGACAGCCATATATTGTCAAGAATAAATTTCAGTGATGTTTTAATACAGTTTTTTTGGCTAGAGAAAATGTCGAATATTAGATGTCACGCGTCGGAATCGCCCTCTGTAGTTGGCCGCTGAATGATTAGAACCTCTTCTTGACGTCCGATTGAGCTGAAATGTTGCATGCCTACCTAAATAAGTTTAATGACAATGTAATTTTATGGCACCATTAAGCTGATCTGATGATTTAGACGGACGGTGGCTATAGGCATTCCAAAACTATATCAGGTAGGTAAATCCTTCGTGTTTAGGCTCGTTTGTTTTGTGTAGACATAAACTGGAACCTTGTGTGGAGTCCAGGGCCTCTTAAAACTATCGAGTTTGGGTTCGATTGATTTGCCTTGACCAGTACCTACTTGTACAAGACGAGGTAATTTGACTGATCGTAGATGGACTCTAATTTAAATAGAACGCACGATAAAAAAATAATTAAATACTTATTTATTAGTTAGGTGGAGTGTCATGTTGGTTTGTTGCCAAAGATCGTTTTAGTTATTATATTATACGTTATACCTACATGCTAATCGTAAGCGTATCACAGCCCTCCCACAGTGAACCGTTCATATTTTTTACTAGTTTTTCCGCGACTTCGCCCGCTTGGAAATTTTATGATGGTTTAGCTTATGTCTGCGACTTCCATTATACGTCCATTTTAAATGACCTCCCTAATGTATAAAATCCTAAATGTATGAGTACCTACTATGGAGACGCCAAGCCAACTTAGGAGCCTCCTAAGTTTAGTGCAATCTGGTATTATTCTATTTCGAGGTGCGCTCCATACATCCATATAAAAGACATTAACGGGGTCCTCTCTTACGTTGAACTCTATTGTACATTAAGAGTGGCATGCACAAAATTCTTAAACGTATTTAAGTTGAGACTTAAACAAAAAACTTCATACAAAAAACGTTAAACGTTTTTCTTAAACGCGTTTAAGAATTTGTTGTAAGCCGGGCTTAAAAAGTCATAATGTTTATGACTGTATATTTTTATAACAATAAAACAAATGTTTATCTCTAACCGCGCTTTAAATTAGAACAATATAAAACTGGTATCCCACACAAAAAATTTGTAGGCCTAGCCTCGTAAGCTCTTAACGGTTTCACTGAGAAAAAAATATCAGATATCATGAAGAGTCAAGCTTCTAACTCTGCAACAGTTAGTACTGATGTCGTCGGTCGGGCCAATATAACGAGTAGCTAACATTATTTGATCATTGTTTCTGATAGAGCTACGTTTGAATCTATGAAACGGCCCAGTCTGATGTTTAATACCAAATTTCAAACACTTCAGGAAGTACCTTTTAGATTGAATTTTTATACAGATTTGAGTCCCCCTTTATAGGGGTTGGAGACTAAGGCCAAATATTTCTTATTTGTGTGCAAATCCTACCCTACCAAATATCAGCTAGGCAAGTAAAAGTGATGAGATGTGAGTCAGTCAGTGTCAAAATCGACGTATTTTGTGCTAATAAAATACTAAGTACAAACACTAAACAAATGAAGCTTTATTTATGTATTATATAAGTCTGCTACGTATATATACTGCTACTTATCCTGAAAATTTTAGCTTTCTGGCTGGTGCCAAATATACAAAAATAATTATCACATTCATATAAAAGACATCAACGGGGGCGTCACTCTCTTGAATGAAAAGTTAACTTTTTTTTTATTTACTGTTATAAAAATGTAAAAAAGAGCGTCGGTGGCCGAGCGATTACAGTATCCGACTCGTAAGCCAGAGGTTCCGGGTTCGAATCCCGCTCCGGCCATGTACCAATGACAATTTTCTGAGTTATGTACATACTGTATATACAGTTGAATACTAACCGATGCTCTTACGGTGAGGGAAAACATCGTGATGAAACCTGCACATTCAGTCGACTGGATGTGTAACCATGATCCAATCTGGTCAGGTTCCCCTGGTAGCAGCGTCATGGAGGTCAGATGGCAGTCGCTCCACTGTAATTACCTGATGGTCAAGGCGGACCCCAGGCCCTCGTTCTCGAGAGCACAACCGGGACATTAACGCCAAGATGATTATTTTATAAAAATGTAAAAAAGGCGTGTCTGTACATTTAAGATATTTCAGGAAAAATAGTCGGGGTAGGGTGCTGATTTGCTGAGACGTAAGCAGGACGATTATCTTTTATTATTTTTATTTTTTTCTGTTTGCCTGTGCGCGCATAACGGAAAAACCATTGAACGGATTTTGATGGGGTTTTCACAGTTCGACAGCTTGTGCTCCATTTGATGTTTCATTTAATTCGGGTTTGTAGAACCAGAAATACAGCTTATCTATTCCCTGTGCTGGCATCCATACATTAAAGCGATTATTTAAAATGGTCCTGCGGGAATAAGATAAACTGTCGTAAGAAGCCGCGGGCAAAAGCTAGTGAATGATAAAAACCGTTTCGCACCCGTTTTTTATTTTGTTGTTGCAACATGTTGAATAATTATCATGTGTTTGTAGATTGGCAACTGTTATCCAAAATTATGAATGTTTGGGTGATTTTAGCTAAAGATCTACATAATAACATTACGCGTCTCACAGACCTAGAAAAGAAAATGTTAAGTGTCTTTTGATGCCATTTACATTTCTTCTGATCCCTTCTGCCAGTCTTTTACCCCAGCTGATCCTCAAACCCTGCTAGCCTGGTGTTGCTGGTCGGGCGGCGGGTTCGCTGTAGGCTATGGCGTCCAACCCCCACTGGAACTTTGGTCCACACTTTGGTAGGGTGGTTATTTCGTGATCATTTCGATAGCGTGGACGTTTTGTTAGTGTGGATTTTTCTATGGTACGGACATTTCTCTACAGTGGTCCATCTGACCGTGGAAGGCCCCTTGACAATAAAAAAAACGGAAATTTCGGTAATGTGGACATTTAACTAGATGTAGGTACTGAATTTTAAGGTAGATGTGTGTGTTAATAAAGTGAACATTTTCTTTATTGTTAGTCTACCGACGCTCTATTTCGATGAAGATTTATCTCATTTCCATTGTAACAGGATGTAGTACCTAAGTTGTTCAGTATAATTGCTAATAATAGTAAACTTTGTTTCTTGTAATAATTAAGTATGTGGTTAGGTTAGGTATATACCTATCGTAAAGGAAGCGACGCTAAGGAATGATCGAATTTTTCTACAATTCAGAATAGTTGAGTTATATATTTAAAGTACGTTACAACAGAAAAAGACAAAAGTAGAGCACGACAACGGTAAGTATAATCCACAGAAAACAAAAGAAGAATTTAAACAATTAAGTTAATTTATTTAAATATCTGTGGATAATGCTTATTGTGATCGTACTAATGGAATCATAATAAAAATAAAAATAATAAAAATAAAACATATCTAGGTAGAGTAACCTACACAAGTACTTAAAAATATTAGGTAAAGAGGTAGGTACCTAATGCACATTTTGTATGCAATATAATGTTACGTTCGACATTTGCAATCAACAACGTAAATAAAACTTATAAATAAAAATAATAAACAAATCAACGATTTTAATATAAACCAAACACTAACAAAATTAAAACAAATCGATAACAATAACAAAATTAAGCATAATTCAAAACAGTGAAAGCATAAAAACGATTCTATGGAACATTAAAATAAGAAGAAGTAAGTAGGAGTAGGTTAAGTACAAGAATCCTGGGGACCTATTTTTTAACCGCTTGCATAAACGCAAGTACTCGCTTTCTAATGCCTGTCTTTTCTATCTGTAGCAACTTACCACGAATGAGAAAGGGACAGATAGAGCACGCGAGCGCTCGCGTGGCTGCGAGTGGTTTAAAAATTGGGTCCCAGAGTAGGTACGTACCTAATTCGAAAATTCTACGCATAATCTACGCTAATCTGCAAGCACGACGAGACTTTTATATTATCACAATATAGAATTCCCTTACTCCTAGAAATCCCAAATTATGACTTCAGGAGTCCATTTCACAAAGCAACCAGTTTGTATTCACAATTCCAACTGTTTCGATATTTACAATCCTGCCAGAATACAGTAGATATGAATTCAGTCGGCTAAGCAATACGTTAGGTACATAGCTGCCTACTTATTTATCATACACTTTTTCCACTAAATTAATAACAAAACTTAGTACCTAGTTATGTACCTACGCAAAATTTTGGCATTCTAAGAAAGAAGGTTAAATAATAAATCTTTATTTTTGTTTAAAAAATAAAGTCAGGTTTTTAGGTTTATTTTAAATTATTATTTCAACAGCAAAAAAGCAAAAGATAATAATGACAGTGCACTAAAAGAGAGCACAACTACGATAATAAATGACCTTCCAAATAAATAAATAAATAATGACCGTGATGGGACCGTCAATTGTCTTTTGATATTGACGGCATTTTACTTTCAATATAATATTAAAACCCATTAATATTTAATATTATCGTTAGGCATAGAGCAGGTGTGGCAGCATCGTAACTTCGCGTTTTTACAGGTATCATTAAAAGTTGAAAAAAAACCATTACTAACAAATTTAAAACAACATAATATGCAAATACAAAGTTGCCTCCTGAAATGGATCATAAGTATAGACAGTAGACACAAAACCCCATCATGTATAAAGGCGTTCCCCATCTTGGCTAGAGCAGGCTCTTCTGCGATGAGGATGAAATACCCGCAATAGCCGCTGTCACACGCACAAGAGTATGGCGGAACTAATCTTGTACCGTGGCCAGCAGCTGCTTTGGGCTTCATTCCGGGATGCTTCCGAGTCCAGTGGCAGTCCTTGGCACCGGTAAGTCTTCGGCTCAAGATCCTGGCGCCGCCGGTCCGAGACTTCAGGAGACCGAAGTTCAGATAACTGAGTTTACTGTACAGCCCAAGTTATTGGGTAGAAAGCGGTAACTGTTGCCCGTAACTATGATTCGTAACTATTGAAACCAAACAGTATAAAATGAAAATAGAAGCATGCAAATGAAGAGGCAAAGGTTTTGTTGTTGGTGAAAAATAAAGGTTAAAAGAAGCAGAACGGGATGACACTTTTTGCCTTGCTGCCAGATTGTGAGTGGCCTCAAAAAATGCTTTGCATGTTTTTTAATTTAATTTTAGTTTTAATTTTAGTCCGTTTTGCCACAGAAATTTTATCTCTATTTTAGTGCAGCGTGAAAATTTAAAAAGTTTTGTGTGACGACATGAAATGATGGCCGGTCAAAAGTTACTTGTTAGGGTTTACAGTATTAGGAGTTATAGGTAAGTAATTATGTTTAATTATAGAGTTTGTATGTCCCCTGCGCCTATTGTCTACTATGGTAAGACTAGGCTTTTTTTATTTAACTCTTTATTGCACACAATGAAACATACAAGGAAATATCACAATAATAAACGGCACAACCGGTACTACATATTTCTAAATAGAAATTTCTTCCAACAGACCCACATAAGCGAGATGTTATAAGAAATACAGATACGACTTGCACAATCTACGTATTTACCTCTCTATATACGTATTTACCTACGCTTCGATCTTTTAAACTACGCAACGGAATTTGATGCGGTTTTGACTCAATTAAAGAGTTTCTTCCGAAAGGTTTATGTATATATGAAAATTATTATACCTGTAGAGTACCCTGAGAAAAACGTGCGAAGCCAGGCGGACCGCTAGTATAGAATAAACAGTAGTAGATGCATAAGAAGTAAGTATATAACCCTGGGCTCTTGCGCTCGATGGCGCAACATGACGGTAAGATTTTTTTATTTTATTAGATACATTTGCCCGCCATCTCACCTGGTAGTAAGAGACGATGTGACCGATGATGAAGCATGCCTGTCTAGGAACAGCCTAGCCTAGCCTAGCCTAGGCGTCGGAATTATAATGATCAGGGAACACACTCGCAGGCAACGTGTTTCATTCCTTAGCCATACGCATTAGAAAGGTTTCCAAAGCGGTTCGTGAAGGGATTACTAAGTGAGCAGGGGCAAAGTATCATCCGAATATTAGTAAGAAGTAGCACAACGTCCGATTAACAAGACAAAGAATTTAAACAAAAAAGCGCATAGTATCGGGTTGCGAAGGAAGCCTTTCAAGTCTCGGAAACCATACTAGCGGCTGACACGTCACTGCACATGACATGCCACTCAGGTATCGCTGTCGCGTATTAAAGTAAAATTACGTATTATGCGCTTATTACAATTGACTAAATTTAGTAGCCTAAATTCAGAAGCAAAAAGCATGAGAGCAAATCAAAATGTAATGTTTTTCTCATAGAATAAGGGAAATTTTTATTATGTTACGCCTCGCTCCGCTTTTTAAAAGCCGTGATACAAAATTGGACCTTATTTTATAAGTGATAAATTCCATTTGATTTGTCTCTCGCTTTTTGCTTCTGAATTTAGTTTAATGTAATAAGCATTAGGTACATCTGCAAGTACTTAATTCTAAAATTCGGCTTTTTAATTAATATGTCACACGAATAGAATAGACGTGAGTATGGTAACATATATACAAATATTATAAACAGAAAAGATTATTTACAGATTTTTGTTTAATTAATTAACTCAAAAAGTACTGGACCGATTTAAAAAATTCGTTCATTAATAAAATGCTACATTACCATTGAGTAAGTTGGCCACTTTTTATCCCGGGAAATTATAGGTTCCCGCGGGAAATTATATTGTTTATAGAGATCCGAAATGCGCGCGGGTGAAAACCGCTGAGAACGGCTAGTCATGAGATATAGCAATTTAAATAAAGCACCCATTTTAATGCTAACTATTGATAAAGTTTTAAATTATTTTATTATAATAATTGTAATTATTTTTACGACCTGAATGGTTAAGTTGGTTAATATGGCGGTTGCCACGCAGTGGTCCCGGTTCGATTCCCGTCCGAGCAGAAATTGAAATGATGAATTTTAATTTCTGTTACGGGTCTGGGTGTAGTATGTATAATAGGCGTGTATTAAAAATATAAATAAGTAGTTTATCAGTTTTCTAACACACAAGCTTTGCTTACTTTGGGGCTTGATGGCGCTGTGTGAATTTGTCCAAGCATAATTATTTATTTATTTAATTATATATGACAAAGTATACATTTCTGAGAAAATCACAGCCCATGTTCAAACAAATTTTAGTATTATATTACGGATTTTAATGTAAAAAAAATAGAATTAAGTCCTGACAACTGAAAATACTTATGACTAGCGACCCGCCCTGGCTTCGCACGGGTTTTCTTGGATTTTTTTTATCTATATGGATTATAAGTACGTATAATATTTCTGGAAGAAATTCTCTAAATGATAGTGAAAACCGCATAAAAATCCGTTGCGTAGTTAAGGAGGAGTTAGCGGATATACTGACAGGCAGATACGGAAAGCGACTTTATTTAATACTTTTTAAGGATAATTAATTATCTTACCTATAAATTGTTTAAATAACACCTCACACTCATAGCTTCTATTTGACATCAGTATCTTAGGTATTTGTCTAAAGACTTTATTTTACTTATTTGTGATTAGGTATTTAACCATTCGAGCGATTGAAATAGCTATGCTTCCCGATTTTTAGTTACACCTTAATTTTACTCTAAATATGATTGTATAGTTGAGTTGCACAGGACTAAACAGAAAGTAAGAAAGAAAAAAAAGGTATAATAAGGTCAATTGAAAACCTCTTGAAAAGCTTTTGTTAAAGATACGTTATCTACTCATCGCATTATTTTTAAACTTACTAAAAAAACCTTCTTCTACTATAAAATTATATTATACAGTTAAAACAACTATATAAAAATAAAAATAAAATCAACCATACTCACAAAATCAAATGCACAATGGAAAATAAGAAAAACATAGAAACAGATCAACACAAAAGAGGTTGCACTAAACAAAATGTAAAAAAAAGAATAAAATTATCACTGGCCAGCTCCTGGTACGTGGTGACAGACGAGAGCCCGAGGTGGAAGTGAAGCCGTCGAGGCTCGGCTACCGTACAACTACGGCCTATGTCCTGTTTCACCCCTAATTCCCTTGCTAACAAGTCACGAGCTGAAGCGATTACTACTTTTAATACAATTATTTTGGTTCGACTTAGTTTTAATTAAGTACCTGCTTACGTAAATAAACTACAGTATCAATGTATGAGTAATCAATATAATACATAGATATATTTATGAGTAAATACTTTAATATAGCTAGTTTACTCAGTAAATACAACGAAATGTTGCCTTACGCATTACACATATTTGTTACCTACAGGTGGAGACTTGTAATTGGCTCCCTGTTAACTGTATAAGATATCAATTGCAATGTTATAGCTGTAAGTCTTCCGAAAATAAATAAATAAACAACTAAATATAATTTCAGAACTGCACTTTTTTGCGTGAATTTCAGCTCATCCGGTGTCAGGCTGTCTACTTATCTTTAAACTAAGGACGCTATTTTAATTCTAATTAAGCGGTACACGATTTCGTTTGCGTGGTGTGTTTTGAAAAGTTATTTCATTGGGTACCGCGTACTACCTGGGTTTTTATTTTTAAATCGGTTAAGTAGTTTTTGAGTTTATCCATTACAAACAAACAAACAAATCAAATCTTTCCTCTTTATTATAGTATTAGTATAGATCATGGGATTTGGAAGTTGTGTTCATATGGACTTACGAACACAATAGATAACTTGTTGCAGCTGTAGTCCAACAGCTTGTGACTTGTAATGGAGGTTTGCGTAACAAAATAATAAGCCTAGTCGGTCACATGAGCCGTGTTGCGCTCGATTCAGTTATCTAATTTACTCATGGACCACATATTGTTTAATTTGCCAGGTTTCTGGCTGGATAGGTTGCAGCTTCCACTGCTTTTTATGGTTGTGCCCGAACAACAACCTGTTTAGACCTGACGGAGGAGAAACTCGGTGTAATTCTTGTTTTATGTTTACTGTATAAAAATATTATTATAAGAAATGAAAGATCATCATTATGAAATTGCGCAGAGACATATAAAATTTATAAATTTGATATTTCTCTGTTGTCGTAGCTTGGACTAGATTTTAGTGTAAAAATAAGGTAGTGGACGTACGACACCGACAACCAAAAACGAAAAAAAAAACGAACGGTAAGACAGACGTAGCAAGCGACCAATCCGTCCAATTGTATATTTTGTTATTTACTCGAATTTTCGATTGAGTGATTTATTGATCCTTATTTAGTTTTGGTATATTCAGTAACGGAACTCGCTACTTCGTATCGAAGTCTTTATGGAGGACACGGCTTCGAAAGCAAAGCTATATTATTTCTTTTTAGTTAGTGCAGTAACATGGAGCGATAAGTCTACGATGGTCTGTTTCGAGCTGTTGTGGTGACGATAATTCTACAGGCAATTAGAAGTCAAACTTAACTTTAGTAACTAAAAATGAATTTCATAACATTTTATTAAAACGCTACAAAAGAGCCGCGTGAATTTCCACGTATTGAAACGTTATTTATTGAACCGTTATATTGGGGACGGTTTCCACTGAACATTCAAAGTGAGTATTTACAAAGGTTGCAGAATGAACTAACGAATATTCGACAGAATAATTTCACCCGAAATTTTAACGAGATCCAATTCCGTGGAAATGCATTCAAAAAGCAGTGTAAATAAAGCTCCGAGCAACGCAGTGGCAATATGAATATTATGAAGAGAAAATATATGATGGTTTGTTTGTTTGTAAATGATAAATTTAAAAACTATTCAACCGATTGAAAAACCGGTTCCGACGGGAAAGAGTGCGGCACATAGGAACCGAAACTTACGCGATCGAAGTCGCGGGTAAAAAGCTAATAAAAGAAGGAATTTATAATCTGTGCCACTTCTACTACTAGAAAGTACATGTATCAACATCACAGCATATAACAGTCCACTGTAGGAGTTAGGGTCCCTCCCACGAAAGAAAGAGGAGGTTATTGCCATAATCTCCACGCTTGGCAGGCGGTTTGGAGATCGAAGTGCTACAAATATGACAATGGAAAAAACTGCTGCCCGTTGTCCAGCCTACGGAGACTCGATTCTTTTGCCTCGAAAACATTAGTCGCCTTGTTCTACACCCACGAGTGTAAGGTGTTGGTGTTATTCTACTCTGCCGGACACAATACCATGTATATTCGAATTGTATTCGTAAAAACACATTACACATAGCTAGGAATTTGTAAGTGGCCTAGTCTGATACAAGAAGCCTTAGCAGGGCGGCGCCTACCCTGTTATAGGATTAACTTACCGCCCCCCGTCATACTGATTTCCATCCGTTTCCATTGTCTAACGTGACGTGTTACGATAGTGATATTTATTACATGTAGGTACCTACTTCCATCCGTTTCTATTGTTTAACATTGCATATTAAAATAGTTATATTTATTACATATTGATACTTATACTGTTTTTGTTTTTTTGATTCAAAGATTCAAAATATTTATTTGTAACAGATAGGTATTACAGATGTTATTATTATCTTCAATTCTTTCTCTATCCTTTGCCCGCATGCTGAGGCGTACAAATCTTTAAATATAATTGTTTCATTTTCATTTGGTAAATATTAAAATCTTTCATAAATAATAATTTCTACAAATTTAAATTTCAAAATATAAGTTATACAATAATCAATAAATAAAACCATGTCATACAATTTAAATGTCATTAAAATATTCCGTCAATTCATAATATGCCTTATGCCTTTGTGTTATACTGTGTACGGAAAACAAACAAGCAAGCGGGCCACCGGATGGCTACGAACGCCAGGGGCGCTACCAATGCGTTATATTAGCCATCAGTGTCCCATAGCAGGGCAATGTATTGTTTCCAGTAGGTATAGTGCATATGGTGTCGAGCCTTTTTATACTTTGATTAGATTTAGATCGAGAAACTACTATTACGACTTACCTTTATTTAAAAAATTAATTAAAACTCTTCACATCAAAATTCCCATATTTTCTTTCTCATGAGGAAAATTATAATGTTGAAATCTATATCGCGTAACCAAATTGCAATGGAAACGCGCACGATTTGCATGGCAACTGTTTTTTAATAGAGCACTAACCTGCCCTATTAGCTTTTTAAAAAAAATAATTGAAACGGAAGCAGGACGTAAGCGCCCTTAGGAATAAAAATAAAATATACTATCAAAAAGCAACCCAAATAATTGGCATGAGATGCATTTCACGACAGATTCTATAATTTCCTTCGCCATTCGAAATTAAAAATTGCATTTCAAAAATAGATCTGACCAATCAATAATGAAGCTGTAGAGCGAGGGTCACATTGTTCGACAATGAAATGTAACAGCAATAGATTATTTCACCAATTATATTATCCGACATTATTGCGGGCCGGTAAGAGGTTAAGAGGTTCGACTCGTAAGCGAGAGATACCGGGTTCGAACTCCAGTGCCGCCATGTACCAATGACTCTTTTCTGAGGTACATTAGTTGAATGCCATCTGACCTCCCTGCTAACAGCTAAACCTGACCATCCTGGTTCTTGGTTACACATTCAGTCGCCTAAACGTGCAGGTGTCCTCACAATATTTCTCCCCACCGTAACTGTCAAACTGGCTTCCACAGTTTTCAAAATGGCGTCGATAAACCCCCCGCGTGTCATCCTGTCTTACGGCCTATTGGCATCAGTCCATAGATTAGATATCGGACACCGCGGAAGCCCCGCGGAAGTCGCGTCCGGACACTTGATACGGTGGAGCTAGTCCCGCGGAAGGACACGCGATGGCTCAGTGGGCAGCGAGGATGCGGGTTTTTTTGGTGGTAACTTTTTTTAAATACTCTGTGATGAACGGGCGACAGCTGTTCAGGTCGTCAAGTCCGCTAATTTACTTGGGATCGCAATCGCATCTCAATGGCAGCTTGACAAGTTTTTGGTTTTCTGCTACTGTACTAATCCCAGAAATTTAAATTGCCGTTGAGTTGCTATTGCGATCCAATTACAATTTAATGAAACCATGTAAATTAGAAGGCTCGAGGCTCTGATAAAAAGCTCTGGTAACACTTTATTAGGTGGTCTGCCTGTCTTTAGATTTCTGTCACAAAATAGTCATTTTTACTTTGTGTTGTTGTGCTGATGTGATGTTACTTGCTCCTGTAGATAAATATTTTTCTTCTGTATCGTTACTTGCTAGTCTTGCTACCTAAATGTTAAATATCGACGGCATAAAGCGCAAAAGCTATAACCCGCATCCACGTAAAAAATTATTACAGATTGACACCCGTATTCACATAGGTCTCACAGTGCGCGCGGATGCACAGGGTCCAAAAACCCGTACGTAAAATCTATTCATGAACAATACTTCAGTGGCGATCTGACACGTTGACAACGTCGCTGTTTGCATTTACTTGACCACAAGAAGCGGCATTTAAAAATGGCGACACTTAGTTCCAGTTTTGACCACTGGGCCAGATAAATTATTGGTACTGTAAACTGGATTTTCTTTTGCCGTGAAATTATAAAGTAGCTGTCAAAAGTGTCAAGTCACACTACGAACAGAAGTACGGTGCAATTTGCAAAATATTTATAAAAAATAAGTTCTAAAATAAAATAAAAAATCATAACAAGCTTTTATTACGCGGTATAGTACCTACTCATCAAAACCATTTGAAAGAGCCCAAACAAGATGTATTTATCTTATTGCGTTCATTAGTTCCTATGACCACCTTCCGACTTCATCATCAGATCAGTTCCATGCCATATTAATGCAATGTCATCCAAGTTACATAGATATTCCAAATTCAGCTCAATTGGATACCAACAAATGGTCGAAAAACGGTTTGCTTTTGACGGACAACTACGTATGTAACATACGAACAGCGCAAGTTAAATAAAAGCTTGTAATAAAAAGTAATGTCAGACTTGGCTCACCTAGATCTACCCAAGATCTACCTTACCCAAGTCACCTAGACCTAAGATCTAGACAAGCTGAATTAGTTGTAAAAAAAAAATAGTTGCCCAATGTTACTCGCGCGACCAAGAGGGATCTAACAACAGTTCATTATGTTAAAATCCATTGCGGTGTTAGGTCTGTAGTCCGTGCCAAAGAAATAGACATATATACATACACACATAAGCTTGAAAAACGTAATCCTCCATCTCTCGCAGTCGGATAAAAACATTGAAAAGGATCGCGCGTTGATGTCTTTAATTTGTTAAAATCAAAGGTTTTTCACATGACATAGAGCAGTCAAAATGCTGCCTAAACCACAGAGTACACACACAGCCGTAGTACTCAAAAGTCATAGTTATAGTATTATCAGTCTATGAGAATAGCTATACAACTGTAACAAAAATAAAATCGATTCAAAAACATGAGCGATTCAAGAGCAAACTGTCTAAGTGGGAATTTAGACGTTAATATGTATATTGGTTTACTAAGGGATGATTTAAGCACTAAATAAATCATGCAATTAGATACACTTAAATTATGATTTTGTTGTAAGCGAGCGAGTACAGTAAAAAATACAACATTCACTTCAATTACGTTTAATAATTGCGAATGTTGTGTTTTATTTAATTTCGTTTTTTCTTTTTCGTACCAACGAGCCACCGTAAGAACCTCTGCTCTTTGTCATTCATAGCTCTGTAGTTTATGATTCTGTATTGCGTAGGGTTGCTCACGATCAGACTGTCAAATTAATGAAAAGCGGCCATTGGCGTTCAGCGTTAAAAGATTCGTATGAATATAACGTATGAGGTTCTTTTCAATGTCGGCTTTCAACCGACTTAAAAAAAGGGGAGGTTCTCTGAATTCCTTTTTTGCATATATGTTCCGCGATAGCTTCGTCAATTGTGAGCCGATTTTATAATGTAAATATTTTGTTTAAAATGATATTATATTACTCCTGAGGTGGTCCCCATTATTATGAGGTCAGAACCTAATGATGGAATCTCAGAAAAATCGAGGGCAACCCTAAAAATCATAGGCACCTATGTATTAGGTTAGTTAGGGTAAGAGGACCTCTGATGAAAGAGGAAGGCGACACCATAACTCATAAACTATAGAGTTCAGATCTATGTTAAACTGTTCCTCTAACTGTTACTGATGAACTTTTATTCCTCTTATCCTAACTGACCCTACGTATTACTTACTCAGGTGTTTTGAATGAAATTGACCTCAAGGGTGGTTTCATGAAAATTTTGAAACACCGTACGACAGATAAGTTTTTTGTACTATAAAACTAATCTTCAAATGTCAAATCGAACCTTATGTACATGTTAATATATATACGCAGAAGACCCGCTCGACATCAGCAAGTACCAGGATGCGATGTCGACCTTACTCGTACGCACACGCCCTAAGAACAGCAGACGCCCTAAGATGCATTGCGTCTAGTTAACAAAAAGCGAAACATCTCAATCCCTTTACATCCAACCATCATCCACAACGCTAAGCGCTATAAACTTATAAAGTGCGCTGTGAAGTAATAAGTAATTATATCGAAGGCAACAAATCACAATGGGATCGTCGCTACGGCGCTCTCCCGCCCCCGCTCCCGCGCTACCCCCGCGCTCCCGCGCTCCCGCGCTCCCCCGCGCTCCCGCGCTCCCCCGCGCTCCCCGCTCTATAAATAAACCGACCTTCGGATTAAAAATAGACGCCGATCCCTCCCGAGCGAGGTCGGGAAACTGGGTCACTGGGACGGCTGTCTCTCTCCCTCCCTCACAGACAGGGACAGTAACACAGCCTGCAGCGCCCGTGACGTAGTCAAGGCTCGTTCATTGAATTTTACAGGCTCTAGCGGAGAACGGCGCGGTGCAGTGCCACGTTGGCGGTTTTAACTTGTTTGAGGAGTCAATTTATGACGTGGGGTAGGTACGAGTACGTATTAGATGTAGAAGTTTAACTTAACACCTAACCCTATGCCTGACGTAACAATTTCTTGTATTGTATCGAAACTTGAAGCTAATTAGGTAATACAAGGCAGATATCAAAGATTTTACCGAAAATCACGAAATCAAAACTATAATTGAAGTAGGTACGACTAAAATTTAATTTGATTCCGACATTAGTAGACTTTATCGAGCGCGCATTTCCCAATCGCTCCCCGTTGCGGAGGTTCAAAGGCAGTGTGACGTCAAACGCGGGTGTGGCACAGATGCATGACGTCACGGGCAGCCTCTGACGTCAAAGCGCTTCCCCCGCTCCCGCCGCGCCCCCTCGCCGCATACGAATTGCCCCCCACAGTTTTATGGATATTGTTTCTTTGTGGCCTCCACGGATTATGCCCCGGTTCCATCCTCAAAAGTAAAGATAAGCATACGTTTGCCTTCCAGTACGAGATAGTTTTTCTCCCCTTTTATATGGACGTTGAAGCCTCAATAGGGTTTTGGGTCAATCGTAATATTGCGATTATTTGGGCTAATAAAGACTAATAGAAATACTAACACAAAATGGTTGATGTTATGATTACAGTACACCCTAAAATATTCCCCATCAAAAGCATTATGTAATTATACTTTTACGGTGTAAAAAATAAATAAATACGCTTGGACAATTCACACAGCGCAATCTAGCCCCAATGTAAGCAAAGCTTTGTTATAGGTATCAGAAAACTGATATATACTTTGAACACACAAACCCGTAACAGAAATTAGTTAGGATCACGGGCTCAAATTGTGTTTATTTCTGTATGGCGGTGGATGTTGAGTTACAAACCTGAAAGAGGTTAGAACATAATATTTGTACGGAGTATGGCGTACCTAAGCTTGCAAGCAGGTACAGCTAAAATATCGAGTTTTCATCCTGACTACGTACACCTACGAAATAAACGCCTGTCGACAGAGAAAATGATTTGAATACGTTTTAAATAAAAAAGACATAGCACGATAACGATAAGTATTATCCACATAAATCTAAATAGGTATCCAAATATACTTATTTTAATACGTATTTTATGTAATGTAAGATTTAAATAATTTCAAATTTATTGTGAAGATCTTTTTAAAATAAAATCACACATGGCCCTATTTTTACTTCGTTCCTGCCTTTTCGTTTCGCATTTTACGTACTTTTTACGATGCAGTCCTATTTGGCAATTTGACAATTTGGTAATACATTTAGACAATGACATTCGAACAATAATCTCCAGAAGCACCTAAAATTTAGTCAGCAAAATCCTAGGACCACACACAAGTTTTATTTACAGTCCTTGCTGGACAGATGCTATAAAAGCCTGGATGAGTATATGTCCGAACGAGTCTCCCCCAGAGTCTCTGATGCATCAACGGCTATGGGACGAGCTTTTATGCAAAAAAAGTTCTAAAATATTTATTAGTTTCTTCGGCCAGCAATCCGGAACGGGCTTGTCTCCTAGCCGTGACAGAGCGAGAGTCAGGGTTCTGGCTGCAAGCAGTCCCCTCCTCGAATATCGGCACCGTCCTGGACAACTTGTCGTTGTCCATATGTTTGGGTTTAAGATTGGGGGTCAATCTGGTTCATTTACACTACTGTCCTTGTGGTGCGTCTGTGGATCCACTAGGGCACCACGGTCTTTCATGTACCCGCAGCGCAGCCCGAATCTCCAGGCACGCGGCAATCAATGACGTCATTCGTAGGGCACTTGTCACAGTCAACGTACCGGCCGTATTAGAGCCGAAAGGTACCGTACGTGACGATGGCAAGAGGCCCGACGGCATGACGCTTATTGGGTGGCAGCGTGGGAAGGCGCTGGTGTGGGACGCTACCTGTGTGGACACCCTGGCGCCTTCGCATGTAGCCTCCACTGCCAGCTGCGCTGGGGCTGCGGCCTCAGCTGCGGAAGACCTCAAGCGGAGGAAATACGAAAGTCTAGCGCAAGACTTCGTATTTCAGCCGTTTGGTGTGGAAACGTTGGGACCGTGGGGCCCAGGTGCGAGAAAGTTCTTTATAGAACTTTCAAAAAAATTAAATGACACCACTGGTGACCGGAGATCTGGCTCGTTCCTCGGAAAACGGATTAGCATCGCTATTCAACGAGGCAACGCAGCCAGCTTTCTGGGCACCATTCCGTGGGGCAGCGACGACTTTTTGTGGACGACTTTTTTTAATTTTTAGTATATATTTTATATGTCAATGAATAGGTATATGCAGTGGTAGGTATATGTATATAGATATATTTGTATTGTAACTGTAAATATTTTATTACCAATAATTTTATTTTTATTCTTTTTAAGATTATATTTGTCGGAAAACGTAATATAACGTATCTATCGAAAAGAAAATGGATATTTTAAGAGAAAATCTTAATAGTGGTGTGGCTTGTGCACTGGTCAGTGACCACTAACGTCACACTTTTTTGCTGTATTTAGTTTTTTATGTAACTACATATATTTGCTTTGATGGAAAACGTAATCTAATGTACTTACTGAAATAAAATAAAATATATTGATATTTTTCGAGTCATTGACAACTATTGTACACATTTGAGAGTCACTGTGAATTAGAATACACTGTAAACTAACAACATTGTAAAACAAAATATAAACGTCAACATATAAGTATTTTCTTAGCATTTTTGTTAGAAACCTATGCAAATAAGATAACGGTCAAATAAAAATAACATAATAGACGGTTTTAACAGGTAATTAACCACACTGTTTATAATAAAAGTAGTTATTGTATCAGCATAAAGACTTTTTACTTAAATTCCCTTCACATCTTCCAAAATGTTGAACTCATCTGTATGGGGATGCTCTCATTCGAGAAAATTACACTTCTCTAGCTCGATTCCAAAATGTGCAGTTTTTAAAACTGACCCCCTTCGCATACAATCTATTAGGCGGTAGGACCTCTAAATACGAACGAAATAACGATGGCATTGTCCCATCCTTATTGTTTCTTGTCTACTGTATTATGCCATGTATTGTGCCCAAATGTACTGTGCCATATGCGAGATAGGTACACCTAAACGGTTTTTATTTATTTATAAATTTTTGGTAGAACTGCAGATCTTCATTTCTAGTGCCAAAATTAAGTTATAAACAAAGTTTCATTGATGTACCGCCTCCAAAATATATTTTATTCGTATCATTATAATGTGACAATTACAGTGGTTAATAATATTATCTCTTGGTGAGATAATATTGCTAATATTATCTCATCAAGACATTTCATGTAAAAGTTGGCCAAGCATTGTTAGGTCTCAACGGTTTTACTATGAGAAAGTGATCAGATCACATAATGAGAGGAACTCCTAACTTTACAAACCGCCGTTTCAGTTAGAAAGTATGACTGGCCATTTCATTAACTATTGAACAACACATAGGCTGGATTCAGTGCTTGATCAGTGCAGAGTCAGGTCAGCCCTGTCGATGGTCTGATCAAGATAGCGCGTAGCTAGCATCAGTTGACATAATTACGTTTGAAGCCATGAAACGGCTAAGCTTAACTTTTGACTGATATTTAGGGTTCGTAGAGTTAGGAGCTTGGCTTTTCATGAGATCTGATAGCTGTTTCAAAGTTGCAGATATTTTAATTTTCTTCTTATTTATGTAGGTATTTACAAATCTACCTAAGTGCCCGTTAGGGTGTGTCCAAATCTGTTGCTGCAACGGGATCTATTGTACTATACACCGTACAAAACAATAAGCAGTTTTCCAATAGGTATATAAAGCATTCCTAACCACACGCTAGATGGCGCCCTGACAATTTTGGTAATTGAAGATCGCTTGAAATAGGTACTCAGCAAAGAGGATATAAACACTGGATAATATTGCATTTATTAATAGTTTTCAACAATTTTAGAGATTTTAATAAATTATTGCAAACAAGGAATGGAACGCGTTGCCTGCGAGTGTGTTCGCTGATCAATATAATCTGGATGCCTTCAAGGCTAGAGTGACTAGGCTGTTCCAAGTCGGGCATGCGTCATCTTCGGCCGCATCGTTACTTACCAACAGGTGAGATGGCGGTCAAATGCCTGTCTTGTTAATGTAAAAAAAGAAAAACAGTTTGACTGAGTCAATTCGTTTCATGGACGCTAGGATCAATAATAGACGTAAATTAAATATTAAAGATTTGTATTAAAATGGAATACAGCGCCTACTTATAAAAATATTTTTTTGTACATTTCTTTCAACCTTTTAATGTTATGTTTATATTAATAAACTTTATATTTTTAAGTTTAGTATTAGTTGGCTGCATGGCATCACTGCCATAATAATAAAGATTAAAAAAAGAAGTATCAAAATTGTGGGAGCGCCATCTGTTGATGATTGTTGAAACCAACACAACCGATTTAATTTTTTATACAGACACACTGGAGCTACGATGTCACAGACAGATACACAAAGCCGACTGATACACCCGTCAAACTTATAACACCCTTCTTTTTTCGTAGGTTAAACATGGTAGAGAGCATTTATCTGGAGTTTTCATTTAGGTACAGTAGTTTCTCAAAGTTTGATTAATGCACCAGTCCAGGAAAAGGTTGGTATAATTCTATCATACTATACAAGTTATCACGATTAAATAAGTCATTTGACTTTGGACCGCTAAGAGTATACGACTGATGATTTGACGATTTTTAATTAACGCTGAAGCTGTTTATTACTAATGTATATATCACGATAAAATCGGAGATATTTTTTAAAAGGAAGGTCACGTCCCTTAACTGCGGGCGTTTATGAAAAGGTTGATGTATGTAGGAGAAGCAAGTTAGATTTGTCAGGACCGTAGCAAGTGCAGCGAAATGGTCTCTGCATACCCCTACGGGAAAATCAGGGTGTATGATCAGTCAAGTATTTGTCAAGACTAATCAAACGAGCTCAAACTCTATGGGTTTACCATGCGTAGTTCAGGAGTTCCTATGGCGAGCTTCCGGCTCCATCACCAGATCAGCTCGATGGTATCATAACATTGCATTGTCACCGAACTTACATGAATGTGCAAGTTTCAGTTCAATCGGAAACCGGGAAATGGGTAAAATTTAACTTGTACGATTTTATTACGCACGGACAGGGTTGCATTTAAAATCGGAAACCGGGAAATGGGTGAAATTGCATGGCTTTGACATGTGAAATAAAAGCTTGTAAAAAAGAAAGGTATAAGGTCATCCAAACCTTTTTTTGCACCGACAGACAAAGCTGGAACGCGTGGCTAATAGATCAAGGGTCATTGTGGCATCACACATTTTGGGACGCGGACGCGGAAATTCGCTTATTCGCATGCAAAAATGCTTGCACTATTTTGTACTAGTGGACCCGTGGACACCTACAACCTTCCTCTTGAATCACTTTATCTATTTTTGAAATCTGCGTTAAAATCCGTTGCCTGTATAGATTTGTAAACCTAAATGACTAAAAATTCCTGACGAGTTCATCGTAAACCGATATTTGATAATTGGAATGTATTCGAACACTGCAATAAATTCGAAAGTAAAATATAAATCCGCTTTCAGGATCACTACACATATTTTAAAAAGGCTTATCTTTAAAAATTTTAAAAATTAATTAGTGCTACGGATTTTTGTTGGAACCATGTGAATATTTTATTTAATACCAAATGAATCTGTGTTTCATGGAATTTTTCACAAGCTTTTACTTAACTTCACATGTATGTCCTGGAATTTTGCAAGCCTAATTTGACCTACTTCTCGGTATCACAATCCGATAGTTGTTTATGAATATGTACGATTAGAAAATTAAATGACGTTACGAATGTAACTTTTGTTAATCATTTATTGTGATGTTTATGTATAGATTTACCAAGCATTAAAGGTTTATACATTAACTGTGCCACTCTAATTTTTAATTGTTACTAGGCAAACAGAAGAAAGCAAAGTAATCAGACCTTACGAATAATAGCCCATAACGCTGAAAATTTCAGAGTGAAAATATGTAAAAAGAATTATGTAATTTGATATTGATTACATAATGCGTTTATTAAATATTGTTTTTTATTTTTGCGAGGAAGGTCAATTTAGAGGAACGTCATGTTCGTTTTAATTCTATTTTATGGGACGTCGTTTTAGTTAGTTATTTGTTCTTCAACTTCATAGGAATAATAAATAAATATTAAGTATTATAAATTTGTAGAATTCAACTTTGAGTATTGCATTAATTACACATACATTTGTCATTAAAATAGGTCTACTGCACTTCTGCATAGGTGCAGAATAGAATGCAGATAATTATTAAAATCACTACACATTTCCTATTATTTTTTTACGAAACGCGAACGAAGTTTGTGTGAACGAAATTCTTTTGTAAGTAGCACTGGAATCACGTAATTCAAGTTTCGTGAGGAATCCCTTCGCGTGGGCGAGTCTACGCGGCTACGACAGAGGCTACGGGCAGACGGCGCGTAGGCGTTGTAGCTTAGTGTAGCACCTCGTAGATCTGAACACGTGACCAGAAATCTAACTTCCATAACGTACCGCGAGAACTTTTTATCGCTACAGGACGAAAACTTTCTCTAACTATATTTTAGTGTTTGTACTCACCTATTACAGCTCCAAGATCCGAATGAACCGAACACGCCAATTTAGAAACTATTTTTTTTTTTTCATTTTGAACCGATAGCAACTTGGGAAAATTCTGACTGAGATATTTCGCGACCCGTCCGCGGTACAGACTAGAGAGCGACGCAGCCGCCCACGCCGCGGGTGTCCGTCGACTGCTGGCTCCATCCGAATTTCCCTTCAGGAGTTAGGCTTGAATGGGTCTGCGCGGCGATTGGTCGGCGAGCTGTGACGTCATCACGAAAATCTCGGGCACAGGGGCGCGTGCGGGTGTGTGCGTGTGTGTGGTTGTGTGAGTGCGGCCCATGAATGGGGCGCCGCGCCGCGCCCGCGGCCTGCCCCCTGACGTCACCGCGCAAGCCTCTCTTATGCAACTACATACAGAGGCAGCGGGATAAAAATACTTCGGTTCCTGTACTTTGTTGGGGATCATAATTAGGCTTTGGTGGAAGTGGTGATACTTCGGCTGGAGGAACTATCCTGTACTTTGTTGGGGATAATGATTAGGGTTTGGTGGAAGCGGTGATACTTCGGCTGGAGGAACTATCCTGTACTTTGTTGGGGTTCATAATTAGGCTTTGGTGAAAGTGGTGATACTTCGGCTGTAGGAACTATCCTGTACTTTGTTGGGGATCATAATTAGGCTTTGGTGGAAGTGGTGATACTTCGGCTGTAGGAACTATCCTGTACTTTGTTGGGGATCATAATTATTCTTTGGTGGAAGTGGTGATACTTCGGCTGTAGGAACTATTCTGTATTTTGTTGGGGTTAATGATTAGGGTTTGGTGGAAGCGGTGGTGGATGTCGTGGGTAGGTAGCTATTTGATTCCGTGGTAGATGTACCAACTTGTAAAAAATAGAAATGAAGGGAGAATATTGTGACAGAGCTGTGTTATTGATTCAATTGATTTTGTTTCACATTGCATGATTTGTACTTTTGAAATGTATTTTGGCTTTGCTTTTATCCAATCTGTTAAAGAATTTTATCTACACTCATATTCCAATTCCAATTCCAGTTCCAATTATACATGGGTATTCGAACACTGTTGTTTAAGGGTGATCTTTTTTTACGACAATCTATATTTTCCAATGCTATTTTTGTTACTTCTATGTATTAAAATAACTTCTTAATCATTGATCAACACTATTATTTTTTACTTTCTAGTCGCACGTGCTAGGGCACGTTTGTATGCCATTATCAGTGAATGCAGGGTGAGTGAAGTGCGCTGTATTTAATTATTTTCCCACTATTCAGCATATTTTTTTGGATTGTTGCTGTTTGTGATTGTGAATTTTATTTGAAGCAAATAAATAGATTAATGACTCGGCGTGGCAACAGAAATGACTTACTTTCAGTAAAGTTAGGAAAATTATAGGTAGGACATTTTTACAAGAGTGTATGCGACTGCATAATTATAATTAGATATAAGAACACTCGTGTCCAAAAACTACTATTATGATTCATTTATAAAAAGGTAAAAAAAATTATACTTCAGCTTATTACCTACCCTTCGAAATAGTTCTAATCCTAGTTTGGTCAGACATGACTCATGTCAGTCACTAAATACGAGTATCTACTTACGAGTCCTAAATTATCACATAGGTAAAACGTCCGACTCTATGACGTTGTTGGTAATTACTTATATCGATCATATTTCAGAACACTATATTCTGCCGGCCTTTTCTCGGGTTCTTTTTGCGAGCGATTGCGAGCGAAGTGGCCTGTCCTTTTCCAGGTTACGATGCGACGTGAGCGATGTCGAATTTTATGAATTATTTTTGTACGGTCGACAGACAAACTTCCAAATATGCAAGTGGATAAACTTTAACGTCGAAACTATTAGTTAAGTTAATCACTGACCGACTCAATCATGATCCTATATGGTCAGGTTTCCCTGACGGAGGTCAGTTGGCAGTCCCTCCACTGTAATTACTTGATATGCAGATGGCTCATAGCCGACGATTAGTGGAATATATCGATGTTGGATGATGATTGGCAAAATCAGCTTCGTAGAGTATCGTCTCTGTCGCACGCGTGTAAGTAAATACGAAGCCGAAACTAGTAGATTGTGATGGTACCGTCACCGTAAGTACGTTACCGAGTGCAAGAATTGTTTTAATAAGCGATAGTTCGCTACAAAGTGAATTTTTTCTTCCTCTACTAAGAGGATCCACAAAACGTCGTATGCCCATGTACAACCTGGCACGAAAAAAACAATTTTTAGTCAAGAAGTATGCTACTAGTATGTGTAGTAGAAGTAGAACTATTAGTATAGATCAATAGACTATAACCACACAATATATAGTATCACATCACGTGGCTTTGCGCTATTCTGAGAGCGTAAGTACAGATATAGAAGTCTAAAAAAAGTCACTACGCTCACTCGCCCCCATTCTTGAAAATAGATCTCAGCTTTAATTGTTGAAGTTGTTTATTTATCGAAGCAATTACCCGATTTACACCAAATGGGTAACAAAGATGTTAAAACGTGTTTAATTACTGTAAAACTGAAATTCATGTACCTATATAAGTTGTATTTTTCAGGAAATGTAGGGGAATACTAAGACAATATATAAATGTTCTTAATCGTTATGTAATTATATTATATTTATTTATTTTATTTTATTTAACTATTTATTGTACACAAGATTGTTACAAAACTATATGACAGAATATATCAGACACAACAGGCCAACTTATTTCAAAAAATTAGCAAAAAAAAAATATTTTGGGGACGCTTAATAATTTCGTATATAAAATATTTGTTTCATAACTTATTTTTCGTTTTTTGTTCCACGTATTTCGCGGTTCAGGGTACTTCGACCACGTTGTATGTATATATAATATTTTTTATACTGTTATATTCAGTTAGACATAAAATGTCCACATTTGTATTTTCTAAAATTAATTGTAATTTATTTTATTGCCAGTAAAGCACTGAAGATTTTGATGTACAGTCAAACACACAAAAAAACGCATTCTGGTACAGCATAGGTACACGGTGCCTTTTATTTGTTCGACCGTACAAAACACAAGCATACAGGCTGTTCCTCTGTTAAACATTTTAATTTAAAGGGCCGTTTTACTCTTTGTTAACAAAGTTTAAATTTATAATTATTATTACAAATACACTAATAATAAAGTTATTATAATAAAATTTTAATGCATCCCAGTGACGGCAAGTCAAGTGCCATAATAACAGTTTTTGTTATAAACGCGAACTTACTGTGAGTGAATGTGGTTACCACACAGTATAAAAGTAATTTTAGTTGTTTGTCTTATTATGTGTGGAGGTTCATGTATTTAATTTTGTTAAACAGCTTAAGACGGCATTTGACCGCCATCTCACCTGATGGACAAAGGAGCATGCCTGTCCAGAAATAGCCTATTCACCCTACCCTCCAGCATATTCACTCTTGAAAAAACTCTTTAACAAGGAAAATAACTATTTTAAATCTAATTACGTCTCAACCGCTGTCACTGGCTAGCAACAAGACGCCAAAAACAGGGCACGGCATGACCTTCGAACTTTACCTATGCAGGTATGATCCCGAAATAGCTTGCAGCGGCGGCTAGGTCGTTGACCGATGCAGCCCCCCCCCCTCCTCCCTCGCGCACCCTCCACCCTCTATGACCGGGTCACGTGGCGCAACAAGTGCGGGCTGTATCGACTGTGATCGTTTGACATTTGGACGGCGGCCTGCAGCCTTCGGGCACACCTTGGGCGTTGTTGGGCGAAGGTAGCTGGTGACGTTTTTCAATTTAAATAGTCAAAGGTTGTAAAGGTTGTCCGCTTGGTAATTCCCTGGGGTGTAAGTGTGGTATGCAGGGTTTGCGGGTTATGTCTATGGGTTTGATTTTCGAATTATCGCACCGTAACTGTAGATTGGTATACGAATATGTTGAAAACGTTTAAGATTATTTTTTAGGTGAGATAAATTTTAATGGTCCAGAGTGACCTTGGGAATAACACAGATTAGTGAATGTTTCTTGATGTTTGCACAAATATTGGACACAAGGTTTACGTATTTAAGGTATTCAGATATAATAATATGATGATTAGATAAGTTTAGTGTGCGACTATATTACGTACTTTCTTTGTGTTCTTTGGCCCAAGCGAAGCGTATGATCTATTGAAATAATCAGTAATATATAAGTATTTTTGATAGGACATTCTCATAATTTTATTTGTCAATTCTATAAATATTTCGAAAGAAAAATTGTCTATTTTCCTACCCCATCTGTTTTCCTCAACGCGACTACGTACCTATTTCAAATACTTCATGCAGTAACCATTGTATTCTCTATGAAGAAGGTGGACCATGCACCAGTACTTCTATAATAAAATCACATCCACATGTCTCTTTGTAACCGACACGACAAATAACTAAAAAGATGTCCCTGTGTAACTGGCACGTCATCAATGATTACAAACCCAGCCCAATGTCCACCGTTTATCCAGCTCTATGAGCGACTAAAATAAATATCCATTGAAGGCTATATTTGCCTAGTCTATTCTCGGCGCCGGGGTCCGTCTGTGTCATCCCGAAAGTAGGCCGCGAGGTGCGAGCCCCCGGCCCATTGAGGGTGCCCCAAGGCACGCGCGTGCGTCACCGGCAAGGCCACGGCCTTCCCCCGCCAGCGGTAGGGTTGCTAGCTAGCGCCTTGAAACTAAAACCTAGGTTTTGGGTGAAATTAAGGGGTAAAGCTAGGGTTTGGTCCTCGAAACAGAACCTGGGCTCTAAGTCTGTTAATTTTTTAGGTTTGCTAGCTATGGCCTGGAAACTGAAACCTAGGTCTGGGGTAAAATCAAGGTTTTGATCTATGGTTTAGTCCTCGAAACAGAGCCTGGGCCCTAAGTCTGTTAATTTAAGAACAGCACAATTGATGCACGTTTGGATTGGATGTCGACCTGAGTGGTTAATTGGTTAACATGCCGGTCTGCCACGCAGAGGTCCGGGTTCAATTCCTGGCCGAGCAGAAATTGAAATGATGAATTTTAATTTCTGTTACAGGTCTGGGTGTTGTTTGTATAATAAATATGTATTTAAAAAGTGTTTTAATAGATTATCAGTTGTCTAGCACCCATAACACAAGCTTTGCTTACTTTGGGGGTAGATGGCGCTGTGTGCATTGTCCAAGCATATTTATTTATTTATTTATTTAACGAAGCTTGGTTGCTACCAATTTAAAAGCAATGGTTTTAAACTAATAGCGTACGGCAACTTAATAGAATGCTTTGTCTGATAATGTGATCACCGTATACAACACAATCTGAACTCTTGGACCAGTGTGAATAGGGTCTCATATCGAAGGTTGTTTGTAGACATTCATGCTCCATCTTTGTTCGCATCGTCGCTTCGCATCAAGTAAGATAGCTGCTTAGGTGTTATAAGAAAAAGGTCAAGTGCGAGTCGCATCCAAAGGGTTCCGTACTATTAACACAATGGCACGCGATGTTGATGTTGATGCGCGAAAACGATTCACGCTTGACCGGTTACTGTTGCTATACTTTAGTTATTAAAATCATCTTGGCGTCTCATCATCAATGTCCCGGTTGTGCCTTCGCGTACGTGGGTCCGGGGTTCACGTTAACCATGATCCAGGATTTGGCAGATCATGTAAATACGTTGGAGCGACTGCCATCTGACCTCTGTGACAGGAAAACCTGACCAGATTAGATCATGATTACGCATTGTCTGAATTTTCATCACGACGTTTTTCCCTCACCATAAGAGCATTGGTTAGTTTACACAACTGAGAAATGAGTCATTGGTAAATGGCGGCACTGGGGTTCGAACTCTTTCCTCTCGCTTACGAGTCGGACATCTTAACCACTAAGTCATCGACGCTCTCGGGCTCCGCTATTCTATTAGTAAAACGGACTTATAGATTTACTGCTGTTTAAAATCAAAATTCCTAATTAAAACTTTAGTTGTGTTTTGGCTTACCTATATGTATGTGCGACTAGTGTCATCTGACCCGCACAACTCGTGTAGATGCCGATTCACCATAGAATCCTCCGTCCGCCAACAGAGGGACGACGATGACGACGACGACGACGATGACGACGAATCGAAAAGCTCACAGATGTAACATCCTAGAGTTCATCGATGCGGGCAACGTTTTTATTATTTGTAGTCTGTAAGTCTTAATAACTCGTCGACGATCTTTCGGATGCGTGAACGCGAGGATGTTTAAAGTCTCAGTCTGAAAATGTGCTAGGCTGCGCTTCTCTAAGAAACATCCTTGATCGCAACGATGAAATGTAGGATGTTACGTCGAATGATAACAAAATTCCAAAAAAGATTTGCGCTTTGTTTGGCCACCCGGCCACGATCTGTCAGGTTTATTCGTTGCGCTCACGGATGTTGTCTTAGAGTATAATATAGCTGACACAGATTTGATACTAATTCTACGCTTTTGTTATTTAATCATCTTCATTATACACGGATAATAGACGTCACGTGTTCCACTTGTAACGTTAACAAAATAAAAAACTTCTGCATTGTAGGGAAAAGCGTTTAAAATTCAGTATTATTGATATAAAATCCAGGGCAAGACCGAGGATGTAATCAAACGCAAGGATGTTTTTGCGAAAAGAATACAATTTTCCTCAACATCCGTGAGTAATTCCATCTCACGCCGTCAATATAGATGTAACGTTAGTGCGGGCAAATGACCTTAGTGAATGAATAAATGTCAACGTTAAGGATGTTTGCGCGATGTGGAGAATAACACTCCAGGTGAGGTTGGTTTGGGCCCTATATGGATAGTGGTAGGTCCCTTAAGCTAAGAGAAGCGAGCTGAATAATGGAGGTTAGTTTTTTTATGAAATTATAGCATTATAGCTATGTTCTCTGAGGTCCATGAAAGTTTTGTCAATGTAACTGGAAAGTGGCAGTGTTTATGTTTGTTAAACAATACTTTTATTTACAATTACAAGTACAATTAAATTAAGCGAATTACAAGTACATTGTAATTCGCTTTAGTCTACTTTTGTAAAAGGATTACATGTACAGGCATTTACAGGCGTGAGGCATTTCATCTGCATGTTTGTCACTAGGTTGGCAGTATTTACAAGTTCAAATGAAAATATTTTTTCATACCAGGCTTTTATCGCACGTTCACTATGATCAGTCAGAGTATTTGTCAAAATTAATTAAAGCAGGCCAAACTCGATGGGTTTACCATGCGTAATTTAGGAGGTCATATGACCACCTTCCGTCTCCATCATCAGATCAGCTCTATGGTATCATAAGCGCTGGAACACATTGAAGTCGTGCGCCGCGCGGCGTACTGCACAATGTGACAAAACTTGTTGCACGCCGAGTAGTTTGTATGCAAGTACATTGACAGGTGGCGAAATGTCCCATTGTGCAGCGCACCGCGCGGCGCACTGCATGAAGGGGCAAAACCCGCAATCCAAGCCCGAAATGTCAGTTTGTATGAATTTTGTACACATTTTTTCAATTTGGCCCCATCGTGCAGTGTGCGGCGCGATGTCAGCAGATGTCAACATGAGACGTCACACTTGACTGTTTCTTTTTATCAACAGTTCGAATCTCTCGTCCTTATGTGACACAGTTTACACACATATATCTGTCTTCTTTTTTAGTACAGATTCAACGCGTATGAATGAAATAGGAATTCGACTTTGTCAAAGAAATTTTGACCGCTCCTGCGTAAGCCCTTTTTGTGATTCTGCAACATTATCGTAGTTGTTTCGCTTTCGTGATCCTTTCGTCATTTTGTTCTCAGTTCCTCCCGAAAAATAAATAAAGCATGTTTTGTTCTAGAACACAAGTTTCTAAAAAGAAATGCTAGTACTCGCCCAGATCTACATTTCGGATGGTAGCTGTCAAACTTAAGACTAACAACTCTGTAAATTTGGTCCTAGAACACTAGTTTCTAAAGAGAAATGATAGTGCTCGACGAGATCTATATTTCGGATGACACCTGTCAAACTTAAAACTGTAACACCTCTGAAACGTTTGCTCCTGGAACATTAGTTACTGAAGAGAAATGATAGTGCTCATCTAGATCTACATTTCGGATGACAGCTGTAAAACTTAATACTGTGATAACTTTGAAGCGATTGCTCCTAGAACACTAGTTCCTGAAGAGAAATGATAGTGCTCGTCAAGATCTACATTTCGGATGACAGCTGTCAAATTTAAAACTGTAATAACTCTAAAACTATTGGTCCTACAATACTAGTTCCTAAATAGAAATGATAGTGCTTGTCGAGATCAACATTCATTGATACAACAAACAATGATACACATTCATTCGGTCACGCCTTTCTCCCGTAGGGATAATCATATACCACATTGTTCCACTTGCTACGGTCCTGACAAATCTCTGTGGCTTCTTCATACATACATAAACTGTTAACTTCACTACCCATCGTCGCTTTCCATCAGGTGAGTTGAGGTCGAATGTAAGCCTAAGGACAATAAAAAAAACTACCCTTTCTTGGCTTCCTTGTAGTCGGGTAAAAAGGAACAGTTATCATAGTATTCGAGGAAGACCAATCGAGGTGGTCCAATTTCTTTACATATTTACTTTTTAGTTTAAAAGAGCAACATTCGCGTTTAATACATTTTTAGATAAAAAATCTAAGTGTAGGCCAGAACAAAAATATTCGTTTCCAATAGAGAAAACAGTTCTTACTATTATTTACTAACATTGTTTACTATGACGTCAAATCCGACGGTTCGATTACTATAGGCTTTTAGAATAGCGATACTTAGTACGCGCTGTACGCCCAGTGGTACATAGTGGTGGTGGTAGGCGTACAGGTTTGGCACCATAGTAAAAAATTATAGAAACTGTATGTTGTATCTGAAAATTGCATAATATTTTTCGGGCCGGCACTGACAGTGTTTTAATCCACTTTCAGTATTTTAATTAATTATATCCTTTTCGTACGTTTCTCTTGGTTGCATTTGAGTTTTGAGTTGGTTGCAGATTTACTTTTTACGCCTGAGTGTGAACACACAGTCGAGTAGACATATGGTCAATAATTATGCGAGTCATTTCAAATAACGCACGTAAAAGCATCGAAAAAGCTCTCGTGCAAACGTTGCCTAATTTGAAAAACCAGAATAACACCATCGTTTCTTTGGTTGGCACCGTGACGTGGCACCGCGCAGCGCGCCGCGCAGTGCACTGCACCGCGCGAGAGGACATCAAGCCTAACATTGCATTGTCACCGAACTTAGATAAGTGTGCAAAATTCAGCGGAAACTGGGAAATGGGTAAAATTTAATTTGCAAGATTTTAATACGAACCGACATGGGGACATGTGAAACTAAAAATAAAAGCTTGTAAAAAGTTTCGGAGTCGATTGGCACTCCGTTAGTTTTAAATAAAATTATTATCTTTTCCTTTCTTTCATTCACTTCTGTAAATATTTGTATTGTAATTACGAACGATAATAAAACATGGCAAAAAAATATTTCTTATTTAAATAAATATAGATTACTCTCCAGATTTCTGTTCATATTACTTACCTACCATTGTCGTGCTCTACATCTGTCTTTTCTATTACTTACTTTTTTATTATTTATTATTATAAGTAAGTCACAAGTATTTTACTTGATCACAAAAATAATACATCATCTGGATCACGCCCCAATTCCTAGAAAAATTTCGGGGTAACCCTAGTACACTAAACATATTGGCCTACACTATTTAGACGGCCTGTATTTTAGGTCGTACCATTATAGGTGAGGTTAAACTAAGTTGGCGTTGTTTTGATACCATTTTTGGATATAAATAGATGTTTTGTTTGTCGGTAACCTAGGACAAACTATTATCTAGGTTGATCTTCTGTTTACATGACCTTATTGGTTTAGTTAAGTATAATATGAAATAATATTGTTTTAGTTAAGTTTGATATGTAACCACACAACAAAGGTTTAGTAGTTTTGTAAAGATCCAGGTCCAGCTTTTGCTCGGCTGTCGTTCACGCGGATTTAAATAAAAAGTAGTGTATGTCCTGGCTTTTACCAGCTATCTTCACAACAAATTTCATTCAAATCGGTGCAAAGGTTTAGTCGTGTAAAGCGTAACATGTAGCGTTACTTTTGCATTACTATTGAACAGACCTCCGACGAAAAAGTAGGGGTGTTATAAGTTTGACGCGTGTATCTGGGGGTTTGTGGCTTTGTGGTATCTGTGTATCTGTCTGTGGCATCGTAGCTGCCAAACGGACAGACCGATTTGGATGAGGTTTTCTCTATTTGAAAGCCAATTAAATCAAGATGGTTGTTTTCTTTGTTTCATTTAAATCAGTACAGGAGTTCAGAAAGTATTTGACTATATGTGTACCTGGTCAAGGGTTATTCGACTTATTTTTTGGTATTAACTTTATTGCACAAATTACAGCAATTGGCGGACTTAAAGCCTTTGATACTTTTTCTATCGGTGAACTTAATAACATAATTCGTTCACGCATACGAAAGATCGTCGACGAGCTATTAAAACTTACAGACTACTAATAATAACAGCCTTGCCCGCATCGGCGAAATCTAGGATGGAGCTCATCGATGTCAACATGCACAATGCGGCTCTTAGAGAATTGCATTGCTGCACGCGGTCCCCCCGACTGTTGACAGACGGACGAGTCTATGGCGAATCGGCATATTCTCCCTTACGAGTTGTGCGGGTCAGATGGCACTCGTCGCACGTAAAAACAAGAAGTCTACAAAGTTTTAATTAGGAATTTTGATATTAAACCGCACTAAATCTGAAAGTCCGTTTTACTAATATAATAGTGGAGCCCAGAGAGCGTCGATGTCTTAGTGGTTAAGGTGTCCGTCTCGTAAGCGAGAGGTACCGAGCTCACGCTCGGCTCACAAACAAACAAGAAAAAGTCCGAAACCGATCCAGAAATAATTACCTACCTGTTTTGTAGAGAATATTAGTTTTATTTTTGGAAAATCGTCTTAAGTACGGAGAGGTACCGGGTTCGACTCCCAGTGCCGCCATGAACCAATGACTCATTTCGAAGTTGTAAGCAGTTGAATAATAACCAACGCTCTTATGGTGAGGTAAAACATCGTGATGAAACCTGCACATTTAAAGCTAAGACCTCGTCGTATCTGCGTTACTTTAGTCTAACATCACTCTTCTGTAGGCCTGCTGGAAAAAAATTATTTTTAGAAATAAGCAGCGCCTGTTGTGTCTTCTATACTGTTATATTTCTCTGCATAGAATTATTGTGTACAATAAACAGTTAAATAAAAAAATAAAAAAATAACTATCTCGATTAACAAATAAAGGAAATCGCATCGAAATCGGATCATCCGTGCGGGATCTCTCAGACACAGTATACACGCCGATAGTTAAACATAACACACAGAAAAAGTCGAATAACCCCCCATCTAGTTTACTTAAACTCAAATATTTTAAAAACTACAATATCACAAATAGAGAAAACCGCACCCAAATCGGGCCATTCGCTCGGGAGTAACAATGCCACAGATACACACGGAAAGCACCCCTCATTTTTCGTCGGAGGCTCAAAATCTGTTCAATAGTAATGTTAAAAATGAACGGGACTGACAAAAATCTTATCCACGCCGATGAAGTTGCTGGTAAAAGCTACTAATTAATTAATTGGGCTATAATTATCATTAATCCATTATTGATACTTGACCTTCCTTCACACATTATTTAAAGGTCAACCATTTCATTTCTATTTCAATATCAATCTTAATTATAGCTGGAAGTAAAAACAATAAAACTAAAATTATAACGCAAAGGTCACGTTTGAAATGTATCTATGAATAGGGTGTGCGCTTCCTTCTATAAATAGGGTAAGTCCTCGTCATCATGCTGTTTCCATAAAATTTTCCATTCAATTAGCTATTGTAACAGGATTTGGATGTAAGGGGATACTTCTTAGGTTGTGATTCGTCACCACGTACAGTTATTCTCAAGCTTTTTTTTTTAATTTTATGTAGATGGGGTACCTAAATAAAATTAAAAAAATAAACAGTTTTCGCTCATCGATTTTTTTGGGGAATTTGCATACTAAAACAAAATTACTTTAGGTTCATTCCAGGTTCATTTTTATTCAAAGGTAAAACTCATTTATTTGTAACATAGGTGTGTTTACATAACTACAAAGTATTTGGAAAACGAACAAGCGGGCCACCTAATGGAAAGTGGACACCTCCACCCATGGACACTACCAACGCCCGGGAGTCGCAAACGCGTAGCTATAGGCTCCTTACTTGAAGGTTTGAATGACGTAACGGTCTGCCAGACCTCACGAAACTCGTTCCTTTCCAAAGTGGACGAAATCATCCAAAAGGGTGCCTTCTAAAACGTGATCGTGGTCGGCAGGAAGTTTCGCTATTATTCTTCTTTTTACCCTGGTGTACCTAGCCACTACACTACCTTGGGGAAGGCCGTTTTTTATTTTAAGACTCTACAGTAAAAACTAAATTTAAATCGGTTCAAAAACAAAGGAGTTGGCTCGTAAAGGTCATCAGTTCTCTTTCCTGCAACACGATTCGTGACGTCACGAGCCCCCTATCGCCCTCACTATCTAATTAGGAGATTCGTTTTAAACAAAAAGCCTTTCTTTATGCGATCGCGCGGTATCGTATCTTTTTCTAGTTTCTAATTTCGGACTCAGAGGGTGGACCCGAGGCGCGTGGCCGCTGTTCGATTAACAAATCGCCAAGAATGAAATGCGTCGCGCGCACAACCGTCGCTTCGATTCATGAATAGAGGCTTGCAACCCGGGGTGACCCACTTTTGACACCATGCCACACCTTCCCAACTCCAAAACGACGTAACCACCCCAGCCGTTGCATCAGGAACACCAGCTCTACTGACCTAGATATTGACTAGCCTTTACGCTGATGGGCGAAATCGGGTTATGCACTTCTCCAAGCTAGGGTGTGTCTATGACGTCAGTCGGCGCGGGGGGATTGCAACGCAGGAATTAGGTCAGTTTCATTCTGAAACAGGTTGGGAGCGGGCGGGGTGCGGGCGCGGCGGGGGGCGCGGGGAGCCATCTCGGTTAACAGTCGGTGTTCAAGCAAAGGGCAACTGAATTCTAGCAGCTGAGTGCGTATCAAATTATAAAACGAGGATAAAATTTTTAAATGAAAATGAGAATTCAAGTCTAGCATTGGATTTTTGTAGGTTTTGATGTGACAGAGAAGCGTAAGAATCGATTTAAACTACACCACAATGGGTCTCACCATAGTCGTTACGCTTGGACGGTTTGGAGCTCACAATAGAGGCTCTAGTCTGTAATCGCTTTGTATGTTAGTGGCAGGAGTTATTGAAACACACTACATACATAAGGTAGCCAGCGCAATTACAGGCATGGTGCATTTCATCTTAGTCCTCGCAGTGACAACGCACCTGCGGGTGTACATTTTGTCGCCTGCAACCTAAATGTATGAATCGTGGATGTTATGGGCGACAGTTGCCGCTTATCATCAGGTGGACTGGATGCTCATTTGTCACTGTGTAACATAAAATACTAGTAAAAGGCCGTTTCTTTGTTCGCATTACACGGACGGACGTTCCCGTATTAACAACACTTAATTTCGGGTTAAATAATACAGCCTATGTGCTATTCTGGGCTATAATCTACATTACTGACACATTTCATCATAAGTACGAAATATATATACAAAGCTAAAGGGAACATTTTTTCATGCATCATGGAAGAGATTGCATTGTTCATATAGACACGAATATTATAGTAGTACCGTCTCGGTGGCCGAGTGGTTAAAATATCCGACTCGTAAGAATGTATCAATGACACTTTTCTGAGTTATGTACGTTTAGCTGATTGCTAACCGATGCTCTTAAGATGATAAAACCTTCCCATTCAGGCAACTGAATGTATAACCATGGTCAAATCTGTTCAGGTTTCCCTAGTAGCAGGGTCACGGAGGTCAGATTAACTCCACTATAATTATCTGATTTGCCAAATCGTAGATTAGGCCAAGGCAGACCTCGGGCCCTCGTGCTCGAGGGCACAACCTGGACATTAACGCCACGATGATGATGATGATGTTCACATAGACACGTAAAATTCATATTCCATTGTCCCCATTCACCGTTGACTTATCTTGTAGGGCAACTATAGGAATTTTTTAATAGCTACCAAGGGGAACAACTTGAATACGCGGCTTCTACAATTTAAACTTTTTGCTGCCAGAGCAACGTGTTATAGAGTTGGGCAACGCATTAGCGATACTCTTGGTGTTGCTAATGCCTATAGGCAGTGGTGACCACTTTCCATCAGGTGGGCCGCTTGCCTGGTTGCATACCGTATGATATAAAAAAAAAAGTTAGTCTCGATCTCGCTGGACTGGGGGCAACCGTACATATACGCGGTATCTTCACAATGGTTTAAAACGTGAACATGACTTAACAGTGCCCAAAAGCACTATACAGTTTAGGTAACGCCTATGTTGATTCCTGATATTCCAAACATGACAAGCATTGTACTAAAGAGTATGTTGGTAGTTTATGTGTTTGTCTTGTTATATTATATGAAATATTGTACTCTAACTAGTATTTAAATTGAATGACGTTTAATTTTATGTTATTGACCTTCTCTAGTTAGTAAATTTTTACATGCTTTGACATTATTTGGAATTGAATTAACTTATATTGAATGGCACTATTAATGTGATGTAATTTTTTATTTAATGGAGTCATGTAAAATTCGAATTAATTAATTTTACTTATATAAGTATGGATTATGGTCCGAAATATCTGATTATTTAATTTATTGCCCAATAACCAACACACAACTCAACTCGCTAAGTCACTGTTAACTTAATATCACCGATTTTGTGACGCCTAAATGCTTAGGAAAATCCTAAGGCGACAACTTAAGCATCGCCTAAGTTAAGTGCAATCGGGCATATTAACCAAGAAGGTACCCCCTTGCATTCATTTATTGCTGGTCGTACCCACTGGGAACGTGCCCACTGGTGAAAACATTCCCAGTCGAACCCAGTGGGTACGTTCTGGAACAACTGGGAATAAATGCTTTAATTCGATCTCGTGTTGATATTTTCTCATAATCTTGTACGAGTGCATCCTTTCATACGAAATGGGTGATCCGGATAGGGTGGGGGTCTGTACACGCAACCTAGAACCATGACGTCATGCTCGCCCCCGTCTCTTCTACTATAAGCTGTAACAATCCAATCTTTGTCCTCTTTACGTGTAAGTAGTATCTTTGTAGCAATTTCAGGTTTCTGTGTTTCGAGGGGTGTGGCTGTCTTAGGCATCGCATCTAGCTCCCGAAGGGATTGACTGATTACGATGCGGTTTTCTTTATATAAAAACCAGTTTAAAATCGATTTTATCGACCGTTTAAAGTGATTTTATGGAAAAAGTGGGCGACCATAGTCGCATGACCGTTGCCAATTAGGACATCGCCTAATGTTGTAGGTACCGGTTAGGTAGGTTGTTTGAACCTACTCTTTTCTGAGTTATGTACTACATTACTTGAACACTAACCTGCTTTTACGGTGAGAGAAAACACCCTGATTAAATCTGCACATTCAGGCGACAGAATATAGTATAACCATGATCGAGTTGGTCAGGTTCCCCTATCAACAGGGTCACGAAGGTCAGACGGCAGTCGCCCCATTGTAATTACCTGATCTGCCAAATCCTAGATCATGGTCATGGCGGACCCAGGGCCTTCGCGCGCGAGAACACAATCGGTACACTAACGCCATGATAATTTATTTTTTAAGCTATAGAAAGTAATTAGGCGCACTATTGAATACATTTACTAAGAATATAAACCATAATACAATTGCTAAACACTCAAACGAATGAAATAATGGTAAGAGAAATTTAGTATGGGTGACGTTGTAGGCGCCAATGTGCTTATTAAATTTAGCTAAATTAAGTTGTCTAAATTCAGAATCAAAAAGCGTGCGAGCAAATAAAAGTGGAATGTATTGCCCATGAAATAAGGTCAATTATTTGTATGCATTTAAGGCCGATATCACTACGATGTCGAGTCAATGCTCATCGAGATGTTAGATGTGTCATCGCGATGTGTCTACAGGAATCGTGGGGCCATAACAAATGGAGACTTTTGTGCGACGAATACGCATACTTGTGTCTATGTGGGATTCAAATTGGACTAGGTTTATTACTATTATTTATTTATTTTAGGCAACAAGAGCCCATAGATATAATACACAACATTAAAATAGAAAGAAATAAACGATTACAATATTAACAATATGAAAACAACAAACTAATAGATATATAAATCTATTCAATCTACACTCCACCAGCCAATAAGTCGTAGTACTTTAGTCGTCCCCAATTGACTAGATCAACCAGCCAGTTCTGTTTGATGAGATGACTATAAAACTATATATTTACTATGTACGTTTTTATTTTGGCTAAAAATACCTATTAACTAGCTGACGACTCATCTGTTCGGATGATTCATCCCATAATTCCTTTTTCAAAGGGTGATGTTTCCACAAGTGAATATTTTGCGGATGAATCATTATAAGTCTTTGTAAGGCGCTTCCAGTTATGTCATACGCATAGCAATGAATGCTGGCAATGGACAACCTATCATCGGTCTATAGGTTTCCAGGAAGCACACGCGTCCCGTCACCGATTGATCGAAGTTGCATCTGTGCAAACTGTTTCGCATTTTAACTCTCCGTTTGTAAAACCACGCCAATTTAATAAATTACTGCGTGAGGTTCCAGACTGCGATCTGTTAGCCGAGACTCTAGTAAATATTCATAAAATAATTGTAATGTTCTCTGAATTTTATTTTTATTTCTTTTATAGTATACGGTGGGCAAGCGGGCCACCTGATGGAAAGTGGTCACCACTGTCTATAGACATTAGCAACACCAAGTATCGCCAATACGTTGCCAACCTCTATAACACGTTGCTCTGGCAGCAAAAAGGCAAATGCCTCTCCAAATTTTACCCAAGGTGTAAGTAGTTTGTATAGTAGCTGTAATTTATAACCTAACTTGTGCAACGCATTAGTTTTTAACTGTAATGTTGTGCAAAGAATGAATAAAAATAAACATCATTGATATGAAGAAGAAACAGAGTTGGAGACAGCACCGAGCCGAGCCGGGTTAAGTTATCCGACAACTGTCATCTACAGCTTTGATGCATCTGCTGCACAGAAAACTAGTTATCCGTTTGCACATTCCTAGCAGCGTTGAGCGCCTTCCTCTTGATGTTTTTCGTCACCGTAAGAGCATCGCTTAGTATTCAAGTAATGTACATAAAAAGAGTAATTAGTAAATGGCGGCAGTGGGATTCGAACCCGGTAACTCTCTCTTACGAGTAGTATACCTTAACCACTATGCCACCGACGCTTTTTGATATACCTACTTATGACGCTTTTTATAAAAAAACTAATGTTCTCAACAAAACGGTAGTTATTTCTGAATCAATTTCGTACTTATTTTTGTTTGTTTGCTTGTTGTTGAACAGTGCAAACCGAGGCGTAAACGTACTGAATAAATCTTTGAGATAAGTATGAAAATCGCGTGTGTGTGACAATGCGCCCGTTTTCGATTCTATTCTTACCCGAACGGGTCAAAAACGTGTGTGCGTGCCTAACACCCCTTTTTTGCATCGGTGGTAAAATCCACCTCCCATGCATCCATTAGTTAATCGCCACCTATCGGTATACTGTGGAACTACGTACTACGCAAGAAATCCTTGTCCGCAATAGCCAGTTGTAACCAACTCGGCTCTACTTGAAACCATCGCGGTGTGCGAATTCTAAACTAGATGGCGACACAAGTAGGATTCTGAAGGGTGGAAGTGGTACAAACTATTTGCCGACAGATCTCAAAGTAATGATCATATCATTCTAGCGATTATTTGTTACGGATCTGGGTATGTTACGGGTATGTTATATGTATGATAAGTATATATTTAAAAATATATAAGTTCTTTGTCAGTTATTTATCACCCACCCATAACACAAGTTTTACTTACTTTGGCGGATGGCGATAAGATGGCGTTGTGTGAATTGTCCAAGCATATTTATTTATGCCAGAATCCACTTACCACCTTTTCTTCCTCCACTTCGCACGATTATCAGCATCCTCCCGTCGTAAACAATTGGGTCTCGCATCCCACTCAGCGATGTCAATCCATCACTTCCTGGGCCTCCCGCGGGATATAATTCCTAATACTGGCACGTTTAGACATCTGTTTCTCACGAATCCCTGGGGCTTACGCAGTACGTGACCTAACCAGCTCAGGCCTACCTCTTATCCGCGATGTCTTTCTCTTCAAGGCTGCCACGGATGTGCTCGTTACGCACTGGATGAAGTCGTGTAAAGCTACACATCCACCGCAGTATTTTCATTTCGTTGGCGTGCAGTTCGCGAACGTGCATCGTCAGCGCCAGTCAGGTCTCACAAAATCACAGCCCTAATTATGCTCTTGTAGCACCAGCTCGCTTACCCTTCATCATTATCGGCCGAAAGTAAAGTCTGTCAATCTGTATATGCGCTAACTCCTTCCTACGAAAATGATTTCGACGCTGATTTCACAATCATTTAGAGAATTTCTTCCAAAATGTTTTTTTATATAATACATACATGACGGCCTGAGTAGTACAGTTGGTCAACATCCGCCGGTCTGCCACGCAGAGATCCCGGATTCGATTCCCGGCCGGGCAGAAATTGTAATAATGAATTTAAATTTCTATTGCGGGTCTGGATGTTATGTACGATAAATGTGAATTTAAAAAATATACAGATTAGTAGTTTATCAGTTTTCTGGTACTCATTGCTTTGCTTACTTTGGGGCTAGATGGCGCTGTGTGAATTCGTCCAAGCAAAAATATCATTTGGCAATATCTGACTTCTTTAGAGTGGTCTGACGTTGACAATAGGCCAGGAGGAGCGTCGGTGGCTGAGTGGAGAGGGTTTGAATCCCACTGTACTAAGTACAATGACCCTTTTCGGAGTTGAATGCTAACCGATGCTCTAACGGTGAGGGAAAACATCGTGATGAAAGCTGCACATTCAGGCGATTATTTGCAAATCTGACAATCTGGTCAGGTTCTCCTGGTACCAGGGTCAGATGGCAGTCACTCCACAGTAATTATCATGGTCATGATCATGGTCCTGGACCCCGGGCTCTCGTGCGCAAGAGCATAACCGGGACATTACCGCCAAGATGATTGTTTTATTAATTACAAGTGAAAATGAAATTTTAGTGCTTATAAACCTTCCACTTGAATTACTATATATTGTTGAAAACCGCATTAAAATCCGTTGCGTACTTTAAAAGTCCTTAGCGTACATAGATACATGGAGACAGACGGCAGGAAGCGACTTTGAAAGTGCGCTTAAGATGAGCCGTACGTTCAAAGGTTCTTGTACATTTCGTGTTTCAAGTTATTTGGGTCGATTAATGAAGTGTAATTTTTGAACTACTACATCGATTCATCATCATATATTTAAGAGTATGACTCTTGTCGGTGGAGCAATCGCCATTCCTCTCTCCTGTCTGCCAACCTCTTCATCTCCGTCTAATCCTCGGCACTCACTTTTTCCTTCACGTCCTTCCAATATTCAAATCTTCCTCTTCCCCTCTTAACTTAACTTACATCGATTAACTTGAAATATTTACGGGACACTCTTTAAAGTGGAGGTACTTTAAACCTTCCTAACAAAAAAAGAATGAATGATATCGGTCTACGCGTTAATACAACTAAGTACACATTTCAGCTTCCATCCCGTCTCACAAGGGAACCCGTGATGAATACCGGGATAAAAAGTATCCAATGTCCTACCTCATAATATATACAGAAATCAGACCAAATTTAATTTGAATTCATGTAGTAGTTTTGCAGTAAATCGCGGCCAAGTTACAGACAGACAGAAAGAAAAAAATTAAAAAAATTACTGTTTTGGATTCACTATCGTTTACAGAGTACTCTCCAATAAAAAAATACAAAATATCTTTGTAAATACAAATTGGACCTGTTTCATTTTTATTATAACTATAGATTTATAACAGAGAAACCTCAAGAACAACCGTACGAAACTGAGGCGGGTCGCTAACTTATATTCAGAAATCACCGTCGTCTTTTCCGCAACCGGTTTGGGTGAGACAGTCGGATCTTGAACGGGGTGCCTGAGTAATGATCGTATCAATCTTGCAAATCTTCTCATCTTCTTCCCCTTTATATTAAGCAAGTGGGTGCATAAACGATGATCTCACGATGTGTTGTTTTGAGAGAAAAGGTACGGGGTTCCGACAGTTTCTACTCAACCGGATTGTTATCCAGCGCATTGTTTGAATTTTTGGCTGGTTTGGAGGTGTTTGTCACCCCATACAAACGTAATTTGATCGTATTTTCTATAATACGATATCAAAGCCAATGAAATTTTGTAGACGTGATCCAGAAATATGTATGCTTGTGGTTTGTCAGATTTTCGTTAAAATATACCGTTTCAAAATGGTTTTTTGTATGAAAAGCCCGGCGAAACTGTAAAGGGGCAAATTTTATTACAAAGTCCTTGATTGAAACTCACTGGCTGCCGACCTTTAGTTATTTTATTTATAGATTGTTTAAAATAACATGCCTGCAACATATCATCAATCCCTATTATGTAGGTAAATGAGATGAGACATAAGCTAACTAAGATAGACTAAAAATCTCTTTTTTTTTTTTTGGGTTTTCTCTTTAAAATAAAGACTGATTTATGCAATTTTTAAAAAACGTCACAGCAATTTTGAAACGTACAAATGAGTTTCTGTTAGCGATTAGGCAACCTTGACCGAAATGTTTCAACAATAGCCGCTGTTACAGTAGACACTAAAGTAGATCAAAACCCCTTTTCGAATTACACAAATAACTCTACAGTACGTATCTATGCGTATAAACTAGTTCCCATTTATTTAACACAATTCATATCTAATAAAATAATCATCATGATCCATAACCATGATCCAGGATTTGGCATATCAGATAATTACATGGAGCGACTACTATCTGACCTCCGTGACCCTGCTACCATTGGAACCTGACAAGATTGGATTATGGTTACACATTCAGTGGCCTGAATGTGTAGGTTACATCACGATGTTTTCCCTCACCGTAAGAGCATCGGTTAGCATTCACCTAATGCACATAACTCAGACAAGAGTCATGGGTACATGGCCGCAGTGGGATTCGAACTCTCTCGCATAAAAATAATGTTTATAATTTGTATAAAAATAATGTTGGCAATGGTTCAGTGGACCTGTCTGAATTTTTAATTTAAATGTTAGATATGAATTGTATTAAATAAAGGGGGACTAGTTACCACGCCCAGATACAGGTATGAGCGTCGGTGGCCGAGTGGTTAAGGTATCCGACTCGTAAGCGAGAGGTACCGGGTTCGAATACAACTGCGGCCATGTACTCATGCGGCCATGTACTCATGCACCATAATCTCTGGGGGTGGCTTATGCCCTGCTTTGTGCGTCTTTCAGCTGATATGATGATACTTAAATCGATATTCATATTTGCTCCCACGCGTGCAGAGTCAAAGAGGACGCTTGTTTGGCGTACTCAGGTTTAATTAATGTAAATCCTTTGTGTTTAATATTTATTATTTATATTGACGAGAAAACACATCTTAAATTTTTGCTGGGAAATGTGACAATGAGGAGCAGACTAATAATCGGCTAGGGATACAACAACGAGCGTCGGTGGCCTAATGGTTAAGGGGTCCGACTCGTACCCCAAGATTTCGGGTTCCAAGGCCAGTGCCGTCATGTACTCATTTCTGAGTTATGTACATTAGTTGAATACCAACCGACGCTATTACGGTGATGGAAAACATCGTGATAAAACCTGCACATTCAGGCGACTGAATATGTAACCATGGTCAGGTTCCCCTGGTAGCAGGGTCATGGAGGTCAGATGGCAGTCGCTCCACTGTAATTACCTGATCTGACAAATCCTGAATAATGGTCAAGGCGGACCCGGGGGCCCTCATGCGCGAGAGCACAACCGGGACATTAACGCAAAGATGATGATGATGATTTGATCGTCACAACAAACAAATCAGTTTGTGACATTGACATGCAAATATCCGATCATTTAGCTATATTAATTAACCTAAATATACAATATATAAATCAAAACGATAATACCTTTTACACGCGTAAGGACCAATAGCTACATCTTGGTACTGTAGGTGGCTATGACAATAGGCATAAAACCAACAAAACGCATGAGGGCCTATACGCCGACCCACACTACAATTCTGACTCTGTGAGGTGCGACAGTTGTCCTTTCTTCACTACACTCTCCCTATTATCGCTGTCGTGTTCATCTATTTGCTCTTTGTCTATTGGAACGTAGTTTAAAATGAAGATTCCAATGCGACCGGAGACCGACCCAGTAGCACGGTAAACGCACCGAAATAGCCGCCACGAAAGAAAGAATGAGGTCGTTGCCGCTATTCGGCGCTGTGGAAATATGTGTCTGATGCTGAATGCTGAGATTGTGGTAACTCTATATGATACAATCATAGGGTTGGATATGATTATAACTGTACAGTTGTACAGTACATTGTAATGTACTTAGGCTAGTTTCAGCTTCGAATTTACTCAGACGCTTGCGACAGAATGATGCGAAAGATGAACTGGCCGATGTGCGTTATTTACCGCCCACATCTGAAACAAAAATACTTCATTGATCGTATAGAAATCTGTATTAGAATCAATATATGTAGTTGTAGACAGAAAATATGTAAAAAATTACCTTCAAGAAAAATAATGTTCGTTTGTTGGCAGCGATTTAGTGAAAATAGCAATAACTTCAATCTTCAATTGCATTTATTAGGTTTTTGTTTATATGTTTATTGTACCGTTGGAGCACCGATTTCCAGCAGGTGGGCTGACTGCTCGATTTCTAACGCACGCGCAAATGAAAACCGATCATGAAACCTGTCGCAGATATCAAGCTATATTTTAGAACTATCTAAAGGTGTTTGATAAATAGGTACAATATTTACCTTATTTATTTAGCTATATTTAGATTTTATTGAGACAGAGGCGTGAACATTTAATTACTTTGCTTTCTGGAAAACTCGTGTCTTGTCGGTTCGTAGCAAGGAGTTGATTCTAGTGTCCAATAAATTCTATCCTGTATGACTACTAACTGAAGCCTACATTATAAAAAAAATTACGCGCTGTTGACTGAAATTCACGATTTTACTTCTACGGATAACAGGCCAGTCATATCTTCCGTTCGAAATTGCAATAATTGCGGTAAACTTGCTTAAACGTAAAGTTCCAACTAACAACATTTTGCATATAAAGTCACATATTATCTAGCAGCTAGGCCAACCAACTTTAACTTTGATGGTTAGTATAGATATGTATATTATACGGGAGCAGCTTGTAAAGTTCGTTGTAATTGAATCTTGCGTACTTCCTAGCTCGAACTTTATCTAGATCAATCCTTGATCGTGGGCCTGGCAGATCCTCGCCTTAATAATAAGTACAGTAAAGCTGTATTTAAAATTTCCCTTCTTGCTTAGATGGGGACATTTTTGCAAAATATATACTTAAATGGATATTCGTATTTGCGCCACGCGTGCAAACCCAAAGATGACGGTTGTTTGGAGTGGTTAAAGTATCCGACTCGTAAGAATGTATCAATGACTCTTTTCTGAGTTATGTACATTAGTTGAACACTCGATGCTATTACGGTGAGGGAAAACATCTTGATGGTTTCATCACGATGTATGTATGTATGTATTGCACATGCAAATTCAGGCGACTGAATGTATACCCATGGTTGAATCTGGTCAGGTTCCCCTGTTAACAAGGTCACGGAGGTCAGATGGCAGTCGGTCTACTATAATAACCTGATCTGCCAAATCCTGAATCATAATTAAGGCGGACCTCAGGCACTTGCGCGCCAAATCCTGAATCATGGTCAAGGCGGACCCGGGGGCCCACGTGCGCGAGAGCACAACCGGGACATTAACGTCAATATGACTATGTTGTAACAACGACCACAGACTCTCTACGAAGCCGAACTAAAACGTTACTTACCGCCGACATCTGTAATTTCAATTGTATATTTATACAGAAATAATTTTAAATTTTTCTCTGAAGCAACAACGTAGTAACCCAGTGGTGACCTCGGCCGCATCTGTCAGTTTCTCTAGAGGAGTGTCAAAACTGTACAGCTTTTCATGAGTTATCCATCAAGGAAGGTAAGTATTTTTACATTGGGTAGGTACCTATAGTTGGGTAGTTAATAATATGATATCACACGAAACCGAAATGCTTGTTCTCGAACTATTTAGTTAGATATTGCTACCGATGCACAGTTTAAGATCAACTAGTTTGAAGGCCTGATTCGGATCACGTATGATAACGTTGTATGTGATGTACGTGACACTCTATAAGTTTTAATGATCTCTGAACTCTGCGTCTGGTCTACAAAGAAACTTATGAGCTATATTCCAAGTCACTTGATTTACAAGTCAGTCGGTGTATCCACTTTAACTTGGTCCGATTATGGAGTTGCAGAGTTTGAAGGTAAGTTGAGGTATTTCTTAAAGCTAATGCTACTTACACGACCGTCTCTAAACAAGCCGTATCTTACTGAAGAGGTTGTAATGTAGTGTGTTTAGAATTCAGCACTATTTCATAATGCATTTGTTTCATGTTTATTACTATAATACTATATTATAACTTTGTAGTGTAAGTTCGCTAATTTAAGTTCATGTTGTTGACTTGCCTGTGCATTAAGCAATTCTTTAGACAAAGCTTGCCTGGTAGAAATCGCTTGCAATGATAAGGCCGCTTTTGCCCACGACTGTTATGGTTTTGTATGTATTTTTTTATTTAATTATTTTGGTGTGAACAAATAATTTAACTGTCTATATACTTTAAACTTAAAGTTATAGGCCTAGAGATCCGCTCCTTATCTACGATACGTAAAATATTGATACAGAGATCAAGCTCTGAGTCGTTGTAAGCTTAAGGCGAAACGAGGCTGTAAGGTTTGTTATAGGTAACCAAAGGAGAAGGCGAACTGCACAATAAACGGTAAAAGCACAAAACCGGCCAGGTGCTAGTCGAACTCGCCTACAAAGGGTTCTGTACCATTGCAAATATGAGATTTTGATGTCAGAGCAAGATGTAATTCGTCAAATTTTAATAGATTCGTAACCTTGTAGGGCAAGTCCAACTCAGGCTTCACTGGTTTTTAGTATCTACTTATCACTATCATTATAAAATGTTTGGTGCTTGCCATTACTTTTACTATCGATTAATAAATTTAAAAAATCTATAAGAGCATGAAAACGACCCTTAGAAAATAAAGCGAAGATAAGTACGTAACTGCTCGTCATCATCACAGCCCATAACAGTCCACTGCAGGACTTAGGGCCTTTCCTACGAAAGAGGAGGTTATTCTCTCCACGGTTGGCAGGCGGGTTGGAGATCGCAGTGTTATAAATATAACAATGGAAAACTCTGCTGCTCATTTTCCAGTCTACGAAGATTCTAGATTTTTTGCCTCGTACGACACACACGAGTGTAAGGGGTTGGTGTTATTCTACTCAGCCGGATACCAGATGGCCAAATGTACTTAACCCCAATTCTATTTTTATAATTGCTGACTAATCTCAAATTAAACTGGTTACTGTTTCAAGAGCTGTTTTATCAGCTTGCATTTGACCTCATCTCTCCTGATGGGAAGCGACGATGAGGTCATCATGGAATGGAAGGTCTGTCGTCAACGAACATGTGCAATGTGGGCAGAACCTACGTCGATCGCTACTCATTGGTTACAGGGTAATAATGTTTATAAATCACATATGGCGGCAGGTCGGTAAGCGAAATTTACGAGGCACCCGTGCCGTTCCAAACTGGAGCTTAGATCTGCTGTTATTTCGGTGTCGGTGTCAAAACGACACTGCGCTAAAAATATATTGTACTGAAAGCAGGGGAAGCGCGGGGCGGATCGCGCGGGCGGCTGCGCCCACGCCGCCGCCTGCCGCCCGCCTCGCGCCAGTCAGCAGCAGTGGCTCGTGTTGGTAGAACCATCTATAGGGCCATCTTCTTTTTCTTTCCGTAGGTGAGTCTCAGTGCAAAAAATAACGAACAAAATTAATTTTTTTGAGTTCAACTAAAAAGTCAAAGTGCAACAGTGAAGTGATACGTCAACGTCTTAGTGTAATGGAACGCTCTAATGCATCCCCGGAAGTGTGTGAACTGCAAACTGCGGCCCTGAGAGCCCGGCTCTCAGAGCCCGCTCTAGTGACGTTTATGGAACGTTGTCGCGATAAATATAAAATCTAATAGCCTTCGATAAATCTGTGCTAAAAGAGAAAAACGTCCACCATTCAACTTGCTTAATCGCTTGGTGATAACCTCAAAAAATAATCACACTACTTTCGTTGATTGCTGAACCCTAATTTTTCTTAAAAGCCTTTCAAACATTATGAAGTTGATATCGATTCGCATATCTGTCTGCTAAAATTTAAATACTTCTACACCTGTCCATACAAATATTTATTTTATAATATGCACCTACATAAACTTTAAAGTTACCGTTAATATAAAATATCGGGTTTTCCAACAACCACATATCTGGTTACACACCTATGTCCGTACCGTTACGAATCCGAAATCCGAGTAACGCGCGCGGCCCGCGGACCAAATTAGGATGCGTGGTCGCGCCAACCTATTTCAGTCGCGCGCGCCGCCCGCCCTCCGAAAACGGCCGAACGCCCACGAATGCACCCGATCGTACCTAATTGTGGAGTTTTCATTGCTTACAAGCCCGACACCACGTCCGAGGGAAATCGTGAGCTCATGACGACGTCGGGGCCACTTATGACTGCGATTGCATAATATGCAGTGATTTGAAATATCGAACTCGACCTCGTTTCGTTAATAATAGGTAGTGTTGGAAAATACTCTGAATTATGATCTTGGCTTGACTAGGTGGTGATGGTTATCATAGAACAGCTCGTGTCACGATCTATATTCTTCAGCATATAGATATATAGGGCTAAAAGCAAATAATAAGAAAAATATTCCTAAAGATCGAATGTCAGTTGCTCACACCTACCGCGAGATATTTGGCTCGTCGCCAAGAGTTTCAAGTAACAGTTATAATGTTATCGCCAAATACGTTACGTTACTTAATTTTGGAAATTATTAGATTTTAGAATTTTACATCTTTACTGTTATATTTCGTAAATTATTTTTTTATAATTAAAATAAACAATTTTAGGTACTATTCACAAAAACTTAAGCACTGAGTAGTAGGCTACGCCTTAAATGAAAATGATACACTTGATATGAGTTGATACATGAAGATTGCGTGAAAAATAATTTCAATATGAACTTAAAAATAGTTTAAAATTAATGACCTTGAAAAGGGTTAATTACCTTGTCCTCCAAATAATGGATAAACCTACAATCGAATTAAATGAACAAAAAAACAGCAAGGAGTTATTTAATCTATTTAAAACAAAAGCGTCCATAAATTTTAATTTCTTTGTTCTACAACTAAATTATTTTTCAGGACACCGGAACCAACACTTACAAAATGGCGGATGATGACGTGAGGTAAGGAAATTGTGAATGTTTAGATTATATTACATACCTACATTTGAAATAAATAACTCAAGACTCTCTAATCTATACACCTTCCTTGTGGTTATGTTAAATACCCCACAATCTACCAGGGCCCGAAGTCTAGGGCTAATATAACGAATGGCATTCAATAGGAAGTTTTCCACATATTAGGAATTCTTCTACTAATTGAAACCCAATGGAGTCGTCATTGACTCTCAATTAAATATAAATCACATGCGAATTAAAAAAAATTAACAGGCTTGGGCCCCTGATGGAAAGCGGTCACTGGAGCCTTTAATATATCTGCGATTCATGCAGTACCATAGACTAATTAATCAGTTAAGAAATTTATAACAAGGAAAAGGTTTTCTTTTTTGTTTTATAAAGTCGCACAGAATTTTAATAAATCCTATTAATTTTCTAAATACGAAAGTTTGTAAGGATGTTTGGATGTCTATTACTCCTTCACGTAAAAACTACTGAACAGATTTAGATGACATTTTCTAGCAATATAGCTTATAGCCAGTACAGCTTGTAGGCATATAATTTATCCCGAAATTGAATGTGGTTCCCGCGGGAACGTGTCTGCTACGTTGTAACCGAATTCTACGCTGACGAAATCGCGGGCACAATATAAGCTAGTCTATGAACAGCAACAACAGGAATTATGAAGAGATGAAGAGGTTGGCAGACAGGAGAGAAGAGTGGCGATTGCTCCACCGACAAGAGTCATACTCTTAAATATATGATGATGATATGAACAAGCACAAAAGGTTAACATATGTTATGTAAGATCAAATTAAGATCGCTTGTCTATTATCTTCAATCACTTTATTTTTCTGTTCAAAGTATAAAAAAGAATTACTCTAGGTATAATATACTAACGTTTGTGCTTACATATTATAGTTATTATTGTAGATCTTGTCTTTCGCCCAGATTATAAACCTCAATATTTAATGAGTCTTTGTAATGATAGTTATTTCTTTTTTATTTCTTGTGTCTTCACGACATTGTAACACTTTGACACAAGATACTCTTGTATTTTATTCAATAGATTTAGTTAAAATTTTTTATGCAATTACGATGGATTAGGTACTTGCGATGAATACCTGTGCACTTTTTATAGTTATTGATAACTTGAACAATTTGCGAAAATTGTAGACATTACACATTGACATCAGACATGACATGACATATTTATATGTAAATAAATGAAATGGATTGAAAATAGTTTTAAAACGAATTCATTACGTCATGTGTGATTATATTTGTGTGACAAAAGAGGCTTGAAACCAAAGACTTTGGTACCGCTAGGTATTGTAAATTTATGCTTGAAACTGAAAAGGAACTTGACATTTATCATTTATTATTTTTGTCGATTCTTTTACGTCGTTATCTACACCTGTAACTAGTCCAACTGTACGACTACATTTTCTAACATAAGCTACTTAATTTTTTCTGTTCCATTGCTCTTTGTCCTGCGCCTGCGTCTCGCTGTACCATTTTGGACGATGTTCTGGAAATCTTCACATCACAGTATTGAATGTTATATTGTCTCCTCGAGGTTCAGGTAATTGTTTTATGCTTCTAATACTCATACTTACACTTTACATTGTAAACAAATACATACATGTCCAATATATCTACCTCCTAAAATATCCTTTTGGTGTACCTATTTTTCTTTTTAAAAATATAAAAATTTGCGTTTCTATTTCTATAAGTTTTAAATTTGTATTATTGTGTTAAAGGTTCAACATTGATCTCATGTTGAAAGAATTTTTTACAGCGACTTAAAAATACCCACTTAAAAGTATAGGTATAGTAAGTAAAAGTACAGGTTCTAACAACACCGATGGCACCTGAAAAGACTGAAAGCCCTTAAATAAGGTCACTCGAAGTGTTGTAAGCTCTACATGTATGTTTCATAACGAGTTTCGAGTGTACTAAACTGGGAAGGAAAATCTACGACAGACCACTAGGTACAACCTGATTTTTGAGATAAGGAATTAAATGATAGTTTGAGTATGCATATTAAATTTAAATGTTGATTAGAGTAAAATGCCGAACAATCTGTCAACCTATTATTATAATAATAGCTTTCCTACAATTTATTTAATTAAAACTTAGTATTTTGACATTCCAGTTTTTTACACTCCATTGGCAATAAATGTAAAAACCAATCACAAAAATTATCACTTGCGTTGTAATAATTCAAACTTCACGAAAGAGTAATGAAGTAATTCACGCACAAGTACACTAATGCACAATTTTGGTTAATGATTGCACAACAATTTTGAGCACAATGTCAATATTGCGCTGAATGACATCGTTAATAATTTGCAAAGAAATTATTTACTGTTAAACGTTTAACATTAAACGTTAGTCGATTTATTTCAAAATACTTATCGTGTAATAGATTTGGCTTTTATTGATTGACTGCTCGAAATGTCATTAAATGAACACAAGCTTCGCATTAAAATTCACTGTCCACCACGCTACACGAATTGAATTTAATCAATTGCACCAATATGTTACTGTTGCACAAATGTTTGTACACTTTTTGTTAATATTATTTCTCTTGCGTATTTTAAGTGTATATGTTTTAATATTTTTGAGTTGAAGCTTAATCGAAACCCGTTTTAAAATTCAAGCTTATGAATCGAAAATATATATATGTTAGTTGTAATATGATTTGGGTTTTAAAATTGAACGATCGTTTTAACTTCTTAACCGAAATAATTTTCTTCTACAATTTAAAAAATTAGAAAACTATTACAAAATTAAATATTGTTTAATTTAATAAGTGTGCTCTTGATCTACATATTTGCTTAGAAGCAAAGAAAAAAATTTGTAAAAAACAAAGGTTGTTGTTAAGAAGTATACTCTATTCAATATATACGCAAAATAAATAATAACATGTTATGTCTATAACGTCTATGTCAGATTTAAAATAAAACAATAATTCGCACAATCAATAACATTATAACTATATAAATTCGTGTAATCTAACCGATTTTTTATTTCTTTTTACAGAAAAAGAAACTCGAGGAGGTAACGTAACGTCGAGGTCCAACAGTCACAAAAGTCTACACCTGACTTAACAAATACCTATCTAATTACATTTATATTTACAGATACAGTTACTTTTATAGTATACACATAACTCTTAATTAAATTCAATTTTAATCACACTGTTAAATAGTTTTGTACTTTTGGTCTATGCAGAAGGCATCACATGCACTATCAATATCCTAAGTTGTTTCACGTTTTGATAATTAAAAAATACTATTCCTAGATTAGAGCAATAGCGTAACATCATGTCGTCACACCAGATGTTAGTTTAAGGACTCTACAGAAAGACTATTGAAAGGAAAACCTGTATACATAATTCAATCTAAACATTTCAACAGCACCGCACCTAAGGACAGAGTTAGTAAAATATTAGAGAGGCCACACAATTCTTAGATTAGTATACCATCATATCATCAGTGTTTGCAGGACACCACAATTAATACGGTAGTGAACCTAATAGACTTTAAAATAAAGCCAACAATAGAGTTAGTAAAGCAAGCAGAAAACACAATATTCCTTCCTAGATTAGCATAATTGCATAACATTCCTTATCACGCCAGTGTTGAGTTTCAAGACACCACAAATACACTATCTGAATAAAATAGTAGAACAAATAAAATCAACTCAATATTGCTTCGACACTGAACCCAAAGAGCAAGTAAACAATAGATAGGCCACTGTTACTATGTACACTGTCCCCAGGCGAAGAAGGCCAAACAGGCCGAGATCGACCGCAAGCGCGCTGAGGTGCGCAAGCGCATGGAGGAAGCCTCCAAGGCCAAGAAGGCGAAGAAGGGTTTCATGACACCTGAGAGGAAGAAGAAGCTCAGGGTTAGTATGTTTCGTTATGCATTTTTTTATCTCTGAGGACAGTACGATCTATATGAGTATGGTCTGGTTTAATTTCAATAAAATAACTTACCTAGGGTTTAAAATTACTTGTCGTCCACTCTCCAATATTAATTAGCCGCTTGATATTCATGGACATGCAATAAATTGTAATTTTTTAATTTATTTATTTACAAATTAATTTCTCCTGTTTTGTGATAAAAATATAATCTGTGTAGAACATGTCGCTGATACTGACAATGAAATTCCACAGTTGCTGCTTCGTAAGAAAGCCGCTGAGGAGTTGAAGAAGGAACAGGAACGCAAAGCCGCCGAGAGGAGGCGCATCATCGAGGAAAGGTGTGGTAAAGCCAAGAACGTCACCGATGCGAACGAAGGTAAACGCCTGTCCCATATATAATCAGTGTCTAATCTTCAGTAAAAGATATGTTCATTATATATTTCTGATTGTCCTCATCATGTAAAGATCCAAAATCACATCTCAGTGAACAATATGTATGTCATACACTTCACAATATTTAACGTTTATTCATACGAGATATCCATAAAAAATTTAGTTACCCTTTAATGTGTTGTATGTCACATTGTAGATACCATTAGGAGTATTCTCAATGGCTACTACAACCGCATCGCAGGACTTGAAGATGAAAAGTACGATTTGGAATACGTCGTTAAAAGGAAAGATATGGAGGTAGTGAGACGAGCTGCGTTTGGCTGCTCCCTTTGATGAACTTGCCAACTTATAATCTTCAATTTTCTTTACTATTACTTCGAAGTGATTGTTGTCTCTACTATGTCTGTCTTAACAGCAGATTGACACTTTCCAGTGTGTTGGGCCGCAGAACTCTCCATCAGCTCTTTTTATCTTCTCTAACGCGTTTTTCTCTTCTAAGCTCCATGTGAAGTCGTAGGTTTAGAGTGCAAACTTGCTACCTTCTATTTTTCCGTCTTTAAATTTCCTCCTGAGACTGACAATCTAACCAGCGGCGCGAGTGCGTACGCCGCTGTCGGCTGTAGGGTGTGCGAAAGGCGCGGCCACGCGAATAACTCTCCTTGATTTTGTAGCGGCTCTCACGAGCATCATTACCGGTTACCATCAGCGTATCACCCAGCTTGAAGAGGACAAGTACGATCACGAGGTGGAAGTGCACCGCAGAGAGCTCGAGGTGTGAACGGTTTGGCGCCCCGCGCTACGCAAGCATTACGCTCTTCGTTTAAGTAGCTCATGCCGATAATGTGACTAGTGACAAATACTTATTTGTTTTCGCAGCCGACTCATATTCAAAACGATTTATCAAAGCTGATTACAAAATTATACCTCTATTTAACCGTGTGGATAACAAAAATATTTATAACGCGCTGAAATAACAACGACCCGTTAGAGCAATGCCGGATCTGCAATAGTCTGATACCTTAGAGTCTCTCAGTCAATAACAATATGTTAGGCTATGTTGCAGCAAATGTCCAACTGACGCCCACTTAAATCGTAACGTAGCTTCGCTTCCGCTTGTCCTCCGATGTCGAGGTCCCTAGAGCACACTACCACACCACTGATCGAGTCGATGTCCAGTGCCGAGCTACTTGCCATAACCTACCTTCTTAAATGTGATTATGTTTTTCTTTAGCGGAACTGCAGACGATATGTCAAATGTACTGGCACAGGATATACAACCTTGAGGGGGATAAATATGAACTAGAACGAGCGATTCAAATTAGGAAAATGGAGGTAAACTGCATATTAGGATTGGGAATGCACATGATATGAGTTGAACTGATTTAGTTGTTACGACATGATATGATAGTTGTACGGCTCACCGCACACATGCACACGCGCGCGCGGCGGGCGCTCCGCGCAGGCGCAGGTTCACACGGCGCTCGCGCCCATGCTCATTCTGCTGGCTCAATAATCTGTCTTTCCTTTTTCTATAGCAATGCTCAAGAGAATAATACAGGAGTATTATGACCGCATGTATGTGTGTGAGGGCCAGAAGTGGGATTTGGAACATGAAGTCAGGAAAAGAGATTATGAGGTATTGACCGATACTTTATAACCATTGTGAATATCACAGTCATCGAATATGTAACAAACGTGCGCGTGTGACAATTCGTGTTGATTATATTGATAACGCTTTGTAAGTTTTCGGTGGTTTGTTGTTGAGTTGTAAATAACGGCCGGGCCGGGGGCCGACAGTCGCGTGCGTAGTAGCGGCGGGCCCGCGGGCCGACGTGAGCGTGCGGTGCAAAATCGATCGCCGGCGCCGGCGGCGGCGCGTCATCCGACATGGAGCTTACACCATTAACGACACTAACGTATCGAATAACTACGTAACCGCCAACCGTAACCAATCACACTGCACTTACACTGGACTGCTGCATGCTCATGTAACTATATCATCAACGTCATCGCCAACTTCTCTTTCGCCTGTCTCCTTCATATTCTCGTCTGCTGGCCTGCCCCGGCCAGGGAACGAACGATCTATGAACGAGGTCATCTTCATTATTGATCACAATCACGATCACGAATCATCTATTCTTCGTCTGCTTCTGCTACAGCTTTGCTTGGTGCATGTCCAACTATTCTTTATAACGAGTAATGAACTGCTTTCGAGTCCTAATTAATATCCCCTGAAATAGTATGGCACAAAAATAATGATTTAATAAAGTTTCTTCGCTGCACCCGCCAGAGTGACGCTTCATGTGTGATGGCGAGCTTCGTGGCTTTACTGAATTTTCTCTTTTTGATGATAACAAAGAGATGCCGTTCAAATAAACAATTGGAACGCTGGACTGGTTCCTTTATTGGCACACGCAAGTGCATAGTGTAAGTGAAACTTCTTGTTCCAAATCTCCAACTTTTCGTGTATGTGCCGTGATATATAACGCGCGAAATGTTTGCGTGTTCGGATGCTGAGATTATGCCCCATAAAACCTTTGCAATACCTGTCTGTCCGTTACAGTAGATACTAAGTGTAAAATTGAAAGTGCCATGCTCTGGTCGATCCCCCTCCACGAGTCCGGGCCCTAGCTCCACTCCTCGATGTACCTTGATATCCGGTACACGAAGTGGTGTATGCTATGCTCACTTGCGAGTCCAAGACACTACAAAATACATTACGTACCAAAACTACTCACATAGCAAGTCTGGATCGATTTTGCACCGTCACTCCATACTGTACACTTGTTACGACGCAGCATCCATGGAATGCCGTTAGAATGACGTAGTGGACGTGCATTTCACATTGGGAATAGACTCACACGCACGTCGTTCAGCGCTCAATATGCTACGCCTTCGATCTCTGGGCGGCCGCGGCAGACGTTGCCGGGTTGTGCGACCGACTCCAGCTTCGAAAGAGTACAATATTGCTGGCGTTCACCAACTCTTGCACATGTATATTTTCCTGCATTATTTACCATGTTGTTAAGGACAGGAGCTGCTGGTGGCCAGCTACCGGAGGCACGATGAGTAGAACTTGTGCACGACTTTAGAGAACACAGTACTGGATGGTAGTTAGCCGATACATGTTTGTATGATATAGGCAAAGAGCACAGGCTAAAGATATAAGACACGGGACTGACCTTCTTTCTATAACTTGGTAGTTATCTACAGACCACAATTTATGAAACTGAACTACAGCTCGCAAATAACACTGCCTAATCTGCGCTCAGCTCTTATCTTGATCTGTGCTTTTCTCTTATTAATTTCTATAGAATACACAGTAAATTCCTTTGAAAGTTGTTCTTGAAACACAGTGCATTCCGGTCTGCTTTAAATGTGCTTTTCTTTTCAGATCTTTGGAGTTCAATGCTTTAACCGTTTTCTGATCTTTTTCTTCTTTGTTTATATCTTATCGCATGGAATTACTATTGACCTTCGTATTCTATGTGTATGTAGAGTCGTAGTCATAGTCTAAGTCATTTAACTTCCCTCTAAAATGTTCGCCTGTGATAACGAATCTGTATTTTACACATACATGGAATACCTATTGTATTATATTTCTCTATTCATAATATGTTGCTCCTCTGTAAATAGTTCATTACAACTTTTTTACATTTTTTAAGATTTTTTCAATAGAGATATACTACTGGTAATTCATTAAGACCTGAATTCTTTACTTTTATTTCAATACCTACTTTCTGTATCTAATACTTAATCATTCTCAATAATAATGTTTAAGTACACTTTTCTTTATTATCCCTTCCTTTCAATATTCCTATTATTCTCTTTTTTTTTTTTTCATATTTTGCATTTAAAATGCAAAGAGTAAAATACTATTTTATATGTCGTCAGATCGCCGACCTGAACACCCAAGTCAATGACCTCAGAGGCAAATTGTAAGTATATTTTAATACCTTTGTTTTTTGTATCTGTAATTTGTGAACTTGATTTTAAGCCCTAGTACATACAAAAAGTTACATTAATATAAGAAATAAAATAACCTACTACAAAACAAGTAGGTACCTAAAGTAGACAGGCTTTCATTCAGGACTCGTAACCTAAAGAGAAATTTATAGTTAGTCTGGGCTGCTACATTTAGTGTATGTGACCTGATTAAATTGTTGGAAACGGAAAAACTAATTGCTTATATAAGTGAACCATCTTCTATAGTTAAAGATTCTCGCCAAGAAAAGAGTACAGAAACGGTACTACCATAGGAGATAATGATTAAAAAGTAGTTTTAGTAGCGAAGCTGAAAAATTTTCAGAGGAAAGTTTTCTCTCAAAATTCGTGCCAAAGTGGATGCAGGATGTGACACAGCATATAATTACGCGGATCCTAATGATATTCCGGGACGGTGGCGGAGCCCCGGGGCTTGACTCGGCTGTGTTTCAACCCGTTTGTTTTATTTAGTGGTACGGTCGCCAACAGAGAAAGAATCCTCTAGCATACATTAGTTACCTTCGTAGTTTGAGGTTCCATTTGTATGTGCAATTTTGGGTATATAGAAACTATTAGTATAGAAACACATCATGTTATGAAGTCCGATTCTACATCAGCTATCGATTCTAATGATTTCAGCGACTGGCATTAGAACGGTCTGAATAGAAGAATATTACTGATATACCAATGTCTCGTGTAAGACATTCTTAACTGAATCTACTACATTCTCATTCCAGTAATCAGCACATTAATTTAAGAAAATTGTGCTTAGAAATCATAGACTACAGTTGTTATTTTCTTTTTGCCAACTCTAGCGTTAAACCCACACTAAAGAAGGTGTCAAAATACGAGAACAAATTCGCCAAGCTACAGAAGAAGGCGGCCGAGTTCAACTTCCGTAACCAGTTGAAGGTCGTCAAAAAGAAGGAGTTCACCCTCGAAGAAGAAGACAAAGAGGTAAACATTCCTATTTTCATTGTTTACAAATTAGTCTGGATACAAAAATTTTATGTATGTATAAATTCTTAAAGTTAAGTAAGATTAATTTTTGCCGAGGATAGTTGAACAGGTATTTTACTGTAGTATAATATACAGTAAAACGGCGGACTCTAGCCCTCGCGTGCCGCGCGGGGGCGCAATCGGGACATAACGCCAAGATGATGATGATGATGATGAATATACCGTAAAATATAGACCTGCACTCATGGAAGATGCGGAGTAGCATAAATACTGTAGCATAATTACCAAAATTACATTATTTCTTATATCTTTTAAAGGTGAAGCACTAAGATAAAAATCTTTAATCTCCATTTGCCTAACTTTTTTCGAAATTGAAATCTTTTTCGAAGACACTGATTGCTAACAGTAACTATACAACTTCCGAGACCCTTACCATGAGACCTCTTCAGTTGATGGACTCCAAATCTCTTTTGGGTCAAATTATACGTTAGCCGAGACTCGGTGTAAAAGTTTAAACGACGGAAGTTTCGACGCTCTTTTGTGCCTAGTTGTTCCCGATATTCAACACAATGGGTGTTTACAGTTTTAAGTGCTATCAGTAGATATGTTTTACAGCATAAGGAATACCTTACCGTAAGGTCAACAACATTTATCAAGCACTTATAGAGACAAATTTTGGTAAGATGAATGCGAAGTAGGAATTGGGTTCGAATCCCAGAGAAATAACAGCAGCAATCGTGCTGTAACGCTTGATCTCATGACTAAACTATATTACTTTTCTGACTCTTCTTTTAAAAACGACTAACATTTTATATCTACAACTTTACTCATATTCCAACAGGCTAAGAAAGCAGAGAAGGCAGACTGGGCTATTGGGAAGAAGTAACAACTAACACACAAAATCCATCAAACATTTTACCTCCAATTACCAGTACACCCATAATTTCAATGAGGTGCAATTAATTACTAAGCTATCTTAATAAACTCTATTTAATTATTTTTCAAAAAATATTCTTTGAATTCCCTAAATAAGTCCAAACCGAAACGAGGTGAGAACAAGTTTTGGAGAGCATTAAATAATGGCTTCAAAATGTACATTAAGTGTTTAAAGTAGCCAGCTTTTGCTGCGTACAAACTGCACAATTTATAGAAAATGATCTAAAAAGATTGTTTTCTAGCCTCCATCCACAAAGCTTATGCATTTGTTATCTAACTTTAAAACTGCAGAGAAAGCCAGAAAATATATCCACCGCTATAATTATTAACTACTCTGTAAATGACTAACCATTTATTGCAGTTGTCTGGATTATTTTAAATCGTCGTAATTTAAATGTTTTAACTGCAATTATTAGCATTAATTTCATGTAGGAATTTATACACTGTTAAACACAGCAACATTCGCAAACTGTACATTGAACACGCAAATTCACAAATGACTGTTATTTACGGCGCGTTATGTTTGGAAATTTAGAGCTGGATATAATGAAACATTACTTGTTACCTACACCAATAATACAACTAGAGGTTTGTTATTTTTATTTATAACAGACTTCCAGGGAAGGAAAGATTTATCGAGCGTATAAAATTTGTTGACTTTTAAAGTAGCAAAATTGTTCAATGTTTTTGGAAACACTAGTTGTGGCTATTGGTGTTGGTAATTCTTAGCAACTTATTAATTATATACTTCAGTTAAAACGTTCAAAGTATTTGATGGAAATTGACCAGTAACTTTTCCTGTAATAAGCTAAGCAGTAGCTGATGTTGTACATAAAATGGTACAGATTTGCAATATTCCACAGGGTGGTGCTGGAGGCAAGGTAAAGAGTGCCGATTGTCTGTAGACAGACACTGGTTTTAGTCTCATTATCGCGAACACTCGGCATGTACTATTTTTAGTTGTGCTTTGAGACAATCCATTTTTAGAATGGACGATCACAGCATTACCATCAATATTTTTCTTGGTCTATCCAAATTGGCCCAGTGACAACCGAGGTTGGCACTAGGTTTCGTAATTGCGCACAATTTCTTCATCCATCTCTCACCATTAGGAGAATAATACGACATGTTATTATAATGCTTCTGTGTGTTTACACGAACGTCGATTAGGGCGTTTTTTACGTTATGTATTATACACCAACCGTACACTTGTGTACATATACAACTTTTGCGTATAATATATGTTTTCTTTTATTAGGTAGCTACACAACATTGGCTTCAGTTTGTCTTAGAGGAGTTTCTAGTTTTCATTTTTTTATTTTTAGGCAATTGTATCTACTTGCTTGGAAAGTGTGTTTTTTATGCGTAGTGCGAGTTTCATCGAGAATATTTACGCTTACATATTCTTAGTAGGCTATGGGTACCCGTTTTTCATGAATCGCAATTCTGGATAAAACAAAACATAAAGTAAGCGTCGTACTCTATGAAATAACAATACGCATATTGTTTTAGATTTTAAGAATCGAATCTAGTTACTGTTGCTAACAATCGCGAACATCCCCTCAAATACTGGTAGCCAGTATCTCATAATTAAATACGATGTACTTAGTTGGTATGTTAAAGTCGCATCTATAGGGCGAAATGTTGGCAGCAGAGTTGCTATCAGCGCACTCATTAGTCACCAGAGGAGACAAATGGCGCAAGTTGCCAGCGCAGTGGCACTACTATAGAAATTAACACGGTCGCACTAAATAAATAAAAAAATACAAAATGAGTACACAGTTAGAAAACTAGAGATTTTTTGTGAGTATCTTAGTTTGTGAGTATAGTAGTAAAAGGGGGGAATAAAAATCAACATATTGAAATGCTCCATATAATATTTGCCATTGGTCTTGGATACAATTTTACTGGTCATATCCTGACAATGTTCTATGTCACATTTGGAAACCACCATTACTGTGTTACTATGTAACATTCTGATGCGACACAAAATCAAATAGTACGCGCTATTGTATACTACAGTTTTCAGGAACATTAATGAGCGTTCTGTTCTGGGTTAATAGTCTAGCTTAAACGATCGCGTCATTTGTTTCCTCGTCCCGAATGGGTTGCGCAATAAATATAATGTCGGTAATAATAATAAATATTATCATCGACAGTCATTATGCACTGTACAGCGTAGCGATATGGTTTTATTTAGAATTGTGTGCAGACAAATCGTGTGGTAAAGAAAGCTATCTCTAAAACAATACCTTTCTAACTTCATGAGAGTCTACATTTGTAAACTCTTGTGTCATGTCATTAATATTGTACCTTAATCTTCCACAGAAAAAACCAGACTGGTCCAAAGGCAAACCTGGCGATCAGAAGGTAAAAGAGGAAGAAGTGGAGGCATGAACAGTTAACATCCCGACCTGAACCTCCATACCATTGTATGCCAGCTGATCACTCCGACCCGAATATTGTGATAATACCTTCCCGTGTCAGTCTAAACATAGTGGGACTCATACCTCTCCCAACAGTTCAGCCAATGGCAATATTCCTCCACATTTTTTCTATATATATAAGTATATATTTTTGCGTAAGACCACCTCAATGTACATGTTGAACATCTTTGTGAATTACATGGTTAATATAAATTTATTTATTTATTTTAAAATAATGTTTTTGTAAGATATTAATACGTTTATTAAAATAATTTTCTGTACTTATAACATGTGTTGTCGTGATGTGATTTTATACCCCTACCCTAATCCTGTTCGTCAATGACAATTCTAACAAAATTACCTGTACAAGCTAAAGATAAATAAGCTTCAAGTTAAAATTGGCTGGTGTAAGCCATTGTTTTGTTAAAATTGTCAATCACCAAATCCGAAATATACCTTTAGAAAATATACATGTAGTACCTATAGATAGACACCTATGAAAATCTAAATGTGAAAGTTTACTCTTTATTTCAACAAACCTTACCTTCCTAATGTTACTAAAATCTTGTAAATCCTTTTTAGTTATATTTGGCAAGTTTCTTTCAAGACGTCTTCCTTTTTATACATTGAAGTTACTTGCCTAATCTTACCTTATCATCAGATATAGTATCTACTATTATACGACTTTATTATAGTATAGTATGATTTATTAGTCAGACAAGAAGTATGTATGTCCTGGCCATTGCTAGTTTTTCAATTTCTAGACTCTTGTCTTCAGCCTTGTTTGTGAATACCGTCCCGTAAAAAATCTCGAACAAAGATCAATTTTTTTAGACATTTTTAATAAACAAGAAAGAGCGTACGAAATAAATAGGAAAGATAAGCAAAATTATAATAATAAATTAGTGCGGCTTGCACCAAATTCGCGAAGCTTAAATTACACAAAATTCCATACGACTGACGACAAATGACTTTAAACTCTTACATAAAAACCCGCTTACGTAAAAACTAAATTTACATTGCAAAAACAGATGATCGCGCAGTGCAAAAACTAATTATTATTGTGGGAATTGAGGTAATTTTCCTCCAGCAAGAGTTCATTATCTACCTATATATCTAACTGTTTGGAAGTTTTTTAAATTTATTTATATATTTATATTCTCACCTCCACTCGTCTACAATCAAATCGTGACCTGTTTGGCCAATCAAGTAAATGCGACGTTTCCCAAGACGTTTTAATGTGTAATAGACTAGATTTTGCCTGCAAATTCGTGACCAAAATATCAAGTTCTAGACCTGTTCCCGTCGCAACTACGTTGTATTTCGAAAAAAATACTATACCTATGCTACTCACTGATAAAGTAGCTGTCTATAGGTGAAAGAATTTTTTAAATCGGTTGAGTAATTTTTGAGTTTATCCAATATAAACTAGCAATACGACCAACAATCAAATCTTTTCGGTTTATAAAATAAGTAGTGACAAGTACGTTGTAACAGCAGATAACTTGATACCGTCAGTAGGATGTCCGGAAAAAACCGTACTAAAAAGCATGGTGGGTGATCAAGCTCTCTCGCGCTGCGACATTTCGAATTCGCCATTAACTACAGCTTAATATCTCTTTTAAAAATGTTCTCGAAAAGTATATTTTCCGATAGAGATAGAAGATTGAAAATAAGATTTAACTGCAAAAGAGGTGCTTTTTAATATTACTGTTACTTTTACTTTTTACTGATTTATGGGCATTGTGGCTAGAGAAAATGTACAATTCGAATGTCGAAAGCACGAGAATAGGGACCCGCCTCCCAAGACCTAATTCCGTCTCACATATAAAGGCGTAAGCGGTTATGCTACTGGTACGTAGATGATGATGATGGCGATAACTATGTTTAAAGTAAACAAAAAGTATTAACCTGGATATCAATCCAATATTTTCTCATGCAAAATGTTAGAACGTCACATAAGGAATAACTTAGTACCGCTGTACTGTGATAGTGGAAGTTGAATACTGTGTTTTAAGATCAGGTTCTAAGTCACAGTATAGTTTAGTGTGTTGTAGGTAAAACAAAGTAAAGGCAACGAGGTAGTCTTATAAGTAAGTAATTACAAATGATATAAAGCTGTTGGAGCTATCAGTTGTATGGGTAAGTCCAGTTACAATGTTTCATACGAACTATTGAATATTCTGTCTGCGCCGCTTTGAATCACCAGCTTGGGCTTATTATGTTAAATAAAACTGATTTCTCAGACGTTATTAAATGAATAAAAAAATATTGCTTCATCATAAAACATAAACAAACTACCATTGTTGCTGTAATAACTCACATTTTTATTTTTTTATTTTGTTACTTATTTCATAAAAAATTAATCATATTTTCATAAAGCACCTGTCTAGATCTACCTCCGTACTTCAATGAGATATTTCGTATCTTCTTTTTATCCACACCGTCTTACTAATAAAGATTTTTGACACGTTGATCAAGCGTAGAACGCTAGTTTATCGAGTGTATAACTATACAAGGAATTACTTTTAACATTTGGTACAAACGAATTATCTGACCCGGTGATAACATCGCTGTTGTTGGAATTGGCATGACTTATTTCCAAAACTGGAATTGAAATATCATTGGGCTGTAATACTAAATTCAAAAACAGCGACGCTGTCATCGGGCCAGATAAGTTTGTACATAAGCCGTGTAACTAACGACTGTGTTTTTTATTAGTAAGACGGGTAATAGTAAATAAACGTTTATCTACACTCACAGCGTAATGTTCCAATTATATATTCGAAAACAATTATTTAAGGAAACACTTTTTCACGCCAGTCTATAAAATTTTCAAAAATTACTTTTTGATACAGCATTTCCATGGCATTTCCCACACTATTTTCATTACAGCTGTATCGAAAAATAACTTTTTAATCATTATGCAACGCTTTTCTTTTTTAAATTTTTGTCGGTCGCCAGGATACGGCTAAATGTAGACTGAATACCTAAATGTCTTTAACAAATTCAAAATTCAACTTTTCCTCTTTATATTTGTGATCAGTTCATAGTCTGTGTTTGTGATTGTGTATATTTGGAATTATTTTCCAGCTAAGCAGAATATTTTTTCTAATTGTTGTAATTTGTGTTTGTGAATGTATTTTCTTATTTGAAGCAAATAAATAGATAAATATGAAAGTAGTGAAGTGAATTTCCCGCCGCTTGATATCCTCGACGAGGATCTGTTCTGTTGTATCTACATACAACAGAACTGACTCGCAGTTACTTCCAGCAAAGTTGAAAAATTATAGGTACGAAATTTTAACCTGAAAATATGAGTGTAGATAAAGTAGTGTATGCAACTGCATATAATTAGGTATTAAAAGATGAGCGTCTGTTTATCATACGAGGCATAGCCGAGCCCCTTTTATATGACAGTTGCATAAACTACTATTAGTTTATTTACCAATACCCATTAGTACCGTCCAACCGGTATCAGGAATTTTAATTAAGGTCACTAGAGTTGATCCGGTCAAGATTCGATGTTTATTAATACCGGTTTGTCCGTTAATAAACAAAACAAACATTAGGTAAATTATCTGCAAAGTAATTTTGAAAGTAAATAAAAAAAAAAATTAAGTTATATGTGATTTCAAATAATCTGTATTTTGTTCAGACAAAAAATAATAAGGACGTTTATTATTGATATTGTAAACAATACTGATTATATACAACTATATAATTAACTACTATTGTCTGTTACTGTCCAAAAGGAAGAAAATATTATAAATCAAGCGAAATCATCAATATCACTGAAATAGAAAACTATTACAGAAATATCTAATGATTATGACTCATACGCTTTCAATTGCACACACAGCTCATCCTGCTATTTATCACTTCTCATTTGTAAATAGCTCACTGCTTCTGATGGCCTATTTGCTATTGATAAACGGCAAATGCAATGCAATCAGTATCCGGTTGCATTCATACGTATCCCCGAACATTATTTTGATTAACTCTAGATTGCTCCTATTGTTGTTACGATTGAGTGGCTAGACTCTGTCTAAAAAGTCGTGCTATTTTGATAATTACAAGGTTGACTAAAATCAACAAGTAAGCAACACTGATATACCACAAGATAGACGGAGGTCTTCATTATTCAACCAGTGTTGCATATATGTTGACTTCAATCAACATTATAAATGCCCAAGTTGCTTGACTTTTATACAAAGTATATCCACAACTTCTGATAGATGCATTAGCTCATTTAATGTGAACGGAAATGTATCGGATGCTGCTATAAAGCACATTAAAGGGAAAATTGCTTCATAGCCTTGGTGTTGTAGGAAGGAGAGGGGGCACCAGGAGAAGCGCCACCTGCGGAAGGGGCGCCTCCAGCGGAGGGGGCACCGCCTGCTGAAGGGGCGCCAGTGGCAGCAGCCCCGGCAGAAGGGGCACCTCCTGCAGAAGGTAATACTAATAATTAACTTGTTATAGCACTTATTAATAACACACAGAAAATCAATGATATTCTGTTCATCACCAATGATTTTCAAGATTTTAATTGCGTCAAGTAGATGAAAGCCTGACAAGAAATTATAATTTTCATGTGAATAAATAAATAAATAAGAAATATATGAGTTGAATTGCGGAGAGATTGGACTGCCCGATCCAAAATCATTGGACAAATATAGCCATTGGTCTAAAAAAATAAGCTAAATTAAATTTAAACTAAAAGTACTAACATAAAAATTAAGTTAAATTGTCAACTAACACACTTTTCTAAAAGTCTATGGATTTTTTGTCTGAAATAAATATATTATTATTATATATTATTATATTATATTGCGATTTTTTTAGAACTCGTGTAAGACACACGGGCAACAGCAACAGTAGCTCCCTGACACTCTTGACAGATCGTATATTTCTGGTTAGATTCAGATACATGATATTGTACCTTACTTGTCTAGCACGATTTCCCATTTTTATTCTATCAGGCGCACCTGCGGCGCCCGCGGCTGCCCCGGCAGAAGGTGCGCCGGCGGCGCCCCCAGCGGAGGGAGCAGCTCCAGCGCCACCTGCAGAAGGTACATAATTTATGACCACCGGTAGACAAAACGCCACCTGACGGAAAATGGTCATCGATGCCTGACATTAGCTACACCATCACCAATGCGTTGTCTATGTCTAAAATCCCTTGATACATTGCTCTGTTATTGGCATAGGAAGATTTCAGCTTGCTTACATCTATCAGCGCAATAGAGCAAGGAATTTCTATGAATGCAATTAAATATGAAAATTAAAAGCAACAAAGCTGCGCGCTAACTGTAGCTTATGATCGAAACTCTTTGATCGCCTCCTAGGATTTCATTATCCATCTTATTATATTTTTATTGACAAATAAGGAAACAATTCATCTTAAGGAAAGCTGAACCATCGTGACAAAAATTAGTTTGTTTAACGATATTAGTAGTGCATTGATGACATTATCCTTGGGTGTAGTGGCTATGTATGATTTTTTATTTGCAATGCCATTCGTATGATTTCCGAACAACAAGTTGTTTTGAAGGAGAGAGATGGCGATGTTTCCTATGTTTTATATTTATTATTAGTATAGATAAAGTTGTGTTTAATATAGCTGTTAGTACTCCAATAAATAAATAATGAGATGCCTAATAACATGTGTGTCAACAAACTCACCACCAAGGACGCCGAAGACCGAGCGAAATGGACCAAGAGGAGTAGGAAAGATTTAACACCTAGATGATCAATTTCACAATTGGCACTTAATTTTTATATTTATTTTAGTTGCGTTTAAAAACTTTCAAATGCATAATCTATTAGTTAGTAAATAAAATGTTACAGGAGCACCTGCACCTGCGCCGGCGGCCGTTGCGGCTGCACCGGCCGCGCCTGCGGAAGGTATGTGGCAGTTATGTTATGTTATTCCAACTTCGAATATATATTAAACCGGTTTCGGATACGGTTACGGATATGAAATTATGTCTGATTATCCGTTAGTTTCGGAGAGATTCGGTTACGGATATTAGATTTTTAAGGAATTGTAAAATTAAAATACAAATGGATAAATGGTTTCACCTTTTTACTTTCACGTTATCGTTTAGTACTACGATCAGTTACAAATAATTATTATAGCTATTATTTTTTGTGTTATTTACTTAATAACAGAATTAAAATAAACAAACTAAAACCTGTTCATCTGGTCACATTTAGGGCACTAAAGGAGGACCGGCAGAAATGTATGGACCCCAGCCTATATGACAAAAAACGTTGAGCGATATGTCATTATAAACAATATTTCTTTTTCTACAACTTTTACTATGGCGACAACTCTCGCATCGCTGTGGAAAAAAAGTAATGGTAAATTAATGTTAACTTCATTTTGTACTGATAAATTCGGCTTATATGATCAATAAGGTTAAGCTATATGTCATTAGAAAGGATTTATCATTTGCTACAACTTTTACTATGGCGTAACTCTCGAATCGCTGTGGGAAAAAAAAATATGGTCAATTAAAATAATCGCGAATAAATCGCAGTCACGGCTGCCCTGGTTTGGTCACGTATTGCGTAAGCCCCAGAGATACGTGGGAAATAGGTGCCTAATCCTGCCTGTATCTGGAAATACAGTCATAGGACTTGATATCAGAGCCTATCAAGTGAAGTTTAATTTTAATTGGCCATTTTTCCTAACAGCGATTCGAGAGATGTCGCCTTAGTAAAAGTTGTAGCAAATGAAAAATCCTTTCCAATGACATATCGCTTAACGTTATTGGTCATATAGGCCAGTACAAAATTACGTTTATTTTTATTGACCATAATTTTTTCCCACAACGATTCGAGAGTTGTCGCCATAGGTAAAATTGTAAAAAATGAAAAATCAATTTCATTGTCATATAGGTCAACGTTATTATTCATATAGACTGGGTTGTCTGGACCTCCTGTGCACCAAATCCTTAATCTCATTTAAGGTTAAGATAAACACAAAATGACGTTAAACGTCATTCGCAAAGATTTTTTTTTGTTATACCTACTGTAGGCAAACAGGCAAGCGGGCCACCTGATGGAAAGTGGTCACCACTGCCCATAGACAATAGCAACACCAAGATCATCGCCAATGGCTTGCCCACCTCTATAACATGTTGCTCTGACAGCAAAAAGGTAAATGCCCCTCCACTGACAAAGCCACGGTTCCCCAAATCCCCACCCCATGAAGCACTGGAGACCTTACTCACCGGCAGAAACACAATACTATTTAAAAGAGTAATGTTTAGCTGCGGTTATGTAAGGTGGAGGTACTTCCCCAGTCGGGCGGCTCCAATTCGAACGGGATACCCCGCTATGCCCTACCTCTCTTGTGTTTAAGAATTTGGTGCAAGTCGTTTAGACTCGGAGCGTCGGTGGTCTAGTAGCGGCTTCAATTGGGTAATGGTTAAGGGTTCCGATTCCTACTCCGTAGTACTGGGTTTGAACCCCAGTGCCGTCATATACCAATGACTCTTTTCTGAGTTACGTACATTAGTTAAACAAAAACCGATGCTCTTACGGTGAGGGAAAACATCGTGATGAAACCTGCATATTCAGGCGACTGAATCTAAAACAATTATCCAATCTAGTCAGGTTCCCCTGGCAACAGGGCCACAGAGGTCAGATGGCAGTCATTTGTCATCTGCCAAATCCTGGATCATGGTCAAGGCGGACCCCGGCCCTCTTGCGCTAGAGAACAACCGGAATATTAACGCCAAGATGACCACATCTGGACAATGTAATGGTCGAAATAATTTTTAAACTTGGACAATTACTTTTTGTGTTTTAACATTAGAAAAAGACAAACCGACAATCAAATCTTTTCTCTATGAAATATTAGTATAGATGGAAGATCGATAGTGGCTCTGTAGGATCCTGGAAAGTGTCATAATAAATTTGGTTTATCTCTGTGATGGAAAGATGCGTGACCTCTGTGATGGAAAGAAGTATGTTGTATGAACATATGTATGTTCAATAAAAACTTGATGAACTTTGCGCCAGATGTCTATGTATGGCTCGACAAGGGAGGTTAGGTATTACTGATCTACACTTGGCCGGATAGAGATTGGTCTACAGAAGGCCTAGCTGGTATGCCAGCAAGACGTTAGATATTAACCGCTATAACCACTTTATTTGCAATTGCAGCTCCCCCGCCAGCGCCTGCACCGGAGCCGGCGGCGGCGCCTCCTGTTCCAGGTTGGTAGATTTACCAGACCATTTTCAAATATCATAGTTATGCCGGTAATATTTGATTTCACAATGTCCAATCGGAGCAATGACCTGCCGGAGAAGTATCCTGTTAGAGAATAGTCTTTCCGAACTTTGTTTTAAATAAGCTTTAGTCAGACAATCCATGGAAAGTGGGGACTGTCTTGGATATTTGACACCCATGCGGTACCGGCCTTTGAGGTGCTGGTCTTTAAAACTAACTTTTGTTATGTATGAAAAATCATGAACCTCTACCCAACTGGTGACACTAAGAAGAATGAAAGTGACAATCCAGCAGACCAGCTACCTGTTGGGAAGCGGTTAGGTTACCTATTGTTTATTAATAACCTATACCAATTAAAATTATAAAAAATATTTTTCAGCTTCCGCATAAGCGCTGCTATCTACTGCTGGGATGAGACTCGTGGACACATCGGTCACTACAAAAGTCACTACGCTTGAGAAGTACATCTATCGTTCGCTATTATGCGCATGTTAGTGCTAAATATTTTCATAACATTCATCGTTATACATTTGTACATTTTGTAAAAGAACATTGTAAAATAAAGAATTTACATGGGAATTTTACATTTTATTTAAGTCTCTGACGGAAAACTGTACAAATTACGGTTCACGACAGTAATCAGTTTTTGTAATTCAACAGATAGGTGTCGGAAAATGCTTAAATATTATACATAAACTACAGAACCAATTTTAATGAAACAAAGTGAATAATCAAAAACTCATGTGTACTTCCTTCTTCCTTCAAATGGAACACAACAATGTAGGTAAATATTGTTCCTTGAAGGCAGAATCAGGTAGTTGAGGCAATTGTTGAAATCCATTCAGGCGGATTTCCCAAATTGTCGGACCTCTCCACCGGTAGAGCTTGTCTAAGCTGAAATGACGCGCCCCACTACTTAATTAGTTGATTTCGATGTGTGAGTGCAAATATTAATAACGACACTTCATCTGTGTGGGAGCGTCGACTGCTCAATCGAACGACGCGTGCTCCTACGTTTGGGTCTCACCGGCAACTGAATGACAAATTACAACGGCATTTGTATATGTATTGCATCCATATTTTAAATTTGCTAGTGTGCGTTAATGCGATAGTGGGGCGCGTCATTTCAGCTTAGACGAGCTCTACGTGATGTTCTATATTTATAAGAATGAAGTTTAAAATACCCCGTTCTTTTAGATAACCATCAGGTAACTGTGAGCTAAGCTAAGACTTTTTTATTTCGGGAAAATGAAGATAACAAATTAGATAAATTCATTTAAGATAATATACACAAATTCCCGACAATCAACGGTAAACAAACTTGATACAGAACATTTCCCAAAGTTTATTCCTCGTTCCATACCAAAGAATAATAAAATAGAGATGACAACGCTTCGAGGTTGGAAAAATAATGCCCGCCCACTAAGTAATAACGAAAATCGCTTTTATTCGTTACTTGAGCTTGGGCAATCACCTTATTGATTTCGTCACAATTATCGGAAAAAGCTTTTGCGGTTATCGTCCAAGGAAATGCTAAACTTCACAAGATTTGGCTTAAGTTGGCGTAGTTGTTCCGAGTTATTAAGGTTTGCAGAAGGACCTTCAGCATTGTGTTGTTCGGCTTATATTGTAGCAACACAGAATAATGTTAGTACATTTAAGCCACGATTTGCTCGGACAACGTTAATGATGATCATCATCATCTCGGCGTTAATGTCCCGGTTGTGCTCTCGCGCACGAGGGCCCAGGGTCCGCTTTGAACATGAACCTCCGTGACCCTGCTACCAGGGGAACCTGACCAGATTGCATCATGGTTACCCATTCAGTTGTTGCTAGGACAAGGTTGCAGTCAAATGTTGAACCGATACGGTGACGTGATTTTAATAAAACAAAATAGAAAATTTCACTTCTTAGTGTATAAGGGCCATAAGTATTTCTTATTGTGTTTATCATTTTAAAGGAATCCAGTGGATTTCAATTCCAGTGCTCTAACCTCAATAAATTAGGAAGATTTAGAAGGGCACAGTATCTATATGCGATGTTCACCAAAGTGTACCCGTATGAGAACCCTTACCCTAATATCTCAGTCTTTATTACGTGCTGGGAATCCACACTTCAAACGGATAGGCATGGATGTAAGAACATACTTTTAACTAAGTCGACATACTTTCGCCATTGACATTGATTGTGATAAAATGTTTTTGACAAATTTAGCTTATAAAATTAACAATAAGATTGACATGATTTATTTTACGAACAAATATCTACGTTACAATTTTAATAACATGACAAATAAGAAGTTGACTAAATCTATTAAAGTAGGATAGCGTAACCGAAAACAAACTAAAACAATACCTATGGTGCAGCAACGTATCACGGATTGCTTTTCGAATCACACAATACGTAATCATATTACGAACCCTCAGGACAAGTTTTTTCGTGAATAATACATTTTGCATAAGAACATCGCAGGTATTTTGAGCAAAACAGAACTGATGGAGCTGACCTTGCATGTTCTTTTAGGTAATGGCAAACGGTTTGACATTCTTTGTTTGAGTGAAACGTTTGTGAAGTTGGGCGGCGAAAACAATGTAAAAATAGACGGGTATGAAGTTCGGGCATCATACTCCAGGCAGCATCAGAAACGGGGAGGTGTCTGTATAATGTGTCAGCGGGACATTGAATCTAGGGAAGTTGAATTCTTAAAGGAATTTAATGAGGATCACTTATTTGAATGCTGGTGGTGTAGACATAACTTCAATTAAATTGAAGCATAATTAATCTAATTATTATTAAAATGTCCGCAACTAAATTCCTAAGTATAAATAAAGTAATAGTATACATATAAAGCTATAAAATAATCATGTCACTTCCAATAATTAATAATAATTAAAAGTCATAACACTTGCGCTAACACGTTAAAAATGTCAAAATAAGAATCAACGTAACCAAACTTTTACTTTACATTTCTCCAGACATTTTAATAATAATTAGATTAATTATGCTTCAAATATTGCATGCCAGATTATGGTAAAGTGTGAGAAACGACTATAAAAATTGTAACATCTACCATGTACCACATTTTACAGCAATAAATTATTCATTAAAATACCAATAAAAATAAGTTATCAAATGAAAGTAACTTTATCATAATAAACTTTTATCGCAAGGTAAAGACCATCAAGACCATTCCAAAAAGCCCAAACACTGTGGCGTTATCTGGTTGCGTTGCTTAATTCCTATTTCCACCTTCCGACTCCGTAATCGGACCAGCTCCATGATTCCATATTAATCCATAGTCATCCAAGTTACATAAGTATACCAAATTTCTGCTAAATTTGATGATTTGGAACTTGGATCAAATTAGGCTTGCAAGATTCCAGGACATATAGGGGAAGTTAAATAAAATCTTGTAAAATGGCAAAGAGCCTTGTCCTGTATCAGTAAGGCATTTTGCAAGTTGGTGTCCGGAAAACTTGGAGACCACGCAAAAGAGTAATAAGAATAACGTAGATCCTAGGTAGCGAACAAAATTAACCAATCACAGAACCGTATTTTAAAGCTACTATACTTTGACAAGTATGTAGTGTTTATGAATACGTACTTTTATCGTACTTACGACAGGAGCGTCGGTGGACTAGTGGTAAATTTATCCGACTCGTAAGCGAGAGGTACCGGGTTCGAATCCCACTGCCGCCATGTACCAATTACCCTTTTCTGAGCTTGTACAATAGTTGAATACTAACCGATCCTCTTACGGCGAGGGAAAACATCGTGATGAAACCTACACATTCAGGCGATTAATTGTGCCCTGATCCAATCTGGTCAGGTTCCTCTGGTCGCAGGGTCACGCAGGTCAGATGGCAGGCGCTCCACTATAATTACCTGATCTGCCAAATCAAGGTGAACCCCGGGCCCACGCGCTCGGGCCAAAAGCACAACCAGAATATTAACGCCAAGATGAATATTTTTTATTAATTTATCGTACTTAGGACAGAGTCTGTTCTAAGAATAGTAGGTAAAACTGTAACCAAGCACGACCTAGCGCCTCGGATCCCAAAACAGCGCTAGTCCGTCGTTTATTAAGGGTGAGATATTCAATCTGGTGTGAAAATGACGGGGAGTCCCGCTGCGCTCATGGCATCGCTGATTGCCTCATTTACAGCGGCGCGAGGGCCACATTATATCGTAATATTGGCACGCCATTTTATTTTTCCTAATAAACATATTCGCGCGGGTTCGCTTGTTCGCGGGACGCAACGAGTCTTGGCCTCCGACACTAAGATGTTCCATTTCACTCTGTCTTGTGCCACCTCCTGCCAACAGTCAGCCCTCAGTGCCAACAGGTCTCAGGTCTTCTTTCGTTCTTGTTTAATTTAGAAGAAAGAAAAAGTTTAATTATGACGTTACTCTTATCCAAGTCAATCGTCATCATAACCCATAACAGTTCACTGCAGGGCTTAGAGCCTCTTCACTAAAGTGGAGGTTATTGCCATATTTACCATGCTTGTCAGACGCGTTAGAGATCGCCGTGTTATAAATATAACAATGGAAAACGCTGCTGCCAATTTTCCATCCTACGGAGACTCTAGATCTTTTGACTCGAAAAGATTAGTCGTCTTGAACGGCACCTACGAATGTCAGGGGTTGGTGATATTCTACTCTGCCGGACACCACACGGCACAGGTATTCTAAGTACTGAAATATTACTTACAGTTAACTAACAGGTGAATAATTTTCATCAAAGAATGTTTCAATGCCAGCCTATCATTTTTAATGTGTTTTTCGCTCATCGGTAGGTATTGCGGACGGCGAGCCTGTCAAATTGTAAAGAAATTTTGAGTTCGCTACATTGTAACCTAATCATAAGGCCCTATTTTGCACGTGTTAGATTTAATATATGTCCTACTTATAATTATAGAGACTTTTATTAGTATAAACCTTTATTTTAGTAATTAAGCTACAGAATAATAACAGAGTGTGAGTATTTATCCAAAACCCCAGAGAAATATATGGAAAACGCTAAATTAGGTAAACAAGAGCATATTAATAAATGGATATCTATGTCATGTAAAATATAGTTCATGGAGGTAGTGCTATTTGTTTAGGACATAGGTTATAAAGTATTTAAGAGAGACTGGGCGAAGTGGAGGAGTAAGACTTGATAACTTGAAGATGTTATCTAGGATAAAGTATTATTCCAGTGCACATTATTTAATCAAACAAAAGCATATTTTAAGTATATTATGTATATTTTAATAAGCAATGTAATCCATTATAAAATGAGGTATTTATTTAAACAACATTTATGCAAAATTCTAACCAAATGTAATGACACAATTATCGATCACATAACCAAATATTTATCCTTTAAAAATGGGACAGTGGTATTACGTACGATTCAATAAATAACCGATTATATAAATACATAAAACTAATACAAAATATAAAGCAACAATAATACAATGCAAGTGTACTTAACTCTGTGCCGGCTCTGGAGCAAAAGTCCCTCTCACTGTCACGACTGAACCTTTATACTAGCTATCTAGCTGGAAATGTCATTCTTATTCTCATTTCCGGTCTCCTAAATTTAATGATAGATAGCTTACATGTTAATTTAATGTATTACAATACTTTTAACATTTTTTAACATTATAATGAATTTATTACATTATTAATTAAGGAAGTTTCTCATAAACAGTACTTAATCTGATCAAAGAGTCACAATCGTTCAGAAACCCAGACATTTCGTTCTGAAGTTGGTAAAATGTTTATGAAAGTATTTTGAAATGTTAATTATTAATAATCACGATAGTTTTCAATATATATGTAACTTTAAATAACAATTAAAATATTCTAAAATACCTTATATCTAACACACGCATATTATGACAGGCAACCCCACACTGCACGTGGTACGACACATCTTGGCTAGTTTTTATTATATTCTCGTTGATAATACCCTCTCAATGATATTTATATCATTCAAGATCACCGGTGTTGGTTTTTGTTGTCCAATCAATATGCAATGTAATACTGTCATAGCTCAGCTCAGTGTCGCTTTGATCTGAAATGGTAATCCCATTTGCTAATCCATACTACATTTCATAAATTGGTCGACTATTACTCGTTAACTCCACTAGACTGTGATAGTTTTGCTTTTAACTTCATTATAGTTACTAGTTAAATACTTTCCACCTATCCAAATATTACGGTTTAACTAGTAGGGGGAAGTTGTTTCTAAAAAAATGAATGTAGGAATGAACACTTTATCGCATAAATTCGAGATACGTCGGTATATATCAACAGAGCAACAGAGAAAACAACAGGCGGCCTTATTGCGATTTCTTCCAGGCAACCTTTGCCGATATCGAAAACGTAAATTTTATCCTAATACTTCTTTGTATACTCTAAATGGTTTTAAGATACCTATGTAACTACAACCGAAAATAGTTTTTGAGATAGCCATTTACTACGGAACCCTAAAAAAAGCTTACACATCTGTATTACCTATATAGAACAAAAAAGCAAGCCATGCATTTAGACGTATTATAAGTGAAACCCTCAGTCGCTGAGATTATGACGGCGAGATTGCATTAGATATTCTACACGTGAGTCTCCTTAAGTAGGGGCCGCTCAGCGCGGGCTACTTTGTACAAAGAGATACATGGAAAGGGTTCAATTTCCCAACGAAATCTCCTGAGTGGGATAGGGTTAATTAGAGACGTGCAAACACTACGTATTTTTACCAAATACCGCGTTTGGTCTTAAGCCGGCTTTGCATCAGAACTCATTCCCACCGCTGCAATACAGGTCCTGAGTGTTGACACTTAGGCGCGCCCGAGGACTAGCTAATACTGTCTTGGAACCCGCAACAAATTGAGTTAAGAAGTAACAGGTAGGAGTAGGAAAGATAGTGTTCCCGCCTTTCCCCCTCAAAACGCGGACACAGTTCAAAAGAAAATAATGCACAAAATCAGGGGAAACATACCTCGGACATTAGGTAATTAAGTGATGACGAGCACTATGTCGCCAATAACAATTATGACAAAAGCGTTTAAAGGCTTTAAAGTTGCCGATTGTCGCGATTTGTCGATTTATATTCCGCGATGCATAGTAGTTTGCAGACAGTCGTTGTTGTTAATAGGAAGTAACAACTAACACCGGTAAAGTATCGGTACTGCCCTGAAATATTTATGCTAATCACTAGCTTTGTAAAAGTTTTTTGTTGCGCCATGGCAATCATTGCTCTGTCGTCAGTTCACATTCCCTTGAAATATGATTGGCAAATTGCTGAACTAAACTATCACGCGAAGAACACTCGCAAGGGCGAGGGCACAAGTGCGAATGAATGCAAATTGGCATTGAAGTTACCGTGCCCAGTCAAGAAATGGGCAACACAATGGTTCAACATCAGCCATAACAAATCCTCATAAACTATACTAGGATCTTGGAACAATTTGCTCAATTTTAGCCGTTCTCGCGGATCAACAAAAAACGGGGTTGTGATATTCCGCGATGCACGTATCTCTAAGTCAACAGGAAGTATTCCTGCTAACACCGGTAAGGTATCGGTACTGACCGTGCTGTATGTATGCTTTACATAGAAATGTAAATGCTAATCGCCGGCTTTATAAAAGTTTTTGTCAATCATAGCTCTGTCGCGCCATACCGGCGCCCCGTAACTAACACAACACACATAAGCTTTACAAATTATTTTAAGTTGTTTAAACCAACCCCATGTTGAGGTTGACATCCTATTTAGAGCAAAGACTTCCGCTTGGCCTTCTCACGTACTTAAATAATCACATAGCTGAAAGTCTTTCCCAACAGGAGACCAAGGTTTGGTACCAGTTCCTTCCGTTGTATCGTAGCCCAATTGAATTTTATTCTTGGTGGGCTAACTAATGAACCTTTTAGTAATAGCCGGAAGGTTTTACAAGGAGCAAAATTTAGGCGGTTCCTATCACCCCATTCGTGTATTAACTGTAAACAACAAGCAAACGTGTTAGCTAAGAACTCGATCTCTTCTCGCGTATTTCCGTATTCCGCTTTAGGTATTGCCAATATATTTTTAGAAGACAAACAAGATTACAAGATTAGCGTTGCCAATTATTAAATTATGTCGTGATGTGAATATAACGGTGTTATTTTTATTGTAGCAAGAACTTTATATATTTGAATACATTCAGTCACGGTTCGATATTAAACCCATTAAAGTTAAAAAAAACATTTTTACTGACTTCGAATGTTTTGTGTTTGTCTGAATGTAAGGTGGGTTTGATTTTATTAATTTATGTATGATCACCGATTATCATATATTTAAGTCTAGCTTTGCCCGCGACTTCGCCCTCGTGGCAATAGTTATCAAGCTGTATCTTTGGTTCTACCCAACCAAATTAGATAAAACATGGCTTAGATTTTAAGTTGGACACCAAGCTACCAAACTGTGAAAACCCTATCAAAATCTGTTAAGCATTTATTTCGTTATGTGCGCACATACAGACGAACAAACAGAGAAACCCTACCCCGCCTATTTTTTCTGTAATATCGTCAATGTACAGAAACGGCTTTTTGTTTTTATATCAGTATAGAATAGACTATAGATATAATAAACGAGACCCCCCATGTTTCCAAGAAAATTGTGTAACACAAGCATAGAATATAGGGCATGACAATAATTTATCAAAATTACTGTAAAACTGTGTATGTTACTTATAGTTTCTTTGGTTTATGTACCTACTTACAACATAACCGGATAGCAGTTAATAATAATTAGAAAGCAGTGCTCCAAAACGAGAAAAATAAATTACTACAATTAAATAAGAATGTCCCACATATATACACAACAGAAATTTAAAGCGACCAAAGATTTATGGAGGTAAGATAAAGGGAGGGACTTTTTTACCTTCTAATGTTCTATGTAAAAAGAATTTAATGTCGGTTTTCTTTTTAATATTTCGGTCTTGGTCTACAAAGACCGGTTCGAAAAACCAAACGTATGAAACCCTACTTAATTATTATCTCCATTCCCTTTATCTTCAACTCTACCGAGGTAATGAATGGTGGCATTAGGTTTAATTAAAATGGGCTCACTCTTATAACCTAATTCCGGCTTGTGAGTGTATTTACCGGTTCAGGGTGAAGAGTAGGCTTTGACCGTAAGGTTAAATGTTGGGTTAAAAGTGGGATTTCTTTTGTCTTAGTCCGTTGTATTGTCGATTGTAATTTTTATTGTCTACAGACTCCTATATCAACAGATTCCCATTTCTACAGATTTTGGAAATAGCACAGACGGACTTTATAGACCAGCGGTAGCTGCAGCGGTAGACTGTTTCAAACTCGGCTAAGATTGACCTATCCCGCAGGATCCTGTTATTTTTACAGAGCATAAAGTACCCTATGATATGGCACTGGGAAGAACGTAGCTTCCTATTAGCGTAAAAATCAGTTCAGTAGTTTCGCAGATAACCCCTAAAATACCTATTAGTTTTTAAAATTAATTAAAACGCGTATCTGGTGGTTAGAATATTGACTTTAAAAAATACGTTATGTCCCTCGTGTCGTGGGGTATCCTAATCACCCCCATGTATGTTACGCGACTTTTCATAATTTTTTGTCTGTATTTTTGTATACGAGCTCTGGATTACCACTGAACGCTCTGCACTTAGATACAAACCGTAAGTAGTAACACAACCATAAAAATAGCGATTCAAAAGGAAAACACCGTCCACCATTATACCCGTATGTACTTGTTCGCTATGTAATTAGCCGGTATGTTTCTCAGAAAATCGGGGACATTGTATGCTGGTCACGCATGATGAGTTACGCTGTTATACGTCACGCAGAAATCTCCTGTTACGTCTCTGACGTGTTCATGTGTACGGGTTTAGGGGATTCACTGTCAAAACAATACCGCGGGCATGGTGGAAATATTCAGTTGAGGTTTGAATTGAATATAAACAAAAGCAAAATAAACGCTGCCATTATGTCCGCACTATTTTAGGTTACTTTGTGCCGTGGATAGAAACATCTATATTTTTTATACATAGTAAAAAACAACGTCGCTTCCCGATTCCTACGTATCTATGTACGCTAAGATCTTTTAAACTAGGCAACGGATTTTAATGCGGTTTTTAACATTAGATAGAGTGATTTCAGAGAAAGGTTTATAGGCAAAAAAGGATAGGTATGGGTTAATAGATGTACACGGACGAAGTATGGACAAGCACACACGTCCGGGCCATGCAGGTACCTAGAATGTAGACCAATACACTGAAATCGAAACTATTCATGCCATAAATTATAGCATGGTAGTAAACTTTGTCAAGGTAGACCAACACGTTGAATAGAAATCAAATTAATGGCTTTAAACATCGCAAACGCCTCAAATTAACTTTCAAAATATGGTTTCTAAATTTTACTGTGGGATGTGGTCTATCGTCCTGCCTGGCCGCCACTTTATTTTTTAATGTTTCACAAAAATACGTCCGGATTGTCGCGACATTTTAATATATTATTATTTTTCAAGTTTTCCACCATATATATTGCGATATAGATCCCGGGTTCGATTCCCCGCCGAGATTTCTGTTACGGGTCTGGGTGTAGTATGTATTGAAAAAAAAAAGTATATAAGTAGTTTATCAGGGTTCTCCCTTGGTTGAAATAACAACGTTTAATATAATCTTACTTAGTATAATGTCAGTTGGTATAAAGTCGTTTGTCATAGTTATTTATTCATTTTATTTGTCATAATAATATTTAGCATAAAGATACAATACGCATAAATTTATTCGATATAATAATCGTATGCCCTAATATTTATTTGACGTAATCTTCGTTTGACCTAACGTTTAAATTATCTAACACTATTGGCCAAATCGTTCAAAGGCCAAAACTATTATTTATAAACTGGTTTAATGGAAAAAGTTCGAAAGAATTATAATATAAATTATAAGCCTGTTAATTGGTTCTGGCGGTGGTTCATAACAACTAACATACTCGTCGCTCCACTCTTCGCAACCTAACCCCTCTGTGACCTAACGACGTTTTTGATAGATTCAGTTATATAGTATTTTACATATTAATATATTTATCTTAAATAAATATTATGTCAAATAAGTTGTAGTGTTTACAACAAATGAATATTATGTCAAACAAAAATTATGTTAACAAATTGTATACCAAACGATTATTATGTTTAACGTTGTTAGGAATAGTGAGATTATATCCAACGTTGTTTTAACCAAGGGAGAATTGTTTATAAGTTAAAATTATCTAACACCCATAACACAAGCTTCGCTTACTTTAGGGCTAGATGGTGGGTTGTGAATTTGTTCAAGCACATTCATTTATTTATTATATCCTTTTTCTTAGATCATAATAATTTTGGCTCAATCATTGCTGAACGGTCTCGAAGGTCTATGGTCTCGTGTCAGTAGATTATTAGATATTATTACAATTTTGTTATCTGTAAAAATTTTTATTCGGACTTGGTCTTGTTGCCCGGAGCCATTTTTCAGTTAAAGGTTAAAATAAATCGCGAAAGGAAACCAAAGGAAACGGAATTTGAAAAGTTCAAAGGAGGTTTTATAAGATAAAGAGGAAATACCACGTACATAGGCTGCGGTGACTGCTTACCATCAGGCACGCCGTAAGCTTGTTTGCCACCATAATGGTATAAAAAAAAATAGGAACAAAAATACATAAATGAACCAAATATAATTTTTTTTTTTTAATGTTTTTGTTTTATTGCGTTAAAAGTTGTTTCATTTAAAATATGTAACAATCGCGTCAACAGAAGGAAATAAGATACTAACTTCAATACACATAAAACAGTTTAAAACCTACACCGTCAAATATATAGTTCCCCGTCTCTTTTTTTGTAATAAATAAATATAAAATAATAAATAGTTAGGCACTTAAGCATGGATGATATGTTAATAAGTAAATAAATTTAATTACCTACCTATTCATGATGCAATAAACAAAGTACGGTCAAATTTAGGACAGGAGAGAAAAATATGCTCCAGATCAGCCACGTCAGATTCACAACATTCGTTGTCAATGATTTTAAATCGGAATAAATGATGCAGAGCACAAGTGTTACCAAATCTATCTAATTCGTGTCAAAGTGAAGATTGCCTTCTGTCGAATTAAGAGTTGTAGATCCATGGTTTAGTAGGAATTTCACCTCGTATATTATAATAGTGACTACCTTTCACCAAACTACAGAACCAAAAGAAATCCCACGATTGGAGAATATATCTTTTTGGGAGAGACTGTAGGTCATCTCAGGAAAAATATGTCTTTCACAACTTTTCATATATAGCACTGTGGCTAGGCACCTACACAAAATGTAAAAGCAAATTTTTGTGGTAGCATCGAAGTAAATAAGGACGTGATATTAAGAGTTATAGGAAAAATATTTTTACTACTATTTTTAATATTTTCTTTTTTTACATTAAATGGGAATTTGAAAGATCTTACCTGTTAATTTTATTGAACAGGAATATAAGAACAACTCTTTTCTTCATCTTACAAGCCATGCTGTAGCACGGAACGGCAACGTCGCTGTGAATCGATTTATCATTGTTTACATGTCAATGTGCGGGAAAATTATGAATTTTATGATGATAAATTAAAAATGTATTGATTACACTGTAAATTAACGCGTTTGTATGGACCATCTACGAAGGTAAATAAAAGTAAATATATTTATAATTGTGCTAAAATTGGATAAATACGATTTTTGAGAAACAACCCTTGACCATTTTTGTTATTAGTTTTTTACTTATTTCATAAATTAAATTCTATTTTATAATCGTAATCTTTCTCTAACAGATGCAAAAGCGTTGCTGCATTTGAAAAATGCATTTAAAATTATGACGAGAACCTTAAAAATGGGAAAGAAGCTGTGCCGATGTTTTGCTTTCCAAAAGATGTAATTCTATTAAACAAATGGACTTCTGCTATTCCCCGAGCATGTTGGAGTCCCACAGAAGGATCTTTAGTATGCAGCAAACATTTTCACATTGTGAAAGTTATTACAACTACTTTAAACCACGATCTTTGATTATCCACGATGATGGAAGCGTTGAAAAAGTAGGTAGTTAGAATAAGTAAGTAGTTAGTTTTTATATACTTAGGTACTTAAATAAAATTGTTTAAAATATATTATACCTAATATTTAGTAAATTAGGCAATATTTTGGCTGGCATAGATTATTTTATTTCATAATAGCTTTTGGCCGCGACTGCGTCCGCATAAAATTCGACTATAACGTTCCGGACCCGTTCCCGCGTGAAACACATTAAATATCGGGATAAGTTATAGCATATGTGTTATTCGAGGCTATATGCTATGAAACTACCAAATTTCATTAAAATCCGTTCAGTAGTTTTTGCGTGAAGAAGTAACAAACTGCCATTACGTACAAAACCACACATACATTATATTTCGCATTTATAATATTAGGATAATACAATTGCAAGTAGGTAGATAGGTAAATAGTACAGGAATCTATCCAATTTCATATTATCTAACTAATGTGTATACTTATTAATATAATTTATCACATAAATAACTAAACACATAAACATTGAACGGCGACGACCGCGATGATAGTTTTACAGTAATTTTCAGATTCACTAAAATTAAAAAATGCGACGTTGTCAAACTTCTGCGCATGGCTTGTAAGATGAAGGAGGCTATGATTATAGTCAAAAATACAAAATTTTTCGAATTGTCACCTTTGACATATTTGGAGATTGCCAGCTGTTAAGTGTCCAGCAAAGGCGTCATTGCGATTTGCAGAGGTTGTCGTCACCACACCACCACAAGATCCTATATAACGTTTACACTATTCACTCGAGAACTCGAGATTAGCCCATTCAGGTTTTATAAATAAATAATCATTTATTTCAGAATTTATAGACGAAAGGATTATGATGCATCTTTCGACATGCTGATCAGAGACTAGCCCATCAATGCGTCTGTTATTGAAGTTGTAGGTTTCTTTGAAGTTGTTCTTTCTTGGTTGTAGGATTCAATTTAAACAAAATTTGGTCTTATGATTATAATTCATTCATTTAAAATAAAGTCACACATATTTATATCACAGGTGCTTATATTGGTACGTCTAGACAACACATTTTAGCCGGGCTTGCTTAAAATTATAAACACGTTTAAGAATGTTTATTTTTTGTTTAAGTATCAGCTTAAATGCGTTTAAGAATTTTGAGCAAGCCGCCTATAGTCATTATTTAAAGAACATTATTATTAGAGAGTAATTAGTAGGTAATAGCTTACGTCAATGTTTTATTATGAAGAACAATAAAACTGACACATTCTCGTTATTTGATACAAAAATTAGACACGTTAAACATACTTATCACCGTATAAATCTATTGCTTAAATTACAAGGTAAATTTCAATAAAATGTAATTATCCACTCCAACTAATACCTTAAATTATGATTAGTATTACTAAAATGCTAATATTGGTTTTTCTTAACGATACAGATCAAAATAAATAAAATTAGAACACGAACACTTAAAAAAATGCAAAGCAACGAAAACTGAACACGGCGTTCTCATAACTTGAGGCTGGGGGTTCTGGAGTCGTATATGAGTCCATTCTTCCCAACTGAGGGGAAAGTGGAGGGCATGGGGGAAGATAGGTCGGGGTTTTCCACGAAGTCGCCCGGAGCGAATACGGCGCAGTCCTTGATTTGGTCCCTGTGAACAAAAATAAAAGTATTTATTAAATAAGTAGGAGTACGAGTCACATACGCAGGCACAAAAAGAAATGTCACTTGTTATGCATTAAAATTGTGTTTTATTTATTAAAATTACTTAAATAAACCTAACCAAAGTACCCAGTAGTAGTTGGTTACAACTATAAAATAGAGAGAGGGAGAAACCCTGCTATAATTTAACCATCTTATTGACATTTTACAATACGGCAAGAGTTTTTATAAACAATAAAATCAACTTACCACAACTGCATTGAGATCACCGGTCGGGTCAAGGGTATTTCCAAGCAAGAGAATCTGCTGGAAAACCCTGTAGTGTAAGCGCCCTGCATTCCGAATATCAACCAATCGAAAGGAGTGCATCTCGGCAGGACGATGTCATGCTCTTTCATGATCTGATCGTCGGAGTCGCAACTGGGTCCGTACAAGATGGCTTGCTCAAGGGCACCTTCTTCCTTTTCTGAGGTCCACTGTTTAGAAAATATCAATAGGTCAATAATTAAAAAAAAACAAATACGAGTCAAGAAATTGATACATTTAAGTATAATTAGGTTAAATTGTATAGGTTTATACCAAAGGGATTGGCAAGCTAAATCCTTCGTGAATATTTTTTCCATTCTCTATGGAAATCATTAAATTTTATAGATACTAGGTATACTGTGATATTTGTAACTTTACTATGTTATTTTTATTGGTGTTACTATGTTATTTACCTTGAACCTCTTCACTGTGTGCCAAGGTTCGCTGCATCTCAGCGTGCCAAATATTCCGTCGTTGATGTAGATCATGTTCAGCGGCTTGTTGTTCTTTTTCACCTACGATCAAAGGTTTAATGAGCATATTTCCACTAATAACAATAATTACACTTGCCATCATAAAAATATCATATAAGTTGATATAGACGTAACCGTAATCATTATTCTAGTCATCTAGGCAACAATAAAGGAAACATAAACAACACATTCGATTATTCACACATAATTACGTGTCAATTCATCGGCTCGGCAACAACGTGCATATATTGCAAATTGATAAGAATAATTAGTCGTCAAACTGGATTCTTGACTTATTGAATCAATGCAATGTCAGTAAACCTTTCGTGTCACACGCAAGGTTACATCGGAGGAAAATTCATATTTCACTACCCAGGACTTTATTTTTATTACAGGTATTATGACGATCTGTGGAATATCCGAGTTGCGGTTTGTTTTGTTCTCTATGTCACTGGAGCGCACATATTTATGAGTAACATTAATTGATGCGTGGCTGTCGCAGGTTGGTATATTCTCTCTCGTCTTATAAAATCTTAAAATAAGCTTACCCTGCGGACGTTATTCATGTTGGAGTAGAGTGTGAATGAGGAATCGCACAGATATCTCCCGGGCTCGGCGATTATCTGCACATTGGGGTCGGGGAACAGTTCTTCGATGGTGCTGTTGATTATGTCAGCCACCTGCAGACAATTACGTAATTTAATAAAAGAAGAAACTAATTACTAGCTTCATTTTGAGAATATCAGCAGTATCTACGCTGACTATATTAAACCACAGAATGTACAAGAAACTCACTTCATCGATACGGTTGGTACGGTCGCTAAGGAAGCCACCGCCAATATCAACGACTTTCATGGTCCTGCCCGCATTAGCCTCGTGGTCGAACAGAGCCTTGGCCCGTCGCAGGCCCAAGTCGTAGCTCTCCATAGAGAAGCAAGCGCTGCCCACGTGGAAGGCGACACCGGCGACCTATGAAGAGTTGGAACAGGTTAAATAAACAATAAAAGAAAAAGCAATTTTCCAAAATTGGTCCCCTATTGATGAGACACGATGAGACTGATGAAGGAAGCAGTGATGATCAGTGATTAAGACAGTTCGAGGTAGGAAGAGCGAATTGATGCGCTAAGTTATATAATCTGACTGTATTAAGGTAAAATAAAATGTTTACCCGCAGACCAAGGGCAGCGGCTTCATCCAGCAAACCTCTGGCTTCGGTATCAAAATCGCAGCCAAACTTTTCACCCAGCTTGTAAAGACTGTTGCCATCCACACGGATACGAATCAGCAAGCTGGAGAAAAATATCAATGTTAGTTGCATTTTTAATATCATACCAAAGTTCATTAACAATTTGTAAAGACTGTTGCCATCCACACGGATACGAATCAGCAGGCTGGAGGAAAATATCAATGTTAGTTGCATTTTTAATATCATACCAAAGTTCATTGACAATTAAAAAAATTAATGTCCAAATAGTTACTGATGTTTTAAAGGCACTGGCAGGCACTTCTCTTGGGAATTTTTACAACACCAGCAATCTCTGTCGAGTTTTGCGTGAGTATTATCGTAAAGTCCTCCAGCCTTGGAGAAGGCTCCAATCCAGCAGGACAAAGCTTTTTCCTTCTTGAAGTAGCAAATAAAATTGAACAAACCTTGCGTCAGGCCAGTACTGCTTCATTTTCTTCAATTCATACGATGTGTCGAAGGTGGTGTGCTTCACGCCAGAATCACGAGCAAATATCATCTGCTCTGGAGTCTTCGTGGCCATCGCGTAAATGATGCTCCTGATGACAATCCACAGCGTTAGTTATTCTTAATTCGGGGCGGTGAAATGAAATCAGGATATCGAGCAGACATGTACCGATGTTTATCTTGGAATGGGAAGGAATTTATACAACCAATTTTGAAACAACTAAAAAAATAAAATTTGTATAAGCTATTTTATTTTTCTTTATTGTGGTTTTGACGACACCGACACATATGGCTGAGTTATTAAAGACATTTATTTTCCATGATGGTTATTTTTTTGACAATTATGAATCTCAATTTATGTTCTGGGTGTGAGTGAGTATGGTTGATATTGTATTTTGTGACTTTCATTCATTCATCTGCTATTCTTATCCCAGGAGAATAGGCACAACATTACGACGTTAATGTAACTGCATCACTATGAATGTGAATCAATACTTACAATGGGCATACGTTCAGTTGCCTGATTTTATGTATTTCACCGGGCGAAGCACAATCGAAACCGAGCCCCTGGGACACAGCCAGCTTCAACAACATCTCGCTGTCATTGGATTTCATTGCTGGAAAAAAACATTGTCTTCAGTTATTGATGTCTTTAAGTATATTTATGATCAATTGACAAGTACAACTCTATCAATGGCAATAAGTGGTTACCATAGCTTATGAATGTTTGGAACACGTAAAAGTAATGTAGACAACATTTTTTACTTATGTATTTGTCTAGAGACCAACTGTTTTCTTAGAACAAAACATTACACTTCCGTTTCGAACTCTGAAATTGAATTGCAACCGACTGATCCCACGATAACATCAGTCGAAATATATATTTGATTGATGCACCACGTTGAGCGTTAGAAACAACTTGTTACTTAAAGCACCCCAATAACTTTATGTTTCAGTGCGACTCTTAGTAAATATTATATGTTTTATAATAATCCTATTAGTGATTCACTCTAGAACTTGTCCGGAATATACGTTCACTCAATAACTGAACTGCATTAGTCATAAGAACTCTTAAGAAGTCATAGGTACAAAAGCAAACGCATGTCATGCGATACATAATGTGATTTCATGTAAACTAGTTAGTTTAAAAGTGTTTAATGATTTGTGCTTTAAATTAATGTACGAGTAATTAACTGAAAATGACATAATAATATATTTCTGATGGGTTTTACGATATAATTTACGAGTGAATATTAGATGAGGGATCATCTGAAAATGATAGATGGGACTACTCCTGTCCAACCATTTAGGAGATCCGTTTTAAGTTTTTTTGATTCTTATATTACTATCTATTATTTCTAATATGACAATTATCTATTGAAGGATGCTATTATTCCCACGTATTCTTATACTTATAGTCGATTTAGGCAACAAAAACAGTAAATATAGTTACTAAAAAAATTACTTAATTGTTTTTTTTAAATTTTACTGAGTTGGTGTGAGAACCAGTAGCTTAGACCCTTAGTCAGGATTAATCGCTACTAAAATCGGTTTTACTAAATTATCACAAAATGCTCAAGGCGTCTTACCGTAAAACATCTTGATCCTCGGCATAAGATCCTTAAAGTGCTGCATGCGGCGATGAGCTTCATCCAGGTCGAAAATATGGAAGGGCTCCTTCTGCTTCCCGCCCTCGATCATGGCGCGAGCCACATCCTCAGGAGTGTGGTCTTCCAGCACCAAAGTGCCGGTGGAAGGGTGCTTCAGGAACTCGGTGTACATCTTGAATATATGGGTTTTTTTTATTTGAGATTGAACAAAAGTCACTACTTGTACTGTTTCACCAGATGTTGTTTATAAATTTTTGGAAATTTTTGCACTCGTAACCGTAACTCGTCGACGGTTGATATCGAGAGCAATTTTTGTTTTTTAAATAAAATTTACAAATTTATTTCTTTGAAACTACTGCTATACACTGTATCCCAGTACTAGATGAGGTGTGCAGTGAATTGCTGAGCCATGAATTGGTCTTATATATCATAGAAAACTTAAGGGGAAAATAAACATGGAGGTGCGGAAGCGGGGTGTGAGGAAAACAGGTACACCGACGCGAGTAGGTCGGTAATACCAGCCTCATCCAAATGACGTATTAACTACGTAAAGATACCACGAACTGACTGATTCGTTGGAGTTCTCAGCGAACACGATTTACGACACTTTAGGCAATTGGATCTGAAATTTGGCAGGCGAGTGGCGGAAAAATAAAAATTAGAGAGAAAATTTGATTTTCTCTGTCTTAAACATACCTAAAACACATACATTGTTGTTGCTTGTACACTGTTAATATTAAGTTTAGTAATTTGTATTCGATGAAATTATTAGGAGAAATTATTGTCTAATAATATTGTCTAAAACACTAAAGCGAAGAAAAAGAGTCATACCTATCTTTTAACTAATAAAACGAACTAAAAATAGAATCATAATAGTCAAAGCAAAATCGTTGCTAAAGTCGTTGTGACTATTCTTGCCTACATACAAACAGCCTAAAAGGCTCGTCAAGGGTTGGACTTGAACCTTCTTTACATTAGTGGGGTGTTTCTCATAAATCTTCACGCTGGGCAGGCGGCTTGGAGATCATGGAATTGAAAATAACTACAGAAAGTTATTTTCAATGATGAGTCTATGATCGTCCTGGTTGATCTCGCTGAACAACACGGGTCAGCTGTAGAGGTTTGTTGGTTTTCTTTATACCACTAAGGCGGCAAACAAGCTTACGGCCTGCTTGATGGTAAGCAGTCACCGCAGCCTATGGACGTTTGCAATACCAGAGGCATCACCCGCGCGGTAGGTATTCTCATTTGTGTTTGCGCTGATATTTGAAGACCTACTCAATATTTGTTAGTCCACTGATAACACGCTTCGACAACAGAAACTGCTGCTACCCTTTTAATTATCATGATGCACTACGATATTCAACTCGGCTACAAAGCGTGAAAATTATGGCAAAAATCTGACAGAAGTCAGGTTTTATCAGGTTGTAAAAGTCTGTCAAGCCTGAGGAGTCCGCCCGGGTGAGTACCACCGCCTTATCTATTTTTGCCGTCAACTTGTGTTCCGATTTGTAGGATAATGTAGCCAGCTCAATTACAGGTATGAGGCATTTCATCTTAGTCCTCACAGTGACAACGCTACTGCGGTTCTACATTTTTGTTGTCTGCAACCTAAAAAATAAAATAGTAGATGTTATGGGCGACAGTTCCAGCTTACGATCAGAAGAGCTATCTGCTATTTTGTCATACATAGATAAAAAAACACATAATGTTATGTGGAGGAGAATCGAAAATAGACTCGTATGGACAGTGGCTATGGTGTCACCTAATACGGGCAATATCGCCCTCATTATTTTTAAAAAGCTAAAAAAGCCTAAATTTTTTATTGTTTATCAATTCTGAATTTCTTTGCAAAAAATGTTGCTTAGCATTTTTTTATGACGTGTCGTCTCGAGGAAACTTTCGATACGGAATTTCTTAAAGTTTCGTGAGCTCATGACGAGGAAATTACGTAGGCATAATAGATTAATTGCAGTGTCGCATCAGTGGTGTCATAGACACTGTGGTGGCCATAGTGAGTTCACCGGGATTTCAGAGCTGCATTCTTGTAAGAAACGCATGCATTAGACATTACCGAGTGTCACACTGCAAACGATCTCGAAGCATTTCTCCCATGCGCACGATTCAACTAGGTATATTTAATAAAAAAATTTCATTACAAAATCGGCCAACACGTGTCGGGCCATGTGCAGTGTAGGGTTCCGTGCTTGCTTGCTTTAAAATTACTTTTTAATACTATAAGTACATTACAAAGTTTTAAACGCACCTAGCTTCAATACACCTTGTACGAGTATGAAATATTTGCCAATGCAACTTCTCTTTATAAGTTTGTTGGCTATTTTATGCGATGTCACTACAAATTTATGATTTACTTGTTCTACATGGCATTGCTTCTGGCCAAATTTCATGATTCTAGGTCAACGGGAAGTACCGACCCTATAGGCTTTGATTTCCTTGTGGGCGTCAAAATATGCGGCATAAACGGAGCTTATACGGCCGTATCCATTAATTACGTTGACTTAGAAGTTTGATTTTTCGTGCTCCAAGGGATTGCAGGCCTGAGTATTAGTGTTTCGTTCCTGAGAAACAGGGTCTTCACAGACGGATAACTAAATTATCCTATATGAGTTCTGTTTTTTTCTTTTGAGGCACGGAACCCTAAAAATTAATAAAAACGTAACCGTAATAATTACGAACACAACAAATATATCAACTGAACCGGTCGCTTTTTAAAGCTAAGCTGTAGAATACAGCTACCCTAGGGCTCATTCAAATAGTAGCATTAGTCCGGATGACCGAACTAATACAATTGTTCAGTGGCAGTTATCCGATTGAAATATTATTGTACCGAGCGTGTAGTAATTCCTTGCCGGACCACCATTTAGTACCCAGAAACTGATATACTACATAAATGCTACCAAAAATCTACCTAAAAAATAGTACCTCCAAGACTTACGAGTTTGTGCCTTTCTTTGTGGTCCGGCTGCAAAGCATTGCTTTTTGGAACGGTACCACTGATCTCCAATCGCATGATATCACCCTCTGGAATGCTGTCACAGAGTATCCGAAATGAATGTTGTAACGTCATTCCAAAAGAGTGGGATCATGATATTGGAGATCGGCGGTGCCGCTGCTGGTCGGATCACCATGAATATCGTAAAATTACCAATGTATTGCACGATTTTTTAATAAAAATGGTCATCTTCGCACGAGGACCCGGGGTTCGCCTTGACCATGATACAGGATTTGGCAGATCAAGTAACTACAAGGGAGCGACTCCGATCTCACCTCCGTGACGTTGTTGACTTGTTGACAGCTGTCAACTTTGAAGTAAACATAGATCCGTAAATTGATATAATACTTCCTTTTCAATTATTTTGCCCATTATTTAATAATATTTTTCATAACTCTCGAAAATAAACAATCCTACAGAAATCAAATTGTTTGTTATGATTTTGAACTTGTCATAGGTTACCATACAGAGATTTTTTTTTAATAAGTGATTTGGACTCAGCGTGGTCTTATTATATCAACGGAAATGGAAAAATATTTTTACTACTATTTTAAAATTGTTTGTTTTTCCATTAAACTTGGATTTTAAAGGAGCTTACCTGTTAATTTTATTGAACAGGAATATAAGAACAAGGACTATAGTCAGAAATCCAAAAAAAATCTAATTGTCACCTTTGACATATTTGTGGATTGCAAGCTGTAAACAGTGTCCAGCCAAGGAAGTTCCTTTCGTCATTGCGTTTTGCGGAGGTCGTCCTCACCACACTACCACAAGATCCTACAAAACGCTTACACTCTTCACTCGAGAACTCGAGATTAGCCCATTCAGGTTTTATAGACGAAACGACTATGATGCAGTTTTCGACATGCTGACCAATGCCCAGCGCGTCTGTTATTATAGTTGTAGGTTTTTTGAAGTTGTTTTTTCTTGGTTGGAGGATTCAATGTAAACAAAATTTGGTCTTATGATTATAATTTATTCATTTAAAATAAAGTCACACATATTTATATCACAGGTGCTTATATTGGTACGCCTAGACAATACATCAAGCCGGGCTTGCATCAAAATCTTAAACACGTTTAAGAATGCTGTTTAATATTTTTTTTTGTATTACATTTTTTGTTTAAGTATCAGCTTAAATGTGTTTAAGAATTTTGTGCAAGCCGCCCTTAGTCATTATTTAAAGAACATTATTATTAGAGAATAATTAGTAGGTAAGGGCTTACGTCAATGTTATATTTTAAAGTACAATAAAACTGACAACCGACACTTTCTCGTTATTTGATACAAAATTAAACACGTTAAACATAATTATCACTGTATAAATCTATTGCTTAAATCACAAGGTAAATTTAAATAAAATGTTTTTAGCCACTCCAATCAATACCTTATATTATGATAAGTATTACTAAATTGCTAATGTTGGTTTTCCTTAAGAATAAATAATAATAAAAATAAATTAAATTAGAACACGAACACGAAAAGGAATTAAGCAATACATACTATTTAAAGCAAAACAAAGCAACGAATACTGAACACGGCGTTCTCATAACTTGAGGCTGGGGGTTCTGGAGTCGTATATGAGTCCATTTTTCCCAACTGAGGGGAAAGTGGAGGGCATGGGGGAAGATATGTCGGGGTTTTCCACGAAGTCACCCGGAGCAAATACAGCGCAGTCCTTGATTTGGTCCCTGTGAACAAAAATAAAAGTATTTATTAAATAAGTAGGAGTACGAGTCGCATACGCAGTCACAAAAAGAAATGTCACTTGTAATGCATTAAAATTGTGTTTTATGTATTAAAATTACTTAAATAAACCTAACCAAAGTACCTACTGCAAACTATACGTAGGTATACCCTGTTGCTAACTGTAAATTAAAACAGGTTTACAACCATAAAACCGATTCTCCATAACCGAACAAGATTATCTGAACTCATATATCATTCGGGATAAACCTATCCTGATTTATTATTTCCATTCATCAGTCATATTATCTTGTAATCAATCAATTAATTAGTAGGAAAACAATTTAGCTGTTAACCGCAGTACGCCGGGCAAACCACAATTATATCGTTTCTTTCATTGAACTTTGCAACTAAAAATATTATATTTTAAGCTTTAAATTGATACAAAAGGAAGTGGGTTCAGACATTACAAAAATCTCTGCAGCCTACTATATGATCACCTAGATTCTGAAATGCTTTTTGTTGCTATGGGAAGACCACCAATAACTTTTAAAAAATGTTGTACTTTTCTAAGCTAGTTACAACAATAAAACAGAGAGGGAAAGTGCCTGCTATAATTTAACCATCTTATTGACATTTTATAATACGGCGTTTTTATAAACAATAAGATCAACTTACCACAACTGCATTGAGATCACCGGTCGGGTCAAGGGTATTTCCAAGCAAGAGAATCTGCTGGAAAACCCTGTAGTGTAAGCGCCCTGCATTCCGAATATTAACCAATCGAAAGGAGTGCATCTCGGCAGGACGATGTCGTGCTCTTTCATGATCTGATCGTCGGAGTCGCAACTGGGTCCGTACAAGATGGCTTGCTCAAGGGCACCTTCTTCCTTTTCTGAGGTCCACTGTTTAGAAAATATGAATAGGTCAATAATTTAAAAAAACAAATACGAGTCAAGAAATTGATACATTTAAGTATAATTAGGTTAAATTGTATAGGTTTATACCAAAGAGATTGGCAAGCTAAATCCTTCGTGAATATTTTTTTCATTCTCTATGGCCTATATCATTAAACTTTATAGATACTAGGTATACTATGATATTTGTAACTTTACTATGTTATTTTTATTGGTGTTACTATGTTATTTACCTTGAACCTCTTCACTGTATGCCAAGGTTCGCTGCATCTCAGCGTGCCAAATATTCCGTCGTTGATGTAGATCATGTTCAGCGGCTTGTTGTTCTTTTTCACCTACGATCAAAGGTTTAATGAGCATATTTCCACGAATAACAATAATTACACTTGCCATCATAAAAATATCATATAAGTTGATATAGACGTAACCGTAATCATTATTCTAGTCATCTAGGCAATAATAAAGGAAACATAAACAACACATTCGATTATTCACACATAATTACGTGTCAATTCATCGGCTCGGCAACAACGTGCATATATTGCATAATGTAAGAATAATTAGTCGTCAAACTGGATTCTTGACTTATTGAATCAATGCAATGTCAGTAAACCTTTCGTGACACACGCAAGGTTACATCGGAGGAAAATTCATATTTCACAGCCCAGGACTTTATTTTTATTACAGGTATTATGACGATCTGTGCAATATCCGAGTTGCGGTTTGTTTTGGAGCGCACATATTTATGAGTAACATTAACTGATGCGTGGCTGTCGCAGGTTGGTATATTCTATCTCGTCTTATATAATCTTAAAATAAGCTTACCCTGCGGACGTTGTTCATGTTGGAGTAGAGTGTGAATGAGGAATCGCACAGATATCTCCCGGGCTCGGCGATTATCTGCACATTGGGGTCGGGGAACAGTTCTTCGATGGTGCTGTTGATTATGTCAGCCACCTGCAGAAAATTTCGTAATTTAATAAAAGAAGAAACTAATTATTAGCTTCATTTTGAGAATATCATCAGTATCTACGCTGACTATATTAAACCACAGAATGTACAAGAAACTCACTTCATCGATACGGTTGGTGCGGTCGCTAAGGAAGCCACCGCCAATATCAACGACTTTCATGGTCCTGCCCGCATTAGCCTCGTGGTCGAACAGAGCCTTGGCCCGTCGCAGGCCCAAGTCGTAGCTCTCCATAGAGAAGCAAGCGCTGCCCACGTGGAAGGCGACACCGGCGACCTATGAAGGGTTGGAATAGGTTAAATACACAGTAAAAGAAAAAGCATTTTCCAAAATATGTATCATATTGATGAGAGACAATGAGGCAGTGACGGTCAGTTCGAGGTAGAAAAAGCAAACTGATGTGGTAAGTTATCTAATCTGACTGAATTAAGTAAAAATAAAATATTTACCCGCAGACCAAGGGCAGCAGCTTCATCCAGCAAACCTCTGGCTTCGGTATCAAAATCACAGCCAAACTTTTCACCCAGCTTGTAAAGACTGTTGCCATCCACACGGATACGAATCAGCAGGCTGGAGGAAAATATCAATGTTAGTTGCATTTTTAATATCATACCAAAGTTCATTGACAATTAATAAAAATAATGTCCAAATAGTAACTGATGTTTTAAAGGCACTGGCAGCCACTTCTCTTGGGAATTTTCAACACCAGCAATCTCTGTCGAGTTTTGCATGAGTGTTATCGTAAAGTCCTCCAGCCTTGGAGAAGGCTCCAATCCAGCAGGACAAAGCTTTTTCCTTCTTGAGTTAGCAAATAAAATTGAACAAACCTTGCGTCAGGCCAGTACTGCTTCATTTTCTTCAATTCATACGATGTGTCGAAGGTGGTGTGCTTCACGCCCGAATCACGAGCAAATATCATCTGCTCTGGAGTCTTCGTGGCCATCGCGTAAATGATGCTCCTGATGACAATCCACAGCGTTAGTTATTCTTAATTTGGGGCGGTAAAATGAAATTAGGATATCAAACAGACATATACCGATGTTTATCTTGGAATAGGAAGGAATTTGTCTTACCAATATTGAAACAACTAAATAAATAAAATTTGCATAAGCACATGCTATTTTATTTTTCTTCATTGTAGTTTTGATGACACCGACGCCGCTGAGTTATTAAAGACATTTATTTTCCATTATGGTTATTTTTTTGGCAATTATTCACATTATTTATTTTGGCTCAATTTATGTTCTGGGTGTGAGTATGGTTGATATTGTATTTTGTGACTTTCATTCATTCATCTGCTATTCTTATCCCAGGAGAATAGGCACAACATTACGTCGTTAATGTAACTGCATCACTATGATTGTGAATCAATACTTACAATGGGCATACGTTCAGTTGCTTGATTTTATGTATTTCACCGGGCGAGGCACAATCGAAACCGAGCCCCTGGGACACAGCCAGCTTCAACAACATCTCGCTGTCATTGGATTTCATTGCTGGAAAAAAACATTGTCTTCAGTTATTGATGTCTGTAAGTATATTTTTTTAATCAATTGACAAGTACAACCCCATTGGTGGCAAATTTTTACCTATGAATCCTATGAATCATTGGAATATATAAAAGTAATGTAGACAACATTTTGTACTTATATAATTAGCTAGAGATAAACTGTTTTCTTAGAACTAAACATTGCACTTCCTTTTCGAACTCTGAAATTGAATTGCAACCGACTGATCCCACGATAATATCAGTCGAAATCTCGTATATTCGATTGATGCACCACGTTGAGCGTTAGAAACAATTTGTAACTTAAAGCACCCCAATAACTTTGTTTGTTCGACTTTCAGTGAATATCATGTTTTGTAATAATCCTACTAGTGCTTCCTTTAAGAACTTGTTGGGAACATACGTTGAAAATCGAACATGATCACTTGCTTACTCTATGACTTAAGGGCTGTTCTCAATATCTGAACTGCGTTAGTACTAAGAACTCTTCATAATAGGTACAAACGCATACGCATGCCAGGTGATACATAATGTAATTTCTTGTAAACTAACTTTTAATGGTTTACTAGCAATTAACTGAAAATGACATAATAATATACTTGTGATGAATTTTACGAAATCATTTACGAGAGAATTTAGATGAGGGATCATCTGAAAGTTGTAGATGGGACTACTTCTTTCCAACAATTTAGGAGATCTGTTTTAATTTTTTTATTTCTTATATTACAATCTATTTTTATGAATTTTTCTTATGCAGAATGCCCAAAATAAAGAATTCCTACGTATTCTAATACTTATAGTCTCTCTCAATCGGCAACAAAAACAGCAAATATAGCTATTAATAAAAAAAAAAAATTGTCTTTTAAAAATTTCACTGAGTTAGGTGCGAGAACCACTAGCTTAGACCCTTAGCGTAGACCCCGGCATGATTAATCACTACAAATAATTGGTTTTAGTAAGTCAAGTCGTCTTACCGTAAAACATCTTGATCCTCGGCATAAGTTCCTTGAAGTGCTGCATGCGGCGATGGGCTTCATCCAGGTCGAAGATATGGAAGGGCTCCTTCTGCTTCCCGCCCTCGATCATGGCGCGAGCCACATCCTCAGGAGTGTGGTCTTCCAACACCAAGGTGCCGGTGGAAGGGTGCTTCAGGAACTCGGTATACATCTTGAATTTATGGGTTTTTTTTATTTGAGATTGAACAAAAGTCACTACTGGTACTGTTTCACCAGATGTTGTTTATAAATTTTTGGTAATTTTTGCACTCGTAACCTTCGACGGTTGATATAGAGAGCAATATTTTTATGCAAATAAAATTTACAAATTATATTTTTTCCAAACTGCTGCTATACACTGTATCCCAGTACTAGATGAGGTGTGCAGTGAATTGCTGAGCCATGAATTGGCCTTATATAGTATAGAAAACTTAAGGGGAAAATAAACATGGAGGTGCGGAAGCGGGGTGTGAGGAAAACAGATACACCGGCGCGAGTAGGTCGGTAATACCAGCGTCATCCAAATGACGTATTAACTACGTAAAGATACAACGAACTGACTCAATCATTGGAGTTCTCAGCGAACACGATTTACGACACTTTAGGCTATTGGCACTGAAAATTGGCATGCGAGTGGCGGAAAAATGAAAATTAGAGAGAAAATTTGATTTTCTCTGTCTTAATCATACCTAAAACACATACATTGTTGTTGCTTGTCATCATCATCATCATCATCACAGCCCGTAACAGTCCACTGCAGGACTTAGGGCCTCTTTCAAAGAAAAGGGAGGTTATTGCCATAATCTCCACGCTTGGCAGGCGGGTTGGAGATCGCAGTGTTTAAATATAATAATGGAAAATGCTGCTGCCCATTTTCCAGACTACGAAGACTCTTGATATTTTGCCTCGAAAACATTAGTCGCCTTGTACGACACCCATGAATGTAAGGGGTTGGTGCTATTCTACTCTGCCGGACACCACACGGCTCTGCCGGACACCGGACACGGCACTGTTGCTTGTACTTTGTTAATATTAAGTTTAGTAATTTGTATTCGATGAAATAATTAGGAGGAATGATTGTCTAATAATTTTGTCTAAAAACAGCGCAGGGGCAGGCGCCTTGGAGATCATAGAATTGAAAATAACTACAGAAAGCTCTGGTGCCCTGTTTATGGTCTATAATCGTCCTGGTTGGTCTCTCTGTACAACACGGGTCAGCTGTAGAGGTTTGTTGGGTTTTTTTTTAATACCGCTAAGGTGGCAAAGAAGCTTACGGCCTGCTTGATGGTAAGCAGTCACCGCAGCCTATGGACGTCTGCAATACCAGAGGCATCACCCGCGCGGTAGGTATTCTCATTTGTGTTTGCACTGATATTTGAAGACCTACTCAATACTTGATAGTCCACTGACAACACGCTTCGACACCCCTGTACAACAGAAACTGCTGCTACCCTTTTAATTATCATGATGCACTACGATATTCAACTCGGCTACAAAGCGTGAAAATTATGGCAAAAACCTGACAGAAGTCAGGTCTTATCAGGTGGTAAGACTCTGTCAAGCCTGAGGAGTCCGCCCGGGTGAGTACCACTGCCTTATCTATTTCTGCCGTCAACTTGTGTTCCGATTTGAAGGATAATGTAGCCAGCTCAATTACAGGTATGAGGCATTTCATCTTAGTCCTCACAGTGACAACGTTACTGCGGTTCTACATTTTTGTTGCCTGCAATCTAAAAAATAATATAAAATATGTTATTAGCGACAGTTCCAGCTTACGATCAGGTTAGGTTAGTTAGATAGCTCATCTGCTATTTTGTCATACATAGATAAAAAAACACATAATGTAATGTGGAGGAGAATCGATAATAGACTCGTATGGACAGTGGATATGGCGTCACCTAATACAGTCAATATGACCCTCATTATTTTTAAAAAGCTTAAACAGCTTACATTTTTTTTTTTCACCATTTCTGAATTTCTTTGCAGAAAATGTTGCTTAACATTTTTTTATGACGTGTCGTCTCGAGGAAACTTTCGACACGGAATTTCTCAAAGTTTCGTGAGCTCATGACGAGGAAATGACGTAGGCATAATAGATTCATTGTATTGTCGCATCAGTGGTGTCATAGACGCTGTGGTGGCCATAGTGAGTTCACCGGGTTTTCAGAGCTGCATTCTTGCAAGAAACGCATGAATTAGACATTAACAAGTGTCACACTGCAAACGATCTCGAAGCATTTCTCCCATGCGTACGATTCAACTAGGAATATTTAATAATATTTATTCATAAAAAAATCACTGGAACACTGGAACCCTTTCCGTGCTTGCTTGAAAAATTACTTTTTGATACTATAAGTACATTACAAAGTTATAAATGCACCTAGCTCCAATACAACTTGTATGAAATATTTGCCAATGCAACTTCTCTTTATAAGTTTGTTGGCTATTTTATGCGATGTCACTACAAATTTATGGTTTACTTGTTCTACATGGCATTGCTTCTGGCCAAATTTCATGATTCTAGGTCAACGGGAAGTACCGACCCTATACCTACCGGCTTTGATTTCCTTGTGAGCGTCAAAATATGCGGCATAAACGGAGCTTATACGGCCGTATGTTTTGATTACGTTGACTTAGAAGTTTGATTTTTCGTGCTCCAAGGGATTGCAGGCCTGAGTATTAGTGATTCGTTCCTGAGAAACAGGGTCTTGACAGACGGATAACTAAATTATCCTATATGGGTTCCGTTTTTTTCTTTTGAGGCACGAAACCCTAAAAATTAATGAAATCGTAACCGTAATAATTACACAACAAAAAAATCAACTGAACCAGTCGCTTTTTAAAGCTAAGCAGTAGAATACAGCTACCCTAGGGCTCATTCAAGTAGTAGCATTAGTCCAGATGGCTGAATTAATGCAACTGTTCAGTGGCAGTTATCCGATTGAAATATTATTGTACTGATTGTAGTGATTCCTTGCCGGACCACCATTTAGTATCCAGAAACTGATATACTACATGAATGCTACCAAAAATCTACCTAATACCTATGAATATGGTAAAATTACCAATGTACTTGCACGATTTTTTAATAAAAATTGTCATCTTCGCACGAGGGCCCGGGGTTTGCCTTGACCATGATACAGGATTTGGCAGATCAAGTAACTACAATGGAGCGACTGCCATCTCACCTCCGTGACGTTGTTGACTTATTGACAGCAACATAGCTCCGTAAACAAAATCCGTAAATTGATATAAACTTACATTTTCCCACTAATTCGATGATCTTCGTGTATTTAACAGTGAAAGTGACATGTCCACCTATGTCGTATGTCACATCATGCGAAACTGACGTTCATCATCTCATCATCTTGGCGTTAATGTCCCGGTTGTGCTCTCGAGAACGAGGGCCCGGGGTCCGCCTTGACCATGATCCAGAATTTGGCAGGGCAAGTAATTACAGTGGAGCGACTGCCATCTGACCTCCATGACCCTGCTACCAGGGGAACCTGACCAGATTGGATCATGATTACACATCCAGTCGCCTGAATGTGCAGGTTTCATCACGATGTTTTCCCTCACCGTAAGAGCATCGCTTAGTGTTCAAGCGAAACTGACGTTGGTTTGCACTATAACTAGGCACAATATAGTCATCATAATTACTAAATTAAGACATAAGTATATAAAGTACACATCGAATAATTAATGTCCCATTATCGATAAAATCAAAAAACAACTGTGTAACGGTGCAGCAGCAACATCACAGGTCTAATTATACTCTTGTACAGGAGCGTAGCTACCGCCGTATCAGCCGTATCAATGATACGGGGCCCGCAGGCCACAGGGCCAAACGTGTGTAAGTAAGAATTCGTTATCCATATTTACAGTTAAACTCTTCACTACTTCCCGGGGAAAAAAAATATTTAATAGAGAATCAGACCAGGGTAGGGGGCCCCCTTTGCCAAAATAGCAATTGAAATCAAGTGAAATCCGTTTTCATTCGCCTTTCGCTTAAAGATAATTAAGATTTTTATTGAAAAAACAAAACAACTTAGGGCCCTCCACGCGCTCACTCATTACTTCATTGAAATTGTGTAAAATATGCGGCTATAAGATGATAAAAATTAAAATAATTTTAGTCTTATTAATAATATTGAAAATCTCATATTTTCAGCACAATCGGTAGGGTCCAAAGAATTAAAAAACTCCTTACTCTGTTCTTTCCTCAACTGGTTAGATGGACCTGGCTCATAATAAAATCGTCTTGGCTCATACGCCCTCAATCTTTAAATTGCTTCGTTTAAAGTTAATCATTGAAGGTTTTCATAGCCAAAATTCCAGAAATTTCGAGCTCGCTCCTCTCGCTCATTTATTTTTCGTAAAGTTAATTTTATAATACAATGTTGCCACACAAGAATGTCAATAATTTTAAGATCGTCTTTCGCTATTGTCCATTTAGTTATATTACGTTATTTTTATTTAAATCGCGCAAGGTTAAAAACAATAAATTACAAAATATTCTCGCTCATTCAATAATATAAGTAATTATTATAATAATCATGCACGGTTTAAAATAGCTAGCTTTTAGAGTCTAGTGCCACACAAAAGTAGAGTTCGCTAAGCTCGTTTATTCAGTGATTAAAGTTATTTTTATTACTAACACGCATATTTATGTGAGTTCACTGCGCTGGACCATTTATTGACTTAAGCAGGATTTAAGTTACTCATTAGCACTCCCCCGTAGTTGGGATTATCAACTAGGGGCCCCCTTAGACAACTATTGATACGGGGCCTCTGGAGGGTAAGCTACGCCACTGCTCTAGTACGAGTATATAAGCCTTTTGAGCTTGACAGGGATTTTAGGGTCACAGATGACTGGCGCGAGTTTCCGCCATTTGGCCCAAGCTGCAGAGATTCGGGATTTGACATCGACGAAGACGATAGCGACATCTATTGGTCTCTAATCTCAAGAAACTTGATACACTAACGTACATTTCCTATGGTTGCTCAACCAGCTGTTTGACGGTTGATCTTGATTGAATGCGAAGACGAAGACGGTAGCGACATCTATTTATGATCTTAACAAACTTACATTTTCTACGGGTGCGCCATCTTCGTAAGTATATAGATAGTACCTCGGGATACGAGTCGGACCCCTAATCATTAGGCCGCCGACGCTCTATTTTGTAAATAATACCTAAATTGTACTTTTATGTACTACAATGAATTAGTAAAATTTTAATAGGTAAGTTAATTTAAGCTTTAAATAAATCTTTGTCGTCAGCTGTGTAGCAGTTCGGTTTGTACCTACTGTTATGATGCTACAATATCTATTTTGCCTTCACTATCCAAAATTTCGGAAAGATAATTAATGACAGGCTAGTAAGTTACCTTAACAAATATAATGTACTATCCGAAACACAATACGGCTTTAGGTCTGGAAAATCGACAGAGGATGCAATTACAACTTTAACTTCACACATTATAGATAATTTAGATAAAGGCAGAAAATGTCTAATCGTATTTCTAGACCTAAAAAAAGCCTTCGACACCGTCTCTGTTACCTCGCTTGTAGATAAGTTAAGAAAAATTGGAATAAGAGGATTGCCACTATCTCTATTTGAGGACTATCTCCGTAATAGGACTCAAAAGCTAAAAATTGGGTCCTATGTCAGTGGAGAATGTGACATCACATACGGCGTGCCGCAAGGGAGTATTGTTGACTCAGCGCTTTTCTTAATTTATATAAATAATTTGACCAACCTGATGCTACCAAATGCTCATATTATTTAATATGCTGAAGACACCGCGATCGTGTTTCATTGCACTTCATGATCAGATATCCATACACATGCGGAAAAAGGTCTTATCAGCGTGGCAGCTTGGCTGGAAGACAACTTATTAATATTGAATGTGGCAAAGACAAACTATTTATGTTTCAGTATTTATAATAACACTCAACCTGACAATAATTTTGTACTAAAAATTCATAAATGTAGTGATCTAGACAGCAACGATTGTGATTGTCCAAATCTTACTAAAGTGAAGTCGACGAAATATCTAGGCGTAATGATTGACCAACGGTTATCTTGGTATTCACATATTGATCTGATTTTCGGTAGACAATTTTTATTTTATTTTTTTTTATTTTTTTTATTTTCTCATTGTAAATATTATTTCTGTAACTAAATAAATACTTCTGAACATTATTATGTTTTATTGAACATAGTAAAATACTAAAAAATGTGGGTGGCGATATAAATAATAATATTGTACAAGGTGAAAAATGCGTCCGACTAGGACCTTCACCTTCGTTTCTGATATGGACCGATGTCCGTATCAGAAAATAGACACCGATGATTTCTGTTGTGGGACAGTCATCGCTTTCCATTGGGTGGCTGTGTGGTTTGCCACTTGCGCTTAAATAAGTTTTTCGGAACAAGGTTTTTTGTGTGATATAGTACTCATCAAGAGTACCTACATTACTCCAGTGCTCTAACGTCCAATCCCTATGCTCTCGATCAAATTCAATGCGTTAGATCCTTGATTACAATGTGCGTTGACGGTACTTTAGAATAAATTTATTGACAATTTAATCAGCATGTTACTTTGTTGTAGGTATAACTTTAAAAGTTGTAAGTTTCATACCTTTTGAGAAAATGGAATCAGAGTTCCAAGGAACCGGGTGGCCCGGTTTATTTGCTGTTCAATGTATATTAGATACTACTGAATAGTTTCTGACGACAAATTGATGTATTTATTTATTTATTTATTTATTGAATTTGCCAACAGATTTACACTTATCCTCTAGTATCCTCTAACTCCGAATTGTTAAAGAGTTCTGTCGCTTCATCATAAGCAGAGCATCATCAGATGATGTCATTCTTACACGGATATCTGAGTAAGATATGATAACGTAACAAATACCCCATACGTGCCTACAATTTTCGAGGGTTGACTTCGATTGCTCCAGGATCCCATTCTGACCTCATGACCATGGGACTACCTGGAAAGTATACCCTTTCAAATAACAAAAGAATTTTCCGGCGAATTGAGAACCTCCTGTTTTTTTGAAGTTGGTTACAATGTCACTGAAATAGAATTTCGAGATTATTAGATTGTCAAAATTTGTTAAAATAATATTTTGACTGCAGTTGTGCAAATATAATGTATTAGATCAATGGTATGCGTTCAAAGATACAGGGTTCAACGGAAAAAACAGAACAATGTACAGATCTCTTTATTGTCGGTCTATCTAGATCGATTTACCCACACACACAGTATAAGAAATCCCAGTCAAAATTTAAAATTCAAAATTTCTTTATTGATTAGGACATTAAATATCTCTTTCAATCGTCAAAAAGGAGGAGGGTAGGAAATTAGGAAGGAAGCACACAGTGACACACTGGCTGCCCCATGGCCACACCAAACCCACCTCACGCCAACCACGACCGGACCGCGCCCGACATTGCCAGGCAGAGCCGGACCGCGGTATCGGCCACATCATTGTACAACACAGTACAAGTGCATTACCAATTCGAGAAAATTGTTTGTTGTCGTTACAGCAACATTCACGGCATTTGGTGCATCTTTAGCCAAAATCAGTTGGTCAAAAGAAGGTAGAATCACTTGTCCCTTATGCCCAAAGGACTCGTCCATTACCCCCAGGCTATATTTTTATGTAATATACAAAAATAGAACTCATGAAAGCTATAGAAATTGTTTTAACTATTGCACAGTAGTACAAAGGAATATGATTATTAAGGTGGTCATGCACTTATGCTCTTGCATTGTACCTACGATCGATGATTCGGTTTCAGATTCAGATAATTTATTGATAAAAACTTAAAGAATTTTACAAGTCAAATGAAATGAAAGGTGCTTATTATACCTAAATACAATTAATTTAGGCATCAGTCAGTTGTTTTCACAACTGCTTGCTCGTTAATAAAATAATTATTAAAATTGTTACAAAGTCATAATAAAATAATCATTGTACATAAATTCATTAATTTTAATATATCATTGAAATAAATGTCACAGATATAATTATAATTAATTTAATAATTTCACAATGTCAAAGTGTCGATATAAATACAATACAAAAATGACACATTTAGATATGAACCTTATTCCAATAATTATTAATAAATAACATATTGGATTTATTATAAAAAATTTCAACAATTTAATTGTGTCGTGGTGTGCTACTTGTAATAAATGTCTTTTCTTTTTTTCATTCTCTCTAACTGCGAATATTTTTTCAGGCCACAATTAAACCAAATTAAATAAAAGTATTATAGATCTTATGTATACATAAAGTTTACAAGAAATCTTCCTCACACTTATCGGATTTTTTTTACAACAACGGAGGTAAAGTGCTTTTCAACGGCGTATTTATATCAGGGTCCCGAACGAAATCTTCGACCCCGAACACCGGATGGTCTTTTATTATGTTCCTGAAAAATAAGAGAAATATGGGTAGGTGTAGGAAGAAAAATGATAATGTTGGGCCTATATTGGAACTGAGTAAGATATACCAACAGTTCCGTATATAATGAAGAGCTCAATTCGAACATTTGCATGCCTTCAGTTAGTTTTCAGTTCGGGCCAAGGTATATAAAATTCGTCTTGCCCGCCCTGTCTAAAATTTATAAGTACCTTCAGAAGAACCTTCTGTACCTACTTTCTGTGGAAAAACAGCCATATGGTGACTAACTTCGCATTCTGTTTTGGTAAATGTTTCACTATATTATCCGTTATTTCTGTTTGCACAGCTGTCCTATGTAGGCTTACTTTTAGTTTATTTGTTATGGTTTTGTAAATATTTTGTTAGAATTAAATAGAAAAAATAGCTGTAAAGTCAATCATATCTAGCAATCCCTTGCGATTTTCACTAAGAAGATTATGTTTTTCCACGGACAAAAGTACCCTATGATCATGGGCTATAATGTAGTGAAATAAGTGTACCAAAATAAACATATTTCATGAATAAAAAATTTACTTAGTTCTGAAATAAATTTACGAATATAACCCTTACCACAGGTCGACAGAGACAACGTTTCTCATTTGTGGTTTTTCCAGGCAGGAGAATCTGCTGGAAAACCCGAAGGTGTAGGCTCCATGGAGACGGAATACCAGCCAGTCGAAGGGGGTACATCTCGGCAGGTATACGGTGCGGTCAAGCATCACTCTGTCGGTAGAATCGCAGCTTGGACCCCAAAGGATAGCTTCTTCCAGTTCCTCGTCAGGAATTTCGTTTGTTCTCTGCAGGGAAACATATCAATCGTCTCGGATCTACTTCTTTTGTAGGAGTTTGATTGGTTAGTGAAGATATTGTAATTAAAATAGGCAAACTAAAATCTCTCTACGAATATCATATCTAAATGATGCTGTGTGAATTTGTCCAAGCATTTGTTCATATTAAGGCCCGCTTGCACCAAATTCTTAAACACGTTTATGAATTACGTTTTTGTATGAAGTTTTTCGTTTAAATAGGTATCAGCTAAAATGCGTTTAAGAATTTGGTGCAAGCTGCCCTAAATGTATGGGAATGGAAGAGTTTATATTAAAAGTTTATATATTACAAGTAGGTATTATTTTTAAAGTTATTGTTTGCATACTTTCGAAATCAATTAAAAAGCTTTTTTGTCCCTTAAATTTACGGAATAACCTCATGGGAACAAAACCAACACTCTGCTGGGGCTGTTGGCACACAACAACAATAAACCAACAGATATTATTAATAGTTTTTAAATGATCACAACTCACCCTGAATTTCTCCACAGTATGAAAAGGTTCCATATACCTCAAAGTGCCGAATAATCCGTCGTTCATGTAATACATGTTCAATTTTTTGTTGTTCTTCATCATCTGAAACATGGATAGCATTATTTTAAAATAAGCGTTTACTGTGTTTAACTATCGCGGTTTAACAACTGCGTCGAAATATCGGGCTACTCGTCAATAAAACCCGGAACATACCATTAACATGTGTAAGCGTTTTCTGTACTTAATTGGTTTCTGTATCTTTAGCAGATGATAGAGGAGCTTAAACAGGTAATATTTCTAAAATAAAAAATGATGAAAGGCTTCATTGATATCGAAGAAAGGTCACGAAGTATGAGAAGGAAAGTCAAGGTCTGGTGCAAACGAACTTTACCTATCTCAGATTGCACACAGATGGCACGTCAGCCAGAGAAGTACACTGAAGCATACAACCGCACTTTGCCATTTTATTTATAACCTATTCAATACCCTATTTTTATGGCTGATTCATATTTCATATTTCTTTATTAGTATTGTTCATACATTGTCCAAAATTCAGTATCTAGGCTTCAATAATATCCTAACTAACAATACGTATGAATTGAGTAGGTACTTACATCACTAACTAAACAGTAATACAGTCAATAGAATTAATAATGGAATTGAAATTGTCACCTTTAGATATTAATTGATATATCAATTCATTCATCTATTAAATAGATTAATGATATTCTATACATATTACTATTATTTATTTATTCTCTATAGCTAGGCTAGGTATATTAATTATTAACGCTTGGTATCCTCAGCTTCCGAGCTGGATACAACATTCTCTATGTACTTACGTAACGTGATGAAACCTGCACATTCAGGCGACTGGATGTGTAACCATGATCCAATCTGGTCAGATTCCCCTGGTAACAGGGTCATGGAGGTCAGGTGGCAGTCGCTCCACTGTAATTACCTGACCTGCCAAATCCTGGATCATGGTCAAGGTGGACCCCGGGCCCTCGTGCGCGAGAGCACAACCGGGACATTAACGCCAAGATGATGATGATGATGATGATGATGATGATGTACTTACGTAACGTATGTTTATCAAGCTGCAGTAGTTGGTCATGCTGGAATCGCACACATATCTTCCTGGCTCCGCAACTATTTGAACGCTCTCATCGGGAAAGAGATCGTCGAGAGCATTGTTGATCAGCTCGGCCACCTGCAAGCAGTGTGCTACAGGTTAGTATTTATTTATTTGTTTATTGGAGTACCAACAGCTATAATATAAAACGTAATAAATATTATTTTAGAACAAACAAAACAATAACAGGTTCTCGCTAGTTACCAACTAACTGTGATAATCGTTAATTTATATTCGACAATAAATTAAAGACAAATTAATTGCGTAGATTGCGAAACTCCGTGTTTTATTTAGTGTATCTAACTGAGTTTTACAATGTACTGTGCGTATGTACTAATGAAATAAATAAAGACCATAAAATATATAGATGATAAGATTTTAAGCCCAGCTTGTACCAAATTCTTAAACATATTTAAGAATGACATTTAACGTCGTTTTGTCTAATTTAGTGTTGATCCAAAAACTTATTTATCTTAAGAAGGCTTGGTGCAAGCCGCCCATAATATGTGTTATAACAAGCGTCACTAACGTGCGTTGGGTTGGAGACGCACACAGAGCAAAAAAGAAACTGTAACTAACTGATGAAATTGGTCACTTTCCAATCTTTTTGGAGACGCGCGTCGGCGCGCGCATTAGAAATCCACTCAATTTTGAATTGACATTAAAATTTGTAGACATCAGAACGCGCGACGCCGACGCTTGATATAACTTAGGCCGCCTAGACGCAGCGATGCAATTCCGCGAAAAAGGCGCGTACTCAGTAACCACGATAGCGGACGAGATATTTTCAAATCAGCGTTTTTACGTCGGCGTAACTTGTAAACGTGGCACCTATTACTGTGGGTACCTGGTTGATGGTATCGGTCCGGTGACTGAGAAACCCTCCGCCGATGTCTACAATGCGCATGCGCCGGCCGGCGCGCGCCTCGTGGTCAAAGAGGGCGCGCACACGCCGCAGCCCCACCTCGTGACTGTCCTCCGACGTGCAGCAGCTTCCCACGTGGAAGGCCACTCCTGAGACCTAGAAATATGAAGGTATTGGTCATCTTGGCATTTTCCTCCCGGAAAATCCCTCAGTTTCCTCGGGGTCCGCTTTGACCATGGTCCAGAATTTGAAAGGTCAAGTAATTACAGCGCAGCAACTGTCATCCGATCTCCATGACCCTGCGTTATCAATCAGTCACCTGATCGTGCAGGTTTCATCACGTTTTCATCAGTTAGTGTTCAAGTAACGTTCTGAACTCAGAAAAGCGTCATTGGCTCATGGTGGCACCCCACCGAGGCTATGGAAATATGGATATATTATTAACCTACTAGGAAGTATTCGAAGCGACCACAGGGATACGTGAGCAATAGGCACCTAAACCTTCAGGTATCAGAAACATGTGCCAAGGCCTAAGAAGCGATAGATTGTCATTGCTGAATCGATGCGAAAGCCACGAATTCGATGAGGATGCCGAAGATCAGGCGTAATAGAGAAGAGTAGGAAAGCGGATGATTCGAAGCAGTTCGAAATTCCAACACTGGACCAGAGTTTAAACGTCGAAAAGACTAGGGATTCCTATACCTACCCCTACACCTACCAAAAAACCGTACCCGCTTAAGTAGGTACCTTTATACACATACATACATACATAAAGCTCACGCCTGTGTCCCACAGGTGGGGTAGGTAGAGACTATGGACTGCTACTTTGCTCTGTCCTGACACTACTCCCTAGCCTCGCATATATCCACAACTCTTTTCATACATCTCCTTTTATTCTTACCACTTCGGACCCCAGCTTTACCTTTATATCGTATTACATTTTTTAAACAGTAGTTCCAACTGTGTCAACAGCTATAAGAAGCTCGACGGGTGCTGTAGGTTGTTATTTTTAACGACAAACCGTCACACGTGCAAATAATACGTGAAAAGAATGCTGAGCGGCAGCGGGGAAAAACCGAAAATGTACAAAAAATGTTTTCAAACGGAAAAAATTGTTGTACTGTTGCTGTAAATATGTCGCCAATATTTTTACCGTGTGGTGTCCGTCATAGTAGACGAAGAACCAGCCCTACGATCACTCATAGGTATTAGTCATGGGTGTTAGTAAATAGGAGACTATCTAGGACATCTGCGGTTCATATGAAGACTAAGGGGGAAGAAAGGTTATACACAATAGAGTAAAATTTCCGCTAGATGCACAAACCCTTATTTAAGGTAGGTATATATTTTCAAGACACATGGTCTCGATTTTGCCCTCTCTCTTGTGTTGGTCGGCTGGAATATATTTCTTTAGAAATAAGCTGTACCTGTTGTGATCTTATCTGTATGTCAATTTTGTATACTATTTATTGTGCACAAAAAATGTTAAATAAATAAATGGTACCAGAAGGAGTTATTCTTTTATTCTAGAGGACCCGACACGACTGTCTTCGCGTACACCTACTTTACGCCTACCTACCCTTATTTTCTTGCTTATAATCCTTCTCCTTGTGCTATGCGTGCGAAACCTGGGCGGATCGCTAGAAATCAATAAATTGAAATTGAAAATCTATAGAAGTCTTGTCATGAATGATTACTTACGGTTAGCCGAAGAGCTGCCGCTTCCTCCAACAGACTAACAGCCTCCGTTTCGAACTCGCAACCGAACTTCTCCCCCAATTTATAAGTACTTTCGCCATCTACTCGTATCCTTAGCAGTAAACTGTGTAACAATAATAATCAAATAAACATTCATTTTGTTTGTCCGCCTTTCGCTAAATAATCGTGTATTACAATATAACAACTTCAGATTTCCAGAATGCAATTTGATCCACTGGTTGAACCTGGCATTGGATCGTAGTGGATTGAGAGAAAAATCCAGCCAAGTACATCCTTAATCCTTCTGAAGTCGAATGAATTGGTCGAAGTGAAATTGGAACGTGAGAGTTAACGCCCGTATTTCCGGATGTTGTATCAAATCCGCAAAGTAAGCAATGCTTGTGTTACGGGTGCTAGAAAACTGATAACTTCTTATATACTTTTAAATACATGCTTTTTTTGCCTGTCCATAGTACACCCAGACCCGTAACAGAAATTAAAATTCATCATTTCAATTTCTCCTCGGCCGGGAATCGAACCCAGGACCTCTGCGTCTGCCGCAATGTAAACCAACTGAACCACTCAGGCCGTAGCGGCTGTAGTGGTAGCAGCCGTAATACATCGGTAAATAGTGACACCATTCACAGCTGAATTGTTTATCTGGGAAACAATACGGCGAAGTGCTTTTACACTGCTCTCTTGGAAACCGCGCCATATGTTTCCATAATTAAGGTTGTAGTGACGTCATCCGACGATTACCCGTATTCACAAACAATACCTTGAGTAATGTAACTTTATTAAGCGTTTTCACATTGGTGATCTCATCTTGGCGTTAATGTCCCGGTTGTGCTCTCGAGAACGAGAGCCCGGGGTCCGCCTTGACCATGATCCAGGATTTGGCAGGTCAAGTAATTACAGTGGAGCGACTACCATCTGACCTCCATGACCCTGCTACCAGGGGAACCTGACCAGATTGGATCATGGTTACACATTCAGTCGCCTGAATGTGCAGGTTTCATCACGATGTTTTCCCTCACCGTAAGAGCATCGGTTAGCATTCAACGGTTAGCGTTCTCACATTGGTGATCTCATCTTGGCGTTGATGTCCCGTTTGTGCTCTCGAGAACGAGAGCCCGGGGTCCGCCTTGACCATGATCCAGGATTTGGCAGGTCAAGTAATTACAGTGGAGCGACTACCATCTGACCTCCATGACCCTGCTACCAGGGGAACCTGACCAGATTGGATCATGGTTACACATTCAGTCGCCTGAATGTGCAGGTTTCATCACGATGTTTTCCCTCACCGTAAGAGCATCGGTTAGCATTCAACGGTTAGCGTTCTCACATTGGTGATCTCATCTTGGCGTTGATGTCCCGTTTGTGCTCTCGAGAACGAGAGCCCGGGGTCCGCCTTGACCATGATCCAGGATTTGGCAGGTCAAGTAATTACAGTGGAGCGACTACCATCTGACCTCCATGACCCTGCTACCAGGGGAACCTGACCAGATTGGATCATGGTTACACATTCAGTCGCCTGAATGTGCAGGTTTTATCACGATATTTTCCCTCACCGTAAGAGCATCGGTTAGCATTCAACGGTTAGCGTTCTCACATTGGTGATCGCACAGCGTTCATTACGGCTCAACTTTGGTTATTTTGATGGACGCATAGTGTCAAGTGACGCAGCGTGGGTAGGCCTCCCACAAGGTGGACCGACGACCTGGTAAAGATCACAAGTACCAGTTGGATGCGGAAGGCACAGGACCAGTTTTTGTAGAGATCTTTGGGGGAGGCCTATACCCACCAGTGGGCGTCTTTCGGCTGATGTGAGGATGATGATGATGTAGATGATAGTGCCGAGTGCCACTGTGCCACTCAAAGTATTGTCTTTTGGAACCCTGTGCGTTCGCGTGCACTTAAATAACAAGTTATAGCGACCGCTGATGGCACTGCTTTTGAGGGAAGCAAAGGGTTATTTATATATTTTTTTCGTATTATAAATAATATATGTTCAACATATCATAGGACTTTACCTCGCATCTGGCCAGTACTGCTTGACCTTTTTCAACTCGTACGACGTATCGAAGGTTGTATGTGTCACCCCGGTCTTCCGGGCGTACATCATCTGCTCTGGAGTTTTTGAAGGCATAGCGTATATTATACGTCTGAAAAGGTAGAGAAGACGGTATTTCAATTACTTACTTAAGTCACAAACGAGCAGACAGCCTACCGGATGGAAAACGATGACTGTCGCCCATATCGTCTACTTTTCAATTAATACCTAGTGCTTATAAAGTGCTGTCACTCAGGTTCGTGTCACTGTGGGGACGAAGATCATACCCAAGCGTAAGAACGTAATGTAAAATGCTCGCACATCATGCTCCTTAAAGGATATTTTGAAGAAGCATTTCCTTGGTATTGAATAGATCTGTAGTTTATTTCGTATTTAATATATATTTACAGTATTACATGGCGTAGGTATATGTATTTGTACTTAATTATTATGTATGGTACATACGTAGGACTTCGTATTTATATATTAAGGTTAACTTAAATTTTTGTCCATTTCAATGTTGGTACACTCAATATCGCCTCCAGCCCTTGTTAAAGCTACTGTCGGTCTATCTAAGGTAGGCTAGAAGAAATAACAGTGCAGGATAAGCTCGCCTTTGCAACTATATTTATGTTATTTTTTGTACATAGTCCTGTAAGCATTTATACTCAATAAAGAGGTTACATACACACATACACCCGTATATAAGCTAGACACCACACAACTTTGTGGATTTTACGAGCCACCGTAAACAATATTATCTGACTGCGGCGAATTATCGCACTAGGCGTCCGGCGTATCCTCTTACGCCTACAGTGTCAAATAAACGAACTAATCGTTTTTGTTCGGAATGTCTTCAAAATAAAATGAGTTCGTTTTCATGCAACGAAAATGTATCCGCAGATACTGGGTTTTCTCCCGGGCCAGGCTTATTCACCACCAACGTCTGGTCAGGCTATTAGGTACCTATCTAGGTACGAAATCTAGTCCACGTCAACGTTAAGTGATTCAAAGTTTTCGGGCGACAATTCCTTGATTCATGACGGGTAAAAAGTTATTACACCTACTGTATGTCACACGGGTTCTTCCGTCAACAAAGTGTAACGGATAATTCATTCATACACTGTAAACATAGTGATTCAGGAGTACAGTGACTCAGAACAACAAATAAACAAAGGATCTCCTTAAATACTGTAACGTTCTAGGTTGATTTCTAACGGGGACGCTATATTGTAAAATAAAATAAATTATCATCTTGGCGTTAATGTCCCGGTTGTGCTCTCGAGAACGAGGGCCCGGGGTCCGCCTTGACCATGATCCAGAATTTGGAAGATCAGATAATTACAGTGGAGCGACTACCATCTGACCTCCGTGACCCTGCTACCAGGGGATCCTGACCAGATTGGGCCATGGTTATAAATTCAGTTGCCTAAATTTGCAAGTTTCATCACGATGTTTTTCCTCACCGTAAGAGCATCGGTTAGAATTCAACGAATGTACATAACTCAGAAAAGAGTCATTGATACATGGCCGCAGCGGGATTCGGAGTCGGTACCTCTCGCTCACGAGTTGGATACTCAAACGCCCGGCAACCGATGCTCCGCAGGGCCTCTATGTTGTGATGTGACGAATTTTATAAAAATTAGAGCCACGTGATGCCATGTGAAGCGGCTATCGCGACATATACGTGTATATGGGCTTGTCTGTGTATATGTCTGCGGGCCGAATGATGCGTGACACGTCAGATCGCGTCATGACACGCCACATACACGCTCTGACACTAACTGCTAACTAACTTTAAATTGTTATAGATCCTAAACAGTCCTTCTATTTTTAATACCTATTCAACGACATAGACACATGACATAGTTCGTCGACTTAAATTTTTTTATTTTTCTCAAAATGGCGGCTGGTACTCGTCATATTGAATTTTTATCATTATCATGTATCTCTTCAGTGACACTCGGAAGATTGAGACAAATCGATTTACGTAAGAACTTTCAAAATCGGCCCACGCGTTTGATCTCTACAGTGCCACAAACGAACAAACATACATACATATATACAAACAATACAGACATATATAGGCTGATAAACACATAACCCTCCTTTGCTCCTCCTTCGCAGTCGGGTAAAAAGGACGGCAACAAGCAAGAACTTACGATGGATGCACGTTCAACTGTCTCAGTTTGTGAATTTCACCAGGGGAGGCGCAATCGAAGCCGAGTCCTGACGACACTGCCAGCTTTAACATCATGTCCGTGTCATTCGCTTTCATTGCTGTGAAAATTTAAAAAAATAGGATAGTTAAACCTTATTGCCCTGTCGCTTGATATAGCTAAACAAAAAAATTGAAATTCCTAGCTTTCCAAACTTTGTAATCGATGTTGTGGTTATATTTATCGGTAGGTCATTCAGTAGTTTCTGCTGTAATGTAAGTTACAAAACAGGATTTTATACAATTTTATATAGAGGTACATAAACACAGTACTCTTACGCACTACATCCGATCCGAATGAGAGAAAATATAGATCTAACACAGGGTTATGTGAACGGATGTGTAAATACGGATTCAGAAATGTTACTATGAGGTCTCGCAGTGCAGGTGAACCGAACGACAGACTTCCATTGGACAATACTTGAGTGGTGATCGGCACTATGCTTTCGTCAAGATGAGCAAACATTACCAATCATGGAACCGTAATGAACTCATTGCGTTTACTGAGATAAGTAGTTAGTGTCAATTTAAAGGTACGGTCGATTGCAGCATTTGGACGCACCCTTAGGCATAGGTTTATTAGGAATCGCTGGTCTACTATTTTGAAGATACCAATGAATATGAATAGCCCTTATTGATTTACGTTAATTTTAAATATGTTAAAAATTCCAAATGCCGAGCGAGACTGTGCATTGCAGCTTTTCAGACCAGAAAGTCCGCGAAAATACACGGCAGGTGTTCAGTTTCAGTCACAGTCGATATGAGCTTGACCGCAATAAACGAAACGAATTGAATTGACAGTCCACTTACCATAAAACATTTTCACGCGGGGCATCATCTTCTGAAAATGCTGTATGCGTTCGTGCGCTGCGTCCATGTCGAATATGTAAAACGGCTGTTTCTGTTCTTCGCCCTCGATCAATGCACGTGCAACATCTTCTGGAGTGTGCCCGTCCAGTACAAAGGCTGGTGTGCCGCTCCATGGATCAGATCCTCTGGTACTAGCCATGTCCTGTTGGGAATATCGGCGTTACCTTTGCAAAGGTTTCAAAAGTGCGTAATATAATAGATATGAATATTTAACACTTTGTGTTGTGACTTCATGTTGGAACTACATTATTACGAATTAAATCACCTTTGGTAGACTAGTTCCACTATATTTTACAAATTTAGTTAAATTGCAACGAGTTTAGAATTACTCATCTTCAGGCAATGATTTTTTATTTTGTTTACAAACATGATGTAGGTACCGTCGAATAATAATTTAAATTGATGTGGGTACCGACAGTATACAATAAATTTAAGATGTCATAGTGCAGAGAAATGTACAGTCAAGATAATACAAATTACAAGTAGACAAAATTTTAAGTATGTCAATTGTTATACATTTAAATAAATGTCATAAATGTTAATTATACCAAAGGTAGGGGAGACCGGGGCAAGACGAAGCTCGGGGCAGGACGGGAAGAGTGCTTGTGTGCGTGACTGGTGAACACAACAGAGCCTAACAGAGCGTCATTCGCACGATGTATATTTTTACGAAGTTTTCTGTTCTGTGCTATTGTAACATTTTACCACATACCTGTTGTAGTAGTGTAAAAGTAACGAATTTAGATTGCATTTTCGCCGAATAATTTTGTAGGTTAGAACTGTTGTTACTTTTGAAAAATGAGCCTGTTGGGGCAAAAAGGTCGTGGCATAATGAGATAGTTTTTGCCCCATATGTGTAGGTAAAAAAAGGTTTTATACCTATTTAATAATAAACTACTTTTTTTATTTGCTGTTAAAATGGTGCGAAATTATAAACGTAAAACAGATCGTGGAACATGGGAAGAAGACGATATGAGAAGAGCTGTTAGAGCTGTGCTTTCTGAGACAATGGGATTTCTTCGAGCCTCCGCTACATATAACGTGCCTAAATCGACCTTGGAACGACGAGTGAGAAAGGCTCGATGTGCTGAAGATGCTGACACTGATTCAGATAATGACCATGGGAAAAAAAAATTAGGACGCTACAAAACAGTTTTCAATAAAGAACAGGAAGAAGAATTATCTCAGTACATTAAATCAATGGAAGCGCGCCTTTTCGGAATAACTGGCAAAGAGCTTCGGATCTTAGCTTTCCAGTTAGCTGACAGAAACCATATTGAGAATCCATTCAACGCAGAGATTGGAATGGCTGTAGAAGACTGGCTCAGTGGATTCCTAAAAAGGCATCCTGAACTTTCATTTAGACGACCAGAGCCAACTTCTGCTGCGAGGGCTATGGGTTTTAACAAAGTGGCAGTAAATGAGTTTTTTACATTGTTAGAAAGTGTTGTAAAAGAGCATGGCCTTACGCCTGACCGAATTTATAATGTCGATGAAACCGGCGTTAGTACTGTGCCAAAAAGTCAGTCAAAAATATTGTCACTCATGGGTCAAAAGCAAGTTGGCTGCTTGTCATCTGCAGAAAGAGGGCAATTAGTTACGGCTGAAATCTGCTTTAACGCCGCTGGAACTTATATACCACCAATGCTGATCTACGCCCGAAAACGAATGAAAAATGAGTTGCTGGATGATGCACCACCGGGATTTTGGGGGACCTGTAGTGACAATGGGTGGATAACCTCACAAATATTCTATGATTGGTTTGAAAAATTTGTTGAAACCGTAAAACCCACTAAAGAAAAACCAGTCTTGTTGCTACTGGACGGTCATGCGTCACACACAAAAAATATTGATTTGATTGATTACGCAAGGGAGCATCATGTAATACTGTTGAGTACACCACCCCATTGCACACATAAATTACAACCATTGGACGTCGCATTTATGAAACCGCTGAGTACATACTATGGTGCAGAAGTGAAAAAGTGGCTAAGGGCCACCCTGGACGCATAGTTTCACCCTATCAAATCGCAAAGCTATTTGGGCAAGCATATTTATAAGCGGCGACGATGCTGACAGCTATAAACGGGTTTAGAAAATGTGGAATATGGCCACTTGACGAAAATGTATTCACAAACGGAGACTTCATAGCGGCTGAAACAACAAACACCGAGACTTTGCCGTCTGAAAATTTAAATCTTGAATCAACATCTCAGGTCACAACAACTTCGACGTCAACTTCTTTAGAGGCAACCCAACAAATATCGTACACTCCAGCTCATAATGAGATTTCCCATGAACCTACATCTGCTGCCACATCAGTAATCGAGTCTCTACCATCTAAAAATCTAAATATAGAATCGACATTTCAGCCCACACTTTCAACGCCAGCTATATCGGAAGTAACCCAAGATGAACCATCCATCCCAGCACAAAAAGATATTTCTGCTGATCCTGCAGCTGCGGATCCAATGAGCACTGAATTTTTACCTCAGCTTTCGACTTCTGCACACATAATAAGAAATTAGAAAATATCATAGCTATTCCCAAGGAAGTAAGAACCGAAGAGAGAAAAACAAGAAAACGCGGTAAAACTGCAGTACTTACAGCTTCTCCGTACAAGAATGATCTCATTATAGATATGAATAAAAAACAAAAAATAAATAAGACGACTGACAAAAAGAAACCTAACAGTAAAAAGACTGAAAAGAAGAGACCTGAAAAAAAGAAGCGGAAAAAAAAGAATAAAAATAAAAGACGCAAGAAAGAAAGTGACACGGATACTAGTTCATCTGAAGACGATGACCATGATTGTCCTTGCATATATTGTGGGTACTTATATTCACAGTCCACTGAAGGATGGGTTATTTGTAGCATGTGTCATGGCTGGGCCCATAATTCGTGCGCAGGTGTAGATGACGAAGATGAAGAGGCACAAATATGTGAACGTTGCCAACCAGATTAAAATGTGTACTCATTATGCCCCATAGCATAGCGTGTGTAGTCGACATCATTTGGTTCCGCTCGTGAAACGCCGTGAGACCGCAGACACGGTATTTTTAATAAAAATTTCCACTGGCATTATTAATTGTCCCGAGCTTCTCTCTAAATTAAATTTCTGTGTACCCTTAAGAAATCTACGTCATAATAATGTATTCTCCCTTAGCACTGTATTTACTAATTACACTCAGAACACATTCCTCTGGCGTGCCTGTAGGAACTTCAATAACTTAGCATTGGAGACTGATATAGATCTATTTAACACAAGCGTTGTAGCGGCAAGACGTCTGTTAACGCGGAGGGCTTTTGACAAATAATTTCTGTTATGCGTATCTAAAATTTTTACATAAGTGGGCGAGCATGTTCGGTGGTGGAACTACTTGTATTATTATTGTAATAGTTGTAATTTAGTTTATATGTATTATGTAGATACTGTAGTAGTACTGGTAGTATTGTACTAGTTGTGGTAATACTGTAGTACTATATCAGTTTTAAGTGTCTAATTTATATTTGGTATGAGTGCTTCAACAGTTTTTCTTATTGTATTCCATAGTCTATCAGCGAAGACCTGTAATTGGCTTTCTGTTGTGTAAGATTGTTAATTATATGTTGTTGGATAGCTGTTGGTCTTCCAAATAAAATAAAATAAAATAAATAATAAAATAGCGTTTCCCATTTTGCCCCGATCATGGGGCAAGACGGGATATTTGACATGTGCCATTTAGTTCGTATTTGGCAAAAAAATATGTGATTTAGCGCCATAACAGATAATTATTATGTTGAATAAAACTGTAAGTGTTGCTTTTGTTGGAAGAGATTTTTAATAAAAAGTTTGATTTTCATATTATGACGTTTTTTCTCTTAAGTATCCCATCTTACCCCGGTCTCCCCTATGTCTTGTTATACCAATAGGTGATGTCGATAAGGAAATTTCACTTCTATAGCTTCTAGTCCATCTAGTCTACGTTTTTTCCCAGCTATATGAAGATATTTTATGCCCTTATCTGGGTTAAAAATATTGGTTTCTTTAAAGAACATATAGCTAGCTGGAGAAAAAAGACGCAGACCTCGACTTTTGCGGAACACCTTAATCGACTCATCCACTTTAACCACACATATATATTCATATTATTCATATTCATATTTCTTTATTAGTATTGTTCATACATTGTTCAAAATTCAGTATCTAGGTATACATTATGTCCTAACTAACAATGCATATATATTAAGTATTTCCATCAATAATTAATAGTATCACAGTCAATAGAATTAATAACAGAAATGAAATTGTCACCTTTAGATATTAATTGAGTATCAATAGTTATATTAACATGTCACATTACAAAATTAATAAAATGTCAAATTAAAAATTATAAGTCGCAAGTTCGTAACAGACATAAATGGCAGAAGAGCAGAAATTATGTAAATCGTATCAATGGAAACTACATGGTGCTGTTGGATCTGTTAACCTTCGTAGGTAATAAACAAGCTAGCTATTATGCGCTTATTACATGTGACTAAATTGAGTAGCCTAAATTCAGAAGCAAGAAGCGTAAGAGCAAAGCAAATTGAACTGTGTTACTCATAAAATAAGGTCCATATTTGTATCACTTATATTACGGTACGCGATATAAAAATTGAGTTTTTTTTTTTTTTTTTTTTTTGAGTAATACGTTCTATTTTAATATGCTCTCATGACATTTGCTTCTGAATTTACTCAAATGTAATAAGCGCATTAACAAAAAAAAATTAAAGGAAGAGAGAAATATTTAAAAATTGTAATCTATAATCGCAGCTCTTAACTTGGCTATGAATAGACACAATTTCAATGTGGAAATTACGGTCATTCACTGTGTACGAAGATAAAGTTGCTGTATGAAGATACGGTTTATCCTTAAAAATTCCACATAGGTAACAACTATTTTTAAATCGGTTTAATACCCGCACTTTTCCTCTATAGGTATTTCCACAAAACTAATGTGTATGGCGGTTTATTTAGTTAGAAATACAGTTTCCTGGGTAGGTTAGAACTATGGAAGCTGCCATTACGTCAATGGGTGCATAGGTTATGATGGTGTCATCTCTACTGTAAAGGAAGCCACTATTCTCGGTTCTCGGGTCTTGGTCAGTTTGTTAGTTTTTTTATATTATGTACTTAACCAGAGGATATTAACGTCCTTGTCCCAGCGTTACCTACCTATTTAATCACGCGCGGTGTTTATAAAAAGTCAAAGGAAAATAAGACTACGATAAATTAAAACGTTTACGTGTATGTAAGATTGTATGTGGAAAGTTTGGTAAGCTACTATGAAATAAAAATAAAATCTCGGTGTTAATGTCCCGGTTGTGCTCATGCGCACGAGGGCCCGGGGTCCGCCTTGACCATGATCCAGGATTTGACATACCTATCAGGTAATTTCAGTGGAACGACTGCAATCTGACCTCTATGGCCTTGCTACTAAGAACCTGACTAAATTACGGTCATGTCCAGCTCCTTGGATACCTCGAGGATCACCAGCTGATCAGTGACCGTCAATATGACGTCGTGGCCGCTCAGCTGGTGACCTTGTGTACCTAACACATCGGTGGGCTGAGACTATTAATGCTAGAGTACCCCAAGGTTCAGTGCTATCTTCCACGTTGTTTCTTCTGCATAATAATTATATGCTGAAATATAATTTAATTTAAGACCTCTACCGCTCCTTAGATGTCCTTTCAGACTGTTTAAGGTTGACTGGAAGAAATCCCAGTTTAGGATAAGCCCGCTTTTGCTTTGTAAAATTATTGTTGTATCTCCTGTATTTATTAAGCAATGAAGAGTTTACATACATACATATGCTGAATATTCCCAGTATTCATTGCTATGCAGATGACAGTACTGGAGATGCTCGTTATACTGGCCGAGCGAATATCCCTCGTTCCGAGGTGTCGGAAGGCCGAATAAGACTTGTGTCAGAGATTGAACACTCGTATCGAAATATAAAACAGACACTCATGTTTTAATACCCCCTTTTATATAACAGTGCATAAACTACTATTTCGATACAACTGTAATGAAAATAGTATGGAAAATGCTGTATCGAAAAGTAATTTTTTAAAGTTTTATAGACTGGCGTGAAAAAAGTGTATCCTTAAACAACTGTTTTCGAATATGTTATTGGAACATTACGCTATGAGTGTAGATAATAGTAGTTTATGCAACTGTCATATAAAAGGGGGTATTAAAACATGAGTATCTGTTTATCATACGAGGCGTAGCCGAGTATGATAATAGTTTGACACGAGTGTTTTAATACCTAATTATATGCAGTTGCATACACTACTTTATCTACACTCATATTTTCATGTTAAAATTTCGTACCTAGAATTTTTTCAACTTTGCTGGAAGTAACTGCGAGTCAGTTCTGTTGTATCTACGCGTCGAGGATATCAAGCGAAATCTACTTCACTTCTTTCACATTTATCTATTTATTTGCTTCAAACAAGAAAAAACATTCACAAACACAAATTACAACAATTAGAAAAAATATTCTGTTTAGCGGGAAAATAATTCCAAATGTACACAATCGCAACCACAGACTATGAACTGATCACAAATATAAACTGGAATTTTGAATTAGTTGAAGACATTTAGGTATTCAGCCTACATTTAGCCGTGTCCCGGCGCACGACAAAAATTTAAAAAAGAAAAGTGTTGCATAATGATTAAAAAGTGTTTTTCGATACAGCTGTAATGAAAATAGTATGGGAAATGCTGTATCGAAAAGTAATTTTTTAAATTTTTATAGACTGGCGTGAAAAAAGTGTATCCTTAAACAACTGTTTTCGAATATGTAATTGGAACATTACGCTATGAGTGTAGATAAAATAACTTCACACACAGAATTATCTTGGTTTCAAAACTTTTATGACACAGGAAATGATTACTGAATATATTATTTTCTTAAATACTAAAATACTAAACACTAATATAGGTGCTTAATAAATCACATTACTTACTTATTTGATAATGTTTAAGATTCGAGTCCAGAAAGTTGACTAGTTATGTCACGTCCTTGCTAATAATCCATTTTATACTTATTAAATGTCAATATTATATAGATATGCTCTTGTCTTTGTGAGGACTGAGATACAGGAGGTACCTACTTGTCTTGGTGATTTATCGCTAAGAAAAGACAGTTAAATAGGTATTATGTAATATAAAATTGGTAGATCAACAAGGTCTTGGAAGCGAAAAAAATCTTCTCGAGAAAGGCCTCTGCGTCATAGGTACATACATCGCCTTATCATCGCCGACGAATTTTTACCATACAACTGCTCTTTCAATTAGTTATTGCGATTAAAAGAAAATGGGATACTTTTGTGCCGGATGTACAACTTGGTCTCAACAATACGCTCAACACAGGTATTGGCGTGACACCAGCCCAATAATTATTTGGAACAGCTTAGGCTGGAATTACAGAAGGAAAAATTAAATCTTATTTAGACTAATCGCATAGAGCAAATAAGAGAGAAAATAAATGGTAACATTACCAAATATCAAGAACAAGAGAAGAGAATTTATGACAGAAATACGTGTGTGCCTATTAAGTTTAGTGTTGGCGATTCAGTAAGTGTACAGAGAGAAATACCGTCTACTGGACAAAGTAAAAAACTGAAACCGAAATTTTAAGGTCCATATCGTGTAGCAGCTGAGTTAGGAAATGATAGATATGAAATCGAAGACACTTCCATAATTCGTAAAGATAATCGGCGTTATATATCTGTTATAGCGATGGATAAGATGAAATCTTGGGCGAATTTTGATCGGCCAAATAACGAAACACCTTCTAGACAGAAAATAGTGGCGATGAGTCAAATAGAGTGTCCTAGTTATTCAGACAATACTGATAAAATAAGCTGATTTGGAGTTCAATAATTAATGTCTTTCTGTTTGCATTATGATTATTTTCGTTTGTGTGTAAATGGTGTCAGATTATATGGTATCTATGGTTATACGGTGGTTTCAAAATAGCTGAGGCTTGTATAGATAGTTCAACTCAGTTGTGCGCGCGGCGCTATGTGTGCGTGCGCTTGTAAATATACAGCTTTCATTTATGTGGCAGTGACGCGGCAGTCGTCGTCCGAGCAACACGTTTGCGAGCGACGAGCGAGACGAGCGAGACGACGGTTTACCCACACATAAGGCCGCGCGCACAACTGAGTTGAAATATCGTACCACTTGTAATTTGATGTGGTTTCAAAATAGGTGAGCCTTGTACCACGTATAGTTTAAGGAGGTTTCAAGATAGATGAGGCTTGTACTTGCAGTTTAATGTGGTTTCGAAATAGATGTAGCTTGTACCACTTTTACTGTAATTTGGTTTCAAGATAGATAAGGCTTGCACCATTTGTTATGTAATTTAGTTTCAAGATAAACGAGACTTGTACCACTTCTGAATTCATAACAGACGCTTGTATTATGTCATGTCTATCTAATGTTATTTCAAGATGATTGTACCATGAATTATTGTACTAACTCGGGTTAAAATACATATTGTCATGGCAAATGGTCTAAATAGAAAATTAGTATATTTTGTTTACAATATTGTAATCGCAGAATAAAATTTGTTCCCTATCATTTGTTCATTATTATTATTCGTATGGCAAAAATACAATATACGAGAAACACATTCAACTACAAATTTAAATCAATTTGTTCATGCTCTTACTATACCTATACCTAAATTCTGGACTTTCTGTTGTCCTTCAAGCAAACAACCTGTGTAGGTTATAAAACGGTGGATATTAAACGTCGTCTCACATTGCTCCTTTAGGTTAAATTGTCCCGTCCAATATTAATTATTTTTTTCCATGTCTCTTTTCCCACAAAGATTCGAGACATAGTAAAAGTTGTAGGAATAATCCTTTCTAACGACATATCGCTTAACATTATTGGTAAGAAGGCTAAAATGTCCGTTCCAATAAAGTTGAATTTTATTTGGCCACAACATTTTCCCACAGCCATTCGAGACTTGCATCCATGGTAAAAGTTGTAGTGAATGATATCCTTTAAAGCAACATATCGCTATCCTTGGATATCGCTTATCGTTATTGGTTCAATAGGAATTGCCCGGATCTCTTTTAGCAATGAACGTGCAAAAAGAATGGTTCTTTCTGCACCCATTTTGTAACCGTAGATTAAGGCAGGTAGATACATTTTGACTTGCAGACGACGACCCAAAGCATGTTATGAAAAAGACTACCTTCCCCGCCTGCTTAGAGATTCAAGGTATCTGCGTCCGCTGGCCCCACCTTCTGGGATGCAGAAGGTGTGATAATGATCGACTATTTCGCGGTCTTCTGGTGGGCACCTGGAGACTGGTTGAACAGTTTAGGGCCCCGTGACGATATTACGTAAGTATAGTGGAGACGCATAGAAACAAAAAACTACGGCAAGAAGTAAAAAATAAACGTGAACCTCATGGTTATACCTCTATCGATGGATTTTATAGTGCAGATGCTGTCTGTGTTTATTTTTACTTTACTCAACAAATATTCGGCATTTGGATTAGGAGTCTCCCGACTTAGCAAACAAATAACCGATTGCACTAAACATGGTGACGCTTAAGTTGTTGCCTTAATCATTTGAAATAAACAGAACAAGAAAAAGCATTGTACTAACACCAAGTAAATACAAAAGTATACCCTTTTAAGTGAATTGGATTGAAATAGATTATTAAGACTTGTCTAAAATAGCTTACAGCGGCTTTATCCCCATCTCGTGTTTACCGTCGTGCATAACCAGACCAGGCGTATGGCTAGTACTCTATGAGAGTTCACCTCCTCCCTCCCAATCTCTACCGGAGGGTGCCCATTACCTTTGCGCTTTGCGCAAAAAAAAACAACTAGATGAAGTTAGTATTTCATACACTTATATTGAGAGTAGCGCAAACTCTGCCTGTATAATAATTTATCTTATCTTCACACTATATTAATAGTAGTAAACGCATGGTTATATAATGATTGCATACCATTTAATAAGCGTTACAAGTTTCTGCTTGTCAGTCAATCACGCAAAAAGCAGCTACGGTATGGGTTTGTATGAACTTTTGTTAAAATTTAGGTAAATTCCTTTTTCGAGAGCAGCTCGGACCTAATTGCGGGAAACAAGTTACTGAAGAATTCGGTAAGGTTCCATCTTACGCATCCTTTACGCCACTCATTTACCGGGCTATATCCGATGCTCTTACAGTAAGGAAAAACATCGTGAGGATACCTATACTTTCAAGAATATGTAACTGTGATCCAATCTGAGCAGGTTCCCTTGGCAACAGGCTCGCGGAGCAGAGTAAAACCGGGATATTGACGCTAAGATGATTATCAGTAATTACCAACAAGTAACACCCGGTGCAACGTCAAAATACACATTTACAACGATTTATTTGACATCTAATAAAAGTATCATACCAAACAATCTAGGAAATAGCACAATCGCCTCGTATCAACAAGAGGGATTTCCACTCGAACTGATAAGGTAACTATTCGCAGAGTTTGCTCTGGTAGACATGCCGGAACGATGAAATACCCGTTTCAATGAGGAAGGTAAATAAAAACATTAAGGTAATTGTCCTCTGCTCATACTCAATGCGCACGCGCCGCTTGGACGGTACTGACGTTCGCATGTTGAGCTGTTACATTAGTATTGCGATTCTGTGCTACTTATTATAACTACAGGTGACTGGCGTAGTCGCAAAGAAAATCAAAGAGTTATGCCTGATTGTACTAAACTCAGGCGACATTTAAGTTGTCGCCTTAAGACATTCCTAAGCATTTAGGCGTAACAAAATGGTTGTCATAAAGTTAAGAGTGACTTAGCGACTTTAGTTTTCACTTATGATTGGTGATTGGTGCAATGCTTTTCTTGTTTGGAATATCTGAAATCAACTTAGGCGTCGCCTAATATTTAGTACAATCGCATGTGTACAAGCGTTTATATAAAGTCTGCTAGTAATTTTCCGTTTTATAATAACCATAATAATAGCAAACGAGATAACGGACTGTGACGTAAACATAATTGGCTAAAGTGGAATTATTTTCGAAGTTACCAATTGACATGTCATTTTATGTATTTTTGGGTATTTGTATATCTTTAATGTATTTGCGATAAATATGGGTTTTTACACCATAACAAGCTACTGATGTAATGATGTAATGAGCTGAATGAACGTATTTATTTATATTACGTCGTTTAAGTATTTATTACCAATGAAACTTGTCAAGTAATTACATTGTTTTCTTATTTTGTGAATTATGCCGTGCTCTTACCATATGTATAGAGAGATCTGTTGGTTACTTAGAGCAACACGGCCCTCCGATTAACCGCCCGTACGCTTGTTATACACGTTTTCAACACTTCAGCTCCTTCAGCTCCCATTTGGATAACTATGATAATCTTTCAACAAAGTTGTCAATGTTAATGTCTGCTAAAATTACACGCAGAGAAACCCTCTTATTAGAAGCGCGACGCAAGAAATTTTAGTCTGAATACAGAGTTGAAAACAGACTGTGGACAATAGGTTCTTTAAATCAGGTTCTTTCCATCAGGTGGCCCGCATGCCTGTTTGTCTGCCGGATAACATAAAAAAAAAAAAAAAAAAAAAAAAAATTTCAAGAGGAGTTATGTAATCTATACATAGTATAAAACGAAGTCGCTGTCCACCGTCCGTCCCTACATATCTAAGTATGATTCTATTGATCTATGTACGCTTTGATCTTTTAACCTACGCAACGAATTTTAATGTGGTTTTCAACAATAATAGAGTGATTCAAGTTTATACGCAAGAAAAAAACTGTAGGTAGTGGTTAAGTAGGTGTACGCGAACGAATTCGCGCCGGGTCCACTAGTTGTTAATAATTGTAAAAAATGTAGTTTATCAGCCTAAAAATACATAAACCTACTTGGACGATTGATGGTCATCATTTCCTTTTCAAAATAATGAAATGTTAGTACGAAATAGATTGGGACTCGTTTTGTTTAACGTTAATAAATATCCAATATACATTTTACTACCGAAGCTCTTAACAAAGAACAGTTTAGTGCGTGCTTCGTCATTTCCACGGGTAAATACCTAAGCAGACATAAACAGGGAAACAGCAATGGAAAATGTGAGTTACTGGATTTTCAACAGTACATTTTTTTGCGGTCGCACAAAGGTTCCCAGGTAATGAAGCAAGTATTAAGTAATAACTTGTATATGACGTTGATTTTCCTCTATTGCTCAGATTCTTATGATTTAACTGTGATGCATTGGCTTGTTTATTTTCCTTTGTGAATGGGCGCAGTCAAAGCGGGATGTTCATTTTCCTGAAATACGACATCTTTCAACGATTTTTGCAATGTACTTATTCGTTACCATATACATTGAATCGAACATGTTTATTTATTTAAGGTGGTGCTAGCGGCCCACTTCGTGTAATTATTTTTTTATAAGCTTTCAATAAATATAACTAAAAATGCATAGTTATTTACATCTGTAAGGTTTTATTATTTATTAATCAATACTGGTAAGTTACAATTGTTACATAACAATATTAAACGAAGAACAGCAAAAGCAAATACATAGTTTAACTGAAGCAATATGAACACCGCTTATTAATAACCCCTGCTCATAACGGAATGAGGTTAGAACCATACGTTAACTAATTTCGGATTTGATCAAGCGCAAGACGTTAGCGCCCGCCTTCCGCGTTCTATTTGCAAATTCTACGCGTTTAGAACGCGTTGATTGAAGTATGGAGAGTTGATTTGCTATTATAACGCAACTGTGGCCCAATTCACGCCTATTACTTTGGAGTTCTGGGGTTCTGTTTTTGAATCGCTCGCCTCGATTTAAACGGTTTTTAATTTTAATTTTCAACATGAAAAATCCAATATTTTTAAATCACATTGGCAACACCTAAAGAATACAGTTCAATAATAGGAAAAGTTGGCATCATGCAGTAAAATATCGAATTTTTAATGCCGAAAATAAATTTTGAAAACCGTTTCAAATCAAAAATAACAAACTTCTAAGTTCTGCTACGTGGTATGTAAGTACACTTGGAGTACCAATAAAGAAACCTGTTTGAACTCAGGATAGACAATGTCTTTTGATACCTTCCAGCAAATATTCGTTTAGGACCGTTGCGTCCGTAAACTTAAATTCATGGAAAGTATTTTTCTCGTGGAGAATTATTTATGTGGGCATTGTCATTTTAACAAGTAATTGCTATAATTTTTTTTACAGGCGCTTACTTCCAAGAAATATGCTATAATCTAAATTTAATTTTACCGATATTTTGTGTGGTGATTAAAAATGTAAAAACAAATAAATAAGTAACTAAACATATTACATTTTAAAACCACATTACTAGATAACTATCGACGTCCCGAGGCCGTACAATACAGTAGAGTAACTACCTAAGAATTTAAAATATTGTAGGTACTTGCTTCAATGTAAAATTTTATATAACGCAGACTAAGCTGAACAACTTGCGTCTATAATTAACACTAAATAAATAAATGTAAATATGCTTGGACAAATTCACATAGCTTCAATTTACTTGTCCCGCTATACAATTTGCTTCACATCATTTGTGGTTAGCTGGTAGAAATCTCTCATAGAGATAAGTTCGCCATTGTACTCATTTTTGTTTGATGTATCTAATTAAGTATGTATACAATAAAGAATAAACCCAGACCCGTAACAGAAATTAAAATTCATCGTTTCAATTTCTGCTCGGTCGGGAATTGAATCCGAGACCTCTGCGTGGCTGACTGGCATGTAAACCAACTGAACCACTCAGGTCGTCACTGTCATAAATAAGTTGTTGTTTTTCGCTTCATCAACAGCCCATAACAGTGCACTGATCTTAAGCCTCCACGATTGGCAGGGTTTGAAGATCACAACGTTGAACGCACACAACTGAAAAAGCTGCTGCCCATTTTCTAGAAAACGGAGGTCATAATTGATCTGCCTCGTACACTTTAATCGCCTTGTATGACATGACACACGGGTATTATATGTGATATTGGGCAATAACAATATTTTTAACATAACTCGGATATCGTTAGTACGAAAAAGTCACAAGAAAAGTATTCTCCCGAATGGTTTTTAAAGCACATCAGCCAGGTTGGCCAGGTCGATAAGATAATTTGATTTTTCGGGGAAACTCCAGTTTTATTGCTGATCACCGCTATTAGATTCGGCATTAGCGACGAGACGTGGTCGGCTGGTGTTTTATTTGTACCTTTTTGGGAAGAGCAATCTACAAATTGATTTTAGCTGAATAGGTATACTTGGCCGTGTGGTGGCCGTGGCCGGCAGAGTAGAATAGCACTATCCCCTTACACTCGTGGGTGTCGTACAAGGAGACTAATCTTTTCGAGGCAAAAGATCTAGAGTCTCCGTAGGCTGGAAAATGGGCAGCAGCGGTTCCCATTGCTATTTAAATCACTGTGATCTTCAACCCGCCTGCCAAGCGTGGAGATTATGGCAATAACCTCAACTTTCATAGGAGAAGGCCCTTAGTCCTGGACTGTTATGGGATGTGATGATGAGGTAATATTTGCCTGTTTTTTGCCACTTACAACTTTGCCTAAATATATGAAGAGCAATTCTTTAACAACATTTCGCTCATTATCTTGTTATGTCGCAAAGTATCTATATTCCTCACCTGCTACGGTAAGCAGTTACGGCAACTTATGGACGTTTGCAATACCAGAGGAATAACTCCCGTGTTGCCGATCCTGTAAAATAGTTTATATAACTCGCGTATAAAGTTTGACACGAGTGTTTTAATACCTAATTAAATGCAGTTGCATACACTATTTTATCTACACTCATATTTTCATTTTAAAATTTCGTACCTATAATTTTCTCAACTTTGCTGGAAGTAAGCTGCGAGTTTTTCTGTAGCCACGTCGAGGATACCAAGCGGCGTGAAACTCACTTCACTACTTACTTAAACAAGAAAAAAATAAATAATATAAATTACCACAATACGAAAAAAAATCGATTTAACGGGAAAATAATTATATGCAGCGCAGTTCACTGACCCTCCATCCACAGACTATGGAATAGTTCGTTATTCAGCCAATTAACCGCACCAACCAGAAATTAAAAAACAAAAGCTTTACATAATAATTAAAAAGTTATTTTATCTATACTCAAAGCGTAATGTTCCAATTACATATTCGAAAACAGTTGTTTAAGGATACACTTTTCTCACGCCAGTCTATAAAAATTTAAAAAATTACTTTTCGATACAGCATTTCCCATACTATTTTCATTACAGCTGTATCGAAAAATAACTTTTTAATCATTATGCAACACTTTTATTTTTTAAATTTTTGTCGGGCTCCGGGACACGGCTAAATGTAGGCTGAATACCTAAATGTCTTCAACAAATTCAAAATTCCTGTTTATATTTGTGATCAGTTCATAGTCTGTGGTTGTGGTTGTGTACATTTTTAATTATTTTCCCGCTTAACAGAATATTTTTTCTAATTGTTGTAATTTGTGTTTGTGAATGTTTTTTCTTGTTTGAAGCAAATAAATAGATAAATGTAAAAGAATGAAGTGAATTTCGCTTGATATCCTCAACGCGTAGATACAACAGAACTGACTCGCAGTTACTTCCAGCAAAGTTGAAAAAATTGTAGGTATATTTTAACATGAAAATATGAGTGTAGATAAAGTAGTGTATGCAACGTTTTTATATGACAGTTGCATAATAGTAGTTTATGCAACTGTCATATAATACCTAATTATATGCAGTTGCATATAATGCAACTACTACTTTATCTACACTCATATTTTCATGTTAAAATTTCGTACCTATAATTTTTTCAACTTTGCTGGAAGTAACTGCGAGTCAGTTCTGTTGTATCTACCCGTCGAGGATATCAAGCGAAATTCACTTCACTACTTTCACATTTATCTATTTATTTGCTTCAAACAAGAAAAAACATTCACAAACACAAATTACAACAATTAGAAAAAATATTCTGTTTAGCGGGAAAATAATTCCAAATGTACACACACAATCGCAACCACAGACTATGAACTGATCACAAAAATAAACAGGAATTTTGAATTTGTTGAAGACATTTAGGTATTCAGCCTACATTTAGCCGTGTCCCGGCGCCCGACAAAAATTTAAAAAAGAAAAGTGTTGCATAATGATTAAAAAGTTATTTTTCGATACAGCTGTAATGAAAATAGTATGGGAAATGCTGTATAGAAAAGAATTTTTTTAAATTTTAATGGTCTGGCGTGAAAAAAGTGTATCCTTCAAGGAACATCCCTCCCCATCTCAAAAAGTATCGGGATCCTTGGTGTCGACATATCAGACGACGTACGGTTCCGAAGTTACCTCGAGTGTAAGGCTAAACTAGCCTCGAAAAAACTTGGTGTGCTTAACCGGTCTAAGCGATACTTCACCCCAGAACAGCGTCTGTTGCTGTATAAGGCACAGGTGCGGCCACATATGGAGTATTGTTCCCATCTTTGGGCTTGGATTGTATACAGAGGCGCGCCGTACGAATTGTCGACGATACCGTACTGACAGGCAAGTTGGAACCACTGGCTGATCGAAGGGACTTTGGCTCCCTGTATGTGTTCTACCGGCTGTACAATGGGCAGTGTTCTGAGGAATTATTTGATCTGGTGCCCACAGCACAATTCCGCAATCGCACCACCCGCCGTGGACTGGGTACTCATCCCCATTACGTGGACCCTCTAGTGGTGTCCACGCGAAGATTCGAAAGAACGTTTCTCGCTCGTACGATTCGGATGTGGAATGAGCTCCCAGCAACGGTGTTTCCTTTGGTCTATGACATGGGATCGTTCAAGAGGTATATTAGAGGTCTCCTTAGAGGCGGGCAACGCATTGGTAGCACCCCTGGTGATGCTGATGTCCATAGGCGGCGGTGACCACTTTCCATCAGGTGGCCCGCATGCCTGTTTGTCTGCCGGATAACATAAACAAAAAAAAAAAAAAAATCCTTAAACAACTGTTTTCGAATATGTAATTGGAACATTACGCTATGAGTGTAGATAAACTACTATTATCTACACTCATAGCGTAATAATGTTCCAATTACATACACAAACTCAAACACTCGAAAATAGTCGTCTGTGGATGAACTTTTTCACGCCAGTCTATAAAATTTAAAAAACGTATTTTAGATACAGGTAGGTTTGAATTTTGAAATTGTTAAAAACGTCTAGGTATTCAAGCCTACGCCTTCATTTCGCCGTGTCCCGGCGCCCGACAAAAATTGATAAAAAAGTTATTTTATCTACACTTATAGCGTAATGCTCCAATTACATATTTGAAAACTAACTCCTTATTGTACTCTCCAGGGAAAACGACTCCAGGAAGATCATTCCATAACCTAAATTAGAAAGTTTCTTTGGAACAGCACAACTCCACTAAAAATAACCACATTAATTGGTAACATTCATAGACGAATCCTCAGTTTATTTAACTGCACCATTGAAGAAAAAAAAATGGCGACACTGATACCAGTGGGCCCGCGAGTCTGCGCTTATTCTCATCAAACAACAAGAACGGATTCCACCAAACCAACTCGCTTGTGAGCGTCGACGGTGGATAAGCAGCCGATTTTTTATACTCGCTTAGTTGACGTTACCTTTTTACGTCGTGATTTCATGTCCATCAAGGCGCATGAATAAAGATAATGAAGTAATAATAATTACTCATAATGTGACCAAAGACTTGACTTTGTAGACGACACCGATGCCACTATAGGTGGCAGATAGAGCTGTTTTGGCTATTTTTTACGTGGTTTAGTAAAATATATAAGTTCCAAAATCTATGATTTCGAATTTATTAAATACCAGTTTGGATTGTAATTCAATATTTTCCTGCAAACTATCTTCGGGCAGCTACATGTCTGTCTGAAATATTATAAAAGTTATTTAATTAGAAAACTGAATTATTAATTAGAAAACAGACTATTTTAATAATCGTCTTAACAACAAAGTTAAGAAATATGGATTTCATTTTTCCACCTGTTGTTTCGTTTTAATTAGTGCGTTGGCTACCTAATTAATACTATTTAATTAAATTCTTTGACAGTGAATAGTATTTCATTTCATTTTACTATTGCTTAGGGCCACAGACAAAAAAGAAATTTTCATGGATCTAGATAACTTTCCTATTCCACCACTCGTAGAAAGCCATATATATGATGGACTTTGTACTTTCTCGGCGTCGTATCATACCTTGCCCACAACCATTGCCAGCTTTTATTTCATTAGCACTGTTCGTAGGTAAGTTGTCCGTAAAAAAATTCAATTCACTTTTTCGACCATTATTAGTTGGTATACGATTGAACTGTTTGGTATACCTATGTAACTTGGATGACAATGCATGAATATGGTACCATGGAGCTGGTCTGATGATGGAGTTCCGACTCCATTATCAGACCAGTTAGGTGGTCGTAGGAACTAATGAACGCATTAAGATAATCCCGTCGTATTTGGGCTCTTAGGAATTGTCTTCATGAGTAAGTACTATTACGCACGATAAAAGCTTGTTATAAAAAAAATATAATTTGAGAACTTATTTCTATTGTATTTTCTGCCGCAATCAAATGTTGTGGCGTAGTGCTCCCTTTTCTACTCGACATGAAGTATGCCGTAAGTGACGAAGTGACAATATTGCAGCCTCATATTGCAGTAAAAATATTGCTCGTTTAAAAACCTAAATAAATATTATATCTGATAATGTTGCTCGAAATAGGATTGCTTTTAACCCTTGACGAAAAAAGAGGAGTGTTATAAGTTTAACGTGTGTATCTGTCGATCTGTCTGTCTGTGGCGTCGAAGCCCCGAATGGATATACTGATTTCGATGTGGTTTTCTCAATGTGAAAGCCAGTTTAATCGAGATGGTTCTTAGCTTTGTTTCATTAAAATCGATTCAGTACTTTTGAAAATATTTGAGTACTTATATGTATATGTCATTTTGGTCGGTGGTTATCCGACTTTTCTGTCGGTTATGTTATTGCTATTGTTCTTTCTGCCTTGTTGATGCCTCTTATAACTGACACTATCTCGGAATAGGATATTTTTTTTAACAAAGAAATTTACCTACCTACTTCAAGCAGTAGGTGTTTCGCATCGGTGTGTAACCGTGAAAATAATCACCCCGCCTTATAAATTGCTCTCTCTCTGTTGTCTGGGAGTGGAATCCAATGGAATTTCCACCCCGGAATACGTCTGGAGTCACTTCGAATTAATCTTACTTCCATGCAAAGCGGGACACTTTGCATTTCGCCCTATTGCTCTTGAAGTACATTGCTAGACATTTTTATGTTGTTAGTACTTAATCTCATCAACGTTTGGATTTTCTTGTCTGTAATATAATTAGGCCCTCTGACTACAGAATAGGACATTTTATTCCCAATGTGTGTTTAGCTATGAAGTACTAATCATAATAGGTACCTTCCCGGACACGCCTATAAATCTTGGTATGGTTTGAACTCCGAACTCGAGCCATGCCGAATACTCAGGTATGGTTCAAGATCACGGCTCTGCGATGAGTAGCTAAACCACAAGTAATTAGACTAAGTTTACGCTAGTAAATGTTGTAATAAGGTTACCAACGTTATTAACAAATCAGTTTAACCATAGCTGTGGGGCCATCCATGGTCGTAAGCCATGCTCCACTATTGGGACAACCGGTAGGTAATTTGCTTTGTCCGTAGAGCCACATTAGATTTCCACTGCACTAGAGTGACGTCAAAAATACGTTGTAATCTTTATTTCTGTTTGTATTTTTGACGTATACTTGCCCACAATTTGTTAGAAAATAACTTAATAGAGACGACGCTGTACGACGCTGAACTAGCTAGTGTGAATTATTTTGAAACTAAAATTGTATATGTCTGAAACGCAAAACATGCTCCGTACCATTGGACTACCAAGTCGAGAGCAAACGGTTCTTTATTCTAATTATAGTGCTTAGTTCTCCCAATAGAACGTTTAGCGGAAAGTCGTAACAGGTGTTCCTTGAAACTGGATACCAGGAAACTTTACCCTCCACCCATTTCTAATAATATCCGCCACTTTACTCTGGAACGCCTTTGCTGAGCAGCAGTTGTTGATTAAAACTGCTGCAATGTTAAATCACATTTCTTTACATTATAAGCATTGTGACGGAGCAGGCAGATATACTGGGGCTTTCATTTTTTAATAATCCTACCAAGGCTATTACTAAGGCGACAAACAGAGCTTATGGCGCGCCTGACGGAAAAAATAATTTATTGTAATATTGACTATTAGAGAAGCACGATCGTTGCTATGCTTGTTTTGCAGGTGTGCATGCTATACCAGGTTCGACTCTTGGTCATACAGTTTAGAGGTGAACACGAATTGGTTCGGGATGGATTGCTTGGCTCATAAACTTACTATATTCCCTGATATCTTTTTGGCCTGGCTAGTTCAATAATAAAAAATACTACTGTTTTGTGTATTTGTGTGATAATTGTTTGTGTCTATGGTACCCGCAACACAGAACATTATATTTCATTTTTTAAACAGACCTTTAATTATTTTGTAGAACATCTGCCTCACACACCGCATTCTGCCACATAGAAGGGCCCAAGAGTCCCAACTCACAACTTAAAATACATTTCCATTGTTATGTAATATTCGAATGGCATAGAATAACGCCTCAACTACAAACCATTTTGTATGATACACATCCTCTTAACGTTACACCCTCATCAATTATAAAGGTAACTCCTTAATTACTTAAACCTCATATAGTCCGTAGTCGGGTAATGAGTTTCCAAACTCCGAAACTGGGTTGCCTTTTGGCAGCAAATAAACAAACCTTGCAAAATGAATGTTTGTGATGCAGTATACAGGTGATTTGCATTTGTTTGATTTTTGAGTTTGGAGAGGGTGATGGCGCTCGCCACCGACCACCGACATCGTTCATCCTTATACCTTTAAGCCATATTGGTCGCGAACTTTCTTCCACGCACACTATGGTTAAATAAATGTACTTGGACCGTCTTACCCCAAAGTAAGCAAAGCTTGTATTATGGGTGATAGATAACTGATAAACTACTTATGTACTTTTTGTTTTTAAATACACACTTATTATACATACCACGCCCAGACCCGTAACAGAAATTAAAATTCATTATTTAAATTTCCGCTCGGCCGGGAATCGAATCCGGGACCTCTGCGTGGCGACCGGAATTTGTCTGGAGAGTACAACATGGAGTTCTTCAAAAAAGGGTTGAAATGGTTTTATGGGGTCGGCAACGCGTGGGTGATGTCCCTGGTAGTGCAAACGTCCATAGGCTGCGGTGACTGGTAACCATCAGGCAGGTCGCAAGCTTGTTTGCCACCTCGGCGGTATTAAAAATGCTAGCAACCATATGACAAACCATTTTTCTGTGCTTTTACCGGTTAATGTTAGGTGGCCTAATTCTCGCGCTGAGATATATCGAATACGAAATTTTTTCTAGCCACATACCTATCTCCATTGACAATGACATATATTTTCCGCGAGAATCCTGAAGCCCCCTGGGCTGCTCTTGACCTGCTGCCGAGTTTCACCACCGCATTACTCGTCAATAACTAAATTTCCAAATTCCATTCGTGCCACCTAGAAGCGTGGTGGTTAACTTCCGTGCGCTTTTCAAGAAACTTCCTATCGCGCAGGGCCATTATTGTGTCAGTGGCAGTTTGACACGGTTTTGGTATTCTGCTACTGTTACTAATAGCTCGATTTAATTGTTATCGAATCGCAATCGCAGCTCAATGGCAGTTATAAGAGCTGCTACTTAAAAATCCAATTACAATTCGATCAAACCAAGTAAATTAGCGGACTTAAGGCCCTGCTTTTTCGTATGCCTCCGTCGAATAAAAAAACTTTGTCTAGAACGTAAACGAACGTACGTTTATTGCATCAATACGTAACGTATTGATGCAATAAAGAGATTACATACATACATACATACATATTCTATTCTATTCAAAGGAAAAATTGAGGAAAATATTGTTTTTTAAAGTACACATAAAATATTTACAGTAATAGTAAATAATAGACACCACTACTTACAGCTATAATACTAAAAATATACCTAATACATAAAAAATACATCCAAAAATTAAAAAAAGTCATCCTCACCGCTGCCCCCCGGAATGGTGTCCAGAAATCTGGCTGCGCTGCCTCGTTGAATAGCGATGCTAATCCGTTGCCTGACTTCCCCATACAAATTGCACCGCTAAGCTTGTAGAACAAAAGTTGTTTGTTGGAATCAATTAATAGACATTCCGTGTTAAGAGATTGCTATTAGTGTTTTACAAATCATCATGTGGGATAAATTCGAAATCATAAAAAATTAAAGAGTATAGATTACTTCCTATCCTTTTATATGTTCATATCCTTTTATATTTTTCCTATGTTTTTTATACATCATGTTGACTTTATCCTAGGTGTTACAATTGTTATATCTTAGAAAGCTATAATGAATAGGTATTGTAGAGGCAATATGTAGGTAACTTCAGAGCCTACAAGAAATTCTAACATAGCTCAATCAAAATGTCACACAGAGGTATCCATTACTCCTCCCTAAGTAGATTATGTAATAATTTAACTTATTTATTTTATTAAGGTAACAATTATAGTTGCAATATAACTCAGAGCCTGCAAAATATTATTATTAAGTTAATAATAAAATATTATTATTATTAACTTTTATAATTATTTAATAATAATTAACATTATACATATTGTAGTAGCTACCTACCTAATTTTAAGTGATAAGTGAGCAAATTTACTTTGAATACTTTGAATGCTCAAAATGATGTTTGACTATACCTGAAATAAAAGTTATTTTATTAATTTATTTTATAAGAAACAGAGTCGTTAAGTCAATGCCATCGAACAAGAACACGTCTTTGTACAAATGCGTTGTTGGTCGAATTTGGTCAAAGCCAACACAGAAAGTGCTTACATTGGCATTCCTATACTATGTTTTTAAGCACGTTCCGCTATCAAGTCCATCCAGTCGTGAAATGGCGATGGATGGGGGGAGGGGGTGGTTGGAAAATAAAACACTATCGCTATCCAGTCCGCGCTCCAACCTTATTGGCCGGAGGCAGACAGTAAATTGCGCAAATTGTGACCGTCTATATATACTGCTATTTTAAAGCGCACTTCTCTATCTCAATGAGCGATGAATTTTAATTAAAAAATGGAGAAATTGTTGGCAATTAATGCTGTCCGCGGAAAGATTGTTGTTATATAATGTAGTTACATTGTTGGACTTAGGATTCTAACACCTTTTCCTCTACCGGATAAGCTACCAACACGGCAGATTCGGGTGGGTCTGGACCGGTGATGCAACCTTATGCAGACGGAGCTTAAAGGATTCCGCATATGAACGAACGGGTACGCTAGAAGGATCAGCAACAGTATTTAGCTTCACGTTAATGGCTAGATTGCGCTCCGCAGTATCTAGTTTTGCCTCGAGGGCCGCAAATTTAGAAGCTAATAATGAAATGACCGAAGTTAATCGCTGCGTCATATCCATAATTAGCTATTCGTATGTTGTCGTTAGGTATTCGGACGCCTGCTGCACGAGTTTATAATACCCGTCAATCCGAAGTTATCATTGAGACAAACCTCAAAAGAGGTTTATCAATGTAAATCAATCCATTAATCTAAAAAAAATATCCCGATCGTAGTGGACGGCGTCCCTGGGCTGGCGCTGTAGCTGACAGGGGGGGCTGGCATTGGCACTTGTGAGGCCTCAGCTTGCTCGAAAGTAGGCGTACTAAGTGCACTACTCATTAGTTGCCTCTTTGAAGACGGAGAGGTCCTAGATGTTGTCTGATTCCTAGGTATGCTAATATCGGGAGGCCTGTGAGCCTCCTGGCGGACCGACATAGTGCCAGTGTTGCCTATATTTGGATATCCTAATAGGTCTTTTCGCACGTAACCAACAAACGAAAAGTAAACAAGTAATAAGTTCGTAGAAATCGGGGGCCGCGGCGCGCGACGACGTAATCCAAAAAACGATGAAAATACAAACCAGAACCTATGCTGTTCACTATATTATATGTTACCACTCCTTAACTATCGATGTAACCATAACCAGGCACAGAATCGGCACTTTAACCAATACTTCGAATTTAAAATTGAGGATCACGCGAGAAACGACCGCTACACCGAGAGGAGCGGAGGGTGGAACCCCTGTCAAGTTGTCATTTGGATATGTAATCTGTTACATTTTCGATCGAACAAATCGATTCTGCCAATTCCTATCCATAGTTGACGAAGCCTGGTTTGGAGCTTACCTAGCTAATTGGGCTCTCTGCGTTTGGTAACAACCTAAAGCTTTGCGCCCATGGTTTATTAAACATTTCAATATTTATCGACTTCTGAAGAGGTTACATTATGCTCAAACGAAACGTCCCACTTAAGTGTCGAGATATTTTTAATACGTACTTCTTTGCCGCTTATCGTTGTACTCAAGTTTTGTATACATTTTAAATACAATACTTGAACTCAAGTGCGTATTAAAAGTGGTCTTAGGAATTTATCTTTTACTAGCATTTGCCCGCGTTAAATTTAAACATGTTAGGTATAGTAAACAGATTTCTTGCAAGTAATTTGAAGATTTTCAAAATAGAATAAGCAGCTTATCCTGAGTAGCTAAAATGTGACGGCCTAAGATTAAGCATTACTGAGAACTTATTAACTCAAATATTTTCGCCAACAACGATGGTTTCTAAATATAGATTGTAACGTAGCTAGGCCATAAAAGGTAACACGTTTTAATCATAACATACCTTTTTATATTGCCTGGAGATGCACACGGTCTTACGATCCAATTGATTGTGAATGGTCTGCGTCGTCCCGGATATCTTCAACCTAAGGAGAGCTCAGGCAGTGCCGGCCTTTGAGGTAGGTAGGTACCTGTCAGGGATATCATGTCAAATGCACGTGTTCAGTAAAACGGCTTACGGTGCACGTACCTACGTACATAAATACTTAATGTATAACCATGATCCAATCTGCTCAGGTACCCCTATTAGGAGGGTCAAGGAGGTCAGATGGCAGTCGCTCCACTGTAAATATCTGATCTGTCAAATCCTGGATCATGGTCAAGGCGGACCCGGGGCCTTCGTGCGCGAGAGCACAACCGAGACCTTAACGCCAAGATAATATTTTTTTATTATTCTTACTGCACATACCTGCAAAAACAGCTCGTGGTCTCTCCTAGAGAACACGTCTAACCCAACGACATATGTTTCTACTTACAACAAAGTTATGCATGCAGTCGCTGGAAATCATTAGGTATTATAATTTAAAACGTTACACGCATTATGCACTTATGGGTCAGCGTATCACAATGAGGGGTTCAATCGTTTTGCCTTATTAGGCCTGCATGTGACAATTGCGAAACGTACTACCATTGTATAGTGGCCAGTTTGAGCTGGCCCCTTGTGCTTGATACATAATGAGACGAAAGAGGTCTCGTTAACTGGATACTTTTATAGACCACGGAGATGTAGAATTGAAACCGCACTGGAAATGAAATTGAAATCCGACGGTTCTGAGGTAGTTATGGTATTTCTGCAGCTTTTCTGTTATGTCAACTCGTTATCTTACGTAAGAAATCTAACAACTTTTAGGGATTTCACGTTAGGTATAGCGTTCCTTTAACTCCTCTTGTAAGGTTGTAGATTAAGATATTGACTTATTAAAACCACAATATTGAGCATATACCGATTAACTTTTGTAATTATTCAATACGAATACAATAATAGTAACAACATAGTGGTGGCAGCTCGAGTGCCAAATGTAGTCTGTCGCCTGATCGATATACGGGGTGTTCCGAAACATAAGTGAATGCATTCAGAGATGAACGCTATGTTTTCCAGAAACAACTGACCCAGACTTTCCGTCAGTGGGCTCCTTCAAAGAACTCCGATTATCTTGCGCAGCTTTTATGACACCAATAAACATTCGTAATTTCTCTTTTCTTCTATTCCAACCGGACCTTTAAGCGTTGTACTTCCTCATTTATCACTAAAATGCCAAACAAGCTTACCGCCCGCCTGATTATCATCATCATAATCTTAGAGCTAAGTCCTAGTTGTGGTCTCGCGGGGCATTCGACGGCCCGAGGTCTGCCTCTCCTACTCCTGTTTGTAATACCAGTGGTATCACTTTTATGTTGCCGACCTTATAATATACCTTTTCCAGCTTATCCAAGCGATTTCGTTCGCATTGTGTTGAAAGTGAAAGAATTCGGTAGTTCTAAAGATTACCTACCAACAAAGATACCTTTGCCTACCGGAATTTGACATATACAACCAAACGAATAACAACAAAATTTCTAAAAGCACCAAGAACACATTCCTTTACAATGCCATCTCAATTAATTGTTTATTCTACGTTTCATTTCACTTTAAACTACTCTATGCCAACAATACACACCCACATGCTCCGAATAGAGCAGTATCTATCTCCATAATGAAGCAAATCGTTTTACGATCCCCTGATACGACCAGCATGGTGACTCCGTAATAAAATGTGTTATGGCTATCTATACGACCTCTCCATGTCGATATTATCTCAAATCTCTATGTCGTTTGATTAAGATCTTAATTTGGGGATGGCGCTGAGAGTTTTCTGCTGTATTTTTGTAAATGGAATACCTAGTACGTATATGAATCTATTAACACAAGTAGATTGCGTGTAACTGTTTTATGGGATTTAAAATCAGATAAGATACCTGTCTGCGTAGGTGTATCAGGAATCGTCCAGATCATTTGAATGTTATATTCACACCTCAGTTTAGAAAAACTTACCAACATAGAAATAACTAGACGATCACAAGGCCATAGTAATATCAGAAATGTACTAATTAGAAGTGTCGTTTTACGGTTAACGTATGAATGACTTGCCGAGTGAGCGAGAGAGGGTGAGTGAAATTAATAGGTAAAGAGGTTTTAAGAAGGGGGGAGTGACAGATGGCGCTGGGAGAGGTTTCTGCTGTATTTTTGTAAATGGACCTAGTAGACATACGAACCTATTGACACAAGTAAGTTGCATGTAACTGTTTTATGGGCCCTAAATCAGATAAGATACCTGTTTGCGTAGGTGTATCAGGAATCGTATAGGTCATTTGAATGTGATATTCACACCTGAGTTTAGAAAAAGTTACACACAACTGGGACCTCTTGATAAGAAAATTGTAATAGTTAACTAAAGGAATCCAGAGAGTAGCGAGTAATATACTAAAATGAATTTAGTATTGCATTGAACAATCAATGAAGAAGTATGTGATGAAAGTTTTTGAGCCAGACATTGCAGGACCAACGTTTTGAGGGAGACATGTAGCAGAAGACGTCTTACAGTTGTTGAAAATGATGAGATGTTTTGCAGAAAATGGGAAAATAAATTGTGTAATTCAATCGTTCTATAAAAGTTATTGAAAAAAACATAGAAAAGATACATTTGCTAATTTGAAGACCCCAAACGATTTTGTACCATCAGCACGAGAAACTTAAGTGCCCGGTAAGCCTTACCGTAAATTATGAAATCCCGACTCTTCTGTATCCTGAACTTATAATTATGAAAGTTTTTGCGCGGGCGTCGCTGTCAGCAATCGTATTCATTACGTCTCACTTCGCAATCTAACGAAGCACATTGTTTCATCGTATTTGAACGCTATCTCGCTTAGTTGGCCGAAAGTAATGGACTCGTCCTAATTCCTTCAACTTTCTTCGGCTCAGTCTGGAATGATAAAAGTTTCTCGCTCTATCTGTTATTTTAGGTCTATCTTGTCAAAAATACTTGATGTATGAAAGTATGTGAACTATTTATTGCTTCAAATACAGGAGTAGCAAAAGTATGTACCCTTAACAATATCAAAGGCGGGCTTAGCTCACAATGGGATTTCTTCCAACCTTCTGAAAGGAGATCTATAGAGCGCTGGAGGCAAAAGGCCTGTATCATTAGATATAAGTATATCTACGGGAGGTCTAAAGCGTCCTCATCGATCGGTATCACTTCCATATTGCCCACACTGCAAACATGCTTAGTAACAAAAAGAATATTCTAAATTATGGTATCTTAAGCCATCCAAATTAACGTTCGACTGCGACATACCTATACAACTAATAGAAAGCGGTGACTGATTAATTACACTTGACAGACTGAAGCGATGTCACTGCAATGAATTGGTATTTCCAGACAGAGGTAACGAAATCAATCACTTTTCAAATGTACCTCACTTACAACTATTAGATAAGTAGACCATTCTACTGCATAAAATTACTGATTAAATGAATAATTCATTAGACCCAAAATGTGTAGGCATAATAACTGTATCGAAATTGATATATGTATGTATTAGAACTCTCCTCTATGTTAATTTTGAACGATACCGACATTTTCATTCATCATAAGTTTGAAACCATAAGCGCTTTACTACCCACATGAAAGGGAACCAGTGTATTTGATCCCCAATAAATTCTGATTTGAAATCAGTTTGGTTTGATTCTAAGTGTTTACGGGGTCAAGATAAACTGGTTGTAAACATTTCGATAGTTCCGCTGTTGGGACGCTCGATCAGGCGCGCCCACGCTGACGAGTGACGAAATTGTTTTGGCTCCATTATTACACGAATTTGGGTAATTTGGTAAGTCGAATTAGAGTAGATATAATAATATATATTACTTTCGGCTGCGGGGTAGGCGGCATGCATTAAATGTGTGCAGTGGTGGCCCGTTAATCCTGCGGCTGACTGTCCACGATGCGTATCGGTACTCGGTACCTCGCGGGCGTATTCATATCGTTCGCCCCCTACCTGGATGGCCTCTAACCTCCGACGAAAAAAGAGGGGTGTTGTAAGTTTGACGTGTGTATCTGGACTGGGGTTCTGTAACCGATTTCAATGCGTTTTTCTTTAGTCGAAAGTCAGTTTTTTCGAGATGTTCCTAAGCTTACTTTCATTAAAATCGGTTAAGTATAATATTTGTGGACGTTGATCGGTCCGTTAGGATAATACATTGTGATCTCGTCGCGTGGTATCATTCGGCTCCCGAGACTGTTCAACCAGTCGGGTCCCCGGTGGAAAACCAAATTGAAGTATATCCTAGTGCTATATTGTACACTTTACATAATAGCAATTTCGCGGCAATGAACATTTTCCTACTAACTACCAAACATAGCCATAAGGCGTTTGTCTATTTGTTGAAGCATATGCGAGCTCATTCAAAAACTGATCTGACGCTGTTTTTATGGGTCATGAATCTACATATTTAACAAGATTCCTTTGGTATAAGGTTTCCGTACATATATATGAGGATTAAATTTTGCCACCCCATGCCATGCAAAAGACCCTCTTTCCATAATAAATAAACACATCTTAAATCAAATAAATTAAATAAACACATCTTAACCAAGGCCGTGAATAATCACCACTTATCGTAAGTACTGAGTTTGCAAGCGTTATTCCCATCCTATTAAAATGCTAGACTGACGGGATATTTATAAAATCGTTCACCTCGATTCGAAAGATTTTGAAATTTGTTTTTCGGCATGAAAATTCGATATTTTGATGCATGATGATGATATTCACTGTTTATAACTGTAATCTTGCCAAAAGTTGCCAATGTGATTTATAAAACATTGAATTTTTCATGCCGAATATCAAAATTGAAGACCGTTCGAATCGAGACGAACGATTCAAAAATATCGCACCTGTGGTCTTAAGTCGAAGATGTATCATGCTTGCTTAGAAAACACCTATTGACTCTAGACTTGCAGACTCCAAGGATATATTTATATACAATTGTAGTTTAATTGGACCTATCCAAGGTTGTCGATAACAACTCCATTACTTGCCTACTAATTCAATTCACATGTGTTGTAAACAATAAACAATGCATTTTATATAGCTAATTGGGTGTGTGGTGGGATGCACAGTTGGGTTCGACAAACTGTAATGGTCGAAAAGTTACGAAACCCGACTGCGTAGGAGGACGCGACGTTCGGAACTGGTAAGATGTGTCGTTGGTCGACTTGTGGTTCATCAATTGATAAGTGCTCGAATGCGATAAGGTTTTCTATTCTAAATAGCGTAAAATGAAGTCGCTATTCATGTGTCCATTTAGTACATCATTGGCCTTACACATCTATTACAGATGATTTAACCAGCGTCACTGTTAATTATAGCACTTTCTCTGATGGCTGTAGAGGCCAATATAGAAATGACAGACTCGGTGACACAGTCACGGTTAACAGATAACTAAATTCGGCCCGGATGAGAAGTACCTACTTCTAACTAATCTGCATGTGGATTTCCAAATCGATAGACTATTTGAAGAGAAAGAGCCTTTGCCTATAATTTTGCATATAATTTTGAAGATTCGACAACAGAAATATCATAAATATAAATTAACATGATAATACAGTTACATTGCATTGCAAATGTACATTACATTACATTACTACCCTAATTGAGTTACGACCTCATTCCGCCGTCTCCTTTCCGCCATCGGGAGACTCGATCCGGGCGAGCGCTTCATCCTTATGTCGTGGATCTTCCAACTATCCGCACGACCCGCTTTGACTTGACTTTTATAATGCGTACGGCTAAGGAGTGGAATGCGTTGCCTGCGAGTGTGTTCCCTGATCAATATAATCTGGATGCCTTCAAGGCTAGAGTGGATAGGCTGTTCCAAGACGGGCATGCTCCATCTTCGGCCGCATCGTCACTTACCAACAGGTGAGATGGCGGTCAAATGCCTGTCTTGTGCAAAAAAAAAAAAGAAAAAAAAAAAGAACAGTGTTGTGTCATCAGATTTGCATAGATTTGATGTTTTAATACACATCCGCGGACTCCAAATCGCCAGAAAAAATATTGTGGTCCCAATCTCATAGCGGCCTCATAATATCCACTTACTAGGTTTGTAGTGGGCTGTTATACTAACTATTAATCAGTTACTTCAGTTGTTCCTATGTTCGAGAGTAGGGAAGTAATAAGTCATTACGTATCCAATTCATCGAATTAAATTTTAAAACACCTAAAAGTGAAGGACCGACAGTCAGTCGAGATCACAGGATTAAATTTAAGTTGACTTAACTTATTTTGAATTCTGTGGTCGAGATGCACAATAAAACTTACTAGTTAATATGTAATAAAGTCAAGTCTGCCCGATAATCATCCTGAGGCGAAATACACAGAAGCGGTCTGAACTGGGTCGAACTGTGATGGGTGGGGTGCGACCTGACCCCAACGAGACAGGAATTTTTAAAGCAAACTCTCACCCCTTTCGACCTTTTTACTTTGATGAGGCTCCAGTTCAGAAAGGTCGCGAATTGGCCAGAGTGACAGGGCCACATAATTTTGTTAATGAATGTGATGAAATTATAAGTAAATTGCGAGTAAAGTCCTTTGGCGCATGGTAATTTATTAAATTATATACTCGGGCCAGTGAGACCGCAACTTGTGGGAACGGGCTTATTTTGTTGAACCGATTTTTATCTAAATCTCAAGGTAAATATAATACACAGTTAGATAATAATAATATACCACAACAACATAAGTTAGATACCTAGGAACATCCTTCTCAAAATAAATGAGACATCTATTCTCAAACAAATAAAGGTAAAAGGTATTCAATATATGAAAATGCTGATGCCAATTTTCTTTTCTTAGTCTACGGCACCCGTTGATGGATGGGCTTGCTACTTCCATTCTGCCACCGATCTTCACACCAAAGAGGATAGAAAGAATTACTGCACCACACTACGGATTTGACTTGTATTATTGTATGCTTAACAAAACAGAGCAAGAAATAAACAAGCTAACTACTGCAGTAAGTTGCATATTTGTTGTGAAGCGAATCAGCAAACATATTGGGGAATCTGTGGGAAATAATAAATTCCAGTGTGCACTCATCAATCAAAAATCCGGCTCTCGATAAACATACGGGGAAAGTATTCATTTGAATATCTTGGTAGGGGTTGGGGGTGTATTCCTCTGGGACTACTTCGGTGGCGTATACATATGGAGTTATTATGTGCTATGAGTATCAATTTTCAATCCATTTCTCGTGTGGTTGAGGAAATAAGATAACCTGAAATTAGATTGGGGTATGATAATCATGTACCTATAGGTGTACTTTTTTCTAGATTTTGTACTATGACAAACAAGACAACAATTTCTTGGTATTGGAAAGTAAGACAACAGCAATTGTTTTGAGTCTGTAGTCACGGACATTGCGTTGATAATGTAATTGAAATCTCAAATGTGATTTGTTATATACATCACATTTGTTACCATTTATTACCGAAAATGAAAGAAATGTAGGAATTGTATACATTTCCTAGGAAATTCATGTAATAACTCACTTTCACTTAAAAGGTACCCGAACCTCTACCCATCTGCCTCTATACACCTGCCCTACAGGTACTAAAAAGGTAGGTAGGTGTAGGGTAGGTTTAGGGTACAAAAAGGTACCCACCGAGCGCCGGGTCCACTAGTATATACTAATGGATCCGGCGCGACTTCATTCGCGTACGCCTAATTTACCCTTAGCTACCCTTTTTTTCTTGCTTATAAACCTTCCCCTTGAATCACTCTATCTATTGTTGAAAACCTCATTGAAATCCGTGACGTAGTATAAAAGATCTAAGCGTACATAGATACACAGGGACAGACGGCGGGCAGCGACTTTGTTTTATACTATGTATAGATAGACATCATAGACTAAAGTAGTTATGACATGGATGTTTGTTTATCCGTCAATCTCGTCGAAATGGCTCAACGGGCTTGCTGATATTCACTACCTTCATCAGCAGAATAATTTAGTTCTCCCTTGTGTTTTTTCTCAGTTGAAATTGTAGTGTAGGTAGAGTCTGCAAAGTGAATACACGTTCAATGTATGGCGTTCAGGCAATTAGGTCTATTCACTATGGAGTAGTTCGGAATAGGTAGGTAATATTTTACCGTGTGTCGTGTGGTGTCCGGCAGAGTAGAAGAGCACCAATCCCTTACAGGTGTCGTACAAGGCGACTAATGTTTTAGAAGCGAAAGTTCTAGAGTCTCCGTAGGCTGGGATATGGGCAGCAACTTTTTCCATTGTTATATTCGACGCAGCGTGGGTAGGCCTTCCACAAGGTGGACCGACGACATGGTAACGATAGCAGGTAGATATGATGATTATTATAACACTGCGATCTCTAACCCGTCTGCCAAGCGTGGAGATTATGGCAATAAGCTCCCCTTTCGTGAGACAGGTCCTAACTCCTGCAGTGGACTGTTATGGGCTGTGATGATGAGGTAATATTTTGATGTTTTTTGCCACTTACAACTTTGCCTAAATATATGAAGAGCAATTCTTGAACAACAATTCGCTCATTTTCTTGTTATGTCGCAAAGTACCTATATTACTCAGCATCGGCCTAAGATAAACTACATAAACTTGGCCAAAAATGTCAAGGCCTTTGTATTGCGGACCTTTCCTATGCTTTTGTTATTCAAATAATTCACGGCTGAATATATTTTGTGAATAAAATATAAAAAAGAGTATTTACATTTCGACGGAATACCATCCGAGATTATTTAAAAAAAATATTCGTCGTTGATTTTATCCTTTCAATCGAGCGGGAACGTTGAAAATATGGCTGAATGAAATGTCTGCCTGGGTTATGTTTCTATTTAACTACAAAATGTTAAAAACTTTACGCTGTGATGATCGGAAGGAGAGTTTCAGGCGGACCCTGGGCCCTCGTGTGCTGCGCGAGAGCGCAACCGGGACATAACGCCAAGATGATCATGATGATGATGATCGGAAGAAGAGCTTCGAGGGCCTAGTGGTTAAGAGGACCTACTGGGCGACTTGTCGGGTCGTACCCCAGTGCTGCCATGTACCAATGATTATTTTCTTAGTTATGTAACTACACTAAGTGTTGTTGAACACTAACCGACGTACTTACACTGAGAGAAAACATCGTGATGAAACCTGCATATTTAGTTGTCTAAATGTGTAACCATGATCCGTCTGGTCAGGCTCCCCTATTAACAAGGTCGCGAAGGTCAGATGGCAGACGCTCCACTGTAATTACCTGATCTGCCAAATCCTGAATCATGGTTAAGGCGGACCCTGGGCCCTCTCACCCTATCGCGCGAGAGCACAACCAGGACAAGATGATGATGATGATTAGAACAAGAGCTCATTCGAAATATAAATAAAACTCGTTAGTCTTTAATTTTTTCACACGATATAACTTCGACCATTCTGATTTCACGCGGATTGTTTATGTACTTACCGAGTCAGATGTTTACTATTAAAAACTTCATGTTGATTTTCGCAGCACCATTAACACTGATATAAATATACAACTAGAACCTAAATATTTATAACGCTTCCCTGGTAAGTTTTTTAAGCGCCAGAAGTTCACACTGATTTCAGTCTGTATGTTTCAGACCTAATCCTTTCAGTATTAGTCAGAATTGGTAGGGCAGACGACCAGAACGCTAACTTCCGAGTCTATAGCGTTTTCATGGTGTTGACAGGAAGGGTCACCCTACCAAAGTACTCACTTAAAGCTCGAGATAGTCTTAGTAACCTTGTACATTGACGCTTCGGTAGCGAAGTCTCATATCTTATTGCACACAAAACCAGCAATGTATTTGGAGTGAGGCGTAAATGTGGTAATGATAACGTAGTGCGCAAGTGTCCTGCTACGGGTACCAGAATGGAAGTAGTCAGTACGGCGGCAACGCTCGGTGGAAATACGCGCGCGTTTCGTCTGTCTTTCCTTCAGCTGTATGTCGCGCGATGTTTTCCCCCGATCACATACTATGTGCTGATGTTTTAATGTGTTTCAGTAGAACGAACGGTTGTGTGGAGTGGTGTGTAAAGGCATGAAGTGAGGTTCAGTGGATTAAATTGATACAAATTGGAAAACGTAAAGTTTGGGAGACATTGACAAATAATAGTGCCGAATTGGTTGGCTAATTGAATCCAGGAGATTTGCTTCCGAGTTAACCGGTGAGTAATTTGAGTCGGTTTTCCAGTGGCGTTTGTAATTTAACATTATTTTTAACTATAAATAACCTTTTGTGTACTATGTTTACAATTACGTACCCAGCTACATTTCCCATCACCGTTTTCCAGTGACCTTTGTTTTCTAAGAGGACCTAATTACCTAGGATGAATCACATAAAATAATAAATTATCATAGATTTGGTGGATTTGCAGAATAAATTTCCCTGGTCAATTAGTAAATTCTATTACTGTTCGCTCAAAGCACTAAAATTTTTCCTTAAGATCCTTAATTGCCTACGGCAATTAAAGTCCTATTCGGCCAAAACAAAAGTAAGCTCCTGTTACATCATTATGGCGGTAAATTGAATCGTTAAAAAAAGATAAAAACAGAAATGAAACGCCGAAATTGTCCGTAAAAAGTCATTAGGGCATTCGACCTCCTCACCGCAAAGTTATTTCACTCATAAAAATCTGGAATCGTCTTGTAAAAAAAGTCGTTCGTCTATTGTTTCAAGGGAAACGTTGAAGAAAACAATTGAATCTCGTCCTCATTAAAAACTCATTTCTGATTCTTGATATTCACGCTGACCTTTGCTTTGTTTTGATTTGTGATGCCATCCACTATCACTCAATTTACGTTTACAGCTGTTGGTTAATCTTGAAATTGATATCTTTCATTATTCTTTTTAAATTGACAGGGTAGGAGAACGGGTATTCATTTTGTCTTAATGTAAGAACTTATAGGTATTTATTCCCTTTTCCATATTATTAAAAATCATCTACAAATGATGAACTGTAATAAATAAGCAAAAACGTGCACCCCTCAAACATAGAAATAACTTCTTCATGTAGCTCCTACTAGGTTCTCCTACTGCTAGGAGCATGAAGATACGTAGGTATGTTCTAATGCTCCTAGTGCTTATAAAAAAACGAGGAATATTTTTTATGAGAATGACAACAAAATATTTTGCTAGCTCTACTTCGCTCTAGACTTCGCTCTACTTCGCGACATTTCGCTGGAGTTATCTTCGTGTAAAAAAGAGTTGGAGCAAAAATAAAGTATTATTTTAAGACATGCCTGGCCTAGGTACATGTCGAAAGTGGCAAAAACTAATTTGTGGCAAAAACAGTGCACCACTAATCGATTGGCGGTAAACACAGTTCGAACAACCTTGTAGCGATTAGATTAGTACATTCAAATATTTGAAATAATTTTTGTCAATAATAATGTTAGCTTATTAAAATAGTTATTTTAAGCCATAGGTACTTAGCTTTTTTAGCTGTAGTACATTTGTATACCTATCTATTTACATCATTAGGTTTGGTATTGATCTTCGGTATGATAAACTTGACATCATGATTTTGGATTTTGGATTACATATTATTATCTATACTCTATATGTATACCAATCTTCTCTTCAGTCTCTATTATTATAAAAATGGACAAAGCCATGTCTAAAAAAATAGTCGGGATGTAAGCAGCCTTAGCAGGTTGGGTTAGGTTAGGTTAGGTTAAATATATGTTTTTGGATTTTTCTCTTTGTCTATCTGTCTGCCTGTGCGCGCATCACACAAAAACCACTGAACGTATTTGATGGGGTTTTTACAGTTTTGTAGCTTGGCCTCCGACTTAAAATAGAAGCCATGTTTCATATAATTCGGTTTGGTAGAACCAGATATACTGCTCCGTAGTACTAGTAATAAAACACTAAAAAGGTCATTTAAAATGGTAGGGCAGATAAAAAAAAAAATGTTACAAAAACTATTTCCACGCGAACGCGAAGTTGCGAGTATAAGCTAGTCTATCTATAACTTTATAAAACTGCAAATACAGCAGTGACTGTCTGTACATTGAAGATATTCCAAAAAACAGCGAGGTAAGCGACGTAAGCGGAAACCATTTTTTGTTTGTTTGCGTGGCCTGTACGCACATCAAGCAAAGACGATGAACGGATTTTGATGAGATTTACCTTACATAGGTTGGTAGCATAGTAGACTTATAAGTTGGACCTTAAGGTCCTAGTCCATTATCTTTTTCTTCTAGATAGAATTCATATAGAATAGGTGCATACACTAAGGAGATCATTTTAAAGTGGAAGTCTAAATAAAATCACTGGGAAAAGCTAAACTAAACTATTTCTACACGAATGAAGTCGCGGGCAAAAGCCAGTTATTATCTAAATCTATGAAGATCCAATCAACATAATATGAGCTTATACAGTCACACTTATACTTTTTACACATTATTACTCAAAATTATAATCTAGCCATCATTCTGAAGACAGAGATGGAAGAACAAAACACCTCAGACATGCGACACGGCATCATGTATTTGCATTTTTTTATCCATTTTTTTATTTTACAGTTCAACTACAAAGTGTTCTCACAACTATTCTCGTCTACGTCATGGCTCTAAACATAACTCGTTGCGTTATGTCACCGATGCAAAGTGAGTCACACGTGTTAACCGTAAAAGGCAGTCAGTGCGCACCTAAGATTTACGATGCTGTAGGCCCGTAGCACACTAGCGATTTCGGGCGGGTGCGATTCTGCGGTGATGTCGCTGTGGGCCCACCATGAGCCCATGTGAGCTATCGCGTATGTTCTTGTTAGGACGGAGTAATGTTTCATGTAACGTTGGTTTTATATTTAATTTGGCATAAATTTAGTAACTAGATGAATTAGGCGCTAGTTGCGCACGTCGTTATTTTATCTATCATTTCTCTAAGGTTACATTTATGAATGATTGGAGGCCATCTCTCCTTTCGTGGGTTTTATTTCGTGATTAGGTATTCGTCTGAATGTTTTATTTTATTTGTAAACAAAAAGGCACTTTGTAACATGTATTTTAAATTATTTTACTTTTCATCAAATGGTCTGTCTGCACTAAGTTGTATAAAATAAATAATAATAATAAATGAAAGCCAACTCGTTGTGCTTTCATCTTGTCAGTGAACAATAAATGCTGGAGATCCTACCGCTTGATAATTGCCAGTGTGCCAGGGGCCTTACGTTCAACCCGCGGCGTCCCTTGAAGTGTCGAGTCGTGTGTGTTACTTCATTTCAATTTGAAACACTCCATTTATGAGGAATTGTGTAGACCCTGAGATCTAATTAGATGACCCACGGCATTATACTTGGGTCAAACTTAATTATGTTTGCTGTAGCCTTATAATAATCATATGTTTTGTATCAGTGTGGACCAACGACCTGGTAAAGATCCAGACCAGCTGGATGCGGAAGGCACAAGATCGGCCTTTGTGGAGATCTCTGGGGGAGGCCTAGGCCCAGCAGTAAGCGTCTTTCGGCTGATATGATGATGATGATATTCGCAACCGCATTCAGTTAAATAGTAATCGTACTGCCTTGATCACGTTATGAAATATTCAACTCGAGCGTGCGAAAAGTTTTTAATGATTAACATTGTTGTTATTAATCGATATACTTATAACGCTATCGTTGAACAACTGGGTTTTTATGACTAGCTGCGACATATTATAACAAAAATACATAGCTAATTATTATAATTCTGAATTTCCAATCAATTGCTTACATACCTAATACAATGCCTGCCTACATACCTTAGTCCAAATCGCACTTGCATACGTTGCCCAAAACCGTCAAGTTTCAAGGGTATACCGTAAACAGTCACGGCTGCCCACTTATACCTACTTATATTACTTATACCTACTTACGATACTTGGAATGGAAGTGTCCAGTCCAGTCCTTGCCAGACGCGTTAATTTGTAAGCAACGAACGAAACGTGTGTTCAGAATCTGCGGTTTGTTTGCTCAGTAATGGTTGGTCAACAGATGTGTTTAGGTGTGAATTTGGTGATGATGGAGGATTGGAGGCGATGGCACAGGCTTAGAGGCGCCTACGCAGTATTTATTTATTTAGTTCACAGTACGTCGTATATTCGATATAGCTTTTTGCCCGCAACTTCGTCTGTGTAAAATTAGGTTACTACGTTCTGTACCCGTTCCCGTGGGAACCATATTGAATTTTGGGATAAACTATAGCCTATGTTACTCGAGGTAATGTTTATACTCCCCGCCAGGCACGGGAAGGAGACGCTGGCCCAAGAAGCGTTGGCTGGACTTCGTTAAGAGTGACATGCGTGCCAACGGACACACAACTAAGGATGCCGAAGACCGTGCAAAGTGGACTAAGAATAGTAGGAAGGCGGACCCCGGGCACCCGCGTATTGCGCGGGCGCAACCGGGATTTAACACCTAGATGATGATGGTGACTCGTGGTAATGTTTATATTAAAGATAATTCCACTTCCACTTTCCATCAGGTGGCCCGCATGCCTGTTTGTCTGCCGGACAACATGAAAAGGTCTCTTTGTCTGTTTGTACACGCTAATCTCCAGAACTACAGGACGGATTTAAAATAAACTTTTTGTTGTTGTATAGCTATCAAGCCTGGGCAACATACAGGGTATAATTGATTTCGGAAACTGAAACATCTGATGTAGAACCTGAGTTTGACCTCTCCGTAGCTTTCATACATTCTGGAGGTTATTGAAAATGGTTGTTCGGAAAAACTATTTCCACGCGGACGAAGTCGCGGGCAAAAGCTAGTATTATATAACTGTAAACATCTGTGCCAGGTGACCCTACTCCGCACTAGACGTCTTAGTTCTGTGCGTATTCTATGTATAATCCGTCTAGTTTAAGTTGTCGTTTGACTCATTTCAATACTATATTCGTATTTAGACGAATTATATCGTTTGCTTAGAGCGTCGGTGGCCGAGCGGTTACAGTATCCGACTCGTAAGCCAGAGGTCCCGGGTCCCGCTCTGGCCATGTACTAATGACTGTTTTCTGAGTTATGTACATTAGTTGAATACTAACCGATGCTCTTACGGTGAGGGAAAACATCGTGATGAAACCTGCACATTCAGGCGACTGGATTTGTAACCATGATCCAATCTGGTCAGGTTCCCCTGAGAGCAGGGTCATGGAGGTCAGATGGCAGTCGCTCCACTGTAATTACCTGACCTGCCAAATCCTGGATCATGGTCAAGGCGGACCCCGGGCTCTCGTTCTCGAGAGCACAACCGAGACCATAACGCCAATATGATTATTATTTATATCGTTTGCTGGAGGCATTGACTGACTATACGAAAGTACTGTTTTTCTCGTATGGGATTGGATTTGGATCGGATGCAGAACGTAAGCCCAATACTAGCTAGCGTCAAGTGACAAAGGGCTCCTTATGCAAACGGTCATACGGGTGGAATTCAATTGGAAAAGTATGAGTAGATACTACTTAATCTATACAGTCGCAGGACCTTAAACTTTTCAACCAGTCTCCGGGTCCCCAGTGGAAGACCTTGGTCAACCTCGCTTCGCCAACAGTATTAGGAGGCGCACCTAACGAGTGGACTCGTGTTGAAGTTCGATTAGACTCAAAATACGAAACGATCACCCATCCAGTGCCTGGATATTGCGAGCATTGCTTGCTTTGGTTATCGGTCTCGCAAGCACGCTGTCACAGACCAACTGCCCTATACCCACACAATGTTCTACTGTTTAAGTTTCATAAGTAAGGGCCCGCTTATATGTCGCCGATAATTCGCATACGGTATTCGTTGATGCGGTAACTAGACGGACGTGAAGCGACGACTGCGCGGTGACTAGGCGGACACGACGCGACAACTGCGCGATTGTTTACAAATAATAAAATAAGCTTTCTATCATTAGTATAAGAAATAAACCAAAATTGCATAAACATTTGGGACTAATCGCACACAAATCGCGTACGTATGGGCTCTAAGGGAAGACTTTAGATATTTACGTAAGCTGTTAATTATTTTGTTACTAGCATTACCTTTACTTACAATGTATAATTTAATTAATAGTAATTTGTATAAGGCCGTAGGTAAAACAAATATGACATCAGGTGGATCAACAATATCTCCCGACTGTACCTGTACAGACAGTCCACACAAAAGTGATAAAATAACAAGTTGCGTAGGTATTTACAACTTAGTATAAACCAAGATTCAAGAGAATGTATTTCTTATGGTTCTGAGCCCATAAATTAGTTTGAGTAAAGGGCTTGAATAACAAACAAACGTTTAAATATTTATGCATTTATTAGCTTTTACCCGAGATTTCGCTTAGGTAAGGGTTACAAGGTAAATACTGTAGACTAAAACCTGCTACGTCCTATACCATTATTTATCAGTATTATTCTATCCTATGTGCCTTTATACCTTACCTAACTCACCTTACCTACGGTTTGTGAACTTTTCGTTTTCGTTTTCGTTTCATATACAGAGTGTCTGGCTCTAGATTTAGTCATATTTTCAAAATCTAATTATCATACATAATTAAAAAAATAATAGTACATAATCAAAAAACCCCGACTGGTATTAAAAACTGGAAAGTAATACCTATGCCCCGCCTGTTTTCCACGTTTAATTAAACTAACATTTGCATACATACTATCTGCTTGTTTATTACTTTTCAGTTTTTAATAGCAGTCAGGGTTTTTACTCTTTATACAACTTTTTTATTTTTGCTTTTTAGTCTAATGATTGGTACCTATCAATTTGTTCGACCTACTACGATTTTTGTAGCAACTCCACGCTTTTTGCAATTTATGTTACCAAACTAGTTCTAAATATAAAAGTTACATATATATTTTTGAAATAATTTCTTTAAGCCCTTCATTTCAATACACGAGCAATTTCGGAGAAAAAACATTTATGGAACTCACAATATGGCGCCTTAAGTCCGCCATTTTGTGCCAGTGCCAGTGACACTAACGACGAATCAACGACTTATAAATTGTCAAAATCGGTTCACTCGGTTAGTAGTTACGAGGGAACAAAGAAACAGACTTACAAACATACATACTCGTACATGTCAAACACCCTTCCTTTTGGGGCTTCGCCGCAGTCGGGTAAAAAGTGTTCATAGATAGAATATATAATTATAACACAATCGCTTCCTGCCGCTTACCTCTTTAGATCTACCGCTACCTATGCTTAGATCTTTTAAACTACGTAACGAATTTTCAACAATAGATAAAGTTATTCAGGAACAATAATTATGGGATAGGAAAACAACGAACGAAGTGGCGACGGGCCAGCTAGTTTAACAAACAAAGAGTTTACGATTATAAATCGCGAATTTTCGTGATCATCAATGTAAATCTTGTCGTGAAAGCCTCAGAAGTGATTACTGAATTTTGCATCATTTTGAGAAATTCGCCTAAAATTAGGCCTTGTTTCGAACAATTTGTGTAAGTCGAACGTAATCGCCGTAGTTATGGTGGAAACCGAAAATGCTGCTTACCATTTCCTGTTCGTAATCGCCTTGTGCAATCACACGAGACGTTTTAAGCTTTATGTATCCTACTGATACTTATTAAAAATACATCCAAAAATGGTTGTAAGGATGTTTCGGTGGATATTTGTTTCACTTTCACGTTTGAATAAATGTTATTCCCATGTTGACATTCTAAATGTGAATATAGGTACACATGAAAGTAGTGTTGACATGTGAATTCTATTTTTTATGTATTAAACTGACATTTTATATTATTGTATAGTGTACATCGACAGACTTGCTTTTTTTAAATTTTGTATTAATTATTTAGGTATGTGACATATTAAATTTAATGTAGGTATTGGCCCAGAATAGCTCATTGGCCATAATTTATCCAGAAATGCCATGTGGTTCGGAAACGGGTCCGGACCATAATTTCCGAATTTTACGCGGACGAAATCGCAAGCAAAAGCTAGTCGCTACCTATATTTAATATAAAGATGTAATCTAGTAAGTCTATCTGAAATATTAATCATACACGGATCAATGCTATTTATCCCAATTAGAAGTAAATGAATTTATGATCAAATCTTTTCATATAACCGTTAACGCTTAACACAGCAGTCTGTCTAATTATTCTGCTCATCCGATCGCAAAGATAATAACCATGCACATGACACGACGCGCAAACATTGACTGTAGATAGCTGAAGATAAACACTTATGAATGGTTTCCGTGGATGTGGCGTGGAAACTAAGAAATTGCTAAGTTTGACAACTATCCCTAGTTGGCTGAAGATAGCTGTAGATAAACACAGCCGTGGATTCCGTGGATGTGGCGTGGAAACTAAGACATTGCTAAGTTAGATAACTATCTTGGGGATATATTGACTGTAGATAGCTGTAGATAAACACCTATGAATGGTTTGAGTGAATGTGACGTGGAAGCTAAGAATTTGCTAAATTTGACAACGTTTTTAACTTAACCATATCCTGACCAAACCGCAGTTCCGGCACCAGTAACGAAATTATAGGTATGATGCCAGTTTTAGCCCAGCATTTATTCATCTTTTTTGATCGATGTTTCCCGCGACTACATCCGCGTTGACTGCGCTAAAGTGAAAAAGCCACTTCAGTAACATAGTCGTAAACTGATGAAACTACTCCTTAGGCATAGGTACATGTCATAGTACTGTAACACTCGGGATCGTGGGGGCTTTTAAATAAATACTCGTAGCTCGAGATAGAAGTTATTATAGTTATATTTGTGAAAGTCAACTCCAGAATCAAGAATAATATAAAATACATAAGACATCTTACGTCTAATTCAAATGGAACCCATTTGAATTCCTGCCTAGCCAGTGCGATGTGTGCTCATAGAGACAGGCCAAAGACCCAAGTTCTGCTTGCTCCGAACCATCCAAGCTAACCGACCTCCTTCCTACATGTTCTAACCTAACCTAACCTGCTTAACTAATTAAAGCCCCGGCTGCCCTATGGGAGCAGCAACCTTACCCGGAAGCCTACTTAACCTAAAGCCCCTCCAGACATGAGGCCTCCAAACGCCTTCCTGTCTTGGGATCCGTCCTAACCTAGGGCCTGCCCGAGCACACATGCTACAGTACCTATAAAATAAATGTACGGCTAACACGCAACGGATTTTCCATTCACCATCATAGAACTTCTTCCGTTAAGTTTATTGTATTGTCAAAACGCATATTATAGCAAAAAAAAGCCGAGAAAATGAAGGTGGGTTTATTTTACGTACCTATTTGTGGGTACTACACTTTACAAACGAAGACCAAAGTGTAATAGTTCCTCTAAAAGCAACTTGGCGCATCGCGGGCGGCAACTTGAAATATTACTGGGTATTTTACAAAAGGCCCGGATTCGCTGCTACTCTACGACACGCCTACCTATCTTCCGCTTGTTCAAGTTAAGTGTGTACCGGGTACCAGTCACATTATCTCTACAAGTCTGCACCTCGCTGGAATACGAAGCCTCTCGTTAGATAGGCATACGAAATTAAACCCTACGATCATATTAATAAGAATTTAAAGCTGATGAAGCCAACATCGATACCAAGTGCATAGATAAAATGACCGTGTACCAAAGGCACTATTACATAGAAGTAGTTACATCTAGTTCGCCAGTAATAGAATCAGTCGCGTGCACGGGTCACCGCGCTCGCTGCGCTGCGGTCCGGAATACACCATGAATTCCGGATTTTTTCCGACGACCGGTTCCGGAGTTATCTCGGTTCGCACATGAACAACTCTAATCTCGTAACACTGATTTGCGCCCGCCGTGGCCGCTTTAATGGTTTATGACGTTTATGACTCATATCGCGTAAGCTTGCCGCTTCCTGGATTTAGCGTGTTTGTTGCATTTAGGCCTGGCATACCCTGTATTGTGTGGTGGCATAGGTCAGTATTGCATAACACTGCTCAACCCTCACAGTGTTGAGTCTTTTCGCTGAACTACACGTGTATAATAAGTGATTTATAACGTACAAGCAGTCCCCACGGATCTCTGTAAAAATTGAACAATTTCGCGAGACCATAGTATTTTTCCGAGATGAAAAGTAGCCTATGTCATTCGGGAACAATCTATTATACGAAAATGTATAATAGATTGTTCCCGAAGTATATAAAAGTACGATATTAGCTTTTGTCCACGAGCTCTACTAACGTTCCGCTTTCAATTTCTGGCTACAATACTGCAAAATTTAATAAATATCCGGTCAGTAGTTTACATCCGACGTCCGACTGTGACCTAGTCTGAACTGACCGCTCTGTCCGGACTCCGGACCGCCGCTCCCGGAAAGCGTCCGACATGTGTTTCCGCCAGGTGAATCCACCCTATTATTTTTCCGAGATGAAAAGTAGCCTTAGTCACTCGGGAATAATATAATATTAGAAAATGTACCTATAGAAGCAGAAGACTAGCTTTTCTCCGCCAGCTCCACTAACGTTTCGCGTTCAATTTCTGGCTACAATATTACAAAATTTCATAAAAATCCGGTCACTAGTTTACATCCGATATTTTTTTACGGTCCGGACTCCGGACCGCCGTTCCCGAAACGCGTCCGACGTGTGTTTCCGCCGGGTGAATCCATCCATACGGGATTAATACAAACACGTGTCTGTATTCGATTCGGTCAACGGTACACGAACGATAAATGTGCATCAGCGATATGTAGATTCTGAAATGATATGATAGTAGGTCTATTTGTAATAAACAGTGGTTGACCACATTATTAGGGACAGTTGAATGTTTTGAAATTATCTAGTTTATTTAGGTTCTGCGTGCGTATGAAGGTTTATTAAGGTATGTAGGTTTTCCACCAGTTCTATTGCCAGTTCACTAAACATCAGACAGTGTAGGTACTCATTCAAAAATATGTCGATTTATAGCAACATAGGCACTTACCAAGTTTTATTATTCATTACATCAATATCATCTAAAACACTATGCACAGCTAACAAGAGCCTGTACAGAATGAGCTCGCCACTCGGATGTGCCTCCTTACCGCTGGCGAAGCCAGTTTCACCAAGGATCGGATTCACGCCGCGCCCAGCAAACAACAAAGCTACTCCCTAAAATAGTGGAATGAAAGCTAACTGAATAAAGACGCAGCAGCTATAAAGATCCCGCATACGAGCGACGTGCAACATAAATCAGCCGGAACGCGGTCTTTGCCGTCCTGTAGCCGTGACGGTGCCGTCACGTGACGCGACGCTGACACGCCGGGACCCGGGACTTCGCTTTGTCTCCCGATGCATGCGCCTAGCCCAAGGCCATTCTAGCCGCAGAGATAAAAGTTGCGACTGGATATGGCGAAATAATTTCTTTGATTAATAAATGGGTTTTAAGGAGTGCTAGTGGGTAGAGGGCGAAATAAAGTCGTCACAGTTTAGGTAGGTTGGTTAGGTAGTTTTGAGTTTTATGAATATTTTTTTATAGCAGCCAGAATCATCCCACTGCTGGGCAAAGACCTCCCCCCTATTCTTTCATACTTCGCGATCGTTACTTTTTTATGTTTTCGTCTATGAAGCGAACAGAGATACGCATTTTTATCTATCTATGTAACCGTCTTTCCCAAGAAAGAAACTAGTTTAATCTAGATGGTTTGTACTTCAAAAATTCGTCGATCATAACAGTGAAATTTATAAATTAGTCGGTAATTAATACCTTCTGTATCTGGGTATTGATCGAATTCTGAAAAGTCGTGCTCGAGTTCCGTCCATATCCAATATCGGGGTTGGTAAAGTAAATAAACCGTCGAGTGAAACTGTGTAAACGATTCGGGTGTTCCGAAAGAGGCATATAACCTAAGTAACCGCGTTATACGACATCCGTCAACAGCTCTACCATCTCTAGAACACGTCGAATAGTATTATAATATACTAGTGGACCCGGCGCGACTTCGTTCGCGTACACCTACTTTACCCCTACCTACCCTTTGTTTCGTGCTTATAAACCTTCCTCTTGAATCACTTTATCTATTATTAAAAACCGTAATAAAATCCGTTGTGTAGTTTAAAATATCTAAGCGTCCATAGACACATAGGAACAGACGGCGGAAAGCGACTTTGTTTTATACTATGTATAGATAGACAGCATAGACTAAAGTAGTTATGACATGGATGTTTGTTTATCCGTCAATTTCGTCGGAATGGCTCGACGGGCTTGTCTGATATTTACTACCTACATCAGGAAATTATACAAAGCTGCAAGCCCCCAGTCCATTCCAGTCACAGCACACATCCGCGTCTCTCCGTTCCCCTCCATCATTGTTTAGTTGGAAAATGAAACACGTCTTTGACTCCCCGCGATACTCCGTAAACACCGTTGTTAGCAGATGCAATAAGGAACGTGAGATGGAAACATGTTTCTAACGAGGCGAATTAGAGTAGAAAATTACTTTCAAAACATTTCCTTCGGGTGACTTTTCGTTGGGACATTTGAATTAAGAAATATACTTTTTACTTTTTGTTTGGAAGTTTGTTTAGGCTCGGAGGTTAGAAAAGCTGTACTGGCTGGTTATAAAAGCGTATGAATGTTTTTGTTTTCTTTGCAGTCAATGGTGCTGTTCATGAACAGAAAATTTATGACTAACCATCATAATAACACGTGATCAACGGTGGGCTTTCATGATAAAGGATTTGGCAGATCAGATAATTACAGTGGAGCGCCATCTGACCTTCGTGACCCTGTACCAGGGGATCCTGACCAGATTGGATCATGGTTACAAATTCAGTTGCCCAAATTTGCAGGTTTCATCACGATGTTTTCTCTCACCGTAAAAACATCGGTTAGCATTCAACTAAAAATTTCACAAACTAAAAATTTATTTTAAACCAATCTTTAACCCAAATCGGAACTTATAATTTGTGACAAACAAAAATTTCCCCTATAAAATATCGGGTGCGGTTCGACAGTGTAGTTAACGTATCTAAGGCTAGATCTAGTTTCCAACTAATACCTCCACATATGGTTCAAAATGCATAATACATGAAGGAAACTTTGTCGGTAACGTTATTGTGTTTACGTGCCCGAAGACTGGCTCTGGGCTACTGGTATAAACTAGTGTTGTGCGTGGGGTGGTTTGGACTCGGTTTTAGGTACGCATGCTAAAGATGAATTTCTTTCATTTTAAGTATCTTCGTTTTAACTATATCATATCAAATACCGAGTTCAAAAATACTCATATTCAATGCCCTCAGTGTACTTACCTATCATACATTGTTTAAACGGCACGATGCGTTTTGTTTACACCAACATTTTATCACTTTCCTGCGGAAATTTCAAAAACATCGTTTCGTAAGCTCACTTATTTTAGAAACATAGGCAAAAACATCATGTTTCTAGACTCAGTTTAACTTTTACAGAGAAGAGGAAGTCTTACGGGAACTACAAATAATTACCAGCTTAAATCACATTCCTGTGTAGCTGTTAACAACTGTAAATTAAGGTTATTAGAACATAAAGTAACATGTTGTTGGAAAGCGGATGTTTTCAAATAAAGCGAAGATTACAATCGATTTTATTTATATGGAAAATTTACGATAGAAATTTGTGTGAAATTTGTAGAAATGGGTTCTTGGGGCCTAAGGAACAGCAAATAGCCCTTTCTGTCAACCAATTCAAGTTGACTTGTGATGCGCCAAATACTCTGTTACTATACAGCTGTATAATAAATTAAAAATAAATTATTTTAAAGTTGTAATGCATTTAAGCTCTGGTATAGTACCTCATATAAATTTTGTCATAAACAACCCACGGGCCACAGTCACCACTTTCCATCTGGTGGGCTGTATTCTCATTTATAAGTTTATCACTGGGTATAATAAAAATATTATCGTTGTCTGACATCAATCTAAGAAAGTTATTGAAAATATATATAAAACTTAAGATCCAAGCGCCGCTTTAATGATAAACACAAATACTACTAAGTATGTATCATCTCAACTCAACAAACTACGGCAATTGAAGTCCCGAACCATCGATAAAACCAAATTGAGCGTAACAAATCAAAATATTCGGCCTCATGTCGGCCCCTCCCTATTATTTAGGTTGTTTAGGTGCAGTCGGCTGCACTACACGCCTAATAACATCCGCTGGCGTCGTAGCGTACTCATGTTAGTTTGGAATTTCATCAGCTTCTCGATATAAAAATCTACTTCTTTATTGGGTATAAAAATCTTAATGTAAATAGGTACAGGCGGCTGCATACATAAGGCCGTCTTCTTGTATATTAACTTAATGCCACAGAGTAATATGACAGTATTAATAATGTCGAAGTAGAATAGAGAAATCGGATCTCTGCGAAAATCATAGGACGATTGCAAAAATCCGGATTGTTAAGAATGAATTTCGTAATTTATTTATTTTTTGTATGGTCGTTTAAAGTTCCTACTGCTACTTAAATTACGTAATCATCAGTGCCTTGTTCAGGGGCCGTATTTTTGAACCGCTCGCTTCGAGTCGAACGGATTTCAATTTAGATTGTTGTCATTAAAATTTTTCAAACGCCTCAAATCAGATCTCAGTTCTTAAATCGCGAATAACAGCTCACATTTCGCCCCATGTAAGTTAAGTTTGTATATTAGTGTAAGTAATATGTATGTAGACCAGCATTTTTAATTTAATCGGGTAATCTGTACAGTTTTTTCATAGAGGAAAAATTTTCTATACAGAAGAGTTTTTTTTAGGACCATCAAAGAGTTTTTATGCGACTGAAATAATAGGTACAGATTTTCATGAATAAATAAATTGTACTTCCATATTTATGAAGTCAGGATAAATAAACATTCAATTTTATCAAATTATTTACAATTCGCAATAAGTTACGAACATACTCGCTTTATTTTTTTAATAAAGGCTGTATGTTGATTTTTCTTTTACGAGCTTGCCTGGCACCTGCGCGCGATGAAAAAGAAACATGCGCGCCATTTTCCATGTAAATAGTTTGTAATTCTTTCAATTATGAAAAGTGAATAACAATTATACAGTTCCTCGCAAGTGTGATGAAATAGTACGTCGTATGAAACGCGTGTACATTGATAATTACACTTGTACCATAATGTACTACCTATTACGGTCCATTTACTTTTACCACCTCGCGGTGAAATTTTGCATTCGTCAGTATCACAACTAATGTCCTGTGTAAGTTGTTTGAAATAGACCATCTATACATAGTATAAAACAAAGTCGCTTCCCACCGTCTGTCCCTTCTCGTCCTTGTCCGCCGTATCTATGAATTTATGTACGCTTAGATCTTTTAAACTACGCAACAGATTTTAATGCGGTTTTCAATAATAGATAAAGTGATTTAAGAGGAATGTTTAAAAGTAAGAAAAAAGGGTAGTCAAGGGTAAAGTAGACGTATGCGAACGAGGTCGCGCTGAGTCCACTAGTTTCCTATAAAAAAAGCCGCACCTTTGCATCTCTTTACAACTGTACTACCTACAGTCCAACAAACTTATCTGGCCCAGTGAAAGCGTCGCTGTTGTTCGAATTAACATGACATTCTAAAATGGCGACACTTAGTTCCAGCTTTGGCCACGGAGTCAGATAAATTTGTGGCTATACTATATTACATAGTGTAAATGCAAATGGGACAGATCAATCGATCGCAGCAAGTGACATCACTGCGCCCGGAATGGCAAAGGCGATGATAATAGACAGCCTTGAGCCCTCGACACTTGTATACTTGTTACTTCGTAAACAAACAATGCGTTGTGTAACATGCGTGCTGGGTGTTAAATCTATCTTGATGATTATGAGTACTTTGAATAGTGTCTATTACTGTTGGTACTATTTGTGTAGTAGACTCCTTGTTTGACCGAGCTCCTTGTTTACAAACAGATAGGTTGCCTGATAGGAAACTATTATAGGTTAATTATACTAAGCCAAAAATAAAAATAAATGTCTTTGCGTTAATGTCCCGGTTGTTCACTCGTGTACGAGGGCCCGGGGTCCGCCTTAACCATGATCCAGGATTTGACTGATCAGATAATTACAGTGGGTCACTGCCATCTGACCTTTATGAAACTGCTAAGTGGGGAACCTGACCAGATTGGATCATGGTGACATATTCAGTTGCCTGAATGTGCAGGTTTCATCACGATGTTTTCCCGTAACAGCATAGGTTAGTATTCACCAATGTACATCAATCAGAAAAGAGTCATTGGAGCATGGCAGCAGCGGGATTCGAACCCGGTACTTCTCGCTTACGAGTCGGATACACCAACCGCTCGATCACCGACGCTCTTGACCGCTGGGATGATGAGTATACCCACTTAGTTATATAGTTTAAGTTAGTTTAGGGCCCTACATTGAGGAAAATCTCCACTACCGTTCATTAGAATTCAGAGCGCGATCGAAATTACAATCGAAATACCCGGCAACATTTCAACCACGCATTTTTGCAACTACGAACGTGCAAGTACAGTAATAAGCGCATATTGCGCATGTAGTAGCCACACTCTGCAACGAGGGAATCTGCGGAATGCCCAGGGTTCCATTAGTGCGGCAAAACGCTCTCGCCGGTTAGATTTCCGCAAACCGTCGGCTATGTAACGGTTGTGCCGGTTTGAATTTGCGAAAAACTAGCCGAACGTGTAATTAAGATTAGTGGCGTATTTGCGCTCTTTTCCTGCTAATGAGATTAATTAAAGTGTCTTTGAGTTGAGAGTTAAGTAATAGAATAAGCGGTTTGAGTTTTACATTTCTTGATTTTTTTCTTGTGCTGTTTTTGTGTGTTGTAACGTGAATGAACGAACACTTTACGTATTACTTAGGTACTTTGCTTACGTACTACGCCTGCTCCAGCGCTATGAAATTTAAGCAACTTTGTGTTATAGTATTCACACAAATGTAAATATAATCCCATAATTGGAATACTACTACTACCTATACACAAGAATTCCCAAACTACCTATTATGGTCACAAACACCCACCTACCCATCAACATCCACAAAACTAACTGGGACGAAATAAGCGCCATTTCAATAAAGAATATTTAAGGAACGCATATGGATCTATAAAGATTACGCTATCAGCAGTGGCTATATCGATCGAGCGGCTTGTGTGTGGCATTAGCGATGCGTCTGGCGCTGCGCGGGCGCATGCGTGCGGGCTATTTCGGTAACGCCACGGTCGGGGTCGAGGGCTTGTACCGTAACATAGACGATTAGGGCTATAAGTATGGATATGGTTGTTCTCTGACTAAATAGTTTAAAAGTTTCCCGTATCACTCTGTCCGTTTCAGGTCTGATCTAAGACAGTCCGTCAAAGGGGTTCGCTGGATTTCGCTATTTTTACAGTAAAGAAATATATGGTTTGCGTAATTATATTTAATATTTTATTTATTTGCTGTCCAATGATACTTAAGTGCTTAATATTTTACCGAATTTACGTTAGACGCTTTTGAAAGGCACTGCCAATTAAGATTGTTACTGGTTAGAATAACAAGCTAATAAAAAATACAGGTACGAATCTCAGCAAGCCTAAATGGCGAGTTTAACTACAGAAAGCAGCACATCAAGTTACCCACTACCAGTATGAAATATGGCTAGTCGGAGACGGTATAAAGTCTAAACAGAGTAGGTCAAGGTAAGTTCTTCTAAACAAATTCAAAAGAGGTAGGGCATTTCGGGGTATCCCGTTCGAATCGGAACCGCCCGACTCCACCTTACAGAATACCGCAGCCAACACAATAGTATTGTGTTTCTACGAGTAAGGTTTCCAGGGCTTCAATGTGGATTTGGGGAACCGTGACTGTGGCAGTAAAGGGACACAAGTGTCCCAGGGTTTTGGAGGTGGGCAGAGGATTAACCGCAGCGGCAGCAGTGACCACTGCAAAAGAAGGGTAGGTAGAAATAAAGTAGGTGAATGGTAGATGTAGAGTAGATATAGGGTAGGTCCATGTAAACTAGTTTATATAATATTTACGCCGGTTGAGGATACTGCTGACTTCCTCAATTTTTCAAACTTCCCTCTCTTCCTGGTCACCACATCATCCTCCAGCACACAAAGATGTCGTATCACCGTATCGACCTAGGTCCTTGCGACCCCACACATACTTCGTAGAATATAAAAGTACTAATAACAGCTATTCGTGAAAAGTTTCTTAACGCTCAATCAATAATAAAAGCTAAAGTTCAAAGCGTGCCTCTGATGGACTATGAATTGCTTGGAAACTATAAATACATTTATAATAACAAGGAATGTTTTCTCAATGGTCACGTATTGTAGTAAGAAACAGCCGCCGCAAATAGAACAATGAATCCTTTGTGGTAATAAAAACCCTTCGTAAAACCTGAAATAAATATAATACTCTAGGCATTGGTTCGCTTATATTTACCCCCCCCGCACTTACTCCGTAATTATTAATTCCTGTGTTAGTATGTAACTACTTTCAAATAGTAAGATATAGAAAGATTAGCAAACCACGAACATTTTATCTTTACTTTTATAAAACTGTGAAAAAGCCCTGTCTACAATAAAGATATTTAAGAAAAAATAGTCGAGATAGGATTCTGGAACGTAACTATGCCCAAAATCATTTTTTTCATAATTAACCGGCCAGTCTGTTTGTCTGTCTGTTCGCGCATCAAGATTTTGGTTTTACTTTCGATAGTATGGTAGCTTGAAGTCTAAGGTACAAGGGAAGTGCCTCAACATGCTACATACAAACTCCCTTAAGTATGCACACCTAAACCGCTGAACGGATTTGGATAAAATTAGGCAAGTACATAAATCCGGTATAAAATGTAAACATTACTTTTATTGTTGTATTAATAAATACAGTCATAAGCACTAACCTACATTAAAATTGACCTACTAACATCGATACCTAAGACACAGGTAAACTACTTAGGTACTTAGTTTAGGTATCTAGTTAATAAGAATTTAGCATGTACCTATATTAAATTACTTAATAACTAGGATAATAAATAAATTAAAATTGTTCTCCTAAAAAATTTTAACATAAGAAGGTACTTATTAACGTATATTTAACGGTGTAATTTTAGACTTAAGTTTTTCTTGAATAAATTATTATTAAATTATTATAAATGGAAGTCTGGGGAAGGACAGCCTAAATTTTATCTCTCACGGGGAAGGTAAAACAGGGATGAAAGATTTAATGGAAACTCCATTTCCGTCAACCGATGAAAGTTTGCTCCATGAACCTATAATTTCTGAAGTTAATGGGAATAAATGTTAAAAAGTGTTCCACGCTGACAAAATCGCCGGTAAAAGTTAGTAGTTATTAGTTTTAAACAACTCAGTGGCAAACGAGACAGCCCGCCTATGGTAAGCGGTAACTGGTAACTATCTGGGTAACAGTTACTGCTACCCACTATGCTTGCTTGACTATGCCGATTTATTTTATTATTTTATGCATAGTTTAACTTTTCCCGTTTTCTGCGGAGGAAAGTTGGAAACTATGTTTTTATCCTTTTTGGCGTCTTCATTGATTTCGTTGCGAGTTCTGATAGGGGTAGTGTACTTTATGCTTATCGTTGCGTCCTTGCGCTGTCTCTAAGTTCAATGCCTCCTGTCGCCTCGACGTCGCCACCGGAATTCATCATATCAGCCGAAAGACGCCCACTGCTGGGTATAGGCCTACCCCAGAGTTCTCCACAGAGGCAGGTCCTGTGCCTTCCGCATTAGCTGGTACCTGCGATCCTTACCAGGTCATCGGTCCACCTGGTGGGAGGCCTACCCGCACTGCGTCTTCCGGTATGTGGTCGGCACTCGAAATCTTTACTGCCCCATCGGCCATCTGTTCTTCGAGCTGCCACTTTAGCCTGGCAATCATTAGGGCTATGTCGGTGACCTTGGTTCGCTTGCGGATCTCCTTATTTCTAATTCGATCGCGCAACGAGACTCCGAGCATAGCCCTTTCCATTGTCCTTTGGGTATCAGTGAGCTTTCTTAAAGGGTCATAGTGCCCAGCCCACCGGAATTGCAGCAGCTGTAATAAAATGTGGGCTTTGTCAGAAAAAAAGTACTTAAACTTCAAAATTGTACCAATAATACATCACCTTTAACAATCAGAGCACGTCCACAGCTGAACAAAGACTACACCCAAAGAGTCCTCATCGATCGGTCGTGCAAAGCAACTTCCTGTGACCCTCATCAGGTCGTCGGTCCACCTTGTAAGGGTCTGCCCACGCTACGGTTTCCTGTCCGTGCCGCCACTCAAGAACCTTTCCGTTCCGTCTAAACCGTAAACATAAATCAATATAGCTATTATCCACGTTTTCGGCGGCGTTCGACGCCAACTCTCAACTTTCCCTTGGGACCTATAAATTTTGCGGAGTCTTATCAAAAGTAGCCTGTGTCGCTCGTGAATTATTTATCTTTGAATCCAGATTTCCTTCTATAAATACCTACAATATAGCTAAATAAACAACAATATTATAAATAGTTTTGCCCGCGACTTTGTCTGCGTAAAATTTGGTTATTACGTTATCTGGGCCCGTTGCCACGGAAACTACTTTTCAATTCAATTTTAATTTCATTTATTCATTTGGGGATTTTGGGTTCACCTATAATAGTTCAAAATTTCATCAAAATCCATCGAATAGTTTTTGCGTGAAGTAACAAACATCAACCATTCATCCTTACAAACTTTCACATCATCATCAACATCTCATCTTTCTCATCATCAGCTTTCTGTACTCGATTATCACAGTAAACTTTAAACGAGTAAGTAGATAAACGACCATTTAACATTGTAAATAAATTGTTACTTGTGTCTACCGTTTCCGATTCACATCCGATCATAATTAAATGATTCACGAAATAATCGTGTGTAATCCGATTTCTCGGGACTCGGATGGATTGGGTACTCGGATTTATTCGATGAGCTTAATGCGTCAGTTCTGCTAGCAAACATTTTAAAATGCTCATTTGCAGTTTGGAAAAATCTTGCTGAAGTGTGAGTTTTTCAACATCCCTCTTTTGTAAATGACACGAATTTTATGTTGGAAAAGGTTGTCTGCTCTTTTATCGAACAGTAGTTCATAAAAGAATATAACCTTAGTCCTATCAGTTAACAATCAGTGCCTGATGAAATTATATCACTTTTTGACACCAAATAACGAAGCAATCCCACTAATTGGCGCGAGTCTGCACCCACCACATAATGAGGCCCTTCGGCAACCAAACCAAATCATAATGTAGCGATCTCAAAGCGTCGGCGCTGTATTCCGGGACCATCTGTATTTGTCACACTTACCTTAATTCCAGAAAGTGCTGGCGGTTCCATTCTTTAATGGAGTAACTTTTACGTGATTGAGACCGCTACGCTTTTGTGGCTGGGTTTTGATCGGAGATATATAAGAGTTTTGAATTAGGACGAAGATTGGTCAGCAGCATTGGATTTAGGTAATAAGAGCACGTCGGTGGTAGTCGATAACCACCTATTCGCACCAAATGTTTCACTTCTATATTTGCATTACGCGTACAGTCAAGAAATGGAACTCTTTGCTTGTGGATCTATTAACCGAGCAAAATGTTTTCTCCTTTTTTTTATGTTATCCGGCAGACAAACAGGCATGCGGGCCACCTGATGGAAAGTGGTCACCGCCGCCTATGGACATCAGCATCACCAGGGGTGCTACCAATGCGTTGCCCGCCTCTAAGGAGACCTCTAATATACCTCTTGAACGATCCCATGTCATAGACCAAAGGAAACACCGTGGCTGGGAGCTCATTCCACATCCGAATCGTACGAGCGAGAAACGTTCTTTCGCGTGGACACCACTAGAGGGTCCACGTAATGGGGATGAGTACCCAGCCCACGGCGGGTGGTGCGATGGCGGAATTGTGCTGTGGGCACCAGATCAAATAATTCCTCAGAACACTTCTCATTGTACAACATAATCTGGGCCTTTTAAGACTAGAGTGATGGATCTGGGATGGATCAGCCAAATATCAACTGGCGGCTTTGGATTCGGTGGAAAAACGTGCAAAGAAGATGATTGGTGACCCACAGTTGATTGAAGCTAGGCTGCAGAGCCTTGAGCATCGGCGTAGGGTTGCGCGTCTGTCGGTCTTCTACAGGTTACATTTCGGTGAGTGTGCGAAGCAACTGCACGACCTCATTCCGCCGTCCCCTTTCCGCCATCGGGAGACACGATCCGGGCGAGCGCTTCATCCTTATGTCGTGGAACTTCCAACTATCCGCACGAGCCGCTTTGGCTTGACTTTTATAATGCGTACGGCTAAGGAGTGGAACGCGTTGCCTGCGAGTGTGTTCCCTGATCAATATAATCTGGATGCCTTCAAGGCTAGAGTGAATAGGCTGTTCCAAGACGGGCATGCTCCATCTTCGGCCGCATCGTCACTTACCAACAGGTGAGATGGCGGTCAAATGCCTGTCTTGTTTAATATAAAAAAAAAAAAAAAAAAAAAAAAAAGTGAACAGGCGTCGTCTAGGTAAGCATGCTGCACCATCGTCCGCATCGTCAATACCACCAGGTGAGATGGCAGACAAATGCTTGCCTATTTTATTATATAAAAAACATAGTCTGGAATCACTTCTCGACCGACGCGACGGTGTCGTCGATCGAACCAAGATAACACGTAGCTAGCATCAGTTGATCATTGTCTCCAATAGAGGGAGGGGGGTGGGGGGGAATGATAAATGGTGTAATTAATTAGTTCACAGATAAACAATAACAGGGTATTGGGTATAATAATGGTATTATGAATGAACTAGCCTTTGTCGGTCCGCGTAAAATTCAATCATAACGTTCCCGATCCGTAGCCGCGCGGGATCCACATAGAATTTCGGGATAGAATAGCCTATGTGTTAGTTATTAGTTATTACTGCTAATTTCATCAAAATCCATTTAGTAGTTCTTGCGTGAAGAAGTAACAAACATTCAAACATATGTAGGAAATAGTAGGGAATGTATCGTGTGCGGTTAATCCGACGCCGCGAGTCTTTGTCTGTTTGTTTATTACATTTACATGCATAATTTGGTAAGGGGATAGAATGCGTTCCACCTGGGGAAGGACATGCAGCTACGTTATAGCTCCAAAAAATAACCTAACTTTACGCCGACGAAGTCGCGTGCAAAATCTAGTTGTTCTTAGGTAGACACTAACGCAAGTGGTTTTTTAAAGTTGAATTTGTAATGTACATCATCACTGTCAAATAAAATCGACGCAAAAGGAAAGGAAAACAACTCCATTTCAATATAATTTATAAAATCTCTCCATTTTCAGATCCCTACTTCCTAAAGCTCGTTATGTAAATCAGTATGTGGACAATTAGCATGTATTTATTCCACGGATCTGGAGCTTTGCTAGGTATTATACAAAAGGAGAGCACGTACAAATTATCCTACGTAGGTGTAATTACGTACCCGTTAATTGATTAAGTGATTCCAACAGGAATACGATATCCAATCACGTATGTGACGTTTCTAGCAGTTTCAAGTAGTTTTAGTAAACTTACGCATCTCAAGTACAAGAAAGATTCTACTTTGTAGCGACAGTAGACGTTTAGGAGACCCACAAAACGTTGGCCTGTCCATGCACAAACTAGCAAAAAAAAATACGAGTGTATTTTTTTTCTTTGATATATATCAAGTTTTTTCTTTGATATTAACCATATACATACACGTTAAGGTTCAACTAGTAGCGGGCTCGAACCCACTCGTGGACGCGGCCAAAAAGCACGCTGTCTCACCTAGCATTGTGTCTACAAGAGATAGAATCAGTTATGAGCAGTTAGCAGCTAGTCTACATGCATACGTCTAGTCGCACGCACACAAACACCGTGCCGAAGTCTGCCGAACTGAAACGACGTTAGACGATGCACGGCTTTCAACGCCGCACCGCTCGCTGTGCCGGTCGAAGTGAGGGGTTTTAGGTTTTTTTCGTTACGGAATTTCTTGATTCGGTCGCCGCGCTCAAAGCCCGCGATAAAAGCTATGCAATGGCTTAAAAGTTTTTTTTTTAGGGAACCCAAGCTTTTATTTCTCGCAGTGATAGTACTTTAATATCCTCTTGTGTGGATTCTATAGGTAAGTAAACTGGTCTTACTCACATCCTCTTGGCAGTTTTGCTTTTCAGCCACATCATAGTCACCAAAAAGAAAAGTGACTTAGGAAACGAGAGATCATTTCCCCAAAAAAAAAAATACTCCAATCGAAGTTTGATTCGAATCAAAACATTCGTAGAACGTAGTTACAACGTAGTCTGAATTTACAGTATTAACTAATTTTCCAGGGAAGGATGATGAGCAATCAGAGCCTGAAGGGCCAAACCCAAGACTATACCCATAAAAACGATTAATATACATGTAAAAATTGAAAATAAAAGTGTCAACGTGCTGAACAGTTGGTTGAACAGGAGTCCTACTAACCGTAAGTACACACGGCACCGTATGACACCATCATTCGCCAGGCCAAGATCCTACAACACACACAAGAGGATATGTAAGTACTATGGCTACGAATAGTCCAAGTTTGGGTAACATATTTTTTTTTTTTTTTCCAACCTGTACACAAGTAAACTAAAATTTTGTGGGTCTCCTGAACGTTTACTATCGCTACTAAGTGGATTTTTTCTTGTACTTAATGACTTAGGATAACTTACGTCACTTACAGTCTACAAGGATCATCAGACTATCGAGTGCAACAAACTTCAATGCTGAGACACTTGCTTTGCCTCTTCCACTTTCATATCAATCTCAAAGCCAAGACGTTCTTTGTCATCCACTGCAAATCAAAGCTATGGACTCTCTTCAAAAATACGTTGCCAAAATTGGTCTAGACGAAGCTAGCTTAGTGGATTCTCGCAGTAATTGACCTCTTATAAAAGACAGTCCGCAAGGATGTTCCTGACTTGCACTAATAAAATTAATAAGTACTTAAATGGATTCTTAAAAAAAAAATTGGTTGGAATGAGAACTTGAAAGAAATGGTAGAAGTGCCATATATAAGTCTGCAATGTTATTATCAGTTTTTGTTGAAAATAATGAAATTGTCACCCTTAAAAAGAATAAACGCCTCTTTGCAGCCAGTGACACAGATATCGTCTGACAATTTCGTACAAAGTGTCTTGAATGGCTGTAGGTATAAATATTTAATGGTATTTGTGGTTAATGTTTCGTGCAAGTATTCATTGTTGACGATAAGAAAGCCAGTAGGTAAAATACAGAGTAATATATAATAGAAAACGAGTATCGGAGACAAAATTTTACTGCTGAAAAGAGAAACTGAGTTATGTTGTCGAGGCTTGTTCGTGATTTTAAATTGTTTTGACTTAGGTATACCTATGGTATAATTGCAAGGTCAATCAGCTACTATTTGTAGGTTACTTAAGATTTTGGTTCAGTACCTTGAGAAATATTTGAGTAGGTCTATGATCAGTACTAGACCATAAGCCATAAATTCTCAAGAATCATATTTCTGTGCTGCTGCACAGGTTTTTTTAGGTTTAAAAAGGTTTTACAGCATTCATGAAATAATTTTTAGTTAATGCAATAAAAAATAGCCTGGGTGACGAGGGGAATGAAGTTTTAGCATGTTTTTAGTCATTTTCTTTTTCTTGTTTATATCTAGACTTAATATTACATAAGGCCTTTCGAGCTATAGATAAATGTAAGCTTTTCCAATTAAAATATTTCGAGTAACTAATATTCATGTCGATTTTTGCCCTGTAAAGGGGATTTGGACGAGTCGGTGGAATTACTCATATAGAGGTACATCCACCAAACCTCCCTCCGAATCAAGGACTCGTGCCATCGATAACGCCTGAGGAAGTCGAGGCGGCTCTTCGCCGCATGAGGAATCGGAAAGCCGTCGGACCCGATGGAATCCCTATTGAAGCGTGGAAATCGATGGGCTCTCGTGGTGTAAGCATCTTACCGACCTTTGTAACCGCATTCTCCTCACCGGGAAGATATCCGACCAATGGAGGCTGAGTATTACTACGCCAGTCTATAAGGGCAAGGGCTCGGTGCGGGAGTGCACCAACTACCGCGGTATAAAGGTGATGTCTCACACCATGAAGCTCTTCGAACGCATTGTGGACTCTCGAATGCGACGGAAGTGTACAATCTCGGAGTGTCAGGACCCCGTATTTGCCCCGAGAACTCTAATGGAGGGATACAGATCAAGGAACACGCCCCTGTATTTTCTGTTTCTGGACATGCAGAAGGCCTTAGACTGTGTCCCTCGTGAGATGATCTGGTGGGCATTGCGGTCCAAGTCAGGACCTGAGGCCTATATTGACATTATCCGAGACATGTACCGCGATTCCGATTCCATTGTTAGGATCCTGTTGGCGACACCAACCCGTTGCCTATTACCGTTAGGGTACCAGGGCTCTGTGCTCAGCCCACTTCTGTTCAACGTGATATTATACGTACTGTCAGACAGCATTCGAGACTATCATGAGGTACCTCCGTGGTTACTCATGTATGCTGACGATATCGCGTTGACAGACTCTGACAAGGGGCGACTTGTCCAACGGTCAAGGGCGAGTTCATTGGGCTTAAGGCACAGCTAATGCCCCTTTTGAATTACCAAACCTATTTTGGCTGAAGATGCACCAAATACCCTGAAATTTGCTATAACTGAAAAGAAAAATTTTCTTGCAGTGGTAATGCACTTATGTTTTTATACTGTAACACTTGGTCTAATACTGTACACTTTGTCGGAGGCTTTCCGACATCTGTCGGTGAGGTTATCTATAGTGCATCTTAACCCGCCTGCCAAGCCCGGAGATTACGACAAAACCCTCCTTCTATTTAGAAAAGTCCGCTGGTTCAAAGAGTATTTAGGGGAAACCCATTCTTCAATCCGCTCATAAACATGCGTAGGTACCTACATCATCTATCTACTCCTTCACTTACTTAATTCAATCCAAGGGGAGGCTCGGGAGCCTATTTTCTTTTATTTTATCAAATAAGCGTTTTCCTTAACTCAATTCTCTGTTGAGAAGGAAACAAAGTAAACTCTGGTAAACATTGCGCTTTGTATTCTTTGGCCGATGATTTCTCGAGTTGATTTTATTATCCAAACTGATATTATAGATGCGAAGAAGTCGGTCTGCTTGTTATGTTTCACGACTAAACAGGTGAATAGATTTGGATCATATTTAGCAAGGATAGGTTCCTATAAGTAAGTGCAACCTAGGGATTTTTGATTTCTAAAATATCTGTATTTTTAAAAGCTATTTGTATAAGATTTGAGGAAATTATGATCACTTCAGGTTAAGTAACTTGTACTTTATTAGTTACCTATGTTTATAATAAAAACTGCTTTCATGATAACTGGTCTGGTGGATTTCGAAATAATAAGTGTGAAGTATCTGTGCGGCACTTTATTGTTTATTTAATAAAATAGTAAATAACTCAGACCAGAACAAAATGTTGTTTACTTAAACGTAAAAAACCACAGGTAATTATCTTAATACATTACTATACATTCATGTAGGTAGCTAATACATTTATCAGAAACAAACACAATACCTTTATAGGTTAGGTATTTCATCTCACAAAAGAAGTGTATTCTCTCGCGAAGGCTTTGTCCGTAAAGACTTGGTAAACCTTAGTTAATGAGATTTTCCCACCTAGGAAACTACAAATTCTGTTTATAACGTGTGCTGGTGGAAATGCGGCAACAGCGCTCACGGTACGTACGGCTACTAGACGCACAGCTTTAATAATGAACTAGCTCTTAAATTGTCATTAAGGTAAATAAATTACAAGAGCAGTACAACCATAATCAGTCCTAGATGCTTCTAATCATCAAGTTTTCTTTGCTGTAGGCCTGCTGGAAGAAATTTCTTCATAGAAATAAGTAGTGCCTTTTGTGTCATGTTTACATTTGCTTTGTATTTGTTTCCATTTTTGTGTACAATAAACGATTAAATAAATAAATAAATAAATAATCCAATCTGGTCAGATGCCCTTGGTAGCAGGGTCTCGGAGGTAAGATGGCAGTCGCTCCACTGTAAGTACCTGATTGACAGATCTTGGACCATGGTCAAGGGACCCGGGCCCTCGTGCGCGAGAGCATAACGGGGACATTCATGCCAAGATGATTATTTTTTATTTTAAATTACAAGTGCAGTAACGACTGTGCCACAGCAGCCCGATTTTCCTCAAACTTCACCGCGCGTCAAGGTCTTTATTGGTTTGGGACCAGTTAGAACTTATGAAAATTGTTGTTGAAAAGTAATAATACCTAATAATAATAAAGTATTTATTTCTCAAAATGGTACATACAAACAGGATAGAGCACAAAACCGGGGCACCTGAAGCCTGCTCTAGGTTTGTCCTGTATAGCAGGTCTCCAGGAACCCTCCGCGTATCTTAAATAAAAGGTAAGTACTAGTACGACTGCGTACTAGGTACTGACCTATTTAAGAACACTCTTTTAAACATAACAAATAAATAAATAAATATTCGTGAACAAATTCACACAGCGCCATCTAGCCCCAAACTAAGCAAACCTTGTACTATGGGTGCTATATAACTGATATACTACTTAAATACTTCCTTTTTTAAATACATACTTATTATACATAGAACACCCAGACCCGTAACAGAAATTAAAATTCATCATTTCAATTTCTGCCAGGCCGGGAATCAAACCCGAGACCTCTTGCGTGGCATTCAGGTCGTCAAAATGTAATTAAAACTTAAAGTGTGTGTGTGGGCGTGCGTGTGTGCGTGCGTTCGTGCTATATTGCCATTTCTGGCGTTTCGCAATTTCTTTTGCCCTTGTAAATAGTTGTCGATTATGCCAGGTGAATCGTTCATTTAGATTTATAGTACGTGGGTTACCAGTACCGGGCAAGCCCATATCAGAAGTCGATAATTTACGTAGTAAAGTAGTAGTAATAAAGTGTCATAGGTATCTAAGATAGATCTAAAGGTTTGGACTGGTTAAACGATCTCGGAGCTGATTGGCATGTGACGGTGTCGGTGTCTAGAGTTTAGACCACGAAAATATGGCGAAATGTCTATTAGTATGGCTTAATATAATGGCTTCCTACTATACTTATACAAGATCGCCCGTCCATCTCTTGGAAACGCATTCTACGCTGCGATTGCAGGTACCTACATGATCGCCACTCGAGAAATTTTCCACCCAATTGGCCATAAGTTTCTATGCGGTGTGGAGGCGACAAGTACTTAAGCGACTCCAAAACCTATATTTAGTACTATCCCCATTAGATTATATTGGATGCTTACCCATGAAATTGGCTTCTGTTTCGCAATATATATTTGCTCAAATATTTTTAATTGTACATAACATACCAAAATGAATACTTGTTTTCGAAAATAGAGTGTGTTTAGATGCCAATAAGTCCCTAAAATTAAGTAAAAAAATATGTTCTTAAGGTTTGAAAACACCCCTTTTCAGTTGTCGTAAATTTTGCCTCTGTAACCAGTTGTAATTTTCTGAAGAGAGTAGTTATTACAATATAATAGTATGCACAAGTTATCTTAATGTTGTCTGATTATACCTACAAAGTTTCATTGGAAACGGATTTGCCATTTCCAAGAAATATCCAAGAAGTTTCCGTCATTTTCGCCATACAGAACGCCAATTTCAAAAGTAGAACTTAATACGAAACTCAATAACTTACACACTGAAAAACGTCGGAAAGCCCCCGACCAAGTTTATGTAAGTTTAAGTTTTAGGTATTAGTTTAGTTTTAGTTTAAGGGACTTGAACACGCTGACTGCACATATTTTCCCTGAACGCTACAACTTGGGTCTCTTTAAGACAGGAGAGAATAGGTATTTAATATACAGGTATACTCCACCGTAGAGTGCATCTGCACTTAACATCAGGTGAAATGGCTGTCAAATACCTGACCATTTTCAATAAAAGACATATACTCAAATATTGTCTAATATACTGAACCGATTTTAATTAAACAAAGCTAAGAAACAAGAAGTAGCTAGTGAAAGAGCATCACCATCTTTTGACTACCTCAGTGGTTCAGTGAGTTACATCGGTGGTCTACCACGCAAGAGGTCCCAAGTTCGATTGCCGGGCGAGCATAAATTAAAATTTAAAATAACACCTAGGTGTTATATGTACAATAAGCATGTATTTAATAAGAATGTATGTTTTTTTATATATATTTCTACTGAACCAATCTTAAAACAAAGTTAGGAACCATCTCAATTAAGCTGTCTTTCAAACCAGTAAATCGCATCGAATCGCGTCGATGTGCCCATCCGCTCGGAAGTTACGATGTCACAGACAGACACATAGTATGTATCACCACAAATACACACGGCAAACATAAACCACCTCATTTTTTCGTGTTGCCTAAAAATAGTTACACCTACCCTAGCAATATTTGCACGAATACATCACGGCCGCAATTTAGGTGTGATAATAACAAGAAGTCTTTCAAACAAAGTAAATCACATCGAAATCTACCCATCTGCGCGGAAGTTAAGTCACAGACATAGTATATATCACCACAGATACCTACACATGGCAAATATAACACACCTCTATTTTTTCGTGTTGGCAAAAAATTTTTATACCTACCCTCAGTAAAATTTGCACGAAGACCAACTTGAACAAAGCCACAGAAACACACGGCAAACATAAAACACCTCTATTTTTCGTGTTATCAAAAATAGTTATACCTCAGCTATATTTGCACGAATACATCACGGCCGCAATTTAGGTGTGATAATAACAAGATGTCTTTCAAACAAAGTAAATTACATCGAAATCTGCCCATCCGCTCGGAAATTATGACGTCACAGCAGATAGACACATACATACAGCTACAGCTATACACGGCAAACATAAACCACCTCATTTTTTCGTGTTGCCTAAAAATAGTTACACCTACCCTAGCAATATTTGCACGAATACATCACGGCCGCAATTTAGGTGTGATAATAACAAGAATTCGCGGTGTGAAATTTATAGGCGGCGGACTGCCGTGCCCCGCCGCTAAATCTGGCTGGGAATAAATACCTGTCCGACGTCCCAAGGCTCGGCTTCCAATTCGGCAAGCCCGAAATTTACACGCGATAATGAGGTACGTCGCGCTATGCGGAATGGTGTTGGTGTTTAGGTATCTAAACATATGGGTTTATAGTCACAGGGAGTTTGTAGAACGAATTACTCGAAAAGCTACGCGGAAAATATAAAGTCTTGGTTGCCTGGAGTAGATAACGAAATCAGTCGCGAGCAACAGCGTATTTCGCAAAGCTAAGTTTTTTTTTATGTTGGTTTTTTTATTTAACGCTTTGTGTTGTGACTCCGTGATGAAACTCCATTATATTATGAATTAAATCACCTTTTGTACACTAGTTCCACATAATTATACATATTTTATTAAAATGTTGGTTTCAAATTACTCGCCTGAAGCCTGAAGTACTTGCCTGAAAATGAGTAATCCGAAACCTATAGCCATTTAATAAAATTTGCATTATAAAGTGGAACTATTGTACAAAAAGCGATTTAATTCATAACAAAAATAACTAAACAACCGACATCATCGCGAATATCATATCAGCCGCAACAGCCGCTGCTGGGCCTAAGCCTCTCCCAGAGATCTATATAAGGGCCGGTTCTGTACCTTCAGCATCCAGCTGATACCTGCGATCTTTACCAGGTTGTCGGTCTACCTTGTAGGAGGCCTGCCCACGTTGCGTCTTACGTGGTCGCAACTTTACTGCCGCATCGGCCATCTGTTCTGCGAGCTTTGTGCCCTGCCCACTGCCGCTTAAGCCTGGCTATCCTTCAGGCTATCGTTGGTCTTGGTTCGCTTGCGGATCTCCTCATTTCTGATTCGATCGCGCAACGAGACTCCGAGCATAGCCCGACATATTTCCGTTAATGTTACCACACACAAAAACCCTCCAATACCCCGAGAACTCTCATCATCCCACTATCGCGCGCAGGGATTAATCAGAGCCTATAAATTATCAAGACACCTGAAGAGGCGTATAATGTAGGTGATACAGCCATACGATGCGATTACACCAAGCACTCGTGGTTCAAACGCGTGGGTATCACAGTTGATTTAATTAATCTCCCTAGTTTACTATCTCGGCTGTGTTCGTTGGCCAATCACCTATGCATTATACTGATAGATGTGACCCAGATTAATCCACCGTGAGGCTCCGTAATGGGTATTGATAGGGTTATGATCGGTACAAGCTGTGTATGATAGATATGTGTTCTTGTTCAATTATAGTGGCAGACGAATCAATCAATTGTGGTTCTTATAGGTAGGTACATTAAATAATAAATACCTCTAGAATTGTCGATTCCAAATACTTTATTTTATATTGTCATTACAAAGTCAGTTTTTAGTATTAGACGATATGTGTATCTACTTATTATTTAACTAAATATGATCGGGTGGATCCGCGTGCAGCCTTTTGAAAGAATGAATGAATTAATAACACTTAATTACATATTTAAAAGAATACATAGAGTACTTAAAAATTAACAGCAGAAAAAGTAACAGGCGGCCTTATAGCTTAAATCGATTTCTTCCAGGCAACATTTTTATTTACATAATTATCGTGCTCTATCTATGTGACTTTACATATATGTGTTCATTCACGTAACACTTGATTACGCAACATCATTCAATAACACAAAGCAAATCTTTATAGGGTATAATAGCGTAGGTATAATAATTAAATTCACAAAGATTTAAACTGTGTTTAAACTGTGTATGAATCCATTAAAATAAATGTGGGTAAATACAGGTAGCACAAATAGAAATAGCTCTGGTGTACTTCAGTTGCCGTAAAAGTCTGTGAGTGGGTCGTCGACGTCGTCGTTTTTACGAGGCGGTCTTGGTAAAGTGATTTTTCAATAGCTCTCATCTGTATACTGTATTGTGAAAGCCAGGCATGTGTCCTACCAATACTTAATGAGAAAGCCAAACATTCATCTTAGTGTTAATGTCCCGGTTGTGCTCTCGAGGACGAGGGCCCGGGGTCCGCCTTGACCATGATCCAGGACTTGGCGATCAGATATTACAGTGGAGCGACTGCCATCTGACCTCCGTGACCCTGCTACCAGGGGAACCTGACCAGATTGGATCATGGTTACAAATTCAGTTGCCTGAATTTGCAGGTTTCATCAATGGCTGACTTCGCTTGATTTAAATTTGTAGTAGAATGTGTTTCTCGTATATTGTATTTTTGCCATACGAATAAATAAAAATCACGATGTTTTTCCCTCACCGTAAGAGCATCGGTTAGTATTCAACTAATGTACTTATTAATAACTCAGAAAAAAAGTACATGGCCGCAGTGGGATTCGTACCCGGTACATCTAGCGTACGAGTTGGATACCTTAAGCACTTGGCTACCGACTTTCCAAAATGACAAAAATTGTACGAGCTGAATTGTAACTATTAGGTCCTACCCTACCAACTAATCTAATGAGATAAAAATTTAAAAAGAAATATCATAAAAATTTGTAGCCATCACAGCCCACGGGTGTTATCATTTTATTACATAACAAGGAAATCCCAACACTGCAAGCTGATAATGTTTTCACCACATTTCCGCGATTTTTACCGAACCTCCTAAATCCTTTATCCACAATATCCTTCAATTACGTTTCGATTCATTGAGCACGAAATTCAGGTGCGTACTTAGCTATTTCGTGATGAGAACATCAAACGGGTAATACTGTTTATATAGGTAGGAGAATATCTAAGTAATTATTGATTTACTAGTAGGTATAAGTCATCGATATCGTCATAGTGGATAGAGTAATTTTGATTAATAGTTTTATCATTGTTTCGCCGACAAACTATTAAAAAACCTGTCATTCAATTCTGACCAATAGAACATATCAACTAGATTGAAACGCGAAGAAGGTATTTGTTCAAATCGAAACAATTGGTTGATCAGATACATAATTTTGTAAAAGAACCTCCTTTCTGATACCCGGTGACATCGGCAGAGCAAAGGTTTGACATCGCCGTGTCTAATGCGAGAGCCAACGAAGATGATGATGTATACTTACCAAATTGAACGTACCAACGACTTGAGCTGTGCAATGTGGAACCCGATGAAGGCTTAGACAATCAGAAAAATTTCGTTGTATCGGTAAGTAATTGTTGACATATATTTATTTTATGTTATACGGCAGATAAACAGGCAAGCGAGCCACCTGATGGAAAATGGTCACCGCCACCTATGGACATCAGCGACACCATACTAAGGAACTCGCACGTACAAGCATATTCATCATAGCTTAATATTTGTTTCTTATAGGCTAGTAAGAATTGTATTTCAAACGATGTGAACTACTTATAAGTACTTACACTCTACCATGTCAGTTGCAGAACGTCCCTACTGTACCTCCCTCCAAGCCCTCCAATCCGACGGACCTGCGGCAACCTGCATCCATTAGTTTCCTACGATCTTTCTTTCTTTTGGTGTTAAGTCTGGTAACCGGGCAAATACTGTGTTTATTGTTTGCTATTGGCCTAGACTATGTACCTATATATATTACATAGTATAAATTAAAGTCCCTTGTCGCGTCTCTCTGCCTGTCTGTATATATTTCCGCTAACTCCTCCTAAACCACGTAAAGGATTTTGATGCGGTTTACACGTCATTTAGAAAATTCCTCCCGTAAGGTTTTATGGATAATACATGCATAATATAGTAAAGGAACACCGAGAAAGGCCGTGCTAAGCCGGGGCGGGTGGCAAGTTGGTCATAAAATAAGTATTGTTTTTTTTTTTCCTTGGCAAAAGGCAGAAGTCAATAAGAAGCCGTCTGCTAAGAAGTTTTGATAATCAATCTGTCATGAAAGTGACAAATAGAATAGACAGTTTTTCCTAGCCTCCTATCATCGTAAGATCACAGACATAAAAATATATAACTATTTTTCTCTATGCGTAAGATGCTTCTGATATATATTTTTTTCTCTATGTAGTCTGTCTACGATTCGCAGGTTCAGTCCAGATTGAGGCATCGCACGATACGATCCGGTGCGCTATTTTGGGTAGTAGATCAACATACTTCCTTATACGTTATCTATTGTAGTCTCTATGATTATAGTACGGCTTGCCAAAAAAGAGTTTGACGAATATGAGGGCGCTAGTATCATACATCAATGTCAATGGAATGTCAGTCACGTAGTGTTGACATTAAAAAACAAGTACAAACAAACATTAAAGAACAGATGTTCCATATGTGACTAAGGCAAACTCTATCAAAATATCAAAACAAATCCAAAATAAAATTTAATCATAGAGAAAAATATTTATAGGCTGTGATTGTAATAGGTAAGTAGTCCATGGTCTTGGCACATTCAATCTTTCATCAGTGGTGAATACAACAAATTTAGATGGGGCGGTTAAATTTTATTAATTTAAATGGATAAAAGTATCTCAAAATAATGGATGACTTATGCTCGTTTTACATTTTTATATGTCTATTCGCCGGTGTAGCTTTATTGTCAATCTTAGATTACTTGGCTGGCAGTATGTAAGTAATAAACTTTGATTTGGGTGACTATGTTTACTTTTTGTGATATTAACTCTCTATTAAATGTTATGACCTGAATCGTGAGCCACGATATGGCGAATAGTAAATATGAGTGTTACTTACCTAAAAGATTGGCAAATACAGAATATTGTTGTCGGAAATCATTAGTTACCCATCATTAATCATTAGATATCATCACAACCTATAACAGTCCACTGCAGGCCTAAGGGCCTCTCCAACGAAAGGGGAGGTTATTGCCATAATCTCCATGCTTGGCTGGCGGGTTGGAGATCGCAATTTTATAAAAATAACAATGGAAAACGCTGCTGTCCATTTTCCAGCTTACGGAGACTACATATTTTGCCTCGAAAACATTAATGGCCTTGTACGACACCCACGTGTGTAAGGGGTTGGTGCTATTCTACTCCGCCGGACACCACACGGTCACGGCATTATTTCAATAGAAACTAGTCTTTGGCTAAGAGTTCGTTTGTGCAGATTTCGATTAAAACTAGCCTAGGTCGTTTTGATAATGTGTTTTAGAAGACTTTTGTTTCTTCCTGTCACTTACTAAGTTGCCGTAAGGTTCTCCTTGCCTTCGAGCTCTTCTCAAAAACAATAAACCTACTGTTGACTTTTGGTGTGTTTTAAATTTTTTTTTACTAAAACGCGCGTTTTGCGTATGCTCAGATTTCAACAAGTTATTAAGACAATATTTTTGTTATACCTAATGCTGGGAGGCAAACGAGCAAGCAAAGCACCTGATGATAAGTGATTACTGTCGCCTATCGCCTTCACCTGGGGACAGGAAGGAATTCTATTGCATGGATTCTTAAACATTGTGCATATGCAATAAAAATCAATATCGAACTTAAATTAGTATCACATTTCCTTCTTCGTTACAGAATAGACTTGCAGCGGCTCGCCAGTATCACAGAGAACAGAGAGGACCGAGAGATCGAAGCGGATCAAGAGATCGAAGAGGGTCAAGAGATCAAAGAAGACCGAGGAGCCCCAGCAGAAGTCCGAGAAGACGATAATTCGCTGTATGTCAAATATATCCAATGTAAAAATAAAATAATTGTTTACGTTACTTGGGAATTTATTGTAATCTATTCAATGGAACTGTAAGTCCAAAAAGTCTCGTTCGCTCACAATCAACATCAGTATAATCCAATCGAAGCGAACAGACTCGAACAGTACAGAATGATCTCAACATACCGACAGAATTATAGGCTATGTAATAGGATGCAGGACACATAGCACGAAGAACAGATGACTCGAGTGGCGACCACGTAATGGAAGTCGCAGCGTGAGTAGGCCTCCCACAAGGTGGATCGACGACCTGGTAAAGATCGCAGGTACCAGCTGCACGCGGAAGGCACAGGACCGGCCTCTGTGGAGATCTCTGGGGGAGGCCTGTGCTCAGCAGTGGGTGTCTTTCGACTGATATAATGATGATGATGTTGATGTAAATTTTTTCTATCTTTCTTCTTTCTTTTTCCTTCTTCGATTGATAGTAAAAACAAAGAAAATGTGGCAATTAGCTTATGTGCACATCTCTAGCCAGTCCGTGGTTATGCCGTGACGGTATACATAAATGTATCAGAATAACATTCATCATGAAATTTGTCCACGCATATGTCCTTTATGTCTCTAAAATTAGGTTTACATCATCATAGTTACGGTCTAAGTAGGTGACCAGTGTGTAATTTAAGTAAATTTTTCACCTTTAGTGAAAAATTCTGAATCTACGGTAATCATTCTGTAGCCTGGCATCCATCTAACGTAGGGCATCGCAAGCCTTTTTACCACGCACATGAATGATGTGGGTGTAAAAATATGCTCCCTCCCGAAGTCTCTCCTTTGCACTACAATATGGGGTTCTTAAAAAGGTATGTCTACAGGTACGTCTAAGGCCGGCACCCCATCCGCTCCCCTTAGGTTGTAGATTTTCTGTTCGATGGTGGCCGCTTTCCATCAGGCGCTCCGTCAGACCCTGTGTCTCCCTAGGCAATAAAAATAACATGACATCCGAAATTCTGAGTTGGGTTGACTGAGTGAAGGCACTATCTGTTACAAAGTGAACCGCCCTAAGGTATAGTGTGCCGTCTAGTTTCTAAATCGGGTAAGGTTTTAAGGGGTAAATAACAATATGATTAGACGAAAGCGGAATCTGATGGATGTGTCCTAAATCAAAATTACGAGCTTGCTACGCTCTCCTCATTCAATAACATTAGTAATTTTTATGATAATCATGCAAAGTTTTATTATAGCCAAGTCCTTGACTTGCCAATAATAAAAAAGTATTCGAGCTCGCCTCCCTCGCCTCGCAAACCACCTCAGTTTTAAGGAGTATATTGTCACAATAATGTAGAGCATGCTACGCTCACTTATTCAGATATTAAAGGTATTTTCATTTTTAGCACTTGAATATATGTGAGCTCACTGTGCTCGACCATTTATTACCTCAAGCCGAGACCAGGATTTAAGTTACCCATTAGCACCCCCCATAGTTGGGAGGTAGCAACTAGGAGATCCCCTAGACAATTATTGATACGGGGCCCCTGTAAGGCAAGCTACGCCACTGCATCTTAACAGATAGTTCTCTATACGCTTTTAAACTTTAGGTATTCTGATGCCGAAACAACAAATATCTTAATAAACAAGTTTTCAACATTTTGTGTACCTACTTAACAAAAAAGGTCATCTTATTGGTAGACACTGAGCCTACACATATCACTCAGCCCAGTCACTGTAATTAGCGAACGGACGCACTCTGCCAAAAGTCACAGCAATTTTTCGGTAAAAAATGGAGTAAATGCAAATGCTGCGACTTTGAAGCGCCGTCATCTACTCATGTTGGGGAAAGCTCGTTGTAATACGAAGCGGAATATTCATTACACCATGAGGCGCGCTACTGAGCTGCCATATTGCAGTTTTAATTTATATTACTCGCCTTCAGCTGTAGGTATGGAAAATAATTGCATAAATAATTAAATTTGTTGAAAATTGAACGTACAGTTAAGGCTCTAACGACAATTATATTATGTCGTCTGCATCGTCGATAACTTCACGGCGGCGGCTTAGGCTGGGTATAAAGTTAAAAAAGGGTTGATTAATGTTCTTAACATATAAGTTGTACGAGTATGACTCTAATAAAGCTATATACTTATAGAATTCGACATGCCGCACCGCCAACTTCCACTTACATATTTATTTAATGCCATTAGATTGTCATTAGATTTGTCAGCCAGCCATCTTCTAAGTGCCAAAGGACGGAAGGCCAGCCTTTCAGCCATGGCACATGCTGTTTCTATACACACAAGCTTCGCAACGTGACACTAGTAGAGCCATCTATAACCACGACTCTGCCACGGAATTGTTTGTTATTTTCCGGAAAAGAAGAGTAGTGCAATAAATAACAAGTTTAAAAACAGACAGTTCCTCTACAATACAGTTGTGACTTTGATCTGTTTTTATTCAGTTATTCAAATAAACCAGCTCACAATCACACTGCATATATTTTCTTTAAAGGCCGTATGTAAAAATAAAGTCGTGTAACATCGAATATTTATTGGGAATTATGTAAACCACCGACGTTTTATGTTTACGGGATTAGGGCAATTCGGTGATCCACTGACGTCTTTATGGCCTACGTTATTTTGGGGGAGATATTTAACTTCCTCTCTTTTTATTGTTTGGATTGGAATACGTTACATAAAACCTGTCCCCCGTAAAAGCCTCTAAGCGATTATGGATGCGATATCACAAATTCCTTATCAATCTTTCGAATTTTGTTGTAGCTCTAAATTCCGAGTTTTATTAGTAATTCAAAAAATGACTGTGCTGTGTTCGCGCAGGCTTTGCTAAAAGCTAATAATATACTCTAAGTATACAGCGTATATTCTAAGGGACCGATTACAACTTTGCTTAATCCAGCAACCTAAGTCATGCGAGAGCAGATCAAAATGCTCACAAAATAAGGTATATTTTTATATCACTGCTCTGCTTTCCAAAAGGCGTGATACAAAAATGGACCTTACATTCCATTCTGATCTGCTCTCTGATGACTTAGGTTGCTGGATTAAGCAAATTTGTTATCGGTTCCTTAATCCTTGTTGTGACGAAATTTTATACAAATGCATGCAGTCGTCTCTGTTGCTTGCTTGTGATTACCAAAACTAGCCTATTATTCACCACCTTATTTTGTACACATTCTAAGCTAATACCTACTTTCTGTAACTATTTAAAAATTTCTCGATTAAGGTGAGATTTGTCGAGGCAAAAAATGAACAACTAACAGTGAACCAAACCTGAGAAGCCTCTGGGGAAATCTTAAGCTGTCTCAAGCTAAATTGAATTTTAACACGGCTAAAGTTCTTGTGGACGTCGGCAAAAATTTATGAAACAACAAGTTGCGAGAGACACGAAGGAAATGCTATGGGGGATGACGTGCTGTAGGTATTATTTACTGTTGCTAAGAATAATGTTATTTATGCCTTTATGGTATATCTGAATATGAAACTGTATGTAGGATATATTCCTAATGAAAAACTTATGCTTTTACTAGTTTATACATGTAATAGTAATTGAAGAGTAGTAGCCCAGAATACATACAAGAAATAAATCTGTAACTGGTTACGAAATTCTGGTTACGTATTCGCCCGAATGGCTCTTGGTCACAGCAATACACTGGCTGTTTGTCTCAGCAGACGTTGTCCTGACCGCTTGCAGCGCCACCTAAGGGATCCAATTGTCAATCTAAACCACCAAGTGACCCATTGGACCGTACACAATCCAATAAAATTTTCCACGCCAACGAACTGAAGCGGTTTTTACCTATCATATGATAAAAGTTTAGTAACATATTCCCCACCAGGTTTTTTCAAATCAAATTTACTTACCAAACAAGTACGAATAAAACGGATTTGCACTTCACAGTAGACGCGTTCTCTATTCTAAAACTTTTCCGTCCAAAAATGTAAAATAGATTCTGCGACAGATGTGAAACGGCCCTGAATTTTATACATTTTTAAAGCATTTCCACTGGCGGAGTGTTTGTGCTCAGTTAAATGTTGAACGAACGAGTGAATTGTAAAAAGTATTAAAACTCTGTACAAGCAACGAGGGATTCAATTTTAGCGATGTACCTATACTTTCCCCTTTAAAAATCCCCGATCCGATTGGAGTGGTACGTGTTTGCGTAGGCACAGAAATCCATCATGTCACACTTTCATGAACATACGCTATTTTCGGTTCCAACATACACAATCAACGCTCAATGAAATCAATTTATTTTTCCACACAAAAGTGAGTATCGATCTTCCCTGTCACCGAAACCGCCAGAGCCAGGTTTTTGGCACAAGTACCTTCAATGGCGGGAATACGATATACTTAAGCTATCTTTTATCCCATTCCTCGAACGGAGCCCTAAATAACTTAATAAAAATAAATCATGAAACCACGTCGCTATGAATAAAAATATGATCTAAAGATTCTAAGTAATACGAATACCGCGTTTCAAAAGGTTTCCCATCTTGAAAATGAAGTTGAAGCCTCTTTGAGGACATCTGAATGTGGCTCCTAAATACTTACATGGAAATCTCCCAGATCCTTCTAAACTCGAATGAGAGCTCACTTAAGTATAGGTACTTAGTGAGGCGTACAGTTTTGAAACAAATAGGTACAAAGACGTTCCGTTACCGTATAATTTGGGACGTCAACATTACCAAAGGAACACGAGCAGGGATAAAGTCTTTGTAAGCAACTTCCAGAGTTTCAACCGCAATTGTAGATCCGTAAAGAACTGGCTCAGTTACTCGGATGTTGGCTTAGTTTTCAGATAATAAAGTTAGGGGAATGAAGTGGACTAACTTAGCACTTTATCGTACCTTGTCTGCATCCCAACAGTAACAAAGATAAAGGGAACTGGTGTAACGAAGTGTCGTCGTGTGCGGTAATATGACTTTCTGGGGTTCGAATTTTGAGCTCAGTAGGTACGAGCTCAGACTTGATTAATTGTATCTGTTATCAATCGACAGATATACGTTTTGAATATATCGCCAATGTGTGATTTGTGTGAAAACGCTAATTTCATAGGTAAGGACCCCATATTCAGATATAAAAACCGCATTGGTATAGGATTCAGAGTAGGCTAATCGCTAATCGAAGAATTTTGAGCCACACATATTGTCATAATTATTCTGTCTTCTTTCATCTCAGTGCTCAATTTTTCAGTTTATGAATATAAGTTAGTAATTGCAATTTTATTATTGCATACCTGTTTATATCATAGAATCTGAGTAAGATAAGTAGTTAGTAATGAGGTACATAAACCTTATTCTTGACATCGACATTACAAGCAGTGTTGTTTAAAATTTAACGACAAAATCTAGACCTAAACTTCGTACACTTTACCCAATTGAGCGCGAGCGAATTTATAACAATAGAAAAGGTTTTGTTTATTGTTTCCAAAAAAATACACACGGCGCTCAATGTGGTAAAAAAAATTATTTCATTATGTTTCTCAGGAATTTAATTTTTACCTACCTATATGATTGCAAAATATGTAGAAATTTGTTTTTTGTATGTACCTAGTTAATTTTAAAGGCCTGAATAAAAGGAAGGAAGGAGCTCACAGAACCGGATATGGCACGTTGGCAGGACTCCACTGTCTGCAAGCCAAAAAAAAGCATTTCAACCATTGCAGCCTCCGGTAAAAAGTTTCACCGATATTTTGTATTAAGGACGGTAATGGACGGACAAAAGAAAAAGTTACCAGAGTAAATATAGATATATATGACAAGCGGCAAGGGAAGCGGTCTGAAGAAAACTGTTCTACTGACCGATGACCAAGGTTAAGCAGCGCCGAGTCCACGAACTGGATGGGTGAACGTTTCGTACTTTGAGGCTAGTCGAACTTCAGCACCGCAACGAGCTCGCCACTCAGGTGTGCTGTCGGTGAGGCGCGATTGATCAATCAAATCTTGCGCTGGGGACCCTGAGACTGGTTGGGCAGTCTCGGGAGCCGATTGACACCCCGTAACTATAAATAAAATAATTTTATCGTCCGCGGAGACCCGAGATCCGTTTCCAGCAACAATATATTGTGAGATAACGGTCAAATTACCACATCACTACTCATTCCCACCGCTGCAACTCCTGTTTGGGCGGGATCTACAGCGTTGATCCAGAATCACTGAATTTTGACACTTTAGAACGCCCGAGGACATTAATACTGCTTGGAACCCGCAAAAAAATTAAAAGGAAAACAAAGCACTAAAACCCAAATAGTATCTTTCTAATTTTCATTACTTATCTATGAAAATTGTTTTTGTACTTGTAATTTTTAATTTCTTAACTTGGTGTCACACCCATTGTGCCTTTCTTTCAAAATATTTTTTTAATCATTCATTGCTAATCAGATGAAATTATATTATCAGGCCCATAGCGCCAGTGGTCGGAAACGAGATATCGCGTGGATATTTAGTACCTGAAAGCGGTTTCCTATCCTGAATCCTACCGGTGTTTTGGCTTTTTAACGAACGGAGACTGTCATCTAACCCGGACAACCCGTTATGCCAATGTAAATTGATCAAGTAATTAGCGAAGTAGGTGCAGTAACAGTTTGGACAACAGAAAGTCAACTTGACTTACAAGCTGCCTTGCAATAGATCCAAATAGAATAGTTTTCTTTTTTTGTGGCAAATGCACCCAAAGTCAAATTCAGTACAGTGTATATTGGCCGTGTGGCCGGCAGAATTAAGAACATTTTGCTCAAAATATGCAGGGTGACCTTAGCCTCTGGACAAATAATGTAACCCTGTTTAAAACTGCTAGTCAACAGCATAATAAAATAGGTCTTTCTTTAATTACACAATAATACAATACAATTTCTTTTGCTTCATTTAGGCTGTCATCTGGCGTGGAGTTCTAATGCAATTCAAAAGAGTTTGCATAGTTTAGGGTACTTCCTAGACCATGCAACTACATACAGATTGTTCCTGAGTGAAAAATTTAAAATCGATGATTTTTCAGTAAATACTGGACTGATTGTTATGATACTTTGCAGTTTTGTTTTAAATACCCTACTCCATTAGTAGTATTCGACTTTGTCAAGAGCGTAAGGAAACCCTGTATATACGCATTCGTGACAAAGAAATTATAGACTCGCTGCGAAGTGAACAGCGCTCACCACTCGCCACTGTACTTGCACTCACCACTGTCCTTGACCAATTTAAATCGGGCATAGGGAATAGCTGAAGCGCCAAAGCCTCGTCTGTCTGGCAGTAGCTATCCTAATGGAACTTCGAAACGAATCCTGGCTGGCAGATAAACGTTTCGCCGCTTGAGCCGGGATTTTACGATAGGATGACGATCAGGAGGAACAATTAATTACTTTACTAAAAATAGAACTAGGTACAAACAGATACAAAAATTGCCAAAGTAGTCTCAGCACCGGTCAGGGAATTGCATAAATATTGATTGATTAATAATCTTATACAAAATGGGAGCTGGTCTTCCCCAATTATCTTTTTAGAAAATTGTTTTATGCTTTTAGATATTATGTAAGTATTAATAATCTGTAGTTTTATTATAGTGATATTCACAAAGAACAAAATACTACGTAGATAAAAGTACAAATTGAATGGTGACCAAAACGGTAAATACTTAGTTGAGGTATGACCAGACAAGATATTGCTTGGCAAATATGCAATGAACGTTTTAAATTAAAATGCCTCGGGGCCTTATTTTCGAATCGCTTCCTTCGATTCGAACGTTTTTCAATGTTGATTTTCGGCATGAACAATTCTATACTTTGATGCTGATTTTCCCTAATTTTTAAACCGCAAACCGTTAAACCGTCTCGATGTTGCAAATAGGATTAAAAAAATATTAAAAACCGCTCGAATCGAGGCGAGCAATTCAAAGGGTTTGAGTCTCAATGTTCAGTTAGCTGTCCCTCTAACATAAATAAGGATAAGTTAACATCTGTGCCGGTTCCTGTTCCTAGATAAACTTTGAATTTAATAACTCAGAAGGGTAGGTTTTCAGCTACCTCCTTCGCTGAGACTCGCCGTAAAATTTATCCGGCATTTTGTCTGCGGATATTGCTCTGTATGAACATGAAACTGCCAACTTCACCGGCTCAGTCACTCTGCGTTCATAACAAACTTCTTGTTTATCCATTGAGCTAAATCAGCGAACAAGTAATCTCGTGCGGCATTATGATGCATTATTTTTCCTAAACTGGGGTAGATGAGTCGTGACGTGTTTTAATGTTATCCTAGCCTAATGGTTGTATGGTTGGCCATGACAGAATAACAGTGGCTATTGGTCTCACTGGCAGCCATAGCTGAGCCATGGACCATTTTGTTTTGTATACCTAGTTGTTATTTTAAATTGTTTTTTTATGCAAAGCCTATAAATACTTTCATTTCTTATATTGGGGTATCTCTCGTCTAGCTGATTCGTGTAGGACTTACACACCGAGCACAACATACACTCCTTACGTCTCTTACGAACTTTAGGCTTTTTTCCATTGGAAACTGGTGAATTACGTAAAGTGTTGAATTAAAGACTTGGAAGAAATTTTGATATTGACTAGTTAGAAAACTGACGATCTATCGAAACTGATGAAATGACTCATTATAAATATTAAATTTTCTAATATTCGACTTTCATTTTGATTTATATTTCTCCTGTGCTCCTTTCGGTTTTTGTAGTAGTTGTAATTTTTTTTTTTTTTTTTTTTTGTGCCCATCGCAAAGTAAATGGGCACCCTCCGGTATAGCGGTTCGGAGGGAGGAGGTGAACTCTCATGAGTACCAGCCGGCCGGCCAGCTGGTTATGCACGACTCGCCAAAAAAAAGACCTAGGCGCATACGTGCTAAACACCCCCTGGGAGCACCTGTAGCCGGAAGGGCCTTTCAGGTTTCATCGGATGCGACACCCCGTAGGGACGGGTAGTTGTAATGATTGTGGTATAAGTATATAGTAGGTACTGTACATCGACCAAATCGTTTACGATCACTAACGTACCCCATCGTAAACAAACACGCGGATCTGTACCGCGTTATAAAACTAACGCAATCGGTCCACTCTAAAGGGCTTATTTATGACCAACGGCTTTATCTTGACCCACATTACGCTTTGTTTATACATTTTTTATTACATTGATATAAAAGTACCTATAAACTATTCCAGAAGTGAATTATGAACAGCAAGTCAAATAGTATGTATGTACTTAACTTAAACATACTTATAATTTTGTTACCTTACTTTACGTTTGTTAACACCCATGATCCAATCTGGTCAGGTTCCCCTGGTAGCAGGATCACGGGTGTCAGATGGCAGTCGCTCCACTGTAATTACCTGATCTACTAAATCCTGGATCATGGTCAAGGCCGACCCCGGGCCCTCGTGCGCGAGAGCAAAACTGGGACATTAACGCCAAGATTTGTTAACACCAGGTTAGGAAAATAGCCCTTGGCTTACAACCTATCCGACATATCGGATAATCCTTCGACAAAGTCTTCATGAACTCAAATATTTCTAAAACAAGCTGGAAACTATCTCTATTAACTCGTTCTGAAAACTATCTTTATTATCCCGTTCGCTGCGGCCGCCTCAACATTTAAGTCGTTATTGGCATTACGCGATTTGTATGGCCGTTCCATACAAACACAATCGGACTCAATCGGCGTAGGCCCGCGCACTCGCGTCGCGCCAGCGCGGACTCAGCTGGCCGGCCGTCCGCACACAAGTATGGTATATTTCATCTGACCGCGTTTGTTGGCACCGCGCCTGACTCTGCTTATTCGGTGCACTGATTTTCAAATGAAGAAATCCGGATCGTAATCCGTCCATCCGTTCGGCAATACACACTAAATAAATCTGGTGCCAGTTGACTGGACACTTACACAGAAGTTACAATGCCACAAACTTTTCTGACCCGGTGGCCAAAACTTTAACATTGAAAAAATGGCGGCACTTCATTTTCAAATGTACTTATATCACATGATGATGTCAATTTCAAAAACAGTGATGCCGTCTCCGGGTCGGATAAGTTTGTGTCACATCATTTGGGCAACTCGCATGACATTATTATGGCGAACTGTAGCAACGTTGCCACAGACAGACACACAGATACACACGTCAAGCTCATAACACCCCTTTTTGCGTCGGGATTTAAAAATCACACAATATAGTGTCATCATAATTGTATATTCTGCTATGGCGAATCTTTGTATCAGAGGTCAAGATCTACTTCGGGTCGCTGAGCCAGCGAAGTAATAATACTGTCCGGAAAACCTATATAACCCTATCCGGAATACCTATGTAATATATGTTCTGTCAAGAGTGTCAAGGGGCAGCTACTGTTCCTGTTACTTGCCGTTGCCAGTATAAGAAATAAGTTCTAAAAAAATCCGCAGTATAGCGGCACCTCATATATTCTTGGTCAGGCTTTAAGTAAGTATACCTCATCATCATCATCATCATCACATCCCTTAACAGTCCACTGCAGGACTTATGGCCTCTCCCACGAAAGGGAAGGTTATTGCCATAATCTCCACGCTTGGCAGGCGGGTTGGAAATCGCACTCTTATAAATATAAAAATGGAAAACGGTGCTGCCCAATGAGATTCTAGAAGTTTTGCCTCAAAAACAATAGTCGCCTTGTACGACACCCACGAGTAAGTGTAAGGTGTTGGTGCTATTCTACTCTATTGGCCACGGACACCACACGGCCGAATATACCTATTCAGATAAAATCAATTTGTAGATTGTTCGTCCCAAAGAGATAAAAATAAAATACCAGCCGACCACGTCTCGTCGCTAATGTCGAATCTAATAGCGGCGATCGGCAATAATCCCGCAGTTTCCCCGAAAAATCAAATTATCTTATCGGCCTGGCCAGCCTGGCTGACACGCTATAAAAATCATTTGGGAGAATACTTTTCCTGTGACTTTTTCATACAAACTTTTGTAAAAAATATTTTTATAGCCCAATATTCAAGCACGAAAAAGTCAAGATCCTTATTTAAATATTGTGAAATTGAATATTAATAGCCTTCCTTGAGTTGCTATGTTATTTACAAAAAGAGTATTTTAATATTTTCTTAAAAACCTTTTGATCTGTATCATGAAAACATCTGTTTTTTTCCGATTGACTTTCGGCTCAGGGAAGCGGTTCATTTAAAAATATATTTCTCTTTTAATAAACGAAGTAGGCACCTAATATTTATCGCCTCCCACTCTTGTAGGCTCGCTGGAAGTTTTTATGTTTAGAAATAAGTAAAGCCTGCCTGTTGTATCTATCTATGATTTTGATTTTTTATTATTTCTAAGCGCTACTTACACTTACAACAATCTGTTAATAAATAAATAAAAATCCAATTGACGAAATGTAGCTAGAAAATCCGTGCGTCAGTATATGTACCTATCTATTCAATCATTGCAACAAACACTGTAACTTCCACATCAATACCACATTCCATAACAACGCTAAAATATCAAATAAAACACGTCATAAAGCTCATATGAATAAGAACTTCAAACGTCCTTTTAAAGAGCTGACAAGAAGCCCTTGAGATGCCATACCGAGCGATCTTAACCCTCGGCGTGTTTGTCTTACTCCGTATGGCACTCGAGACGTGCAGATGACGCCGATATGAAAGCGTCGAACCCTCCGAGCACCTCCGAGTGACCCTAATATCGCAGTGGAGGGCCCTCGGCGGGTCGTCCCGCCCGATACAGGGTGCCACTAAATGAGCAACAAAATATGCATAGGACCGGCTGCTGTAGGTACTGTGTACAGCTGTTAGTGCTTTATGTACTGTAGGTACCGGCTGTGTAGGCATTCGTCGGTGGCTTGTGAGTCTGACTCGAATGAGAGAAATAAATAAAATAAATAAATGTGCTTGGACAATTCACACAGCGCCATCTAGCCCCAAGGTATGCAAAGCTTGTGTTATGGGTGCTAGATTACTGACAAACTACTTTTATATTTTTAAATACATACTTATTATTCATACGACACCCAGACCCGTAACAGAAATTAAAATTCGTCATTTCATTTTCTGCTCGGCTGGGAATCGAACGCTGGATCTCTGCGTAGCAGACCGGCATGTTAACCAACTAAACTACTGAGGTCGACGAAAGCAAGAGTATCTGTCAGGTACGTTTACCGGTTAACCCAGCGAAGAAATAAATAGTAGCGAACCCAAATCGCAAGGGTAGGAATTCGGCTCAAAAATAAGGCTGCGTCGTCCGTACGTTGTCGTGACTGAGTGAGTGTCGTGACGTCATGTCTGCAGTCACAATTTGGTTTCTTCTTTTCGCAGTAGTGACGACCAACAACAATATTCTTCGAGTATATTATATGGCGAGCCAGAACACAATTTTTTTTCTCCGATTGCATAATGTTTAATCACAAGCTATTCATAGCGACGTCCTCCGCGTAAAAACCGGTTGTATTACCGCGTAAATGCCATGTTTTCAGAGCACATTGAATTTCAGGATAAATTATGGCCTATGGATTAACAACACATTCAAACATCCAAAAAAACATCCATCCTTAAGTACTTACTTTCTTATTATTTTAGTTATTACGAAAATATAAACACAAACCACCCTGTGCTGCCAGGCCTGCCATGGACGTAACTTATTTTTACGAGGCTCCGATATGTCGGCCATTTTTACCATTTTATACCCTTTGTCTAAGTGCACTTATAGCTAGATTTTATAGCATAAGAAGAATTGAAAGTAGTAAAAAATAGAAAAGAAGTTAAACAACTGCACCGATAATATTTTTACGAAATAAATTTGACTTTCAAGGCCTACTACGTACTACAAATTCATATCACGTTACGTACATCAACAGCCTTTAACAATTTACTGCTGGACTTGAACCCCCTCCACATTAGTGGAGGGGGCCACAATCTTCACGCTTGGCAGGCGGGCTGAAACAAAATACTGCAGAAACCGCATAACGTAGTAGTATAACATTATAAATCAAAGTCATACATCGCGTTGGCTGTCTGACTGTCTGTCTGTTTGCAATAAACTTAAAGCCAACTGAACGGATTTTCATGCGTTCACCAATAGACAGAGTGATTCACGAAGAAGGTTTAGGTGTATAATTTTTAAGGTTACTACCCGTGCGAAGCCGAGGCGGGTCGCTAGTATTCGCTACAATACTTTTTCTGTTACAATTAATATAATGCAGTCCCAACAAAAGTAGATTACTCTCGCTTCATAACGTGTGGAATCATTAACCTAAACATTGTACCTTCAGCGTCGGAGTCGACGTCTAATGTCCGTAAACAAACGCAGTCCATAACTCCGGCCTCTGTAATCCGATTTTCACGGGCTAATATCTCAGCTTACACCGCTCTCGTTATTTATTGTTTTAATTTAAGTGCATGAAAGTAAGCCTCTACAAAATTCATGGAAAGCCCCAATTTCGTTCCCAATCCATTCGCCGTAATAAAGATAAACAGAGCCGGTTTATCTCTGATAATTAAATCGTCCAATTACCCATTCCTTGGGCTACCTTTTTTCATTCGAACAATTAGATTAATCTTCAATCCAATTGCTTTAATCTTAAAACTCTGCTCACGAATACAAACAAAGGGCGTGTGTTGAAACCAGACGCGGGGACTCTAGTATCAATTGATTTCTTACGACGTAGTATGATTGCATTCAGGGCACGAACTCGCGGCCTTGGCTCACAATCCCGCACGATAAGCCACTGTTATTAGCGACCAGCCAAGATAGACCCCTGACAATCCATCAATACATCGTTCTTATTCATACGAAACAAATGAGCTCCAAGAACAAAGTGGATCGTAGTACGCTGGCTGACTGGTAAAGGGTTAAGTTATAATAGTACGAACAAACTTACGGGACGAGTGGAATAATTTCTCGGCAGCAATGGACTTTAGAGGGTAAAGGTATGCGGACAGATTTCATAAACTTATTCCGCTTCTCCAATAAATAAATTTTAATACATATTTCCCGTCACAGCATTGACGAGCACTTGGAGTAATTTTTAACCGACTTCTAAAAAAAGGAGGAATGTTTCTTATTTGTTTGTTACCTCAGAACTCAGTCATTAATAAACCGATTTAAAAATTCTTTTTTTTTCTTATAAAGGATATACTTCCAGTTTGGTCTCAATTTTATCAAAACCCAGTTCTGATGATGGGATCCATGAGTAAGTGAGCGAACTCCTTAAATATTATAGGCATACATACCTATATAGCAATTTCAGTATTTTCAGTGACAAGTCAAGTATTTGTCTTCAGAAAAGAAATATTAAAAAAAATGCTGAAATAAAACTAAGCTGAAAGAACCTATAAATACTAACGTTGATCAAAGAAAAAGCACCACCTCCACAAGCATAGTCACACACTCGATGCACGCCGTCAACATTATGGAGCCCAAAATACGTCAGATAAGGGCAAACTGCGCTGCTAGTTTTGAGTTCACGGGTACATATTTGTTTATCTAGCAGTGCAAGTGGCACTGGCAACTTGCACGTCGTGTTGTCGTACAAATATGCTGCACTTCGGAGCACCCCTGCGAGAATATGGCACGTCGCATATGAAATGGATGCAAATATTCCGTATCAACGTAATATCATACGACGTCCACCCACCAAACATTTCGAGCACAGATTTTATATGGAGACATTCTCGTACTAGATTTTATGTTCGAAAGAGAATAAAGGGACCCAGTTTTTCTTACATTATACACATATACACATTTTGGTAACATTGCTCACATAACTAATTCAAACAGTTACTTCCAAGGCGATTCCCTGGCGACTCTTATCTCCCTGAATGATTAGTGCAGATAATAGTGCTTTAAGCAGTAAATCCGAAACCTAAACCTGAAACTCTCTTAAAGAGAAAATGTTGTACCTTAAAAGCTATTTAGGGTCCTCCGACAAAGGATCAAACAAGAGTTCCACGAAGAACTCTACATGTGAAAGCTCCCGGCGCAACTTCCAAGACTTTTATCTCCTTACTTTTATTACGTAGGCTTTGAAAACGTTTTGAACATGCAAACTTCGTTTGTCGCAGTTGGGGGGAGGTTACTTGAGAACGATTAATTTAAAAATGCGTGGGTACGCATTTTTAAATTAACAACAACAGTAATTCTGGCAACAAAAGCTTCCATCAGATAGGTAGTCTATCGTCTTGAGATTTGCTTAAAGCGACAACAAATTTATAAGTAGGGATATCAAACTAAGAGTCACTAAACTGGGAAATAATAAAAATAAAATTTCCCTCTTAAATATTTTGCTAAGCTCTGCTTAACAGAATTCAAGCCACGCTCGATCCACCAATATCTGGGCAAATAGCTTGTAATTAGAAACTCGGCACGCGCCTACCTATCGTCCGATACTAACCCTTTTCAATACCGCCTAAGGGGAAAGGACACCGCAAACAAAATTTAAATAAATTATCCCCACGTGCCTTTTATTCGGAAAGTTGTTTCGCTGCGACAATATTTGGCTTTGGAAATTATGCTTGTGTTCCGGCGGAGCTCTTTGATCCAACCAGGACCGGGATTTACGAGTTTCAAGGAGCACCGAGCCACCGAACCGCCCTAGGGTAATTGATTCTTCTTGCTCCGAGATTTCGACGCGCTGCCTACACTTTTCGTACCAATCAAACCCTACCTCCAATAATTATACTGAATTTTAAATCAGTTAATCACAAGTTTATATGCCAAACTCGTCTTCGCAAGACGTGACTTGAGTTTGCGGAGAAACATTCTAGAAAGTTTGGGTAAATGTCGTTCACCGCTGTCGTATAAGGCGACTAATAACCTCTTACCAAATGCTGCCTAGGAGCGTTTGATCCGTGGTTTTAAATGCAAAGATCTGCCAAATCCTGAATTATGGTCAAGGCGGACCTCGGGCCCTCGTCCGCAATAGCACAATGAACGGGACATAAACGCCAAGATGATGATGATGAAGAGGCAACGCTGTCTGAGGAAAAAGGCCTATTTTTCATGTAAAAACTTACCTATTCATAATATTCCACCTCGTTACCCCTACAGACTACCGCCACATCTTCATTGTTGTGAACACAGAGATCTCCAACCCCAAAAATATTGGAAACCTTCATGGCTGTGACTGGCAAAATTTTTTATGCTCTGTGTCTAACCCCTTTGACGAGAATGAAGAGCACGGCGACCCTCCACTCTTCAGAAGAGACTGGTGTCCATCAGTAGAGTTAAGGGCCGTTGATACCGACGACTTGTGCAAAATTCGTCATTATGAAAATAAATGACTACCCACTCTTAAATCCTACTACTCCTGAAAATAATCATAGTTACTCACGCATCTCCATACTCCTCTGGCACTACCTCACCTGAATATTGCCATTTGAGTGCTCTCAACTTGGGTCCCGGACCGGCGGGTCGTTAAATCAGCTATGATATCGATGGATAGCGCCTTCCCCGGCAAATGAGTCTGGAGTGTCGGCCCCGGTGAAATAGTGGCCTGCCAGCAATAACATTACCATAATATCCCATTTTTAGCCCCATTCCCGCTCATGTAGTGGCAAAAGACTACCTTGATTGCTCCGTAGTGCCGAGCAATAAGTCAGCGGTGGAATGGGAGTATTCTTACTGTTTTGTGTACGTCTTATACGGTACTACTGGAGAAGAATAGTAGTTGAGTTTAGAATTTTGTATGTGTTTACTGACTGAACGAGAATAGACATTAAATATACTAGAGACCCGCCCCGGCTTCGACTGGATGCTCACGAGGTTTCCCTATTACAATATACATGTATTTTACATATAAACGTTGTTATTTTGTTAATTAGAGCGTTGGTGGCCGAATGGTTAAGGTATCTGACTCGTAAGCGACTTCACTGTAATTATCTGATCTGCCAAATCCTGAATCCCAATGCGGACCTCGGAGAGCACAACTGGGACATTTACGCCAAGATGCCAAGGTGCCAAATCGCACCCGCCCGCGACCGTTCATTCAGTATCAGGTTCCTCAGAGAAGGTATGGTCAACCTCGCCCCGCCAACGGGTATTTGGAGGCACGCCTAACAAGTGGCGACTTCGACTAGCCTTAAAGTACGAAACGGTCACCCGTCCAGTTACCGGTATCGGCGTGCGTTGCTTAATTTTTGTTATCGGTCCCGCATGCACGTTGTCGCTAGACCAGGGCCGCTTACTTCATTCATCATCAGCACCCAACGTCTGTTACTGCGAGCATTCCAGAGAGCGTGGCTAAGTTGACCATAATACCTAAGTATACCTCAAGCCTTAAATAGAGCTTGTCTAAGCTGAAATGACGCGCCCCACTACTTAATTAGTTGATTTCGATGTGTGAGTGCAAATATTATTAACGACACTTCATCTGTGTGGGAGCGTCGACTGCTCAATCGAACGACGCGTGCTCCTACGTTTGAGTCTCATCGGCAACTGAATGACCAATTACAACGGCATTTGTATATGTATTGCGTTCATATTTTAAATTTGCTTGTGTGCGTTAATGCGATAGTGGGGCGCGTCATTTCAGCTTAAACGAGCTCTAAGGTAGTTACTCTGTTTATAAAAACACGACGTCGTCAACGAGTAATATCGCCGTTTCTAGCTAACAAAACTAAATGTAGTGAGAAACATACCTATCGGAGCGCGAGCCGTTTTATCGGTGTTCCGACGCAGTTCCATTCAGTGCATCGATAACCTAGTTTTGTTTGTAACATATGAAGCGAGAGCAAACAGATTTCGAATGTCAGGGCTGTCTGTAGTCGCGATAGCGAGTTTGATAGTTGGGATGGCTTCTGTGACTTTGAGAAAATCTAAAAATACGAAAGTATGTGTTCCGGTATAAATATATCATCATTGTCATCATATCAGCCGAAAGATGCCCGACTGCTAGACAAGGCCTCCCCCAGTGATCAAGGCCGGTCTGTGCCGTCCGCATACTGCTGAGGTCGTCGATCCGCCTTGCGGTAGGCCTGCCCACTTTGCGTCTTCCGGTGCGTGGTAGCCACACGATAACCTTACTGTCCCAGCGACCATCGGTTGTTCGAGCTATGAGCCCTGCCCACTGCCATATATATTATACCCCGATTATAGTTGAATATCTTTCAGTAAAGGATATGTGGCGTGGAAAATGTAATAGAAGAAGAATAAGAATAAAGAATAAAGACATTTAGGTGCTTAAACCTGTCCATATCAGGAAGCGATGGATTGACATCGCTGAGTCGAATGCCAAGCAGTTGCTTACGACGCGAGGATGCCGAAGACAGGGCGAAGTGGGGAAGAAAGAGTAGGAAAGCGGAACCTGGCAGAAGCTGGGAATGACCGCTGGGATGACTGAATTTTATGAATTTGGGTTGAATAGCAAAGAAAAATTGCACATACCATAAGAAATTTAAACCTACTAGTTACAATTGTTATTATCATTTGAACCGAAGTACAATAATTGAAGCAAATACGAATAACTTGGCGGCAATCGTTGGTTATGGTTGTTTCATTGTTATATTTGGTTAGTGTGAGAGGAGGAGGAGGAGATACTGCCGCTACAACACAAATTTCACAATTATTTATCTAAGTAACGGACAAGATTTAGGCGGATCGACTGGAATACAAATATTTGACCTCGCTCCTCCTTCCTCATTTTCATAAAGGACGTTAGAAGTGCCCAAAGTCTAGAGCGCCTTAAAATTCACCCCACTCAACCCTCTGAGGCTAAAATCTCTGCTTCCACAGCCTTGTCTTAACTTAAGCAAGGACTTGTTGCTTCACGTTCACGGGCTAAATCCGTAATTTGATTAACCGAATGAACGGAAGGATTAATTTTAACCCGGGGTTATCGGTCTCGTGGGCAGGCGGCGCTTCCCGTCGAATTACAAGGTAAAAGTACCGGGGAAATTCGTCCGTCCACAGACAGGATGCCTGCATAAATACTCCTCATGTTATCTTTGGATCTTTAAAAGGGTATTCCAGGGTTTTAAATTAGTTCTTTTTTTAAATTTTGTTCATCATTGTCTTTTCTCTGTTGCTGAGTTTAAATGGGGGTTTCCCATTAGTAGCGTCTGAAAACAACAAAATAGGAAAAATACGGCTTCTGAACAAAATATTTCCTGAGATTTAGCTGATTGTCACCAATGGTGAAAATTAACCCCGAAAATAGCAAAATGACTAAACTCGGAGATGTAATTCAAGATCAAAAGTGTAAACAAATTACACTATAAAAATTAACCCAAGGTGTGGACTATTTAAAATCAATTATCACATTTAAAATGAAATATAATCGTACGTATATTTAAAAAAAAAACACAATTTTAAATAATCCACCCCTTAAGTTTATTTTTTATCGTGGCAATTGTTTACACTTTTGATCTTGAACTCCATCTTCGAAGATAGGGCATTTTCAAAACTATAAGCAATAAATGTCGGCGGTAAATAATGCATGTCGGCCATAGTTGGGTATCGCAGAGCATCGTCTCTGCCGCATCAGGTGTAAATACGAAGCCGAAACTAGCCGATGTACATTGTGTACCGCTTTCTGCGCGCGCTGATTATGCACAATTGCGGGTAGTGAATACTTAAATATTAAACGAGCCCTAACTGCTAAGGCCAAAGTAAAATAGGTGTAGTAGGTGCCCACACCACTATTCCGCCATCGCACCACTTGCCGTGGGCTGGGTACTCATACCCACTAAGCAGACCCTTTGAAAGAACGTTTCTCGCTCGTACGATTCGGATGTGAAATGACCTACCAGCCACAGTGTTTCCTTTGGACTATGACATGGGATCGTTCAAGAGGTATATTAGAGGTCTCATCAGAGGCGGGCAACGCATTTGTGACTCCCCTGGTGTTGCTGATGTCCATAGGCGGCGGTGACCACTTTCCATCAGGTGGCTCGCTTGCCTGTTTGTCTGCTGTACAGCTGTATGACTGTTTTACCTTACTACTAAAAGTAAAATTAATTTCACTTACACCTGCAATCAAGTGTTGGAGTAGCATTGCGACTACCCATATCTCGAATTGCCCCATAGAAAGGGAGGGGGATATAAACCTCGCATTAGTCAGGTCACGTAATAATGCTTAACCGTAAAACATAAAAATGTCCCCTAAATCCCATAATCCTTCATAGGCTTGCGGCGTAAATGACAAACGCCCCAGACAACGTATTCGGGTTTCTAATCAATTTATTTGGGAACCTCTATCTGTTTTTTATATACTATTGTCGTAAGATAATATAATATCTATGGTTAGAATAGATGGTTTGTTTGAACCATACAGAAAAACATTGATATACAGGGGGTTAGAACTTGATGAAAGGGTAAAAATGTATTTAGCGTTGTAATGAAATGCCGCCTGGCACCCGAAGTGGCTTATGATGCCTCTTGTCAATTATTGTAACCGGGTTCAATGCCTTTAAACCCCTCACACCCTCGGAAACACGAAGCTTATTGCGTAGGTAGTGTACGTACGCGAAGGTCCGTAGTGCATATGCCCGGATCCCAATTTCCTGCTCTTCTCCTCTTTGCCCGCTCTTTGGCATCTTCACGTTCATAAGCCGATGGCTCTCGGATCAGACTCGATGTCAATCCATCGCTTTTTGAGACACTTTCGGCAACTTTAGACACCTATTTCCCACGTATCCCTGGGCGCTTACGCAGCAGTGACTAAGCTCGATCTATCCAACATGTCATAGTGACTAAACCAGCGCAGGCGAGCTCTTAGATCTTAAACGCGATGTCGATTAAAGCAACCACAGATGTACTCCTTATGCACGCAGTCAAGTCGCGTGACGCATATAATATTTATATGCACCCGCTAAATGTATATTAATTTTCAATAAAAGGGAAAATACACTAGATATGCAAAAAATTCTCATAGAAGAACCTGCAAGAAACTCCTGAAAACTCCCCTACGTTCAAGCTAAAGGTACGCACCTACCGTCAGCAATATAATTTTGGGAATGGACTGGCAGATAAATTAGATTAGATATGTGACGCACACAGGCCCGTATGTCATCCTGCTCCTAATACGTTGGCTGAAATGTCGGCTACATTTGCGGTACCCATAGCGGAAAATTTCTAGTGAGATGGTATGGTAGAATTTCATAAATCTTTCGAGATTCTTTCACATGAATTATAACTTTGTAGAAATATACAGCATATTACATACCCACCTACTTATAGCAGCTCTCATAGTATGTGGTGCAACGACATAATAGGTGCAAAACGATCGCTCATAATAAGGAAAATAACATGAAACCACCTGGCGCACATTCCTCATATTGGGAACTAGCCAAGCGCTTGGTCGACATTAGTAATGACCAGAAGGCCTGCCTCTACTTGGGTTAACGAATCAGCCTCGCTTTCCAACGGGGTAACGCGGCCAGCCTTCTGGGAACATTTCCGCAGTCAGGGGACCTGGGACAAATTTTATACCTTTAATATTAGTTAGGTTAAGTAAGGACTTTTTGTTCAGATAGGTATCTAGTTTTATTTTATTTTGGTTTCATTATTTGACAACCTGAGCGGTTCAGTTGCTTAACATCCACTGTCTCCCAGAGGTCCTGGGTTCTTATTGGGTATTTATATTATGATAAATTTCTGTTACGAGTTCGGGTGTTACATGTATGTATTTAAAAGTATATAAGTAGTCTATCAGTTGTCTAGCACCCATAACACAATCATTGCTTACTTTGGGGCTAGATGGCACTGTGTGAATTGTCCAAGCATATTTATTTATTGAAAATAATATTTATTGTAAATAAATTACCAAATAAACGACAATTTAACACACAACACCATTCCGAAAAGTGAAGTCATACAGGTACACTCTTTATTGTGATTCGCGTCAGGTTTACCGTGAATCGAATTTCCTAGGAAAAATGTTAAGATTAAATTTCCGGCATTCGTTTTATTTTCCCCGTCTTGGGTGGAATTTCACAAGATGGAAGATTACTTTGATAGAGATTAACTTTATTCAGGATTAGCTCTTTATTGGCTGTTTTCTCGCAAGCTGAGATTAAGGAATGGAATACGTTGTCTGCGAATGTGTTCCCTGATCAATATAATCTGGATGCCCTCAAGGCTTGAGTGTATAGGCTGTTCCAAGACGGGCATGCTCCATCTTCGGCCGCATCGTTACTTACCAACAGGTGAGATGGCGATCAAATACCTGTCTTGTCTAATATAAAATAAGATTAGGTATTTGTTATCACTCCTAAATCCTACTCCTAAACACATCCCATATTGTACTCTTAATTTATAATGGTTTAGTTTTATAATAACACTTGCAAGAAGCTTTTTTTGTTGTTCGGTGTTCTCTGTCTTGGTGTCCTACAACACTGTAAAATTTCATCAAAATCCGTTTAGTAATTTTTGCGTTAAGAATTAAACAAACATCCAGCCAATATCCTTACAATCTTTCGCATGATAATGTTAGCAGGATGGATTATAGTGGTCAGCTAATTCTTTGATCGATCTGAAAAATTTGAGGGCGCTGCCTGATAGCAGTATACTCAGTTAGACAGAAATTTCAATGTTCCTACACGACTTTCTTAGTTAGAGATACCTGTATACCAGAAATAGACAGCAGTGTTTTTTATACTAGGCAGTGACAAACGAACAGACAGCCCACCTAATGGTAAGTGGTAACTGTCGCCCATAACATCTACGACAATAAAAATGCAGAACCGCAGGTGCATTGTTAGCTGTGAGGACTAAGATAAAATGCCTCATGCCTGTAATTGCGCGGGCTACCTTATCCTTCAAAATGTAACGTTTTGTATTACGATCTCCAACCCTGAAAATGTAAAGTGATGTGAAGATTATGATGGAACCCTCCACTGATTTCGAGTAAGCACAAGTCCAGCAGTGGACTGATTGTTATAGGCTATTGATTTGTGATGAAGATACATACCTATAGGTAATGAAATTCTATAACTTTTTTTTTTGTTACAGGACTTGGATTTGAGCATACAACTTTCTGGTAAGTTTGAATAACTTTACTTTAGATTTATCCACCTCTACAAAATGGGTTGAACAAACTTAAAAGCATAACGAAACCATTCGGCATTTCGACTCCAATACACAATTTTCCGATTTTTTTCCAGTTTATAAAATATCTATCATCCATCGCTAAAGAAAAGTCCCAAAGAAACACAGGCTGAGTTATAACAAAAAAAGATTGTCTGTCGTTAACGGTCGCGCTCGAGTCTTGCAAAAAGGGGACCGTTAATCCTCGGGGAGTCCCCGGGCGAGTCCATAAATTTAAGGCATTCCTGAAAAAGATAACTCATTTAAAACATTGCGCGAGTAATTAGTTTGAAAATTCATAACTTTTTACATACACATTCGATCATTAGTCAAATGTTTAACAAGTATAATTAATAAATATTGCGTGTAGCAGTAGGGTCACGGAGTACTGAGGTCAGATGGCAGTCGCTCCATTGCAATTCTGGTAAATCCCGGATCATGGTCGATGCAGACCCCGGGCCCTCGTACGCAAGAGCATAACCGGGATATTAACGCTGATTTGAAAATATGGCGGATCCTTTTTTTTTATTAACTATTAAAATGTCAAAGCCGTAGCAAGTGGAGAAATGTGGTATGGTATGAGCAAACGCTTGGTATGTATGTATTAAAATGGAGGATGGATAGAGAGGCGGTTGCCCGGTACTGGGGCAAAATAGCTATTAAAACTTAGCCGAAAAAGGTCGGGAAACTCCCGAAAAAGTCCACACATACACAATTATTTCCCAAACTACAGACCGACAGGGATACGTAGGAAGTAGATGCCGAAACCTACCTGTATCAGCAAAAAGGTCCCGCGGGAGACCCAAGAAACGATGGATTGACATCACAAAGTCGGACGCGAGAGCCAACCGCTTACGATGTGAAGATCGGGCAAAGTTGAGAAAACAAAGCAGGAAAGCAGACCCTAGCAGCAGCCGGGATTGGCCGCTCAGATGATGATGATGACCGATTGCAATAAAAGACAGCTAAGCACTATCGCGGTTCAACTGTTTTCAAAATCGCATCAAAATCAGTTAAATCGGCGTATTCGAGAGCTACGATGGCAAAGACAGACACAGACATACGTCAAACTTTTAACGATATTTTCTGCGTCGTGGATTATAATCAAGTTGAAACGATCAAAGTAGGCACAAACTAACTTTTTACTGTCTTCTGGACTTCTAAAGCTAATACTTTCCTACCCTTTTCTCCCTAAACGACCTCATCAAACCTCCAAACCCAGTTGATTTTCTCGCAACAAAAAAAAATAAAGTGAAATCACATGCAGTTTACCTAAATTACCCCCGTCTTACCCCATTTGATCTTACCCCCGAGGCCTGAGCTCGTTATCACTTTGAGCAATCTACGTAAAACGTTCTAATTTCCGGTAAAAGAAACTCAAGCGCTCGGATCGACGCCCTTCCGATAAATTTTGGTGCTAGTAAAGTAAATAAACATACGCACGTACAGTACGTACAGTAGTTGTAAGATTTTCTTAATGTTTCAGGAAAAGTTTCTATGTTTGTTTGTAAGTTTCGATGTTGGGGCTTAGGTTTTCGAAAGAATTACGAAAATTCTTTCAGTAACTGGAAGCGATATAGAGATTCTGACTGGGTGAACATTTTAAAATTCTAATTAGTCCGTCAGTTAGATTTTAAATATATATCTGATACACTTTTTTTTTATTTACAAAGACAAAGCCTTTCAAAATTTCGGAGTGGCGGTCGTGACGTCACTTCAGTGTAAACCATTTCCTCAAGGGGGCGAGTCTCGCGCTGCATCATCCCAAATTCGACATTTTCTCAAGCATATCACTGCGGCCATATACACATAACTCATTTCTGAGTTGCATACATTAGTTGAATACTAACGGATGCTCTTACGGTGAGGGAAAACATCGTAATGAAACCTGCACACTCAGGCGGCTGAATGTGTAACCATGGTCCAATCTGGTCAGGTTCCCCTGATAGCTGGGTCACGGAGGTCAGATGGCACTCGCTCCACCGTAATTACATGATCTGCTAAATCCTGGATCATGGACAAGGCGAACCCCGGGCTAGCGGATAGCACATCCGGGACATTAACGTCAAGATGAAGATGATGATGATCCTACATTTTTCGATGTTCATAATATCAATAATCCTCAGTCCAAGTGAAAATACATCTAGAATTCTGTACCACATGATCGAACCTAAATTTTCAAATACGAAGGGGAAACCTGTGGGTGGAAGTGCTCCCAGTTACTGTACTCATATCATCCAACAGTTGACTTAAATAAGTGCCTACCAATATTCAAAATAGGGCTATACACATCGGATTATTACACATTTAGCTTAAGCTTTATATCTTCGCCGTATATCCTTAGCCTGTTCCCGTATACTTATAACAGCATGTTTGCTAAGAGTCGCGCGTTTTCGTCAACTGATACTTTATTCCCCCATTAACATTTACATAGAAGGGGTGGCTCCATAATGGTTGCTCCTTTCCCAATAAATATAACCCGTATATGTTAAGTAAGGCATCAATCTTCTCTATGAACGATGCCTGTGTAGACCTCCGATTTTTTTCTCGATATTCATCCACTCGGATAACCTTACACTTGTGAGAATAACCGATAATTCCCAGAGGAATTATGAGTATTACGTTCTACTAAATGTTTTGTGTTGCGAAGGCCCATTCGTGTGTGGATATGAGCGTATCAGAGAGTTAATAGAATTGTGCTATTAATACTTATAGAGATGTACACAAAAAAATAATCATATTGGCGTTAATGTCCTGGTTGTGCTCCCGCGCACGAGGGCCCAAGTTCCGCTTTGACCATGGTCCAGGATTTGGCAGATCAGGTAATTACAGTGGAGCGACTGCCATCTGTCCTCCGTGACCCAGCTACCTGGGGAACCTGATCAAATTGAATCATGGTTACACATTCAATCGCCTGAATGTGCAGGTTTCATCACGATGTTTTCCCTCACCGCGAGCATAGGTTTGTATTCAATTAAAGTACATAACTCAGAAAAGAGTCATACGAAATTCGGGATTCGAACCCGGCACCTCTCGCTTACGAGTCGGATACCTTAACCACTCAGGCACCGAGGCTGCTTATTTAGTTTTGTTTGGTTTATTAATATTTTAGAATACCTTACACACTATTTTTATAAGAGGCTCTTTGTGAAAGCAAATAACACAGACACAGAAAAGACACTACTAAAGATGCGTCCAAATCAATTGTTTAGTACGGACCAAACATAAAATATTAACAAAGCTATCTGCAGTAAAACAAGCAAATATTCCAAATTATACGTTGATACTTCCATATTCAAATAAAATCAAAGCAGTTATTTCCCCAAGGGACACCGCGGATCTCCAAATTATGAACCGATGTCTGCGGTTTCCGGAAACAAAACTCGCAGGTATCCCAAATACCAAGAGGTCAGGATAAAATTGTACGTAACGCGATCCCTCGAGCGAACCTCTTTGAGTTAGCGAATTTCACCCTCAGAAAATTGAATCACCTTTGGCTTTTATTCCCTGTGTGTTTTTAGTGCAAGGTAGCTCATGATAATATTTACCTTTGTCGCTTGAAAAGGTGAAACTATATTGTAAAGGCTTTGTCTCACTGGGCAATCCGCGCAATCCGTTCAAATCAACCGCGTCTTATGTGAGTGAACCTTTCCGGGTGAGACGAGCGGTCTGATCTATGTAGACAAGCAAACAGTAGTTTTTATTGCCCTCGCTTCTGCGTTCTTCCCTTTGGACCATTCCTTCCATATGGCCATCCGGTTGGAATAAATGTTCAGCTTTCATATCTATTATTCATCTTCACACAACGTGCAGACTACGTTCGCTTTCACCAGACCGCAAGACGCAACCTGTATCCATTATTTATTCCAATATCGCATGCAGAATTTTGACATAAATTTTTTTTTAATTTACATTCCTATACATAAATATAAATACCGTCACACCTTCAGGTTTGTTAGGACCATAGCAAGTGGAATAACGTGGTCCCTTTCAGCACAAAATAAAGAACGGCCCGCCCCAAGCAGAAGGTCCACTGGAAACAAAGCGCCATTTCCGTCACGCACACATTGTCGTTACGTTTACAGGCATTCTCAAGCAGTTTCAAGCAGTGCTCGGTCGCGATTGTAAACGCGAGAATTTGTTGTATTGAATATTATTTAATTAAACGATATTATTATTGATAAAATAAAAGTACTCATACGTAACTAAGATTACTTAACATACAAGCAACGCAGGCAGAGTCCAAGAACTGATGGCTGACCATATCAGTCTTTGAGGCTAGTCGAACTTCAGCAACGCTATGAGTTTTAATGCCGATGGTGAAGCGAGGTTGACCAAGGTCTTCCGCTAGAGACCATAGGATTAGATGAACAGTTTCAGGCACCACGTGACGGTTTTTAACAGAATAAGAAACCGTAATGGCCACCTTAATACTTTCTAGTCGGAAATGCCTGTCTAGTCTAATATTTAAAAAATCGCTGCCACCTTCCTTCTCCATCATCAGATCAACTGACTGCAATTATTAAAACTATTACAGTGCGAGCGTTGAATATTGTTCGTTCCAATAGCAAGCGGCACGGAGTGTTAACGAAGCTAACGTTTAGAAATAAGATTATAGGTTTGAGAAGATGCGTTAATAAATACATCGATTTAACATTTACAATATTAGGGAACAATGAATTAAGCGACGACAACGGTTGCGAGTTTGGATTTATCGTACGTTACGTCAAAGTTATTTTAATAAGAACCCCAACAGTGGCACCGTTCTTAAACTCGTCTTCGTTAGAGCAAATAAAATAAAGGTAGGTAAAGGTTTTAGTCATTTTTACCATTTATTTAACCATTATCCTTGCGGTCAATCCTTCTTCCAGATTCTGTTTTCCTACTATTCCTGCTCCACTTCGTCCGGTGTCCGAAATCATCGGCTGATACCCTATCTCTAGATGCATTCCCACCGAATCTTTTCATTCTTAAATTGTAGTGTTTTGGCTTTTTACGTGTGGCGACTACAGTCTCTAAAAAGCCGTACAAAAGCGGATTTCCCAATCCCGGAGCTTGGCTTGGACAAATAAGATGGTCCCACCATGGATATGGCCCCTAACATCAAATATGTATATAAACAATAATGATTTAGAGTAGAAATATGGAAAACCCGTAGACACACCCTGTGCTTGCATTCAATTATAATAAGCCCCTGTTAATTATGCATCCTCCTTACTTCATTTTAATATTTAATATCTAGTACGTAGCCTTTGTCAGTAATTCAAATTAATTGGAATTTAAAACCTCTGCAAAGTTAATTTAATTAATTTTCCGGAATGCTTTCGCCGGGAACTTATTATATAACCTTCGGTAAAGCTCGCATGGGCATTGAACTTGGAAGCCTTCATTAATTATTTAAGAAGCACTTTAGTTTATGGAATAGGGTTTCATCCTTTATTATATTAATATGTAATTCGATTCTCGATGATATCAAACTATCAATCAATCATTATCACGAAAATTAAAAGAACTGTTGACGGACTGACTGACAGCTATATTATCACTGTGCAGCTCATATAACTTTATTAATTCCGGCTGTTAGCATGATTTTTTAAAATTCATACTGTAAATCAACGAAATGGAGAAGGAGAAAGAAACACAAAATACATAAAAATAACTGCTTCACGCTGATGAAGTGAGCAGAAGCTGGTTTTTTCTGTACGTAGGTACCATTTATTGGCTGTGACATTTATCTTAAGTGATCCATTTTTAACTTTTAGAAGAAAAGTAAATTAGATCATTTATCTTGAAAGCACATTGTCCCATATGTGTGAAATTCTCAATTAAAGTCACAAAGCGTAACATAGCATGAATTTAATTGGTTATTCCGCGTATTGGTCGTGCGTTCAAATCAATAATATAATTTAACACGTGATTATGGTGATAATTTACCATCAGGTCGCTAGCTCGTTTACCGTTTTCTAATAGGTATAAAAGGACGTCTATTCTCCACAAGACTAAAATTATTTGACTACAAGTTTCAATCAGACTGTTGTGTAACAGATTCTATAATTAAAAAAATATATATATCTTAGCGTTAATGTCCTGATTGTGCTCACGCGTGCGAGGGCCCGGTGTGGTCATGATCCAGGATATGGCAAATCAAGTAATTACAGTAGAGCTACTGCCATCTGACCTCCATGACCCTACTACTAGGTTAACCAGATTGGGTCATGGTTACAAATTCAGTCGCCTGAATATTTTCGACAACATTCTATAATAATACACCATAATATATAGCGCTATCATCGACACTGTCATCGCCAAGTCATATAATTATCAAGAAGGTCAGCTATTTTAACGACTATATTAAGTTATTACTCTAGCCAGTAAGCAGTGCTGGCAATCCGCGATTCTTATTCCGTGTAACGTAGCAAATAAATATGTGACTGGCCGTCATATCTTGGGAGCCAACACTGCGTGGCATCATGCCAGCTTAGGGGTGTGTACTGCGTGCTTATACGCTTGGAATAGGGGTATGATATTGTTATTTTTTTTTAACTTAGTCCAAGCTGTGGAAAGGTCACGGTTCTTCTAAATTTTTTAACTTTACTGGTGTTTAAAAAGCTACAGTTTAAGAATAGATATTCGTATAAGATCATAACGATACTGGCGTTAATTTTAAAGGTCATAATTTGAAAAAATCATTTTTTCATAACAAGTTGTTATCGCGCATACTCATCAAGACCATTCCAAATAGTCAAAACATAATGGAGTTATCTTTTGCGTTCAAAGTTCCTATGACCACCTTCTGACTCCATCATCAGACCAGCTCCACGGTACCATATTAATGCATTGTCATCCAAGTTACATATGTATACAAGTTACACAGCTATACCAAATGTCAATGGGTCAAATAAGGCTTGCAAGATTTGTTCCGAACATTCATAGTTACATACAAATATTGCATAATATATATATTAATACAGTAAAAATAAATAAAAGGTTGTAAAAGAAAATATAATTTACGAGTTCATTGAAAGAAAAAATGAAACATACACAAATACCAAATAACTTCCTAAACTGTAATGAAATTTGTAATGAAGACAGGTTGGGCGTAGAAGAAATCGTGGGAAAACCTTAAAACAAACTACGAGTACTCCCATTTTGTAACTTCCTATCTTTAAATTCTTCCACAAACGCCAACAGCTCCTGCAACAACGTACATAGGTAAACTTAATTTAAAGTTTTTATTAAATTTCCGTGGAATACTTGGTCTCCTGTACTCACTACAACCCTATTGTCTGAAGTTACTGAAAAACTCCCGGTACGTGCTTTCCACGCAAAAAACTTTCAGCGCGACCGACCACTTTTCAGGGTTCCACGGGGCAGGGCGAAAAAACTATATAATGGGGAGTAAGTATTGGCCGCTGACAATTTATTACTGTAAGGAAATTTGCTTTTTTGCCAATTAGTATTCTCTTCTGGTTACGCAGCGTCGGTGGCTTTATGGTTAAGGGGTTCGACTCTTATCCCGAGGTACCGGCATCGAAACCCAGTGGCACCATGTGCCAATGACTTTTTGTTGAGTTATATACATTAGTTGAATACTAACCGATGCTCTTACGGTATACTATTCCAATATTTAATAATCACAAGTTCTAACCAAGATGCGTCGGAACCCTGACCAAACTCCAATGTATGACTTACTTCGGTTATATGCGAATAAGAATGAGTTTGTCTTCATGTCGTCTCGTAATAAAGCGGCACAATAGTATACTTTCTGCTTTGTCTTCATTCCTTACTATACCAACTCCAGCGCGCAGGTATTACAGGATTTATTACTTAGTACATTTTTTATGGTTATTTCAGCGAACTTGGGTTTCCTATCTTATTCTTAGATGTGCGGTGGATGTGTGGCATATAGCAGGACTCGACCGAGTCCGTAACGAGTACATATAGCTGGCTTGGTGTGAGAAACATTGCGAAAAAGATTGAGTAGGCTCGTCTACGCTGCGTTGGAGACGTAATGCGTAAGCCCCAAGTATATGTGGGAAATAGGTTCCTAGGTAGAACGTACCTACTAGGTACCTGCCAGAATCTGGAAAAAGATCTCGAGGACGGCCTAAGAAGCGATTGATTGGCATCACCGAGTCGGATGAGAAAGCCAACGGCTTACTAAGAGAGGATCCCGAAGACCGGGTGAAGTGGAGAATAATGAGTAGGAAAGCGGACCCTGACAGATGCCGGGATACAACGCTACAGGCAGGATGATAAAGATGATCTCAATCTTAGACTCAAGAATATATCTAGCTATATATCAATGGCAGAGAATAGGTCCCCAGCTTTACTAACAAAGCACGACTTAATCGGAAACTACGGTTCTATAGAACTGTCAAATTAATCTTCACGATCATCGTTAGGCCAATGGTCATTCCCGGCTTCCGCCAGTATGATCCTCTTTTCTACACTTTCTTCGCCCGAGCTTCAGCATTCCCACGTCGTAAGTCGTAACTGTAACAGTCTAATTAATTTATGTTAAACTCAAATTTCAAATAACGGGATATATAAGAAAATGTAAAGGAAGGACGCTCGATATTCGAATTAACGAATATCAAATATCGTACAAAAAGGCCCGCCCGCACCTGTACGCCGAATGAATTCATAACCTGGAGCGCCCAACTGCCGCACCTCCCGTTAACCCATGTAATACACTAAAGTTGAACGCCGAAAGGGCTCATACCCTCAATTTCCCAATATGACAGCCCCCGCCATCCCGCCGCCTCTTCGTGTTATGTCCCGCGCGTGTACCCGACTACGCTACTAGCAGAAACTACCGCAAAAAAGTATAAATCCCTTCTAAGGGCGTAATAAATTGGTGTAACGAGCAGCGGGAATCTTGTTAGGGTCGAAGCCATAAAACCGGCGAGCGCTGCGACCAGGGGTTCAGCGATTCCGAGCTCCAGGGTTAAAGGTAGCGCCCACGCGGTCTCCCAAATGTTCCGGCTTAGCTGAGCGAATATGCATACGCTAGACTCGGGGCTCGGTAAAATTTAATGCGCCCATGGAACTTGTATATACGCGAATCCTTGGCGCACCTACTATCAGGTTAGTACCTACTAACCTGGGTACGGGGCACTGCTCGCTGGAGATAAGTGCGCAAACGGCTGCGGTTACAGCCCAGCTTAGATTAGCGCGGTCGGCGCCTGGTTACTGCCTCGTAACCTTTTACTGTAGTTGCAGTTTTTGAAATGCAAATGTCGGCAATTAGGGTCATTGTGCTAACTTGTATTCCGTAAACGTGTCTAATCTAATTCTATGCCAGTTTCTGTTTTGCCAACGTAAAATGTGGTAGCGATTTGAAAATAAAAACGTTATACCTTTGATTACATTTTGCATGCCGTCTGTCACAGTCACAGCCTGTGATCCGGGATCAGAGAGAAAGAATCCGATTTTAAAGCAGAATAATCTGAAAAACTCGCATAAAAATCTATTACAGTCAGAGCTTTTGTTACACGAGATTAATATTGGGGCCGCCAGTAAAACAAAAGCGGGCAGAGATTGAAACGCGCTTATATTGATGAATACTCCCAATTCCCGGACGGTCGAGGGCCAATTACATTTTCAACAGTTGGCCCGGCCGCGGCGTGCCTGTAGTGTGTTCCACTATCCCGCTCTTTGTTGACATAGCTTCTATCTTTGGAGCCCTTCACGCATGAATGCGATTTGCCCAAATAATCGGAGGGTCCCGTGGGACCCGCTTGTAATGTAACCGATTTATAGTATCCTACTCTCATTTGAGTGTCTTTTACGAGCATTGACTTACTCGAAAGTTTAAATACCCTATTGGGGAAAGCTTATCATCAGCGTTTGCAACAGCTGTTCGGAGTTTTATAACTATGTCTGTATCAGAACAGATAGCCGGTGGGCTGATGATGAAATATGAATTAAATATTTCAGCAACGAACGCATCACTCTCGCCTCAAAACACAAGAACATCAACGCTTGGATGAATGACACGTTTGATTCTAACTAAGACAGTTGAGCTTTTGGGATAAATAAGTAAATAATAATCATTTGTTTCAGGCTCATGATAGCCAATAAAATACACTAATATATTCGATTACAAAGTTAGGTACAATGTCAAATTCCATACCATACAATGTCAATTAAAATACCAATAACAATGGCAAGTTTAAAAAGATTGAAAAACCACAAGGTACTAAATTTAGTCCAAAAAAATAATTACGTATCAGTCAGATTAAACACTAAATTCTATCTCAAACATCTGCACAAGTTCAGAGGTGAGCTAACTACGTTTCTTTACAGTTGTTAGCCGTTGCGAAAATTACTGTACAGAAATAAATAATACAACACAATGAAAATTATATCACGTAAAAGTGCGATTTATCAACGGAGAAAACCAAGTCGGCTCCACATTTGTTGTTCCGTTATCTCTTTGAAATGTACCTAAATGATTGCTGCCTAATATTTATATTTACCTACGTACCTATAGTATAAGAATAGGTAGGTTGGGACGTGGGACTGGGACTGTGGGACGGAGGCGTGAGCTTTTTTATGTTATTTTGTGTTATTGCACACCAAACGGCAACTCAATAGTCACTACATACTGTAGTACGCAAACATAAATATGTAAGTAACCATGTATGTATCGCTTACACGCTTTACGTCCAAGACGTTGTCCCCACTCGAAGAACCCGTGTACATCAGCTTAAATAAAATCCACCAAAACCTTACGACCTCTGCGAAATGTCTCTTCCGACCTTTTCGGCATCAAAAGAGGGAGTCTCGCACAGAAGGCAGCACAACGACCCACCCAAAACCCGTATAAGATGAGCTAGCATCTCTATGGATGGCCATGGTAGTATTAGCTCCTTCTATACTAGTTTTAGGTAGGTAGATGTGCCCGATTCCGAACATAAATTACGGGAGGCTGCAAGGATTACCGCGCAACGACGAACCAATTAATTGAAGTGGACGAGCCGACAGATGGCTGTCGCTGTCCGCTCTCATTAGAGCGGACTGGAGCGGACAAATGAATAGATTCTGATATGTCCGTCTGCCGGGCATCAGTATCAATAACGGTAGGAGACGAATCTGCTTATAAAATTTCGACGAAATTGTGTGGTAATTTGATCGAATTTGCAAGACATGGAAAGTGAGGATCTAATGGAACCGCTTTGAAGAAATCCTATATACTTATACCTAAGCCCCGACGCATCCATTTATATATTTATTTATACACAAAATCACACAGTATCTGTACATGTCACTGCAATAATGCATAGAACGATTCGTGTTTATATACCATGGCTAACAGCACGGAATCGCGTTTATGCTCCATTTGCGACGTGCTGCGTCCTAAAGCATGCTGTCGCGTTTTCGTGCTGTCGAATGCGATAGCATACCGCAATTATTCTGTATGTCGCTCAGTTTCGTTATATCCTATTAGCGAAAATGATAGAGTGAGCGCAATCGCGCGCGACAGCACATTATTGCACTCGAAAAACCACCAAGAAGTCGCATCCTATATCCTATTACACCATGACAATGCTTCGGCGCACAAAGCGAACAAGACAAAGTCATGTTTGGCTTCTGAAAATGTAGATCTAGTGACCCATCCTGCACATAGTCCAGACCTGGCACCATGCGATTTCAAAGATATGATGAGAGGTTTGACATTTACGGGGCCGGAAGAGGACGTGGGTGGTAGCTTTCAACCAACACGTGAAAAACATGCCCTCAGACCAATGGTCCTCATGTTCTCAAAAATGGTATGACCAAATGAAAAATTGTTTAAAATGTAATACAGAATAAACTTCGAAAAGCAGTAAATATATAATATTACTTCGCATATAAATTGCTTTATTAATGGGTTACGCAAAACTGTTAGTGAACCCCACGTAGGACCTACAAACACACCAATTGAAATGAAAAAGAATTAGAAAAACAGAAATAACTTAATAAAAAATAAGGTACTAACTGCACTAATTACATAAAAACCTGTTAAACTTTAATAATATCCACTTTGACTAGGTATGTACAGACCTACAAAGATCTTTTGGCACGTGGCCGAAATCAGAAGTAAAGTCGCCATCTTGTAGATCGTCAGTTTTGACGGACAGCTCGAGTTGATGGTTAAAAACCACGCCCTCATCCAATTGCCAAAAGATCCTATAAGTTGTAATTATTTTCAACAGGAAATAAACAAAATCGACTTATTTTTCTTCTGGTATAAAATTAATTGTCTTTAGCAAATGCAAGCGCTATTTGGGGACCGTATCTCCCGCAGAGAGATTTATTAGCAAAACCCGGCTAGCTGGCTGCCTGTTCTATTCCTACTTCCACCACACACGAGTGGTGTCTTTGTCCGCGTTCAATCCGAAACTCTGCAAACAATCGAGTGAAGTAGGTACCCTGTGACACTCGGGAATTGTGAAATAATTTATTCAGAAGGTAGTTATGGAGATTAAAAACTAACAAAAAAAGCTATTCAAGTTTTGAAGTACCAGACAATTAATGCACCAATTCATCCAATTGATTTATATTTGCTCAACGTGTATGTATCAAAATAGCTTCCTAATAATTAGGGTACTTGCCTATTTTGCACGAATTTTGAAATATTCGTATATACGAGATACAACTAACATAGAAATAAATGAAAATAAAAGTCTCTCCAAAAGTGTTAGTTTATGCTTCCTGAAGAACATCGAAACTGGTCATCATTCATTTACTTTTTGATGGGGAAGAGCATAGGAGCATATTAAGCTTGAAGCAGCCAGATAACCTTTTTTTATATTTTAATAACGAGCAAGCGGGTCACGTTATGACGAATACGTTGCCTATGAGGTATTCCCATCGTACCACATGTAGCCTGTACCTACACCTGTCTCAAAGACCGGCGAGCTACGTAATGTATGGTAGTACGAGTCTTGAAATTTCATTAACTACCGAGCGCGCGAGAGCTCATGTCCATCGGCCTGACCGTCTAACTCGAACGGAATATCTCCAGTGAGGTGGCGATATATCGAGCCTTCAATAATTGCTATTCGAATTATGTAAGCGGTCGTGCGCGATGTAGATACATAAACTCGCGCGCGCACAGACAGACGTACGCGATTTCTGCATGATTTGACCCAAATGTTTATGCAATTTTGGTTTCTATACTAATTATAGAAAGCTTATTTTATTATTTGTAAACACGCAGCGCTCGTATCGCGCGTCACCGCGCTAACATGGTAGGCTGCGCGATTCAGGTGCTACGCGGTGACTAGGCGGACGTGACGCGTACGTACGCGATTTGACGTAGGTATAAACGGGGGCCCTCACATTGTCAACTAACCATTGTAACAAAATCCGCAACCTGCGTCACCGCACCAGTATGGGTTACTTCCCTTCTTTAGTTGGCCCACCGACAATTTTGTTAGAGGGGTTTTATTGTTTTAAACGCTTCCTTCCCTTTATTTCCCTATAAACAAAGCGCTCAGTTCTTGCGGGCGCCTGCCACGGTTTACATCGCAATTATGCTGTAGGACTCCCTATTTGTTGGCACTTATATCACACAAGGGCAGCTGTGTTTCGCCTTACAATGTTTGCTGCTGGAAGTAACGGCGTTTTGTTAAATATAACACCAAACATAAATAGAATGGGAGCTCGACTTGGTACGGAAATAAGTCCTTTGATTCGTTGGGTTTCTCGTTTAATTAAAAGGTATTTAAGTCGAATGCAAAGTGAAACAGATTGGAGGAAACCGAAAATAGTAGTAAATTGCGCAAACAATAAAAACACAATTCCATGTTCAAATAAAGTACAAATCTAAGCAACAAAAGCTCTTTTGCAATACTTAAATTTTGGACAGACGGTCACCGTAAACTACAATGGCAACCGTAGTCCAGGATATCTACAACCTCAGGGGAGCAGATGTTGTCTACCGACTGCATCCGGGATCTCGATGCTTTTAAGCATAGTCCCAGGAAATTTATAACAATGGAAAATATATTGCTCGTGGGGTCCATAAGCAGCCGGTGGATCTCCTTAAGGTGATATGTTTATTCTGCTTTTATGTAAGCTTTTATGTACATTCTTTCAAGGGTTTGACGTTTTTAAAATGTGTGAAATTTAGCGTGAAATGGATTTCTACATGTTAATAATATAGAACATAGTATATAAAATATTATTAACATTATAATTTTGAAATCCATTTACTGCCATTTACAAACCCTTGAAGGAAAGTCGATCAAAGTCACAAAATTTGTATGGAAATCAATAGGTTAGGATAGGTCTCCGAATAAACAGCAGTAAAGACTCTTGTCCAGCAACGGACGATTTTGGGCATTTTGTTTCTCAATTACTAGGACCTACTTGAAACAGCACTGTAATAACATTTAATACAATTTTGAGTTCAAGTTCAAAGTTCAAATCATTTTTATTCAATATAAATATTCTCAGAATACACTTATTCAAAATCCCAGGTATAAACAATATAATAAATTATAGAATTATGTAAATCGTTTTCTTAAAAATTCGCATTATAGTTCAGACCATCAAAATACAATAAGTGTAAAATTAAATTCATTAAATAAATATTTCAGGTCATAAAAAAAAAAACACAATTAAGTATAAATGGTTGATTACCATTCCCCAGGAGTGTTTGAGGCCGAGTTGTATTCGACTTGTAAGCGATAGGTAATACAGGGTTTGAATCCCACTACGGCTATGTACCAAAGACTCTTTTCTGAGTTAGATACATTAGTTGAATGCTAACCGATGCTCTTAGAGGGAAAATATCGTGATGAAACCTGCACATTCAAGCCACTGAATGTGTAACCATGATTTGGTCAGGTTCGTAGCAGGGTCACCGAGGTCAGATGGCAGTCGCTCCACTGTAAGAAATTATCTGATTCAATGTACCGTCGTATCTACATTTGTACAGAGAAAATGTATAGATAGATTGTATAGAACGGCTTAGTGCATTCACTGGTCTATTTGAATTGCAGTGGATAATTAACATAGTACAAAGGGATGAGAAAAGCTCAGACAGAACGCTATTTATCAAAAAATTAATAATTTCAACATTGAACGTTATGTTTTTAACTTCGTTCCCCTGATAACAGGGTCACGGAGATTAGATGCCAGTCGTTCCACTGTAATCACCTGATCAACCAAATTCTGGTGCGCTGACCACAACCAGGCTATTAACGCCAAGATGGTGTACCATTCCCCGATTAATATGGAGGCATACAATGTCGTATCTGCTCGTAGGTAACTGAGTTTGATCGTCAAACGCTTCTGTAGGGCCCCACACTCATAAGTGCGCCAAATTAATCTATTCATGGCCCAATATTCAATTCTATATGGAAAGCCCGAGCCTAAACCATCGTTTACATGTAAGGTGACGCACCTCCATACAATTTCACTGCTATAAAGTTTTTACACCGCCATTCGCATCAAGCGCGGGTGAGGCCGCGCTCCTACAAAATGTGGACGATTTCCTTTATGATAGGACCCCGTGTTGGTAGACCAGGAGATAACGATCTGATACCTTCAGTTTGGGAAAATTTGTTGTAGAATAACTAGGCTTACTTTTGGCGGGAAGGGATAAGGTAACCGCCAAATAGATTGGAAAGTTAGCTACCTTCATGACTGGCAATTTTTTTTCTCTGTTGTAGCCGCCAATGTTGACAAGCGAAGATGATGAAGGTGGAAAAGGGTTACCCATCCAAGGGTGTTGTGACCAGGGGACCAGGGATCCAGTTGTCGTCGAAAGGAGTATTATATGCTTGCCAACCTTGTATTTGTGTAGATACTCGTAATGTGAGTGTTGTTGAGTTTCTCTATTGGAGCGATAGATGTCGCTAAATACTTATAACAGACAACCCTGCCCTCCCTAGGTTCTCTCGCGTAGGGGTCGTGAGGAGCCTTTGCTATGACCGACTAAACAATCAAACCAAGAAAATCTTGAAAAGAGCGATGTTATTAAATTGGATCGTCTCTAGCCATATGTTTAACGTCTTATACAACATCCGGAAATCAAATAAGTAGGTGTTATTTCTTTCAAACTAAACTTGACATGTTTAATCGGGGCACACACGCGACGTTCCTTTTCGATTTGTATTCCCGACATTTCATTAGGGTTACACCCACCGTGGTCACGAGAAGACTGCAGTGGAGAGGTGAAAATAAATCGAAAAGATACGCCGCGTGTGAGTCCCGATTAATATAACATTAAGATAGTGTTACTCTAAGCACGCCTAAAGATCGATTAAACAACAAACCAAAACCACATCAATCAGATTGATTCGCCATGATACTACTACATACGCCATCAACTCCATAATTACGTAATAATCTTATGGATCTACCCTGCAGTAATAATTGAAGAGCAGCATACTGCGCTAGTGGCTCCCAGCGTATAGGATTTCCTTTATGACATCCCCGTGTTACGAGTGTAGGGCGGCCGAGGAATAAAGAGATACGGCTTTGCACCTGTCCTCGCAATGGCGTGTATGGCTGAGTGGGCCCTTTTGTTTACACTCTTCCTGAGACTCCAGTGCAATCTACAAACGCAGGTATTCAGATATTATGGAAGGTTTAATTGGGAACTAATTAGCTGGACATGCAGACGCTCTTTCTTGGAGGCTTTCTACTGCGCTTTTTGATTGACACGAATTATAATCATTATAATCTGGAGTAGAGCTAGTGTGTAGAGGGCTTAGAGTGAATAGGCTGTTCCTAGACAGGCATTCTCCGAATGCAAGGCTAGTTTGAAAAAAATAACATTGTATTAACTATTCGTCACCTTGTTGTTTTGTTCGTAAACATTACAAACTATAATTTGAAGAGGTCCACCAAATCAAACTGATGTTTCTTTTCATAAAAAAATTGTCTAATATTGCAAAAATGGATAATAAAGTATTATTGTTCGTTCTAAGTATGTCCTATCCTATCCTTAGGTGCAAAACTATCTCCACACCCATACTATCTCCATATAAAAATCGGTTCAGTGGTTTAACCGTGAAACCGTGAAAACGTAACAGACCGAAAGAGTTAGTTACGCATTAATAAATATGATAAACTCTTAATAATGTTAGGATTGAGATTTAGATTATTTATTATTTACAGACGCCTGGTCCTCATTAATATGGTCGAATAACCTGATTGAATGCGAACTCTATCGCCATGATGGCACATTTGCCACAGTCAGAGCTCGCTTTGTTTAAGTTAAATTGATAGTTGGAGCTCGCGTTTCGCAAACGGAAACTCAATCAGCTAACTCAATAAAGTTGCCGTTTCGCTTACAGTTATACGTTTGTGCTAGCAATACCTTGGAACTTCTGCGACTGGTAACATAACATCAAAGGAAATTGGCATAAACCATGTAGGTTCATTTGGAATTCTACTAAAACAATTTAAAGGGTGTCTCTGGCCTTCAAACAACGAACTTCTCCGCGAGTTCGTTTCAGAAGCTACAGGTGGATGGGCAATCGATTAAATAGACTTATCCACTTTAAATATTAACAAAATCAACCGAACATTATTCTTGGTTTAGGTGCTTGGCAGCGTAGAAGAGCTCTACGATGGAACAAGCTTTTCCTGAACAAGCTCGTTGGGGCCTTATTAATAAAAAATTAAATAACATGCTAGGTAAAAATGAGACACTTCAGCTGATTATGTCTAAGTCCGTTTTGACACACCAGTTATTTTCAGTTCGAAACTTCTCAGTATTCGAGAGGATTATCAAATTACATATTCAAATGTAATTTTTGGCCAAAAAATTTCAGCGAAAGTCTTAACAAAAACCACTTCCAACAACAGAAATCCTCGCCAAATCCGAGATTTGATTTGATGACATTGCAAAGCCTTGCACAGATAACGAAAAAAGGCGGCCGGATTTGAGAGAATTAATTCCGCCGGAGTCCATCAACAATAGACTTTTTGTCAGCGTTCAAGCCTCTTGACTATTCAGATGGATTTAAATCACGGATCGGGGAACAACGTCCATTGGGTGGAATGTGGAAGTCTGATATTAAAATCCTTCCTCCGCGCTGGGCCTCCGGCTAACACGGGAAAACTTTTAGAGTAGCCCATTAGGGATGCCGTCATAATACGCAATATAACGTGAAATATTGAGCGGAGTATCGCGCCGCTTCGCTACAGATGGGAGGCCATATTGCTGACATATTTTCGAAACATGACAGCCGAATGCGGAGTAAATACCTATAATGGTATTGGTATCATACTTATTTCATATCTGAGAGTGAACACATCTCTAATTTTGCACAAGATTTCATTCCTTCTAACGATGTAAACGTAGACTCAATCGCAATAACAAAAAATGTTTCTTTATGTAAACCATCTCCAATATCAGTCAATTTCAACTCTGATATGAAATAAAAAGCTTCTAAAGCTTCTCATAACAGCGACAGAAATTCAATATTCTTGTTCATAGCCATTATTGTTTCTTAATTAGAGCATGTCTGATATTTTTTTTATTTCATATTGTCAAATTTTAATCTGAAAAAAGGATCAAGGCACAACACAGAATTTTTTTTTTTTTTTTTGGCAGACAAACAGGCGGCCACCTGATGGAAAGTGGTCACCGCCGCCTATGGACATCAGCATATCTAAAGAAACCTCTAATATACCTCTTGAACGATCCCATGTCATAGTCCAAAGGAAACACTGTGGCTGGGAGCCCATTCCACATCCGAATCGTACGAGCGAGAAACGTTCTTTCGTATCTTCGCGTGGACACCACTAGAGGGTCCACGTAATGGGGATGAGTACCCAGCCCACGGCGGGTGGTGCGATGGTGGAATTGTGCTGCGGGCACCAAATCAAATGATTCCTCAGAACACTCCCCATTGTACAGCCGGTAGAACACACACAGGGAGCCAAAGTCCCTTCGATCAGCCAGTGGTTCTAACTTGCCGGTCAGTATGGTATCGTCGACAATTAGTACGGCGCGCCTCTGTATGGAATCCAAGTGATTAAGCAGGTCGGCGGTTTCCCCGGCCCAAAGATGGGAACAATACTTCATATGTGGCCGCACCTGTGCCACAGCAACTGTGACTTATTTGCGTAGTCGTTGATTCTAATTTATACTGAAGCGATAGACAGTATATGTAGTTTTGTTTGTTATTCATTTATAACATCTTTTTGGTAACATTATTACCTAAGGCGCTGTCCTAATTGGCAACGGTCGTGGGACCATGGTCGTACGACGTGCGGTGTTGTGGTCTCCTATTGGTCGGGTTGCCAATTAGAACAGCGCCTAATACCTCAATATTGAATCTTGTTCTTATATCGTTGGACAAGCAATGCCTGTCTTTACCTTTCTTTGACCAAAACAATATCATAGCCACCTTTTTATTGGTGTAAATAATTTAAAACAGTATTGTAATGAAATATTTGCTCGTCTTAGAATATCAAAATCCAGTACAGTTCAGAAACAGGATTGTATATCACTTATATGCGGTCTAACTACATACGGCAGACGATAGCTTTGCATCCGCACAGATTTCAATCCATTTAGGCAAGTATACGTAGAAACCGAGATACGCTGGGACCTATTAGGTACCGCTGTGCCCGTAACTACGAATTTGAGATTGCCTGCGGGCTGAAGATTGCAGAGTTTAAATTATTCTACTATTACAAAACGTTTTGACGTATTATCTCAGATTTCCAGAATGTCAGACTACCAGAATACCAGATTAGCGAAACGCTATGAATAAAAGAGCCATTAGTAAATTAGCAGACTCGAGGCCCTGCTTGCTCATTTGCCACCCTCTTATAAAAAATAATTGTAAATCATTTTTATTTTGTTGTAGTAGGTAACCTTTCAGAACTTATTAATAAAACTAAACTTTATAAGTTTAATAAGAAGATATAAAAAAAGTTATGTATAAAAACTTTGATTACCAAGTACCTATGCATAACTCATTGTCAGTACTAAAAACTTTTCAGACTAATAACACTTTGAATATCAGAGGAGTTCTTTCCATTTTCATGAACGCAGATACTACTTTAAATTTCAAATTTTTCCAATAGAATAATAACTTCATTTTTATTACGCGAAAATCTGTCTGTATAATCGAAAAAATTGATTTAGCTTCGTCTCCCTGGTGTAGCAAAGTTATATAGGATTTTACTTGTAAAATAAAATTTTAAGTGTAATTAAGTATGTACGTACTCACCTGGTTTACAGCATATACATGTAAATCTAGATTTGTAAGTAATAGGTGTAACCTGAGTGCATGACTAAACTTACCGATGACTTGTGTTTGTGAGAAATTTACACCTTTTTACATGTAAATGTATGTGTGTAAATGTTTTGACTGTATATTTACTGTGTATCAGACTGTAATTGTATTAATTTATAGGTTTTTTAATGCCTAAAACTTTTATTTGTTTATTTTTATTTATTTAAAGTGCAGTAGTAATCGAGTGTTTCTTAACATGCTATTTGAATGTTGATTGCATGCCGCTTGTTCTTTACGATGAACTTCTGATCCCTATGGTAAAATTTCTTCACTATTTCCTATAAATATTTAAATTGAATGTTAGGAGCGACGATGACATATGGTTAAGGTATCCGACTCATAAACGAGAGGTACCGGGTTTGAATCCTATTGCGGCATGTATCATTGACTCTTTTCTGAGTTATGTAAATTAGTTGAACACTAACCGTGCCCTTACGGTGAGGGAAAACGTCGTGATGAAACCTGCACATACAGAAACATGCCGAAAAGTGTTCTAATCGATGCGAGCGATTCAAAAATAGAGTCCCTGGTCAGATTCGCCTGGTACAGGTCACGGACGTCAGATGGCAGGCGCTCCGCTGTAACCACCTGACCTGCCAAATCCTGGATCATGCTCAAGGTGAACCCCGGGCCTTCATGCGCGAGAGCACAGCCGAGACATTAACGCCAAGATGCTTCTTTTTAATTTTAATTTAACGTATGTTAAATTCACATATTACAAAAACTCCGCGAATTGTTTCTCCTCAAATAAGTCTGTCTGTATTAGAGTAAGCCTGTCATGGTCCCCGTCCTCCTCGGTTTTACGTGCCTAGATGACAATATCCTAGGGTCGATCTAGTAACTCGTTTATCGATGGAATCTAGCCTAGCGTTTGTCGATGGAATCTCGCGCATCACATGAAGCGGTCTCACCGTTTTGTGTGAGTCCAATATAAATGGGTTGTACATACAACAACCGTCACGGCGTAGGTGAGACAAATCGGTTTTTCGAGCACATACAATGCGCTACCGACAAAGTCTTTGAACGGTATCCTTCCGCCGAGTTGGTGGTCCTAGGAGATTTTAACGGTCATTACACTGAGTGGCTAGGGTCAAGCCGTCCTACCAACCCAGCCGGGAGGTCCGCCCATGAATTTTCTCTGGCCCATGGTCTCACGCAACTGGTATCAGAACCCACCTACTTACCGGATGTTGTGGGCCGTGATCCTTCTTTGTTAGACCTTCTGCTTACCACCCACCCAGACGGTTATCAGGTGTCCGTAGATGCTCCTCTTGGGACATCAGACCACTGCCTGGTCCGTTCCGAGGCGCCTCTTGCTATACCCGAACGGGCTCGCCCCAGTGGGTCACGCAAGGTTTGGCATTATGGTTCAGCAGATTGGGATGGATTGCGAGAATTCTTTGCGTCGTACCCGTGGATACGGCTTTGCTTTACCTCAAATGACACCAACATCTGTGCTGCCGCTGTAGCTGATGTCATACTGCAGGGAATGGAGTGTTTTATCCCGTCCTCTGTAGTCCGTCTCGGCGGCAAGAGTCAGCCCTGGTACGACAGGCCTAGTGCTGAGGCAACTCGCCTCAAGCACGATGCTTTTCGTGCCTGGACAGTGGCTCGGACCCAAAAGGACCCTAATACCCACATTTTGAGGAAAAAGTACAATGCTGTATCGAGGTCTACAAAGAGGGCATTGGCCGGAGCAAAATACAAATTCATCGGTGGAATTGGAGAGAAACTAATCAGCTACCCCTCTGGGAGCCGTGCTTTTTGGTCTCTCTCCAAAGCTGTCGAGGGGAACTTTTGTCGGACCACCTTTCCACCTTTGCGCAAGCCGGATGACCAATTGACCCACACAGCAAAGGAGAAAGCCGATCTCTTGGGTAATCTCTTTGCTCATAACTCAACTCTGGATGATGGGGGAGCTGCACCGCCTACCATCTCACGGTGTGAGGGCATCATGCCCGAGGTTCGTTTCACCCAAAAAATCATAAGACGCGTGCTTCTCTCCCTAGACATCCGGAAGTCCAGTGGACCTGATGGCATTCCGGCTATCGTTCTTAAAAAGTGTGCTCCCGAGTTGTCTCCCGTGTTAATGCGCCTATTTAGGCTTTCCTACACCTCAGGAACGGTGCCGTCTTCGTGGAAGTAGGCCCATGTGCACCCGATACCCAAGAAGGGTGACAATTCAGACCCATCAAATTACAGGCCTATAGCGGTAACCTCCTTGCTCTCTAAGGTGATGGAGCGGGTCATAAATATCCAGCTCCTTGGATACCTCGAGGATCACCAGCTGATCAGTGACCGTCAATATGGCTTCCGTCATGGTCGCTCAGCTGGTGACCTTCTTGTGTACCTAACACACCGGTGGGCTGAGGCTGTTGAGAGCAAGGGGGAGGCTCTGGCTGTCAGTCTTGATATAGCCAAGGCATTTGATCGGGTCTGGCACAGGGCACTGCTAACAAAACTCCCGAAGTACGGTATCCCCGAGGGACTCTGCAATTGGGTATCCAGCTTTCTGTCTGGGCGGAGTATCCAAGTCGTTGTCGACGGATGCTGCTCCGATACCAAGAGTATTAATGCTGGAGTACCCCAAGGTTCAGTGCTGTCTCCCACGCTGTTTCTTCTGCATATCAATGATATGCTGAATATTCCCAGTATTCATTGCTATGCAGATGACAGTACTGCAGACGCTCGTTATACTGGCCGTGCGAATATCCCTCGTTCCGTGGTGTCGGAAAGCCGAATAAGACTTGTGTCAGAGATTGAACACTCCTTGGAGCAAGTTGCTCACTGGGGCAGATTGAACCTGGTGGAATTCAACCCCTCTAAGACGCAGGTCTGCGCATTTTCCGCCAAAAAGGATCCTTTTGTCATGGTGCCGCAGTTCCAAGGAACATCCCTCTCCATCTCAGAAAGTATCGGGATCCTTGGTGTCGACATATCAGACGACGTACGGTTCCGAAGTCACCTGGAGTGTAAGGCTAAACTAGCCTCGAAAAAACTTGGTGTGCTTAACCGGTCTAAGCGATACTTCACCCCAGAACAGCGCCTGTTGCTGTATAAGGCACAGGTGCGGCCACATATGGGGTATTGTTCCCATCTTTGGGCCGGGGAAACCGCCGACCTGCTTAATCACTTTGATTCTATACAGAGGCGCGCCGTACGATTGTCGACGATACCATACTGACAGGCAAGTTACAACCACTGGCTGATCGAAGGGACTTTGGCTCCCTGTGTGTGTTCTACCGGCTGTACAATGGGGAGTGTTCTGAGGAATTATTTGATCTGGTGCCCACAGCACAATTCCGCCATCGCACCACCCGCCGTGGGCTGGGTACTCATCCCCATTACGTGGACCCTCTAGTGGTGTCCACGCGATTCGGATGTGGAATGAGCTCCCAGCTACGGTGTTTCCTTTGGTCTATGACATGGGATCGTTCAAGAGGTATATTAGAGGTCTCCTTAGAGGCGGGCAACGCATTGGTAGCAATATAGTTTTAGTTATAAAACAGCAAGTTGAGCCCCCTGAAGTGGGTCACAAAGCCAGTCTCCCAGCCGATATTATTCTGCCACTAGGACCTTTTAAAGTGTACCTGCTTCCTTTCATGTGCTCCAAGGTACTTCTTGGTGGAGCGATACTACTCCACGATGGAAGGTGTCGAAGCTTTCTGATCCCCAAGGTTCCCTAAGCGTGCCTTGGCCTGGCAAGATAACTAGGTATCCTTTGATTTACCGCTGTCAATCATTATAAACCCGTAGGGTTGTCATATCCATATATTTAAAACACATCCGCTCTTCATTTGAGAATGGGGCCCCTTTGTATTTTCTTTTCTTTCTTTTTTTATTCAATTTAGGATCCTTTGGACAGATAGTTCCCTACGTTTCACGAGATGAAGGATCGCAACGACTGTGGTGTCTCAATCTTACTGAATATAGAACCAACTAGGGTTTGATAAGTATTACTTTAAATCAAAACTCGAATGCCATGCGTTAAATTGCAAGAAGTTATATGGATATTTGTATTGATTTTCTCTAAACAAATAAGTTTATTTAAGGCATTTAAGTACTATTAGTCCAGAATGAAGTTCCTTAGGCATCTCAATCATTAGATATGGGTGATTACTGCCAACTTGGAATGTAGTTTACTGATAATTAGTTAAGGTATGCGGGAATATAAATTAAAGTCACAGGTAGAGTTTAAAGTATGAATATACGTTTATTTACTTAATTGTGACTCTACGATTGAAACTGATTTTGATTTTCACCAGGGATTTCTAGATTAGAAAATAATAATGAAATCCGTAATGTTCAGAACACGTTTCCTAGGGCCAAGTCCTGATAGAGTGGACAAAAAACTGTTCTGAATAACGTATAAAAACCACTCTGCCCAATTAAGTCTAATTATAGTTAATTAATTAATTAATATCTGAATTAATATTATTTAAATTATTATCTGTTCATATCAAATCATTTCATCTACACAATTGAAAGTCAAAGCGTCATACTTGGTTAGCAAAATTAAAACATATAATAAAACATAAGTTTAATTAAGTAAATTAATGACACATAAAGTCAATATAAATTATAACTTATCAATTAAGTATTCGACTCATTAATGCTGCGCGTTACTAACAGGCTAGTCATGTGGAGATTGATCAACTCACATGCCTTTTCGCCTAATAATAATATAGATTATAGATATATTCTTTAATTAGACTAGTCATGTAAGCTGGGACAGTCCATACGCCTTTTGGTCTAATAACATTATGAATAAACTGTTGGTTTAAGCTATTACAAATATTTATCACCAAACATTTATGTAGAATACAATCAAACAATGTATATTTTGAGCTATTCGTTAGTGATGATGATTTAAATATAAGTACATTACGAACTCCCAAGCGTCGCGCTTTAGACATAGGTAGGTTTGGTATCATTGTATTCAAATAATACCGCATTACGGATATATAACGCAGGGATAAGTTAACGTGATGATGAACTTTAATGTGAATTACACAATACATACATATACATAGGCTTTGGTTGAATTTAATCAAACAAATAGCACATAATGAAATCTCATACAGAGATATATCTCTGCATGAGATTTCGGCTTCGGTATATTTTGTTCAAATAATACCATGCTCTAATTATCTTACACAGAGATAATTCATAGTTAATAATTACAGTGACCTCTGTAGTGCCTCTCAACAAGTAGGTCTTAAAATGAACATGGACAAGACGAAAATTATGTCGAATGTCCACGTTGTGCCTACTCCAGTGACAGTTGGAGGCATTCCACTTGAAGTTGTTGACGACTATTCATACCTAGGACAAATAGTCCAGTTAGGTAGGTCCAACTTCGAGAAAGAGGTCAATCGACGAATCCAACTCGGTTGGGCAGCATTCTGGAAGCTACGCCATATATTTTCGTCCCAATTACCGCAGTGTCTCAAAACGAAGGTCTTTGACCAATGTGTGTTGCCAGTGATGACTTACGGAACTGAAACGTGGCCGCTCACTGTACGAGTAGGCCTTATAAGAAAGCTCACTGTTACCCAAAGGGCAATGGAAAGAGCTATGCTCGGAGTCTCTTTGCGCGATCAAATCAGAAATGAGGAGATCCGCAAGCGAACCAAGGTCACCGACATAGCTCTAAGGATTGCCAGACTGAAGTGGCAGTGGGCAGGGCACACAGCTCGAAGAACAGATGGCCGATGGGGCAGTAAAGTTCTCGAGTGGCGACCACGTGCCGGAAGACGCAGCGTGGGTAGGCCTTCCACAAGGTGGACTGACGACCTGGTAAGGATCGCAGGTACCAGTTGGATGCGAAAAGCACAGGACCGGCCTTTGTGGAGATCTCTGGGGGAGGCCTATGCCCAGCAGTGGGCGTCTTCTGGCTGATATGATGATGATGATGATGATGAATTACAGTTAAAATTAAATGTAAATGTCAATCGATTGGGTAACTTTTACTATCCATCTTGACTCAGTTAAACTATGTTATAGAAATCTTTAGTAGTGAGAATATTAATGGAAATTGATGAAATTTACAAATTAGAATTACAATATAGACCCAAACTATTTATATAAACATAAAAGGTTTCAACTTAACTTTTGTGGCCTACAGTAAATATACAATGACTCTAATTTATAGTAAATTAAAGTATAATATAATTATACATTATTAGACTTCAAGATCTGATCGTAATAATAGCTTCACTACCCGTCCAGCCGCCTCGCTCCGCTCCGAAAAAAGAAGTGTCAACCCTCTACCCCTCGATTCGTCTCGCTGACCATTATTAATTACTAATTACAATTTTAGTATCTACTCCAATTAACATAAGAGTCTTCTTTGCTTATGTTGTTTGTGTCCTTTGGTTGTTATGGATGACAACCGACGCTTGCACATCATCCCTTGTGGCGGGAAGTCCAGTCTACAAATCCCGTCGCTTATCGCGATCGTGTAGCTTTACCACCGACTGATTTTGTTTCGCTTGCTCGTCTCTGAAATTGTTCAACGGTTTGCCACGTAATATCATATTTGATAAGCATCCCTAAGTCGTAAGACATTGGATACATATTGATTTAAATGTATCTGAAACCTTTGTTTTTATGATAGTTTTTATTCTTAGGCTAGCTTGTTCGCTTTCTTGGTATTGTCTTTACATCGATATCCCAGCGTGAATTTATTTGACATTTTGAATTACGAACTTGTGATTAAACTCGATGCGTTTTGGGGAATTTATTGCTTTTGGTTTTCGGAATTTTAAGTAGGTGCCACATGTTGGTGTTTAGCCCTTAGGTTAGCAAATTAAAACGTTCGAACGACGCCAATGTTTTTACCCGACTGCGACAGAAAGAAGGTTATGTTTTATGAATTTGAATTATTAGCGTCTCATCACAAGCCGTCGTCCACAAAGAGTATTATCTAACTGACATTACTAATGTTGCCACATTTTTTTAAGGAAGCTTTGTAACATATTGTTCTGGGTTCCGTATTAAAATTTAGAATGCGCGTTCTATTATTTCGAGCTGATATCATTAGCTAACACTTTGTTATAAAACTGTAGGGTCTCGCCCTGAAGGTACTTACTGTTACTCCTGTTCAAATAACTGTTCAGCACGTTGACACTTTTATTGTCAAATTTTTAAACATGTAATTGGTATATTCTTGGGTTTGGCCCTTCAGGTTCTGAATGCTCATCATCTTTGCCTGGAAAATTAGTTAATACTGTTAAATTCTGACTACGTTGTAATTACGTTCTACAAATATTTTGAATCGAATCGAACTTCGATTAGAGTATTTTCTTTTGGGGAAATGATCTCTCGTATCCTAAATATCCAATTGGTAAAAGTAATGAGGGTTTTTGGATAAATACAAGGGTATTGGGGTGTGTGTCTGGACTCTTACCGTTGTATCTTCTTGTTTTCCTTTTTTATGAATCCAAGTTTGCCCCCATGCTACGGGGGTAATTTTTCCATCACATTAGAAGGTTTCTTTCGTAGCAAATATTGTATTTTGTAATTATAATAGCACATTTTCCAAATTGACGTTAATCTTTTATTATTTTATTCTTTATATGTCATATGTTGTCATGCGGACACAGTCCATAGATGGCGGAGATTTTAATCTTTTTTGTGCTCCCCTTATTCTAGATATTTGCTGGATCCAATTCTTCATCATATCTTCATGGATTATATCCTTGGCTGCTAAACACGAGGTCGTCCGAAAATAAATATCGACCACTTCAGAAACTGGCTGGTCGACTACGAGTACTGGCCATCAAGACTATATTTTCTTTTGTGCCAAATGCGTTCTCGAACGTGTTTAAATGAAGACCCGAGCCTGCGATAGAGAGTGCAGCGGATGAGTGGGCAGAGTTCTCCCAGCCTTCGAACTAGAAGGTGGATTAGATCATAGCTAGAAGAAGCTATCTTCAGAAACCAAAAATTAAATACCAATCGACCGGTCAAATTATGCACATGACGTCATAAAAATTTATCCTCGAAGTTTTCTAAGTCAAATAGTCTGTCAAAGTCAAATTATGCACGTGACGTCATAAAAGTTTATCCTCGAAGTTTTCTAAATCAAATAGTCTGTCAAAGTCAATCTGCAACCTGTACTTTTCGACCAAAAGTGAACGCAGTGATCCAGCCCGGGCATAAGTTGTGGACTTTTGTGAACTTTCGTACTTTTAACATTTTAAATTCTTTTTAAAAAATTTCTTGTTTAGTTGATTATAGTTTCTGGACTGAATGTACATAAACCCATTACCCTGTTATTAGTTGTTTTTATTATTTACTGAGCCTGGCACTGTCCGTCGGATAGTGCTACGTCACAAAACGGGTCTCAGCAACTACAGTAGCAGCTAATATAATGAAAGTTTTCTGTGTACTAAAATATACACAGCGTAGGATCGCCAGAGCGCATCTTATTTGTCACTTGGTTGCATCTCCAAGATGTGCTTAGCGCGAGTGGGGCTCTTACGCTAGCTTTTGCAGCATCAAAACATAAAATTACACTACTTGAAGGATTAAAGAGAAAATACACTATTTATATTTTTCTTTTTATTAGATGTAGAACCTTGTGGTAGTAAATCGAAATGACAGTTCTCATTCTTTCGCGTTTTCCATTGAATACTTTTACTAAGCCTCGCTTGCACCAAAATCTTAAACACATTTAACGTTTTTTTTGTATGAAGTTTTTTGTTTCAGTATCAGCATAAATGCTGAATTTGGTGCATGCTGCCCTAAGATTATAAAGCATAATATAATTACTAAACACTAAAACCAATAAGGAATTTTCTAATAGTAACTCCTTTATTCTGACTATCTCACACATGGAAAAAAACATTGTATCATACAGTAGACAAGACACAATGAGAAATGGACAATGCTTTCGTTACTTCGTTACCTGTGCCACAGGAGATTTGCAACACTCAGCATAAGCCACGACTGACGCCATGGCGCTAGTTTTCAGTGTGACCCTTTTCCGTTTTAATATTTCTCGTATGGTCTCGTGTAACACGCAGTAAAACGTATGTTTCGTCGTTTACAGCGTACTCATCAGAAAAAGCAATCAGATAATAGACTACCAACGAGAGATAAATTAACGCAATAGTAATGAGGAATATCCAATTAATCGCCCCTCCACGTCATCGTAATGAATCGCACGAACGCGAATTTCATTTACTAAGAGTAAGTGAAAATCACGACGAAGTGAATTATAAAGGTATGTTCCGGATATCCTACCACGTACCTTGACGAGTAGCCCGATATTTCAACGCAGTTGTATGCATCTTGGTCACGGGACGACTGGAGAACTGGGACCATGAAGCTTGCAACTGCACCGAAATATTGGGCTATCCGTCAACAAAATGTGTGATAATGCCGCGATAGTTTTACACATGATGTTAATGTTAATGTTAATGTTAAAATTTTTTAATTTTTTGTAGACTGTCGTGAAAAAAGTGTATCCTTAAACAACTGTTTTCGGATATGTAATTGGAACATTACGCTATGAGTGTAGATAAACTACTATTATTATACAACTTAAACATAATACACAAACAATATAGAATTACATATTAAAACTACCTGTAAATGAAAACCTTAAAATTACTTAAATAAATAAAACCCAAAATGTAATAACGTGACAACTGATAACATGGCAGTCTAATAAACAGCTTATAAGTCTGTCACATTATCCTGAAAATTTGAGCTTTCTGGCATTATCTAGGCCGAAGATATGAGAGTCTGAAAATTTTAAGAAACACATCGAACAAAAGGTAGGTCCCTTCTTTTTGCTCCGCTTTGGTTAATAACTATTAATACTAGTCTCCACTCTAGATTACCTCCCAAACCTTACTCGAACTTATTTATACGCGTGCCAGATACACCGACAATGGATTACCATCGCATAAGCACCTGTAACTGTAACTGCAGACTCGTTAGTTGCCGCCACTGAAACAGCGGCTCAGTCGCAAATCCAGCCCCGCCTGGAATGAAGACAGCATCCTGCAGTAATTACGTCGTTACGATTAATCTTCTTTCTGTGACACCGTAATGACCCTCAAGCGTAATTAATAAACCACCCGCAGTTTAGCGAGTCTGTTACGTTGAATACTCGTACACAGCGTTGCCAGATCGTACCTTTTGGTACGATTTACGTACTATTTGGCCGACTGTCGTACCTTTGGCGTACTTTGCTCCACATCGTACTATTAGCTGAGGGGGTGGTCACTTTGCCTTTCCTGTCCGCAAAATAATGGAAGGAAGGGTTGATATTGACGTGTTTTTGCTCACTGGCACCACCGGCGAGTCAATAATGTCTTGTCTTGTCAAAATAACGCCGTTTTTATCGGCTACGACCCCCCCCCTCAAGGCCGATCAAATAGAAGAGAAGGTAAACCGTACCTTTTTAGCCGTTTTCCGTACTATTTTAGGTGCCCGGACGTACTTTTTTGGAAACTACTGTTGGTAACACTGCTCGTACATTTGTCGTGCACACGAGAAACTTTACTTTGCTATAGATAGGTTTCGTATTCAAATGAAGGTTAAGGTGCAGGTTCGTAGCCGACTATGCAGCAACAGCAGACGACAGGTTCCCGCTTCACGTCGACGTCGCGCGTCGGTGAGACGTGTCGCCCGACTGCAGACCGTAGCTGCAGATGTCGCAGATCGTCTGCTGCTGTTGCATGCAGTCAGCCACAAATTAGCATCTTTAGGATGCGTATTTTTGAACCACTTACATCTACACGAACGCTCGCGTACGCTACCTATCTCTTTGACACTCGTGATAAATTGCTAGAGATAGAAGAGGCATTAGAAGGCGAGCGCTCGCGTGGATACGAAAAGTATAATAATGGGTCCTAGATCTCGCGAATAAGCCGTTTGCAGCAACGACTCGCGCGCCGCTTGCGAGCTGCGCGGTGCATTTCATCGTACGAAACAATATTGAAGATTATTACTAATCGTCAATTTGGATTTAGACGTAGGCGAAATACCTTAGCTGCAACTATAGACTTAATTACTAAAATCAGGCAAAATATAGATGACAAAAAAATCGTGTTAAGTGTATTTATTGACCTTCAGAAGGCATTTGATACTGTCAGCCACTCTCTACTAATATACAAGCTTGAAAATATTGGTATTGGTGGTAGTGCATTGAACATGTTTAAGTCCTATTTACAGAATAGACAGCAAATAGTAAAAATCAATGATTTCCAAAGTTCACCCCTTCCAATATCTTACGGCATTCCCCAAGGTTCTATTTTGGGACCTCTATTGTTCACAATATATATTAACACGGTATGTGATCTAGATTTACATGCCCACATAACCCTATGTGCAGACGACACGTGCTTGTTTTATTTTGGATCATGCATACAAAACATTATTGAGAAAGCTCAAAAAGACTTAAATACTTTACAAATATGGCTACAAGCAAATTTACTGACAATTAACGTCTCTAAAACGTCATATATTATCTTTAAAGCAAAAAATAAGCCCATTCCTCCATATACATCCTTGAAGATCAATAATACACCAATACCAAGTTGAAAAATATTTAGGACTTCGATTGGATAGCCGATTAACTTTTGATATTCATATTGACCATAAAAAGAAAAAATTGTCGTCGCTGATGGGATCATTGCGCGGAATTGTACGTTGTTTTCCCCGAAAAGTACGCGTACTTATCTACATCTCTTAAGTGAAGTCACACATCTGATAGAGATCTGGGGTTGTGCATCTAAAACAAAATGGTCCGAACTACAAGTCATACAGAACAAATTGTAAAAATATTTTTTCGTTATTCATTCATATTCACCCACTAACAAAATATATAAAGAAACGAACATAATGAACATTAAAGAATTATATAATTACTGTATGTGTACACTTATCTGGAAAATCTTAAATAAAAATATCAATATACCAATCACTCTCATTAAAGTCGGGCAAGTGTCTAAACGCTCCACAAGACGCGCTAACTATCTTGTACTTCCGAAGATCAGAACGAACTACGGCAAAAAAATGTCTACATACGAGGGTGCACAACTTTTTAACAAATTACCGTCCAATATAAAAACTATCGAAGCTTACGTGGAATTTAAGGCAAAGTTGAACGATCACATATTAAAAGAATGTCGTATTTAAAGAGAAGAGATTCCTAGTTACCTATTTTAATTAGTTAAATGCAGTGTACCCACTTTTGAATAAAAGTGTTTTGGTGAGCGTTACGAACGAGATATTAAATTTTAATGCAAGTTATTTTCTCATGTAAGTGATGTTATATCTTTTATGAGATTAAATACCTATGTTTAAACCAAAGATTTGCAGACGCGAACCGCTGCTGCGCAGCGTGTCATGAAAAATTCAATATTTTGATGATTAACGCTGATTTTCCTATACTTGAACCACTCGCCTCGAGTCAAACGGGTTTCAATTTTTATTTTCGTTATGAAAATAATATATTTTTTTAAATTACATTGGTAATGCCAGAAGTGAATGGTTCAAATGGCATCAATATATTGAATTTTTCATGCCATGAACCAAAATTGAAAACCATTCCACTCACCGCTAGTGGACGTAAATACCCCTGGACGTACCCTTATAAAACTTAAAAGTTATAGACCCTTATCACATACTAAAGGTATGTGGTGAGTTTCAACTTTAATGAAATTCAACCCTAATATTACTGAATGAATAGAATACCTACCGTAAAATTTGCTTTTACCCTTAAATTCGCCTAAGCAAACACTCGACTGGAATTATTACGAATAACTAACTGGTAGATACTTAAACTTATTGGTAGGTACTTATCTTTTGCTATTTTGGGCCGAAATAACTGGCAGACATTGCCCAGTCAATAGAGTTCCGTAGTAAAATTGAATAAGGAAGCTACAAGGCGTATAAAATCATCTTGCGGCTAGAAAACTGAATTAATAGTCAATTAAAACGGTATCAAATTGCGAGCGCCATTGGATCCTGCAATAATGGGCCGCCAGGCACGAATTATTAGCGTTCCTTGAACAATGTACCCACTTACTGATATTCTGCGCTGATTAATACCTACCTAATTACTAAAACTAACTTAAAGGGCTTCTATTATCATACGTTCATCGCTTAGCCTGTTAT